>JAQPPZ010003212.1:5139651-6624302 GCA_028583015.1 Wollemia nobilis
CTTACGTTTGCAGGTCTCTGATGAATTCGTCTGACGAATTCGTCAGATCTCAGATGATCTTGTCTGATCTCAGACGATTATGTCGAATTCCGGACGATCCTGACTGCTTCAAACATCAGAATCTCCATCAGACATCCGGGTCAGGTATTCTTCTTATCCTTCCTTAATTACTTTGTTTTTCTGTCTTAAATTTGTTCCCTGTATTCATTAAATCTGCATTTTCATATAGATTAATTTAGACTCATTTGGCCAAACCTAGGATATGAATGCTTAAAGTTAAAAACGAACACATAAAAACACATTCCAAACCTAGGCGTGGAAACTGCCATTAAATGTTTCCTGGTGAACCCACCATCCGTCGAAAAATCATCAAAATACACCTCCCTTGAGAGGCGGGACCTTCGCAAAGTCCTCTCAGTCCGAGGTACCGCGACATCCTTTTCCCATCCCCCTTTCGGGCACGGATCCTATAGCCTGAAGGTAAGGATGCAAAAAATTTGGAGCGATACACAAATCAAGATGGTATATAAATCATATTATATTTATATATAGTTTCACACTCTCACAAAGCATGTAAGCTTA
Organism: Wollemia nobilis; assembly: GCA_028583015.1. Classification (NCBI taxonomy): domain Eukaryota; kingdom Viridiplantae; phylum Streptophyta; class Pinopsida; order Araucariales; family Araucariaceae; genus Wollemia; species Wollemia nobilis. The sequence continues at coordinate 5,140,234 of JAQPPZ010003212.1, forward strand.
AATCTCATTTCAGGATTAAATAAGAATTTCCTTCTCATGCAATTCACAAAGCATGTAAAATATTGATCTCTTTCTAATGTTTTAATTAAAGGTTCCTTCTCATTCCATAAACAAAGTATATAATATTTTAAATCTCAAAGCATGCAAGAGATAAAAAACATAGCATGTAAGTTTCCAACTCCTTTCAATAAAAGTTTTCCCACTCTTGCATTACTCAATCGTGCAATTCATCAATCTCATCTCGGTTTTTAATAAATAAAATCCTCACTCATGCAACACATAGACATGCAATTCATCAAGCTCGTCTTAGATTTTAAAAATAAGATTACTCACTTTTGTAATACATAGGGCATGCAGGTTAATGAGCTTCTTTATGAGTTCAAATAAAAGGTTTCTCACTTATATAACACATAGGCATATAGATTATCTCAATGTTTCATATTTTCTAATAATCTCCTCTCATGTAAGCTTTTCAGCTATCAAGTTGTCTCTAAAAATTTTAGACTCATCATTTCATTAATATAGAGTGCAATGTTTTCTAGAATTGATCGTATATCATCATGAGGGATTTTTTTTCACAAGCTTAAAATTTTCAATTGCGGCAATATGACAGTGATTTATCACTTAACAGACAAAAACAAAACATACATTTCCAAAAAATGTAGCATAGAAAACATAACACACATGAGGCATTTTTTTAACCAGAACTCAAGTGTCTACATGGTTACACCGTGCTCCCAACTGAATTCTTTTTCCACCAGTATAATTACTCCAATTCCGCTCTCCCTTTTCAGTCCTCTTTTTCCAACACTTTATGCATACTGTCCATATCCAACCACTCCTTTCCTTAATGCTTAAAAGGTGACATACATCCACTTTACTTCATTATTATTAAAATAAAATTCCTCCATTATCCAAAGATGACACCTCATATAGTTTGTTATGCCAGATCATTCTCTCCATACACAGACATATTTTTTTTTTGAAGAACACAAGCTTATACTGAGAGGGGGGGTGAACAGTATAAGACCTCTTTTTACTTTTTCCTTTATACTTCAAAATATTAAAGCAATATACCCAAAGCAATATCAAAACAATGCACAATATCATCCACAAAGTGACACCAATTTTAACGTGGTTCACCCGGAATGGTCAGGCTACGTCCACAAAAATTTTCTCTAAAAGTTATCTCAAATTTCTTTGGGAATCCTTCCCAATTACAATGTTTATGAGCCTCGGCCCAAAGGAGATACCTTCCCCCAATCAGAATTTATGAGCCTCTGCTCAAAGGAGATACCTTCCCCTTTGCTCTAGATTTATGAGCCTCTGCTCAAAGGAGATACCTTCCCCTCTGCTCTGGAAATGATCCCTCAGAAGATCAACTGCCTCTACCTCTTGCCAGCATGTGGAACTCCTTTCCATCGAAGACCTCTTGTCCTCAATGCTTAGCCTAAGAGACCTCTGCCTTCTATGATCACGTCCACAGTAGCTCAGCAACCTATACCAAACACAGTCAGTCAATCTAGTACAAGTCTTCCTCTGTCTATCAGATCACAAGCCTTCTCAAAGACTTGCCAAATCTATCCTCAGGTTCTTCTCAAAGAACCAGTGCACCTCTATCCTCATACAGCAGCACTCCACATTCATCTTTGCCCTTTGTGCTCTCTACGCCCTCTACTCTTTTTGTGCACTCATAGCCACACTTGGTCAAACTTCAACCTTTGCACTGTTTGCGCAATCATAGTAGCACTTAGAACAATTCACCATGACTCTTCGCTCACTCTTCACACTTCGATCAAATTTTGCACTCTGCTCTCGGCGATCGAACTTCTCACTCTACGCTCTATCTATGAACATCACCACCAACAATAACTCCAACTCTTCAAAATAGCCTACCTTTTATAATATCACTTTCAAGATCAAAACCTTAATCTTAGTCGGTTGTAACAACCCTAAACTTTGTCGATTGCAAACCCTAATCTTCGTCGGCTCACATTTAACTTTGTCGGCTTCAACTGCCTCTGTAACTCTTCTGTAGCTTTTTCCATGAAACTACAACATGTCGCGATATCATGACACCTTTGCAACCGTACACTTTCTTTTGGATTTTGTCATGATATCATGACACTTCAGCCTTTGTCGACTTCAACTAAGCTCTTGTCATGATATCATGACACTTCTGTCTTTGTCAGCATCAACTTTGCTTTTGTCGCGATATCGTGACACTTCTCCCTTCGTCGACCTCCTTTCTTCTTTTGTCATGAAATCATGACACTTATGCCTCTGCAGACTTTGTCTTCACTTCTGTCATGATATCACGACACTTCTGTCTTCATAGCCTTCCTCTCTGCTTTTGTCACGAAATCACGACACTTCTCCTATAGAAGACCTGCTTTCAGTTTTTGTCATGAAATCGTGACACTTCTGCTTCGGTCTACTTTCTTTTCTACCTGTCATGAAATCATGACACTTTTTGCATCCGTACGCATTCTTTGCAACCCATCATGAAATCATGACGCTTTCAGCTTTCGTACGCTTTCCTTGTAACCCATCACGAAATCGCAATGCTATCAACTTTTGTATTCTTTCCTTGTAACCCATCGTGAAATCGTGATGCTATCAACTTTTCGTACGTTTGATTTGCAACCTGTCATGAAATTGTGATGCTTTCAGCTTTCGTATGTTTTCTTTGCTCTTTGAGTCACGAAATTGTGACATGTCGCGATATCGTGACACTTTTCTAACTTGCTTTCTCTCTCCTACTTAAGTCGCGAAAATGCGACATGTCATGATATCGCGACACTTTTCTAACTTGCTTTCTCTCTCCTGCTTAAGTCGTGAAAATGCGACATGTCGTGATATCATGACACTTTTCCTCCTTAGATCTTTTTTGTTCTTCGGGTTGCAAAAACCCGACATGTCATGATATCGTGACACTTTTTCACTACGAGCTCTTTCTCTCAAACTTGTCAGCTTGGGGTTTGCAAAAGACTTTTGAAACTGTCATGTCGTAACCTTCATCAAAACAAATTATTTGACATCAAATCAAATTCCTTCAAAAGCTTCTTGACATCAATGACAACTTATATACTTGAGCAAAGGCAATGTACCCAAAGTACCCAAAATTGCCAACAATCTCCCCCTTTGTCATTGATGGCAAACCTTTACTAAAAACACTTCTCAAGAGCCAAAACTAAAACCAACTATGCTAACAACTTAGAATCTTCCTTTGAAGTTTTTCTCCCCCTGACTTGAAGCTTTCCTCTTCACTTTGAAGCTCTCCCCCTTACTCATATCTCTCCCCCTTTGTCATCAATGGCAAAGGGTCACCGTTGGGGCTCGAGACTAAGAATGAGCCTCTTAGCTTAGTCCCTCCCCCACCTCCTGATGAGGTGATTAATTCTAGGGTGGGAGTAAAACTCCCATTAGGCACTGATCATCATCAGCATCTATAACTTCCTTGTCGGGCCTTCTCTTGAACTCTTTGTCCATATTCCTATTCTTGTCACTATTCTTGTTCTTGTTCTCATCCCTGTTCTTGTCCATGCCTTGATCCTTGGACCTGATCATGCCACTGTTCCTGTTCCTGTATTCTGGAATTTCAGCTCTACACTATTTGATTGTGTGACCTTCATTATTGCACTTGAAACACTTGACGATGTTGTTTCTTTGAGGTAAACCTGATCTTTGAATCCACTAGTTCTGACCAAATCTGTTCTGACCAAACCTGTTCTGGCCAAACCTATTCTGACCAAACCTGTTCTGACCAAACCTGTTCTAGCCAAACCTGTTCTGACCAAACCTGTTCCTATTATGTGCCTTGCAATAAACTGCCTTGTGCCCAAAATGTTGACAAGAGTAGCAATACCCTTGAAAGAAACTAGCACTTCTGAAATTGTCGTTTACCTTCTTTACTTGAGCCATGCAATGTGAAGCCATGTGACCAAACTTATGACAAGCAAAACATCTGCCTTGAAATTTTCCTTTATTTGACCTCTTGGGTCCTAAAAACTTCTTCTTCTCATTTTGAATTCTATTTTCTATTTTTGTGCATCTATCATTCAAGGACTCATGATCTGAAATACTTTCCTCATAAGAACTCTCTTCCTTTTGGAGTCTCTTACTAGACTCTCCAACTTGTTCCTTGTGTGGCTTAACAAAACCAAGGCATGTTTTATCTGTTGTCTTTCTTTGACCTTTGATGAGTGACTTAACCTTTTTGGAGCTATCTTGAAACCTGGAAAGCTTATCCTTGTACTCTTTAGTTTCCTCTTTCAAAGAAGCCATTTTCTATTCTAACTCACTATACTCAAGAACCTTAGACTCTAACTCATCCTTGAGTTCTTGTGTCTTAGCTATAGAGAAATCAAGATTTTCTATAAGATCATCTCTCTCCATACAACATTCATCTAACTTATCCTTGAGTCTAGCATTCTTCTTTCTTTCCTTTTTCAAAGCACTAAGAGCATTAATAAGTTCACTTTCAAGATCCTTTATTTGTTTGCTTTCTGAATCATCAAACCCTTTTTCAGATTTCTTATCACTAGAGGTGCTACCTTTTTCAAAAACCATACAAGCATCTTCCTTATAGTTTTCTGAAGCATCCTCATACATACTGGAAACCAAATCATTATTTGTACAATCATCCTCAAGGTGACCAAAATTTCCACATCTAAGACATTTCATGATAATGAATCTATGTTTTGGTTCTTCCTCTTTTTTTGATATGAACAACATCTCATTTTCATTATCACTTGAAGAACTTTCACTATCACTACTAGAACACTTACTTGCTTTGTCTAGATAGAAACTCTTCTTGTGCTTGTGAGAATACCTCTTTCCTTGATTTTTGTGCTCATATTTGTTCTTTCTATGATGCTTATGCTTTTCAGAAACCTTGCTCATAGAATCCTATTTATCTTCATCACTTTCATTCTTGGGAATAGTACAGTCAGTAGCATAATGACCAAACTTTCCACAATTGAAACATCTTATATTTTTCACGCTTTTGTGCTTTCTAGAGAACTTGCCTTTCTTGCTGTAATATGCCTCTTCATCACTAGAAGACTCATCACTATCTTGAAGTTGTTTACCCTTGGATTTCTTGGTAGCCTTGAAAGTCGCCTCTTTCTTGACATCAACCTTCACTTGAGTTCTCAACTCAAATGCTGCAAGTATACTATGGAGCTCATCCTTTTTCAACTTATCCAAATCTTTAGCTTCCTCAATAGCAAAAATATTTTCACTAAATCTATTAGGAAGAGATCTTAAAATATTATCACAAACATCATTTTCAGCAAGCTCAAGACCTAAGTCTTTCATGGAGTTAACAACCTCATCCATATGAAGCATGTAGTCACTAATATTTTCATCATCATTCATCTAGAGTTGTTCAAACATACCTTTGAAGTGTCTCAACTTGGCCTTTCTGACATTTGTATCACCTGTATGAACCACCTTCAACTGTTTCCACATTTCACTAGCTATCTTATAGTGAATCACTTTGGTGAGATCTGCTTTTTGTAAGCCTTTCAGGATTGCATTCATTGCTTTTGAATTGCTGTGATGTAGGAGCCTTTCTTATTTAGTATTAGGACCATGTACATGAATAGTGTACTCATCTTCAATCACTTCCCATACCTCATTACCAAGTGCCATTAGATGAACCTTCATCCTTGCACTCCAAAGACCAAAATCTGACCCATCAAGAATAGGTGTTGCATTGCTACTTGAATGATCCATTGTGTTCTTTACTAGCTTTTCCTTCAAGCTATTTAAACTTTTTGAAGGCACCCGCTCTGATACCAATTGAAGAACACAAGCTTATACTGAGAGGGGGAGGTGAACAATATAAGACCTCTTTTTACTTTTTCCTTTATACTTCAAAATAGTAAAGCAATATACCCAAAGCAATATCAAAACAATGCACAATATCATCCACAAAGTGACACCAATTTTAACGTGGTTCACCCAGAATGGTCGGGCTACGTCCACAAAAATTTTCTCTAAAAGTTATCTCAAAGTTCTTTGGGAATCCTTCCCAATTACAATGTTTATGAGCCTCATCCCAAAGGAGATACCTTCCCCCAATCAAAATTTATGAGCCTCTACTCAAAGGAGATACCTTCCCCTCTGCTCTAGATTTATGAGCCTCTGCTCAAAGGAGATACCTTCCCCTCTGCTCTAGAAATGATCCCTCAGAAGATCAACTGCCTCTACCTCTTGCCAGCACATGGAACTCCTTTCCACCGAAGACCTCCTATCCTCAATGCTTAGCCTAAGAGACCTCTGCCTTCTATGATCACGTCCACAGCAGCTCAGCAACCTATACCAAACACAGTCAGTCGGTCTAGTACAAGTCTTCCTCTGTCTGTCAGATCTGTCCAACCATTGAAAAAATCAATCCTCTGCACACAAGCCTTCTCAAAGACTTTCCAAAACTATCCTTAGGTTCTTCTCAAAGAACCAGTGCACCTCTGTCCTCATACAGTAGCACTCCGCGTTCGTCTTTGCCCTTTGTGCTCTCTATGCCCTCTGCTCTTTCTATGCACTCATAGTCGCACTTGGTCAAACTTCAACCTTTGCACTATCTACGCAATCATAGCAGCACTTAGAAAAATTCACCATGACTCTTCGCTCACTCTGCACACTTTGATCAAATTTTGCACTCTGCTCTCGGTGATCGAACTTCTCACTCTGCGCTCTATCTACGAACGTCACCACCAACAACAACTCCAACTCTTCAAAACAACCTGCCTTTTATAATAACACTTTCAAGATCAAAACCTTAATCTTAGTCGGTTGTAACCCCATCTTTCTGCACAACCCTAAACTTCATCGGTTGCAAACCCTAATCTTCATCGGCTCACATTTAACTTTGTCGGCTTCAACTACATCTGTAACTCTTCTGTAGCTTTTGCCACGAAACTACAACATGTCACGATATCGTGACACCTTTGCAACCATACACTTTCTTTTGGCTTTTGTCATGATATCATGACACTTCAGCCTTTGTCGACTTCAACTAAGCTCTTGTCATGATATCACGACACTTCTGTCTTTGTCAGCATCAACTTTGCTTTTGTCACGATATCACGACACTTCTCCCTTCGTCGACCTCCTTTCTACTTTTGTCGCAAAATCATGACACTTTTGCCTCTCCAGACTTCATCTTCACTTCTATCGCAATATCGTGACACTTCTATCTTCATAGCCTTCCTCTCTACTTTTGTCATGAAATCATGACACTTCTCCTATAGAAGACCTACTTTCAGTTTCTATCGTGAAATCGCGACACTTCTGCTTTCGTCTGCTTTCTTTTCTACCTGTCGCGAAATCATGACACTTTCTGCATCCGTACGCATTCTTTGCAACCCGTCACAAAATCACGATGCTTTCAACTTTTGTACGCTTTCCTTGTAACCCGTCATGAAATCGCGATGCTTTCACCTTCGGTATGCTTTCCTTGTAACCCGTCGCGAAATCGTGACGCTATCAACTTTTCATACATTTTCTTTGCAACCTATCACAAAATTGCGACACTTTCAGCTTCCGTATGTTTTCTTTGCTCTTTGAGTCATGAAATTACGACATGTCACGATATCACGACACTTTTCTAACTTGCTTTCTCTCTCCTGCTTAAGTCACAAAAATGCGACATGTCACGATATCGCGACACTTTTCTAACTTGCTTTCTCTCTCCTGCTTAAGTCGTGAAAATGCGACATGTCATGATATCGCGACACTTTTTCTCCTTAGCTCTTTTATGTTCTTTGGGTCATGAAAACCCGACATGTCGTGATATCACGACACTTTTTCACTGCAAGCTCTTTCTCTCGAACCTGTCACTTCGGGGTTTGCAAAAGACTTTTGAAACTATCATGCCGTAACCTTCATCAAAACAAATTATTTGACATCAAATAAAATTCCTTCAAAAGCTTCTTGACATCAATGACAACTTATATACTTGAGCAAAGGCAATGTACCCAAAGTACCCAAAATTGCCAACATTTTTATTTTTCTCCTTCTTCAAATGGAAAGAAAATAAAGTGGTCTTAGTGGTTGTAATCATCATAACACTTAATGACTTCGTAGATGCCTATTCATATGTTTATATTATTAGTTTAATCCATCTAAAAAATTATCAAAATAAATCCTTATTATCTATATATATATATTTAAATTACACATTATTTGCCTAGGTGTTGTAGGTGAGTTGGAGAGGAGAGGGCAATCCCCCAAGGGAGATCCCAGGTTTGAATCTCCACCCTACCAAAAAGCTGAATTTGGTACGCAAAATCCAATTGATAATGTTCATGCGGGCAGGGCCGGGTGTGACTCTCGGGTGAATTTGATGGTATAGAACCCCCTGTTCATGGTCTCTTAGACCAAGGCGGCCACACAAGGGGTTTATCGCTTTAAAAAAAAAAAAAACTACACCTTATTTAAATTATGTTTTATTATTTTTTTCCTATATATATATATCTTATGTTGCAATACATGAGTTTCTTCCATCAAAGCTTAAAAAATAACAAATCTATATTTATTTTTTTCTTTATATTTTTCCATTTAATAACTTAACATTGAATTTGCACAATAACAAGGAGCACACATGAAATGCACACAACATCCAATAATAAGTAAGAATTGCAATAGTAACCTTGTACGAAGTGAAATTACATACATGCTCTAATGCATCAACAGTCATAATGATTCATATGCAAATTCTATGATGGAATTCCATGTATCCGCTAGACAAGGTGCAATGAAACACAACATTATATCCCATTTACCTGACACCTTTCAACCTCATTCTCTATCAGGGGTGGTTACTCTCTTCTGCCTCCACACGTAAACCTATGCCTACATCATAAAACTCAATGCAGCATCACATTTTTCCAAATAAAAAGATATCAAGTAGGAAGGATGTGATACAAAGTCTCATTGAGAGAAAGGCCACATGGACTGAATAGGTTGAAACACTTGAGATGGGATATGTGTGATATTTACATGTTGTTGGCACTTGAGACAATATTTCACATATTCACAATAATCATGCTCCATCTTGGGCCAGTAGTATCCCATGCGAAGGATGCACTTTGTGATTACCATTCCATTGAAGTGACTACCGCATGTACCATCATGGGTTTCTTGTACAACCCACTGTATGGTTCTAGGCAATGCAAGAGGATACCATCATAACTACGATGGTAGAGAATATCCCCCAGTAATGTATAGTGAAATGCTCTTTGTTTGAATGCTCGATGATGAGCATGTGGTAGGTCACATGGTAGGAATATGAACTTTATATAATCCTTGATTTATGCAAACCAAGGATCGTGTGGTTTGGTATTGACTACATGAATATCACCATCATCTATGGGAGGTGTAGGCAATATAGTAGATTAGATAAGGGTATGAATGGATACACATGTGGTATTTGATAGGGATTTTTACAACATTAATGATCCTAAGGATGCCATTGTATCCATAAATTAGTTTTATAATCATGGAGTAGATTTGATGTCATACACTCAAATTGGGATAGAATACCTCCATCCCAACATAAGTGCATTGGGAGCCATCAAAGAATAGGGTAAAGATCTAACGATGATTCGAGCTTGACATATTCTTAGGCTTTGGTAATATGAAATATGGAATCGTCTGAAAGTTGAATAAGGAGAGGCTGATCATATAGTATTGGAGCCTCTACAAGTTGGTCCGTTATGACCTATCCTTTCATGGATTTTTGTGAAATGAACTCTAGGTCAAATTCAATTAGAAACATAATCCATTTTGCTGTGCGAGAGTTGTGAAAACTATTGTTCATCATATATCATAGGGGATTGTCTTGAGTGATGACAAAACTAGTGTGATTTAATATATATTGGAGAAGTTTCTAGTTAGCGAAAACTATAGCTAGGAATAGTTTTTCCATGTACCCATATCGAATTTTGTAGTTGACTAGCGTACGATTGATATAATATATGGATTGCTCTTTGTTGAGTGTGTTATTTTGAGCTAATAATGTTCCCAGCACAAAATATATGGAAAAAATGTATAGCATAAGTGGTAGCTATGGATGTGAAGGAGATATAACTAGTGGAGAAGTTAGATAAGCTTTTATAGAGTCAAAGGCTTGTTGACAGTTATCGTCCCATTTGAACGTGACTCCTTTCTGTAGGAGATGATCGAATGGTTTGCACTTGTCTAATAGTTGTGCTATGAATTGACAAATGGAAGTGATTTTACCTTAGAGACTGCGTTGCTTTAGGTTGGTAGATGGGGGCATCTCAATTATGGATTTTACTTTGTTAGGGTCTACCTCGATGCTGCATTGGGAGATAAACCCAAGTATTTTTCCTAAGGTAACTCCAAAGACACACTTTTTGTGTTAAGGTGCACATTATGTTCCAATAAATGATCAAGGATCTTTCAAATATTGTCTAAGTGTTGTGAACATTCCTTGGACTTTGCAATGAGATCATCAACATAATATTCTATGATTTTGTGCATGTAATCATGAAATATGTAATTCATTGCACGTTGGTAGGTTACCCTAAATTTTTTGAGGCCAAAGAGTATGATCTTGTAATAAAAAGTCCCCTAGGGGGTTGTGAATGAATTTTTATGCTAATCAGTGAGATTGATTTTAATTTGGTTTTAGCTATAGAATCTGTCCATAAGGGAAATCATCTCATGGCCTGCTATGAAGTTGACTAGCGAATCGATTTTAGGTAGAGGTAAGTTTTCTTTGGGACACACTCTATTTAAATCATGGAAGTTAGTGTAGACACAAACCTCATTGAAAGGTTTAGGCATTGGAACCATGTTGGAGACCCATTCAAGATAGTCTATGGGTATGATAAAGTATACATCTAAGAGCTTTTGGAGCTTAGACTTAACTAGCAATGCAACTATTGGGTGCATGCATCATAGATTCTATTTCATAGTTTTAGCCTATTTGTCTAATGTGATATTGTGGACTATGAGGGTGGGATTAAGGTCTGACATATCCTTGTAGAAGCACGTGAAGACTTTGATGTACAATCTGAGGAAAGCGGTGAATAAAACATACTTTTTGAGTGAAACTCTAGCAACTAGTTTAATAATATGAGGATTTTTTAGGGTTTTCACCGATGTCTACATCAATGGTTTCTTAAATTAGCATATGAGAAATATCATGAAGTTACTCTAGGATTGGAGTGAGTTGGATGTCATCGATGGTCTTGGGAATTTTGTATTTATCATCTATGTATATTTCCATGTGATGAATGCATAGAATGTGAGGTGGCGTAGAAGGTGAAGGAGTGTTAGCGACCTGTAGGACATGTGGTGAAAGTAGAAAATTCTAAGATGATAGTATGGGTGATATGTGTGTGAGGTCAACAAAAATTAGATTTGGTATATCTTCATGAATTTATCAGTGTGCATATCAAAGTGGTGAGAAGATATCCATGTAAACCATATTAACCGATGCCATGGGGAAGTAGGCAGTGAAGATTCTGATGATGTAGACTCATTAACCTGTGGACATATTAGGAGGATCAATTGAGGGTGCAAGACTACTGGTGGAGAATATGATCGAGTGGTGGATCGATGAAGTTATTGATGTATAGGAAAAAATGTGGCCAAATGTGTTGGTGATGGTGGGGGAGACACCATGTCATGCTCTGGATCATGAGCATTTAGAGATAAGGTAGCCAATTGAATTATTAATTTGTCAACACAACATGACAATGTGGTTTCATAAAGAGGAGCTTCTTGAAAGAATTTACAAGGAACCACGATAGTTGAGTGAGGGGATGGGTTGTCCTCTAGAATGTACATATTGATATACTCTTCCAAGGTGTGTGTTGGAAGTGGGGAAGGCTATAGGTATAGATCCTAAAGCTCATCCTCTAACATGTGAATTGTGGTTGGGCAATAATCTAGGTTAGATTTTTCAATAGCTAATTGCACATGAGTGTTAATGGGTGTACGCAACCCTTGTTCGTAATGGCCTCACCTAAATCCATGCCAATGGAAATGCCAAAGGTAGCATAAGAAAAAATAGGGGTTAGCCATGTGATCAAGTGTACCAAAAAATTTGGATTGTGGGGGTGGAGGATCTATAGGTGGGAGTGAGAAATCAACTCCTACATACACAAAGTTAGTTTGGTAGTTAGGAGGCCCTAATTGTATAACAGTTCTTATAGTAAAAACTAAAGCTGAGGGGGGGTTAAAGGCATACATGGAATGAACTGTAGGTGGATGTATATGGGTATCATGCACATTGTAGTCACTTGGGTCTAGATTTGTCATAAAAATATAAATGTGATATGGTGTATGTTGTGGAGAGCAAGGTGGTGACTCTGAGTTAGAATATGAGGATGTGACTTGGGAATATCTTATGGTATTAGTAGAAGGATGTAACAACTAATCATCAATATGGGAAGATCATTGTTCCAACTTGTGGCATTCAACTATCATGGCTAGGATAGGGTGATCCGCATGTGGGAATTGGGAAGGAGGAGGAGTAGGAGCTAGTGTTGGGCTACGAGGTGAGGTTAAGAACTTAGGTCATGGGTAAAAAGGAAGGGGAGGTATTTGAGGTGTAGTAAGAAGAAGTGTCTCCATAGAGGAATGTGGTTAAGGTGGGGTTGTAGGTCGTGGTGTAGGTAATGAGGGTGGTCTCGATGCCATGGGTGGATTTTTGGATGATGACAACTGACATAGAAGTGGTGGTCATAAGTAGGGTGGTGAAAATGGTATGGAATATGGATTGGGTATTATAGTGGCTAGTTTTAATGGTGCAAACATTGAGTTGTGCATCCTTAATGATGATTGTGGTAATAAAGAGTTTGTAGGAGATGATGTCAATGATCCTATAGATTGGTGAGAATAAATAGGTAATAGTTGTGTGGAGTATGATGAGGGTACATGTGGTAGGTTTACAATTTTGTAGAATTTAAAGGGATCCACATTGATAGGAACATAGTGGATAAGTCCATCATGGATGTATTTGATGCAATGGTTCAATGTAGAGGGGACACACTATATGTCCTTGATCCATGGATGACCAAGTAGGATTTTGTACTATATTTCACCTTGAATATTGTGGAAGAGGATGGGGATAGTGCAAATACCTACTCATATGGGTAGGACAATGGATCCTACTATAGGTTGCATGGATCCATTGAATACACGTAGGTCAAGCGATGGGGTGGTAAAGTGAGCTGGCAGGATATGTAGGTGATGTAGAGTTGATGTGGAAATGATACTAATGGAATAACTTGTATCAATGAGGACACATTTGTATGTAATATCATTTATGGTCATTTGGATATGAAGAGGAGGATTTGCTCCTTCCCTTATAAGTTTCAAAATCTTGTGATCATGAAATTTGATGGAGTGCTAAAGGCAGCATGTAATATTTCCTATAAAGTTCACAAAGGTGTTCATATCATGGGTCTCAAGATCAATAGAACATATAATATTATTAAATGCCTTACAATGGGGTTGAGATTATTATAGAAGATCAAATATGGATAAGCAGGTGAAAGTGTTGCAGATTTGGTGGTTAAGGCTACCACAGATTGTAATGGCATTTTGTGGTGGTAGAAGTGTGGTGTTGGAAGTTGTAGGAGATAGTGGGGATGTTAATGGTATCGATGGGGAAATAATAGGTGGGGTTTTATGTGAAGGGTATCATTGGTTGTGAGTGGTAAGTTTAATCATACCCACTACACCACATGAAGGGGGGTCACATTGGATATTATTTACTTGCCTAGGTGGCCCTTGAGGATTAGGTGGGGGTATTTAGGGATTAGTCCTCCTGTGATTAGGTAAGGGGTTTTGGAAGATCCCTAGGTTTTGATTTTATGATACAAGGGGGTTTGAAACCTGAATGGTACCCCTATCGATAAGATCTTGGACTTGACCGTGAAAGGAATGACAAGTATCAATACTATGACCATGCTGTTGGTGGTATTTATAGAAGGCTTGCTCATTATATTCATGAGGCTTAGATAGTTTTTGATCAAGTGGTCATATTTTGGGTACGATGATATGGCTTGCATCCTATAATATCTAGAATAAGGTTGGTAATGGTTTATAAAGTGGTGTAATATTGCATTGTGGAACCTGTGGATGCATGTTACAAGGTTGGTTAGGCCTAGAAGAGGGAGGTGCATTGGTTTGAAATATTTTTGTTGTTAAGGAGGAAATTGTGGGACCGGTGAGGTGCTAAGGTAGTAGCTACCACTTTTTTGGCTTGTGGAATTCAAGGATAGAGTTGATTAGGTATGTTTCTATTGAAACAAAAATTGGAGTTGTAATTTGGTTTATGTCTCAATTTAATCTTGTGTGACTGGACCTTGATGTCCTCAGCAAATTTGGCTTTGGAAATGGCTTCTTCAAAGGTACATATTTGATGAAGCTAAAAATATTTGGAGATGTGTTTATGGCAATTCTTAGAGAAGAGCATCATTAAATTCATAGTAGGAAGGATATGGGTGAGTTCATGGATGATAGATCTCCACCACAAGACAAACTCGATAATAGGTTCATCATCTATTTGTCATAGGGCATAGACATTTAAAAAGTTAGTATTTTTCTTAATGTTTATGGAAAAGTGTTCTAGGAAGGAATTGGCTAATTGTTCAAAGGTATACATGCTATGACATGGGATCACATTCTACCAGTCTAAGGCTTGTCCCTCAAGTGAAAGGGAGAAGATACGTAACATAAGGGGGTTGGTACTATGAAGCTAGTAGTAAGAAAAGTGATAGTTGCTCACATGTTCTCAAGGATCTTCCTTACCCTTGTATTTGTCAAACTTTAGAATATCTAAGTGATATGAATAAGGTGGTATTGGAACTAATGGATGGGTTGGATCATTGCTGATTTTTTCACTAGTTGGTTTCTATGGTCTATAGCTAGTTGTGTGAAGGTTGAGCATCTTCACTTCATCTTGTAGAAGTTGAATTTTGAGTGCTAAGGATGTAAGGAAAGGTGTGAAGGTGGGTGGATTCTATGAATATGGTGGATATTGTAGTTTCTATTCTTCCCTGTATTGATGGGGGAGGTATTGCAACTGATCTTGGTAAGGTGGCTACTGAGCGACGTACGATGTTGCATCCAATGGAATACTAGGCTATAGAACAAGCATTTATTGAGGGTAATAGTATTGTGGTTTTGGGGTGTGTGGTTGTGGCACAAGAATTTGTTGGGACTGAGGTTGCTATAATGGTTGGGCTATGGGAGGTGATGACCATGAAGAAGGAGGTATAAATAATGTAGGTCCTATGTATACTAGTGAAAGTATTGGAACTAATGGTGCGAGAGGTGGATGATATGAAGTGTCAAAGTATGGCACCTATCTTTATCCTAATGGATGATATGTAATAAAACTAAACTAGGTGGAGTACCCTAGAGTAATAGAGGTATAGGCTATGGGCCTTGATCCATATATGGGAAGAAGACAGATAATGGGAGCCTAAAAAGGAGGATGAGGGTGTAATATAAAGGTAGATTTAGCCAAAGGTGGAATGGTATATTGGGTAGCACACCCTCCCATTACCTCATATGTAGATGGGAAGGATGAAGAGAAAGAAGGATAAGCTCCTAAAGTAGGAAATTGGAAAGGTGTAGTGGTAAATGTATTTACTCTATGTTGGGTTTTTGTGGTTGGTTGATGTGGTTGGTATTACATTGGTTGCATTTGAGGAGTGGTTGGGATAAATCTTTAAAGGTTGGGAAAAATGATTGTTGGGAAGAAGATGGTTGTGACTCTTGGGAAGAGTGCGAGTGTGATTATGGAGGTGGTACTTGTTGTTGCAAGGGGGTTTGTTGAGGTGTATATTGGAAAGATGCCATTTGGTTACGTAATATGGATGAGGAGGGGTCTAAAATCATACTTATTATAGGGGTAAAATATTTGACCTGAGGGCGAGTATGATTTAGTAACGAGGAGTCATTCTCAAGAAAGGATTGAGATAGAATTTAAAATAAAGGGTGCATAAAGGTAGGAGACGTAGGTGGTGTCTCCTATTCTATGGTCAATAGAGGAGGGGGTTGTCCTAGAGTAGTGTAGATCACATGGTCATAGAATGTAGATTAGGCGATGATGAAGGATGAGTAAGTGGATGGTCTTCTTTGAATGAAGTGGCAAGGGTTTCACTCAAAGTGGATGTCTCACCCTAAGACATCATGTATATGTAGCATAGATCAAAAACTATGAGCATATTAGGTGTGCATGTGGATTTATACTTCATGGATGAAGTAGGAGTAGCCTTACTATAAGTACCACTAGCAACCTCCTCTATATGACACACTTGCTTGTGCACTTGACTATGGGTAACAATAGGCATGATGGTGTATATCATGTCGTGAGGATTTAGAACTATCTAAAGACTAGATTTTGAGGTCCTGGATGTGATGTGTAAAGGATTTGTGAAACAATTCTATGATGTGCAGACTCAAACTATAGTAGCAAGCTATGTGGAGCTGAAAAACAAAGTGTGGCATGGTGTGATCTGCTACAACCAATTTGTGACCATGCAAACAATCCGAAAATGGAATTAGTTCTAAATGCATAAAATAAAGTATTTTATTCATTTGAGTGTGCTTTTATGTTGATACTTCCTAGATAAAATCATAGGTAGTGGAGTGAATAATCTAGAAAATCATGAGTGTTGTCGGTATAGAACCTCCTGCAACACCCAAATATGGACATAATAGAACAATATCGTGATGTGCAAATAGTGACCTATATGGAAGGTGTAGTAAAATAATAAAATATGGGAGAACTCAAAGTACTAAAATGAGCTCATTGTATCATCTCACGAGAAGAGGTGGTGTTTTCTGAGACCTGCTACTGACATACCCATGCTTTCACTTCACCCTCAAGCAATCTTAGTCAATAATGATAGTTACTGTGTTCATGAATTATGTAATCCTTGTGAACAAAGGTGTCTAATCCTATCCCACTCTAAAGGTTACTTTTGGTGATGAAATCCAAAATCTCAATCTCAAAAGTGGGGGGGTTTTCAATGATGAAGTCTAAAAAACCACTCATGTGGGGCTTCTAGATATCTAGGGAGGTGATATGGTGGAAGGTACAACTCCTGCCACACCAGTCTCGAGTGATGTATTAAATATGATATCCAATATCACCACTTATTTTGAACCACATGTGTGTGTGGGTTTGAGTTTTATAACAATGATGTACAAAGAAAGAAATCTAACTAAATGCCTTTTTTAAATAAAATCTAGCTCTAGATGCACTTTTTGGAAGCAAAAGCTAAAGTTAAATGCATTTTAAAAGAAATCTAACCCTATGTTCCTTTTTGGAAAGAATCTAGGATCTATACTTATGAATTAAATAAGAAAATAAAACAAAGCATGTATTTTCCAAAGAAATGAGAAGTCTAAGCTAAATACAGGAAAGGAAAGTGTGATTTGCTTTTGTAATCAAGAAATATTCATGATCATAAGGAAATGCAAGAAGGAATTTGAAAATCTAATATAGATACAAGAAAGAAATGGGAAAATGATTTTTGGTACAAAAAGAGATTTGAAATTGCATTGATAAGGAAATGCAAAAAGATATTTGAAATTCTAAACCCTAAATACATGAAATGAAATTGGGAATTGCATTTGTACAAAAAGAAATGTGAAAGATGCTTTGAAAACATGATGCGAAAAGAGATTAAAAAGTTTTAATCCTAGATGCATGAAAGGAATGAAAAATGATTGTGTTGGTGCAAAAAGAGATTTTAAATTTACCTTAATGAAAATGTACAAAATAAAAGTGTAAACCCTAATCCTAAGTACAACTTTGGAGAAAGAAATTTGCAATGTACTCTCAAAATAAATTGATAGAATGATACAAAAGAGGAATAGAAATCTATTTAAAGTGTGATTTGAGGGAAGAAATAGAAATGTTTTTGAAATGTAAATAAAATTAACTTTCTTATTTTACGGAGGTTTTAGAACAGTAAATTGGAAGATCTAACTATTGCAAGAAAAATGGGCTTTAGAAAATGCGATTTACAAAAAGAATGACTAGAAACTAGAGCCTATTCTAATCCCTTAAGCAAAGAGGAATGTAAATTTAATTTTTATATAGAAATATAAAACTAAGCAACTAACCTAAATATTCTTGACACAATAAGTGCATTGAAATAAAAGATTCATCGAATGACATGATGTATTTGCTAGTGAACTTTTCATTGCAAGAAATTGTCAGAATAGAGAGGAAAAAGAGGAATACCTGTCTCCTTTTGCTCCAGATGAGTTGGTATATATTTCTATTGTTAACCTCTACAATTTTGAGGATTTTAGGGGCTATTATGCTCAATTCATAGGCCAAGGGGTAAATTGTATTTGGATTCATAGGTTGGGGGTTGAATTGGATCTAGGGGCTTGAAATCCCTATTTTGAGGGCCTAAGGAGGTTGTTAGGGCTTCAATGGTCTCTATAATGCTTATATATTGTACTTGGAACAAGATAGAAATAGTAAATTATGTCAGATTCACAATAAAACTAGTCTAGCACAATCCTTTGTAGGGGTCCCACCAGGCGTGCCAAAATGAAGCATGCAAAAGAACGCATTTGATCTAATAATTTGCTAAAATATAGCTTATTCAAAATTTTTAATTTAATTCATGATATAAGTTCTTTTGTGTTACAAATAGTGGGAATTCCCCTTTCTTTCTTTCACAAATTTACAATAAATATGATGCTTTCTCTTGGGCTCCTCAATGTAGGTGGGCTTCATGCATAATGTGTGCCATCGGTAGTTGTATTTGTTGTTGTTTTCCTCTTTCCATATATGATAGACCTAAAAAATGGAGTTAGTCTATTTGGGGGCTTGCCTTGGTCAGGCCCCATGGTAAAAAGGAAAAATCAACCCAAAATCCATGGTGAAAACTAAAATAAATTGCAAAAATTACTATAAAATGATGAAATGGAGTATACCTAACAGATTTGGAGTGAGAAACTATCTTTAGGACCAAATCATAGGCCAAGGGGTGAACTGGAAGTTGGATTCACTGGCTGGGGACAAATTGAGTTGTTAGTACTTTCTACTAGAGATCCTTGTCTGGATGGGCTCCTCAAGTGCTGTTATGTTTTTTGTATGGTTCATATATCTAAGATTCCATTTTTGGTCTTATTTTTGCAAAGTTTTTTTAGACTAAGTAAAAGGGGAGAGAGATGGATAATGAGGAATTAGGTCCACTATTTATAGAAAAACCTAAGGTGTAGGGGGTGTTTTTAGGAGTACTAAACCCTAGGTTAAATTCCTAAGATGGTTAGGTTAGGGTTTATGAGGTGTCATTCCTATATTCCCTAAGGAGATATTAGGGTTTTCTAGGGTTAGGTGGTCCCTAGGTTAGATTTGGGGTTAGGTTAGGGTTTCCTAGGAAATATCCTAACTAGCTTGGTGCACACACATGCGGGAGGGAATAATTAGAACTAATTAGGATTTAGGAACCTAATTAACATTTTTTATCCAAAAAGTGCACTTAAGTGAAGTGACTTTAAAATTACAATTGGAATTAACTTTAATTAAGACTTTTTAGGAACTAATAGTCCTGTGGGGTCCTAATTAGGTCTAGGAAGGGCTTAGGCTGCCTTAGGTGATTGATAAGTGGTCTTTTTATGGATGAAAGGTGGTTACAACATGTATTGTATATTTTAGTAGGGTTTCATGCCTATATACCAATGAAATGGTCTACATGGGTCTACAAAGATCTACAATGGTCTACACTGATCTAGAGTAGTCTACGTTGGTCTAGAGTGGTCTACGATGGTATAGAATAGCCTAAACAAGTCTACGATAGTCTACGCTTGTCTACAATAGCCTAGAGGTATCTAGGATAGTCTATGTAAACCTACAAGTGTCCTAACAGATCTACAAGTACATAGAAGTAGACATAACTCAATATACATCAAATTTTCCACATTATAAAATAAAATGTTAGTGGGATAAAGTGATCCCTCATCCTAATCACTCCAATCCAAGCCTTGATGATCCAAATATTCAGCATAAGTAATGAGGTGATCATCATCATCAAATGGAAAAGGTTGGTTTTTATTGGGCATGTAGCCTATGCTACATCTTTTAGGCCAAAACTCAAATTCCAAAGGTTCTTGAGTACCCTTCTATTGAGGCCCTAAACCTTTACCCATATATCCTATACTAGAAAACATTTTCTTAGGAAGTGGGTAATCATTGGATAAGTAACAAAGGGTAAAAGAGTACTCTAAAATATAAGGGTTTCTACCACGAATATTTTCTTCAAGGATTGTACCCATGAAGATAAAGGTACACATGCCAATGTGTACTACTTCACCCTTATTATGAGGTAAACCCATAGTCCTTAGTGAAGGTGGTAGCTTGGATAAATCTAAAAGAGGTTCTTGAAGAAATGGATTGACCTGATCTTGTGATGAAAATTTGATTAGTGATTCCTCACTCACCTTTAGATTTTTAAGTTGCTTGGTAACATGAGGTGAAGAAACTTCTGGGCATAAGTTAAGACTAGATTGATCTTGCTCAACCATAAAATAGTATTTGAAAGTATGAGGGTCACTCAAAATATTGACAAGTTCATCTATGAATTTGAACTTCAAATATTGATGAAGAGTAGAAGGTACAACCATCATCGCATGAATCCAAGGGCAACCAAGTAGAATATTAAAATATGTGGGGCAAGGTACCACATAAAATAAGGTATCTAGGATCTTAGGTCCAATCCTAATGGGAAGGGATATAATTTCATGGGCCTCTTGATAATCGTTGTTGAAATATTTGACGATGATGTCAAATTTAATTAAATCTTCCTCTTTTAATTTAAAATTTTGGAAAATTGATAAGTGCAAATATTGAGGGAGGAACCATTATTTATCAAAATTGAATTAATAAATGTTTCCCCAATAAATTTAGTGATGTAGAGGAAAGAATCCCCTCGTAATTCTAAGGAAGGAATATCATCATCCAAAAATGTGATATGTTGTAACCCAAGGGAGACTAAAAAATTAGCTATAGAACTAGGGGAAATATATTGAGGGACCAATTGTTGACTTAGAATATTCAACAAAGCTTCCTATGATTAGGAGAAGTTTGTAAAATTTCTAAGAGGGATATCTTGGCTAGGGTACTAGCTAACTATTGTTGAATGTCGAAGGATATGTTAGGTTGTAGTTTCAACACTAAGGGTGGGTTTTCTATTCTCGTGCTCCTTTTTTGGATAGTCTTCAAAACTAAGGGTGGTTTTCAAGGTTGATTGGATGTAGAGCTCATATTTTGCTAAGATCATTGAATTGGTTGAGCCTATGCTTGTTGAATTTTGGTGGCTAATATCATACCAACTATATTATTATAGGGAGGTGGTATATTATGATATAAAACTTTATTAGCTACTTTTTACCCATGATTAGGTAGGGGATCTTGGAAGATCCCCATATATTTATTAGTTATGGGTGCTTGTTGAGTATGAGGTTGATTGTTTTTTGTAGGATAAGGTTGATATCCCTCTATAACAAGGTGACCTACATCAATTAATTCTTGAACCACATGTTTCAACCTCTTACATAAATTTTTCATGTGCTCCTCCACTCTATGATATTCAAAATATTGACCAAGCTTATACCAATTAGCTATGGTATCAAGTTATAATATGGAAGGCAACTCAATCATGTGAGATTCTAAGAGCTATTTTAGGACCAATGAAATAGGTTGGTTAAGTCTTGTAAAATTCCTTGGTATGGGTTTTTGAGTTTGGTTAAGCACCATATTTTGCAAGGTGTTAGCAACATTGTGATAGGTCTGCTATCCATGATCCCATCACCAAATGCATGCTTGTTCTTATATTGATAGTTCATGGTACTATCTTCTTATTTATTTGGATTAATTTTACCTCTTTGAATAAGGGCTTGTGTTGGATGCCAAATATTGGTTAATTTTATCCTAAAGTTTGTCACAACACACACATTTAAATTGTCAACTTGGGAGCTTGTAGACTTTAGAAGTGCCATGATTGAGACAACTCATATTACCACTTTTGAGATGAATCTGGTTACCTATCATTGGGGAGTTTTTGTGAAATAATAGTTGATTTATCCATGCCAATAAAAATTAAATATAAATAAAATTCTCAAAGGTAAACACACCACTCTGAAAGCAATTAACACACTTACATAAAAAGAACACAACTTTAAAATGATTAAATTAATCTACAAAATGAATATACGACTATGCAATATTAAATATATGAACAAAATAACTAATAAACAAGGGAGGAATATTGTATTGGAGTGGGCCCAAGCTCCACTAGATCCTGCCCAACAAATCATAAAAATAATATGCAGATGAGAGAATGCTCAAGCTTTATTAATAGTGCAAAAAATATTACATGTGATAATGTCCTAAAAGAATGCTTCCCCCTACTACAGAGAAGTTTGTGTGTTTATATACCACACACAGGACTTCCTGTTGTAGTTTTGTTTTAATCAAAATCCCAGTTACAGTCTAAACTAGGATAGTTCAGTTACTGTAGTTGATGCACGATGATAATCTTCTTCATCATTTCCTTGCAATCGGGTAATTTCCATTTCATTATGGTTCTACTTTAGGAGTGTTTGCACGTTTACCCACCCTAGATGGGACACCATATTCATCACCAATTTCCCATATATGACATAGAACAATGGTCAACTGGGTCCTTATCCAACCATTTGGTCAACTCACATGATTTGGGCATCCACTCGAGTAAAGCACCTAACTCGATAAGGTGCCTACTTTAGTAAGACACCTACCTTAGTAAGGCACCTACTTTAGTAAGGCGCCTACTTCAGTAAGGTGCCTACTTTAGTAAGGTACCTACTTCAGTAAGGTGCCTACCTTAGTAAGGTTCCTACTTCAGTAAGGCACCTACTTCAATAAGGTGCCTACCTCTGTATGCCTTCATATAATTGAGTAGAACCGTGTTAGGTCCATGTAGGACCTCGACTAAGAAAAAGATGATAAAATATAAGAAATAACTACACAAAACACACTTCACGCATGGATTAGATAATACACATGATTTCATTAAATAAATACATAATATTTCATAAAAATATACAACTCATGATATATTGTTGTGCAAAAACCATTAGTACATATACAAAAATATGAGCATATCTAGTGCTCATCATCCCCCCATGCCTAATATGTGCCACACCCTCGTGGCCCCTAAAACTGGTAAAAACCTCCTCTATGCGGGCTACTATTTTTCATTACATTTTCTTATCGATGGCTTTGGATTTCTCTCCATACTGAGGATTATGTTTCTGTTGAGGGTCCGTAGTTTGTTGCGGGGCATCCTTGGGCTATGCTGCCCTTTGGCTAAACTGGCTTTCGACTATGTTGGTTTGGCCTTCATTCCATGTGAGCTTCTTGTTACACTGGCTTTGCCTCCCTATCATATTTGTCCTAGCATCTATTTTGGGTGCTATCATAGTTGTTTCTCCCTTCTATAAGGCTACCTCTACTTCCTACCATAGATCAGCATGTTGGGGCTGTAACTCTTTGAAGGGAATTTTAGAGTCATCCCTCTTCTGTACAACAATTATAGCCTTGTATAACCAAAGATATTTGGGGGTCAGGCTAGAATTTTTTTATATGGTCACTACCACCTCTACCTCTGGTCCATATACCCCTTATTTTTCTAGCCATTTCTTCATTTTAGAGGGTCGACCCCGTGATGAACCATAGATCTCCCAAAATTGATCATATGTAGCAGGGTCCACATAGATGCCTAGTCCTCTTTCAGCATTTTTGGTAGCTCTCCTAGCTGCATTTTCTACCTTTAAATCTTCTCAGACCTTTTTAATTTTTTTTTTCATTCATTGAAGGCCCGTAGGCCCTCTTTCAATTCCTCATTTGAGTAGGGGTTTGGTTTGGAAAACATCACCCTGGCCTTTCTTTTGGCCCTCTTCTACATTGTTTGAGGCACCTTCTATTTTCTCCTTTCTAGTACTATGGTGGTCTACATGGGGAGATATTCCTTTCTCATAGAGGTTGCCTCCCTTTTAGAGGATCCAAGGATTCGTTCCTTTGATTTTAGGCCCCTCGTGGTTGTTTCCCCTATCTCCTGGTCACCCAGTGCCTGCTCCTCTAGTTCTTCTGGTAGTGGTCCCTCAATTTTGGGTGCTTGGAACTCTAGAGAATCCTTCATGGCCTTGGGTTTAGGTTTTCTCCCTTGGCTCTACCATGACGGCTCCTCATCATCATCAATATTGATAACAAGGGTTTTTGTTTGAAAAATAGAATTCCCTTGTTCCTTTGTAATTCCTCTACCAGAGGTGCACGAACCTTCTCCCACCTCTAATTCCTCATTTTGGGCATATTATCTAATTTCCCTAGATGAGACTACTCTCTCTGGTGAGGTTGGAGAGTTTGTGGGTACCTCAATTTCCCAATCAATTTGGATAGAGGCATCCTACCTCTCGATCATCCTAACTTGTAGCTACTAGTTTTTTGCCCTGAGCTGCTGGATTAATTGCTAAAATTGGGTGATGGTGGCCTCTTGCCTCTAATTTTTTCTTGTAGTCATGTATTTATATTCATTGAACAGTGTCTGCATCATAGATTTTTCACTCTATTTGGCACGGTCCTCTTTCGTCGGTATCTAGGGTTATTGTTGCAGGACCACTGAGGACTATGGGTCTTGTAGGCTATGAGTGGCAAAATTATATATTTTTTGGGCCATGAAATCAAGATTTTAATCTTCCTCCTCCTCCTCTCTTGATAGGATTAGGTACTGCAATCATCACCAATCATGTATCCACTCTATCCACCATACTATGGGTTCAAGGCTGAAGAATTTTGGCCTTTCCTCTACATAATTGAGCAGAGAACTCTGCCTTTATTTTGTAGCATCTGGTGAGAATCAAAGGTGTTCCTCTTCAAACATTCCCTCCAAATTGGCATTATATTCCACTTATGTTTTTTCCTACTCTGATGCATTGGAGGGTTTGGTCATAACCTCCTCGACCACTCCTCATAATTCGACCTCTTGTTCTGCTTCAATTGCTATATGCTCCCACACATCAAAATGTTTAGACCCATATGCTAATGAGATTCCCCTATGATCCTATGCATGGCATATCAAGATTGTAATTAGCCCATGGTGAGCTAGGGTAGAGATATACCCTCTCTGGTATTGTGACATCTCATCCTGTAGGGTATTTTCTAGGTAGAACAGGATGTTAATTTCCCACTTGTGCACCATATGGCTCAAGAACTACATATGGTTCACCTTCAGGTGTAAATACTTCCTAGTGCATGTGAAGTATCTCACAACCTACTCAAAGAGCTTCCTTAGGTGCATAGGAAATCTCTACTTTGGGAGCCTATGTGGGTCGCATGATATGTTTGTTTATCCCAACAACACCTCCATGCACTTATTTTCCATGTCATATTTATACATGCATTCCCCATTAAGGGGGAGTCTAGTGACATGAGCAATGTGCTCTGGAGTGACTAGGATTTCCAATTCATGCAATCGAGCAACTCCCTTATTCATAGTGGTAGCGAACTCCTTTGTTGCTTCTACATCCTGGTCTTGGATAACCAGGTGACAATAATTCATCCACTTGGTTGCTTTGAACTGGTTGCAGACTTCTCCCCTAATCCCCTTAGTATTGTTGTGTTCATTATTTTTGAGCACATGATTCTTCGATCATCCACCCATGGCAAATTCCCTACTAGTTTTTACTGGTTTGATGCCCTACCTTCAGTAAGACATCTTTTTATAAACTCATGCACCTAAATCTGGAAATTTTTTTAGAATTGGGGTTGGTAGGGTGCGCCATCCAAATTAAATTATTGCATGACATATTAGGCATGAGGGTTGAATTCAATT
Source organism: Wollemia nobilis (assembly GCA_028583015.1). Taxonomy (NCBI): domain Eukaryota; kingdom Viridiplantae; phylum Streptophyta; class Pinopsida; order Araucariales; family Araucariaceae; genus Wollemia; species Wollemia nobilis. Next base: position 5,166,132 of record JAQPPZ010003212.1, read on the forward strand.
CTTGCACCAGCATTATTTTCAAAGGAGCATATCATATGAAAATTATGTATATATCTAAATAAAATCATGTGCATACTTGATTGGTCATTTCATGTTGCGTGGAGTATGCCATATTGGTATTCGATGATATTTTTCCCATGTACTGATTACGTTGCCTTGGATACTTCATTCCTAGTTTGTTTGAGGTCCTATGTTGAAAATGTGATGGATCCTATTGGTTTAGGTTGGGACGCATATCTCCTTGATGGTTGGCCTTGGGACATGCAGAGATCCTATCCAATGATTTTGAAATATTTTTGGGAACTTTTGGATTTCCATCACGTGAGATGATGGCATTGTCTTTAGCTACTCCACATACTACCAAGTTTAGCATGTTCTTTTGATTCGATCGATATGCTTGCTTTAGTAAGGTGTCAGAGTAAGGCACTTTCCTCAAAAATATGCCTACTTTAGTAAGGTGCCTACATGAGTAAGACGCATACTTTAGTAAGGTGCTTACTTGAGTAAGGCACATAATTCAGTAAGGCACCTACTTCAGTAAGGTTCCTACTTGGGTAAGGCACCTACTTCAGTAAGGTGCCTACTTGGGTAAGGCACCTCTTGACTATGAATAATGCTCCAGAGTGGCACCTCCTTGGCAGAGTAAGGCACCAGAGTAAGGCACCTCCTTGATTTTTTTTGAGAGAAGAAGGTGCTCTAGTGGTGGCACCTCCTTGGTAGATCAGGGCATCACTCCTCTAGATTAAGGTGCTAGAGTAAGGCACTTATTAAGTAAGGTGCCTACTTGAGTAAGGCACCTACTTGAGTAAGGTCCCTACTTCATTAAGGCACCTAATTTAGTAAGATTCCTACCTCAGTAAGCTACAAATTGACTATGAAGAATGCTCTTGGGTGACACCTCATTAGTAGAGCAAGGCATCACTCCTCTAGAGTAAGGCACCTTTCCTTAGTACTAAAAAATGAAAAAAATCTCAAGGGTGGTGCCTCCTTGGCAGAGCAAGGTGCTGCTCCCCTAAAGTAAGGCACTATAGTAAGGCATCTCCCTTTCAAAGTCATTTGTTCCTCCATCATTGAAAATTTAGTGGTCAATGTGCCTATTGATGTGAGGTTGATCAAGCCTCCCAAAATTCTCCTCATACAATGTCAGCGTCTACTTTGTCCAAGCATAAGGGTGCGTAATTTTTCCTTTATGTGTAATTGACATCCATTCTATGCCTGGATTAGCACTATCCTCATATTGTGTAGGTTCATGGATGTTGAGCCAATATAGACCCTATTCAGAGACCTATTGTTCAAGCAATTAGGCCATTCCCCTGCAAAAAGAAAACAAAAAAATAAAAATGCAGTTAAACACAATCCATGCCTATTAGGACCTAGCTCTTTGGATGCCTGCAGCTTGCATGTAGGTGTTGTCCCTGCAAAACACATCGTAAGCTAAAGAAAAATAGGAAATTATACTAATTTCTTCTTGGTGGACACCTCTCCATCCTCCATTTGTTTGATAATTATGGTGAAGTTTTACTTGGATGGGGTCTCCCCCATGCCTACTATGGATTCCACTAGTAATATTTTAAACCTGTAATATAGGCATAACTACTGGACATTGGCTATTAGAATGGTGTTTTTGTTGTCAATTTTCTTGACTCACATAGCACCATTTCTTATTATTTCCACCACCTCATATGGTCCCATCCATATTTGCATCAGTTTTCCCTTCCACTCCTAGAATATGGAATCATACAATAGTACCTAGTCTCCCTCTTTGAACTAATTTATTTTAATGTGACGGTCATGCCACCGCTTCCTTTTCTTCTCCATGATTTCTATTCTTTGGAGGGCATCCATTCAAAATTCGTCCAACTAGTTCAGCTTCTGAATTTGTTCCTTCTGTGCTTTATCTAGACTCAAGTCTAGTTCTATCACTATTCTGAGCATCTTGACCTCAAATTTGATGGGCATCATTATGTCATTTCCATATACTAGTTGGAAGGGTGTGAAGATGATGGTTGATTTACATGTTATATTATACGCCCATACTACCTTCGTAATCTTTCAGCCCAATCCTTCTTGTGATGTTACACTATTGTTATCAGGATATTCTCTATTTCCCTATTGGTTACCTCCACCTACCCATTCACCTTTGGATGGTAGGGGGTAGTTATGTTGTGTCGCATCCTATACTATTCCATCAGTTCCTTGATTAACCTAGAGGTGAATTGGGGTCCTTGGTCTATTGTAATTTCCTTGGGTACTCCAAACCTTATGAAATATGGGTGAACAGGAATTCGTCTATCATCCCCTCCTTGGAATATCTTAGTGCCTAGACTTCAACCCATTTGGTAATGTAATCTGTGTAGACTAGAATATACCTCCTATTTGAAGGTGGGTTTATGGGTTCCATGAAATCCATGCCCCATTTATCAAAGGACTCAATGTGTATGTGAGTTTGAAGGAGCATTTCATCCTTGTGGTTTGGTCTTCCCATTCTTTGGCATTCATCACACTTTTTGGTGTATGCGGCTGCATTTTTAAATTGAGTGGGACAAAAATACCCAATTTGTAATACCTTATATGTAGTCCTTCACCCTAAGAAATGTCCTCCACATGGCTCATTATGATAGGCTTCAAGTATTTTTGGGAATTCATGCTCTGCTATACATCTCCTCATGATTTTTTTTGGCCCTATTTTGAATATAAGGCCATCAATCCATTGAAAAGAAGCACTCTTTTCAATAACCCCTTGCTTCTTTGTATGAAATGGCAAGGGAAGTTCTATAAGTGGACAGATAATTAGAGATATCTGCATACCATGGTGTCTATTAACTTATGATGAACAAATGTTCATCCAGGAACTAGTCCTCTACCACTACATGATCTATTGGGATTAGTATGGATAGGAAGTCCACAAATACGTTGTCCTTCCCGAGCTTTTCAACTATGGTGATGTAAAATTATTGTAACAATAGAAGCTACCTGATTACCCTGCCATTGATCACTAGTTTACTCATTAGGTATCTGATGACTGCATGGTCTATGTGAATGAACACATTGTACCTAATGATGTAGTGGCATAATTTATTGATGGCATGTACCACTACAAGAAATTATTTCTCCGTTACCATGTAATTTAACTCAACCCCTAATAAATTCTTCCTAACATAATAAATGGCATAGAATTATTTACCATCCTTCTACCCAAGGACCACTCCAATTACATTATTGGATGCATCATAATATATGTGAAACATGATAGCCCAATTTGTGCCCCACAACACTGGGGAAAAATTTAGCTTCTCTTTTAGCATCTAAAATACTAAAAGAGAAGTATTTCCTTTCGGATAGTGTGTCCAACACCTGATCAATGAAGGGAAGTGAGAAGTGATATTTCTTTGTTGCTTTATTTAGTGATCTATAATCAACACAGATTCACCATTTCCTATTCTTATTGGGGACCACCACAAGTGGTGACACCCACTCACTGTCTAATATCGGGTAAATGAACCCTACAGACAAGAGCTTCTATAGCTCAGCCTTGAAAATTTCTTTCATGATCGAGTTCATTCTTCTCTATGATTTTTTGACTTTGGTTACCTAATCTTTGAGGTATATCTTATGTGTGCATATTTTAGGGCTGATTCCCTTCATATCTAAATAATCCTAGAAAAATGCTTATTTTTTCTTGGTTAGGAGCTCTTTTAATTCTGCCAACTATGTGGGGGTCAACCCACTACTGATATTCAACATTCTGCCAGGCCCAATATCAATTTTCCAGGTATGGTGATCCTGAGTGCTGACCAATGGTGACTCGAGATCTATGAGGGAGGATTCTCCTTGTAATAATCTTGTTATAACTCCATATTCATTGGTATCCTCCTCCAATTCTATCAATACCATCACCAGTTGGAGCATGGACAATGAATTATCATCCTACTCGATCAACTTGGGTTCACCCAACATGTCCATGGACTAAACGAGAGGAGATATTGTCAATCTCTTGATGTTCTATTTATTCAAAATAGTCATGAGTCCATATTAGTATTTGATGTAGGCATCATTTGTAACTAACCATAGCCTCCCCAATATGAGTGGGTAACCATACAGTCCTATTTTTTATTATAGAACCAGGAAGTCCATCGGGTATTTCCATGCATTAAATTTTATGATGATGTCTTCGAGAATCTCTTCTGGTGCTATGGTTGACCGATCAGCTAGTTGCAACACTGTCTTGGTGGGTTTCAGGTCTATAAGCTTCAGCTTCTGCATCATCTCCTATGGCATCATGTTGATGGTTGAACCTAGGTCAACTAAGGTGTTCACCAGTGAATACCCTCCTATTTTTACCATCAACATTGGGATACCTGGATCTGCATATTTGGGATAATATGTATTCCCAATCGACCAATTTCCTCATGACATTGATGGTTTGTGTCACCTTACATCCTATTTTCCTTAGATATAACTCTTTTATTGCCTTGGTGTATATGGGTCCATCTCAAATGGCTTGAAACTATGGGATAGTGACTGTCAGGTTCCTTAGTCTAGAGAAGATATCAAATTCTAGTTGTGTCAACTTCCTCTGATCCTACAACTATTTAGGAAATGGAGCTTCTATTTTATCAACAATTTTTTCTACCTCCACCTCTTATATCAAATGGGAGTCTCCTACATCTTCCTCCTCTTATACCATGGGAGGTGCTTCTACTCCTAACTTCTTGCCTGATATAAGTTGAATAGGATTACAACTAATATGATACATTGGATACATCTCTCCCTCTACTTGGTATGTTGGTTTTTTCACCTTATTATTTGGGTTCACCGTTAGCTATGCTGGTAAATGCACAGGGCTTGCTATAGGTAGGGTTGGTAAGTCTTGCTGATGTGAAACCTATGCCATGTTTTAAGGACTGGAGTGCCATGAAATATGGTTCCTCCACTACTACCTAGGATGCTAATATGGCATCCATGGTTACTAATTGGGAAATGTAGCTCCTGGAGGCACATTCATCCAAGGTGATGGTCCCCACCATCCCATATTGGGTGGTTGTGGCTACCCTTGTGGAATATATGACCCTCCTCAATAAGGTGGCATCCTCGTGGGTACATTCCCTATAGGGGTTTGCTACAAATTTCTTTGATTGCCCATGATATAGGCTTCAGTTATGTTAGCCTCCTGTTTGGAATTGGGTAGTTGTGGGTATAGTTGGATCTTATGGTTTTATTGGAAAACCATGCATACTTTGACCTTGTTCTCTAGGCACACATTCCTAGCATGCTTCCCTTTGCATTTTGGACAAAAATAGGTCAACACTATGTCATTCTCTTATTTCTTCTTCTCCAACAAGAGCGTATCCAATTGTAGTGTTAAAGACGATAACATTTAACTTTTTAAATATTCCAACATATTGTCTATATTTGTTTTTGCATTTTAGGAGCTGGTTTGCCTCTCCTTTTCTAGTAATTATGATATAGTTATCAGATATCTTCCATGGCATGCTAGTAAACGTCTCCTCCTGAGATCATTTTTAGTGCTTCTAGAGACTCGTTGTTGAGTCCTATCAGAAAAATGCTCTTGAGAGACTTATCTCCTAGCTTTGCATGAGGAGATCACTATAGGTTGAAATTTAACCTCTCCCAGTATTCTTCTAGGCACTCGTCTCCCTTTTGTGTCATGCTAAGGACTTCTTCCCTAGAATCCTATGCTCTACCAAATTCTTGATACTACTCTAAAAATAGCTTCCTAATATCTTCCCATGTGGTGATTTTGTTGTTCCCCAACCCAATAAACCATCGTAGAGCTGAGTCATCTAATGTCAATGGAAATATTTTTAGCCTCTGAGCATCTGAATTGTAGTCGACAAACCTGCATAGTACATCAATTTAAACAAAAACAATTCAAGGTCTTTGGTTGGGTATCCTCTAAAGGTAGGAAGATGTAAGGGGATATGTTCTTCATTTTGGTTTCCCTTGCTCCTTCCTCTTTCGGGAAGCTGAATCCATATGAGACTTCTTCAACCATTTTTTTAGGAAATATGGTCTCTAAAGCAGCCTCTATGGCCTTTTTGTCACTCAAGACTTTCTGTATTAGAGCCTCTAAGTTAGCTGGCATTATAGTTTGATCCTCTATGGATTTCCACAGCAGGGATTCCTTCGAGGGTGTTCTTTTAAACAATGGGTTCAGGATAATATTTATTTCCCAAGTCGATGAGACGAGGAGGTTCTTTGTACAAAGTGAGGATGCTCAATCTGTAGTGACCCCAGGAATGCATGCACCAGTCCCTTTTCTAAACTCTACTTACAATGATATTTAAAATACCCAAGATGAAATGGAAAGACAAGAGGAAAAAGCATATATTACAAAATAACAAAATATGAATCTCTTTATTGATATTGAAGCTTGGTTACATGTCGGTCCCTCTTAGGGATACCCATTTTTGATACTATAAATTACAAATAGACAAGGAGTACCCCTTCCATGAAGAGGTGATGTGCTTATAAAAGCTTCTCGATTTAACACACAAAAATGTATGAGGGCTTACATATGCCTCCTTCTCTAGGTTTGTTTCCTAGAGGGATCCCTTTTGCTCTTGTATGTTGCAATCTTTGTCTAATGTACCTGTGGCCCTACAAGTAATGAAAAAACAACACATATTTAGGTGTCTGAGATTTCCTCCCCATATGAGGTTATTAGTAATTAAATAATTTAATAGAAATATGATAAAAATATGCCATGAAATCATGTAAATCTATGCTAATTATATAAGAACATAAATAAACAAAATAAAAATATGTTGTCTGTCTAAGCTAAGCCTGTGGGCCACTATCCAAGACAGCGGCTGCTAAAGTAAACCTTGTTCTCTTTGCCCAAAAGCTATGGATAAAATACTATAATACGATGTTGAAATAGTAGGTGTTAATCTCTTCAATTTGTCAAAGCTCCATCGTACACGTGATCTCAAAGAGAACTCTCTAAGTCTCGAAAGCTCTCCTCAAAAATATCTCTCTCTAATATGATCTCCTGTATGTCCCTTGGTGCTCTTAGGCTTGCACCTTTTATAGTGTGAAACCCTAGGTCTATGTCCAAGCCCTAGAAATGAATTTCTCATGCGTATTGCAAGTTAGCATGGGAATATTTTATCCATTATCTATATTTGAAGGCCAGTTAACTGAAATCTAACTATCTACTTGAGTCTTCTATGCGAACTAGTCATTAGCATGAGAAGCTTTTATCCTTTGTTTATGATTGGATGTTAGTTAACTTAAGTATAAATACAAACTCAAACCTCCCATGTGAACTGGTCATGAAAAGGAATGCAAAGTCACTCCCGCTCACCTTTATTGCATGTAGACTGCCACTTTCACTCGTGATTAGGCATGTTTGTCAAAAAATTGCTTCTTATGGCTTAGCCGCTATCATCTATAGTGGCTAATATTTGGTCATTGTCATCTATAGTGGCTAAGGTCTGGCTACTCTAGGCTTGAGTGGCTAGGATCTAGTTGCTCTTGGTTTGAGCGTCCAAGCTTGAATGGCTTGAAAATGCCCCAAATGAGTGGTGATAACCACTGTTGATGCTTGGAAAATCCAATATTATGTCTTATGATATTATGAGTGTGTCTATGTAAGTAAATCCCCTGAGCATGAAATAATTTAGGTGTCTACAGATGCCCTTTTTGTTATGCACTGTGTGGAAAACACAACGCTAAGCAAAAATGTAGACTGATTTATTTGTAGGGTGTATGGTGATCAATGGTCTGATGAACATCAGATGGCCCAATCATGCAAGATGGTGTGCATCCCTTGAATCATTTCCTCAATTTTTGGAGGACTTAGCTTAGTGGCTTTTGCATGTTAAATTGGACTCATTCCTAAAACTCAATTAGGTAGCTTCAGCTGCTACAACAATTTTGGTCGATAGGAGAGCTAAAATTAAATATGTCATGTCTGCTTACATTCCTAGCAAACAAGGGAAATTTGTGATTGTTGTATGCAATGATTCATAGGATGAACACAATTTTGTTATGATCGAGTGATATTTTGTTGATTTTTATTATGATTATATTGAATTTTTGAACTACCTCTTCACACAATGAATTTGTGAAGAAATAACAATGAATGAAGTGACAAGTCACTTGATCAATATGACTAATCTGGTTCCTTTCTAGCATTTTCTACTTTTAATGGGCAATCCCACATACAAGTGTGATTCCAATTGCTTATGATAATCATCCATCCCTATCCCGAGGAGCAGTCCAATTATTAATAGCCTTATTAGGGAGTTAGGATGAGTGATTCTATTTACGCCCAAATTATATCACTTTGACTTAATATTTTTGATGTCATAGGGGAATTAGAATGACCCCTTCACACCCGTGGAGCATTTCGACCATCTTGATCTTCTTCAAGTTTGAAGGGTGACATATCGTAATTCCAAAATGAGTTGTTTTTGCCTTAAGTGGCCTTATGGTTGCCTACTCATATCACCAAAATACATGGAGCACAAATTGCTACAATCGCTGAGTGGATAGAGTAGGTAACTGGATATGAGGCCTGCTTGATATTGTGATTTTATGTAATTTTTTTGTTGTTTTGGTCATTCTGGTGATTTGAAACCACCAAAGTGTGTTTATTTGCTATTTTTGTGGGATCCCTCAAGGAGAAAATCCCTTATTCTATTCTGTGTATCTATCCGCTATCAGGTCCAATGGCTTCTGAGTTCCTGCCTATGACTGATGTCACCTTGAGTGGCCAAGAAGTTCGGTCTACTGACATCAACAGTGGCCAAGGCATAATTAAGGAAATATAAAATTTGCAATTTCTAGGGTTTGACCTATCATTTTCATTGTTGAAAATTTGTTTTTAGAGCTTTGGTGTGACTGTGACGGTTGCAATTTTGGATCTTACTAGTGCTAAGGACATAGTTGTGTGAGATGAGACATCAACTCCTGGAGGAGCCGAAGCTTCTCGGTTATTCCTCTCTTCAAAACCCTAGCTCTATTTTCTTTGTCTAAGTAAAATTGAACCTCACTAAGTAATGAGCAAAACAAACCTCACTAAACCTATTGGCAGTTAATAAGCTCTATAATTAGGCTTAAGTTCCCTTTTGCTATGGTGGGTTAGTCCCCAATTTTACTTTCTTCTAGTGGCTTCAGCTTAGGGTTTTTCAAATTTTTTCAATTATTCACCTGTTTTAGCCATTTTTTGCATTCTTAAACTTAGCTTAGTTTTGATGCTTGGGTAGGAACATTTGCTTTCTAATTTGTTTGTTTTCCCTCCCTATGTTGTTTTTTTTTTAATTATTTTGCCAATTTTGTAATTTGTTTTGGTTTTATTTCCAAGGGTTCACACGTTTGCCATGTCATCCCTTGGCCCCTATCACTTAGAGTGGCCAAGCTTGAATCCCAATGGTTAAAAATTTGACCATTGGGCCTTGGGTACTGCTACCTCCAGTGGCCAGGTTTCAACCATTATATAGGGACTAAAGCTTGAACCTTGTTTTTTGTTTGTTTGTTAATTTTTATGATTTTCTTTTTTACTTTTGAATTTTTTCTTTGCTTTATTAGGTGCAATTTATTCTTCTTTTTCTTAGATTTAGAGTAACTCATACTCTTTTGCATTTTTTTCATGTTTATTGTGAATTATGCCTTAGATGCACTATAGTTATATTTTTTCTTTATACTTTGCTTAGATCCTCACCACTTGGGCCCGAGACCTGAAGCTTCTACTTGACTTACTTCCTAGATTTGATGACACTGACTGGTAGTGGTTTAAGGCCCATGGGCTATATTATGTCATCATATTACCCCATATTATGGCCTACCAGGCTTATCTTACAACCTTAGCCCACCGTTGGGACCCACAAACCAACACCTTCCACCTTCCACCCGATGAGATGACTATCATACTGAAGGATGTTTATAGGATCTTTCAGATCCCATTCGATGGGGTGCCCATTGTTTTGTTGGCCACTAATGATCAGGTGGTCATCTATGCCAAGGTTTTTGGAGCACACTTTGCACAGGACCTCCAAGAGACTAGGTCTAGGGGAGTATCTATCAAAGCTTGGTATGATGCTCATATTTTCATAGAGAGGCATGTCATGTTGCTGATGGTGATCAACAATATTCTTATCTTGGACTACTCAGTTTGAGGTTCCCTTGCAACCTCTTGGTGATGGTGCAGGACCTACTGGATAGTGAGGAGTCTATCATTTATGCATGGGGTAGATCACTATTGGCTTAGTGTTATAATGATTTGTACCACATCCATCGATAAGGACATGTCAACATTACCTACAGCTTGCTCCTAAAGGTTTGGGAATGGGAGCACATTAAGGTAGATCACCCTAAGGGGATCTCGACCAATATTAAAGCTATTAAGGCTGGACATAGTGCTACACTACCATATGGGCTCAGGAGTATGAGGAGCGTAAGAGCCACACTTTTATAGGGGATTTGTCTCACTACACTAATGCTTTCACCAGACTGCTGGCTAGAGATTTTATAGCCTTACTATGAGTGTCCTACTTGGGATGATCCAGCTAGTTTTACTTCCAAAACATGGCACGAGCGATGGCTCATTGATCGTAAGATTACCATCCGAGAGTATTTCTTCTAATCTCATGTTCTTCATCACTACGAATTGTAGCAAAATGTGTCCTTGATACCATTCTTGTACATGCACCTCACAGCAAAGAATGACATACCTCCATGATATATCAAAGAGCTTTTAGATGAGGAGGACGCCCCAGTTGTAGACCCTATAATGGTTGGGGGAGTTATAGATGCCTACTCTCTATGGTGGGGTAATTGAATGTGGCATGGAATTGGTAGCCTAGGGTGCAAGTATGATGGCAGGGATGATGGCATAGATCTAGCAAGACGTATTTGAGCTAGGACCGAGGTATGAGGCCAACCAGCAGAGTAGGTGGCAGTAGAAGATCTTGATGTTCTTGAGGAGTTAGAGCTCGAGGAGAGAGACTCTCCTCTAAGAGCATAGTTACATGAGGTTGAGGTTGAGCTTTAGGCCACTAAGATCTAGGTACAGTGGTGAGATGCTACCATTGAGCAGCTCTCAGCATAGATACAGACTCTGTAGGCTACTATTGGGGGTGGCAATGTCAAGATGTAGTTTATTGTTCCTTCTTCTACACCACAAGAGGTTCCAACAGTAGGTTTAGGGGTAGATGTGGGATGGCTTTAATATTTGTTGGATGAGCATGAGGAGCAGATCTAGGGACTTATGGATCATGTCACCATCCTTAAGATGCAACTCAGAAGGGACGAGATTATCCCTAAGGATCTAGTAGGTGTGGGTGGTTCACAGGTCAGTGGGCACTCCACCTCAGGGTAGTCTTATGCTCATCCTAGCTAGTGGACTCAGACTTGGATAGAGAGACTGACAGGCTTGCATCACTTGACTCACAACACTGCCATAGGGGGAGGTGGTACTAGAGGACGTGATGTAGGGGGCTTAGGCCCAAAATTTAACTGATGAATATGCTAGATGATAGATGATATTTGAAGATGCTTATATGGATATGTAGATGCTTATATGATTTGATGATATGATGCAATGTATTTTGATGATGAATGATGAATTTATGATTTGGTATGCAAATGGATATTGCCTATATATTTATGATGTGATTTATGGATGATGAATGACTTGTTTTTATGGATGCAAATGTTATTGTTAAATGTATGTTTAATTTTTGCTTTAATTGTACACATCTAACTTATGTGATGGAATGGTATAAATGAACCTGTATGCTCTAATCACTTAAAACATACAGAATGCATATGACATTGACAATATTAATGGGTGATACCATAGAAAGTAAAAAAATAATCATGAGATTAAATACTCACTCTTATCATAAGAATTGATTAAGTATTCATATATGAGATGTAATGGTGTGCAATATTTTTTCTTAATAAGTTTTTGTAAATTAAAAGATATAAAGTAGTCATTGGCCATATATATACTATTTATAATATATATGTGGTATCTGTCCTACTATGTTGATACCCCATAATTTATAGAATCTTATAAATAATAAGTTGTGAATGATGTATTGATTTGTTGCTATGTAAGAATTTTTGGGGCTTTTCAAAGATTCAAACACTCTAGTTACCCTATCAAAAGTTGTCCACTTACCACTTAGACTTTTGAAAAGTAAGGCTTTTACCATGGACCTATTTTTTCATGATCTTTGTATGTGCATGTGATTGTATATTTTGAGGTAGAACTCAAGCATTTCCTTCGATGTTAGGTGGGATTATTTTAGCCCATTTCTAAGATCAGGGATCCTCAAGTGTTCATCTCATCCTTATGTTGGACTTAGTTGGACTATACCACTAGGCAATATTTTGTTACCTAAGCTAGCTCATCCACATTCAAACATTGGTCTACACAAATGCATGAAGCAATTTTAATAGACATATCATCATGCGTAAGGATTTATACTTCTAGTTTTGTACAATGCTGAGAATTTCAGGGATTCAAGCTTTATTCCCTTATTTTTTGGCTTTGGATTTTTGCTCATAAGTAGTGATGAAAATCACTGTTTATTTTGATTTGATTTTTTCTTTGAGCGGGGATTTTTTTTGTAGTGATGAAAATCACTGTTTATTTTTTATTGATTTTTTTGAGCTTGATTTTTTTTTTGTTTGAATTTTGAATATATGATTTGTGTATCGGATCATTGCTTTGAAATATTGATTGTATGCTTGGCCATTTGAATATGTACTTTGCTTTGGGATTTTTGCTTATTTTGATTGGAGCATGGGATTTTGATAGGGTAAAGCTTGTCCTTTTTCCAATTCTCAGCACCTTTAAACCAGTTGCACAGGGGGATAAGCAAGGAAGATAATTTTTTCTTAAGGTAACCTAGAACGCTTTGCAGCTTTCATATTTTCCTTGTACCAACTAGGATTTTAGTGTTTCAATTAGTGATGGGATCTTGAATATCCAAGGCTTTATCACAACTAGGCCTTACCTTCTACTAATCAAAGTTGTTTTCCTCAAAATTTGATAAGATCACTAGGTGTGGTTGACTAACCAAAAAGCCTTATTATTTTATGTATAGCAACAAATAATGGTTGTGTTGAAAACCACAATTACACACACGTGGATGGAGGTATGGATATGAATGATTTATGCGATAAACTGTAGTATCACTTTTAAGGCTCTTATATCATATGCAATTGTAGTGGATATGAAAAAAGTAATGCAATGATGTGGATGCAATATGTGAGATGCAATTTTTTTTTGTATTTTTTATTTTATGTTGTTTTTGTATTTTTGATTAATTTGACCAAAGGGCTTATTATGCCTTTGGGGCTTTTGTTATTGATTTTGACCAAGCGGTTTGAATCACCCTTGGAGCCTTTTTGATTGATGTTTGACCAAGCAGTATGAATTACCCTTGGAGCCTTTGATTGATTGGATTTGACCAAGTAGTTTGAATTACCCTTGGAGCCTTTGAATTGATTTTTGACCAAGCAACTTGAATGCCCTTGGAGCCTTTTGAATTGATTTTTGACCAAGTGTCTTGAATGCCCTTGGAGCCTTTTGAATTACCTTTGGAGATTTTGATTGTATTTTTGGAATTTTATGTTTTTATGATTTGTTTGTATTTTTGGCATATTTGAATGTTTTTGGATTTTATGACATATTTAAATATTTTTGTGTTATGACATATTTGAATGTTTTTGTGTTTTATGACATATTTGAATATTTTTGTGTTTTATGAAATATTTGAATGTTTTTGTGTTTATGTGTAAAATGCCTTTAAGTGAATGATATTGAGAGGTTCAAGCTCTTCAATACCATATAATGATATAAATCGATATGCTCTAGGCCCAAATCTCATTGAAATCATATATGGACCTATCTAGTTTACTGTGAACTTATCTCGTAGATGCGGTGGCAGATTCAAATTTTGTTGGTTTTCTTTGAGCACTAGATCTCCAACCTTGAATTCCCTTAGGTGGACTTTGTTATTGTAAGCTCTCAAAAGGTAATATTGGTAAACACGGAGATGCTCTAAAGCATTGACTCGACGTTCATCAAGAAGCATCAACTGATCAAGGCAGCCTTGTCGCATGACTTCATCATCTATGAAGTCCTTTAATGTTATGCGTAGAGTCAGAATTTCTAACTCTAGTGGCATGATGGCCTCAATGCCATATACTAGTGAAAATGGTGTTGCCCCAGTGGGCATTCGTATACTAGTATTGTATACCCATAGTGCAAGAGGCAACTGCACGTGCCAATCCTTGTGATTTTCTTGCATTGTCTTCCTCAAAATGGAGACTATTGTTTTGTTTGAGGCTTTTGCTTGCCCGTTTGCTTGCGGATAATAAGGCATTGAAAAACTATGTTGAATATGGTATTTTTTCATTAAAGCACGCACATTTTTGTTCTTAAAATATGGTCCATTATCCGATATTATCTTAGAAGGGACCCCAAAATGACTTATGATATTGTGGAGTATAAACTCTACAATCCTTGGTCCAATTTTTGATGTTAAGGGGATCACTTCTACCCATTTAGTGAAGTATTCTATGGCTATTATGATGAATGTGTGTCGACCTAAGGATGGGGATGAAATTTTCAAAATCAAGTCTAGTCCCCATTGCAATAATGGTCATGCTACTTGGATGGGTTGCAAATCTTGCGATGGTAAGTGCATTAGGTTTGCATGATGCTGGAACTTACTACATTTCTTGACCTGCTCGTAGCAGTCCTTTTCCATGGTGGTCCAATAGTAACCCATTCTCAAGATGCACTTAACGATGGCCATGACATTGAAATATCCTCCACATGTTTCATCGTGAGCTTGCAAAACTACCCAAGATGTTTCCTAGGGCTCAAGACAACGAAGCAATACTCCATAATATCCTCGTATATAGAGGATTTCTCCTAGAAAAATGTATCTTGTTACTCTCTGCGTGAATTTTCATATTTTAGTATGCGACAAACCTTGAGGTACTATTCCAAGCTTCGAGAAGTCCTGTAGTTGGGAAATCCAATCTTGATAGGCCACAACTTCTATAGAATAGAAATCTTGCTCTTCCTATATTTTTGAGGTAGTAAACATAGATTGAGAAACAACTCTATGGTATATGGTTGCACTACACTCTACAGGTACTTGGGAAATCAAATACCCCCAAGGTTTTGTTTGCAAGAAATCTTTGGCTACGAAGGACCAATCCTTATTTGGTTCAATGTTGATCATGTTGATTGATTCTCTATTGTTAAAAGCCTCACGGCATATTGCTGAGTGTGAAAGCAATTTCACATGAACGGTTATAAAATCAGAAGATGAATTTTGAGGGATTAAGGAACCCAAAGAGGCCATGTTGTCTGCAAATCTATTCAATGTACTAGGTATTGCCTCAATGTTGTACCATTCTAGTTGGGCTAAGTAGGTGTCAACAAGTTCCTTGTAAGTCTTTAGGAGTGGGCACCTACATTGGAATAGTCCTTTGACCTGGTTTACTATAAAAAAGAAGTCACCAATGATATTCAATCTTTTAATGCCCATTGCTATGGCTATTTGGAGTCCCAAGATCAATGCTTCATATTTTATATTGTTTTTTGTGCATGGGAAGTCTAGTTTGAATGATAAGGGCAATGGAGCGCCCTGTGGTGTGATAAAGACAATCCCTACTCCACCTCCTTGTTCACACTTTGAACCATCAAAGAAAAATGACATGTCTCTTTCTTTCTTAGGTTCTTCAAGTTCTAGCATATCTGATAATGCAAATACTACATTATAAAGCAATTCTATGGTGAGAGGATTTGTATCCTGAAGAGGTGCCTCTACTAATTGATCTGCTATGACTTGTCCCTTGAAGGAATTTTGGTTTATGAAATCTAGATAAAATTTTGTCAATAGCATGATCCACTTTACGGTACGTGTATTATGATATGTCTTGATCATCATGTACTACAAAGGATTTTGTTTTGATATGATGTAGGTTGTATTTCTCAACATGTAGTGTCACAAATTTTGAATTACAAAGACCACTGCTAAACACAAATTTTTGACATACGCATATCATAGCTCATAACTCACCAAGGTGTGACTAATGTAATATATGACTTACTCTTTATCTTGTGCATTATTTTGGACTAACATGGTGTCCAATGAAAAATTAGTAGCTGATATATATAGTAAAAATGATGTGTCCAGCCTTGGTGGAGCCAATAATGGTGGCGTTGCCAGATAAGTTTTGATCTCTACAAAGGCTTGATGGCATTCTTCATCCCAATGAAAGGGGACTTCCTTACGTAGCAACTTGTTCATAGGTTTTCATTTGTCTGATAATTACATAATGAATCATTTGATGAATGCTATCTTGCCTTGTAGGCTTCTCAACTCCTTAATGTTGGTAGGGGCAGCCATTTCTAGTATAGCCTTTACCTTTGCAAGATCTACTTCGATGCCTCTCTTGGATATGATGAATCCTAAAATCTTGCCAAAAGTTATGCCAAATACACACTTCTTAGGATTCAATCGGACATTGTGTTCTATGAGGTGATTGAAGACTTGTCTAAGGAATTAGGCATGCTCTTTCCACAATAGGGACTTGTCTAGTAAGTTATCCATGTACTCTTCCAAGATCTTATACATATAGTCATTTAATATGTATGTCATGGCCCGCTGATATGTGGCACCAACATTTTTGAGACCGAATGGCATTACTTTGTAACAGAATATTCTCCATGGAGTAATGAAAGCAGTTTTATGTTGATCTTTGGGCTTAATCTAGATTTGGTTGTATCCAAAAAAACCATCCATTAGGGAGAGCATTTCATGACCTACGGTTGCATCTAAAAAAGCATCTATGTTTGGAAACAAGAATGAATCCTTTGGTGTTGCCCTATTTAAATCCTTAAAATTCATGTAGATACAGACTCTTCCGTCAGGTTTCCCTATGGGTACCATGTTTGACACCCACTCAGGGTAGTCTATAGGAACTATGAATACTGCATCTAATAGTTTTTGTAATTCATTCTTCACCATCAAAGCGATGATCGAATGCATTTTCCTCAATTTTTGCTTGATTGGATTCTTCATGGGATCCAATGAAAGGTTGTGAATGACTAACTTTGGATCTATCCCTGGCATGTATTTGTAAGTCCAAGCAAAAATATTTTGCCTCTCCTTGAGGAGAGGAAGTATGATGGATTGTTCCTCTGGAGATAGATTTTATCTGAATTTGAATTTCCTTGGTTGGGTAGGATCATCACTGATGTCCACCTTGAAATTTACTTCTATAGCCATATGTGACCCATCCTCTAGCTGATGAGGCATGGGTATCAAATGAATATCATCGATGGGATTTATAGGACCTAGTGACTCAGGTTCCAAACCAACATGGAAGACATCATATGTACAACCTGATGCAAAATGGAATGGATGTAACATCTCTTCATTGGTGAAGAGGTCTTCTGGCTCTATGGGTGAACTAGAACGATCCCAATCAATAGTATCTACATCAATATGTAATGATTTGGTAGGATCTACTAGATTATGAAGTGTAGTGGTCAAATAAATGGATATCATTTTTATGGATGGGATGAAATCTCCAGGACCACATGGGTGCAATCTTGTCTCAGGGGTTTCCCTTCCATACTCACAATGAGGTTCTAGGGGAATGGGAATTTATTTATCTGGCCCATGAGTAGGATGGACAATAGGATCATTGGGCTCTAACTACTCTCTAAATTTAGGCAGAGGGGGATTGACCATCCAATGAATTGCAGCTAGGTCAATAGGTCTCCCAAAAAATTAGATATGAGGGTCTATGGCACGGAGTGCTACCTCTCTCTCTACTAGCTCATTGACTTGCTACAAGTGGTGAGGTCCAAGATAAGCCATCTCGGTCTCATCCTCAAATTCATCATCACTTATCTAAAAACTATTAGCATTGGTATGTGGCCCTAATACAAGGGGATCATGTCTTGGCCCCAAGTAGGCCATCTCTATTTCATCTTCATATTCTTTGTCACTTATGAAGAATCCATTTGCATTTGTCTCTTTCCCCAAAGTCAGGGGTTGATGGTTTATGCCTAAGTAGGCTCTTTCTATTGAGTCTTCTGATTCATAGTCACTTTCATCTAATGTATATCCACTCTCATCATGGATGGACCATGTGAATCTTTGCAAATAGTGAGGCCGTTGATAGGCTAAGCCAAGTTGTGCCTCATCATAACTTGCCTCGTATCCATTCTCCTCATCCCACAAGTTGTACCTTGTTGGGGTGGAATCAATTAAGGTGTTTGGATGATAAGTTTCTAGAGGTGGTATGTTTACCATGGCCACTTTTTTGTTGCTCAAATTTGCTATTATTAAGGGGTTATAAGGAATGAAATCAATGTCTTCTCCCAACCCTATGCTTAATATTTCCAATGCTACTACAAGAGAGTCATCTCGACCTCTGCTATAGTAGCCTAAGACAAATCTATCGAAGGGAAGCTGATATGGTGGCTCGTAATGCCTCTTGCGCCCCTGCTCATATACGCCAAGGCCATAGCCATGCTAATGGTAATTATCAAAGTATCTTAGAGCAAACTCAGGATTAGAGAGGTAACAAATATTGACTGTGAATAATTCGTCACCATCCTCTTCTATATCTGAAGACTTATGAGTATAGTCCAGTCGACATAGATAAAATTGGTTTGGTTGGGAGGGATTCCAAGTGGAACCATTGTTCCTACTGGTGGCCTCAAGTCTTTAGGCCTCCCTATGTCTTGTGTAGACTCAATGATAGGTGTAAAGGTAATATTTTGCACAAGGTACTCCCCTATGCCTATACTTGCCAAGTGTATTGATGCATGCAAGTTGGATGACCCCACGGATGATACTGGTGAAGCAGGGTGATAATCACTATCTTCATATTGATCTTGAGGACTTCCTCTTCCATAGGACTTGGTATTTTAGTAATGGTTATAGTTGGAACTTCCTTGGGTATTTCTTCCTTAACTAAGGGGGCCTTTAGCTTTTGATTGTCTTTTGTTTTTTATGTTGATGGTACTTTAGAAGCATTTTGTCTTGAGTGCATTAGGAAGTGGTGATGTGCATGGGTCTTTTCTTACCCCTTTGTCTTTGTTATCCCCTTACATGGTTGGGTATGAAGGTGCCATGTATAGGTGAGTAGAAGGGATCATGAATTATCCTAGAATTTCCATCTGATTAATGTATTTAAAAGGCTCTTCATCAACCAAAACCACATAGACTTTGTTTTTGTGCACATACTTGACATACTAGTGCAAGATCGAAGGCACACACTTCATGGCCCTTATCCAAGGGTGCCATAAGAGGATGTTATACTGCATAGCTCCTTCCAAGACATGACACATCATGGGAATGGTCTTGTGCCCCACCTTGATGGGTAGGACTATCATTCCCATAGTATTGCATAAAGCATCATTAAAAGCTCTCAATGTGTAAGCTCCTGGAATGATATTTGACTTGGGTATTTTGAGGTGCTCTATTGTAGTTGTTGTAATGATGTTTATCGATGAACTTGTATTGACCAAAACCCTCTTGAAAGGTAAGTTGTTGATTGCTAATACAATGTTTAGTGGAGGGTCTGGTAAGGCAGCAAGAGATGTCTTAATCTCGTGATCATAGAATTGAATTATAGGCTCTTGGTATTCTTGCACTTGTCCCACAAAGTGAGTGAATGCATTCGCATCTTATGGGTGGAGCTCATTTTTTCTTAAAATCTCCATTAGATTCTCCTTGTGCTTTGGGGACTATTGTATGATCTCATAGATGGATAACTTAGCTGGAACCGTCTGTAGTTTTTTCTCCAATATACTCTGAATAGTTACCACAGGTCTCATTGATGGACCTAGAAGGTTGTATTACCTTTGCCTAGGGGAATTTGGGATGTTCATGGGAGCTATAGGTGGTTTTGGTTGACCATACCACCTAGTCCTTGTATCTATTTTAATAATCTCAACCATCCCCATGAATTCGTGGGTAGGTATATCAGCTTGAACCTGATTGACTTGGGCCCCTTGCTCTCAAGGACCCTCATGATTAGGCAATGGGTTTATTTATATGCCCATGGCTCTGTTATCGGGAGCTAGTGGATTGTCAACTTTGAGTTCTCTTGCCTCAATCATGTTTTACACTTGATGCTTAAACCCGATGCAAGCCTCAATGTCATGCCCCGGTATCCTGTGATAAGGACAAAATTGATCTTCCCTATATCCTTTTGGCTTAGGATGGTTGGGATCTATAAGAGGTATATAAAGAAATCTGATCCTCCTAGCCTCGATCAGCTGATTAAATATTGATTGCATTGATTCTATCAGAGGTGTGAAATATCGAGGTGACTTGCATTCTCAGTTTCTTCCCTGATTATTCTTTTGGTCGTAGTTGGCTAATAGGGGATGTGCTTGATAGTTTTGTAGTTTTTGTGCACCCCCATCCTTAGGTGTATCCAATATGACTTGATTGACTGGAGCAGGGTTGCCCTGCTTCTACTTGTACTTGTTATTCTTGCCATTCTTATTCCACTCCTTTTTGTTTTGGATCTTAATGGTTCCCTCATCTACTTTTATCTCTTCTATGAGCTTGGACTGTGCCAAAGCTTCTTCAAATTAAGGACACTGTTGGAGTTGTAGAAAGAAGGAGATATGTTTAGAATAACTTTTGGTGAACATGCGAATGATATCTTCTGTGGGAATGGAGAATGATAATTTTTCCATGATTTTTCTCCATCTATTCCCATAATCCATTATTGGCTCATCATCATACTATTTCAAGTTAGCTAGGTCTAAAAGGTTCACCTTCTTCTTAGCACCAAAGGATAAATGCTTCAAGAATGTGTTTACTAGTTGTTCAAAGTTGGTTATGCTATGCTTAGGTAGTTTTTTGAACCATTGAGTTGTAGCACCTAAAAATGTCATTATTAATGTTCTTAGCATGAGAGAATCATTATCTTCAAGGTAAAAAATAGCATTGATAAAATTGGTGACATGCTCTTATGCATTCTTTTCATCTTTAAACTTTTATAACCTAGGAATCTCAAAGTAATTAGGATATAGAGGGCTAGGGATTGATGGGCACAATGGTTGATTGTGTATCTTGCTCAATGTTTGTGAGTTCCCAACTACCTCTTATTTATCAAAGGTTTTCATATTTTTAGCAAGCTCTTGAAATGCCTTTGATGCATGGATTTCCTCCTCTTGTAAGCCTATTCATATTGGCAATGGAGGTAACTCTCTATCCATTTGATTTGCTCCATTTTCCTCCCTCTTATGAGGGGACTCAGGATTATAATCCTAGTTTTTTGTGTTTTCCCTTCCCTAATTAGTTGGATTTTGTTCATTATTTTGTGGGGGATCTCATTGTGGGCTATCTTTTCTATTGCACCTCTCCTTAGGTGAGTTAGTGTATCTTGTTATTTGGTGGTCATCACCATTTATTTATAAATTGTTAAGAGCTAGCCGCTCAGCTTGCTCTCTTAAATGTTGCTCATGTTGGCGCAAGAGTCTTTCTCTTTGTTTCTCTTGTTCGAGAGCTTCTACTAGCTCTCACTCCTTACATAATGCATTTTCTAACCACATTATTCAATAAATTTGTGTTTTCATAGAAGACTCATGTTTATTTGACTCTGTTCTTGTTGTCTTGACTCACAAATTCCTCGAGGAGGTTTTTGTTGTATCTGTACTCTTGCTAGCTAATGTGACTTGTTCAGTGTACTATTGAGTATCCCTATGATCAGACTCCATGCATATTTTGTGGATCACTCTGAGGTACCCCCAAAATGGGAGGTATGTTTAGAAGTCACCATTTGTGAGCTTCTAGATGTAAAGTTCTCGGTAGCTATAGTTTTTTGAGTTGGTTGAGTAGGAAATCGATCCAACCCATCTAACTATCTTATTTTCCATGGCTGGTCCCATGGGGTGCCATTTACTCCTATGAGGTCATAGTATATGGGAATATTTCCTTTTTTGTGAAGGGTTTCTTCTATATGATTACCATGACTAGATGTAGCTCTAGTTTCTTGCCCTTCAATGGGTAGACCTATTTCATATGTTTCTTATGAGTCTTGAGGTGTTGCAATTCTTGTTTGCCTTCTTGATGAAGAGAGTTTCGTGGTAACATGTTTCCTCCATGTGGATGGATATGTAGCAGTCTTGTCATCCCCATGTGAAGAATGGATTTTAGAACCTTCTTTATGTCCATGGGAGGAGGAATACCTTGAAGCTTCCTCATGTCTTTTATATGTTTTTGTGTGTTTAGATGAGGCCCTTGAGGTCTCCTCATGTCTCCTTGATGAGGATGGATATGAAGCCTCTTTTTTTTATGTGAATTTGTTCCATGATATGGTTCCTTACTTGGGGTTTCTCGAGAAGATCCCTCAAGGGTTGAGTTATCACCCCTTAGGCTCGTAGAGCTACTTCTCATGATCTTATGGGTAGGTCGTTCAATGTTACTACGACTCTGCCTATGGGCATGAATTACTTATGTCTCCCTTAGTATCAAACTGAGGGTGCTTACTTCTTGTTTTGACCATGTTGTCTTATGAATTGATCTTTTGAGTTGCAATTTAGGAATGACCACACAATACCAAACAAGTATTTATCTTGATTACCAATTTGAGTGTTCCCTAAACTGTTTGGTGTATTTTGATGTGTTGTTATTTTGATTTATTTGTTCTTGTTCTTGGATTAAGAATGAGAAGACTCATCCATAGTGACAATAAAGTACACTCATGCCAAACATGATTTTCTCAAAAGAAGCTAGGGTACACCACAGAAGACCCAATGGAGGGTTCACCTAGCTCTTCCACTCTGAACCAATGATTGTTACAATAGTGGGAGACATTTTTTTTTTAAAGTGAAAAACCCCTTACGAGTCCACCTTGGTCTGAGAGACCATGAAAAAGGGGTTATACATCGTCAAAGTCACCCGAGAGTCGTACCCGACCCTGCTCGCACCAACATTATCAATTGGATTTTGGATACCCAATTTAGATTTTTGGTAGGGTGGAGATTTGAACCTAGGACCTCCCTTGGAGGATTGCCCTCTCCTCTCCAAATCACCTACAACACCTGGGTAAAACTAATTTATAGTGGAAAACACCCCTTTCAGGGTGCCACTTTCAATAGGTTGGGCATAGGAGGAATGGAGCTTTTTCGGCCTCTACCAGCACATAGGACATTCCTAACTATACCATATATCTACAATATGGAGACAAGGGGAATGGAACCTGGTTCAGCCTCTACCAACACCCAGGGAATTTACCACTACACCACAACAAGCAGATTGGGAGACATTTTGAACATGAGTAACTTAGTGTCAATATAAGTAATTTTCTCAATCCATTTCTAGGAAGCTCTAGGGGCAAACCATTGGAAGGATATGAATTCCAATGTCACTAGACTAAATTGAAGGTTGGTGATGAAATCCAACTCTCCAATGTTTAAACGAGACGTGCGTGTGTGGTGTTCATTTTAAGCTTGTGTATCATAAAGTGCATCATATAGCAACAATGCATCTTTCCTATATGCCTAAGTGCAAAAATATGATTCAATATTCAAAAATATGTATGAACTACTATGATTTGTATGAACACACTTTATCTCATGCAACCATGGCCTCTAGCAGGGTCTCAAAGCAAGAAAACAACATACAATATCTAGCACATTGGATTCTAGGGCAAACTTTTCAAGTATAATCCACTATTCCTAGTAATTCCTAGTGGAAAATTTAAAAGAAGATCTAAGATATGTGCAACACTTAATTTTTTCTTCTTTATTCTTTCAATTTCCAAACATAAATGTGCTTTAAGTTCTCTATTTTAGAAACACAAAAGCAGATAGAAAGTTGTAAATATTAGAGAAGATATACCAACCTTTAATCCAGCTCAGAGAGTTTGTGTTTTGACCTCTACTGCATTCTAGTCCTAGCCATTTTTTACCAGAGCGACTGATTCTTTACCACTGTAGCTCAGAGCGACTAAGATTTATTGGCCTCTATAGCTTAAAGTAGCTAGTTTCTGGCCATTGTAGCTCAAAGCAGCTAGACCTGCACACAAAATTAAGTTAGTATTTTGGAAAAAAATTAAAAATTAGTTGTGGTACCACTATGATCGCCATCTATAGCGACCCTAGGAACGCATGCACTAGTCCCTTTTCTAAATCCTACTTGCAATGCTATTTAAAATACCCAAGATGAAATGGAAAGACAAGAGGAAAAAGAATATAACATGAAATAACAAAAGATAGATCTCTTTATTGATATTGAAGCTCGGTTACATGTCGGTCCCTCTTAGGGATACCCATTTTTTATACTATAAATTACAAATAGGCAAGGAGTACCCCTTCCATGAAGAGGTGGTGCACTTATAAAAGCTTCCCGATTATGCACATGGAAATGTATGAGGGCTTACAGATGCCTCCTTCTCCAGGTTTGTTTCCTAGAGGGATCCCTTTTTCTCTCATATGTTGCAATATTCGTTTGATGTACCTATGGCCCTACAAGCAATGAAACAACACACATTTATGTGTTCGAGATTGCCTCCCCGGATGAGGTTGTTAGTAATCAAAGAATGTAACAAAAATATGATAAAAATATGCCATGAAATCGTGTAAACCTATGCTAATGATATAAGAACATAAAGAAATAGAATAAAAAGATGCTATGTTTATCTAAGTTAAGCCTATATGCCACTGTCCAAGATAGCGACTGCTAAAGTAAACCTTACCCTCTTTACCCCAAAGCTATGGGTCAAATACTATAATCCAATTTTGAAATAGTGGGTGTTATGCTCTTCAATTCATTAGAGCTTTGTTGTACACGAGATCTCAAATAGAACTCTCTAAGCCTTGAAATATCTCCTCAAAAATATGTCTCTCTCTGATATGATCTCCTGTATGTCCCCTGGTGCTCTTAGGCTTGCACATTTTATAGTGTGAAACCCTAGGTCTATGTCCAAGCCCTAGAAATGAATTTCTCATGTGTAGTGCAATTTAGCATGGGAATATTTTGTCCATTGTCTATATTTGAAGGCCAGTTAAGTGAAATCTAACTACCCACTTGAGTATTTTATGCAAATTGGTCATTAGCATGAGAATATTTTGTCATTGTTTTATGCTTGGAGGTCAGTTAACTTAAGTCTAAATGCAAACTCAAACCTCCAATGTGAACTGGTCATGAAAATGAATGCAAAGTCACTCCCACTCACCTTTTTTGCATGCAGACTACCACTTCCACCTATTATTAGGCTTGTTTGTCGGTAAATCACTTCTTATGGATTACCCACTATCATCTGTAGATGCTAATAGCTGGTCGTTGTCATCTACATCGACTAAGGTCTGGCCACTCTAGGATTGAGTGGCTAGGATCTAGCCACTCTTGGTTTGAGTGACCAAGCTTGAATGGCTTGAAAAGGCCCCAAATGAGTGGTGAGAACCACTGTTGATGCTTGGAAAATCCAATATTATGTCTTATGATCTTATGAGTGTGTCCATGTAAGTAGTGCCCTTGAGCATGACATGATTTAAGTGTCTACACAATCCAGTGGACTGCTGGTGATGAGTCAAAATAATCTAGTTTAAATTCTAGGTCGTCGATTGACTCAAATTTTTTTGATGGGCTCTGTCTTATAAAATGACTGTCGGGTCTTCTTTTTCTTGGTGGACTCATACAAGGTCAAGTAGAAGGTTTTAAGGGGTAATGTAATCATTCTACTAGTGATGCTTCCCTAGAAATGGTGCCAAAATGTTGGGTGCCAAACACTGGTTAATTTTGTCCTAAATTTTGTCATAGCACATGGATTTAAACTATCAACTCAGGAGCTCATAGACTTTATAAGTACCACGATTGAGAATACTCACATTACCACTTTTGAGATGAATTTGGTTACCTATCATTGGGGGGTATTTTTGAAACAATGGTTTATTTTTCCATGCCAAGAAAACTTAAATATAAATGAAATGCTCAAAGGTAAACACACCACTCTGAAAGCAACTAACACAATTACGTAAAAAGACAATAGCTTTAAAATGATTAAATTAATCTATGAAATGAATATATGACTATGTAGTATTAAATATATGAAAAAAATAACTAAGAAAAAATGAAGGAATACTGGCTTGGAGTGGGCTTGATATCTAGTAGATCTCACCCATAAAATCATGAAAACAATACGCAAAAGAGAGAATGCTCAAGCTTTATTAACATTGTAGAAAATATTACATGCGATAATGTTCTAAAAGAATGCTTCCCCCTAATACATAGAATTTTGTGTGTTTATATACCACACATAGGGCTTCCTGTTGTAGTTCTATTACAACAGGTGTCCTGATTATAGTCTAAATTGGGATAGTTTAGTTATTGTGGCCAGCGCACGATGATCAGCTTCTTTGTTGTTTCCTTGCAATCGGGTGATTTCTATTTCATTACGGTTCTACTTTGGGAGTGGTTGCATATTTACCCACCCTGGCTAGGACACCTCATTCATCAATAGTTTCCCATAGATGACATGGAACTATGGTCAATTGGGTTCTTCTCTAGCCATTTGGTCAACACACATGATCTGGGTATCCACTCGAGTAAGGCGCCTAACTCAGTAAGGCACCTACTTCAGAAAGGTGCCTACCTCAGTAATGCATCTACTTTAGTAAGGTGCCTACTTAAATAAGGCACCTACCTTAGTAAGGTGTCTAATTTAGTAAGGTGTCTACCTCAGTAAGGTGCCTAATTCAGTAAGGTACCTACCTCTGTATGCCTTCATATGATTGAGTAGAACCGTGCTAGGTCCATGTAGAACCTCAACTGAGCAAAAGATGAAAAAATATGAGAAATAACTACACAAAATACACTTCATACATGGATTAGATAATACACATGATTTCATTAAATAAATACATAATATTTCATAAAAATATACAACTCATGATATATTGTCGCACAAAAATTGTTAGTACATATACAAAAATATGAGCATATCTAGTGCTCATCAACTTGTTCTACCCTTTTTTCTAGATCTATTTCTTAGTTAAAATAGACAATAGTTATTTTTTCCAATTCATATCATATTTTCTCTTATAAATATTTGATAAATATCTCTAACATGTCTTGAGGAGGTAAGGTATATCTCAATCTTCCGATTAAGCTTCTATAATGAGACAAGAATTTTGGAAAGCTTTCATATTTACCTTACTTCAACATATAAACATATTTCATAGTCACATTTTTCTCAATATAAGATTTGAATTTTTGAACAAACAACTCTAATATCTTTTCAAAATTCCTCAAAGAATGATGAGGTAGTTGATAATACCATTCCAATGCCATACCACCAAGGCTCTTAGGGAATGCCTTTAATAACAATATGCCATCATATATAATATCATGGCACACTATACTAAACATCCTTAAATGTTCAATTAGATCTTCTATTTCCATAAGAAACAATAGGATCTAAGGGTTAATTGCACATTTCCTTATAACTATAGGTGAAACTTGGAGATTGAATCATATCCACTCTTGAGACCAATTTTTTCACCACGTTCCTCAAGCTTTACATATTAGGGTTGTTATTGTGCAATATCCCTAGGTTCCCTAAGGGAGGGTTATAAGTAGGCTATTGAAATGGAACTTGGCCAATGTTGGAGGTATTGACATTATTATCATATGGGTTATGATATGTGGTATCTTGCTATGTAGGATAACTAAAAATTGGTGGAATAGAAGCATGAATATTAATATTAGTAGTTTGAGGAGAAAATTGAGCACAATATTGAGATGCACTACTAATTGAAGGAAATCATGAAATTATCCCATTTTTGGTGGTTATATTAGTGACATGTGTTGGTTTATGAAATGTATTAAGATGATGTGAAGATTCAAACAACGGATTGGTGTGAACATTCTAAGGAGAAATAATTGGAGGGTGAGATGTCCCAAACTCTTCAAGTTGGACCTCCAAATCCATAGCCTTAACCAATACATCCTTATGATGTTTCATGAAATTCTAAATATGAGCATATGATTTAAAGGTGAGGTTTCCATTAGACATTTCAAGAGGATCAAGGTCAATACCAATGTTTACATGTTCTTCCTCTTATATATTAGGGTTATCCCTATCGATCTGGTCATATTATTGAATAATATCATATTCTAAAATCCTTTACCTAATCCCAAGGTCAGGATAAATGAAATGATAGAGGAGAAAAGGAGGATCTAAAAACTAGAAAAAAATACAAGATAATTATTACAATATTTTTAGTGTTTACTAATTCTAAGAAAATAAATTTAGTGATATTGCTTAAATTTTTCAAAAAATAAAAACAAAATGAAGAGACTTCCTAATTTGGCCACTAAATATGTGTGTTCACATTGGGTTCACCAAATATGTAGAGGAGGAAAACTGCCCTATCAGGTATGATTATCGATTGGATCTGCTGGGAGCCGAGGTGACCATGGCAGTGTGTTATATTATCTACACTTGAGAGATTAGGTATTAAAGAGTTCACCAAGAATAATTTTAGGACTCACTCCAAGTTTAGAATGGGAATGTTTGATGTGTATATTGAGCAAACACCTATGTTTGGATTTTTAAAATCTAAGATAGGAAAAATAAAAGAACAAATCAAGACAAACAATGATGCAAGAATACAAGAAGCTAACCCTAGATGATTCTTAATTTTTAATGATGGTTAAACCCTAAATTTCTATAAAATAAAACCTTTTATTTTCAACAAGGGTTTAAGAGAATGCACAAATAGAATTAACCCTAGAATGCAAAATACATGTTTTTCTCTTTCAAATGCATAGAAATAAATCAAAATATTTTATTTTTTATTTATGATCTAGGTTTTAGAACATAAATGGATAGAAATCAAACAATAAATGTCCTAATAAATTAACTTAGGAAACTTAAATAATTTCGCAATTGACCTTATCTTTAACTTGTGTCCAAAATATCCAAATAACTTCAAGCCTACAAAACAACTTCACAAAACCTATAAATTTTAATCAATGTTTTGGGGCCTACTTAGGCCATTGTGTGATTGATCTTGGAGGCACAGTAGTCAATCCCCCTTGGTCATTTTAGCTAACATTTCAAAATTAAAAATAATTGTTGATCTTTGGAAGAAAAAACAATAGGATATCACAACATGAAACAATGAACCATATGTAAATAGAATGAACACAATGCTAAACTAACATGCAACTAGAAATCTAGGGTTTTGGGGATAGAAATTTACCCCCAAGATAGTATAATTTAAATGCAAGTGAAACAAGATGACAATAGTTAAAATAGAATGATAACATGAAGAACACAATGTAAAGTATATATATGAATTAGAACCTTAGAGTTTGGAGATGAATAATTACCCCCAAGTCTATCAAGGCCAAATATGTATCCTATAAATTACCGAGCATGGATTCAATAACCAAAGAAAATTTAATAGCAAAAATTAGAATAGGCAAAAACAAGATTTTCACAAAACTTGTGCCCTATAATGGGTGGGGCTCGGATTAGAATGAGGAGACTTAAAACAAAGAATTTAAATGTGAAATATAGTTCTAACACAAAAGATAAATGATTTAAAAGCTAATGAATGCAAATAAGCAACCTGATAAGCTGGTAGAAGAAGTAAGAGAAAATCCAGAAGACCTCTCCTCATTCAAGAATACAAGTTTACCATCAAGGCTTATCCTCTTAAAAATAACAAGAAGCACACAAAAAGTAGAACACCAGAGCACTAAGAACACTAGACAACAAAATATTGCATAAGAGGTCACTTAGATCACTCAGGAACACTTCACGCATCAAGATTACCAACCAAAAAACTTGCCTCTCAAAAATGGATCCAACTCCCTTTATTTATAGAGGGGTTGGAGGGTTAAAGAGGTAAATAAATGAAAATTAACCTTGGCCAAGTCAATACCACAAAAGGTCGACTCAAAATTTAAATTTTTTTAAATAAAAATTTCCAAATGTCGAATCCATACCCCATAATTTATCAGGTGTGGATTTGGTCAAGGTTAAGAAAAGCAAAGCAAAACACAAGAAAAGAAGGTACAAATTTATACTTAGAAATTTTGAGAGCCTCTTGGGGGATTCTAAGGAAAAATGACTCATTTAAATGGGTCAATTTTCTATGTCTACAACTATCTCATTTAATTATTTAAATCTTTGCTATAATTGATAATGGACAAGCCACCAATCTATTGATAGGATAATAGTTAATAAGTATTGAGAATCTTGATCAAAATTTTGAAGGTTTTATATTTATTTGTTAATATGGTTGAGCATAAGCATGAATGTTATAATATAATCTAGTTTAGGATTTCCTTATCTTACTCAATCTATCAAAAGTCTTGAAATAATTCTTTCATGAGTAAAATAGGTGGGTCCTCTAGAGTCCACAGTGTTGATTGGATTCAAGAAATTTTACAACGTGAATCTTTAAGAGACACATAAATTTTCTCCAATATTTTTTGGCATCATTTTAAAGGATCTAAAATACAATGATGCCAAGAAATTTAATTTTTTTTTGTATTTTTCTTGGGTTTTCTTCCATGTTTTAAATTTAAAAATTCAAAAAATGGTCATGGGTTTTATCGGTCCTTAAGGTTTTCCTATATTTTTTAAACCATGTAGACACCAAATTGCAGCCACTAATCCTCCATCCTAACCATCCCACCATCCACTTGTCCACCATACACCTTTACCGCCTTCAAAAGGACCACTTTAACCCTTTTTTGCCATTTCCTAACCCAATTGGGCTTATTTTAATATTATTTTATATTTAATATAATATTTTATTATATATTATAATATATTTATTATTAAATATGTATTTATAAACCCAATTAACCACAGCCGTCTGATCCAATCTAATCTTCATCGTCCATCTTCATTAATCCATGCCACATCTAGAAAGTAATCTCAACCTTAGGATCTGATTTAATATTAGCCAAAAGCGTATGGCTAAAACTCTAAGAAAACCCTAGGTTGGATTATAAATAAGGGCATTTGCAAATGCTCAAACCCTAGAACCTTGATATTAGAAGTTTCACCTTGGAGGAGTCATTGTTGAAGCCCTAGCAAAGCAGAGAGAGATAGAGTTTGAAGATCTAAAGCCCTAGCTAAGCCAACAAGACTTCTATTGTTCCATCCATCCCCCATTCATCCTCTATCATTTTTACAGCCCCCATCCATCCACCACATTCATTTCCACCCCCTAGATCTACCTTTGTAGATTCTACCCTAACCCACAAGCACCCTCTAGATCTTGTGAGGCTCATTGTAGAGCTTGCAAAGCACTCACCAGAGCCTACTATATTCCATAGGTGCTCTCCAAAGCCTGTTGTATCCTACAGGTGCACACCAGATCATATGAAGCTCATGCCAAAGCCTACCAAGTGTGCATCTGAGCCTACTGCAACCACATAACATGAATCCAAGTCTGTTGCATCATGCCATTCACTATCAAACTACAACAACGAAGTGAAGAAACATTAAAAGCAAGGTATATCTTTATTGGTTTTATTTTGTTACATGATTTTTAGATTTTGCATGCCATTTTATCCATTTTTAGTTAAGTTTTACTGATTTCTAATGGTCTCACACTGTGGAGCCCTCACAAGTGTTATTAACCCCTTTCTCTATTTTTGTGAATGCAGATCTGCAAATTTCACATAGTGTTGAACGGTTGTTGAACTTGGAGTGGCCTGCCATAGGATATCCAAAGCCCACTCACCCAATTGTAAGCAAGAACACATAAATTTGAAGAAACTTCATTGTTATAGCTAGGGTTTTGGAGAACCCTAGCATTCTTGTAAATCATTGTATCAAATACCCTCATTGAGGACAAATTGTATCGAAATGAGTTTATTGGCTCCCCCTATTTTATCGAATATATCCATTTGTGTAATATTGTGTTTCATTATGTTATTTGATTTTATTATTTTATTTAAGTGTAATGTTCTTGTCTTCACAAATTGCAATCACATTGGGAACCCATAAGAGTTTCATTATTTAAATTTATCTACCTTGCTAACTTGATTTTATTTCTATTTGTTACAGGATTTTTAGAAGCAGTCATCGATTTTGTCACTAAGGTTTCTATAGAATTATATAGCACTTTTTAGATTTTATGTAGGCAATCTACTGCACCTACACAAGTGCTCTTATGCACCTACATATGTGCCCTATTGCACCTGGTGTTGATTAGAGGCGTTCAATTGTGTTTCCTGCATAAACTGCCTTGACTGTTTTGGCCATATCTCACTCATCCAAAGTTGGATTGGGCTGAAATTTTTAGGGTAGGTTCCTAAAATTCCATAGCATGTTTCCAAAAATTTTTAGGTCAATTGAAGCAACAAATATATTATAATTACTTCACCAAAATGCAATCTTCCAAGTAAGTCCCACAACCCCAGTTTACGTATTCTGTATTTTTTGTAGTTTTTCACTGTTTCTAGATTATAAAAAGAGCTTAACAGTAAGTAAACTAGGAAATAATCCTTAGCAAGTCACATTTAGGGTTTTTGTGTATTTCATTATACCAAATTCATTTCTTGTTCTGAAGTTGTAGATCTAGGTGATTGTTTGCATTTTTGAGTGCATATGAAATAGAAAAGCATCCTAGATTTTGCATTTTAAGGTTAAATATCACTTTAATTTTGCATATGTAAATAGGAACAACATATTAATGCATAAATTAATCCTACCCTAGGCTGGTCCCTTTGGAAGAGAGGTGGATGAACCCTTCGATTGCTCTTGTGATTTTAATCACTTGTAGGTAGGGGATTTTAAGGGTGTACTCAACACTCTTTAGGTGAAATTTGCATATTTGTGTTGGCTTATAGTTTATATTATTGAAGTTAGTAATATTTAATATTGTTTGTACACCATAGAGAATAATAAATCTAATGAAATAAAGCACATACACGTGCACGATTCACATTTTTAATAGTAGTGGTTGGATTTCATCACCAACCATTGCTTGAGATTTGGTGATAGTGGTTGTGATTTCCATCCACCAATATCTACCCTAGAAACCATAGGACTACCCTCGAGAAAACTTTTTGGAGGTCATTACCAACAAGAATATCATTGCTCTGGCCAGCCTTAGTTTTTACCTTTGTTTTTCATTAAACAAGATTAAGTTACATCAAAACACACAAGCCTACAATTCTAAAAATAATCTCACATTAACAATAGAAAATAATTAATGAACGAGGTAAACCACACATGGTGAAACCTAGGATTTATTGTTTTCTTATTTTAAATTCTAAAAAAGTTTTTAGTTTGTGTGAATTAGATTAAACTTTGAATCTTTGGTTTAATTACTTTATGGTGCTAACGAGACATCAAAAGAAAGTAATAAACCAAAGTTTTTTAATGGAAAATATTTCCCATGCTCCCTCTACTTCGATAGCCAACCCATCCAGTATGGTTGAGACTACTTTGTCTATATCATCATATCCATCCCTACCTAAAGTAGGATCCCTTCCACACAATGTGGAGAAAGCCACCACCCACATAGACATGGACAAAGTGAAGGCCATCTACAAGTCTTCCAACTATGTCTTAGAGCCCCTTAGCCAAGAGGGTTTTGAAGAACCCAAAATGGCTACCGCCTACCTCACCCAAGGACATCATAATTCTATTTATGAATATGGTATGCCTTCTTCCATGATACAATCATAGCAAATCCTAATTTTTCCAAACACTTACCCCACATATACCTATTCTAACCCCTTGTATGAGGAGCATGTCAGTGCTGCCTCACAAGTTCCTAACCTCTAAGTTGTCACATCAAATGCAACTTGTACCATGCCTCCATCAACCCATTCCATTCCTATGAGTCCACCCATCCATAGTCCTCATACATCATATCCTTTTCTTCATTCATAATCATTTCCTCACCAACCCCATAATCATCAAATTCATTCCATGACCCCCAATTCATCACACCTCAAACAACACATTCAATCTCATCCATTCATTAATCCATTCATAAAATCTCAAGTCACTCAAAAATCCAACCAAGGCTTACATTCAGATTGTCAACACACTAAAACTCTACAAAAAAATTTAACTCGACTCACTAACATTGAGTTACAATTGATCTGTCTTCAGTGTCAATAACCACAACAGTTAAAACATCCAAGTTCACAACCCACATCTCAGGTTTTTACACCTGTACCACAAATTCAAAGTCCAACACACTTGGAAACAAGCACCAAGCGCCCCAAAAAGCCTCATCACAATTACACAAGACTTTCAGAATCTTATGTAGCCATTTTTCAAAGGCCCTATGAAGCACAAGAAATTGTACTTCCATAAATAAAATCAAGTAATCCTAACAAGCAATATGCAAAGAATTACAAGAAGCACTTGTATTTTCCTTATCATAAATAAGCAAGCCATGACATCAACAACTGTAAATTATTCAAAAATATGGTCCAAGAATTTATTGATCTGAAATTCTTCACCCCAAATCATCCAACTAACTCATCTGATCAGGACATCGGTATCAAATCAATCACCAAGGAAAGTAGGGACTCTAAGGATATCACATCCTCCTAGTCATCCACATCATTTCAATTTCAAAAATCTCCAAAGGCACTTAAGCCCTTTGGTCACATTCAATTTCAAAGAACCCCAAAGGTCTTAACCCCTTTGGTCACATTCAATTTCAAAAAACCCCAAAGGTCTTAACCCCTTTGGTCACATTAAATTTCAAAAATTCCCAAAGGTTTTAACCCCTTTGGTCACATTCAAATTTCAAAAATCCCCAAAGGTCTTAACCCCTTTGGTCACATTCAATTTTCAAAAAGCCCCAAAGGTACTTAAGCCCTTTGGTCACATATCAATTTTCAAAAATCCCCAAAGGCACTTAAGACCTTTGGTCACATATCAATTTTCAAAAAGCCCCAAAGTTCTTAACCCCTTTGGTCACATTCAAATTTCAAAAATCCCCAAAGGTCTTAACCCCTTTGGTCACATTCAATTTTCAAAAAGCCCCAAAGGTCTTAACCCCTTTGGTCACATTCAATTTCAAAAATCCCCAAAGGCACTTAAGTCCTTTGGTCACATATCAATTTTCAAAAAGCCCCAAAGGCACTTAAGCCCTTTGGTCACATATCAATTTTCAAAAATCCCCAAAGGTCTTAAGCCCCTTTGGTCACATTCAATTTCAAAAAGCCCCAAAGGTCTTAACCCCTTTGGTCACATTCAAATTTCAAAAATCCCCAAAGGTCTTAACCCCTTTGGTCACATTCAATTTGCAAAAATCCCCAAATGTCTTAACCCCTTTGGTCACATTCAATTTCAAAAATACCCAAAGGTCTTAACCCCTTTGGTCACATTCAAATTTAAAAAATCCCCAAAGGTCTTAACCCCTTTGGTCACATTCAATTTTCAAAAATCCCCAAAGGTCTTAACCCCTTTGGTCACATTCAATTTCAAAAAGCCCCAAAGGTCTTAACCCCTTTGGTCACATTAAATTTGCAAAAATCCCCAAAGGTCTTAACCCCTTTGGTCACATTCAATTTAAAAAAGCCCCAAAGGTCTTAACCCCTTTGGTCACATTCAAATTTCAAAAATCCCCAAAGGTCTTAACCCCTTTGGTCACATTCAATTTTCAAAAAGCCCCAAAGGTCTTAACCCCTTTGGTCACATTCAATTTCAAAAAGCCCCAAAGGTCTTAACACCTTTGGTCACATTCAAATTTCAAAAAGCCCCAAAGGTCTTAACCCCTTTGGTCACATTCAATTTTCAAAAAGCTCCAAAGGCACTTAAGCCCTTTGGTCATAAGCTTCCCAAGATAGGGGGAGTAGAAACACTTGCACCAATGAACATCATACACTTGAAAGCATTCCATGCTTATTGTGATTACTAAATACGTATATATACATGGATTGTTTTTTACAAAAAACAAAAAAAAGAAAGAAATCATTCACATAGGCATACCCACATTGCATACATTCCATTTGCATTTCCACTTAGGCATTTGACATACATTTTCATTTTTACATTCATGCATTGCTTCATTCGCATACATTAAATCATACATATTCCATGGCATTGTACACTTTCCATTTGCATATCAACAATCCATTGCATTAGGCATATACAAATTGCATACATCCCATCCCATGTTCAATGATATAGCATAGTAATGATGATATGGTCATAAACAAAAAGTCAAGTTATAACAATTGGGGGTACCTAGTTTAAAGAAACCATGCAATCCTCACAAAAGTCATATGTCAACCACATTGCATGCCAAAATCACAAAAGCCTATATTTTTAGTCACTCAGCCATAACTAGAGTAACAAACAACCTCCAAATGAATGTATGATTTTCTTTAGGACCAAAAGCACACTTTACACACTAAGAAAGTCTTGAGCATGGTCAATCGATCATGACACAGTCTTGAACCATTCAAATTACATCACATATTAAAAACATTATGAGATAGGTGAGGCTAGTACCATCCTTGGGTAGTACCTTAGGGTGAAAAGGAGATATCCCTCACTTGTTCCATTACGCAACATAGTCCAAAAATAGTGGTATTCACCACTACCAACATTTCTCCAAACATAAACATAAAAACATAGAGTAGTAAGTATAGGGTCAAAATTCTCATCACACCTCGATTGAGAATCCAATTCCCCAAAGCTCTATATAAAATTAACAAATAAAATCCCAAACACCCTTTATCCCTAAAGTCATAAGGATTCGTACTACATGTCCCTGACAAGGATGGGTAGTCATACCCAAGGCCTAAAAGATCAATCCTATAGGACTATGGAGTGAATCTCCATCGGGGCTATAGATGCTTGACTAGCAGTGGAGTAAGCTCATGTGAGGTGACATTTCTCTCCTCCAAAAAGGGAGACCTTTGAATGCACATAAGTGTAGGATAGCCTTAAGTCATCTCCATAACAGTTCATGTCTAAATCCACTCATAATAGGTTAATGAACTTCACATGCATACACACTGGTACTTGATTATATAGGGTCATTGTCATGCTCAAAAATTGGTAATTGAACATCACTCGCACACACATTTGGTTCTAAATAAAGTTAGACAACCTAGTGAGTTTGGTTGGTGACACTAGTATGTTTGAGTCTTTGAAAATATTTCAGTTTTCCATATCAACATTCATTTCTTCTTCCATATAAAAATCCATGTCATCTTCCATATCAACATCCATGCCTTCATTACAAGTTCAAGTTGCACAAAGCTACTAAATTGGGTACCACCAACTGGAAAACAATGGACAACAAAAATGGCCAGTAAAATTTTTGAACTATAAAAGATCATTTGAACAACATGCATTCCTCTCATATAGTTTAGATTCATTATACATTTACTTGCATTAATCATAGCACATCATCCATTAAGCATTCCGTTAAAACATTTTCATAAAACATGCATAAGACATTCATAAAATAGGCATTGCATTCACACAAAAATACAACGCAAAAGTAAAATCCATGTATGTATATCTATTAAAATTGCATATGCAAAAATTGCTAGAAAGTTCAAACATCATCACAACTAGGGGGTGCTCAAGGTTTCACACCTTTCCCCCAATCAAACAAACATCATCACAACTAGGGGGTTCTCAAGGTTTCACACCTTTCCCCCAATCAAACAAAAATTAGCACAACTTGGGGGTGCTCAAGGTTTCACACTTTTCCCCTAATCAAACATCATCATAGCTTGGGGGTGCTCAATATTTCATACCTTTCCCCAAATCAAAAAATCATTGACACAACTTGGGGGTGTTCAAGGTTTCACATATTTCCCCTAATCAAACATCATCATAACCAAGGTGTGATCAAGGTTTCACACCTTTCCCTCAATAAAGAAAACAATGTCACAAATCGAGGGTGCTCAAGGTTTCACACCTTCCCCACCAATGCAATAAACATTTCAATCATGCAATCACATAACATCATCAACAAGTCAATTTTCAAGTTCAAAAGACCATGTTTTTTTGTTAAAGGTTGTGCCCTTTGCCTTGAAAATCACATCATCAACAAGTCAATTTCTAGGTTCAAAATACTACATTCTCTTGTTAAAGGTTGTGCCCTTTGTATTGCAAATCACATCATCAACAAGTCAATTACGTCTTCACATTTTCCTAGCATTACCCGTTGGCTAAAAATATGAATCTTCCTCACCTTACCCATTGGCAAAAAACATGAAGATTCATTCAGCATTTTTGATCAACATTCTCATCATCCATTCATTTATCATTATGCAACATTCACAAATGAACCTTGTATCTAGTGATTTATCCTACTTAACTTGGTGGATGCAACGACTGGTTATCCATGCAATCTGGTAGGATGGGTAGATTACCATAAGGACACTTACATCATCACAAAACCCTTCATCTATTAGGGAAAAATAGATACATCCATCAAAAAATCCTTCATCTATTGGGATAAAAATAGATCACACTTACATTTAACATCATCCATTCATTTATCATTATGCAACATTCATAAGTGAACCTTGTATTTAGTGATTTATCCTAGAAACCTGGCGGTTGTAGCGACTGGTTATCCATGCAATCTAGTAGGATGGGTAGATTACCATAAGAACACTTACCTCATCAAAAACCCCTTTATATGTTAAGGACAAAGAACAAACACAAATCATTTTATTTTCATCATCGAAACACCCTTGATCTGTTAGGGAAAAAATAGATAC
Organism: Wollemia nobilis; assembly: GCA_028583015.1. Taxonomy (NCBI): domain Eukaryota; kingdom Viridiplantae; phylum Streptophyta; class Pinopsida; order Araucariales; family Araucariaceae; genus Wollemia; species Wollemia nobilis. The sequence continues at coordinate 5,204,873 of JAQPPZ010003212.1, forward strand.
ACTCATTACATATTACAAATTGAAAAAATCCCTTCATCTGTTTGGACAAAAATAGATAACATTCACATTCAACATCATCCATTCATTTATCATTATGCAACATTCATAAGTGAACCTTGTATTTAGTGGTTTATCCTAGAAACCGATGGTTGTAGCGACCTGTTATCCATGCAATCTAGTAGGATGGATAGATCACCATAATAACACTTACATTATCAAAAAACCCTTTATCTATTAATGGCAATGAACAGGCACAAATCATTTCATTTAAAAAACCCCTTCATCTGTTAGGAAAAAAATAGATACATTCATCACATGCTCACATTGCAAAATCCCCTTCATCTGTTAGGGCAAAAACAGATACATTTCATCACATTTCCAAATGGAAAAAATCCCTTCATCTGTTGGGGCAAAAACATAATCAATCATTGAATCTACATACATTGCATCCATAAACACATTTTTTCATCACCATGTCTTCATGTCACCATATTTCAATCCATCAATCATTTCATCCAATATTGGTTCAGTCCATTCAAGCAAGCCTCATATCTAGTAGGTTATTCTATAAACTTGGTGATTGCAATGATGGTAATCCATGCAATTTGGTAAGATGAATAATATACCATAAGGACACTTGACCATGATCATCATCATTATCACTTCATCATGGATCACAATCATATTTGGCACCTCACATTTTGAGTGCAACTTTGCCAAGAACATTTTTCTCAAAAGTAGTCATTGATGTCCTTTTTTGTGGTGCAAGAAAACACAAATAATTCTAATCATAATAACTCATTCATTTTACCATAGTCACTGAATAAGGTAAGCTTGATAGGTTGATTGGTTCATGTGGGAATTATCAAGACAATCACTACCTAGCCCCTTATGTTGCCTATGGCATCATGCATCTTTCATACCTTGCATACTCAATGATGCCTATAGGGCATTTTATTCAACCACATCGAATCACCCCAAATATGGGGCAACCACATTAGATTATGATTCTCCCATGACGGGATACATCTCACATGATCATGACATCTACACTGGACAAATCCCCCTCTCAACCGTTGGGGCAAAAATGGTATCACATTTTACATCATTCATATTGTCCATAATCACATGGTATTATACACCAACCCCTTTTCCACCATTGGGGCATAAACGGTATCACATTTTACATCATTCATATTGTCCACAATCACATGGTATTATGCACCAACCCCTTTTCCACCATTGGGGCATAAACGATATCACATTTTACATCATTAATATTGTCCACAATCACATGGTATTATACACCAACCCCTTTTCCATCGTTGGGGCAAAAATAGTATCACATTTGCATTTCATGTCATTCATTCATCAATTGCACAAATCCACTACATCATTCATTATTTGCACAAAATTTTCAATTGGCTTGTGAGATACATTCATAACTCATTCGCTAATTGAGGGGGTAAGCTATTCAGAATTCAAAAAATTCTTTATTCTTTGGTCTTCAACATCAGTGTTCAAATCCAACAACAGAGAGAAGTTGTTTATGTGCCCATAGGCCAAGCAGGTGTCTCATATTTTTGCACCATATTGTGTTTCACACAACATGGTACAAAAAGGGACATCTGTAGACACAAAATTACAGCCACTAATCCTCCATCCTAACCATACCACCATCCACTTGTCCACCATACACCTTTCCCGCCTTCAAAAGGCCCACTTTAGCCCTTTCTCGCCATTTCCTAACCCAATTGGGCTTATTTTAATATTATTTTATATTTAATATAATAATTTATATTATATTATAATATATTTATTATAAAATATGTATTTATAAACCCAATTAACCACAACCATCCGATCCAATATAATCTCCACCATCCATCTTCATTAATCCATGCCACATCTAGAAAGTAATCTCAACCTTAGGATCTGATTTAATCTTAGCCACACGATTAAAAGTGTAAGGCTAAAACCCTAAGAAAACCCTAGGTTGAATTATAAATAAGGGAATTTGCAAATTCTCAAACCCTAAAACCTTGATATTAGAAGTTGCACCCTAGAGGAGTCATTACTGAAGCCCTAGCGCAGTAGAGAGAGATAGAGTTTGAAGATCTAAAATCCTATCTAAGCCAACAAGACTTCTATTGTTCCAGTCATCCCCCATTCATCCTCCATCACCGTCGCAGCCCCCATCCATCCATCGCATTCATTTCCACCCCCTATATTTGCTTCCATAGATTCTTCCCTAACCATAGGCACCCTCCAGAGCTTATGAGGCTCACTGTAGAGCCTATGAAGTACTCACTATAGCTTGTTGTATTCTACAGGTGCTCTCTAGAGCCTGTTGTATCCTACAGGTGCACACTAGAGCCTACAAATCTGGTGTCAAAGCCTTCTAGGTGCATGTTTAAGCATACTACAACCACAAAATGCAAATTAGAGCCTCCTGCATAATGCCATCTATTGTCAAACTGCAACAACAAAGCGAATAAACATCATAAGCAAGGTATATATTTATTAGTTTTATTCTGTTACATGATTTTTATATTCTGTATGCCATTTGATCCATTTTTTGTTAGGGTTTACTGATGTCTGAGGGCCTCATACTGTGGAGCCCTCATAGGTGTTATTAACCCCTTTCTCTATTTTTGTGTATGTAGATCTATAGATTTCACATATTGTTGAATGACTGTTGAAGCTGGAGTGGCTCGCCATAGGATATCCAAAGCCCACTCACCCCGTTGGAAGCAAGAACACATCAATTTGAAGACACTTCATTGTTATAGATAGGGTTTTAGAGAACCCTAGCATTTTTGTAAATAATTGTATCATGTTACATACCAAATAACATAGCATCGGCTATGTTCTACAATATTATCCAAGTGTGTAGTTTCATTATTTAGCTATCCAAATGTATAGTTCTTAAATATCATCTTTCATTTTAATATTTCATTTGCGTTCTCGCATATTTGCCTTTACGGCGAGGGTGTGCCCACCTTAAGTGGCGTTTGATTATTTTTGTTCTTATATTTTCGCTGCATTCGTATGTTAAGCATTTTATAATTTATATCGATATCTGTGATTACGGTCATTGTTCCGCTTAGAGATTGAGGTAGGAAGGAGTACCCTTCCAAGTGGTATAAAAATCCACCTTCGATCCTGAAGAAACTGTAGGCGTCCTTTGCACACTACAGGCGTCATCTCTATTTGGGAGTTCTCGCGACTGTTTCCATCTCAAACATAGTCGGGGTCACAACACTGCATGTTTGAGGCATCCATCGGCAGTCGTGGTTCCACCGCAAAAATAACACTGCATCCGATGGAAACAGATCCTTTCAATTGCTCGATAATCCGATGAAAACAACACTGCTTTTCCTCCCGTCGCCGTCAACCAATCAAAAAATTGCAATTTTATTCAATTAAGGGCAACACTAAGGTTTTTATTTAATTCACAGTGCTGACATCAAAAAAATTAATTTGTTTCATGTGTCAGTTTTATGGTTTATCCCACATTTGCTGTATCCAGAGTATAGAAGGGTTTAAAGAACATTACTCACCCCTTCTACATTGTGACTTCAGTCACACGTTGGGAGTCCTCTGTGCATAGCCTCCTCATTGTTCATCTATCTTGGTCTAGCTGTCGTCGCATCCCATTGTCCATCCATCTCGATCAAGTTGTCGTCGTGTCTTGTCTTGTCCGCTCTGGCCCTATTCGCTCCTTGTTGTCTGTCTGTCTTGATTTAGCTGTCGTCGCATCCAGTTGTCACTGTTCGTTCAGTCGTGTTCCTGTCCTTCGATCATTATCACTATCTAGCTGTTATCTTTGCCCAGATGTCATGGTCTTTCATTCATACTATTCTCTCTACCCAACTATCATGATCTTTCACTCGTACTGGTCTTCGTCCTAGTCATGTCATGTTAGTCAGTCACGTCAGTCGGTTTCCTGTATCGTGTCATGTCTCATGTGTCGTATCTGGTCTGTGTCATGTCTGGTCCTTTTTGTTGGTTTTTTGGTATCATGTCAGTCCTGCGTGTCCCTTGTCCCGTTGGTCCAATGTTCGCGTCTCGCATTTTGGGTCGTTCATTTCATGTCCTTGGCTTTCATCGCTTCTGTCCTTTGTGTCTTGTCCTATCCTTCTTCATTGTTCGGTCAGCTTACGTCATGTCAGTTTCGGTCATCATTGTTCGGTCTGCTCATGTCATTGTCTGGTCTACTCGCGTTGTGTCAGTGCAGTTCATGGTTCTTCATTTTTCGGTCCACGTGCATTGTGTTAGCCCCAGTCCAGTTTCTGTCTTCCGTATTCCAAAACTTGTTGTCAAAATTTGTCACTAAAAGTGGTCAAAAGTTATCACTAAATATTGTCAAAAGTTTCTATCAAAAGTTGCTGTCAAGGATGAGCCCAAATCCAAATTCAAATCCACGTCACAGTTGGAGCGACAATTGAAGTGGAACACAAAATTTTTTGCCAAATTCAACCAAATTATCGTAGAAATCGAAGCTCAAGGATTACTAAGTAGGAAATATTGAACAGTGCATGAGTAGAAGTTGGATCAAAGGACCTGACGGTCGACTATCAAGCTCGGAGATGACCAATAACAACACAAGAAGACCTCATCAAAGCCTAGGTACAAAAAATTCTCCTTCTCCTTTCAAAATTGGTAGTTATAATCTGCATCATCCACTAGTAGACCCCATGGCTACTAACCTTTCCCCAACTCACGACAATGTCACACAAGGAGAATCAGGCAACTCTGCCATTACCACTGATGAAGCTCTTCGATAATTACTAGATGGTATGTGCCAAATTAATGTCACCCTAACTAAACTATTGAGCGCACAAAACCAACCTAATCCCAATACTAATCCCCAAAATAACTCCCATGAACAAAGGCATGAAGAAAAGGACGACCAAGATGAAGATTGGGAATAGCAAAGAGGCAATCCAAATAATTACGGGAATCGTTATCATAGACAGCGATATAACCAAGATCAAGATAGGGATATGGGTTATCACCAACCAAGAGGCCCTAATAATTTTCCACACATTGATATGCCCACTTTTGAGGGTCATGATCCTCGTGGTTGGATAGCCAAAATGGAAGGCATTCTCGACTTATACCAAATTAAGGATTTTGATAAAGTCCCTTTTGCTGCATCAAAATTAGGCACTGAGGCTTACCAATGGTTCGTTTGGCTTAAACGTGAGAAAGGAGCTACTGTTTTCTAGAATAATTTCACTACCTATTTTTTAGAAATATTTGATGAGGGAGCTACATCATCATACATAGTAAGACTGTTATCTCTTAAACAAGAAAGATCAGTTAGTGAGTTTGTCTTCGAATTCACCAGTTTACTACCGTATGCATTACACCTCAGTCCAGACACAGTGGTAGGAGCTTTTTCCAATGGTTTGAAAGAAAATATTAATGTGGAGGTGGACATTCAAAATCCAACCTCATTGAACGATTGCATAAGATTAGCCAAGCTAGTTGAGAAGAGAATTTAGTTGTATACATAGCATGAAACTTATAGTCGTCCTTCGTATGGCAACAAATATTTTCACAAAAATGATCAACCATCAAGATACTTCTACTATAAATGTCGCAATCGCCATCCCAGAGAACAAGCATGTGCACAAAAACAAAACTTTCATATTGAATGCACTCAATATGAAGGAGAAGAGGAAGAAGCATACCACCAGGAAGAACCTATTCAAGAAGAACTATTGATTGTTCTAGAAGAGAAGGAAGAGGATACAATGGCTATTTCCGTGCATGCCCTCATGGGGTTAAAATCCCACCATACAATTAAGGTACCAGGATTTCTTTGCCATAAAAATGTAAATGTGCTAATTGACTCAACAGTACCCATAATTTTATCGACATCAAAATAGCAAAAGCTTTGAATTTATTCATTAATTCTTCCAACAAAGACAAATTCTAGGTTCTAGTAGCCAACGGGGTGAACGCTCAATGTGTTGGGAGAACATCTCAAGTCTCCATTAAAATGGGAACTTATACCTAGTTTGGATCTCTTTTCGTAATGAATTTAGGGAACTCTGATGTTATTTTGGGAGTTGAATGGTTGGAAACACTAAATATGGTTAGCTTCAATTTCAAAAAATTATTTGTGGAATGGAAGAAAAATGGATGGGTCATTCGCTTACAAGGTATTACTACTCCCCCATCCCAGATGGTGAGCTCTCATAGTATGGAGAAAACATTAAAAAAGGTTGGATACGGATTCATAGATCAAATTAATTGTTTGACAAAGCAATCTCGAGCAATTTTGGGTATTTTTGCTCCAGATTTATGGGACATCGTAGCACATTATGAAGAGGTCTTCCAAGAACCAAAGGGACTACCTCCCCAAAGATCCCATGACCATGCCAGATAGTATCTCAAGAAGGTGATCGGCCAAAAAGTGAAATCTCAGTCAGAATTACCAATACTAGATGCAGAAGGGCGTATATATCTCCAGCCAGAAGCAATTCTACAAAGTAGAACATGCATACGGAGCTCTCGTCACATCCCAAAATTTCTCATCAAATGGCAGGGCCTACCAGATGAAGAGGCTACATGGGAACCTGAAAGGATTTTCCAGACATTTCCAGCTTTGAGGACAAAGCTTTCCGAGGAGGGGAGTCATGTTACATACCAAATAACATAGCGTCGGCTATATAGAATCCAAGTGTGTAGTTTCATTATTTAGCTATCCAAATGTGTAGTTCTTAAATATCATATTTCATTTTAATATTTCATTTGCATTCTCGCATATTTGCCTTTACGATGAGGGTGTGCCCACCTTAAGCGGCATTTTATTATTTTTTTTCTTATACTTCCGTTGCATTCGTATGTTAAGCATTTTATAATTTATATCGATATCTAAGATTACGGTTATTGTTCCGCTTAGATGTTGAGGTAGGAAGGAGGAAGGAGTACCCTTCCATATCAAATACCCTCATTAAGGATAGATTGTATCAAAAGGAGTTTATTGGATCCCCCCATTTTATCGAATATATCCATTTGTGCAATATTGTGTTTCATTATGTTATTTGATTTCCTTATTTTATTTAAGTGTCGTGTTCTTGTCTTCACAAACCATAATTCTCTTTATCCCTTGAGTGAAATTTGAGAGAATTTATAGATACTAAGCTAAGCAATCTTGGCTAGAGAGTGATTATATTCTCTCTTGCACATCTATGCTGGTGAATCTGAATCTATCGTACCTATAATTCAAATCTTAAATAATGAGGATCTTAATCTAACATCCACAAGAAGAAGCAATAAATATTTACATCTTGAACTACCAAATCTAGAGGTATTTTTCAAATCTCGTAGAAATCCAGTTGTATTGTTTAACTTTTTTATTCCAAATTTAATTCAAATATCTTCTAGTGTTGGTCCTAGCATTAGTTCTTGTCCTTCCCTTGTTTCTAGCACCCGAGTAGCAAATATGGCTAATCCTCACTAGGATCAAAATGTCAAATAATGGAGGGCCAATAGATATAGATATTTTGTCATAGCTCAAAATATAAACCCCTTCCCTGGTAAAGCCACTAAGTACTTACCAAAATTCCAAGGTAATACCTCTATGACTGGCGAAGATTGCCTCAAATATTTCTTCAATGCAATTGATAATCTAGAATTTTATGAAGAAGATGTAGTCCTTAGGTTGTTCTTTCAAACTCTAGAGAAATATGCCCATGAATGGTTCAATAGCCTTGGAAATGGTACTATTATTAATTTTCAAGCCATGAAACAAATATTTCTTAGAAAATATGGAGAAAGGAAGAATGAAAAATATTTGTTGACTAAAATAGCTACTATGAAAAATAAATAAAATGAATCAATATAAGATTTTAACAAATATTAATTAAAATAAAAAATAAGATTCCTATTATTTTGAGACCTAATGATAGCCAATCCATTTGATTTTATAAAAATGTTTTTCCTTGAGAATTCAATTATGAATTAAGGCAAGAAAAAGTAAACACTATTGATAAGTGCATGGATAAGGTTATTCAAATAGAAATGAATATGATCAATAGTGTAAAGATGAAGCCATATTCTTTAGAGTCTAATCTACCTGAGAGGAAAATTAAAAATATAGGGTTCACTATACTTAAGAAGAATGAACAAGATCCCATGGATAAGATATCTAATAAACTAAGTTCAAGGTTTGAAATGTTTAATACCATGAACAACAGATTGGCCAGAATAGAAAGAGAAAAGGAAAATAATCATGAGTCTTCACAATCAAAAGAAATTTCTATTGAGAATGTATAAATTATGCAAAAATCACCAAATACAAGGCTTGAATGAATGAAACATGATAAACTTGCACCCACAGTAGAGGAGATAGAGGAACTAGAAAGAATAAATGTTATCAAACTTAGAAATAGAATAGTAGGAGATAGAGTACATAAAAATTCTAAAAATAGAAATGGAGGGTAGACAAGTCAAAATAATTTTATCCCTAACGAAAAAATTACAAAAAAAATCAAATGATAAAAAGTACCATGTCATCCCTAAAGATATTGATATTGAATAAGATATTCATAAACAACATAATGAAGTGTTGAAATAAGAAACTGAGAAAATAATGGATATCAAGAAATATGAATTTGATGTTGGTTTAGATATTTCCAAGAAAAAATTTAATATTACCTTTGGAGAATTAATTATTATTACTAAGTATAGAGATCATGTCTATAAGGCTTTTGGGTTAGTTAACTAGTCAGAAGGCTAAACATATAGTCCCTTAAGGCTAAAAAATCATGAAATTAGATGTCCATCTTCAATAAGGTCATTTTATATCTCCCTGAGGTACACATCAAATTTTGGTGATCAATTTGTTATCCATAATTGCATGCTATATAGTGGAGCTTCACATAATATAATTCTAAAATAAGTAGCTAATAAATTAGGCTTAATTTATACAAAATAATGCCCTTCGATTTTGGTAATGGATAGCATACAAATACTATGCATAGGTTTCATAACTTGGTTACTTGTTTATTTGGATAAATATCCTAAAAAGGTATAGTCATGGAAATTGCATTTGTAGATGTAGACCCCTTCTCTTTATTATTATGAAAACATTGGGCTATAAATTAGGAGGTTCAGATCAATTAGGTTGGTCTTATGCAACCATCACCTTACAAGGAAAATAAAAGGATACCTTGATGTGAGAACCTTTTAATAAATACTCTATTGAATTGAAAAAATCTTATGATAGTATGGTTAATCTTGTAAATTTTGTTGAAGAGAAAGAAATGGGAGTCTATTCTGTCTAGCACTCACCTTTCTTGATAGATGTTCCTGATGCTAAAAATATAAATCCATAATTAAAAGCTAAAATTGATGTTGAATCATGTAGGATTTTGATCAGTAAATTATGGACTATGTCTTTTGATGGTGCAAAATCATAAACTAGGGCTAGGGCTTGAGCAACTTTGATTGATATAAATGGAAACTATCTTGGCATCCCATACAAACTTGAGGTTTTAAGTACAAATAATGTTGTATAATAGGAGGCTCTATTATTAGGACTCAAAAAAGCTAAGGAGTTGGACATTAATTACCTGATAGTCAATGGATATGTAGAACTCATAATACAAGTCAAAGGTAAATATCAAACTAAACATCCCAAACTAAAGTAATATAAACAGGCTTTGCTTGATGATATTGATAAGCTTAAAGCATTTAATTCATAGCATATACCTAGATAACAAAATTATGTAGCCAACTTATTAGCTATAAATGCTCTTGGAGTATATTGTACAGAGATATATTTTATATATATAGATAGATTTCCTACTATATCTATTTACAAGCCTTAAGTCCCAAACAAAGTTGTTTATTTGTAATTTTTTCAAGATTATTTACACATAAATGACTTCATGACTCCCAAAAATTAATTTTTTGATGTTATATGTGATGAGAAATATCAAGAAAAATTGAAGGATATTATTGGAGAGCCTATTGAATTCATACAGTTAAAAACAAATAGAATCCATAGGGGGTTTGTGTCTTTAGAAATCATGTTTGATGATTTTGATAGAGCTTACAAACCATTGTTCAAATATTCTGAAGCTGAGGATCCAAATATTATAATAGAGGATGAACCAAAGCTTGTGAAAGTAAATAAAGCCTTATCATAAAAAGAAAAATAGCAGTATATTAGTTTTCTCAAAAAGAATAAAGATGTTTTTCCTAGTGCTATGATGATTTGAGGACATTTAAAATAGATGTTATGACTCACATTATTCCTCTTCAAGAAGGATCTAAAAATTTCAGGCAAAAATAGAGGAAATTCAATCCTACTTTATATCTAGTTATGCAAAAGGAAGAAGAGAAATTTTTGGATGCAAAAATAATTAGAAAAGTGATATTTTCTTCCTAGATAGCTAATCTAGTCCTAGTTAGGAAGAAAAATGGAGACATCAGACTCTATGTTGATTTTAAAAATTTAAATAAGAGCTCATTAAAATATAATTACCCACTTCCCAATATGGAACAGTTAGTGCAAGTTATGGTAAGCTCTTCTAGAATATCTTTATTGAATGGATTTTTAGGATATAATTATATTTTGGTTAATCTAGAGGATAGGTATAGACTTCTTTCACTATGCCATGGGGAAATTTTTAATATCTAAGAATTCCATTTGGGTTAATTATTATAGGGGTCACCTTTTAGAGAGAAATGGATTTTATATTTAAGGATCTTATGTTTGAAATAGTTATTTTCTATTTATATGATATAATAGTCTTCTATGAGTCATCTAATGATTATTTTATACACTTAACAAAGGTATTTAATAGATTCTAGGAACCTACTATTAAAATAAAACTCACTCACACAAAATACTAAAAATAAATAGAAATTAATCAAATAACATAATAACACTATGCAGAAAGTAATTGCATAATTGAAACAATCTCATAAAATAACTCAGAATTGTGGGCCTCTTCGAGGGGACAACCTCCTTCAATATTTCAATAACTTATAAAAAATCAACCTTTGTACATGGCTCCATGTCTTTTAAAGAAAATCTTCATGCAACCCTAACCCTAAACTCAAGATTTGACTTACATGCATTATGTTACTCAAGCTAAAATCTTCTACCAAATATAGATTACATTCTTGATAATGATTACATGAAATAGCCCCACTTGTCTAGGCACCTTACTTGCCACATACCATTACAAAATAACATTACAAGGGGACACCCACATTGAACGTGGGTCATTACATGATAAATTAATAATTACAAAAATAATGTTAGGATGGGGTCCTAACATGTCCTTCCCCTTCAAAAATATTTGTCCTCAAAGTTGTAGATGAGGGAACTAGTGTTAGAGCTGGTGGAGATACTCCCATGTAGTATATTCTAGTTTTATACAACACCACTGAACAAGGACTTTAGTAATGGCTCAACTACAAATAATGTGTATCCTACGATCCAATAATTAGTTTGGCTTAAGCAAGATCAAACCTTATTCATCCAATTCTAGGAGGGTAGATTGAATCTATACCTAATTTTCCACAACCTTCTTAAGAAATAATACATGAAAAATAGGGTTGAGCTTGGATTTCGATGGTAGGGCTAATTTTTATGTTATTACACCAATATATTGTAAAAAGTGGTAGGGCCCATAGTACTTGACCATAAGTTTTTGACACCTATGAATTGAATGGATGACTATTTGTATGGCTACAAGTGAAGGAAGACTATATCACCAACATCAAATCTACACTCAAAATGGTGTTGATCAACTTGTTGGTGCATCCAGTTTTGGGTCATTTCTAAATTCATCTTTAGTTGATGAAGGACTTTAGCATGTTGATTGAGTGTAGTGTCAACTACATGGACTTTAGAGCTTCTTGGAATGTAGTAGGAGGGTATTAGTGGAGGCTAGCTATAAACTACTTCAAAAGGGGTGACCTTGGTCACCATGTAGTAGGAAGTATTATACCACCACTCAACCAAGGGAAGCCACTTCACCCATTATGTAGGATGATCAAAGAAAAAGCAACAAATGTAGGTCTCCAAACATTTTTTGACAATATTAGTCTAGCCATCCATTTATGGATGTTAAGCTAAACTTATTTTGAGTTGAGTTCCCTACAAATTTAATAATTTGTATCAAAAATTATTAGTGAATGTAGGTTCACGATCAAACACAATGAAGGTGGGCATGCCATGAAGGCAGAATATAGAATCAAGGAAAACTGGGGCAAATTTTGAGGTCATGTAAGGATGGGAGAGAGAACAAAAATAAGCATACATTGAAAGACAATCCACTACCATAAAATAATTGTTTTGCCTCTAGACTTAGGTAAACCTTCAATAAATTCCATGGAAATATGTCTCCAAACTAGTTTGAGAATAGGAAAGGGTTGGAGAGTTTTTTGAGAATGCATTATTCCACCTTTCATCCCTTGAAATGTGTCATATGATGCCATAAAATTATGTGTGTCCTTCTTCATACCCTTTCAAGAAAAGTTACGCTTAATTCTTTTGTATGTTTTGAGGAACCCTGAATGGCCTGTAGTGGGGAAGCATGCATTTCCTTCATGATAATTTCCTAGAGTAGAGATGTGTGAGGAACAACAAGGTGTTGGTGGTAGCATAAATATTGTCCATACCAAGTGTATCTATGATATGAGGTAGGCTTTGTTTGAAGGGAGGAAACCAAAGTTTGCAAGCCTAAATCCTTAAGCACCTCCTCATGAAGATAATTTATCCACTAGAGAATGGGTGAAGAAATGACACATAACATACTATGAGCCTCAAATTTTCAAGAGAGGGCATCCACCATAATGTTATCCTTACCCTTTTTATAAGTAATATCATAATCATAGCCCATGAGATTAGATACCCACTTCTATAATTTGGGGGTGGCATCCTATTTCTATAATAAATATTTAAGACTTTTATGATCTATTTTAATGGAGAAATTATGCCCAATGACATAAGGTTTCCAATGAGTGATCACATGCAAAATGGTAAGAATTTCATTGGCATAAGTTTATTTTCCTAGATTGTGATTGAAAAGTGCCTTACTAGTGAAAGCCAAGGGGCACCCTTCTTGCATCAATAATGTGTCAATACCATTGCCTAAAGCATCACTTTTAATTACAAAAGACCTAGAAAAATTAGGCATTGATAAGATCAGAATGGTTGTCATAGAGTTATTCAACTCTACAAAGGCCTATTCAGCTAGACTAGTCCAAGTAAAAGAATCATTTTTTAACATGGATGTTAAGGGAGTGGTAATGTTTCCATAGTTGTGGATAAATTTATGATAATAGTTTTTAAGCCCCAAAAATCTATGAAGAAATTTTAGAATGTGAGGTTTTGACCACTCTTGAACCACCTAAATATTCCTAGGGTCAACTTTAACACCATTTTTGGTGATAATGTGTTCCAAATAGTCCACTTTCGTCAACCCAAAAGAACACTTGGACCGTTTAGCATAAATTTGATGTGCCAATAGTTGTAGATTCTGATCCACATGGGAGAGGTGCTCTTCCCAAGAATGACTATAAACCAAAATATCATCAAAGAAGACTAGAATGAATTTATGAAGAAAGGGATAAAAAATGTTGTTCATGAGGTTTTGGAATGTGGAAGGTGTATTGGTCAAGCCAAATGGCAACACCAAGAATTCATAATGATCCTCATGAATACAGAATATGGTTTTGAAAATATCTTCATCCTTGAGCTTGATCTAATGGTACCTAGAGCAAAGATCTAATTTGGAGAAAAACATAGTTCCATGTAGCTCATCCAATAATTCACCTACCATGAAAATAGGAAAATTATACTTAATTGTGAGCTTATTGAGCTTACAAAAATTAATACATAAGTGTCATGATCCATATTTCTTTCCCACTAGTACAATAGGAGAAGAGTAAGGTTTGTTACTTGGGCGAATAACTCTAGATTTTAACAATGTTTGCACTAACTTCTCTATCTCTAACTTAAGGGCATGAGGGTATTGGTATGGCCTTATGTTAGGTTATACACTACTAGGTACTAGTGTAATGTCATGGTCATAGGAGTGATGTGGTGATAAGTCTATTGATTCAATAAAACTATACTGTGCTTTGTCAAAACAAATTGTAAATATTAAAGAATTTGGTCTACTTTTGTAGTAGGTGTCTGAATTACAAATATTTGCATGATGACCCCATGAGAAGATTTTTTAACAACTTCTCCATATGATTTGAGCTAATAATCTGAGGAGGCCCTACTTTTGAAACCTAAAGAGTGTAATATTATCCATTCTATGAAAACCACATCCATAATTCTACAAAATTCCATGTGATGGTGCCCAAGGTACCCAACAATTGAGTTCCTAACATAATATCACATCCCCATAATTGAAGAGTAAAAATATCTTGTTTGAACTCATAATACCCTAATTCTAATTTGACATTATGATATTTACCTTTGCAAGAAGGTCCCTTAATTTTCCACCATAACCTCAAAGGAATTACATGTGTGTATGTAAAAATTGGCTTATTTGACAATTAAGGGATCAATAAAGTTGTGTGTGCTACCTGAATCAATAAGGATTGTAAGATTTTGGCCTTTGAAAAACCCACAACGTTCATGGTCTATGGAGTAGTAATTCCTACAAGAGCATGGACAAAATGTTTTTGCCTAGGGTTATTCATGTACTTCCTCTTTATTTTGAGGTTATTCTTCTATTGTTTATACATCATCATCACTATCATCACTGCTTATGAGTTTCTCTACATCTATCAAGAACAAATTTTTTTGGGTACACCTATACCCTGTAATATATTTTTCATCACAATTGTAGCACAACCCTTGGGCTCGTTGAGCATCCATTTCCTTGATGGTCAGGCATTTTGATGGGATAGATTTATTTTCATTATTGCTTGTGAAATTGGGAGGAAAAGAGGGTTTGGTTGATGGATATTTATATGTCCTTTGAGCTAAAAATATGGATTTGGCCAACTGTGCTAGCCTTATGACATACATCATTGTTTGTAATTTTAACATATTAATCTTGGCTTGAAGATCATCCTTTAAGTCATTGGTGAAACAACTCATAAAAAACCTTCATTCAACCCCTGTGTCTAGTTAGACAAATTTTCAAATTGGATTTTGTAGTCTTGAACTATAGAGGTTTGTCTTAGATTGGTTAGTGCTCCTTGAAAATTATCATATTCACTAGGGCCAAAGTGAGTTAATAGTTATGATTCAAAAGCTTCTAAATAAGGGTCGATAATGGTATGTTGGAACCATTGGTACCATTATAAAGCTTATGATTCAAGATTGAAAGAAGCCATATTGACCCAATAATATTTAGGAACTATTGTGGTGATTTTCTATGTGCTTAGGGATTTGGGGTTGTCACACCACAAGAAAATTACTTATTCACAACCAATTTTGATGACTCTAGTTGATCAACCTCTTTAACCCAGGAATAGATTTTCTATAACACTAGACAGACTAGGTATAGTAAGGATACCCTTGAGGTGATACTAAATGTATATCATTAAGTTCATGCTCATCTAGATTGATAATAAAAAGTAGTAAAACTTTAGTTATTTTGACCAAACCTTATAGTAACTCCCAGCCTAAGCTTCAATAAAGTGGATCGGTACTTTATCTATTGGGTAATTATAGCAAGAATTAAGATTGTTATGAAAAAGAGTGAAAAATAAAGAGAAAATTGGTTTATTTATGTTTGTTCAAATTATGTATTAAGAATAATTGATTAAACCAGTGAAAGAAGACATCATTCATACATTCAAATAATGTAATATATCAATAAGAAACATACACACATAATTTAGAGAAATACAAGAAGAAGTTGGATATTTGTATTAAATTTTGTATGATATTACAGCTTGAGTCTAGAAAAATTCTCAGATCTTTATGAAATTCTAATACAATGATTCACTCTATCCAAATAATGTAATAGAGAAATTTTTCTCTTCATCCCAAGAGTAGTGACAAAGAGCCTCTAATTTCTAACTCATTTGCTAGAAATGATCTTAGTTGATTGAATGTGTCCTCTATAATTCCTACACAAATGGAGAGGAAGAATCAGGATGGGATAGAGAAAATATATACTAAGGGAATACAACTAACCAAAATAATAGGGCACTCAAGTATACCTCTTGCAAAATATTTATATGGAATGCTTGATATAGATTTTGACTATGGTAGTTCCTTTTATAGCCTTGAGTTCTTGAACCTATTAAAATTATTTTAATGAGTCCTCCATCTATAATTATCCCTTGTATTTGATTTGCTAACATTATAGGGTTGTTTTACTCAAAAATCTATCAACTTGTTGTTTATAGATTTAGACTTCCAAAATTGGATATAGTTGTTCACCACTTTATTCTCATGAATGACTTGTCCCTTAGTCTTTGTCTTTTCTTATGGTGGGTCCCTCCTTGACTTCTCCTTTTCTTGGCTAACTCACTTCCAGTAAAGTTGTGATTTGTGCCCATGCTTCATCACTAAAATAGGCTATAGAGGTAATTGCATATTTTACATTCAATAGTTTATTAGCATAGTCCTTAGTTGATGATTCATATTCTGTGGAAAATTGGACTTGGGTTGGATTATCTTGGATAGTTTATGGATTTTTGGGGCCAATTTTTATTTGTCTTTCTCATAAAATTTGAACTTCTGTATCTTTTTTATTATAATTTCATCCACCTTCTCTGTTATAAACAATTCCTCTACCATAATTTCATCATGTGTCCTTTGATCATCTATATTGCTTGGACACTTTTCTAAAGCTTGGAGGAAATTTTCCCAATATGGTTTTTCATGAAGGTAGGTGTTCAGTTTGAGCAATTCTGATGGATACCAACAGCTTCTACCACTATAATAAATTACTTTTTTTTCATTTATTAAACTATATTGTTCTCTAAAATTTTTATATATAGGTTTTATAATTGTTGCCCTCTGGTTTATCTCTTATATCAATATCCTCAAGTTCCTAATTGTGGTGATGATATCTACAAAGTCTCTAAAAGTTGTATCTAATGTTCCTACCTATGCTTTCAATTATAATATTATTTCTTCCTTGTACCTCTTAACAAATTTAGCACCATCAAATGATCTTGTGGTTTGCATTTAAGGTACTTATCCTTGTAGTTTTTCAATTTTTGCTTGCAACTTTTCATTGTTTGCTTACAATTTGTTCATTTTTGAAACCAGTTCTTGATTTCTCTTGTGCATATTTTTGAGAGTGGCTACTTGGGATTGGGCTTGAGTCTTTGCTAAGGTTATAAGGTCTTCATTATATTTAAATATTGCTATCCCCATGAACTATTTCATTTTTAAGGATGTTATTTTTTCTACCGATATGGTTGCCTCCACTGTCATAAGAAACACAGTTGAGGCATGAGGTTATTGACTCTCTAATATCTACATAGTATATTATATTTTACTTGGATCTTTCCCCTATTCCATATCTTGAATTTGTTCTTCTTAATTTGTACTAAATAAAACAACTTTCTCTGCCCTAGTAAGGGTGAAGCTTTTGGATCCATCCATCATGCTTTCAAGTCTTACCCTCTTTTGTTATGGTGAGCTTGTTGGGTTTGTGTCCTTCAAATTCTATTATCTAAAAAAATTTCCAAATCCTCTATCCTGATCGATCTTCTTCTATATTATTGTAGAAATTTTAAGTTTCTCCTTATTTACAATTATAAATTGTGGTATGACCTCTCGTAGATTGACTAATAACTGAAACTTTAATTTTGGGTTCATTACAACCTATGCTACCTCAATCATAATAGTTTGAGTGGGGGCAAGAAAATATGTGACAATTTCTTTGCCTTTACCTATTTCTTTAGCAGTGCTAGTGACCAATTGATCATTTGAGGAAGCTTCTACCCTTTCCAAGGTTGAATTTATGACCTCTATGACCACCTCTATTTTCTTAGGTTTTTGTTTCATCACTTTCAGTATTGGATCATGTAGTTCCTTAGAATGTATGGGGGTAACCAATGGGGTAGAATCCTCAATTGATATTTTCCTCAAGACTTTTAACTCAGATGGGTAGTTTTCCACCATCTCAATCTGAGTATGTTTTCTATTATCTTTGTAATCCCTCCATACATTCTCTAAGTATTCTCCTTTCCTTATAGTAATCTACATTATGTCTTAAAAATCATCTCTTTGGTGGGTGACTATGATATTGGAAACCTTTTCAATGGCATTGTCCTTATGATATTTGAATGGGTTGTATGGTTTTCAGGTGATTTCAGGGAAACCAAATGAGTCCATCCTCCATAGTGCATCCATTAGACTCAATTACCCTTTGTATATAAAATATCCCATTTTGCAAGGTAAAGCTATCCAGGGAAATTTAGCTTTCTTTTTGGCAACCCTAAGCTTAGTCTCTTCATCTATTTATATTATAATTTCTTAGGTTGCAATAGAAATAGGGCAAAATTTTGGTAATACTTTTAGTGTAATTTTTGACCCATATACTCTAATGTAGGTGAATTGCTCTATTAGGAAGAAACTCCCCACTTTCTTCTCATGTAGGAATGCAGTTATTCCCCTACCAATTCTATTGGGACCATAGTCGTAGATTCTGTAATGTATTTCTAGGAGGGAGGTGTTAAATAATTGGGTATGGCTAGACCACCCTTCTTGTATCCATGGGAGTCTCTCTTGGATTAGCTCCTCATAAAATCCTCATTTATATATCAATTCCTTGGTTATATAACCCATAATAAGATGTATTAGAAAAGAATAGTGTGAGAATAAAGGCATCACTTATCTTCTTTCTATGATGGCTTTTTGAAGCTCTCTGAGCTCTTTGTATATTGTGTTGTTGAGTTCTGCTTCCCATCTATACATGGTGGGTTAATCCTTTCTATTGTGTTGCACAACTAGATATAGGACCTCCCTAGAAAACTATTTTAGATCTATTTACCCCATTATTATATTTATCATATAAGTTTAAGGGCTTCATTTGTACCAATCTCTCCATGCCCTTTTGAAAAGTTCTATAAGTAGCCATAGGTGGTGATTATAAGCTTCCAATGTTCACTCATAAATGAATATAGCTTGTTTTTAATTTCCCATTGCTAAGGAGCAATGATTTCATAATTCAACCTAGACTATTTAGAAAATTTTACCAAGTCTATCATGATGGTTTTGGCTTTTATTTCTCATTAAGGTGGACCATTTGTGAGAACGCCTATCTTTGCGATGACTACTAGAAGTTACCTTTTTTGAGTGGTGCTTGAAGATGCCATTGTAATATTGTTGTTTAATGTTTGTCTCCCTCAGGTGTGCCTTAGCTTCTATAATGCTTATCCACATTTATTACTCTTTTAGTGTCAATATTTATTCACTATAAGTGTAACAAATAATGTTCAAGTAGGTATTATAGCATGTTGGCATGCGAAATATTTTATTGCCCTTAACAATATTCTTTCTATATTCCATTTAAATTTCACCACATTTATGTCAAGTAACCACTCTAGCAATCATGGGATATTGTTCATACTTAGTAATTGGTTGGTGAATATGTGCATACATTTAAAACTGGGCCACTAGTGCTTTTTGAAGATTGGTTCTGAGCTATCTATTATTTTTTAGGTCTGTGTGCCATGAGATCTCGAACTTGTCTTATCTACCATAGGCATTAGTTAGTATAAAAAAATTATGTTTTAAACACACTTACAAATATTTGGTGGGGCAAAATTTATTTATTGCAATCTCAGGAGGTAATCTAATTAATGCACTTTATCATCAGCGAGGCAACTCACACTGTCTATCATGAACCAATTAGATGTCAACACTTCTTCTTAGGCAAGTAGATCTAGGTCATCCACTTATAATCAAGTGAAGGAACCTAGGCTATCAATTTCCAACCAATTGGGTGTAAGCGGTTTATCTCCCCTACCTAAATAGAGATGTGCCATGTGGTATTCATAAAAATTTAAATCAAACAAAAATTATAAAATCCTTTGTAATATTTTCTTCAACATGCATACGACAATGGTCCCTTTACTTAGGAAATGTAATTTTATTATGAAATGGGAGAGTAGGTTCCAACATAATGGGTGGCTTAGACTTTGGGAAAGGGATGGAACTTATGTCTATATAATTTTGACTTTTCAACCTCTGGATAAATTAAAATCTCCTAAGGTAAAATTTTATGGGGCATATTTTTAATTTAATGAGATGGGACTTTAGAACTTTAGAAAAATGAATGGAATTAACTTTAGCTTAATTGAATGTCTATGCTTAGGTCTAGCCATGCTAATTATCTATAAGTGATCAAGATAGTCTATGCCAATTAGGTTTATTTATTTCTCGACCAATCAGATAACTTCACCTGAGGTTTCTCAAGCCAATTGAATTCAAGTATCAAAGTCACTTGGTTACCCTTTTTGCATCAAAAAATTAGGAGATTTTTTATTTTACTTTTGATGAACCCCTTTATAAAAACTAAAAATTTAAACTTTTGTGTATAATTTATTAAAGGGAGGCAAGAAAGATGAATCCTAGACATAGGTTTGACTTCATGTACTCGAAGAAATATTATTTCGGGGTATACTTTAGAAAGGACTATTAGGGCATATGCATAACCTAGGGGTATGAATGATTATTATTAATATAGTCTAAGATATAGGTTCCCACCCCAGTGACCCTGAATAAAATATTTTAGGAGTTCTTAGATTTATTCATGCATGTGTATTACAATAGTTTTTTTTAGGTACAATCTCATGAAGGACCATTATGCTAGGTCGAAAAAAAGGGGGGGAAACATTTTCATGTATATGGTGCACTCATAAACCTTTGGAAGGGCAAGATTATTATTTGGTCAAATTTCCAACCAATGAGGTGTAAACATCTCAATTCATTCATGCCAATCAGGTTTGAGAATTTAAGAATGCTCGATTTCATTTGAGCCACACATTTTCAACCAATGGGGTCATGATGTCTGAGTTGGCATGCTTTCATTTGAGCTACATATCTTGCAATTGATACAAACTTAGGCAAATTCATTCTATTTTTCTTTCTTTTTAATATCTGAGTACATGAATATTTCCTAAGATAAGACTTTATAAGGTTCTCTTTAAATTTGGTCAAGGTAACAAGGGAGTGGAATGTTAATTCATGGTTTTGGACTTTGGAACCTTAAGAATATGAATCTAATTAATTTTCACCCAATCGATATTTGTACTTGAGTCTAGTTGTGCCAATCAACTATAAATTATTGAAATGGTCCTCACTAATCAAATTCATTTATTTCCTATCCAATCATATAGATTCGCCTAAGGTCCCTCAAGTCAATAAATTTGAGCATCCAAGTTGCTCGAACATTTTCTTAGCATCAAAAAATTAGGAGAGTTTTTAATTTCCTATTGAGGAATACTTTTAGGAAACCTAAAGTTTAGTCTTGGTGTATAAATTTTAAAGGAAGATAAAAATGTGTACCTAGACATAGGTTTGACTTTATGGACTTGGAGAGATTATTTTGGAAACCTTAGGACTAGGGAAATCATTTTTTTTTCAAGCTTTTGGCCAATCAAGTGTGGGCGTCCCAAGTGGACCATGTCAATAGAAAATGAGCATATGTATTATGTTTTTAATTTACATGGTGGAATTGGTAGCCGCCACGAATCTAGGTAGGTTGTCTAGCTTTTATGTCTACCATAGTATTTTGTGCTATCCACCTCGAAAGCCACCACATAGATCTTCGTGTAGTCTACACATATAACTGTTGGTCATCAAATCTACCTAGGAAAGGATTTTGGGGGAGTGTATGCACCCTAGACCTAGACCAACATTAAAATGCCGAAGGGAATAGATGCCCCTCATGCCAATCTTTGAAGAAATGTCGATTCCTATGCTAAACTACTTGGGGGTTTTAAGATAAGAGTGTGGGAAAGAGATAAAAGGAGTAGGGTTAGAGAAAGAAATTAAAAAAGAGGTAAGGGAAGAGAGACTGGTGATTTGAGGTGGGAGAGAATAGGAAGCATGATCACTAATAGACAACTTGAATGGAAGCAAAGAACACCAAGAATAAATGAAATAAATGTAATATCAACCTTCCTATGTATCCTCCAAGCGAGTTTCAGGGTACAGTCCCCGATCACACACCGGACGCAGAGTTCAGCATCTCAGTATGCAAACGAAGAGAGACAAAAGAAGCAAGCACAGAAGGTAGCATAAAAGAAATCTAGTACAATGTTTTTCCCTTCCTATGTATCCTTCAAATGAGTTTTAGGGTGCAGCCCCCGATTGCACTTTGGACGTAGAGTTCAGCATCTTAGTATGCAAACGAAGAGAGACAAAAGAAGCAAGCACAAAAGGCAGCATAAAAGAAAGAAATCGAGCCCAAAGCTCTTTAGTATTAATCATAGGACATCAAGTTACAGCAACTTTCTAGCAAATAGTTCCCCCCCTTTTCTATTACAATGCCTGGGTTTTTATAGAGGACCCGGGCCTCTGAGTCATAATTACATAGCAAAGAAGAGTACACCCTCGAGCCCTAAAAATTTGGCTCCTCGAGGTTCTCGTGATCGAGCTTTCAATTCTATTACAAAAACTAGCAACTGCAACTAGGTCAACTATGGAAAGATGAATTGATGAGCCATCTATATGTCCTTGGTCTCCGGGTGCGGTGCTCGAGTGGCCGCCATGCTCACCGGGCTCTTCATCATGGCCTGATACTTTGTTTTTGATTGCCAAAAATGAGTAGCGAGCTTATCGGGCATGAAAAATTGCATTTATGAGGCACTTGATCACCTCGGGAAAATACCTAATTTGGGAAGCATGCCTGTGAAGCGCTTCGCTAAGTCTTTGTTTACAACTTCACTTCGCTATGGTCCTGGGCCAAGGCAATAACTTCTTCTTGGTTTGTACTTCACAAAATTGAGCTTTGCAAAATTGCTTCAGGGTGGGGAGTGTCAAAGCATATTTACTTCGCAAAATGGGCCTCTTCATATTTGTTGCTTTGCTGACTAAATTGCTTCACTGACGCCTTAGAGAAATGCTTCGCTGCGATCCTCTTTCAAAACTATGGTTCGGGCATATTTCTACTGAAGCAATTGTCTTCAAAAGATGTTGCATTCTTTCACTTTGGGTAGAAGTACTTAGCACAAAAATTAGCCGAAGCAAATGCTTCGCAATGACTTTTTGCAAAGTAAAAATGATTTTCTGATGGAGGGGCCCGCAGTGGATGCTTCAAAAAAAATTTGGCGAAGTGTTTTCAGTGCTCCTTTGAGTTCCACTTCATAGAAATCTTGCCCGAAGTAACTGCTAGAAATGCTTCGAGTGCGAAGTATTTTCTTCATTCCTCCTTTGAATTTTACTTCAGCAACGCCGCTTCACAGAAATCTTGCCTGAAGTAGCTATTGGAGTGTGAAGTAGTTCCTTGCCTTAGCTAGTTTTGACCGCAGTCTAGACCTTCCTTTTCTGGAAAATTTGTTCTTTTGGATGCCGCTTCGCTCAATTTTTGCCCAAAGTAAATATTTGAAGTGCTTCGGGCCCGAAGTTCTTTTTATCGCTACCCTTGTATTTTACTTCGGTAATACTACTTCACAAGAAACTCTACCCGAAGTAGTGTTGAAAATGCTTCGGGTGCAAAGCTCTTCTCATCTTCTTTCGACGAAGCTCTTTCATCTAGCTTGTTCCCCAGCAAAGCTCTTTCTTTTCTACTTTATATGAAAAAGGGGTGGCATTGAAAGCCAAAATTGCCACAACTTTCAAAATAAAAAATACAACAAAGAAAAACTTTACAAAATACGGTACAAAATTTTATTTCCTTTTTACCCCTTGAGAAATTTGATAAAATTGTCAACATTCCTGGCGGCTCACGGGGCAACGAGCTCATCTCGGTGGGAGAACCCTTTAATTTTGATCCATTGGGCCAGAGTTTTTTCTTGATCCCTCTCCTTCTTCTTCATTTGGGAGTGCTTCCATAGTTGGTTCTTGTTCTCCTTCTTCTTCACATTCCTCTTCTTCTTTGCCTTCCTCTTCTGGTGCGGCCTCTTCAGGAGCAGCTTCCTATGGCGGCGATGGGGCAAGACGCTCATAGATTTTTCTCATGGTTCGGTGGACCTGGGACTAGGCACTCTTCGAGAAAGGCTCTAGATCTTGTAGTGCCTTGATCAACACGTGGAACCGATCAATTTGTTTGATATATGCATGTTGGGATCTAGTATACAAGTCATTTAGGTAGGCCGTGATCTTGCAGTATCTCAAGAGGTAATCTATGATTTGCCTTTCTGTTATTGGCTCTGCCCATCCATCTACCTCTGAGACATTGCCTTCAAACTGAAGCCATGTTGGCTTAATCTCTTCTTTGGTCAGGAGGTTCCCATTATCTTCTGTGAATCTTGGGAAGCCCATGGAAGAAAGGTCCTAAAAGTAGCCCATTGATGTGCGTTGCTCGTTCTCGAACATGTCTAAGAGGTCCTTCACCTTTTATGTTTTTTGCACCTTAGAGAAGAAAGCGTGAACTATGGCCTGGGCTGCAGACCAATCCCTAGCTATTCGGATCATTGCAGGGACCTGCATGTCTTGATATTTGGTGTTCTGGACATTGAAAGCTAGTTTGAGGTGACCTCTAGCTTTCTGAGTTATCTTATCGATGATTGGTCCGCCTTCAGCAGTGGCACTTTGAGCTTTCGTAATATAGGCTAAAATTGACAAGGCACTGAAAGCCTGATATCTGAAGTTTTTAAGCAGGTGCGAGCGAATCTCCTTGATTCTGTTTCTGTCAAACAGCTCCAAGTTTACCTTTTTGAACAACTGCTATTGCGTCTACAAGATCTTGCTTTCGAGCTCCTTGGCCTTCAACTCGTTCTTAGCCTACCTCTGCGCTTGTTTCTCGGTCGAGCACTATAGTTGTAGTATTTTTTTTTTTTAGGGTGTGCATTTCCTTTTTCAATAGACGACATTGTTTCTATGAATCCCCCAGCTCGAAGTGGATCCTAGCCAGTTCTTCCTCAAAATTGATGTTGGCATTTTCTACTTCAAACCTGTGCTGATTGGCAATATTTGCATGTGCTCATAAGGTTTCGATCCTAACATGCATGGATGCGGATTCATCATATATATTCAAATGTGCCAAATCCTTGGTCTTCTCCTGGTACTCATAGTCAGTTGGAGTCATTTCGTCCAAAGGCTTCTGGAATTTAGGGACCTTTTTAACCTTATGCAACTTTTCGCATTTCAAATCGAAGATGGCACATTTTTCAACTTGGGCCAGAGATCATCCTCTTTTCTTCTTTGCCTCCTTCAACATTTTCTCTATGTTTTTCCAAGCTAAAAGTAGCTTCTCGGCTAAGGGGTGCTCCTTTATTAGGGACAAATCTATTTTAGAAAAGGCTAGATCTCCAGCCAAAGGTGTGAACAAATATAAAGAATTAACGGGGAATAATTCCCTAGATGGTTCGAAGACGGGTGTAGCAGGGGCTTTGGCAAGCGGGATTATGCTTTGAGCAATGGGAGAGTGGGTTACGGGGCTTGGTGTTGGGACACTACCTTTGCCTTGACTTAGGATTGAAGGAAAAATGGAATGGGTGGGCGAAGTGGTTTCAATAGGCTTGGCTTGGTCAGAAGACTCGGGTGGAGTGGGGCTAGGCAAAGTTGGAATGGAAATAGGCAATGCTTGGGGAGGTGATTGACCTTGTAGGGGAGAGAGATATTGGTGATGACTTTCAATCGGGACTACAATGGACGTGTCTGATATCGAGGCAAAGGGGGGAGAGTGCGTACCTGCATGCCCTCCTGGCAAGGCGGCCATGGTGACTTCTTGCATGATCGACTCTTGGCCTCTTTGGGCTTCGGCACCTCCAACCTCCATAACTTCTTCTTTAGGGTCCCCTTCTTGTTGGAGGAGTTCCTCCACATCGATTACGTCTATGTCTAGGACCATCTCAGCACTTGGTGGCATCGTACTTTCAACACCTACTTTGGCTGGGTCTGATGTAGGTTGTTCAACATGAGCACTTGGGGGCCTTATGCGAGGTCACTTTGGATGGCTCATGGGCACTTGAATCTGCTCCTGCCTCTTTCTTTTCCTTCTCTCCAATGGCTGCTCTGCCTCCTTAGCACTTGTGTCATGGCTCTCTGATGGTCCTTGTGGCAGTGCCTCTGGAGTAGCCTCAACTTCTTCCTCTTTTGAGGTATCTTCGGCTCCTTTTGGACTTTCACCCAATCTCGGGGGAGCTGGAGGAACAAAATCAATGAAGGAGATAGACTTCCAAGTTTCAACATTGGCATCATAAAGAATCGTGAAGTCTTTATCTGTTTCCAAGAGTTCATAAGAATTCATCTTCTGGTGATGGACTCTCATTATCCACCATTCTCCTAATTTTTCCTTGCTCCAATCCTTCAATTCCTCTTTTAAATCATATTTTGTTTTTCTCCAAAATGTGGAGCTTGGAGTTGGGAGGGGATACTGATCGGGGTCAAATTCGACCTCCATGGGATAGAATTCATGCCAGGGTGGCAATGTCCTCATTCTTTCCAAATGCCACTCCAGATCTTTCCCATTCGGATTGTTCCTTTGCTCCACAATTTTTGGGTGAGGACAGATGTGGAAATTTTTAAATTTTAAGTGATCCCTCATCACTCCCAAGGGATCATAGAGCCATTGCTAAGGAATTTGGAGCAGGCCAAAATTGGCAAGCTTCTCCTCCAGGAAAATGTTTTGCTTCAAGGCAGATACCTCAATTACTCCCATCCTGAAGGGGAAGTCGCAAGTATGTGCCCATTTTCGACCATGGCCATACACGACGTTGGTTGCATCGCTCTGTCGAGCGACCTCCAATACAAATTGGTATTCAAAAGGGAAAATAGGGAGCAGGAAGGGTTTTCTTGTAAATCCGAACATACGAATGAACAATCCCTATGTTAATTGAAAAATGTCTCCCTTATTTTCTTGCACTATTTTATCTCTCAAACTGAGGGGGACTCGAGGGCAAGAACCCTTCAACAAATGCATGGCAGGCCCCAAGAATTGCTGGTTAAAAGAATAATAGGACTCTATCCTTAATAGGAGAGGAGTCCACTGGTATACAGGCAAAGGATTTCCATCCTTGCCGCTCGAAGAGATAGCGATATGAGGGAATCACTTATGAACCTGGTAGAAAAACAACCAGATTAGGAGGGATCAGGGTGCAAAGTACTAGCCCATCACTGAATTCTTCATACTAGTAAGTCACGTATGCAAGGTTTGGGCCACCCATTCTACCTAATCAAATAAAATTGGGTTGGTGCTCGGTCTTGCAGCATCAGGGGCATAGAATTCCCCTCTCAAAATGCATTCAGCCAAAGACACCTTCCAGGGTTGTATCGAGGCATCTGTCGATAGGCCTGCCACCCATGCAATGATGGAGAAAATATCAATGTTCTTGAAAGCTGCCAAAGGTAGAGGCATTTGGGGTAGCTTGCTTGAAGAGAACCCACTTTTGAGGTTCTCGCACAAATATTTCAATATGAAGTTATTGGAGGTAAACCTCTCCATCTGTTCACTCAGAATAACATTGCGAACTGAATATCCCTTGGGTGGCCCTTGCCATGGTGTAAATGCTACCTGCACATCTTCCTTCAGAATGGAAAACAATTTATGGCCTGAAGAGTCTAATACCTGCCTGGATGTAAGCTGGTAATTCTATGCGATAGCATAGATTAGCTCTGGGCAGTGGTGAGCTGGTGGGGTCAAATACCAATAAATATGAGAATAATAGGCACCAGCCCTTTTATTCTCTGGGGTGAGTCTACTCACCATAAACTCAATAGTACATCGGAGCTCAGACACATCCTTAGAGAGCTCCGTATCTCTAATTTTTTCCCACCCATCAATTGGTGGGTCTACAAGTTGTTCTTCTTCATAGTCATCTCCTTCTTCTATCGATCGTTTCTCAGGGCGAGTGGCGGGGTCGATCTTCTTTGGAGTATGCCTTTTCTCCTCTTTGCCCTTCTTTGTTTTTTTAGGGCCTGCAACTTCAGGTTCCTTCCCTTTCTCTTTGGAATTCTTCTTCCCCATGTCAAAAATAATGGCAGAAGGATCCTTAATACAAAGGGTTTTGAAGTGACGAGCTTGGATGCGAAGGGTAGAGTCACTTAAGGCTCTTAGCTTTGCATGAATTGATGGATGAATAAACCTCTCCTTGATAGGTCTTCATGTTTTATAGCCTAAAATAGGTAACTACCTTAATTTATGGCACCTACCAAAATTAATTTAAAGCTTCGGACGGAAGGAATGACCTTGTCCTTTGATCAGCTTTACAGTGGCATAGTACGTAGGGCCACATGCTTTGATGATTATGTTCTGCATTGAAGACACAACCTACTGCCACCTCATACTTTGGTGTAGGCTTTTCTCTTAACTAAATTGCCTTGAGATTTGCTCCACCACTTTTGCCTTAAATTCATTTGCTCCAAACTCTTTTCATGGTTGTTGGTTGCACATTCCTCGAGGTGCATTTTAAATTCCCCACCTCGCGTGTCGTTGGTTCGGACAGCATTTTGATGCTTTGGGCCCAAAGTACTTCTTCTTTTCCATGTTGTCGTTTTGCCTTACGAAGGCCGCTTACCGAAGCTTGACCCTTTTGGAAACTGCTTCACCAAATTCTGCTTCGAAAATTGCCTCGCAAGGACCCTTTTAAATTCTACTTCACAAAACTACTACCCAAAGTAGCTGTTGAAAATGCTTTGGGTGTGAAGTCCTTTTCGTGCCTTTGGTTTGGCCCTTTGGAGAGTAACATACTTCGTAGCGAACCTCCTTACACTTGCTACTTCACATCAAAAGTCTCCGAAGGAGATTTTGAAGTGTAGTTGTTGGTTTATGCAATCTTGGAGCAGGATGTATATACATACATGAAATATATACAAAAGCACATATACATACACACATTTTTTTTATAAAAAGAATTGAAACTCAGTGGTGAAAAATCTTCAGATGAAGACCATTGACAGAGATCGACAAAACTTGGCCATTGGAATCTTTGAGGACGAATGAATTGGCCGAGTTTACCTTCATAATTTTGAATGACCCATCCCAAAATGTGTCCATCTTGTCGTGGTTCACAGGCTTGGCCTTCCAGGAGTCCCACTTCAATACCAGATCTCCCACATTGAATGTGTGATCGGATGAATTTTTCTTGAACCAGTCTTGGGTGACCTGAGTATGCTTAGCAAAGTTCTGGCATGCTTCTTCACAATCTTCCTCTAGTCATAGTAGCTGAGCTAATCTATTTTCCATCGGACTAACTCCATCTTCTACTTCTAACAACTACAGTGTAGGGATCTCCACATGGATGGATAAGATGGCCTCCTTGTCGTAGACCAGGGCATAAGGCGAAGTCTTGATTGACTTTTTGAAAAAAATTCGATCGGCCCACAAGGCCTGATATAGGAGGTACCAAGTCCTTTTTTTCATATCTATGAGCTTTCTTAGCATCCTCAACAGAGTCTTATTGGTAGATTTTTCCAAGTTGTTGCCTTGTGGATAGTAGTTGGAGGATACTTTATGGTATATCCCATATCTGTAGAAGAATTCATTGATTTTGGCACCTATGAAGCCAGGGCCATTTTCCATGATGATTGCTTCGGGGATGCCAAACCTGGTGATCAATCCTTCTAGGAAGGTGACTACAGTCTCTTGATCTGCATGCTTGGTGGGAATCGCTTTGGCCCACCTGGTGAAGTAGTTAGTTGCGGTCAAGATGAACTTATGTCCCATAGAGGAGTTCAGTGATACGACCCCTATAAAATCTAATCTCCTTTGCTAAAAGGGAGTTTCTACTTGTATCGAATGAAGGGAAATCGAAGCATTTATACTTCGACCGATGAAATTCTAACACTGCTCGCATTTGCGGCAAACGGCAAGGGCATCAACGAAGAGTGTGGGCCAATAATAATCCACTTTGATAATCTTTAGTGTCATTGTTCTTCCTACGAAGTGACCTCCAGATAGTCCTGAATGGAACTCTCCTAGGACTTTTCTTTTATCATCATCTTTGATGCATTTGAGAAGGATCCCATCAATATTATTGAAAAATAGGCCTTCGGGGCGCAGAGTGTACTGGGAGGACTGCATCCTGAAATGCCTTCACTGTGAAGCATTTAGATGCAAATGACAACTACTAGTGTGGAAGTATTGAACTATTTCACTGACCCAATATTTCTCGTCCTCTTCCTGGTTAGCGAAGCATTCTTCAACTGGTAAGTCATCCCACTGAGATTCTATAGCTTTGACCATTGCACTCTTTGCTAATTTTTGACACAATGCGCGATCATGAACCAATTTGGTGGGCTTGATCTCAATGTCAAACTCCTATATCTTGTTCACCCAACTAGCTATTTTGCTTCCCAATTCTCCTTGGATGATGAAATTACGCATGTCGGGGTGAATGACAAAGACTGTGACCCAACTTTGAGAGATGAACTGTTTGAACTTTTTGAGGGATTTCATTACTGCATGCACCTGACGTTCTATGAAATTATATTTCTCTTCATGGGGATTGATCACTTGGCTCAGAAACGCTATGGTGCACTCCTTGCCATCTTCCCCCTTTTGTGTCAGGACAACAACATAGCTTTCGAGCTCCCCTATAGCATATAGGATGAAATCCCTACTATAATCAAGATTGATCAAGATCGATGCCTGAGCGATTCAAGCCTTAATCTCTTCGAATGCTTCCTTTCTTTCTTTCGTCCAACTAAATTCGGCACCCTTCTTTAGGAGTTGGGACATTGGCTTGATGACTTGGGCGAAGTCGAGGACAAACTTCCTTACAAAGTTAATCTAGCCGAAGAAATATTGAAGTCCTTTCTTGTCTGCTGGGAGTGGGAGCTTCATTAGAGCCTCAACTTTGTTAGGATCTACAGCGAGGCCCTTTTTTGATATCGCATGTCCCAATAACTTTCCTTTGCTGACTATGAATATGGACTTCTTTGGATTGATCGAGATGCCAAAATCTCGGCATTTTTTAAAAATTTGTTGCAGGTGTAGTGGATGATCTTCCCTTCTTCAAGAGAAAATGGTCATGTCATCCAGATAGATGATGATAACCTTATTTAGAAGCTCACCAAAATCAAGATCCATCGCTCTCTACAAGGTGGCACCAGCATTCAAAAGGCCAAATGGCATTCACTAGTAAGCAAATGTCCCCCACTTGGTGGTGAATGCTATTTTGTGCTAGTCTTCGTCCTTGACCCAGATCTGATTATATCTAAAAAAACCATCGAGCGGAGAGAAGCATTGAGCTCTAGCCACCGAGTGCAATATCTGATCAATTTGTGGGAGAGGATAGTGGTCCTTGAGGGAAGCCTGGTTTAGGTTGTGAAAGTCCATGCACAATCGTATATCTCCATTCTTTTTTTTGATGGGAACTAGGTTCGCTACCCATGAAAAATGCTTGATGGGATATATTATCTTCACCTCCAACATTTTCAAAAGTTCGGCCTTCATCAAGACCTCGATTTTTGGGTTAACCAGCCTTTGCTTTTGTTGAAAAGGTTTGACCCCTTTCTATAATTCGATTGTGTGTTGAACCAGTTTTCAATTGTATCCCCTAAGGTCTTGATAAGACCAAGAAATTATGTCTGGATACTTCCTGCACAAAGTCTGGATCTGTTATATTTCTTCTGAAGTGCAATCGGTTCCAACTTTTATTGCCTTTCTAGGTTTAAGCTCTAAATCTCGATACTATCGTTCATTAACTTTGATCATGTGAGAAAGTGCTCGATCATTCTGATCAAAGAGGCTTTCAAGGGTGATTAGTCCCTTGGGGATGTGGTTGTTCTTCAATTGAACTAGCCCCTCATATCCTTCTTCATCAGAGCTCCTATCTTCGACTGTGGTGGCTTCTTGGATCATGAAATTTACAATCTGCTCATCATTGTCAAAGACTTACCAATGTAAGTCTTTGTCTGGGATAGAAGGCCTATAGATCATCCTCATAGCTTTGGGCTTGTGCACCATGTCTTCTGCTGGAGAGTACTTGGCTGTGATGGATGCCAGAACATTAGCATGTCAATTCTTTTATCTTGGGATAGACTACAAATTGAGAGATTCAAACTGGTCAAACAAGTCCCATACCCTATTGCGATATTATTTTAGATAATGCTTCTTTGAAGTACACTTATTTGTAACTTGGTTGCAAACCAGTTTAGAATATATGAAGATTTGGAGGTGCCTTATGCCTAACTTATCAGCTTTCTTGAGTCCTAGGCATAATGCTTCATATTCTACTACATTGTTAGTGCAGCTCCATGTCAATCGGTAGCAATATTCCTTTTGCTCTCCAAAGGGTGAAATTAGAAGAATCCCTACCCCAGTGCCATTTTTACATCGAGTGTCGTCAAAGAACAACTTCCATAGTCCTTCCTAGGCACTTCTTCTATTCTCTGGTTGGGAGTGTTTTTTAGGTTTGGTGATCGCATAACACCCTATCTCGGTCTCTACCATGGTGTTAAAGTCCACCAATGAGAAATCATCTTCATAACTTAATTGCACAAGAGATTCCTTGACCAGGTCTACCTGCTCTATTTCCCCCACCATTGCATTCACTGGTTCACTGCTTTCTTCCTCGGACATCTTCTGCACAAGAAAGGAAGAATGTTTTTCATTGTAGATCTTCACCTTCCTTCCTTTGAATGGAATCTCCAGATGAGAGTAATCCATAGATATCTGCCCAGCTTTGCCATGAATTCCCTTAACAAGCACATACTGAAATATGGCTCCAAGTCGACTACCACTACCTCTTGTATGACCGTGATCTGAGGCATCTTATGTAGTCGAATAGGAATGTCCTTGATCACCCCTATAGTCTTCACTGGAGTACCATCCAACTGGAGTACACCTTGGCTGCTTCGTGTATATTCCATCCCTATTTCTTCGTAGACTACTCTTGGCATTACTATTGTAGTGGCCCCAGAGTCGATCATGTAATTATGTACAACATACCCTTCCATTTGTAAGGATAGGTAGAACAGAGGTGGTCTATTCTTTCCCATGATGGATGTAGATAGGGTCTGCACAAGAGCAAGCGGTGCCACATTTTTTGCTTTAATTGTCTTTAATGATTCTTGCAGCAGGTCTACCTGTCTAGGTAGTTACAATGCATCGTACAAGCTGATCTTGGCTGGAATCTTCTTCAACTCCTCTACAATGTTGTATGCCAGGAATTTAGGTGCTTTGGGCTCCTTTCTGGGTTCATATCTTGTGTGATACTACTCTGTAGCTTCAAATATTTGCTGCTTAGTCAGTGAAGGAAACTTGAGCTTTTCCTTAGCCTATTCCTTAGTTTCTACCTGAGGTGGCTCGGTAGAGGCCTTTTGAGCCTTTTCTTTGATCGGTGCAGGTGGAGGAGCTTCATTTAGAGCTAAAGAAGATGGTTGTCCTTTCTTGGTTTGACTTGCTATTTTGAAGGAGCCATCTGAGTAGCATCTACTTTTATTGCCCTCTTTCCTCCTTTGGTAAGTACTGCAATCGGCTCCTCCTCGCGAATCGTCAAGTTCTGACTCATTTGTCTAATGACATTGACTTGGCCGTTATGACTACTATTTGATAGCATTTGTACATGGTGTTGGTGTAGCATGTAGGTATTCTCTTCATGCGGATCATTGCACATAGAGCACCAATATACATAATCAGAGGTGCTCGGAGCTTCATCAATCGTAGCATTTCTCGCCATAGCCTTCCCTTGCTGAACTGCTTGGTCTTTGGTAAGCGCAGGTGTAGGATAAGATCTTCTCAGTAGGAAATCCTGTTACACTTGCTTCTTCTTCACAATGGTCATGTCATTGGATAACATCTGAACTGTAGAGTTCAGAGACTACATCTCCTATAGAATTTTAGTTTGTATATCATCAACTTTCGGAACGAGTGGCAATGAAGCCATCATCGGTATTGGAGGCAAGGTGGGGTGTTGGGGTGGTGCTAGCAGTACAGGAAATACTGAAGTGATAGTGGGATACGGAGTTGAAAATGTAGGGAAGTGGATTTGTGGAGCGATGATTGGAGACACGATAGGATTCGGGTTCCAAGATGAGATCGGGAGTGCTAGGGTTGTAGAGATTTGCAAAGCGGTTGTGCTTGCATACTAGAATTGAAGGAATTCGGGAAGTATGGGTGTCGACATCCTTTGGGGAAGCTTGCCCATAGCTATCAAGTCCATTTCCACCCTCTTGGTTAACTCATACAATTTGGAAAAAGTATTAACGTTAGAATATCTTACCATGATACTTGTATTGCTCCAAATTTTTTGCATCCTTGCCTTCAGGCTATAGGATCCATGCCCGGAAGGAGGATGGGAAAAGGATGTCACGGTACCTCGAACTGAGAGAACTTTGCGAAAGTCCTACCTCTCAATGGAGGTATATATTGGTGATTTTTTGACGGATGGTGGGTTCACTAGGAAACATTTAATGGCAGTTTCCACGCCTGGGTTTGGAATGTGTTTTTATGTGTTCGTTTTTAGCCTTAAAAATTCATATCCTAGGTTTGGCCAAATGAGTCTAAATTAATCTATATGAAAGTGCAAATTTTAATGAATACAGAGAACAAATTTAAGACAAAAAAATAGAGAAATTAAGGAAGAATAAGAAGAGTACCTGATTCGGATGTCTGATGGAGATTCTAATGTTTGAAGCAGTCAGGATCGTCTAGAATTTGATAGAATCGTCTGAGATCAGACAAGATCATCTGAGATCTGACGAATTCATCAGATGAATTCATCAGAGACCTGTAAATAGAATAATAGATGCAAAATACAAAGAATACTACTGTGCTAACAGGGGGAAATAACACAAAATGACAGTATGAATACTAAAAAAATAATTATGAACAGAAGTTCAAACAAATTATGATGTTCTAATGATAAATTATGATCTTATCATGCAAGTTGAGCTATATGGGTGAACTCCAAATGCAAAATAGTAAGCAATAAGGATAAACTAACTAAAATGCAGAATAAAACAGTGAGAGGAATAAGAGAAAGCACAAACTTTGGGCACTGATTGCCCCCAATGCAGATTGCAGTCGAAATTGTCTGGAAGTAATGAAATCGTCTCGAATTACAACAAGATCGTCTGAGATTTGAACGAGATCATCTGTGACAATCTGAGCTTGCTCTAACTGAAGATCAATGAGATCCCTATAAGAAAACTTCAAAATAACAAAGGCAAAATAATGTTCTAGGTATTCTGATGCATACAAAATCAAGTTACAGGGAAATTCAGCCAGGGGTTGGGAAGGGAAGGTCCTAATGATTAAATAGGCTTAGGGGAAT
The DNA here is from genome assembly GCA_028583015.1 of Wollemia nobilis. Classification (NCBI taxonomy): domain Eukaryota; kingdom Viridiplantae; phylum Streptophyta; class Pinopsida; order Araucariales; family Araucariaceae; genus Wollemia; species Wollemia nobilis. Next base: position 5,240,174 of record JAQPPZ010003212.1, read on the forward strand.
AGTTAGGAGGTTGGAGATCATCCCTATTTGGGAGATCTCCAATGGGGGAGGGTCTCTAACGACGCAGACATGCTTCTTCCCGGATTAGAGGCCCGTTGGAATAGAAGCTAATTGTGCAAAATTAGTTTTGCGACAAGATCATCTGGACGTCCTTGTCTAGATGAAATCGTCAGATCTGGGGCGATATCATCTGATCAGCGATGATATCGTCAAATGGTCAAAAAAACCTCTAAAAATGGCACGAAAAAGGGGGAAACAGATTACCCGGTGGTTAACGGGCGATTTGGGAGGTTAAATTTGAATTTAAATTATTTACTAAGGTGAATGTAATTATTACAATTTTACTGCGCCAATTTTAGGGTGCTACATTTTTCCCCCTCTTTAGCGAATTTTTCAAAGAAAATGCGTTAAATATGAGTTCTTCTTGATCTACGAGAAAGAAAAAATTATTCCCATTTTTAGGTGACGATTCTTGGTCGAATCGTACGATAGCTTACTATGGTGCCCCCTCCGTGTTTTTACCCAAATCGAACGTTTGAGGTAAAAACGCGAAAAAGCAAAATTATTTTTGAATAAAATTAAGAAAAATAGGGTAAAACCCTAATTCATTTTTACTATTCATTTTACTGGTTTTTAGAGCTCTGAAGCAAAAATGGTGGAGACGACACACAGATCAACAGAGGTCCGACGCGGTCTATGGGTAAGAGTCTAGACTTAGTTTAGAATGCTTTAATTTGATTTTAGATGCTTTTTAGGTAGATTTTAGATGAATTTTGAGCATCGCGGCCATTTTTGGGCCGTCGACATCATCGGGACGAAATCGTCTCCATTTCGACGAAATCGTCTCAATTTCGTCAATTTCGTCCAAGGGCGAAATCGTCGAAAGGGGGACGATTTTGTCAAATTAGAGACGATTTCGGCTTGCAAAATCGAAGACGATTCTGCTCAAATTTGGGATGATATCGTCCAATAGTGGGCGATATCATCAATTGCATAAAATTGAACTTTAACTTGCATTATTAATTACTTGAATTGTTTATTAATGATTGTTTGTTGTTTTGTTGTTTATGTTGCAGAGAGGTTTGCTAAAGAGCAGGGAATGGAAGTATGGAGGTTTGAGAGATGACTTGGCCACTCTCACACAGGTAGAGCGAGATCAGCTGGCACAGGCCGGCTTGCAGCATGTGGTAGAGATGCCACAGGTGTCTACGGATATGGGGCTACTGACGACCCTAGCAGAGAGATGGTATCCGAGTTCCTCATGTTTTCGGCTACCGACAGGGAAGATGACTCCCACTCTAGAGGATGTATGGAGGATTCTAAGAATCCCCATACAAGGATGATTGATCACTCCTACGACCAATTAGGGCCATGCTATGGGATGATTGTGCGGTGACCCAAGCTTCGCCCTAGAGAAGGGCGGAGTGAATATCGAGGCACTACACCAGATGCCTGGGGCATCTAGACTCACATGGGTTCTAGCTGGAGTAGTTGGTGGACTTCTACTGTGCCACCAGAGTGGGTGCAGGGTGTCGTGGATGCTGGCAGATGTGATTTTTAACATGCAGGACCACGGGTATAGGTTCTCTTAGGGCAGTTTTGTACTATGCCGATTGTACAGGATCCTGTATGGGGTTGTGTACAAGGGCGGCCGATGTCTGGTGATGACATCGCTCCTACAGGTTTGGTGCTGGGAGCACATTGTAGTGCGAAGGTTGGTAGGGCTTCCTCTGATATGGGTTGATGGGGAGATGCCCCGAGTCTTCTACTAGTGGCTCCGAAGAGGGTCACAGCGACGGATTGACCTTCCTATGTCTCGGAGGGTACTGGATGACTTAGTCCCAGACTAGATTATCTGGAGGCCATGGAGGGAGCATCCAGGGTGGGCCGAGGACGGACAAGAGTTGGCTCATGTCAGGCGAGTCTTCTAGCTACGGATGGAGAGGGGAGAGGTGGAGCTCCATCGCTACGATCGAGTTTTGTGTCAGTTTGGTCTGTAGCAGGGGATCCCATCTTTAAGGGATTACAAGTTTTCTCGGACTGTTTGGGATAACACCATAGTTAGCAGGGCTCTAGACATGCAGTGGTTCTGGAGTTAGGACACAGATAATTCCCCCATCTAGCCAGTAGATGGTGACGATGCATGGGTATCCGATGGCTATGATGCCTGGTATGCAGGCATCCGCCCTCCTCAGATGACGAGGGCATAAGGTTTGATATATGTGGTTGTGCATCGGATAAGGAGGCAGTGCCAGGCAGCTATGGAGGTGGCCCAAGGTTGTGACAAGAGAGAGCTGAGGAGGCCACAGGCATAGGAGAGGCCACGACAAAGGGAGAGGAGGGAGGCGAGACCCCCATATCCACAGACAGAGAGGCCACCATCACCCGATAAGGGCAAGGGCATTGACATGAGGGAGAGTAGCAAGACTGCTACTCTTCGAGCGAAGAGAGATTGTCTCTAGACATAGGTGCAGACTCTACAGGATGAGGTTGCATGCCATCGAGCTGAGGTGGCATAGCTCCGAGACGAGATTGCATGCCTCAGGGCATGGGGCGGAGGGGCGAGCACTGGGGAGCTGACATGGGCTATTGCCCAACTTACTTTCTACCAAAATTTGTACTATCAGCTGGTGCCAGAGGTGGATAGACTACCCCTACCAGCCAACATCGCAGATCCGATCAGGATCGGGTCGTCGAGGACCTCGTCCCGATCGAGGACTAGGACTCACAGTACTACTCAAACTGTAATGGGGCCACCTCGTCCACCTTAGGGCGGGGGAGGAGATGAGGCTAAGAGCTCAAGGGGCTCTCAAGGCTAGAGGATTGCACAGCTTTGTACATATTGACATGATAGCATTGTATTATTATTTTTTTGTTGATAGAGGATTAAGTATGCCAAGGTACAGATTGTGGCATACCAATCCAGTTTTGATGATGTATATATACTTTTTATATATGATATATTTTTGATCATATGACTTGTGTTATGTGTATGCTTATGATGCTTTTATGTTTGATTGATTGATTTGATGATTGGATTGAGGATTCATGAAATTATGTCGTTTTGAAAATTTATACTTTTGATGTCATGCGGTAATATTTTAAATGAAATAATTTGATGTAACAAAATTGATTGTTTGTAATGTGATGTAATAAAAAATAAAAAGAGGCTTCTAACAATAATTTCAAAGGACATTGTCGCTATTATAGACCATTTCATGGAGTCGCTGCTCACTCGGTCGTCAAGCTAATCCTAGTATAGAAATATTGTTAAAAGTAAAAGAGTGCTTAAGAGACTGTCTTAAGACTTTGGTGCAATGGTGAAAATGATGGTGATGATGGTTTGTTTTTCAGATTTTTCATGAAAATAGTATGCATGAAATAATGTTAAAATGATTTTTGCTAGGCATAAATTCCTAAGTGTGATAAAATTTTGGGATAATTCCTTAGGAATTATACCATCATTGCAAAATTGAAGGTTGACATAATGACATGAAATAATGAAAATGTGTTTGCTTTTTTAAAAGCATAATTTGTGTAACATAATGATTTAAGTCATATGGTTTTCATGATTTTTTTTTTTTTTAATGGGGAATAAAATTGTTACAATGATTTGCTCTAGGCATAGAATATGTAGGTATAGACTTATACCATCATCGCGAAAAGCAAAAAGAGATAGTTTTATTGCATGGTTGATTTTTTTTAATAAACAGAAAATATGAAGATGAGGACTTGCGCTAGGCATAAAATTCCAATTTTGATTTTGGAACTATACCATCGTCATGAAAGTCAACCAGATATATGTGTTTTGATTGTATATTTTGAAAGAAATTTTTTATTTTTCTATTATATAGTTGTCTTTATGGTAAACAGATGTACTTAATTTATTCCAAACAAGTTGCAAAAAGAATATTTCAAAGTATTTTGAAGACAAAAGTTAGATTTATAAGGAATCCCATGTGCATATGTGAATTCATTTCCGATCTTGATTTATCATAATGATACACAAAATATCTCAAATACAAATGTGTGTGCAATTGCTTTGTGCATTTACCAGTTTTGAGCAAGATAATATGATACAAGTGATTTGAAGAAACCAAATAAGTGTTCATTAACCATGATGTAGATGCATATAACCATACTAGACTACTATGTAGGTCGGATTATCAAGAGCTAGCTAATCCATAAGCGGACATAGGTCTGTACAAAAGAAGGTCGCTAATGTGACGGACATATCACCATGCTAGGAGTTACCCAAGGCCAAGCGGGTTGGGCACAAACCACCTGTTATGGGGCTTACCTCACGGTTTTCGAATAATTGAGAATTCCGAGGATTCAAGCTCATCAACCCTTCTTTTCTTGTCAAAGGGTAGGGAAAGGGATTTTATTGCTTTCTTGCTTTCTGCTTTCTTTTGAACTTTGCTTATTTTTCTTTTTGTATTTTTTTTTGCTTGATTTTTGAGATAGTGCTTGAAATATTGTTGTAATGATATAAAAGAACATTTTTCTTTTCTCTTTTTCTTGAATTTTTTCTTTTCTTTTTCTTTGCTAGGGATACTTGCTCGAATTAGCTGTAGAGCAAGGGATTTTTATTCTGGGTAGGGGTGAGCTTGTCCTTTTGCCAATTCTCAAATATTCTAGACCATGTGCATGATAGGATAGCAGGGGAAACTTTTCACTCAAGAAACCACATCTACTATGTAGAAAAATATGGAAATTACAAATATAATCATTTTATTGTGAAAAGATGTGCTTGGTTTAAGTAAATAACAAGATCAATTCTCTGTGCTCAAACTTTATTTAATTGAATTTTGTGAACTTTGATATAAGAGAGATTAGTAATCATGCCAGATAAAATCAAGATATTTATTTTTGTGAGTGTGCAAGTGAGGGATTCCAAATAAATGCTAATTTATCAAAAATAATTTGAAACATATAACTGCAACATTTGTAAGAAAATATATATGAATATTTTTTTGAGAAGTTTTGATAATGTTGACTCTCTCTTTCTTCTTTATATTGTTTTTGTTTCGAAAGAGTCAAGCATATTGTTGTTTTTATATTTTTATCATTATCTTGTTTTTTGGTTTATTTTTGTTTTTGAACAAAAATTTTAACAAGTGCCATAAATAAATGCAACAAATAGTTTTGAAAATTTGGATGAGTATGAATGTTTTTGATGTTTTTGGATTTTATAAAATTGAAAGAAATACAATATAGTGATTTTGAACAAATATATACATGGATGAAGTGACCAAATTTATGCATAGTAACGTTTAAGATGCAAAATATTCATGGGTTCTTTAAGTTTTTTACCATCTAAGATAGACAATTTGTATGCTCCTGATTCAAATTTAGCAGTAATAATGTATGGTCCAAGCCAGTTGGGCTCAAATTTACCTTTAAGGTCCTTAGTTGCATTTGTATTTTTTTTTTTTCTTTTAAAACAAGGTCGTCGATCTCAAAGGATCGATGACGAACTTTTTTAGCATATGATCTTTTAAGCTTGTTTTGGTAGGCACGAAGATGCTCCAAAGCATTGATGCATTTTTCATCTAGGAGTTCCAGTTGACTAAGTCTACCAGCACGATATTCATCTCCTACTTCGGTATCTTGAAGTAGCAAAGCCAAAGAAGGAACTTCCAATTCAAATGGAAAAACTGCTTCAACACCGTAAACCAAAACAAATGGTGAAGTTCCAGTGGGGGTTCGAACACTAGTTCGATAGGCCCACAAGGCTGGATATAACTGAATGTGCCAGTCACGGCTAGTTTTATTGACCAATATTTTGAGAATTTTGATTAAGTTTTTGTTAGATGCTTCTACTTGACCATTACCCTGAGGATAATAGGGAGTGGACCAGTGATGTTGAATCTTATATTTTTGGCATAATTTTTTATCATCTTTATTTTTGAAACAAGTTCCATTGTCAGAGATGAGATTTGCAAGAATTTCAAACCTACAAAGGATTTGATTAAAAATAAATTTAGAGACTTGTGTTCCAGTGCAGGAAGCTAAAGGCATAGCTTTGACCCACTTCGTGAAATACTCAATGGCGGTTATGATGAACTTGTGTCCATCAGATGACACAGGGTTGATTTTGCCAATAATATCCAAGCCCCATTTAGAAAAGGGCCAAGGAGATGAAATAGCCTACAGCTCTTGTGCAGGCGCATGGACAAGGTCAGCATGTTTTTGGCACTTGTCGCAATGGCGCACATACTCATGTGCATCCGTTTCCGTGGTAGGCCAAAAGTATCCTATCCAAAGGAACTTTTTAGCAATGATGCTACCACTAAAGTGTCCTCCACAAGATCCATCGTGGGCTTCACTCAAGGCTGATTTAGACTCTTCTAAGTTTAAACATCTTAATAGGATATCTTCAAAAGATCTCCTATATAAAGTATTACCAATTATTACAAATCGACTTGCTTGTTGACATAATAACCGACGCTGGTTTCTATTAGAATTGGCAGGAAAAGTCCCATTTTGGAGAAAATCAAATATGTCCGTATACCAAGGTTCAAGAGTAGTTTCATTGATTAGAAACACATCCAAAGGCTCTAAGCATGACTTATTTGAAGTGGGTTCCTGGAGTCGATGAATAATGATAGTGGCATATTCATCATCTAACTCCAAGGGCATGAGAGATGCAGCTACGGCCATAGCATCAGCTGCATGGTTGCTAGTTTGAGGAATAGCTTCTAAGGTAACTTGATCAAATAGAGACATTAATTGTAAAACATAGGCCTTATATGGGCACATTTTATCATCTCTGGTCTGATAAAATTCATTAATTTGGTTTATAACTAGTTGAGAATCACCAAAAACTAACAGATGTTTAATTTTTAGTGCCAAGGTAGCTTGTAATCCAAGGATTAGAGCTTCATACTCAGCAGTATTGTTGGTGCAAGCAAATGTCAATTTGAAGGACAGAGGAATAAGATGTTTTTGCGTGGATATTAAAATAATACCCGCACCAGCCCCACTCATGCATCGGGCTCCGTCAAAGTATAAGGACCATTTTTCAATATGATTTGCCTCTAATTGAAGGCATTCGTTAGGAAACTCAATGATGAGGGGATGGGTAGACTCTAAGGGTGCAGCAGCTAATTGATCTGCTATGATTTGACCCTTAACAAACTTTTGTCCTATGAATGTGAGATCAAACTCGCTTAGAGCAAGAACCCACTTGGCTGTGTGACCCGATAAATAAGGTCGACTCATGAGATACCTTAAGGGATTGTATTTGGCAATGACATAAGTTTTATGACTAAGCATATAATGTCGTAATTTTTGCATAGCAAATACGACTGCTAGACATAGTTTTTCTAATGCTGTATAGCGGGTTTCATAACTGATGAAGGTTCGGCTAATATAATAATTAGCATGTTCTCTCTTTTCATCATCAAGTTGAGCTAACATAGCTCCTAAGGTAGAATCTGAAGCTAAAATATATAGGAGAAATGGGGGATCAGGTTTAGGTGGTGAAAGCATAGGTGGATTAAGGAGGTATTGTTTGAGAAGTTCAAAAGCTTCTCTACAGTTGGTGTCCCAATTAAAAGGGACATCCTTCTTAAGGAGTTTAAGAAAGGGACCAGTTTTGTTCGCCAGCTTATCAATGAAGCGACGGATAGCTTGAAGTTTACCTTGTAAACTTTGTAACTCAGATATATTAGTAGGTGCGGGCATATCAGTGATGGCCGCAATCTTGAGAGGGTCAATTTCAATACCACGTAAAGAAACTAAAACCCCTAATAGTTTACTAGACTTAACTCTGAATATACATTTTTTTGGATTTAATCGAATAAGATATTCTCGTAATCGATTAAAAACTTTTCTCTAATCATCTAAATGATTATCTTCAATAATAGAGCGAGCTATAATATCATCTACATAATCATGTAGGATATCATGCATCATATCATGAAAAATATAGGTCATAGCTCGTTGATAAGTTGCACCTACCTTCTTTAAGCCAAATGGCATCACTTTCCAGCAAAAGGTACCCCAAGGGGTGATAAAGGCTATTTTAGCCTGATCTTCAGGAGCTATCCTGATCTGATTATAACCGGAGAATCCATCCATTAAGGACATCATCCCACTTTTGATAGTAAATTCAATGATTTGATCCATGTTTGGAAGAGGAAAGTCATCTTTAGGGCATGTGGCGTTAATATCTCTAAAATTTGTGCAAACCCTAACTTTGGTAGCTTCTTTCTTGGTGACTGGAACTACATTTGAGATCCATTCAAAGCATAATCAATAGCTTGTATAAAGATAACATTCAGGAGTTTTTCTAACTCCCCTTTGACTAGAAGAGCCACTTTGGGATGCATTTTTCTAAGTTTTTGTTTAATAGGTTTAGCATCCAGGATGGACCACTAGATGATGCATGACTACAGAAGGGTCTAGACCTGGCATATATTCATATGTCCAAGCGAAGACATCTTCATACTCTTTAAGGAATGCAATGTATTGTTCTTGTTTTTCTTGACATTATTCTGATCCAATATTGATTATGTGAGGATTATTCTCAGTTACAATATTAATTTTAATGACGTTTTCTACATCCATGTGTAAATATCTTTCAAAATTAGGTGGGGCGGGTGAAACACCCAATTCTTGTAATTCTTGTAAGGTTAATTTAGATAATTCATCTTGAGGATTAGTGGCCTCAAGTTGGGCCATAGTTGGTATAGAACCATCAAAATAAAATCCATTGTGTAACATCTCTTCAATAGAGACATCATGGAAGATATCTCCTTCCAACTCTTCATCGAGGTCGGCAATCATTTCAGGGTAAGCTATGGATAGCATGTTACATGAAAACGACTAATTTTTAAGAGGCAAATCAACATGCCTATCCAAATAATCTTGATAACATATGAGTTGATCATCATCTTCAAAAGGAAAGGGTTGACCCTAACTAGGAAATAGGCCCACACCACAGCGGGCAGGCCACGATTCTACCTCGAAAGGTTCTTTCATGCCATTTTTGAAAGGTCCCAAGCCTCTCCCTTTATATCCCATTTTAAGCATCATGGGTTTAGCTTTAATATAATCATTGGTAAAATAACACCGAGCATATCCCTCATGATGAGTTTTGATATTTTTAGGGATTCTTCCTCAGTAATATCCTTTATAAATGAAGGCACAACTCCCGACTTGGTAAGTACTTCCCATAGGTTGTGGGAGGCCCAAAGTATGAGGAGATGGCGGTAAATTATTCAAAAGAATTGAATCTTGCATGAAAGCATTTTTTTTTTCTAATATTAAGGTTGTGGATAAATCTGGTAAAAGTTCATCAGAAAGGGCATAAGATGTAGAAGGCTTATTACCTATATCTTGAGATGTGGAAGGTATGATAGATGTTTCTGTAAGTTTTGAATTTATAGGGATAGAACATGAAGGATTGGTTGTAGATTTAAGATCTTTTTGAGGTTCTAAAATGATTTGTTTAGAGGGTTGTTGATCTATATAGGAGGATGAAATTGATGGAGGGGAAATAGGTGAAGTTATGGGTGTGTGTTTCACAGTTTCAGATGAAAAATAAGAACTAGGATGTGTGGATGACAGAGCAAGGCAAAATTGCACTCCAATGGGTTCTGCCAAAGCACACATATCAAAAGGTCTAGGGTCACCATGGATAGTGACCAACTGATTTTTAAACTCAAATTTAACACATTGGTGTAAGGTTGATGGGACCGCTCGCATGGAATTGATCCAAGGGCGACCCAAAAGTATATTGTATGATGCTGGGAAATGTACAATAAACACGGTTGTTTCTAGGGTTCTAGGACCAACTTGCAATGGGAGGGTAATAAATCCACATGTTTCTTGTGTTTCGTCATTAAAAGCTTTGATAATCATATCATTTTTCTTCATTTCATCACTTCTAAAGCCAAATCATTAGTACAAGTCAAAAGTGCAAATGTTTAGAGATGAGCCATTATCAATCAAGACTCGTTTGATAGCTACATCCCCAATTAAAGTAGTAATGTATAAGGGATTATCCTTATGTAAACTGTGTTGTGGGATATCTTTATCCCGAAAGTCAATACAATCAATCTCTCGAGTGATGATAGTATTGGCCATAGCTTCAGGTTGAATGTTTTGAGGTACCATCATTTGGCTTAATGTAAGCATCAACTCATCCCTATGGGTGGGAGAGGATCTTAATAAATCCAAAAGGGAAATTCTAGCCGTAGTATTGGAAAATTGCTCATTAATATTGTAAGGGGGTTTAGGTTGAACATTAGGAGCATGATTCCCTTTATTGGGGTTTTTTAGAACGAATGGAGCTGATCCATCATTATGGTTTGGTTCTTGTTGGGAATTTTGAGCTTGTTGTTGGGTGACGACTCCGATGGTACCTATAATGTTATAGTGAAGACGCTGAACTGGTCTCGGTCTAGCATTGATGGCTTGTTCATTAGAAATGAATATATTAGAAGAAGGTCGAGTAGTAACTCTTCTAGGAAATGGTTCTTCTGGAACCATAGCATCTGTGACGGGTTGAATAGGATCTAATTCATTTTCAAAACTATTCGATTGGTTTGAAGTAATGTCTAGTTCACTTTCACTATCTGATTCTATATCACTAGAATCAGAAGTTTGAAAATTATGTAAGGGCCTAGTCGTAACCAAGGATAAGGTTGTGTCAAATATTTGAGGATCCTGAACAGGTAATTGTCCGCTAATGGTTCCTACATATCAGGTAGGAGGGGGAACATTATGATGTTCGATTTGATTGGCTACCTCTTTACCATGTCTTGGTAAAGGGTGTTGAAATATGTCTAATGTTTGATTAGCATTTTGATTTTGATTTTGGGGAACGGTATTTTGAGTATTATTAGGAGGGTTTTGTTTAGGTTGGAAGGCTTGCACTTCCATTTCATTATTATCAATAAAATCTTGTATTTTATGTTTCAACATTTTACAAGCATTGGTAGAATGTCCAGGTCCTCTATGGAAATCACAGTGTAAGTCAGCTCTATATCCGGGTATAGTTGGATCAGGTTCCCGGATAGCTGGTAATTGGATCAAACCTCTTTCGAGTAATTGAGGTAAAATATTTGATAAGGGTTGGTTTAATCTAGTAAATTCTCGAGGAGGCTTGTCAGGAGGTTTCAATATAAATTTTTATGTTGTCTTCATTGCATTGATATTAGCAACATTTCTGTTGTCAGTGACTCCATCACCGACAACTTGTTTGTTTTTGTATTGGTTTCTAGAAGTTTTCTCATCATCCTTCTTCCTAAGTTGGCCTCTCCTAATGAGGGCATCTTCTACTCTTCGAGCTAAATCTATAGCTTGATCGAAGGTAGTTAAGGTAGCAGTTGATAGCTCATAAGATATTTGTTCTTGCAAATTATTGATAAAAATGTCCAACATTTCCCTATAAGGTAACACAAAGTGCAGTTTTCCTGTCAATTGCCTCCATCTAGCTAAGAAATCGGCAAAACATTCATCTTTGTCTTGTTTTAAATTGTATAAATCTTTAATAGTTACATGCCTCTCGATGTAGGCACTAAATTGATGGACAAATGATTCAGTTGTTTCTTCGAAGTTTCTCAAAGAATGAGTGGGCAATTGATAGTACCACTCTAATGCCATTCCACCTAAACTTTTTAGGAACATTTTTAATAATAGCAAGTCATCATGTGATATGTCATGACATGCTATCCTAAACATGCGAAGATGCTCTATGGGATCTTTGGTTCCTTTATATATAGGCAGGATGGGCATGGGAAAATGCTTAGGGTATGGTTGAGCTACAACTATGGGATCCAAAGGTTGACTACATATCTCTTGATAATTATATGAGGGACGGTAGGGATCTATCTGGTTCATACGTGAAGCTAACTGTTTCACCATGGCTTCTAGATTACTAGTTTGCCCCCCATATTGGTTTGGTAGGGCATTGACATGGTTTTTATGGGCATATGATGGAGGAACATGAAGATTATATGCCATGTTACTATTGTGTAAATTTTTGGTAGGAAAAGTGTTATGAAGGAATTTTGAAGTTGTATTATGTTGTATTCCAGATTGTTGAAAATTGGTGTTTGGCTTCGTTTTAGGTTTTTGTTTATTTGAAGCATATTGCTCAATAGTTTGGCAGAATAAAGTAGTGAAGGAAGGTTTCTTTTGTGTGGGAATGATTTTATGTTGAATAACAAGTTCCTTAGGAGGTTGGGTAACCTATTTTTTTGACATGTTTTGCATCATAGTGACCATGTCTGTATTGGATGGTCCAGCCTTGTCACTTTCTTGATCAATGAAAGACAAGGGATTAATGCGCACATCATACATATGTTCCATGGCTGCCTGAGTGTCACTAATTTTCCCTTTATCAATACGAACTGCCACATTAATGGCATCAATGTTATCATCAAGAAATTTCTTGAAATGATCTATGTTGTCAAAAGCAATAGTTCCATCTGGAGCTACTCTAGGGGATGAGGATCCATCCTCTTTAACACTTCCTTCTTGTTCATTATCTTCACCTAGGGGTTGAGCTAGAGTTTTTCCTTCCGAAGTTGGATCTTCAGGAAGGACATTTGGGTCTCTAGTTGTATCTTGTAACCAATCTTCTTCTTCTCCTAAATTTTCTTTACCATTCCTAAGTTTAGGCATGGTGCTAAATTTTGATTTCAGCAACTATATATATATATATATATATATATATATATATATATATATATATATATATATATATATATATATATATGCAACAAAATTAAGAGGTATATATTTACTATATACCTACTACAATATTTGAAATGAAATTTTTAAGTTTTTGCTATGTTTTTTAGTTTTTTAGTTTTTCTTTGTTTTTGAAATAATATAATAAAGACAACAAATAACACAATAAATGCAAGAAATAAGACTAAACTTAATAATCTAGTTTTCTATAAATAATTTATAAATATCATTAATAGGCTCGAGTTGTTCAAGAGTCATGAAGTGTTCTTCTTCAAATTGAAAGTTTTCTTTTAAAATTTTGATGAAAAGAGCTATAGTGATATTATCTGTCTCAGATGCTGGTTGATAGAAGTAAAGCTCATGGCAATACTCTCGATATAACATAGCTCGAGGAACTCTATTCCATATTTCCCTATCTGTAATAACAACCTCTAGGTCTTCTACACAACCTAGGAACTGGTGTACAATGGCTGTGTTCTCGAGGTATTCCTCGAAGGTGAACAATTCTGAAGATACTAAAGCTCTCCTATAAGCTAACCATCTATGGCAGGCTCTCTAAAGTTCATGATAAAAGACAAGTTGATGAGGATCCAGGATTCTATCTAGGACTAGCCTCTTGATTTGTTTAAGTTCTATTGACCTAGATGAAATGACACTAAGTCTCCTATCAAGTTTGTTCCACAAGAATTGATTTCTACTTGTTTCAAGCACATTAAGCATAGAGTTGATTTCTATGGTTGCCAACTGGTTTTCTACATTTATAGTAACTGCTAATATTTTCTTAGGAGCTACCATCTAAACATGATTTTAAACTTTAAATGTTTTAAAATGCATCTATGTTTTAGTTGTTCTATTTTTTTTTTTTTTTCAAAAGGTTATGATGCATTCACGTTGGGTTCACCAAAATGTATCACTCCAAATTTTTTGCATCTTTGCCTTCAGGCTATAGGATCCGTTCCCGGAAGGAGGATGGGAAAATGATGTCATGGTACCTTAGACTGAGAGGACTTTACGAAGGTCCTGCCTCTCAAGGGAGGTATATATTGGTGATTTTTTGACGTATGGTGGGTTCAAACCCACCAAGAAACATTTAATGGCAGTTTCCACGCCTAGGTTTGGAATGTGTTTTTATGTGTTCATTTTTAGCCTTAAACATTCATAGCCTAGGTTTGGCCAAATGAGTCTAAATTAATCTATATGAAAGTGCAGATTTTAATGAATACAGAGAACAAATTTAAGACAGAAAAATAGAGAAATTAAGGAAGAATAAGAAGAGTACCTGATCCGGATGTCTGATGGAGATTCTGATGTTTGAAGCAGTCAGGATCATCTGGAATTTGATAGAATCATCTGAGATCAGAAAAGATCATCTGAGATCTGATGAATTTGTCAAAGACCTACAAACAGAAGAATAGATGCAAAATACAGAGAATACTACTATGCTAATAGGGGGAAATAACACAAAATGATAGTATGAATACTAAAAAAATAATTATGAACAAAAGTTCAAAAAAATTATGATGTTCTAATGATAAATTATGATCTTATCATGCAAGTTGAGCTATATGGGTGAACTCCAAATGCAAAATAGTATGCAATAAGGATAAACTAACTAAAATGCAGAATAAAACAGTGAGAGGAATAAGAGAAAGCGCAAACTCTAGGCACTGATTTCCCCCAATGTAGATTGCAGTCAAAATCATCTAGAAGTAATGAAATCATCTCGAATTACGATAGGATCGTCCAATATTTGAACGAGATCATCTGCGATGATCTAAGCTTGCTTCGACTGAAGATCAATGAGATCCCTATAAGAAAACTTCAAAATAACAAAGGCAAAATAATGTTCTAGGTATTCTGATGCATACAAAATCAAGTTACAGGGAAATTCAGCCAGGGGTTTGGAAGGGAAGGTCCTAATGATTAAATAGGCTTAGGGGAATAGTTAGGAGGTTGGATATCATCCCTATTTGGGAGATCTCCAATGGGGGAGGGTCTCTAATGGTGCAGACATGCTTCTACCCGGATTAGAGGCCCGTTGGAATAGAAGCTAATTGTGCAAAATCATTTTTGCGACAAGATCGTCTGGACGTCCTTGTCCAAATGAAATCGTCAGATCTGGGGCGATATCGTCTGATCGGTGATGATATCGTCAAAAGGTCAAAACAACCTCTAAAAATGGTATGGAAAAGGGGGAAACAGATTACCCGATGGTTAACGGGCGGTTTGGGAGGTTAAATTTGAATTTAAATTATTTACTAAGGTGAATGTAATTATTACAATTTTACTATGCCAATTTTAGGGTGCTACAATACTGATATCAGGATTGAAAGCCCGAAGGAAATAGAGTGTCGCAGCTTCGTCGGTTGGCTGAAGTCCAACTGGCATTCTTTGCCAGGTTTGAGTGAACCTAACATTGAAATCTATGATTTCTTCTTGTGGATGTCTCTTGATAGAAGTGAACTGATGTAGAAAAGAAGTAGGATTGGAAGACTCATTGAAGTTTCCCATCATTTTCCCATATAACTGGTCCCATCCCATAATACTACAAGGTCGTAGATATCTATACCAGTAGAGGAGTTTTCCTCTAAGGGAAATAACCAGAAGCTTTACCATAATTTGTTCTTCTGTAATGTCATGGATCTCTTCCAGAGATATTATATCCTGGATATGCTCTAGAGCAGTCTTCCCAGTTCCATCAAATGTTGGGATCTTCTTTATAGCAACAGGCGGCACTTGCCCTTGTCCTGCTAGATTCAGTGGTGACAAAGAATCCCATGCTGGGCACAACCTAGGCTGCGGTGGTTGTTGTTGTTGTTGTTGTTCCATACTTGCTCCTAGATTTTGAGAAACAAGAATTCTCGAAGCTCCCCCTTGATTGCTAGTAGGACAACTAATAGGAATGGAGGGACTAGGACGCTTCGGTGAGTTGGGAGGATTGGGAGGAAAACTAGATGTTGTACTATCAGAAGTTAGGCCTTGTCTATCAATAGTAACCTCTTTTGAGGATGTTCCACGTAACAATGATTCGGGGGTGACCAACCTTGATTGCTCCCCAAAGGCATCAATATCTAGCTCAAAGAACTTGGTTTCCTCTCCTCTATTCTTAACTCTCCATATTTTTTGCATGAAGGTACAGACTTTTGGTACTAGTCTTTACGACTTAAATATTCTTGGGTAAACAGAGTCACCAGATGCTAAGAGTCTTTCAGTAATGAGGGCATCGGTCCTCACACCACTAGTCAAGTGAGACTGACTGGGTTGCACCGAGAATAGGTTAGAACTATTGGCCCTGATGAAGACAGGTTTGAGGTTTAAAATATGGGACCTTGACTGGTTATGGATCTTATTGAGATAGACACAGTCAGTCCCATCGGGCATGCCATAAATTGTTGGTCATCAAATCTACCTAGGAAAGGATTTTGGGTGAGTGTATGCGCCCTAGACCCGGACCAAAATTGAAAGGCTGAAGGGAAGAGATGCCCCTCATGCCAATATTCGGAGAAATGCTGGCTCCTATGCTAAACTACTTGGGGGTTTTAAGATAAGAGTGCAGGAAAGAGATAAAAGGAGTAGGGTTAGAGAAAGAAATAAAAAAAGAGGTAAGGGAAGAGAGATCGATGATTTGAGGTGGGAGAGAATAGGAAGCACGATCACTAATAGAAAACTTGAATGGAAGCAAAGAACACCAAGAATAAATGAAAGAAACATAATATCGACCTTCCTATGTATCCTCCAAGCGAGTTTCAGGGTACAGTCCCTGATTGCACATCGGACATAGATTTCAGCATCTCAGTATGCAAACGAAGAGAGAAAAAAGAAGCAAGCACAAAAGGCAGCATAAAAGAAAGCCAGTATGACATTTTTCCCTTCCTATGTATCCTTCAGATGAGTTTTAGGGTACAGCCCCCAATCGCACTTTGGATGTAGAGTTCGGCATCTCAGTATGCAAACAAAGAGAGACAAAAGAAGCAAGCACAGAAGGCAACATAAAAGAAATAAATCGAGCCCAAAGCTCTTTAGTATTAATCATAAGACATCAAGTTACAACAGCTTTCTAGTAGATAGTTCCCCCCATTTTCTATTACAAATCCTGGGTTTTTATAGAGGACCCGAGCCTCTGAGTCATAATTACATAGCAAAGAAGAGTACACCCTCGAGCCCTAAGAATTTGGCTCCTCGAGGTTCTCATGATCGAGCTTTCAATTCTGTTACCAAAATTGGCAACTGCAATTGGTTCAACTATGGAAAGATGCATTAATGAGCCATCTGGATGTCCTTGGTCTTTGGGTGTGGTGCTCGAGTGGCTACCATGCTCATCGGGCTCTTCATCATGCCTGATACTTCATTTTAGATTGCCAAAAATGAGCAACGAGCTTACCAGGCATGAAAATTTGCATTTATGAGGCACTTGATCACCTCAAGAAAATACTCAGTTCGAGAAGCATGCCTGTGAAGTGCTTTGCTAAGTCTTTGTTTACAACTTCGCTTCGCTATGGTCCTGGTCCAAGGCAATAACTTCTCCTTGGTTTGTACTTTACAAAATTGAGCTTCGCAAAATTGCTTCGGGGGTGGGGAGTGTTGAAGCATATTTAATTCATAAAATGGGCCTCTTCATCTTTGTCGCTTTGCTGACTAAATTACCTCGTTGATGCCTTAGAGAAATGCTTCACTGCGATCCTCTTTCAAAACTATGGTTCAAGAAGATTTCGGCCGAAGCAATTGTCTTCAAAATATGTTGCATTCTTTCACTTCAGGTAGAAGTACTTCGCATGAAAATTAGCCGAAGCAAATGCTTCGTAATGACTTTTGGCTAAGTAAAAATGATTCGTTGATGGAGGGGCCCGAAGTGGGTGCTTCGACAACTTTTTGGCGAAGTGCTTTCAATGCTCCTTTGAGTTTCACTTCGTAGAAATCTCGCTCGAAGTAGCTGCTGGAAATGCTTTGGGTGTGAAGTAGTTTCTTCCTTCCTCCTTTGAATTTTACTTTGGCAACACCGCTTCACAGAAATCTTGCCCAAAGTAGCTGCTGGAAATGCTTCGGGTGCGAAGTAGTTCCTTGCCTTAGCCAGTTTAGACCACGGTCTGGACCTTCCTTTTTTGGCAAAGTTGTTCTTTTGGATGTCGCTTCGCTCAATTTTTTCCCAAAGTAAATATTTGAAGCGCTTCGGGCCCAAAGTTCTTTTTATTGCTACCCTTATATTTTACTTCGATAATACTACTTTGCAAGAAACTCTGCCCGAAGCAGTATTGAAAATGCTTCCGGTGCGAAGCTCTTCTCATCTTCTTTCGACGAAGCTCTTTCCTCTAGCTTGTTCCCCAGCGAAGCTCTTTCTTTTCTACTTTATATACAAAGGGGTGGCATTGAAAGCCAAAATTGCCGCAACTTTCAAAATAAAAAAGACAACAAAGAAACACTTTACAAAATATTGTACAAAATTTGATTTCCTTTTTATCCCTTGAGAAATTTGACAAAATTGTCAACAATAACCACCATGCCATAATCATTTTAAACCTTTTATGCCACTAAAATCACCAAGAAAGGGACAAGCATTCAGTTCAATGAGACCTGATATTTGAACCTTGGACCTCCACCCCCTTGCGAGGTTTGGTCAAACCAATTGGTCTACACCTCGGACCTACAAATTGCATAAATATTTAAGTGCACCAATGTACATATTAGGATAGGACTTATGATGTAATATAATCTCTAGGTGAGAGGAGGAAGACCTTAATGTGTGTAGGACCCTTAATACCTTAGGTTGAATGGGATTACTTCTTGGTTGACTCCTCAGTCAATCGAATGTCGACACTCCAAGTGGATCACACCAATAGGAAATGATCACATGAGAACGTCTACTTTCTCCTTAACCACATGTTCTTTGGACCAATCAGGTAGTGGTGTTTGAGTCAAACCATTTTATTTTGAGCCACATAATTTATTTTGACATAATCCTTAGGTAAATTTTTATTTTGTTCCTTTGGAAAATTAGAAATTTTTATATTTGGTTACCTTACGGTTTTTTGTTTCATACCACATAGTACATGATGCTTTAGGTAGAATGGGGGAGTATGTATGGATCCTTGATAATTTAGCAATGGGATATCATTTTGGAGGTACCCTTTTTGGAATAGACCTTATGGGATAAATGAGGGGAAAAACACATGTGAAAACCTAAGGTTTTAGAATGAAAAATATTTTCAACCTTAAACTTAGGCTTTAAAAATAAATGAGGTCAATGTAACTTGGAGCTGACAGGGGAAATATTTTAATGTTTGGGAGGGAGACTTAGACC
Source organism: Wollemia nobilis (assembly GCA_028583015.1). Lineage (NCBI taxonomy): Eukaryota > Viridiplantae > Streptophyta > Pinopsida > Araucariales > Araucariaceae > Wollemia > Wollemia nobilis. Next base: position 5,259,180 of record JAQPPZ010003212.1, read on the forward strand.
TTAGGTAAGGTGTAAATATTTTTTTGGTATACCTTTTGACCAATCAACTACAAGCATTTGAAATAGCCTGAGCTAATGGGAGTTAAGCACTTAGGTTCGTCTGCCTCCATCCAAGCCACTCATTTTTGCTCAATCAAACCTTAGGGATAAGGTCCCTTTTAATTTTTCTTTAAATTATATACCCTTTTATGGGGGGAGATTCATTTGGACCTAGAGGGTGATTTGAGCTTTTATTTTCCATGGGCCAAATTTAAAAAATGAAAATGAAAGGGAGATTTTTATTTATGAATTATTATAGTATGAAGTTAGGGATATAATGAGCAGGTGATATTAGGAGCTATGACTTGAAAAATTATTGGTAGACCTTGGAATTAGGGATAAATTTTCATGGTGCCTTAGACTTTGAATTTGAAAATTAGTGCTCAAGGATTACAATTTGTGACCTTTCAAAAATTGGAATGGGTAGATTTTGGGGTGGTCAACAAGACTTCAAAGGTTTAATAGACTTGATATTTTGAATTGTGTCACTTTATTGGCTCAAAATTTTAAAAACCATTTAAATTTTGAAAAACACCTAACCCTAGGGCCTTACGGGACACTTCAAAATTTTGAATTAGGGGTAATTTTCAAGTTGGATTTTGAGGATACAACACAGGCTCTAACTAGGGCAAGTGATGAAAACCTGAAACACTTGAGAACTCTAGAATCTCTAGTTACCAAAAAATTAAACTAATAATAATTTGTCAAATGAAAGTAGTAGAAAAAATAGGAACCAATATTTGTAGAAGGATTATCTTAAAGTAGAAAAAGTATTAGAAGGGGTTGATGTTGTTTCTAATCAATAAAATAAAAGGACTTACCTAAAAAAAAAATGAACTTTAACTCATGGAATACATATTGTTTAGAAATATCTTAAGAAATATTTGAGGTAGACTTAATTGGGGGTTATTATTTCATCATGCCTTGGCTTGAAGTGTGTGTTTGTGTATTCATTCTTGTTCCTTGATCAATAAAACTTTTATCACTTTGGTAGGAGTTACGCCTATTATATATTTGTCTAAATAATATTTGCCTTTGCATTTATAGCTTTGGTTTATATGACCTTGATTCCCTCTGTATCTTCTCTACTATCATTCAAGCATTTATAGCCCTAGTCGAGGTTATCCAGATAGCCGAAGCACTTACATATTTTACATTGTGAGTATTTTTCTTCTTGGTTAATAAGAATTATGATGAATTGAAAATTTTTGAGTGTGCATCTTGGGTTAAGGATCTGTAAAGCTGAAGAAAATAGTTTAGGTGTTCTTGGCCAAAAAATCCCACCAATGATGACTCCATTCTAGTGACCCTGAAATAACCTTAAAATTTGTGATAGTTGTGAAGCTTTGGTATAATGTGGTAGAGTTTCCAACTTAATTAATTTTAGTTCCAAAACTATGGGAAAAATTCTTAATAATCTAACCTATAATTATTTAGTGTCATTTTTCCTTAATCTAAATTCTTCTTTCTTAATTGATTAAGAATAATTCAAAACAAAAAAGACAAGAGATTTAACAAAATTTATAATGTAAAATAAGCATCCTATAGTGACTGGAAAAAAATGAATAGAACAAGCATTTATCAAAAGTAGTCACAAAGAAAAAATTACTTTTGGAATGCCTCATGGGTGATGACACTTTCATTACTTCTAGAAGGTTTTTATTCTCTGGAATTCTTTTCTTTTCTTTTCTTTTGGTATATCAAGAATTTCTTATACCACCAAAGTTTGGATGGTACAATTTTAAAATTTGACCATTTATTATTATTGGCATCTGCTCGCCCTCCATGGTTTGCAACTTGTAGATATGTTTACCAACTACCTATACAATTTGGTATGGCCCAAGCCATTTGGGTTCTAATTTACCCTTTTCATTGTGTCTATCATTTTTTGGACCCCAGTATAGCACTACATAACTTTCACAAAATGGTTTACCTTTAGCTTTCTTATTGAAGAGTTGTATTATTCCCTCTGTTTGCTTTGTAATTTTCATTAGAGCATCTCTCCTTTCTTTTTGTAGTTTTACAATCTAATATAGTATTTTTTTTAGGGCATTACAATTTTCATGATATTGTAGTAGTAAGGGTAGTGCAACTCTTTCCACCTAGGGAGGCAATACAACCTCTTTTCCATATACCAATTCATAAGGGGATTTTTCTGTACTCCTTTTTATTGAAATTCTATAGCCCATAAGGTAAATTTTTACTATCCTAATTATTTTTATTTTTATCTAACAACCTTTTTATACTAGTGAGTAGATTTGTTTTAGATAATTCTTCCAAATAATTTCCTTGAGGGTAATATTTTACCAAGTGAGAGAGTTCCATTTAGTATTTAGCACAAAAATCAATCACTTTATATGAAGTGATAGTTACCATTGTCAGTAATCAGCTTTCTAGGGACTCCAAATCTTGTTAATATGTTCTCTTCAAGGAATTGTATTACAACTTTTATGGTTGATATTTTTAAAGGTGTGGCTTCTACCCATTTGGTGAAATAATAAGTATCTATAATGATCCATTTATGTCCCCATAAGAAATTAGGATTTATTTCTCCTCTCAAATATGTTCCCCATTGGGAGAATGGGACATCTATGATAATTGGTTTGAGCGGTATTGATACTAACTTTTTATTTCCATAAAATATTTGATAATTATGGCATTCTCTTACGTATTGATGGACATATTTAAATATAGAGGGATAGTAATAACCATCCCTATGATTTTGTTAGTTGTGGCTTGAGGAGCAATATTCCCACCACAGAACCTAGTATGATATTCTTAAATGATTGGAGGAACCTATTTTTTTAAATAAACACAATAATAATATCCCATATGGGTGTCTCCAATACATTTTACCTTCCTGTATGTAGTATCTCTAAGATTACTACTTCATAGACCTTATTTTATTTTGAGGTATATCCTTTGGAAAAGCTAAGATTTGAAGATAATATATTATGTCATCGTACCATCTACATTCTACATTTTTAGTTATTTTGATCACTTGAGTCTCATCCACTGTAATGATATAATTCATATCTTCTCCTTATTTACTAACCATGTATTTAGCTAATCCTTGATCTATAAAAATTTGGATGGCTTTGAATTCAACATCATACTATAGTAATTTTACCATCCACCTAGAAGGGCTGCCTATAGGTTCTAACTGGATAAAAACATCTTTTACAACTATGAAGAGAATGCAACATATGATCTTGTTAGACCTAAAAATACCTTTAAAATACTTAATGCTTTGATTATAGCATAGGTTTATTTCTCAATTATTGTATATCTTAGTCGGGCTCCTTTCAATCCTATACTCATAAATACTATAGGTCTTTTATTATTCTCTTCATATTTCTAAGATAGAACTACAACAATAGTATGCTCAGATGCAAAATAATATATGTTGAAATATTTAGAATAATCAGGGCAATTTAACATTAGGGTAGTGGTAATATCATCTTTAACATTCTAAAAATATTTAGTATTCTCTTTTTTCCACCTTATATCACCATATTTTTTTATCATGTCATTTACTAGCTTAGCTATTTCAACAAAGTTGGGTACAAACCTTCTTACAAAGTTGATATTCCAAAATAAATATCTAACTTCTTTAAGGTTCTTAGGAGGAGAGATTTTTACGATAGCTTCAATTCTTTGTGGATCGATACTAATCCCTTATTTTGACACTATATGTCCTAATAGCTTTCCTTGTGTTTCCCCAAAAATACACTTCTTAGGATTTAAGGATATTCCATACTCTTTGCACCTAGAAAATACTGTGGCTAGATTCTCAAAATGGTCTTCAAGATTTTTTGAAAACACAATGATATCATCAAGATAGACCAAAATATTTTTTTGGTAGGTTAATTAAATTTAATTGGGTTTTTATCAAGGGACCCAAAACTTGATTATAACACTAGCAGTTAACATTGCATATCCTTAAGGAACAAAGTAGGAAGGAGAAACATAACCCATCCTAGCAACTAATCAGTAGGAAAGGAAGCAAAAGGAAGTCCTTCCACGAAGGAAGCGAACAAACCAGATCCTTAAAACCACCCATCTAGTAGGTGGGACCAGCACGTGCATAAGGAAACATGACACATGTACAAAGGATGGAAATTTTAAAACAGGGCCATCCCACCCTAAACCATACAAAGGATGGAAATTTGAAACAGGGCCATCCCGCCCAAAACCATACAAAGGATGGAAAATTTGAAATAGGGCCATCCCATCCAAAACCATACAAAGGATGAAAATTTTGAAATAGGGCCATCCCACCCAAAACCAAAATATTAAATTTAAAATTTGAAAATTTGTGGGAAATGCAAAAAATTGAAATTTAAAAAAATCATTCCCACCCATGGGTGGACTAGGATGCAACTGTAGGAGTAGTAGGAACTAAGGTATACCATGGAATAAACCTAAAAATATGAGCAGTAATCTTGAGGATCTCCTCAGGCTAGGATATTCTCTTGCACAAAAATGTGAACTTCAAGGAAGCCAAAAAACTCGAGGAAAATAAGGCCCATAAAACCAAGTGAAGAGTAGATATGGGTAGGAAGGTTCCAAAGATCTAGATTTGGATGATGCAAGATAGAAAACCACTAGTACCTCAAGAAACCAAAAATAATTTGAAACCCTCCATCCCTATAGAAGAAGTTCTTAAAGGAACTAAACTTGGGAAGCCAATGGATCCACTCAGTAGAATGCAAAACGTAAGGTCATCCCTAAAGCCAATAATAAAGAACTGAGTGTACACCAAATGGATCAGGTCCAACAACAAGAATCCCCTAACCAAGAGCCCAAAATGAATCCCACCTAAGAATGAAATGACCTCCAATGACTAAGGGCATCCTAGAGATGTATCATTGAAAATGAAGTGCATGGTCCCACCCAGGACCAAAAGGATGTAGTGATGACCTCATAGGAAGCACTAGATCAAAAATGAACACCCACCCACAACCTCAACACTCCAGATAAATCGAAGGAATTCAATTCTCTAGAACAAAAAATAACACCAACAAAATACCCTAGCAAAAACCTAGGAGAAACTCGCTAGGAAACCAAGCAAGAAACCTAGGGAAAGATCTAGATAAATGCCAGTTCATAAAAACACCAAGAAAACCATAAATACTATAGGGTAAGGGGTAGATAAGTGGATCAGGCACCTCCCCCCACAAGGAGATCATTTGCAGTAAGCCTTCCTATAGTGACGATCCTTGGAAGAGTCCTAAAACTAGGAAAGAGCTAGGGAAGGGGGAGCAGGGAAATGGAGCAGGACCATCCTGTCAAGAGCAGGAGGTCCTAGACCACAACAATTTTAAACATAATCCCTTTAAATGTAAATACCATAGCTCTCTAAAAATTTTATCTTGCATTCATCAGATCAAAAGGTATTCTAAGATACTCAAATGTTCCTCAAAGAGTGGTGAAAGCAGTCTTATACCTATATTCTAGATTCACTTGTATGTGATTATACCCTAAAAATTCATCCAGTAAAGACATTATGGTTGAACCAACCACTATTTGCAATAATTATTCCATATTGGGAAGGGGATAGTTTTCTTTTAATTAAATCTTATTCAAACTTCTAAAATCGACACACAACCTAATATCTCCATTTTTCTTCCTTATCGGCACTAGATTGTCTATCCAAGAATAAAACCTTACTTTTCTAATTATTTGTGCATCCAGTAATTTCTATACTTACTTTTGAATGACTAGATGTAGTGCGGGGTTGAATTTACTTTATTTCTACCTAAAGGGCTTTGCATATTCTTTTAAAGGAATGATTTGAGTCATCACATTTTTCTTAAAAGTCTTCAAATCTTTGTAACTCCAAGAAAAATCCTCTTTATGTTTCTTTAAAAAGCTTATATATTGTTCTCCCTCCTTTCCTACCAAAGATTTATTTATTTTCACCATTCTAGTCTCTTCTTTTATCCCAATGTTTATATCATTAGCTTCTAATTCTTGGAAGAGTGGTTTATATGCTTTGTCAAAGTCATCAAACAAGCTATCTAAAGAAACTAACCCTTTTGGAATTCTATTCATTTTGAGTTGAATCACTTCCACTAGTTCTTCAATAATATCTTTCAATTTATCTTCATCCTCCTCATCACATATTATATCTGCATACTGATTTTGGAGAGTCATGAAGTTTTATATCTATATCATCTTGGAAAACTTGAAGATATACTACATTATCTAGTACAAAGGATTTGTATATAAAAATGGTAGGAAACCTTTCCATGTACTTGGTATCTATTTCAAGATAGTTTGTGCCAGATGCATTTATTTCTAATGGATCTGCAACATGATTTTGTTCTCTAAGAATATATAAAATATTGAATGCTAGAAATTTTTCATCTCATCTAATACTTTTGATTTTTACTATTTCAGTCTAGGATGTTGAGCCTCATATTTTCCTTTTATTTATTGAATGATTAACTCTGCATTGCCACTAATAATCAGATAGTTGATACCTAACTCCTTTGCTTTTCTTAATCCTAATAGTAGGGATTCATATTCTACTACATTATTTGTATAGGGAAACACTAATCAATAAGGGATACCCAGGTAATTACCCTTGATATCAATTAAGTTGATTTCTCCACCTACCCCAAATTGGGACTTTGCCCTATCAAAGGTCATGGTCCACATTTCTTGAGTCAAAACCCTGGTGGATTCTGCATCAACTAATTATCTAGTTTTGGGATCCATATCATTAGAATTAGGAACTTCTGTTAGGAATGGAGTGTGCCAAACTAAGTATACTCCCATTTATTTCTCTTATACGGAGTTTACCAAATTAATCATAGTATCATTTGATTTTATCAATTCCATAGAATACTTGTTAAATGGCTCCCTCTTAAGTGTAACATTTTCTTTTCTTGATATGGAAATGGTAGCATAAGAAAAATCTAATTGAATAGAACCTCCTAATTGTTCTACTCAGTATTTTCTTAGAAGTAAGGAGAATAAAGGATTCACATCTACAACTACTACATCCATAATTATACCTTTCTTTGGATATTAATCTAAATACACAAGTAATCCAGTAATAATCCCTATACATGGTATTTTCCTACTATCCATCACTGAAATAGGTGGAGAATCCATTATACAAATGAGTCCTAACTGATCTGCTATCTATTTAGGTATAATATTGTGAGAATCACCATTTTCAAGCATACAAATGTGAATAACATATCTTTCTCCTGAATTTGAATTATATCTAAGAGAAACATAGAATGGTCTAACTGTTGAGGGTGTTCTAGTTTCCTGATTTTGAGGTCTAGTAGCATTAAATGACTAATTTTGTTTTTGTTCTATTAGATCGAAGGCCTTACATATTTGTTCTTTGTATTTTTAAACTTTCTTTAATTCACAAAAAATTATGTTAACCTTTTGTCTACTCAATTTTGTAACAACATCAAATTCTATATTTCTAACGTCAAATATTTTAGTACATTCCTAATTTTGTTGTAATTGTTCTTCTAATGCTTTAGGAAAAATTCTTATATTTTTTATTCTTTTCATTTTTCTCTTTATATGAGGTTTTATTTGTAATAGATTGTCCTCTAATATCACTAGTTGATGTTTTTTATGTTATGCTAGGCACTATTATATTTATTAAATTTAAGGTATGGATTGCTTCTAATTCTTCTACATATTTTATACTTGGTATTAATTTACATTTTTTCATTCTATCATATCTTGAATCCTGAGATCTTGACATAATTTTTACATTTACAACTACTAAGATTTTAGGATGATGATTAGAGGTATATAATTCCATATTTTCTTCAAACAAATTTTTCCTAGATTCATCTTCTTGAGACCAGAAAACATCTATTCTAATATCTTCTTCAGATTCATCATTAGATCTATAGCATTATGCATTCTTAGGTAAATTCCAAAATCAATAGGATTATGTGGGGCATCACAAGTAGAAAAAAAATAAGGAAAATATGTTGGTATATTCATGGAAGGGATAGGGTTTGGGATGGCTTCTTGATATTTATTAGTTTATCTCTTTTTCTAATTATTGCCATTATTTATGTTTATATTTTCATCAGAATTGTTATTTCCCCAAATTCAATTGAAATTTATTCTAAATGGGGGTCTGCTATCACCTTGTTGTTTTTCTCCTTGAGAATGTGAAGACTCGCCATTATTTTCCTCATACCTCTCTATTTTGGATAGCCTATTATTCATTGTATTGAACATCTTTATCATTTGATTTACCAACTTTTTGATAGGGTCTGTTTTTATTTTTCTTAATAGGTTAAATCCTACTTTCTTGGTTTTTTTATTAGGCTAATTTAGCTCTAAATAATATGGCTTCATTCTACCATTGTATAACATATTCCTCTAAATTTCCATTGCTTTATCTATGTATAAATCAATAGAAGTTACATATTCTTGTCTTAATTCATAATTAAACTCTCTTAGAAAAGTATTCTTATAAAAAAAGATGAACTGAATATTATTTGTTCTTAGGTCAGTAAGGATTTTATTCCTTATTCTGGTAAATCTCCTATTAAAATAACTTACATAATCATTCTCATTTTTTATGGTAGCTAACTTTGTCAAAAGAGATTGCTCATTTCTCCTCTCACCATGCTTCTTGAGAAAGCTTTCTTGCATTTTATGAAAATTTTGGATAGTACTAGCTGTAATAGTGTTAAAGCATTCTTTGACATATTTTTCTAAAGTCTATTAAAATAGCCTAAGAACCACATCTTCTTCATTTACCTCAAGTCTTTCCATAGCATATAAGAAATATCTAATGTGGTCATTGCTAGAAACAACATTATTACCTTAGAATTTTGGGAGATATTTGTGAGCCTTGGTTGGTATATCATGTAGTACAGGAGGTAGAGTATATAGGAGGTATCTATTAGTTCTCCATTGATTTAGATTGGGTTAAACATTTGAATTTGGGTTAGCCATGGTAACTACGAGAGTAATTTTAATAGGATTTGCAGTAATTACAACAAGTGATGTAGTAGTAAATTTACCAACACTAATAGAGGGTGTAATAAAAAAATTTCCTACAATAATAGGATCTTTCTCTAGAAACAGGACTTCTTGGTGAAGAACTAGAGTACAAGTTCTAAAGAATACCTCTGGATTTAAAAATTATTTAAGTAAATCTTGAGTGGTTCTCCTTGTTTGCACCAACACAATCTACTTTTTCTTTCTTGATTTTTTTATTTTTGGGTCTCATCTAGTCAGAGTCACCAACACGGTATGTGCAAAAAAAATAGACATTATGGTCAAGATTGCTCAACCTCTTTCACTCTCATCCTCATAGAGTATACTTATTGGGGTAGGTTTTATTCAAGAAACAATAAAATTTAAAAACATCAAGAAATTCCTATGATCATTGAATTCTTGAATTATTGGAAACTATGGATATACAAGGGAAACTAACTCAAAAATATTTTAAAGTAGAACTAGATGCTCCTTGTTTACTATAAGCTAATTGTTTTCAGTAAAAATATTTAAAATTGTCATTGGAAAGAATCTACAGATTCAAGAATTCAGTCCCCAACAACGGTGCCATTTACTGTTGTGATTTTTTGCATCCTTAGAAATTTAGGATTGTCACACTACAAGAAAATCATTGATTCACAATCAATGCTATTGACTCTAGTCGATTAGCCTCTTTAACCCAAGAATAGATTTTCTATAACACTAGATAGACTAGGTATGGTAAGGATACCCTTGAGGTGATACTAAATGTATATCATTAAGTTCATGCTCATCCATATTGATAACAAAAAGCAGTAAAACTTTAGTTATTTTGACCAAGCCTTATAGTAACTCCTAGCCTAAGCTTCAAGAAAGTGGACCAGTGCTTTATCTATTGGGCAATTATAGCAAGAATTAAGATTGTTATGAAACAAAGTGAAAAAGAAAGAGATAACTAGTTCATTTATGTTCATTCAAATTATGTAATAAGCATAAGTGATTAAACCAATGAAAGAATACACCATTCATACATTCAAATAATGTAATATATCAATGAGCAACATACACACATAAGACAGAGAATTGCAAAAAGGAAGAAATTGGATATTTGTATTAAATTTTGTATGATATTACAACTTGAGTCTGGTAGGATGCTCAGATATCTATGAAATTTTAATACAATGATTCACTCTATTCAAATAATGTAACAAAGGTATTCTAACTCTTCATCCGAAGAGTAGTGACAAAGAGCCTCCAATTTCTAACTCATTTGCTGGAAATAATCTTAACTGACTAAATGAATACTATGTAGTTCCTACACAAATGGAGGGGAAGAATCTGGATGGGACAGATAAAATATATACTAAGGGAATGCAACTAACCAAAATAATAGGGCACTAAAGTATACCTCTTGCAAAATTTTGCTATGCAATGCTTGATGTAGATTCTGGTCATGGCAGTTCCTATTATAGCTTTGAGTTCTTGAACCTATTATAATTGTTTCAATTTTAGCCCTCCATTTTTCATTATCCCCTATATTTTATTTTACTAATAGTCTCAAGTTTTTTTACTCAAAAATATATCAATTTGTTATTTATATATTTAGACCTCCAAGATTGGATATAGCTATATCCAAAATTGGATATAGCTATAGGATAAGCCATTCCTAAGAATAAATTGGTGAATTTATTCTTCTTCATTTGTACTAAATACAAATTCCTCTACCCTAGTAAGGGTGAAGCTTTTGGATCTATCCATCATGCTTTTAAGTCACCCTCTTTTGCTCTGGTGAGCTTGTTGGGTCTATGTCCTTCAACTTGTGTTCTCTAAACAAATTTTAAATCCTCCAACCTGATCGATCTTCTTTTGCATTATTTTGAAAATTATAATTTGCTCCTTATTTATAATTATGGAAACCTCTAGAAAATTGAATAATAACTAGGACTTTCATTTGGGGTTAATTACAACCTATGCTACCTCAGTCATAGTAGGTTGAGTTAGGGTAAGAGAAGAGGTGACAATTTCTTTATCTTTACCTGTTTCTTTAGTAGTGTTGGTGACCAATTGATCATTCAGGGATGCTTCTACCCCTATTGAGGCTGAATTATGACCTCTATGACCACCTCTATTTTCTTAGGTTCCTATTTCATCACTTTTAGTATTGGATACTAGAGTTCCTTAGGATGTATGGGGGTAACCAATGGGGCAGAGGCCTCAACTAACATTTCCCATAAGACTCGTAACTCAAATGGGTAGTTTACCACTATCTCAATCTAAGTATATTTTCTATTATCTTTGTAATCCCCCCATACATTCTCTAAGTATTCTCCCTTACTCATAGTAAGCTACACTGTGTCTTCAAACTCATCCTCTTAGTGGGTGACTATTACACTGGGCATCTTGTTGATGGAATTGTCCTTAATATAATTGAATGGGTCGTATGGTCACCAGGTGCTTTTAGGGAAACCAAATGATTCCATCCTCTATAGTGCATCCATTAGACTCAATTACCCTTTGCATGTAAATATCCCATTCTACAAGGAAAAGCTATCTAGGGAAACTTAGCTTTCTTTTTGGCAACTCTAAGCTTTATCTCTTTAGCTATTTGTCTTATAATTTCTAAGGTTGCAATAGACATAGGGTAGAATTTTGTTAATACTTTTGGTGGAATTTTTGACCCATATACTCTAATTTATATGAATTTCTCTATTATGAAGAAATACCCCACTTTCTTCTCATGTGGGAACACATTTTCCCCTACCAATTCTATTGGGACCATAGTCGTAGAGTTTGTAATATATTTTTAGGAGGAAGGTATTAAATAATTGGGTATGGCTAGACCATCCTTCTTGTATCCATGGGAGTCTCTATTGGATTAGCTCCTCATAAAATCCCTCCCATCTCTCTATCAATTCCTTGATCATATGACCCACAATTAGATGTATCAAAAAATAATAGTGTGAGAATCAAGGCATCAATTTTCTTCTTTCTATTATGGATTTTTGAAGCTCTTTGAGCTCCCTATCTATTGTGTTGTTGATTTCTACTTCCCATCTATACATGGTGGGTTGATCCTCTCTATTTTCCAATTATTATATTTATCATGTTAGTGTAGTCCTTGACCCAAGGGTGTAGGTCCAGCTTATGGATTAGAAATTTATGTGACATGGTTGCATCATAATCAAAATTAAGTATTGATTAGATGTTAAGACTGAGAATAGAGTACCTTTCTATTTGGTACTAGTGTATCATTTTTTAGCCTAAATACTTTACTAATATTTTTAGGTGTGAGCTTAAATGTTGGTAAATTTATGAAATATTTGATCATTTTGGTGTGATAATCATATGCTATAGTCAACCATGATGAGAGGTTTTATGAATAATAGACTTTAGGGCATATCGATGTGCCCAAATTGCAGTTCCACCTATTGCAGTAAGGATGCATTCATATCGAGCTCTCCATACCCTTTTGAAATGTCCTTTAAGTAGCCATGGATGGTTATTATAAGCTTCTTATGTTTAATCATAATTTAATAAAGCTTATTTTCAATTTCCCATTGTTGAGGAACAATGATTTCATAATTCGGCCTAGACTGTTTAGCAAATTCTGCCAAGTCTATCATGATGGCTTTGGATTTGATTTCTTGGTAAAGTGAACCATCAGTGATAACATCTATCTCTACAATGACTATTGCAAGTTGCCTTTACTAAGCGGTTCTTGAATATGCCATGGCAATGTTATTGTTCATTATTTATCTCCCTTTGGTGTGCCTTAGATTCTGTAATGCTTACCCACTTTTTTTACTCTTATGGTGTTGGTATTACTTCACTACAAGTGGAATAAATAATATTTAAGCAAGTATTAATAGCATGTGTAGACACCTAAAACATGTCATGTCGAGGCGACTACTCATATGGTACATGCTAGAAGACCATATGGAAGACCTTGGACAAATACTAAGGTATATCAGTGGTTTTAACCACTCATTTGGGCACCTTTGGCTAGTCATTTCTAGCCATTGCTGACACCTATGGTTAGTAGAGATAGCCACGCTTGTCAGTCATTGTCAAGCATCATAATCAATTAGCCTTTGACCAAGTCAAATTTAATTCCAAATAGTCAATTGGTTGTGGATTGGAGTGGTTTGAGCAAGGCAGGTTCTGGATATTTCCATCCAACATAATCTAATTGCCCAATATTGATCTTGGCTTGCTCATGAAGCTAGGACATAGCCCTCCTAGGTGCTATAAGAATCCCATCCAAATTGGTGAAAATTCTAAATAAGTTTCAATTGTATGCGATAGTCCTATCGAGATAGACACTCACTTGTGTTCCTTGAGAGAAAGCTTTATCATTGCAATTGAGAGATCAACATGACAATTCAATCCATGAAGGCCCTAGGAAGCTAGGAGAGCCAAGAAATACAATTACACCCATTTCATGTGCAATCAGAGTAATTCAACCACTAAATATGTTATAGGATACAAAGGTGATCCTTGACCATCAATTTGGCAAGAGGATTCAGTGATTTAGCCCTTGAATTGGAGGACAAGCACACTTCAAGCTCCGTCATGGCTAACAGTGCTCACCATGCCATAGATCCATGATTAGGGTTTCATATTTGATTTACTTACTTTCTCACTCACCATAGGATTTACTAATGGCATTAGATTAAGCATAATTTAGGTTTAATTGCATTATTAGAGACTTATGACCAATAGAGTTAGCTTGTTTGGTTGTCATGCTTTCAATATTGTAAATAGGATACTAATGGATATTTTCCATGCTTCCATGCATTCAAATTCATAATTAGACCATTAGATAGATACATATGCTTTTTCTTTACATGTTTCATATCATCTTTTCATGTTTTGCATAGGTTTATTAGATTTCTTGCACTTTCTTGATTATATGCTAATAATATCATCTTTTAGTGCAATTTTCCCCAAAATGCCTCATCAAGAGAGGCATCCTTTATTATTGATGCTTCTTTTTGTTTATTGCACACAGGATCAATAGGGTCTTGGGATGCAAGGCAAAAAATACCTTTAATCATGTAGAATAAGGTCATCGACACCTTGGAGCAGTTCATGTCATTCTAAAGAGTCTATGGATTACACCTACCCTTGCGAGGGAGTTCTTATGATTGTAACATTGTATCACATTGGGTATCCCTAAGAGGGATGGATTTGTAACCAAGATTCATTTGGAAATCAATAAAATAAACTTTCCTTTTGGTTATTTACAAATTCATCAATTCTTGTATGCTTTATGTGATTTCAATTGTTATTATATTAGGTGTATGCTTTTTAGGATCGTACAGAAGGTGATCACGATAGGAAATATGCATTAAATACCACAAACCACTAATTTTTGGATTTTGTGATGATAGGTGCTAACCACGATTGATAGTCATGGTCAAAATTTGTCGTCGCGGTTGACACCCATGGGCAACAGTCTCAATCGTGCCATAGAGCCACGGTTAGGATCTGATAAGCCGTAAATCAGGGAGACAAAGCTTAATCGAATGAGAATCTAAGGTAGGATCCAATTTTATCTAATTTTCCCTATTATCTATCTATATTTTTTTCCATAATGATAAAAAAACTAGCATAATTAGGGAATGCAACAAAAATAGATGAAATGCATCAAGTCCCCAAGTCCTTTTTCTTAGGCTTCACTAGTCGTTGCTAGGAATAGCGAACCTCTGAGTGTATTCTGCCCTAGTCTCCAATAGTCTAGGCCCTTTTGTATGATAGTTTGCTTACATGAGGTCCATATAGTGGCCACTTCGTCATTGTCATTAGTGTGCATTTGCTTTGAAAGTCATATAGACTAATCATGCATACTTATGAAAGTTAAACATTCTTTTTAATTTGCATAGCATGTAGAGGAATCATGAATGTTGTTTTACACATTTACTTTCATACAAAATAAAAGGAAACCCACACACCATGACACACTTAAATGCTAGTGAGTTGGAAGTCACATCCAACCACTAGTAGGGTTCAATGATGATGGTAGTAATTTTCATCCGTTGGCTCAAATCATTTGAACCCTTTGTTACTAGACCAATACCCGACACAAGAACCATCTGTAGCCCAAAAAAATTGCATGTACTTCTCTTTAGAGGGTTTAACACTAATTGGATGATATTGGGTGAGGGTATGGGAGTACCTATTCTCCTTGTTAGGGTGTGTACTTTCATTGCCACACTTTGGGGTGATTATGTGACTTGGAGTTCATAGTAAGGTTGTCGAGCTATGAGCATATAGTTGAAAGCACTTTAACAACTAATTATATCATCAACATATTAAAAACATGACGAGAGTTACTTATTGATACAACAAATTACAAAACACATCAAATATTTTAGGGTTCACTTTAAACTTTAAAGGAGATAATCATCATTGTTTACTTTGTTTGCTTTAAAACTTAGATAAGAGATTTTTATAATACCATGGTGTGTAGATGGAGAGGCCAACCTAGACATAGATTCAAGGTTGAGGTTGAAGCTCCACCCAATGCATAACAAGACACACAACACCCTCAATCACAAAATCCTTTTAGATGTCGTTCAACGAGTATTAGAGGGGATAATTCTACATGTGGGGATCCTATTGAGAATACCCCGATACAAGGAACTACTAGACACTCCTCAAGACATAGATTAGAGCATGGATCTTCCCAACATGGGGGTTCCATACATGTCAAAATTTACCATGAACGCACTCTACATCCATCCACGAGATCTAGAGAAGAGTTTGTCATTGAGAGATCTAGATTGGTACCCCTTCATCCTGTAGCTAAGGGAGGTGTAAGGCCCCCAAAATCTGAATATAGATGATCTCAAGATCTGCCCATCTAGGGGGAAAATTAGAGGGCCACTTTTGAGCATAGGCCCACTCAAACTCCCAATATAAGTGAGCCTTGTAGGATCACCATAGATATTTCTAAAGTGGGAGCTAATGGTATGCCACCTCATGATCCATGGTGTAGTCGACAATTATATGGTTTAGACAAAGTCTTAGGATAGCTAGGTTACAAGCCTACTCCTATGCCTTCTCATCCTACAAGTGTGCATAGCAGTAGTACCATTAGGACTATCAGAGAACCTAGAGAGTACTCCAAGCATTCTCGAGATATGTGTGCCCCTACATTTCTTGTAGGCAAAATTTATGAGCAACAACTAGATGCAAATGCTATCTTCATAGACAAGGGCAAGAGCATGGCAAATCATTCCATTGGTGGACACACCCACAAATCCACTCGAACAAAGTGCACATACCAAATACCACAAATGGTTGATCATATGAATAGATCTCATAAGTAGAGATGTTAAATTATCCAAGACCAATTGGAGGATGTTTGTGCAGAGCAAGAATGCCTTGAAAATGAGAACACTTAGAGGAAAATGTTCATAAGATAATGTTTATATGAACAACGCATGTGTGAACAATGCATCCTTGATCAAAAGGAATATTTTGAGAGGGAGGATCAATTGGAAAATGTTGATTTGCATCCATGTAGTGAACATAGGGAGCCCCTTGATAGGTGAGCTACTTTGTAGCCCAACTTGCACCATGAGCACATAGACATTCATACTCACCATGCAGCCCAATACAGATATCGGTGCCCCACATCTAAACATCATGGGCATAGGTAGTATGAAGAAGAAGTGAAGGAGAAACTAGATCAAGAATATTCAAAAATATCCCAAGTCGAGGAGGAGGATGAGCCTATTCCTTCACCCTAACCAAAGAGGAACCTACCTTCGAGGGTGCCTCCAAGGAAATCCATAGAAGAGGAGTTCTTATCTTCGTAGGCTTATAAAGTCCTAGTAGAAAATGTCAAATCTATAGAAAATCAAGGAACAACTTATCAAAATCCAACCTTGAATAAAATTCATAATGAACCTTTATGTCCATCAGTTCCTACTCTGCCTTATATTGAGAATTTTGAAATGCCTAAATTGGAGAAGCTTAGAGGAGAGGAGGATTCTCAAGAGCACATCATGAGTATTTTAGATGTATTCTTTCAAATTGGAAGCAATGATGCTTTGCTCCTACGAACCTTCATTACGACCCTCCCAAGCCTAGCTTGGGAGTGGTTTAATCAACTCAAGAGACACGATATCTCCAATTTTGAGCAATTGGATGACGCATTTCTTGAATGATTCTCCTTTGGCATCAAGAAGAAGGTGAACTTATTTAAGTTGGCTATGTTAATACAACATGATGATGAACCAATTATGAATTATGAGAAATTATGGAGAAAGATGATGGCAAAGTTGTTCTCCATCTCTACTACTAAATTAACTAGAATGTTTACAAAAATTTGTGCCAAGCACATTTCATTATTATTATAGTTGCAACAATATCAAACCTTCGAAGAGGCTTTGGTATAAGCCAAAGTGATTGATGATATCAAGCTCTAGGAGGGTAACTTGAAGCTCAAGAATAAGAAGGAATGGAATAAAAGAAGCATTGAGAAACAATAGTCCAATCTAGCCCACATCAATTAGGTGGCTTTAAACCTTTAGAAAGGGGATAAGGGGTAGCAACAATGAAACTATCAAGCCCAACCTCCTCCTACGCAGTATGAATAGTGCAATAACTATCAAAAGGGTAAGAATAAGGAATAGCACACACCTCACCAGTTCACACTATTATCAGAATTGATGACTATGATATTCAATCAATTGTGTGAATCCAAGGCCATACACTTTCCAAAGATCAAACTGTTGGACCCTAATCAACCCAAACCGAAGGGGTATAGGGATGAGTTGCACTACACTTTCCACAAAGCAAAGGGAAATGAAATTGAAGTATGATGGAGTTTCAAAAATTTAGTACAAAATATAATATAAAAATGTGAGCTAAATGTGACCCTCAGGAACCAAATAATCAAAATATGGGAATTTACAAAAATCCTATGCCTAACCATGAGGCATCGAGGAACAATGTTGTCCAAGTCAATCAAGTACGAATCAAACCACCAACCCATGGGTTCATCAAAATTTTTAATGTTGTTACAAGACATGCAAGGTATGAGAGACCAAATAAACCTCCAACTCCCATTAGAGTACAATCTATGCCTCCTCCAAGGCCAATCCAAAATATTCTAGGCCCACCAACTAGACTAGTGGTGATGATCAAGAGTGGTTAGTTCAGAACCTATAGATAACTCCAATGAAGTTGTTAATTTATGAGCTAATTCAAAAGTCTCCCAAGCATAGGGATATTCTTATGGATATTCTAAGGTCCATAGAGGTATATTCCCAAGATATGGAAGTGTTTACACACTTTTTGGGAAATGTACAATAATGTTAGGAACCAGTCATACAATTTCATGATCATGAAGTCGAGACAGTTTCCACTATCATAGCGGATCCACCACTCCATATTATAGCTTGTGTAAACCACAAACCTTTCAAGAAGGTGTTTATTGATACAGGATCATCAATCAACATTATCATGACCAATGCGTTGCCATATTTAAATTTACCAAAATCACATATTGTACCTTTTGCTTTTACCCTGAGAGCATTCAATGATGCGTTGTGCTCAATGGTAGATACCATAGTTCTTCCAATATATGTTAGACTCAAGACCATACCTATGATGTGTCATGTGATTGAAGGTGCCATTAAATATAACATCCTTTTAGAGAGACCTTGGATATGATAAATATGTTGTGTCCCTTCTATTCCCCATCAATGTATCAAATACGTGCATGAGGGGTAATTTCACGTAGTGCCTTCTAATGAAGAACCATTTAAATACATGAATATAGTAAACTTGTTGGAGGATTTTGTGCTCCTCTCAATGCACCTAGAAATATGGCTTTCATTGTTAGTAAAAGAGCCAGGAGGTAAAATAAGAGAAGTGTGTGCTAAACCAACAAAGTCTACATCTCAACGATCAGAGTAGACAATAGCTGCTTCTACTAAACCATCAGCATCCATGATGAGTTGATATGACAAGAAAATAAAAGCTAAAATGGGAAAAAATGAGAAGAATTAACACCCAAACTAGTTGTGATCGATGTTCCTACTCCCATGGAAGTAGAGAATTCTCAAATAGGAGTCAAAGAGGTACCTCAGCCTACTTCACCTACATCTTCAGTAGGGTCATCTGCATCATAGGTGACCATTCACTTGGTTAATCCTAGATTGGGAGAATATATTGTGCAAAATGTGACATTTAATCTGATCATTGAGACTGCACAAGACATGGGTCGACCACAATCCCATCATTTTATTTTAGGGATGATGGTACCACTAGGGGTACCTCCTAAAAAAACTAATTTTATCTATGGAGGGCTCAACCAACTTGCATCTTGTACTTCCATATATGAAGATAATTATGAACCATTCATCATAAATGTTCATTATATTTCTAACACAGAGTATGCCTTACGATATTTTGAGTGTTATCATTGGTATGGTTATAGGCTCAGATTGTTTGAGTAGGGGCATAAGAGGCCATATGAACCTTAGTATCAGTTTTCTACGGATAGGTTGGGGTTAAGATACCATATTGGAGGATAGGTTGAACTCCTCATAGCATCTTTGTAGTCAGTTTGGGGGTGAAGTCAGCTTCAATCCTTATCACCCTAATCCCACCTATTTTTAGAGGGATAACCAGATAGCGTATTATATCACTATATGATGTAGGAGCATCCGGCTTCAGTAAAGCAATCTTGCATCCTCCAAAAAAAAAAAAATTCTAAGTTTTCCTAAGCACTTGTATTTAGATTTATTCCAGTTGTTTCCCAAGGCTGCAGTTCTGTAAAGCAGAGGGGAGAGTTCATAAAGTTAAGGCAAAAAGTTGGGGAGGCCACGAAATCATGACATGTCACGATTTTGTGACATGTCACGAAATCGTGACCTCCAAAGCAGTGGCAAAGGTAGGGACCAGTTCTGTCGCGATATCGTGACAGCTTTCAAAAATGGAGACCAAGCGAAGTTTCGATTGCGATATCACAACGTCTTTTATGTCAAAGGCAGAGGAGGGAGAGTCCTATCATGATATCATGACAGGTCGCGATATCGTGGCCAGTAAGAGGCTACCACATGGCAAAGTCACTAAGGCGCGATGAAGAACAAATGAGGCAAGGCAGAGAGAAAAGTTGAGTCAAAGGGGGAGGGGGTCATGAGATCGTGACATGTCATGATTTCACGACATGTCACAAAATCGTGACCTCGAGGAGCTCGGCAAGGTGAGAGCAGCAGGGGGTCATGAAATTGTGACATGTCACGATTTCGTGACATGTCATGAAATCACGACCCCTAAGAGCTGCGACATTAGAGAGGCACATTTGGTCGTGATATCGTGACATGTCGCGATTTCGTGACCTGTCGCGATATCACGACCAGAAGAGGACACAGCCGAAGGAGACCCAGCAGACGGCCAGGCAAGGCTGAATTTGACATGTGGACAGCCATGTGTATCAAGACTATTATGAGGGGCATGTGTTTTAAAAATGCTGCAGCAAGAAGAAGGCATAGCCAAGTATGCATGCGGACAGTCGGGGAAGGTCAAATTAAACACGTGGATAGCTACGTGTGTTGAAACAAGATGAGGGCCACGACCACATATAATTTTTTTTTTATTGGTAAAGTAATAGACACAGGCGATGGCCATTATGGAGGAGACCACAGTACAGAAGAACGACCTTACCAAGATGACGGTTGCAGATCGAGGAAAGCCTTTAATGCAAGCTCCATGGTAGATCGGTCAGTTGCCCATTTATGGCAAAAATTTTGAAAACTCATCCTGGGGGGAAACGAATTTGAAATTGTGGTTAGGCGAGGGCATTAATTGCCTAGAGGGTCGAGGCCTCGATAAAAACTTGAGATCTGAAAGGGATGGGGGATGGTGAGTTCGAGATTGAGGAGGAGAGTTGTATGCCTGGAAAGACTACTATAAAAACTGTATTAATCAATTTAATGAAAATTACTGTGAACTTGGTTGTGTGAATCTCGGCTTGCCATCAAAGTGGTATTAGAGCAGGAGCTCCTGAGCATGTAATAGATCACCGGAGGGAGGCATTTACACTAGGATCTGTGGAAGGATTTGTGAAGAAAGAAATAAAAATGCCTCCATGAAGAAATCATGGTGGAGTAGGAAATGTGGTGCCGGTCGAAGACTTTCGAGCCTTGCAGAGACAAGTTCAGGCCCTGTAAGAAGAGTTACACAGAAGGCACGAGCTTGAAAGGGATGAGGAAAGTGAAGACGAAGTTGAGGAAGAAGACCAATCTGAGGAAGAGGAAGAGGTTGTGGATCCTACACAAGCCAGGTTGTACAAGGCCATCTCTCAGATTGGAAAGCAACCAAAAATGGAGGTTTCTACATACTCGGGAAACCTAAATCTAGAAGAGGTGATCAACTGGATAAATGATTTAGAAGAATATTTTGAATATGAGGAGGTTGAAGACCCTAATCGGGTCAGATTTGCTAAGACCAAATTAAAGGGTCATGCTAGCATTTGGTGGAGAGGAATACAGTTGGAGAGGAACATAAGGGGGAAGGAGAGAATAACTAGATGGGATAGAATGGTGGAAAAGCTGAAAAGACAGTTTATTTCGATAGATTATGAGTTGGATCTGCTAAGGAAAATGCAGAGTTTGAGACAGACAAACAAAACTGTCCAGGAATACACTGAGGAGTTTTACAAAATCTCTATTAGAACTGGGCATTTGGAGGCAAACAAAGAAAAGGTAGCCCGTTATATCAATGGGTTGAGACTCGGCATCCAGGAAGAGCTAAGCCTAGTTCGGGTAAGCACCATTGAGGATGCTTACCAGTTTGCCTTAAAGGTGGAAGAAAAACTGAATAGGCGGTTTGAAGGCAAGCAAAGAGGAAGGGGCCATGGTGGAAGAACTGGTGGAAGAACTGGTGGGAGAACCAGTGGAGAAAAGTATAAAGACCCGAAGAAGACTGGTGAAGCCAGTAGTAACCAGGATCAAAGGGAGGAGGATGTTTATCAGCCCCGAGATCAAAATAGCTACCCAAGAGGACGGGGTGGATCTGGATGAGGGTTTGGAAGAGGAGTATTTTGTGGGACATGTTTCCACTATGGTGAAGAAGGACATCGAGCATTCGAGTGTCCACAACATCGAGAAAGAACGAACAAGAGGCCTAAGGGTCCGGCCAGAGCTGCTGTGGCAGAGGAAGATGCTGAATCTGAACATTCAAAAGAAGCGGAGAGAGGGGAGACAATGATCGTGAGGAGAGTCCTGTTGAATGAGGAGAAGGATACAGATCAAAGAAGAAGTTTATTCTGCATAAGATGTAAATGTGTGGGCAAGGTTTGCAATATTATTATTGATAATGGTAGCACGGATAACCTGGTTTCAGAAGAAATGGTTACCAAGCTACAGTTAGAGAGGAAGAAGCACCCGCATCCATACCGGGTCGCATGGCTACAGAAAGACCATAAGGCTTTGGTCAGTGAGCAGTGCTCCGTTAAATTTAATATTGGGAATTACTGTGATGAGGTCCTGTGTGACATCCTATCGATGGATGCTTGCCATATGTTGCTGGGAAGGCCCTGGAAGTTCAATCAGAGTGTAGTGCATGACAGTCATGCCAACACCTACTTGTTGAAAAAGAATGGTGTACGCCACAAGCTGAAGCCCTTAAAGGAAGCGGATGAAAAGGTATGTAACAGCTCCAGAATCTATTTGGTTGAAGGGAGAAAGTTTCTGGACGGGTTGAAGCATGAGCATTTATGTTATGCAATAATTCCTAGAGTTAGGGAGAAGGAATGCCAAGATACCCCAGCAGGAGTCCTAGATCTGCTGGAGGAATTTCCAGATATTATGTCTGATAATGTACCAGAGGGTTTACCCCCAGTAAGGAAAATCAGCCACCATATAGATTTGATGCTAGGATCAAGCTTGCCAAATAAAGCTGCACACAGAATGATGCCTGTAGAGACTGAGGAGTTAAATAGACAGGTCCATGAATTGTTGGAGAAGGGATTGATTTGGGAAAGTTTGAGCCCATGCGCAGTACCTACAGTGCTGGCACCAAATAAGGATGGAGAATGGAGGATGTGTACAGATTCACGGGCCATCAACAAAATCACTATTAAATACAGATTCCCATTGCCAAGGATGGATGATATCATGGACTATTTAAGTGGAGCTGAATACTTCACAAAGATTGACTTAAAAAGTGGCTATCATCAGATCCGTATCCGGGAGGGAGATGAGTGGAAGACAGCCTTCAAGACAAGAGAGGGCTTGTATGAGTGGTTGGTCATGCCATTTGGGCTGTCCAATGCACCAAGTACCTTCATGCGGTTGATGAATGAAGTATTGAAAGAGTTTCTAGGAAAGTTTGTCATTGTTTATTTAGATGACATTAATTTTCAGCAGAACCCTGGAGGAACACCTAATACATATTAGGAGGGTTTTTGAAAAGCTGCGGGAGGAGCAGTTATTAATAAATCTAAAAAAGTGTAATTTTGTCAAGAAAGATTTAGTAAACCTGGGATTTGTAATCTCAGCAGAAGGTCTGAAAATGGACCCAGAGAAGGTGAGAGCCATCATCGAATTGCCTACCCCGAGAAGCACAACGAAAGTAAGATCATTTCATGGTCTAGCCAGCTTTTACAAGAAGTTCATAAAGAACTTCAACAGTATTTGTGCACCTCTCACGGAAACAATGAGGGGGGATAAAAAAGAGTTCAAGTGGACATTAGGGGCTGAGAGGAGCTTTGATGCATTAAAGAAAAGGGTCACAGAACAGCCTGTTTTAGCACTCCCAAACTTTAACAAGGTATTTCAGGTGGACTGTGATGCTAGTGGCAGTGCAATAGGGGCGGTACTGAGTCAGGAAGGCAGACCTGTTGCTTATTTCAGTGAGAAGCTAAATGATGCTCAGAAAAAGTATTCAGTTTATGACCAAGAATTTTATGCTATAGTTTAGGCTCTAAATAAGTGGAGACATTATTAATTGCCAAAGGAGTTTGTTCTATTTACTGATCATCAGGATTTACAGTACATTAAAAGTCAGACAAAACTGAACCAAAGGCACATGAAGTGGGTAGAATTCCTTCAAAGCTATACCTTTGTGCTAAAGCACAGAAGCGGGAAATCAAACAGAGTTGCAGATGCCTTAAGTAGGAGGCAAAATCTACTGATTGAAATGAAAGTGGAGGTAATGGGATTTGAAGAACTGAAGGGTTTGTACCTTGAGGATCCAGATTTTGTCGAAGCCTGGACGGCTTGCTTGACACCTGTTACTGTGGATAGGACAAAATGGTTGGATTTCCTAATCCAATATGGAATGTTGTTCAAGGGAAGTAAATTATGCATTCCAAGAAGTTCCATGCGGGAAAACTTAATCAAAGAAAAGCACAGCGGAGGACTGGCTAGGCATTTTGGTCGGGATAAGACCATTGCCCTGGTGGAGGAAAATTACTACTGGCCACAACTTTAGCAAGATGTGCGGAAGTTTGTGCAAGGTTGTAGAATATGCTAGATGGCAAAAGGTGTAAGGCAAAACACAAGACTGTACCAGCCATTACCTGTACCTGAGAGGCCATGGGAGGACATAAGCATGGATTTTATTCTTGGATTACCGAGAACACAGAGGGGAAATGACTTCGTATTTGTGGTGGTTGACCGATTCTCCAAAATGGCACATTTTATTCCCTACCAGAAGACAAGTGATGCAGTTCACATTGCAGGGTTATTCTTCAAGGAAGTGGTATGACTTCACGGTCTACCAAGAAGCATAGTTTCTGATAGAGATACAAAGTTTGTTGGGTATTTTTAGAGAACTTTGTGGAAGAAGTTGAAGACAGATCTGAAATTTAGTTTTGCATACCACCCACAGACTGACGGACAGACATAAGTGGTGAATAGAAGCCTAGGTAATTTGCTGAGATGCTTGATAGCAGATCAACCCAAGGGATGGGATTTAGTTTTACCACAGGCGGAGTTTGCGTATAACAGTTCAGTCAATAAAAGCACAAAAAAATCTCCATTCCAGATAATATACGGGAATAGCCCGAGAAATGTGTCTGAACTAAGAAAGTTGGACAAGAGAGAAAAGTGCAATGTCGAGGCAGAAGAATTTGTGAAACATATGAAAAATATGCATGAAGAAGTAAGGAAACAAATTGTAAAAATGAATACTCAATATAAAACAAGAGCAGACCAGAAGTGGTGATTCAAGGAGTTCAAAATAGGATATGAGGTCATGGTGCATCTCAGGAAGGAGAGATTTCCTGCCAAGACTTATAACAAATTGAAGATGAAGAAGTTTGGGCCATGCAGAATACTAGGAAAACGAGAGTCAGGAAATGCATATGAAGTGGAATTGCCAAGTTGGCTTGATATTTCACCTATTTTTAATATTTCAGATCTAGTGGAATATCATGAGGGAGAGAGTACAGAGGTACCAAGTGCAAAATTATGGCAAATTCCAGCACCTGCTCCAACCACAGACGAGGTCGAGGAAATATTAGACACTCGTGAAGGCAGAAGCACCAGAAACAAATAGTATTCTGAATATTTGATAAAGTGGAAGTGCAGACCTGTTGAAGATGCAACTTGGTTGTTGAAGATGGAGGTTGACCGCCTGGGTCTTCCCCTAACAAAACAAAAGTGAGGATCACTTCTAATTTACCTCGGGTGTCTGATGCAGGAGCATCCGACTTCAGTAAAGCAATCTTGCATCCTCCAAAAAAAAAAAATTCTAAGTTTTCCTAAGCACTTGTATTTAGATTTATTCCAGTTTTTTCCCAAGGCTACAGTTCTGTAAAGTAGAGGGGAGAGTTCGTAAAGTTAAGGCAAAAAGTTAGGGAGGCCATGAAATCATGACATGTCACGATTTTGTGACCTCCAAAGCAGTGGCAAAGGCGGGGACCATTTCTGTCGTGATATCGTGACATCGCGATATCACGACATCATGATATCACAATGGCTTTCAATAGTAGAGACCAAGCGGAGTTTCGGTCATGATATCACGATGTCGTGATATCACGACATCGCGATATCGCGACGTCTTTTACGTCAAAGGCAGAGGAGGGAGAGTCCTGTCGCGATATCACGATAGGTCACGATATCGTGACCTATCATGATATCACGGCCAGTAAGAGGCTTCCACATGGCAGAGTCACTAAGGCACGATGAAGAACAAATTAGGCAAGGTGAAGAGCAAAGTGGAGTCAAAGGGGGAGGGGGTCGCGAGATCGCGACATGTCATGATTTCGTGACATGTCGCGAAATCGTGACCCCAAGGAGCTCGGCAAGGTGAGAGCAGTAGGGGGTCACAAAATTGTGACCCCTAAGAGCTGTGACATTATAGAGGCACCTTTGGTCGTGATATCATGACATGTCACGATTTCGTGACCTATCGTGATATCGCGGCCAGAAGAGGACACAGCCAAAGGAGACCCAGCAGACGGCCAGGCAAGGCCAAATTTGACATGTGGATAGCCACATGTATCAAGACTATTGTGAGGGGTGCGTGTTTTAAAAATGCTATGGTAAGAAGAAGTCATAGCCAAGTATGCATGTGGACAGTCGGGTAAGGTCAAATTAAACACGTGGACAGCTACGTGTGTTGAAACAAGATGAGGGCCATGGCCGTGTATAATTTTTTTTTTTATTGGAAAAGTAACAGACACAGGCGATGGCCATTATGGAGGAGACCACGGTACAAAAGAACGACCTGACCAAGATTGCGGTTGCAGATCGAGGAAAGCCTTTAATGCAAGCTCCATGGTAGATCGGGCAGTTGCCCATTTATGGCAAAAAATTTGAAAACTTGTCCTGGGGGGAAACGGATTTGAAATTGTGGTTAGGCGGGGGCATTAATTGCCTAGAGGGTCGATGCCTCGATAAAAACTCAAGATCTGGAAGGGATGGGGGATGGTGAGTTCGAGATTGAGGGGGAGAGTTGTATGCCTAGAAAGACTACTGTAAAAACTGTATTAATCAATTTAATGAAAATTACTGTGAACTTGGTTGTGTGAATCTCGTCTTGCCATCACTATAGGACCACCCAAGATATATCATGAAGATATCTTGGTGGAGACCATTCTAGATCATATACCAAGAAAAAACTTGGTTGAACAAATCTATGCAGCGACCAACAACATAGGCCTACAAGTTCACAATGTTGGCATAGTAGAGTAATTTGAGTGAGAAGATCATTTCGACGAGGACCTAGTAGAGTCCTTATTTGAGATAGGTGGACTGAGTTGGCTTATCTAGCCCCTCTTAATTTATGTCATCTATTACCTTTAGATATAATCATTGAGGATGATCAATACTTTGTGAATGATAATAGTTATCGAGAGTGTGCTTTCATGGGGGCCCACCTTCTTAATCATCTGATTCTAGTTAGTAGTGGTGACGGTCTCCATTGCGATAGTGACAATGAATATGAAACAAAGAGAGCCTATATGGGGCCTCCCTACTTATGTCATCATAATACACTGTACACAACATGGGATATGCGTAAATATCCATAGACTAGATCCATAGATCCCCATACCCATAGAAACACATCTTAGGGATGGAATTTATATCAATATAGAGTCACATGCATGTGGTCCTAGAGATATGAGCCATTCCATCAATATGATCTCCATTTATTTGACCACTTCACTTCATAATCCAACCAATCCATCTAAGCCGTTGCACCTAAATATAGATGATATTGATTGGAATCATGTTGACTCACCACTAGAGCCTAAATATTTCTTCCCTAATGAAAAAATGCTACAACCTTTTCACTTTGTGCTAGGCTATTCACATGATGTTTATAATGTTGAGGATGATTCCAACATGAAACCCATAAACCCAGAATATGACATCCATTTGATCCCTACGCCTCATTAGCTTAAGGAGGGATCCCATATGTCAATAGAGGAAACCTTTGAAGTGGATATCATTAATGATCCCACCAATCCAAGGAAGGTTAAATTTGGAGAAATTTTATCTCCTTATGAGCATGCCAACCTCATCCCTTTGTTGAGAGAGAGACCTACTCTCTTTACTTGAACTTACAAGGACATGTCGGGTCTAGATCCAAAATTGGTTACTCATAACCTTTCACTAGATCTATCAAAGAATATAGTAAAGCAAAAACTCAGGAAGATGCATTCGACAATAGCCTTAATGGTGAAAGATGAATTATAGAAGTTGTTGGTAGAGTTTATCATTTCCATTGACTATATGGAATAGGTATCAAACATGGTGCCTGTAGGAAAACTTGATGGAAGGATCCATATTTGTATGGATTTCAAAGACCTAAATAGGGCAACACCAAAGGATTCATTTCTATTACCAAACATAGATGCTCTCATATAACCAACTACGGGTCATGAGATGATCTCCTTAATGGATGGTTTTTTTTATTACAACCAAATTCAAATCAAGCCTAAACACCAACATAAAACTGCATTCATAACACCTTGGAGGATATTCTATTACAAAGTTATGCCATTCAGCCTAAAGAATGTTGGTGCTACATATCAGCGGGTCATGACATATATCTTTTATTACTACATGCATAAGATCTTAGAATATTATATCGATGATTTTTTTGTGAAGTCATGGCTATGTTCAGAGCATGCAGAGGTCCTAATAAAAGTCTTTGATCACCTGATAGAGCATAATGTCAGGTTGAATCCTAAGAAGTGTGTATTTTGTGTAACTTCAGGAAAGCTCTTAGGATTCATAATTTCAAAATGAGGCATCAAAGTTGATCTAGCAAAGTTCAAGGCTATTTTAGAAATGTGTCCTCTCATAAACATCAAAGAATTGAGAAGCCTATAGGGCAAGGTAGCATCAATAAAGTGATTTATTGTATAGTTATTTAATAAATGTTGATCCACGAATTGACTGCTACACAAGGGGGTTCCAATTAATTGGGATGAGGACTGTTAAGCAGCCTTTGCTGAGATTAAGCATTATCTAGTGATGTCGCTAGTACTAGCTCCACTAAGACCAGATGAATTATTTCTACTATATATATTGGTGAATGATTTTGCATTAGGGACCATGTTAGCCCAAAAGAACATACAAAACAAAGAGCAAACCATATATTAAATTAGCCAAACCTTGGTGAGTTATGACCTAGGGTATGCATATGTGGAAAAATTGTATTTAGTAGTAGTTTTTTCTACAAAGAAATTGGAACATTATATGTTAAGTCATACAACATATGTCATATCAAAACAAAATCTTTTGTAGTATATGATGAGCAAGACATATCATAATACATGTACTGCAAAGTGGATCATGCTATTGATAGAATTTGATCTAGAATTAATTAGTCAAAAGCCCATTAAGGGATAGGTCATAGTTGATTAGCTGGATGAGGCACCTCTAGAAAATAGTAGGCCCCTCACCATTGAGCTTCTTGATGACATACTTTTTACCTTATCAAAAGCACCTGAGTCCAAAGAACCAGATAATAAATCCAACATGACCTTGTTCTTCGATGGTTCAAAGTATGAGCAAGGGGGTGGTGTATTAATAGTGTTGTTCACACCACAAGGTGCTCCTCTTCCCTTATCATTCAAGTTGAACTTTTCTTACGCTAACATTAACACTGAATATGAAGCCCTAATTTTGGGCCTCCAAAAAGCTATCACCATGAAGATTAAAAGTGAATAACACAAGCTTATACTGAGAATGGGGGGTGAACTATATAAGAGCACTTTTTACTTTTATTTTCAAATCAATATTATGTAGTCTATAGATATAAGTATCAATAACAGTAATAAAAGCAATGCATAATACACCATACACAATAGAGACACAGATTTAACATGGTTCACCCAAAGATGGCTACCTCCATGGAGAAAATATTTCTTCTAAATATTTCTCAAATGATCTCTTGGGAATCCTTCCCAATTACAATGTTTATGGACCTCTATCCAAAGGATATGTTGATCCCCTAAATCTAATTTTTGAATCTCTATCCATAATAGAATTCCTTATCCTCTGCTCTAGTTGGTGATTCTCTAGAAGACTACTGACTCCACTGCACTAGCTTGTGGGTCTCTCTCCACTGAAGACTCTTGTACCCACTCATAAGACCTATCCTCACTACCCTGGTTTATAGATATCTATCCATAGGAGACTCTGTCCTCTCTGCTCTATCACCTCCAAAGCTTTGTCTCAATTCTATAGTAAACATAGTCCAGTAGGTCTAGCACAACTCTACTCAATATTTCACTAAATATAGTTCATTTAGTATAGCACAAGTCTGCTCAATAAGCTCACTCAAATCTACACTAAACATAGTCCATTCGGTCTAGCACAAATCTACTCAACTCTTTCACTAAACACAATCCAGTTTGTCTAGCACAAGTCCACTCAAATATACACTAAACATAGTCTAGTCGGTCTAGCACAAATCTGCTCAATAGGTCCACTCAAAACCTACTCAAATCTTCTCAACAGGTCCACTCAAAACCTATCCAAATTTTCTCAATAGGTCTACACAGAACCTATCCAAATCTGCTCAATAGGTCCACACAGAACCTGTCCAAATCTGCTCAACAAGCTTATAGATAACTTGTCCAAATCTGCTCAACAAGCTCATATAGAACTTGGCCAAATCTGCTCAACAAGCTCACATAGAACTTGTCCAAATATGCTCAATAAGCTCACACATAACTTTTCCAAATCTACTCAAAAATCTCACATAGAACTTGTCCAAATCTTCTCAATAAGTCCTCTCTAGGACTTGCTTAAATCTGTATTGTAAGCTTCCATAAAAGCTCACACAAAATCATTCCACAAGTCCTCTCAAAGACTTACCTCATATATTCTTAACAAGTCCACATAGATCTTGTCCAATCTCATAGAAACATAAAGAGAATTGTTAGAGACTCAATATGTTCTTTACTCAATGCTCAATCGCTTTCTCAACTCAAATCAATCTCATAGAATCATAAAGAGAATTGTTAGAGACTCAATATGTTCTATACTCAAAACTCAATCACTTTCTCAAATCAATCTCATAGAAGCATAAAGAGAATTTTTAGAGACTCAATATGTTCTATACTTAAAACTCAACCTCTTTCTTAACTCAATATCATATAAGCATAAAGAGAATTGTTAGAGACTCGATATGTTCTATTCTCAAAAACCCAATCACTTTCTCAACTCCATATCATATAAGTATAGAGAGAATTGTTAGAGACTCAATATGTTCTATTCTAAAAACTCAATCTCAACTCAAATCAGAATATAGAATAGTTTTTTTTATGGAACTTGAACAATCACTTCATACATCCATTTGACTAATCTCAATAAACTCTACTCAACCAATTTCTTCAAGAAACAACTCTTTCTTTCAAAACCTAGTCCAAGCATGTAAACACCAACTCAAAATATTTCCAACAATGCTCAACAACAAATCTCACATAACAATGATACTCATGTTATTTTCAAACTCAAGTCTAATTCCTTTGCATAACAACTCACTTCAACAACAATGCTCATAAAATATTCTTCATATAACAATGATACTCATGTTCTTTTCAAACCTAACTCAGGTTCTTCACATAACCAATGGCTTCAACAACAATGCTAATAAGACAAGGTTTTTAATCACAACTCTTAATTTAGAAAACCTTGAAGCATTAACTCAACCACTTTTGAAAAGGAAACCCTAATAAATTCCTTTTCAATCCAAACTTAATTTTCTATAAATCCAATCAACTAAGTCAACCAAATAAGAATTTTCCCATACCTTTTGAATGTCAAGTAGTTGACCTCACAAATCTGCCACACTCACAATTACTTATTTGCCAATCTCAATAAGGGTTAGAGGATAATTTTCTTCAACAAAATATATCACAAAAATAATATCAAAATTACACCTTATCACTCCAACTTAAATAATAATCAATATCCTCACAATAGTCACAAAAACCCTTAATTCAAAATAACATACTACTCACAAAGTCTTAACCTTTCAATATTCCACAATGGCAATTTTAAGACTTAAAAATCATAATAGAAGTATCCTTATAACTCCTAAAGGTAATTCTCAACTATCAAAACTTTATTACAAATCAACCTTTCCAAACTCAACAACTAAATAACCTTATACCTCCAACTTAGGCATTTAATTAAGAATAAAATCAAAAATATTACCTTTGCCTTTGGAGGGAATCGAACCCTCAACATTGCCCCCTATGAGCACCTTAACTACAGCCAAAGTCATCGCATGAGCCAAGCGCTCATTTAGATTAATGAAGCACCACGTGCTTCTTAATCTCCACTCTCTCCTTCCACCTTGGAAAAATAACATGCACCATAGGTGCTTCACTCAACACACCTCGCGATGCACCCATCATGATTTGAAAACAAACTCCCTTGCAAGCCAACACTTTTGTGCTTTCCAAAATGCCACTAGATCATGTTGTTTTATGAAAATTCAAAAATTAAAAATTCCTCCCTTCAACACTTTTCTATCACATTTTTTGCATACACTCACAAGCTCTTACTTTCATAGGCCAATATTTTTACTTTAGAGCAAGGATAATAAATTTAAACTTTAGGCATAGTATTTATAAGCTTTCTCTATTACTTTTAAAATGTTGGTGCTTTCCTTGTTGTTTTCTATGACATTGACGGAGATCATAAAGGCTTCGAATGCCTTTGGTCTTAAACCCAACCTTTGGGTTTATTATAATACCTTTAGACTTTATAAAACCCACTCTTTGCATTATAAAATATTATAATAAAAATTATAAATATTTTATTTGGGTTTTCACCATGGTACATTTAATATTATAATAACCATTATTATAATATTATACCTTTGATAAAGTACCTTTAATATTTATTTATAAAATTTAAATTCTCACTGAATTTAAATAATTTATAAAATAAATATTATAACTTATTTTTAACTTCTGTCTTTTGCACTATTTCACTTGATCTTTGGCCTTCTTCCTAGATATCAAATAACCATTTTATCCCCTTTGTTTCCTGCTGAAATATTTGGTATTAATTATGACTTCATCTGGTGACATCAATGACAACTTTGACTTAGGGACTCAAAATATCCAACAAAAAGGTTAAATATCTTTGGTGATTCTCTTCTCATTGTTAACCAAGTGAAGGGACTTTTTTAATTTCAATGTCTTGTTCTAAAGTCTTACAAAGATCTTGTTGATACATATTTAGCTTAGTTGGAATGGTACGAAATCGAGGTAATCCCTAATTTTTTGAACATATTCGTAGACACTATGGCATCTCTAGGATCTTTAATCCCTTAAAATTTGTCTACCAATTTTACTGCCATCCATGTAAAAATGTTATCACACTCTACTCTGCAACATGAAGATTTGGATAATAAAGAGTTGATCAACATGATTTGGGTAGAGCCAAACCATGAATGGTTCTACAGAGCTAGATACTTTCTCAAGAGATTGCCTTGGGGTTCATTGATCTTGCAAGGTCCTATGGGGAATGGTACAACGATTCACCATAAGGTTGTTTCCCAGTCTGCATTTTCAAATATTAAACCACAGGGGGAGCATGTTGTCTTGTTAGTTGATACTGAGAGCTATCATAACTGTATGTCATAGATATATGACTTCCTTAAGATTTGTGTAATCCCTCAAGGATTTTTGCGTGTTTTGAAGTGCACATTTAAAAAGAAAGCAACAAAGTATGTCTTGTTAGGATAAATTTTGTATCATCGAAGCTACGATGGAGTTCTCCTTCATTGTCTTGAGCCCCAAGAATCATCTTGGATAATTTCACAAGCTCATCAAATATCAATTTCTTTTCTGAGAGTTTTTTATTAGATATGTTCATAATATAGGTTAGATACCGGATGGACATCATAAATGATATTTAAATGACCACTGACTATATTATGAATATTATTCTAATCTACAAAATCTCATGAATGGAAACCATTCATCATTGCATCTCACATAGGGGTGTATGATTTATCAATTTTCATAAAAAGATATAGTAATGACATTCATGATTGTTATACATTCAGTGGTGTTATCCATTAATATTGTTAAACCCATATTGCATTCATACATTATGTTTTAAATGATTAAAACATACATGTTCATTTACATAGCATTCATCATAGAAAAAAATTGTACAATACATATATGGCATAATTTATGGCATAACATCATAGGTTAAATGCATACAAGTACAGTAAATCAAACATGTATTTTAAACAGCATATATTGGATTCATATACATCCATTATAAGTAATCCATCTACACATGTATATCATTGCATCTAAAATTATACATCCATTATACAGCTAATGCATGTCATACATACATCACATCATATAACGTAAAATAAAAATCACATCTAAACATTCCATCCATATGCATCTCATAAAATCAAAACATAAAACAATTCAAATAATAAACTACACATATATTGAGTCTCAAAGTCAGAACATATATATGTGTGTGTGTGTGTGTGTGTGTGTGTGTGTGTGTATCCAAAAAATATATACATCATAATGGGCAGTACACTGACATGTATCAAAAATACCTATAGGCTACATCTATGTAGGTCCTCGACCTTACACACAAAAATGGTATAATAACATCTATAATATATGTACTAAGTAGCAGTGCCTACACCTCTAGACTATGAGGATCTGCCATCACCTCTGTTGTCTTTATGAGTCCTCCTATATCTAGCACCAGAAGTCCTCTTTGACTTGTGTGATCTGTGGCTGGAGCTCATTGAGGATTGGCCTATCTCTCAAGTGTAAGTCCTCTAAGGCCTTGAAGCTATGGGTATATCTATATTATCACCCCCTAGTAGTCCAATCACTCCTCTCAAAGTAGATATGTAGGCAGCACTCTGTGTACCATCATCGATGTGCATCTATACCAGGACCTGGAGTCTCTTGATATCTGCTCTTGGATCCAACCCTTCTAATCCCTGCACTACTGGCATTACTGGCACTACTAGTACTATTGTAGAAGCTAGAGGTGCTAGATAAACCTATGATGATGAGGGATCTAATCTCCCACCCTATAGTGTGGCAATCTATGCCATCATAGCATCAATCTATAACTACAGAATGATATGTTGTCTTGTAACCCATTGTATCATCTATAGTGATCTTAGCCTACATAGCGGTCTTCTCCTCCTCATAGCCATGCCACTGTTCCTACCCTACTATTAGTCTAGACTATAGGTCCCCTACATTTGCCTATAAAGTGATAATGGAGGTGTCCCTATGTAAGAGCTATATCTAACGAGAGCCTACCTGAGTTTGTAGACTAGCAACTTGGGTCCTAAGCTGCCCAATCTCACTATTAAGTGCGGCCTCACCCTCCTTGAGAGTGTCACCCTCATCCTCAGTTGGAGGTACCTCCTCTATAGATCTCTTACCCCATCTACCTTTAGTCCTCTCATAGACTCAACAATCATGAGGATCGACATCTACACCCTTTGCACCCTCTACGGCATCATCATCTACCCTACCTAAGGGGCCCTCAAAACCCTACCATACCTTGAGGTTCCACCAAGTTTCATAATTAGGAGTGGTCCCTACATATGTCAAACCTGACTCCTAAAATTTATCATCCTCATCGCCTAGTGGAGTCACCCTAGGCTAGGTCAAGTCTCTCTCTAAGGTGAGGTGACGGTAGATGGTAGGTAGCTCTGGAATGTCATGCCTAATTCCAAATTATTAGGTGATGTGGGAGAAGTAAAAGAACTCTCATACATTGGACTTGTATCTGAAGAGCCATCTATCTCTGTACACCCAACACAGCTAGTCATCAGCCTCCATCCATGGAGGTCAGTCTAAGTATGGGTTCCAATAAATCTAATCCACCTGGAGTCCTACAAATCGTATAATACAGTGAGCTAGATCTCCTGCATGAGACCTACTCTAGAATATCTCCTACTCTCAAGGCCAGAATACTACATAGCACTGGTGCACTAATGGTGCCAATCTCATGGGATAGGCCAATAGGATGCTCGATCTTGATGTGCTACCACCCCCAAATCTATAGTTGCAGACTATAGCCGATGCCAACTCTGCTCCTCTAGCTAATATGGTATAGATCATTATAGAGTTGTGTTAATAATGCACTCCCCTAGGATAGGATCAGAGGATGATCAGTCAGGCTTACTAGGACCTCCATAGTCCTAGCCAGGAGGTTCCACAGAAACCTCATTCCAAATGTATTAGGTAGGATGATCTGCATAATCAGGTGCATGAAAACATTTGTCCACTCAGTGAAAACCCATTGTCTAAACTAGTGCTCAATATGGACCCCTCCGTGGTATGAATCTCATTGTGTTGCAGTGTTGTGGTGGCCAAAGACCTAAGTAAAAACTACATCCTTCACTATGGCCAGCAAAGATGTGATGGCCTCGCCATCTAATGGGAGTCAAAATATGCAGTAGACATCCTCTAGAGTAATGGTCATTTCACCATTAGGTAGGTGAAATGTGTTGGTCTATGCATCCCAACGTCGAGCCAATGTAGTCATGTAGGCCTGATCGACCCTAATAGAAGGGAGACATAGGATATAACTAAATTCTATAGCCTTGAACCATGCCTAATCCACCATTGAAAGGGTGCCACGTAGGTTTCTAAGGATCTCTAACTCCCTCACCCTCGTAGTTAGGGTCTGATAGAAATGAGGATAATAAGGTAAATAAATAAAAATAAAACATAAATATCACAAAACAAACTTGAAAACATCAAACAAATTAAAACAAAATCAAAGCACTAAAAACAATGGGAAAATATACTTTAAAAATTAAAAAAATTAATTAAATCTGATAAAAATAAAAATAAAATAAAATAATTTTGCTAATGTTGTGAACCATGGCTCAAACCCGCAGTCAAGGAGGTGGTCAAAATTTTGACCATTGGATTTTGAATCTCGTCATGGCTAATAGTCATAGCCCCCAATTTGCCAATTGGGGACCATGCCTGCCAGTCGTGGCTAGCAAGTATGACCTTTTTACGGTCATTTATCACCCCTGTATCCCTAGAAAATAGCAAAAAATAAAAATAATAAAGCAAAAAAAAAATTAAACCCCTCCCCTTAAGCTAACCTAAGCTAAACCTAACTAGGGTGAGGTTCGTTATCGATAATTTAATGAGATTCATTTAACCCATTAATTAGTGAGGTTAATTTTAAACTGATAAAATAAAATGGTGAAGGGTTTTGTATGCTTCTACCTTAGTCACACTGGATCCTCTAGGTTGGGTTACCATCGTTCCAAGTGGTAGTGAGGTCGAGTTTCCAGCATCGCTTCATGTCAGAATTGTTGACTCACCTATCAGAGCACTCAAGTTTGCAAAGCTTTCAATTGACAATGACATCGAAAATGACAAGAAATTTTTTAAATATCTCTTATTTTTTTCCTAACTGTGGTTGACACCCACGGGTGTAGAATTAGGGTTTTTCGACTACGAGTATCACCCGTAGCTAGGAAATTTAATTTTTTTAGCTATTTTTGTCAACCATGGCTAGTAAACTACAATAAATGATTAGAAATCCCACCGTGGAGAGCTGTTGAATTCCAAATTAAAAATACCCACATGACCAGAATTATAAAAAAAATTACAAAATAACAAAAAAATTAGATAAATTAAAGCCAAATGCACCTTTTATCTAGTTACTTACCCTATACACTTGGCGGTTATAATGACTTACGATCTATACAATCTAGCAAGATGAGTAAATTACCATAAGGACATTTGGGGTAAAATATATCGTTGGTAAGTTGTGTTGGGGAGGATTGTGGAGGCACCACATTTCCTAGAATTAAAATTTTGATAGAAGGAAGTTCGGATTGTAATTCAACTCATACCTAATTGGAATTGTTATCATTTCAACTCCCTAAGAAGGCCATTATGGCTGGACCACTCCATGGGATAGAAATATGCAATTACTATTAATAGTTGCAATCATAGTTGATTAGGCCTAATCAAGTAATTAAATGCTAAATCTTATTTTGTTTCAAAGTCATTCATAGTGGTCAAGTGAGTCATTGCTTCATTTAATTATCCTACCCTCATTGACTCATCACTTGAGGGGTTAGTCATAATATCATAATCATAATCAAAGTCAATAGAATATCCCTTGATTGTAGATCCCTTGATCTTGTCAAAATTGCATTCGTCTTACGAATCATTGCCAATGACTATCATAAGCTTACCCTTTGCTGGGGAAAAAATCAAATATGACAGTTTAGTTTGTAGCTCTTTTTTATTTTTATTTTATAGACTTGAACTCCTATTGTAGCACCAAAGCTACTCGAATTTCTAATTACGAGTGCAAGTTCCTACAAATTTAAGCCTTCCATCCAGTTGGAAGCAATGATTATAGGATGTGCATCCTTTTGCTGGACCCTGAGCATCTAATGTTGATCAGACTAATAATCATCATGCAATTTATGACATCATTTTAGGAGGTCTATTTTCTCAATGTTGTTCAATCTCACAACACATCTCAAAAGGGGCATTTGTAGACACCTAAAATACATCATGTCGAGGTGACTACTCATATGGGACATGCTAGAAGACCATATGTAAGACCATGGATAAATACCAAGGTATAGCAGTGGTTTTAACCACTCATTTGGGAACCTTTGCCTAGTCAATGCTAGTTGCTTTTGACACTCGCAGTTAGTAGAGCTGACCATGCTTGTCAGCCGCGGTCAGGCCTCAAAATTAGTTGGCCTTTGACCAAGTCAAATTTGGTTCCAAAAGTCCAATTGGTTTTGGATTGGAGCTGTTTGAGTGAGGAAGGTTCTATATCTTTTCGTCCAACAAAATCTAAGTACCCAATCTTGATCTTGGCTTCCACATGAAGCTAGGACATATCCATCTTGGGTGCTATAAGAACCCCATCCAAATTGGGGAAAATTTTGAATAATTTTTCAATTGTATGCAGTGAATCCCCATCGAGATAGACACTCACTTGTGTTCCTTTAGAGAAATATTTATCATTACAATTGAGATATCAACATGACAATTCAAGCCATGGAGGCCCTAGGAAGCTAGGAGATCCAAGAAATGCAATTACACCCATTTCATGTGCAATTGGAGCAATTCAACTGCTAAATCTATTAGAGGATATAGAGGTGACCCTTGACCATCAATTTGGCAAGAGGATTCAATGAATTAGCCCTTGAATTGGAGGACAAGCACACTTCAAGCTCCGTCATGGCTAACAGTTCTCACCATGCCATAGATCCATGATTAGGGTTTCATATTTGATTTACTTACTTTCTCACTCACCATAGGATTTACTAATGACATTAGATTAAGCATAATTTAGGTTTACTTGCATTATTTGAGACTTCTAATCGATAGAATTATCTTGTTTAGTTGTCATGCTTTCAATATCGTAACTAGGATACTAATGGATCTTTTCCATTCTTCCATATTTTCAAATTCATAATTAGACCATTAGATAGATACATATGCTTTTCCTTTACATGTTTCATATCATATTTTCATGTTTTGCATAGGTTTATTAGCTTTCTTGCACTTTCTTGATTATATGCTAATAATATCATATTTTAGTGCAATTTTCCTCAAAAAACCTCATCAAGAGAGGCATCCTTTATTACTGATGCTTCTTTTTGTTTATTGCACGCAGCATCGATAGGGTCTTGGGATGCAAGGCAATAAATACCTCTAATCATGGAGAATAAGGTCATCAACACCTTGGAGCATTTCATGTCATTTTAAAGAGTCTATGGATTACACCTATCCTTGGAAGGTATTTCTTATGATTGTAACATTGTATCACATTGGGTATCCCTAAGAGGGATGGATTTGTAACCAAGATTCATTTGGAAATCAATAAAATAAACCTTCCTTTTGGTTATTTGTAAATACGTCAATTCTTGTATGCTTTATGTTATTTCAATTATTATTAGATTAGGTGTATGCTTTTTAGGATTGTATGACATGTTATCATGCATGAGATTTTATTACCCTTAAAAATGTTCTTTCTATCTCCCATTTAAATTTCATCATTTTTCTACCAAGTCACCACTTTAATAGTCATGGTATATTGTTCATACTTAGTAATTGGTCAATGAATATATGCCTGCATTTAAATCTAGGCCATTGGTGCTTTTCAAATATTGGTTTTGAGCTTTCTATTAGTTTTTAGGTATGTGTGCCATGAGATCTTATTCTTGTCTTATCTGCCATAAAAATTAGTTAGTATAAAATAATTTTATTTTAAATGCACTTGCAATTCTTTGGTGGGGTACAAGTCACTTATCATAATATTAAGAGGTAATTTAAGTTGTGCACTTCATCATCAGTGAGGTAGCCTACACCATCCATCATGAACCAATCGGATGTTAGTGCTTCTTCTTAGGTGAGTAGATCTAGGTTGTTTACTTCTAGTCAAACAAAGGAACCTAGTCTATCAGTTTCCAACCAATGGGTTGTGAGAAATTTATCTTTCCCACCCGAATAGAGAGGCACTATGTGGTATTCATGAAAATTCAAATCGAACAAGATTTATAAAATCCTTCATAATATTTTCTTCAACATGCATACGACCATGGTCCCTTTCCTTAGGAAATATAATTTTATAATTAATGGGGGAGTAGGTTGCAACATAAAGGGTAGCTTAGACTTGGGGAAAGAGATGGAACTTATGTCTATATAATTTTAACTTTCCAACCTTTGGACAAATGATAATCTCCTAAGGTAAAATTTATGGGGCATGTTTTTTATTTAATGATATGGGACTTTAGAACTTTATAAAAATGAATGAAATTAACTTTAGCTTAATCAGATGTTCGTGCTTGGTTCTAGTCATGCCAATCAGCAATAAGTGATCAAGATAGTCTGAACCAATCAGGTTTATTTATTTTGAAACCAATCAGACAGCTTCACCTAAGGTTTCTCAATCCAATTGAATTCAAGTGTCAAATTTACCCGATTACCCCTTTATAGAGTTTGGTAGAAATCTTACTTTGCTTTTGTAGATGAGGTCTAGTTTTTATAGCCCTTAGCATATCAAAATCCTATCACTAATCAAACACACATTAACAATCCTAATTAGGGTAAAGAAGGATGAAAACTAAAAAAGTGGCCTAGGTAACCTTAGGAAAAAGGTTTTGTTACTTGCTCATTTTGTGATTCGTAATGGTCTAGGGTAGTGGTCATTGGCAAAAGGACAAGTTTACCCCCTACTCAAATAAATCCCTTGCTTACCAATGGAGGATCAAAATCCCTAAGTGAAATTCTAAAGTTAAATCCTCATAAATCAAATCTAATCAGTATCAAATCCCTTTCTCAAGAAAAAGAAAAAAATAAATAGTTATTTTCATCACTATACAAAATAAACAATGATTTTTGTCACTATATATGATAAAGTATCCCAATAAATTGAATAAAATAAGGGGTGTGCTTGAATCCTTGGAATGATCAATGCTTGAAATCCATAGAGTGAGCCTCAATCTCAGGAATGGGTTGAAAGAGTCCTACCTGTCATTGAAGGCGTAGTTCTAAGCAAGCTATGAGTGATCTAGATTTAGGTGGCCTAGATTGCCTAGTGGTTTAGTCTGACTAAATTTAAACCTAGGATCAGATATAAATCTAAGGATCTCCAATCTTAGAAATGGGCTGAAATAATCTCTCCTAATATTGGGGTATGCTTATGCCTTATCTAATATACTCATTTGCACACATAGGGATAATGAATAGTTAGGGTCTATCCTAGCGAAAGCCTTTATTTCAAAAGTCTAGTATAGTCGGTATACAACTTTTGATAAGTCAACTAGGGTGTTTGAGTCTCATGGAAGACCTCAAAAATTCCCACATAGCAACAATAAATTTTTAATGCAATCATCAAATATCAATTTCTTTTATGAGAGTTTTTTTATTAGATATGTTCATAATATAGGTTAGATACCGGATGGATATCATAAATGATATTTAAATGACCACTGACTATATTATGAATATTATTCTAATCTACAAAAGCTCATGAATGGAAACCATTCATCATTGCATCTCACATAGGGATGTACGATTTATCAATTTTCATAAAAAGATATAGTAATTACATTCATGATTGTTATACATTCTATGGTGTCATCCATTAATATTGTTAAACCCATATTGCATTCATACATTATGTTTTAAATGATTAAAACATACATGTTCATTTACATAGCATTCATCATAGAAAAAAATTGTACAATACATATATGGCATAATTTATGGCATAACAGCATAGGTTAAATGCATACAAGTACAGTAAATCAAACATGTATTTTAAATAGCATATATTGCATTCATATACATCCATTATAAGTAATCCATCTACACATGTATATCATTGCATATAAAATCATACATCCATTATACAGCTAATGCATGTCATACATACATCACATCATATAGCATAAAATAAACATCACATCTAAACATTGCATCCATATGCATCTCATAAAATATAAACATAAAACAATTCAAATAATAAACTACACATATAATGAGTCTCAAAGTCAGATCATATATATATATATATATATATATATATATATATATATATATATATATATATATATATATATATATATATATATATATATATGTTTGTGTGTGTGTGTATCCAAAAAATATATACATCATAATGGGCAGTACATTGGCATGTATCAAAAATACCCGTAGGCTACATCTGTGTAGGTCCTCGACCTTACACACAAAAATGGTATAATAACATCTTTAATGTATGAACTAAGTAGCAGGGCCTACACCTCCAAACTATGAGGATCTGCCATCACCTCTATCATCTTTATGAGTCCTATATCTAGCACCATAAGTCCTCTTTGACCTGTGTGATCTGTGACTGGAGCTCATTGATTATTGGCCTATCTCTCACATGTGAGTCCTCTAAGGCCCTGAAGCTATGGTTATATCTATATTCTTACCCCCTAGTAGTCCAATCACTCCTCTCAAAGTAGAGATGTAGGCAGCACTCTATGTACCATCATCTATGTGCATCTATACCAAGACCTGGAGTCTCTTGATATCTGCTCTTGGATCCAAACCTGCTAATCCCTGCACTACTGGCATTGCTGGAACTACTGGTACTATTGGAGAAGCTAGAGGTGCTAGATAAACCTATGATGATGAGGGATCTAATCTCCCACACTATAGTGTGGCAATCTGTGCCATTATCGCATCAATCTATAACTGTAGAAGGATATGTTGGC
The DNA here is from genome assembly GCA_028583015.1 of Wollemia nobilis. Lineage (NCBI taxonomy): Eukaryota > Viridiplantae > Streptophyta > Pinopsida > Araucariales > Araucariaceae > Wollemia > Wollemia nobilis. The sequence continues at coordinate 5,302,437 of JAQPPZ010003212.1, forward strand.
TTATAACCCATTGTATCATCTATAGTGATCTTAGCCTGCATAGTGGTCTTCTCCTCCTCATAGCCATGCCACTGTTCCTACCCTACTATTAGTCTAGACTGTAGGTCCCCTACCTTTGCCTATAAAGTTATAATGGAGGTGTCCCTATGTAAGAGCTATATCTACAGAGAGCCTACCTTAGTTTGTAGACTGGTAACTTGGGCCCTAAGCTTCCCAATATCATTGTCAAGTGTGGCCTCACCCTCCTTGAGAGTTTCACCCTCCTCCTCAGTTGGAGGTGCCTCCTCTATAGATCTCTTACCCCATCTGCTCTTAGTCTTCTGGTAGACTCGACAATCATGAGGATCGACATCTACACCCTTTGCACCCTTTACAGCATCATCATCTACCCTGCCTTAGGGGACTTTAAAACCCTGCCATACCCTGAGGTTCCACCAAGTGTCATAATTAGGAGTGGTCCCTACATATGTAAAACTTGACTCCTAAAATTTATCATCCTCATTGCCCAGTGGAGTCACCCTGGGCTAGGTCAAGTGTCTCTCTAAGGTGAGGTGATGGTAGATGGTAGGTAGCTCTGGAATTTCATGCCTAATTCCAAATTATTAGATGATGCAGGAGAAGTAAAAGAACTCTCATACGTTGGAATTGTATCTAAAGAGTCATCTATCTCTATGCACTCGACGTAGCTAGTCATTAGCCTTCATCCATGGAGGGCATTATAAGTATGGGTTCCAATAAATCTAATCTACCTAGAGTCCTACAAACCATAAAATATAGTGAACTAGATCTCCTTTATGAGATCTACTCTAGAATATCTCCTACTCTAAAGGCTAGCATACTGCATAGCACTGGTGCACTAATGGTGCCAATATCTTGGGATAGGCCAATAGGATGCTCGATATTGATGTGCTGCCACCCCCAAATCTATAGTAGTAGACTACAATCGATGTCAACTCTGCTCCTCTAGGTAATATGGTACAGCTCATTATAGAGTTGTGTTAATAATGCACTCCCCCAAGATAGGATCAAAGGATGATCATTCAGGCTCAATAGGACCTCCATAGTCCTAGCCAAGAGGTTCCATGGGAACCTCATTCCAAATTTATCAGGTAGAATGATCTGCATAATCAGGTGCATGAAAAAATTCATCCACTCAGTTAAAACCCATTGTCTAAACTAGTGCTTAATATGGACCCCTCTGTGGTATGAATCTCATTGTGTTGTAGAGCTGTGGTAGGCAAAGACCTAAGTAAAAACTACATCCTTCACTATGGCCAGCAAATATGTGATGGCATTACCATCCAATGGGAGTCAAAATATGCGGTAGACATCCTCCAAAGTAATGGTCATTTCACCATTAGGTAGGTGAAAGGTGTTGGTCTATGCATCCCAATGTCTGGCCAATGTAGTAATGTAGGCCTAATCGACCCTAATAGAAGGGAGACATAGGATATAACTAAATTCTATAGCCTCGAACCATGCCTAATCCACCATTGAAAGGGTGCCATGTAGGTTTCTAAGGATCTCTAACTCCCTCACCCTCGTAGTCATGGTTTGATAGAAATGAGGATAATAAGGTAAACAAATAAAAATAAAACATAAATATCACAAAACAAGATTGAAAACATCAAACAAATTAAAACAAAATCAAAACACTAAAAACAATGGAAAAATGCACTTTAAAAATTGAAAAAATCAATTAAATCTGATAAAAATAAAAATAAAATAAAATTTTTTGCTAATGTTGTGAACCATGGCTCAAACCCGCAGTCAAGGAGGTGGTCAAAATTTTGACCATTGGATTTTGAATCTCATCATGGCTGATAGTTGCGGCCCCTAATTTGCCAATTGGGGACCATGCCTGCTAGCTGCGGCTAGCAAGTATGACCTTTTTACGGTCATTTATCACCCCTGTATCCCTAGAAAATAGCAAAAAATAAAAATAATAAAGTGAAAAAAACAATTTAACCCCTTCCCTTAATCTAACCTAAGCTAAACCTAACTAGGGTGAGGTTTGTTATCGATAATTTAATGAGATTCATTTAACCCATTAATTGGTGAGGTTAATTTTAAATCGATAAAATAAAATGGTGAAGGGTTTTGTATGCTTCTACCTTAGTCACATTGGCTCCTCCAGGTTGGGCTGCCATCATTCCAAGTGGTAGTCCAGCAACACTTCGCGTCAGAATTGTTGAATCACCTCTTAGATCACTCAAGTTTGCAAAGCTTTCAGTTGACAATGACATCAACAATGACAAGAAATTTTTTAAATATCTCTTATTTTTTCCTAACTGCGATTGACACCCATGGGTGTAGAATTAGGGTTTTTTGCTTGCGAGTATCACCCGTAGCTAGGAAATTTAAAATTTTTAGCTATGTTTGTCAACTGTGGCTAGTAAACTACAATAAATGATTAGAAATCCCATCGTGGAGAGCTGTTGAATGCCAAATTAAAAATACCCACATGACCAGAATTATAAAAAAATTTACAAAATAACAAAAAAATTAGATAAATTAAAGCCAAATGCACCTTATATCTAGTTATTTACCCTATACACTTGGCAGTTACAATGACTTAGAATCTATACAATCCAACAAGATGATTAAATTACCATAAGGACATTTGGGGTAAAATCTATCGTTGGTAAAGTTGTGCTAGGGAGGACTGTGAAGGCACCGCATCTCCTAGCATTAAAATTTTGATAGAAGGAAGTTCGCATTGTGATTCAACTCATACCTAATTGGAATTGTTATCATTTCAACTCCCTAAGAATGCCATTATGGCTAGACCATTCTATGGGATAGAAATATGCAATTACTATTAACAGTTGCAATCATAGTTTATTAGGCCTAATCAAGTAAGTAAATGCTAAATCTTATTTTGTTTCAAAGTCATCATAGTGGTCAAGTGAGTTGTTGCTTCATTTAATTGTCCTACCCTCATCGACTTGTCACTTGAGGGGGTAGTCATAATATCATAATCATAATCAATTTCAATAGAATATCCCTTGATTGTAGATCCCTTGATCTTGTCAAAATTGCATTCGTCTTACGAATCATTGCCAATGACTATCATAAGCTTACCCTTTGTTGGGGAAAAAAGCAAATATGACAGTTTAGTTTGTAGCTCTCTTTTTTTTATTTTATAGAATTGAAATCCTATTGTAGCACCAAAGCTACCCAAATGTTTGATTACGAGTGCAAGCTCCTAAAAATTTAATCCTTCCATCCAGTTGGAAGCAACGATTATAGGATGTGCATCCTTTTGCTGGACCCTGAGCATCTAATGTTGATCAGACTAATAATCATCATGCAATCTATGACATCATTTTAGGAGGTCTATTTGCTCAATGTTGTTCGATCTCACAACACATCTCAAAAGGGGCATTTATAGACACCTAAAATACATCATGTCGAGGTGACTACTCATATGGGACATGCTAGAAGACCATATGTAAGACCTTGGATAAATACCAAGGTATAGCAGTGGTTTTAACCACTCATTTGGGAACCTTTGCCTAGTTAGTGCTAGTTTATTTTGACACTCACTATTAGCAGAGCTAACCATGCTTGTCAATCACGATCAGGCCTCAAAATTAGTTGGCCTTTGACCAAGTCAAATTTGGTTCCAAAAGTCCAATTGGTTTTGGATTGGAGCAGTTTGAGTGAGGAATGTTCTAGCTCTTTCCATCCAACAAACTCTAACTACCCAATCTTGATCTTGGCTTCCACATGAAGCTAGGACATATCCCTCTTGGGTGCTATAAGAACCCCATCCAAATTGGGAAAAAGTTTGAAGAAGTTTTCAATTGTATGTAGTGAATCCCTATCGAGATATACACTCACTTGTGTTCCTTTAGAGAAATATTTATCATTACGATTGAGATATCAACATGACAATTCAATCCATGGAGGCCCTAGGAAGCTAGGAGATCCAAGAAATGCAATTACACCCATTTCATGTGCAATGAAAGCAATTCAACTGCCAAATCTATTAGAGTACATAGAGGCGACCCTTGACCATCAATTTGGCAAGAGGATTCAATGATTTAGCCCTTGAATTGGAGGACAAGCACACTTCAAGCTCTATCATGGCTAATAGTGCTCGCTATGCCATAAATCCATGTTTAGGGTTTCATCCCTGATTTTCTTGCTTTCTCACCATAGGATTTACTAATGGCATTAGATTAAGCATAATTTAGGTTTACTTGCATTATTTGAGACTTTTGATCGGTAGAATTAGCTTGTTTAGTTGTCATGCTTTCAATATTGTAACTATGATACTAATGGATCTTTTCCATGCTTCCATGTTTTCAAATTCATAATTAGACCATTAGATAGATACATATGCTTTTCCTTTACATGTTTCATATCATATTTTCATGTTTTGCATAGGTTTATTAGCTTTCTTGCACTTTCTTGATTATATGCTAATAATATCATATTTTAGTGCAATTTTCCTCAAAAAACCTCATCAAGAGAGGCATCCTTTATTACTGATGCTTCTTTTTGTTTATTGCACACAGCATCAACAGGGTCTTGGGATGAAAGGCAATAAATACCTCTAATCATGGAGAATAAGGTCATCAACACCTTAGAGCATTTTGTGTCATTTTAAAGAGTCTACGGATTACACCTACCCTTGCAAGGGATTTCTTATGATTGTAACATTGTATCACATTGGGTATCCCTAAGAGGGATGGATTTGTAACCGAGATTCATTTGGAAATCAATAAAATAAACCTTCCTTTTGGTTATTTGTAAATACGTCAATTCTTGTATGCTTTATGTGATTTCAATTATTATTAGATTAGGTGTATGCTTTTTAGGATTGTATGACATATTATCATGCATGAGATTTTATTACCCTTAAAAATGTTCTTTCTATCTCCCATTTAAATTTCACCACTTTTCTACCAAGTAACCACTTTAATAGTCATGGTATATTGTTCATACTTAGTAATTGGTCAATGAATATATGCTTGCATTTAAATCTAGGTCATTGGTGCTTTTCAAATATTGGTTTTGAGCTTTCTATTAGTTTTTAGGTCTGTGTGCCATGAGATCTCAGTCTTGTCTTATATGCCATAGAAATGAGTTAGTATAAAATAATTTTATTTTAAATGCACTTGCAATTCATTGGTGGGGTATAAGTCATTTATCATAATCTTAAGAGGTAATTTAAGTTGTGCACTTCATCATTAGTGAGGTAGCCTACACCATCCATTGTGAACCAATCGGATGTTAGTGCTTCTTCTTAGGTGAGTAGATCTAGGTTGTTCACTTCTAGTCAAACAAAGGAACCTAGGCTATCAGTTTCCAACCAATGGGTTGTGAGAAATTTATCTTTCCCACCCGAATAGAGAGGCACTATGTGGTATTCATGAAAATTCAAATCGAACAAGAGTTATAAAATCCTTTGTAATATTTTATTCAACATGCACAAGACCATGGTCCCTTTCCTTAGGAAATATAATTTTATAATGAAAGGGGGGAGTAGGTTGCAACATAAAGGGCAGCTTAGACTTGGGGAAAGGAATGGAACTTATGTCTATATAATTTTAACTTTCCAAACTTTGGATAAATGAAAATCTCCTAAGGTAAAATTTATGGGGCATGTTTTTGATTTAATGATATGGGACTTTAGAACTTTATAAAAATGAATGAAATTAAATTTATCTTAATCAGATGTTTATGCTTAGTTCTAGTCATGCCAATTAGCAGTAAGTGATCAAGATAGTCTAAACCAATCAGGTTTATTTATTTCCCAACCAATCAGATAGCTTCACCTAAGGTTTCCCAATCCAATTGAATTCAAGTATCAAATTTACCTGATTACCCCTTTATAGAGTTTGGTAGAAATCTTACTTTGCTTTTGTAGATGAGGTCTAGTTTTTATAGTGCTTAGCATATAAAAATCCTATCACTAATCAAACACACATTAACAATCCTAATTAGGGTAAATAAGGATGAAAACTAAAAAATTGGCCTGGGTAACCTTAGGCAAAAGGTTTTGTTACTTGAATTAGTGATAGAAATAGAACATATAGTGTCAATAACTACATAGTATAGAGAATCCTAGATTCAATGGTCGTAGTATAGGTGATAGGATAGTGTCAAGCATGCTCAATAGTTAGAAAAAATAGGGCAGAGTTGGTTGACATAATACCCAACTTTTGAACCAAACCTCTAGAGGAAAAACTAACCTCACTAGTAGACTCATCAAAACAATAGTAAAAAAAAGTTTAGGGTGCCTAAAACTAGTGTTGTGGGATATAGCTCATTGTGACCATATTTTCAAGTTGATTAGTTTATGTAGACACCAAAATTAAGCACATTAAATGCTAATTAATTAATCACAATTAATTAGTATATTTAATATTAATTAAATTAATTAAATATTAATTTAAATATTCATTCACCTATGTATTATTACAAAAAAAATTAATTAATACCTAGGCTAACCACTTCCACCGCTCCTTACGAGAATATTATCCCTTTCCATATCCCTTCCAAATCATCTCCACTTCACTCCAGTTCCATCCTACATTCCTCCTTCTAGTTATGTGTAAGAAAAGATTACCCTTCTCCAAAAAAGAACTCCAGTTTATTGCACTTGCCACATCTTGTAGTTGCACCTCCATCCTTACATTAGATATTTTAGTATGCATGCACACCTAATAAGGATTCCAACATGCACACATAGTTCAACATGCCCATTTAAATTAATATACACATTTAATTTAAATGCACAATCAATTCAAACATGCATATGCAGATAAACATGCACATTTAATTTAATATGCATATTTAATTCACATGCACATTTAGTTCAATATACACACTTATTTAAATGTGCACACATTATCTGATGAAGATTCCAAAGAACATATCCATTTTAATTTACATGCGTATTCTTGGTGATAACTTTGAGGTGTGTACATTTGGTGATATCTCCAAGGCAAGCATATCTTCCTTTTGTGAGCATGCATCCTTTGTGATAATATCAATACAAAGGGAAACTTTGGTTACACCACTTAACTGTTTGAGTCACAACCTCATCCATTCTCAACTCTAAGCCAACTTCACATACAAACACCCAAGTAATCACATGCAACCATCCTCATCCCATGCCAAACATCAATCACAACATTCTATAGGCTTGGATCTTGCTTTCAACAGTGATAGGACACCACATTCTATGGTTTTTTGACCTTGAATGATCTCAAGTCGTAGTCATCCTAACATATATGGTCAGTAGACACAGTAGTCAATCCCCTATATGGCCAGTATCCAATCTACATGAAGAATTTTAGAAGTAGAATGATGCAACACAATGTATCATAATAATAATAAAAATCACAAGGTGAGAACTACTTATATTTGCTTTTATTTCATACATACACACTCATTTTATGCATTCAATTTTATATCTTTTAAATATGAGCCTCACTTTGAGAGGCCTGACATAAATTACTAATAAATTTATAGTTAATTTATGCATAAGTAAATAGATCTAGACATCAATCCAGAGCTAGCAGATCCTACAGATCTAGATCTAATCCTATATATCCACTAGATATAGTCATTATATCTAGACTAAATTTAGATTCAACCATTATATTCATAAAATCTAGATCCAATTCAACGCTTTCAATAGATCTAATGTAGATCTATCACATCCAAATCCAAATCCAACAAAGTAGTGGTCATAATAAACCTACCTTGCATGGTCATAATTGATGCACATAGACAAAATCGTTCAACCCCTGGACATCCTCAGAGCACAACCGTCTAACCTTGAATAATCTCAGACAAAAATTGTTTGACCTAGGATGACCATAGAACACAGTCATCATCAACATTCAGTCTTCAATATAGCATAGGACCATAGGTAGGGGGATTTTATTCTTTATATATTGATCTTGAAACAACATTCTAAATTAGTCATTTATTTTATTAAATGAATGGTAGATGTTAATATTTTATTTCTTTTAAAAGCTTGAATAGTAGTAGTTTTTATTTTCTTTCAGGTGTTGAGTTGTTCCTTCTTATTTTAGAAGTAGTGCTCAAAAACAAAAACAAAAATAAACAAATTAAAAATAATCAAGAGCACATACTACAAGATTACAAACATCTACGATGTTGAATTTTATCACCAATCGTCGATTGAGATCAATGATGTTGGAATTCACCTCCTTCCATTGGCTCACCCCTAGATAGCATAGCAGCCCCCATGAGTGGTTTTTTGGACTTCATCACCAAGAAATCCCCCACTCTTGAGAGTATCTTAGAGTGGGTTAGGTTAGATACCCCTTTTTCATAGGGTTTAATAATTTTTGGACTCGTAGCTATTGTTATTGTCCAAACCTTTTTGAGGGTGAAGAAAAATTCTAGGTAGACTAGTAGCAAGACTTGGACAACATAACCTCTTTCAAGAGGGTAAGTTATCCTTTTAGGTTACCATAATCCACAACCACCATCCTAGGAAGCCATTTCAGCTATTTTTGTACTTGTCATAAGAGAGGTGGGTATCAACACACCTGTTTAGACTGTATTATACCACCATATTTGTAGTTTTAGGTTTAGATTCATCAAACACATGAAAAAAATACTAAAAATTATTAAAAAAAGCAAAAATAGTTCTAACACATCTCACAAAGACGTCAACCCAAAAATTAGCACATTGAAACAAAGAAACATTAAAACTATTATTTGCTTGATTTTTTTGTTTAGATAGCAAAAATCCATCCTCAAAAACACTATCACCATGAAACTACAAAATCACAACCCATCCATATCCCCATTAAGATTTTTTTCTTGAATTGAAGTCAAGTCCAAGCTCAAGCTATAACCCAAGCCATGATGGACCAATTCGGTTAGACCTCCCATCCATCCACTACTCCTCTAACTCAATAGGAGGTAGCCTCATAACCACACCAAGGTAGCTTGTATAGCTACACCCACTAGCTCACCCCAAGCCTACCTGAGTTACATAACTTGGGTACCATATATTGCCACATCCCAATCAACAATCTCAAATCCATTGGTCCAAGGAATCATGTGTTCCCGATTAACCCCAACATCACCCCCATTGACATTAATATTGTACAAGTCCCCCATGGTGGTCAATTTCCTCCACTAGATTCACCACAACCACCCCTACCACCATTGACCATTTTTCCCTACTCAATATCCTCCACTCCCAAAGAGTAAACCTATGCTCAAACTATTCACACTCCAATCTACCTTCTAAGGTGGTGATATATGATATACCCATTGAATTATTTCCACTCGAGAGATCCAATCCCTAATATTATGCAAGCTGCATTCTAGCATATACATATCTAAACTAACACTACCAAGCCTATGTCAATGTCACATCTCATCTACCTACATCTAGTCTACCCACTTCATCCCATTTTCTTGAACTACCACCTTAAGTGCTATGAATCCCACATCCTACATCTTCCCAAGAGTCCTTTACACAATATCCATCATTGTACACTCAATCACATGTAATACAAGCATTAACACCTTCATAATTATAAGACCCCTCTTCTAGAAACCACCAACCACCATCAAATCCACCTTAGCTACCTGTTAGTTACCACCACACTTATTTAGCTTCCATCCAACCACCTCTTGATTCCAAGGTCTAAAATCAACCTCCCCCTACTCCACAACACCATCAACCACCTCAATAATACCAATGACCACCTCAACAATACCAACAACCACCTCCACTTGGCCTACAACATATATTAGCTTGACTAGCCAACATTGAGATATGATTAAATCACCAAACAATTGACCTACAAAAAATCTTGAATTGACTCACAAATATTGAGATACATTTGAGTCATCATCGACCTCCCCCATCTTGTCCACCTTTTCAACCTTTTCCACCTCATCCAAATTGATCATCCTATACTTGGATGCCCATATTGGAGCCATTATCGATAATTTTTCAAAAGTTATAGAATGCAAAAATAATTTCTCTATCAAATATATACCCTATAGACCCCAATAGACCTAAATCTAAGTTTTGTAAATAATATCACTACTATGTTTACCATAGGCAAAAGGGTCATAACATCAATGATTGCATTATATCTAAACATGTAGTACAATATATTCTCGATCAAGGGAAATTAACCATCCCATCAGCATGACCCCCTTTCACTGACTCCATTCTTCTTCATTCTCTTCCTCTCCACCTTGCATTCATCATAAAACACTTTAGGGATGTTCAAGGTATCACACCTTCCCCACCAAGCCACAATCAATCAATAATCCACTAGTCACCACCAATCAAACAACTTGAGGATGCCCAAGATATCATACCTTCCCCATCAAATCAATTCAACCAATCAATAAAACACACAAAAAATAAAACAACTTTGGGATGTTCAAGGTATCACACCTTCTCCATCAATTATTCAAACAATAATCAAATAAATTGGAAGACAATTGAGGTCTCACACCTCCCCCATTAGTCACATCAAACAATCAAACAACTTTAAAATGTTCAAGATACCACACATTTCCCATTAATAATTCAAACAATCATCAACCAACTTGGATATGCTCAAGGTATTGCACCTTCCCCACCAAATCAATTCAATTCAACAGATGAATCAAACATGTAAACAATAAAATAACTTGGGCATGTTTTAGGGATCGCACCTTCTCCACCAATCCAGCATAAGGATAAATCCATCAAACAATCATCAACCAACTTGGGTATTTTCATGGTATAACACCTTCCCCACCTAATTAGTCATATCAAATAATCATTAACCAACTTGAGGATATTCAAGGTATCACACCTTTCCCATAAATCACATCAAATAAATTGGGGGACAATCAAGGTCTCACACCTCCCCCATTAGTCACATCAAATAATCATAAACATCAAGGTATCACGCCTTCCCTATTAGTCACATCAAACAATCATCAAACAACTTGGGAGATAATCAATGTCTCACACCTTCCCCATTAGTCACATAAAACAATCAAACAACTTGGGGATGTTCAAGGTATCACACCTTCTCCATAAATTATTCAAACAATAATCAAACAACTTGGAAGACAATCAAGGTCTCACACCTCCCCATTAGTCACATCAAAAAATAAAACAACTTGGTTATGTTAAAGTTATCACACCTACCCCATCAAATAAATTCAATTCAATCAATTCAACCAATCAATCAAACACACAAATAATAAAATAACTTGGGGATGTTTTAGGTATCACACCTTCCCAACCAATCCAACACAAGGCTCAATTCATCAAATAATCATTAAACAACTTGAGGGATAATCAAGGTCTCACACCTACCCCATTAGTCACATCAAACAATCAAACAACTTGGGGATGTTCAAGATATCACACTTCCCCAATCAATCATTCAAATAATTATCAACCAACTTGAATATGCTCAAGGTATTGTACCTTCCCAACCAAATTAATTCATTTCAATTGATTAATCAAACATGCAAATAATAAAACAACTTGGGCATATTTCAGGTATCACACCGTCCCCACAAATCCAACACAAGGCTCAATCCATCAAACAATAATCAACTAACTTGGGTATGTTCATGGTATCATACCATCCCCACCTAATTAGTCACATCAAATAATCATTAAACAACTTAAGGATATTCACGGTATCACACCTTCCCCATCAGTCACATCAAACAACTATCAAACAACTTGGGGGACAATCAAGGTCTCACACCTCCCCTATTGTCACATCAAAAAATCATCAACCAACTTGGGTATGTTCAAGGTATCACACCTTCCCTAGAAATCACATCAAACAATCATCAAACAACTTGGGAAAAATCAAGGTCTCACACCTCTCCCATTAGTCACATAAAAAAAATCAAACAACTTGGAGATATTCAAGGTATCACACCTTCTTCATCAATCATTCAAACAATCATCAAACAACTTGAGGGACATTAAAGGTCTCACACCTTCCCCATTAGTCACATAAAACAATAAAACAACTTAGGTATGTTCAAGGTATCACACCTTCCCCATAAAATCAATTCAATAAAATTAATTCAACCAATCAATCAAACACACAAACAATCAAACAACTTGGGTATGTTTTAGGTATCACACCTTCCCCACAAATCCATCACAAGGCTTTCATCAAACAATCATCAAACAACTTGGGAGATAATCAAGGTCTCAGATCTCCTCCATTAGTCACATCAAACAATCAAACAACTTGGGGATGTTCAAGGTATCACACCTTCACCATCAATCATTCAAACAATCATCAACAAACTTGGATATGCTCAAGGTATTTCACCTTTCCCACCAAATCAATTCAATTTAGCTTATCAATGAAACATACAAACAATCAAACAACTTGAAGATGTTTTAGGTATCGCACCTTCCCCACCAATCTAACACAAGGCTCAATCCATCAAACAATCATCAACCAACTTGGGGATTTTCATGGTATCACACCTTCCCTACCTAATTAGTCACATCAAATAATCATCAACCAAATTGGGGATATTCAAGGTATCACACCTTCCCCATCAGTCACATAAAATAATCATCAAACAACTTGGGGGACAATTAAGGTCTCACACCTCTCTCATTAGTCACATCAAACAATCATCAACCAACTTGGGGATGTTCAAGGTATCACACCTTCCCCATCAGTCACATTAAACAATCATCAAACAATTTGAGGAAAAATCAAGGTCTCACACCTCCCCATTAGTCACATCAAATAATCAAACAACTTGAGGATGTTCAAGGTATCACACCTCCATAAATTATTCAAATAATCATCAAACAACTTGGGGGACAATCAAGGTCTCACACCTCCCCCATTAGTTACATCAAATAATTAAACAACTTGGGGATTTTCAAGGTATCACACCTTCCCCATTAATCATTCAAACAATCATCAACCAACTTGGGGATGTTCTAGTATCGTACCATCTCCATCAATCACATTCAATCATCAACTCACTTGGGGATGCTTAAGGTATCGTACCCTCCCCACAATTACAGTCACAGACACAAAGCAACTTGGGGATGCTCAAGGTATTGTACCTTCCCCATAGTCATAGACACAAGATAATTTGAGGATACTCATGATATCGCACCTTTCCCATAGTCACAATAAAAAATCCAAAAAAAATCAAAACCATCAAAAATTCAAAAACATCAAAAATCCAAAAAAACAAAATCATTCCAAATTAAAAAAAAAATCATCCAAAATTTAAAAAATCAAAATCAACAAAACACAAAAATAAAATTGCACAGCTACAAAGCACGTTACATTCACACTCATCTTATCACTCCATTTCACCATATTTTCATTATAAATAATACTTTGGTTTTCATTCAACTCATGTTTTTTTCTATACTACTAGGAGTGATTTTGTTACGTTAATCAAGGGCATCTTTCTTATGGTATTTGTCTTACATTTCCACATAAACAATTCTACTACAGTCACCATCCATCATCCTAATGCCCATTCATAATACTCATATGAAATATTTTCTTTTTCATGTCTCTGTTATGGGTAATATTTAGGTCCTTTCGGTCATTTAGCCATACCTAGTGTCTCATTCATCCTCCATTGAATGTTATTAGTCCTTGAATACTATAGGTCTTCCTGGTGACCTTAAGTTTTCTCTAATACCATGCACATGTATCACACATTAAATAAAATTTTGGTACTTAGGAAATACAAACTCATGAGTTGCTATCACCATAAAGCAAATGGTTTCCCCTGCTCATCCTATCATGTGCATGGTCTAACCCTAATAATTGGTAAAAGGACAAGCATAAAGAAAAAATTGAAAGTCTAAAAAAAATTCAATCAATAAAATCTTGAATACCCTATAGACACGTAACTGGTAGTGGAGTACACCTTGCATGGTGATATTTCTATCACAATAATGACCTTATTTTGTACAAACCTATGTATGCTCATGGATGAGCTAGCTTATTTGTGTAAGTCACAAATGATGAGTCCAACCTTGCTCAAAATTGATAATAAACATCACTGCACACACTTTGGTCTTTGAGAAACTTGAATAACTTGATTGGTCTTAGCATCTTCAAGTGCCTATTTGATTAGTAAATGAGTTTTATTGATGTCACTAGGATGTTTGAGCTTTCTAAAGCACTTTTAGATTTTTCTTTCCTAGGACACGTGAAAGAACAAGTCATATCACAATTGCCTCCATAATATACACATCCCTTGCACCCATTATATCACATTCACTTCTATTCATCCCACATGTATGTCAGTACCATTATGTTGACACCCTTGATTAATTGATTTAAATCATGAGTAGCTATACATGTTTAAGAATTTTTTGAATGATAATCAAATGCATATGCACACATATCTCCTATCCATAAACATTCAATAAAATCATATAAATCAGACTCAATGCAAAGTAGAGGTGTTCAAGGTATCACATATTCCCCAAAAATCAATAAAACAAGCAATCAATTTACTTGAGGGTGTTCAAGGTATTGCACCTTCCCCATCAGTCACATCAAATAAGCAATCAATCCACTTTGGGGTAATTAAGGTCTCACACATTCCTCATCAATCAATCAATTGAATAATCATCAATCCATTTGGATGTGTTCAAGGTATCACACTTGCCTCATTAGTCACATCCAACAATAAACCACTTTGGGGGTGTTCAAGGTATTGCACCTTCCCCTTCCATCAATAAAATCCAATCAATCACTCAATCAACCATCCAACTTGGGACTAATCAACAAATTACACCTTACCCATTAGTCACATCAAACAATTCAAAACCTTGGGAGTGTTCAAGGTATCACACATTCTTCATCAGTTACATCAAGCCATCTAACAACTTGGTTAAATCAAGGTATTGCACCTTCTCCATCAATCAATCAATCACATAGCCATCCACCAGCTTAGGGGTACCACTCAATCAATCAAACAATCATCAACACACTTGGAAATTTTCAAGGTATCACACCTTCCCCACCAATAAATCAATCAATTAAGCACCTTTACCTCACCATAAATACTTGGTATGGTTTTATTGATGCCATCAAACATTCACATCTCAATATGACATCAACTGACAGGTTAAAAAGGTTGCATCCTTTTGTCAAATATTGCACCCTTTGCCTTACCATCTTAAAAATCAA
This sequence comes from Wollemia nobilis, assembly GCA_028583015.1. Lineage (NCBI taxonomy): Eukaryota > Viridiplantae > Streptophyta > Pinopsida > Araucariales > Araucariaceae > Wollemia > Wollemia nobilis. The sequence goes on from JAQPPZ010003212.1 coordinate 5,317,631, forward strand.
ATTCCAATTCAAATACTCCAAAGGTACCAAAACCCCTTTGGTCTTATTTCCATTCAAATGCTCCAAAGGCACTAAACCCCTTTGGTCACATTCCAATTCCAATTCAAAGGATTCAAATGCACCAAACCCTTTGGTCACTTTTCAATTCAAAAGCTCCAAATGCACCAAATCCTTTGATCATACTTCAATTCAAAGGCCCCAAAGGCACCAAACCCTTTGGTCACATTCATACTTCAATTTAAAATCTCCAAAAGCACCAAACCCTTTGGTCAAATTTTTTTATTTCAATTCAAAGGCACCAAACCCCTTAGGTCATATTTACATTTCAATTCAAAATACTTCAAAGGTACCAAATCTTTTTGGTCAAATTCAAATTTTAGTCTAAAGGCCCCAAAAGCACCAAAACCCTTTTGTCACATTCATACTTCAATTCAAAAGCTCTAAAGGCACCAAAACCCCTTTGGTCATATTTTTTCAATTCAATAGCTCGAAAGGCACTAAACCCCTTTGGTTACATTTTCCACTTCAAAGGTCCCAAAGACACTGACTCCTTTAGTCAACATTTTCCATTTCAATTCAAAGGTCCCAAAGGCACCAAACCCCTTTGGTCACATTTACATTTCATTTCAAAAGGCTCCAAAGGTACCAAACCCCTTTGGTAAAATTCAAATTTTAGTTCAAAGGCTCCAAAGGTACCAAACCCTTTTGGTCAACATCTAGAATAGATTTTTCTTTCCTGCTTTATATTAGGGTTTAATTTATTATCCTAGATCAACTACACTAAATCCTTAAGTGGGCCTCATACTAGTAATCTACTCTAGACATCTGGCAGTTGCAATGACTAGTTATCCATGCAATCTGGTAGGATGAGAAGATTACCATAAGGACACTCATCATTAATAATCAATTAGCATATTTTAATCAATCATGTTTGGTTCCTATTTTCATAGAATATCTTTCCTTTCATTTTCATAGATTAGGTTAGCTTACAACATCATTATTCTTAGGCAATAGTGGAGCCCCATTATGCTTGATAAGAAGTAGAGACAGATTCAATTTCATTTCATATTCATCAAATAGATACCCATTCTACTCGGGAAAAAGCAGAGACATAGATTCAATTTTCTTTCATTTTCATCAAATAGAGCCCCCTTCTGCTCGAGCAAAATAAAATACATAAATTTAGTTTTCTTTCATATTCATCGAATAGAGCCCCCTTATGCTCAAGAAAAAGCAAAGACATAGATACAATTTCCTTTCATATTCATAAATTAAGATCCCCATTCTGCTTGAGCAAAAGCAAAGTCATCAATTAGCTTATATTAGCTTACATCCCTATTCTACTCGAGCAAAAATAGATATGGATTAGATTTAATTTCATGTAATTTACTACTTTCATAGATTAGATTTACTTTCATGTCATTTATTTCTTTCATAGATTATGTTTTCTTTCTTTCATCAATTTGCTAGCCTAGATCCTTGAGTGAACCTTGTATCTAGTGATCTACTCTAGTCACCTGGTGGTTGTAACAACTAGTTATCCATGCAATCTAGTAGGATGGTTATATTACCATAAGGACACTTATTTCAACAAAAAAAACACAAAAAACCCCATCCACAAAACAACACCTACTAGTTTCATCCATTCAATACACTCCCAATAAGGTCAATTGCCTCATCATCATCATAAATTCTATATTTTGTTGAATCATCACTTGAGGGGGTAGATAACACCAACAAAATAATACCTCAAACAAGATAAATATTCAAACCCCCATTTTTGGACTCAATGTTTGTCTAAGAACCTTATCTACGACTAATCATGCACCCTACTCTATTAGGTCTAAATGTAAAATTTCTCTTCACACAAACTCTAATAAAATCTAAGTGGCTACGTGTTAGTCCAATGTCTATAAGGGTTTGTATTCCTTATGCTACAATCAAGGTGGAAATGCTAACCAACCACTTATAATTTATTATAGCATCATGAGAACAGTTACCACATGACTGGTTCATTCACCAAAACCAAAGCACTCAATAATTTGTCAACAACAAGGTTCAAAGATATTCATTGCTTCCACCACTAGGGTATCCTACATTATTCTTGATCTGGGGCAATCAAACATCCACCCCCCCCAATAACAAAATTCACTTCTATCATTCACTCATCTACACAGCTATAGGTACCATTTATTTTTGCATCGCATTGTATTTTTACTTAACACAATACAAAAATGCAATCTATAGACATCAAAATCAAGCACATTAAATCCTAATTAGTTAATCACAATTAATTAGTATATTTAATATTAATTTAAATTAATTAATATTAAATTAAATATTCATTCACTTAAGTATTAATTAATACCTAGGCTACCCACTTCTAGTCCCTCCTTACAGGAACATTACCCCTTTCCATCCTCCTTCCACATCATTTCCACTTCAGTCCAGTTCCATCCGACATCCCTCATTACAGTTATGCACAACAAAGGATTACCCTTCTCCAAAAATAAACTCTAGTTTACTACACTTGCCACATCTCGTAGTTGCACCTCCATCCTCAAATCAGATATTTTAGTATGCACGCACACCTGATAAGGATTCCAACATGCACACAATTAAAAATATCCATTTAAATTAATTTACACATTTAATTTAAATGCACAATTAGTTCAAACATGCATATACAAATAAATATACACATTTGATTTAATATGCATATTTAATTCACATGCACATTTAGTTCAACAAACACATAGTTCAATATGCACACATTATCCCATGAAGATTCCAAAGAACACATATGTTACAAATTACACGCACATTCTTGGTGATAACTCTAAGGTGTGCACATCTAGTGATATCTCCAAGGTAGGCATATCTTCTTTTTGTTAGCATGCATCCTTTGTGATAATATCAATGCAAAGGGAAACTTTTGGTTACACCACTTAACAAGTTTAGTCACCACCTTATTCATCCCCCCAAAAGCTCTATAAATGTACCCTCTCCTCCTTAATGAAGCATGAGGATGGTATAGGTACATGGATTCTAAAAAAATCTAATCCAAATTTACATTCAAACACCTGATTAATCACATGCAACCATTCTAATCCCATGCTAGACATAGATCATAGTATTCTTTAGGCCTATATCTCACTTTTGGCAATGGTGGGACACCATAGTCTATGACTGTTCAACTTTGAATGATCTCAGGTCATGGTTGTCCTAATCCAGATGGTCTACAAACATAGTGGTCAGCCCCCTAGATGATCAACATTCAACCTACATAGATATTTTTAGAAGTAGCACGATGCAACACGATGCATCACAACAACAATGGCAACAAAGGAAGGTAAAATCAATTTGTATTTTATTTCCATATATACATTAACACTTACTTTCTATATTTAGTTTTATATATTTTTAATCTAAGCCTCACTTTGGGAGGCCCAACATATATTACTAATGGTTTGCATATTTTGTGCATAGGTACACAGATTCAGAGTCAACAGATCCAGACATCGATCCAGATTCTACACATCCAACACATGCAGTGAATCAAATGTAGATCCACCACATCTAGATCTAGATCCAACAAAGTGATGGTCACAAAAAACTTTCCCAATAAACTGTTATAGTGAAATAATGCCCATGCACCATTGTATCTTGTAAAAGGGATTTGTCCCTTCCATAAATTTGTACAACCCATAAGGGTTTGATTGTAATAAAAACAAAAGAGAATAAAGGGCATATAATACACATATTTATTGTTCTTTTATTTACATATTTGCTATGGTGCATATTTTTCCCATCTATAGTTTGATATATAGCATCTAAGCACTTTTTTAGACTTATTACTAAAAATAGTAACTCTTAAAATCATACTTCTATTTTTAGTAAGTCACTAGTAGTTCAAATCACAACAAAATAGCTATTGGTACTCGTGGACATCAAAAAGAGATGGAACAAACTGCCTTAATGTTGGATACCATCACCAAACAACTTAGTGCCATTATTGAAGACAATAAATCAATACATGATGACATCCAATGATTCAAAAATGAACACTACCTTCAAAACCAAAATTCATGAACAAATTCTAAAGGTTGAGTCTAAGCTTCAAGGTGACCCACAAGTATTTGAGTATCAGGATACATAACAATCAAGGGAAAGAGAATGACCCCATAAGTAAAGGGAAGGTTTTCACCCTAATTTTGACCATGATACTACCTTCAAGATGCCTAAATTGGACTTTCTTAAGTTCAATGGGAAAGACACAAATGGGTGGTTATGTTGTGTTGATCAATTATTCTAACTCCACAATGTTCCTATTGGATCCTCAAAATCCAACTTGAAAAGTACCCCTAATTCAAAATTTTGAAGAGTCTAGTAAGGCCCTAGGGTTAGGTGTTTTTCAAAAGTCAAATGGTTTTTAAAATTTTGAGCCACGAAAGTGGTACAATTCAAAATATCAAGTCTATTAGACCTATGAAGTCTTGTTGACCACCCCAAAATCTACCCATTCCACTTTTTGAATGGCCATAAATTGTAACCCTTGAGCACTAAATTTTAGATACAAAGTCTAAGGCACCATGAAAATTCATCCCTAATTCCAAGGTCTACCAATAATTTCTCAAGTCATAAATCCTAAGATCGCCCGCTCATTATACCCCTAACTTCATACTATAATAATGCATAAATAATATATCCCTTTCATTTTCATTTTTTAAAATTGGTCCATGGAAAATAAAAGTTCAAATCACCCTCTAGGTCCAAAGGAATCTCCCCCCGGCAAAAGGGTGTATAATTTAAATAAAATTCAAAAGGGGCTTTCTCCCTAAGGTTTGATTGAGTAAAATTGAGTGGCTCAGATGGAGGTAGATGAACCTAAGTGATTAACTACCATTGGCTTGAGCCATTTTAAATGCTTGCAGTCGATTGATCAAAAGGTATGCCAAAAAAATACTTACACCTTCCCTAAGGACTAATTCTCTCCAATGCACATTAAAATATTTCCCCCCTTCGGCTCCAAGTTACATCGACCTCATTTATTTTTAAAGCCTAAGTGTAAGACCAAAAATATTTTTCATTCCAAATCCTTAGGTTTTCACATGTGTTTTCCCCCTCATTTATCCCATAAGGTTAATTCCAAAGAGGGTCCCTTGAAAATTATATTCTCTTGCTAAAGTGTCAAGGATCTATAATACATACTCTCCCTTTTTACCTAAAGCATCATGTACTACGTGGTCTTAGAAAAACAAACCTTAAGGTAACCAAATATAAGAATTTGTGACTTAAAAATTTCTACTCGATTGGTATAAATAATATGTGGTTCAAGAGAAAGCAAGCACCCTCATGTGATCATTTCCTATTGGCACGATCCACTTGGAGTGCCCACATATGATTGACTAAGGACTCAACTAAAAAATAATCCCATTCAACCTAAGGTATTAAGGGTCCTTACGCACATTAAGATCTTCCCCCTCTTGCCCCAAGATTATATTACCTCATAAGTCCTATCCTAAGATGTACACTTATTTCCTATTGGCATGACCCATGTGGAACTCCCATGCTTAATTGGTCGAAAGCTTGAAAAAAAATGATTTCCCTAGTCCTAAGGTTTAAGGTTCCTGAAATAATATCTTGAAGTCCATAAAGTCAAACCTATGTTGAGGTCCACATATTTTATCTCCCTTTAAACTTTATACACCAAGACTAACCTTTAGGTTTCATAAAAGTGTTCCTCAATAGGAAATTAAACTCTCCTAATATTTTTATGCTAAGAAAATGTTTAGGCAACTTGGATGCTTGAATTTTATTGGCTTGAGGGATCTCAGGCAAAGCTATTTGATTGGATAGGAAATAAATGAATTTTATTGGTACGGGTCATTTCCATCACTTATATCCAATTGGTATGGATAGAATCAAGTGTAGATATCAATTGGGAGAAAATTAATTAGATTCATCTTCTTAAGCTTCCAAAGTCCAAAACCATGAATTAATATTCCACCCCCTTGTTCCCTCGATCGAATTTAAAGAGATCCTTATAAAGTCTTATCTTAGAAAATATTCATGTACCCAGAGATAAAAAAAATTAGAATGAATTCACCTAATTTTATATCAATTGCAAGATATGTGGCTTACATGAAAGTGGGTCAACTTAGACGTTGTGATCCCATTGGTTGAAAAATGTGTGGATCAAAAGAAATTGGGCATTCTTAAATGCTTGAAATTGATTGGAATGGATGACTTGATATGCTTACACCTGATTGGTTGGAATGTTGACCAAATAATAATCTCACCCTTACAAAGGTTTATGATTGCACATGAAAATATTTCCTCCCCTTTTTTTTAAACCTAGCATAATGGTCCTTCATGATATTATACCTTTAAAAAATAAAAATTATTGTAGTCCACATGGTGGAATAAATATAAGGACTCATGAAATATTTTTTTTGAGGTCCCTATGTCTTGGACTGTATCAATAATAATCATTTGTACCCCTAGGTTATGCATATTTCCTAATAGTCCTTGCCAAAGTATGCCCTAATAATATTTCTCCAAGTACATGAATTCAAACCTACATCTAGGATTCCCCTTTCTTGCCCTCCTTTAATACAAATTGAGAATTACAAAAACAATGTTAGGATGGGGTCCTAAAAACAAATGTAAAGAGTTTATCATATCTTTAAACCCCAAGAAATGCATATTCGAGGTAACTCAAGAGAAACTATTAGAACATATTGTCTCAAAGAAGAAATTACAATTGACCCTAAAAAAATAGAAGAAGTTTCTAAAATTCCTCCTCCCAAGAACCTCAAGGGAGTAAGGTCCTTCTTTGGGAGAAATAATATTGTAAGGAGATTTGTTCTAAATTTTATAGAAATAGCTAAACTAATAAATGATATGCTAAATAAGCATAGATAAATTAGGTGGAATAACATTAAATTATCCAAAGAATCAAAGAAGCTATAACTCATACCCCAGTGTTGATCCACCCTAATTACTCCAAATATTTCAACATCTCATTTGCTTCAGAACATACTATTGTTGCAGTATTATATTAGAAATATGAAGAGAATAATGAGAGGCCTATCGATTTTATGACTACTAGCTTGAAATGTTCTTAACTAAAGTGCGCAATGGTAGAAAAATAGGTGTATGCCATCATCAAAGCTTTAGACCATTTTAAAGCATCTTTGGTTCAAATAAATTTATGGCCTATATTCCCTATATTGCTATTAAAGATGTCTTCACCTAGCCTGAACCATCAAGAAATTTTGCAAGATGTATGGTGAAGCTACTACAATATGATGTGGAATTTAAAGCAATTTAGATTGTGAGAGGACAAGAACTATCAAAGTATATGGAAAATAAGAAAGGAGAAGTTATGAATAATACTGTGATAATCAATGAAGAACATGAAGTGAGGATGACTAATAATATTGACTATATATTGTACAATAAAATTATCTTCTACCTACAGGATGTTTCATTTTTCAAAGATATGACAAAATGTAAGAGAAGATTAGTCAAGCAACAAGATCAAATATATCACTTTCAGGATGGCAAATTATACTAGAGACACCCAAATGGAGTTCTTTCACTCTATGTCTTTGAGAAGGAAGTGCCTCAAATTTTAGAACATCCTTCTGGTTTCTATGGAGGTCATTTTGCACCAAAAATCTACAACCCACAAAATCATGAGAGTTGATTACTACTGGTCTTACTTGTTTAAAAATGTTTACCAGTTTGTGAGAAGTTTCCATAATTATCAAATATTTATAGGGAAGAACTTACCTACCATGCCCCTAAAGCTAGTAATAGTTGATGCTTCATTTACTCAATGTGTATTAGATATGATTGGGGAGATTAATCCAAATTCCTCTAGTGGTCATAGGTGGATTATTACAACCATAGATTATTTCACTGTGGATAGAGGCAACTCCTCTCAAGAATTCAACAATAGAGGTAGTTACCAAATTTATTGAAGATAATATTTTAACAAAATTTGGATTTCCTAAGAAATTGGTGACTAACAATGGAACTTATTTTACTTCCTTTGAAATGATTGAGTTTTGTGCTAAGTATGGTATAGAGCTATCTCATTCTACCAATTACTATCCTCGAGGAAATGGTCTAGCAAAAACCTCAAATAAAAACTTGATTACCATGATTAAAAGAGCATTGGACAAAAATAAAAGTTGGGATTATGAGCTAAAATTTTCTCTATGGACTAATAGAATCTCTATTAAGAAGAGTATGGGTAAGTCCCCCTATGATCTTGTGTATGGTAAAAGCACCTTGTTCCCCCTTCAATTGAAAAACCATGCTCTATCTATGTTATGGCTAGATCATGAAAATCATGATGCTCTTCAAATGATTTTGGATCAGATTGCCCAACTTTAGGAAGAAAGGAGGGATGCTTTCCTAAAAATAACAAAGCAAGCTCAAAAAATAGCACAATATTTTAATAAGAAATCCATAGCAAAATCTTTCTATGAGGGATACATAATGCTTTATTGGGACCCTAAAAATGATGAGCTTGGAAATAAAGGGAAGCTAGAGCCCAAATGGCTTGGCCCTTATCAAAATTTTTAGGCTATTGATCAACATAATTACAGGTTGTAGAGCTTAGACGGTAGATAATTATCAATCCCTATCAATGGCCAACATCTGAAAATCTACCATTCTACTTTAGGGCCAAGAAAGGTATGATAAAAAAATGTGTAAAAAAATGTGTGTGCATGCTTTTATTTTTTTTACAGGTGTCTTATTCCATAGGTTAGATAGATTTGGTCAACCAAAGATTTTGGATTTATAAAGCACCTCAAATATCATTTTTGCCACCTATCCCACAACCAAATATAATGTTGGATTCTCAAAATCTAGCATAAGGTATACCCCTAGTTTTAAACTTCAATATATCTCATGGGTTCATAAGCCTAGGTCATATTATTACTATGTGTATAGGTTAAGTCTAAAACTTCCCATAAGTCTATGAAAATTCCATATCTTATTTTCAAGACATTTTATAGTCCCTAGGTTAGCCCATATTTTTCTAATAATCCATTTTCAATACTTAGTTTTATTTTCTTTAAGAGTGATAGGGACACCATAATATTTCTATCATTTATCTAAATTCCTTACTTTCTATTGATAATTCATATCCAATAAATAGCATAGTTTATATTTTCTTTTTTAGTCTAAGTCCAATAGGAGAGTCATAATATTTTTTTTTATATGTTAAATTAGCTCATTTTTTCCTTGTGCATAAATTCAATTCCATCTATTTTGTCTCATTTGGTGCCCCTCTTTGTTAAATCTCATGCACCTTCCCTAATCTTCTATGGCTCATGTCAACTCATAAATTCAAAGTCCACCCAAGTTTTCTAAAGTTGCTTTCCTCCACAACTATGTGTTGAGCATCTTCCCATGTTACCAATGGCCCATATCAACCCATGTGTCATCAATAAATCAGTCATAAAATATTCTTAGCATATTCCCCCCATATGTCTAAAATAGCTCAACAAAGCTCCTTTGGGTTTATATACTAAATTCATCATGGTCCATCAAGTCCTATCCTTAATCTGCCTGATCAAATATTCATTTTTCATAATGTCTACCCCTATTGGGAGCACCCTATTATTCCTAAGGTTTCAAAGTATTTAATATGTGAATATTGAATTCCTCATTCACCCTATTTAACATAGTTATCTATTTAAAAATCATGTGTCTAAAGTCCATATAAGTCTTTCAAAATAAAACCATCCCTATAAGTCAATCATATTTATCATATATCCATGGTCCGCATTCACCTTAGCATCATTGTTAAATCCTAAATGCTCAAGCATTTCCTCAATTAAAGTCTTATGCTCCATAGTTCTCTCAACCAAAATGGACGCTCCACATTAATTATGTTAGAATAGATGAACAATCTTGTGTAGCCAAATTTTTGGTCATATAATCCAAATTCCTTTGACTTATTCGTTATGTTTGACTCATCCGCCATATAATCCAAATTTATCATATTCATTAAAAAAAAATTATCCATCATGAGTTGCATCAACTAAATCAATTATTTGCTTTATACAATAGGAAAAACAAAATATTTAGACTAAATTCAAAAGACACTGATTAACGGTATGCATTTTGCCATGTGGATAGAGATCAATGATCTACAACAGCTAAAAATGAACGATCCACAACTATCGATCACTATTTTGAAGAAATAAATGGTCTACATTATTCTAGCACCTTATGGATTAACGACCATGATTCATTGATAAGATTTAGTGAATAAATGTGATACATATGGAGGGAGATAATTAGCTTAGAAGATATTTGAAAATTCAAAGAAAATCTACCGCTCATATTTGTTGATAAAAATAAATCTATGGTGCATATCTATTGATGAATATGGACAAAACCCTTTGTCTGGACCTATCAAAAATATATGGCGCACATTACCCCAATGTTAGAATAATGAGTGGCCCATGTTGATTGACAAAAAATACTTCAAGTCTTGGGATAATGGATGGTTTGAATTTCTCCAAAAGATTCATATCAACAACTATAGTTGATCGCTACAAAATTTATTAATTTGATTGATTAGAAGTCTTATGGTCTATAATGTATTATGGGTACCTATATTTGATGGAATATTGTGCTCCATGTATCAAATATAGACGGTCCATGAATTGCATAACAAGAAAGCACAAAAATTTTAGATTAAATTAAAGATCAAATCAATGGTCTGTGGTTGTTCAAATACTTCATTCAAAGGCTAATATTAAAGGAAATTATCATAAGCCAAAAAGATAATCAAAATCTAGAGCTAAGGTATATGAAGAAAGAGACAACTTGAATGTGGTCATGAAATACAACAAACAGCCAATATTATATTGTTCAAAATATCTATGATGACCAGCATCTTAATATTTATGGCTAAGTGATTTCATCTATAGGATAAAATGTAATAAATCATCTAGGGTATGGGTAGATGCACTACATGTTCATGTAAATAGGTGGTAAGTAAATAAAAGGTTGATCACACTAGTGATCCAATGGATAATTCATCATGTGTAGCTTTTGTACATAAAATAAAGTTGCTTCAACAATTAATTTGCAACATTAATAAAACCAAAAAATATACAAATAATTTGGCAAGTCAAATAGACATAACAGAGATTGTATTTCCTTTAGATATTTTCAAAGCATGAATTTTCACATTCACTTCCATTACTTCACCAAATTTGTACCCCAATGAATAAAGGTCAAATATTTCATGCATGGCAAGGATTGCATTTGAAAATTTAACATGATATAAAGTCAAACTGATAAATTTTATGCAATAATATGACATGTCATTCTATACTCAACATGTTGTCAAATACACAAAAAGTAACTCAAAAAGAAGAAACTCAGTTGGCAAGAAAAAGGATGTGAATAGATAGTTCACATAAAGCTGAATCTTTGGGAAAAATATTTCACCAAAATACGTGATTGTTGTATGATGAAAAATGACCAACTGAGAAGGTTCCTGCTAGATTGTGTAAAGAGCATAAAGTGGCACGGAGATGATGGACTCTAGCCTACAAGTTCTTGGAATATCCACTCAAGGCACCTTGCCTAGACCTAAACAAATTTTAGCTATAACAAAGTATAGTCATTGAGGTATAATTTTATGGGGTTGACCTATGTTTTGAGCACCCATTTTTACTATATCCCCTTCCTTTCTTTATTTTATTCTTACTATAATACCACTTCTACCATTTTTCACTCGTTTGTTTCATATATATTTTATCCCTATCCTTTCTTTCAACTTTTTCCCTCTTCACCATAGTTTTACCTCATTTTTGTTGAAGAACACAAGCTTATACTGAGAGGGGGGGTGAACAGTATAAGACCTCTTTTTACTTTTTCCTTTATACTACAAAATAGTAAAGCAATATACCCAAAGCAATATCAAAGCAATGCACAAAATCATCCACAAAGTGACAACAATTTTAACGTGGTTCACCCAGAATTGTTGGGCTACGTCCACGGATAAAATATTTCACTAAATTTTATCAATCCAAATTCTGGGAATACCTTTCCCGATTACAATGTTTATGGGCACCAACCCAAAGGAGACACCAATCCCCTAATCTCGAGTTCGTGGGCACCAACCCACAGGAGACACCAATCCCCTAGCTCTGCTCTGGCTGGTGATCCTCTAGAAGACCTCTGCCTCCGCTACCCTTAGCAAATGGAACTCTATCCATAGAAGACACCTATCCTCCCTGCTCTGGCTGGAGACCTCTGTCCTCAACTCTGTCACCTCCAAATATGGTCCTCGAATTTGCACTGAACACAGTCCTTCGATCTAGCACAAATGTCCTCCTTCTCTTTCTCTGATCTGCACCAAACACAGTCCTTCGGTTTGGCACAAATGTCCTCGTTCTCTTTCTCTGATCTGCACCAAACATAGTCCTTCGGTCTGGCACAAATGTCCTCAAAACTGCACCAATCTCTGTCCTCAATTGGTCTTCAAATCTGGTTCACGAAGTTGTTCACAAGCTTCCACTAAAGCTTGCTTGATCTTCACCCAAGTCTTCACCAAGACTTGTCTCAGATCTGCTTTGCAAGTTCTCACTAGAACCTGCCCAAACTGCTCCACAAGCTCAACAAAAGCTTGCTCAAATCTGTCCAACAATCCCTCTCAATGATTTGTCCAAAACCATCAAGGCCTGCGCACTATCTTCGAACATCATAGAAATGATGCACCCAATAGCTTTGCACTTTTCTGCTCTCTGTGCGCTCTGCTTCGCACTTAGCTCGATTCGGCATGACTTTCTCTCTACACCCTGTGAACTTAACTTGTGCACTTCAACAATGCATTCGATCACTTCACAACTCTCCAAACAGCCCTCCTTTTATACTAACACTTTCAAGATCAAAACCTTGATCTTAGTCGATTGCACAACCCTAAACTACGTCGGTTGCAAACCCTAATCTTTGTCATCCCAAATTTAACTTTGTTGACCTCATTGCCTCTACAACTCTTCTGTAGCTTCTATCGCGAAACTACAACATGTCACGATATCATGACACCTTTGCAACCGTATACCTTCTTTTGGCTTTTGTCATGATATCGCGACACTTCAGCCTTTGTCGACTTCAACTAAGCTCTTGTCATGATATCATGACACTTCTGACTTAGTCAGCATCAACTTTGCTTTTGTCATGAAATCGTGACACTTCTCCCTTCATCGACCTCCTTTCTACTTTTGTCGCGAAATCATGACACTTCTGTCTTCATAGCCTTCCTCTCTGCTTTTGTCGTGAAATCATGACACTTCTCCTATAGAAGGCCTGCATTCTATTTTTTTCATGAAATCGTGACACTTTCTCCAACCGAATGCTGCCATCTCAATCTATCGTGAAATCGTGACACTTTCTCTTCCTTGCACTCTTGTCTGCTTGCACTAGCGAAAACGGAACATGTCGCGAAATCATGACACTTTCGCTACCTTGTGTTTTTCTCTGCCTTACGCCCGTGAAAATGGAACATGTCATGAAATCATGATGCTTTCACCTTTGAGCTCTTCCTCCTTGAATTTGTCATGAAATCATGACACTTCTAGCTTCCTTACGTTTTCTTTGTAGCCTGTCGTGAAATCGTGATGCTTTCAGCTTCCGTATGACTTCTCTGCAACCTGTCACGAAATCGTGACGCTTCTCATTTCAGACTCTTCCCTTTGCTGCATGTCGTGAAATCATGACAGTTCTTACTTGGAACATTTTCATCTGTAGCATGTCGTGAAATCGTGACACTTTATCTTGCTTCCACTTTGTCTTCTGACTTGTCGCGAAATCGTGACACTTTTTCTCCTTAGCGCTTTTCTTTTCTTCGGGTCACGAAAACCCGACATGTCGCGATATCGTGACACTTTTTCTCCTGGACTCTCTCTCCTGCATTATGTCATGAAATCGTGACATTTTTTCTTTCGGACTCTCTCTCCTGCAACATGTCGCGAAATCGTGACACTTTCGTTCGTTCAACCTTCCTTGCAATATGTCGCGAAATCGTGACATTTCTGACTCCGAACATTCTCTCTCCTCTTTGAGTCATGAAACTGCGACATGTCGCGATATCGTGACACTTTTCTAAAAAGCTTTCTCTCTCTTGCTTAAGTCGCGAAAATGCGACATGTCGCGATATCGTGACATTTTTCCAACTTACTTTCTTTCGAACTTGTCATGCCGAACCTTCATCAAAACAAATTATTTTACATCAAATAAAATTCCTTCCAAAGCTTCTTGACATCAATGACAACTTATACACTTGAGCAAAAGCAATGTACCCAAGGTACCCAAAATTGCCAACAATCTCCCCCTTTGTCATTGATGGCAAACCTTTACTGAAAACACGTCTCAAGAGCCAAAACTGAAACCAACTGTGCTAACAACTGAGAAATTGTGCCCACAACTAAGAATATTCCTTTGAAGTTTTGCTCCCCCTGACTTGAAGCTTTCCTCTTCACTTGAAGCTCTCCCCCTTACTCATATCTCTCCCCCTTTGTCATCAATGGCAAAGGGTCACCTTTGGGGCTCGAGACTAAGAATGAGCCTCTTAGCTTAGTCCCTCCCCCACCTCCTGATGAGGTGATTAATTATGGGGTGGGAGTAAAACTCCCATTAGGCACTGATCATCATCAACGTCTATAATTTCCTTGTCGGGCCTTCTCTTGAACTCTTTGCCCGTATTCCTGTTCTTGTCACTGTTCTTGTTCTTGTTATCATTCTTGTTCTTATCCATGCCTTGATCCTTGGACCTGTTCATACCACTGTTCCTGTTCCTATACCTTGGAAGTTTAGCTCTACACTGTCTAGTTGTGTGACCTTCATTGTTACACTTATAACAAGTAACAATGTTATTTCTTTTAGGCATACCTGTTCTTTGAATCTGCCTATTCTGACCAAACCTATTTTGATCAAACATGTTCCTATAATTAACCTTGCAATAGACTTCCTTGTGCCCAAACTATTGACAAGAGTAGCAATACCCTTGAAAGAAACTAGCGCTTCTGAAATTGTCGTTTACCTTCTTCACTTGAGCCATGCAATGTGCAGCCATGTGACCAAACCTGTGACACGCAAAACATCTGTCGTGAAATTTTCTTTTATTCGACCTCTTGGGTCCTGAAAACTTCTTCTTCTCATTCTAAATTTCGTTTTCTATTTCTACGCATCTATCATTCAAGGACTCATGATCTGAAATACTTTCCTCATTAGAACTCTCTTCCTTTTGGAGTCTCTTACTAGACTCTCCAACTTGTTCCTTGGTGGCTTAACAAAACCAAGGCCTGTTTTATCCGTTGTCTTTCTTTGACCTTTGATGAGTGACTTAACCTTTTTGGAGCTATCTTGAAACCCGTAAAGCTTATCCTTGTACTCTTTAGTTTCCTCTTTCAAAGAAGCCATTTTCTGTTCTAACTCACTATACTCAAGAACCTTAGACTCTAACTCATCCTTGAGTTCTTGTATCTTAGCCATAGAGAAGTCAAGACTTTCTATAAGATCATCTCTCTCCATACAACATTCATCTAACTTATCCTTGAGTCTAGCATTCTTCTTTCTTTCCTTTTTCAAAACACTAAGAGCGTTAGTAAGTTCACTTTCAAGATCCTTTATTTGTTTGCTTTCTGAATCATCAAAGCCATTTTCAGATTTCTTATCACTAGAGGTGCTACCTTTTTCAAAAACCATACACGCATCTTCCTTATAGTTTTCTGAAGCATCCTCATACATACTAGAAACCAAATCATTATTTGTACAATCATCCTCAAGGTGACCAAAATTTCCACATCTAAGACATTTCATGATAATGAATCTATGTTTCGGTTCTTCCTCTTTTTCCGATATGAACAACATCTCATTTTCATTATCACTTGAAGAACTTTCACTATCACTACTAGAACACTTACTTGCTTTGTCTAGGTAGAAACTCTTCTTGTGCTTGTGAGAATACCTCTTTCCTTGATTGTTGTGCTCATCTCTATTTTTCTTGTGATGCTTGTGCTTTTCAGAATCCTTGCTCTTAGAATCCTGTTTATCTTCATCACTTTCATCCTTGGGAACAGTACAGTCTGTAGCATAATGACCAAACTTTCCACAATTGAAACATCTTATATTTTTCATGCTTTTGTGCTTTCTAGAGAACTTGCCTTTCTTGCTGTAATACGCCTCTTCATCACTAGAAGACTCATCACTCTCTTGAATTTGTTTACCCTTGGATTTCTTGGTAGCCTTGAAAGCTGCCTCTTTCTTGACATCAACCTTCACTTGAGTTCTCAACTCAAATGCTACAAGTATACTATGGAGCTCATCATTTTTCAACTTATCCAAATCTTTAGCTTCCTCAATAGCAAAAATCTTTTCACTAAATCTATTAGGAAGAGATCTTAAAATCTTATCACAAACATCATTTTCAGCAAGCTCAAGACCTAAGTCTTTCATGGAGTTAACAACCTCATCCATACGAAGCATGTAGTCACTAATATTTTCATCATCATTCATCTTGAGTTGTTCAAACATACCTTTGAAGTGTCTCAACTTGGCCTTTCTGACATTTGAATCACCTGTATGAACCACCTACAATTGTTTCCACATTTCACTAGTTGTTTTGCAGTGAATTACTTTGGTGAGATCTACTTTACGTAGGCCTTTCAAGATTGCGTTCATTGCTTTTGAATTTCTGTGATGTAGGAGCCTTTCTTCTTTAGTATTTGGACCATGTACAGGAATAGTGTACTCATCTTCAATTACTTCCCATACCTCATTACCAAGTGCCATTAGATGAACCTTCATCCTTGCACTCCAAAGACCAAAATCTGACCCATCAAGAATAGGTGTTGCATTGCCACTTGAATAATCCATTGTGTTCTTTATTAGCTTTTCCTTCAAGCTGTTAAACTTTTTGAAGGCACCCGCTCTGATACCAATTGAAGAACACAAGCTTATACTGAGAGGGGGGTGAATAGTATAAGACCTCTTTTTACTTTTTCCTTTATACTACAAAATAGTAAAGCAATATACCCAAAGCAATATCAAAGCAATGCACAAAATCATCCACAAAGTGACAACAATTTTAACGTGGTTCACCTAGAATTGTTGGGCTACGTCCACGGATAAAATCTTTCACTAAATTTTATCAATCCAAATTATGGGAATACCTTTCCCGATTACAATTTTTATGGGCACCAACCCAAAGGAGACACCAATCCCCTAATCTCGATTTCGTGGGCACCAACCCACAGGAGACACCAATCCCCTAGCTCTGCTCTGGTTGGTGATCCTCTAGAAGACCTCTACCTTCACTGCCCTTAGCAAATGGAACTCTATCCATAGAAGACACCTATCCTCCCTGCTCTGGCTGGAGACCTCTGTCCTCAACTCTATCACCTCCAAAGCTGGTCCTCGAATTTGCACTGAACATAGTCCTTCGGTCTAGCACAAATGTCCTCGTTCTCTTTCTCTGATCTGCACCAAACATAGTCCTTCGATCTGGCACAAATGTCCTCGTTCTCTTTCTCTGATCTGCACCAAACACAGTCTTTCGGTCTGGCACAAATGTCCTCAAAATTGCACCAATCTCTATCCTCAACTGGTCCTCAAATCTGGTTCACAGAAGTTGTTCACAAGCTTCCACTAAAGCTTGCTTGATCTTCACCCAAGTCTTCACCAAGACTTGTCTCAGATCTGCTTTGCAAGTTCTCACTAGAACCTGCCCAAACTGCTCCACAAGCTCAACAAAAGCTTGCTCAAATCTATCCAACAATCCCTCTCAATGATTTGTCCAAAACCATCAAGGCCTGCGCACTATCTCCGAATGTCGCAGAAACGATGCACCCAATAGCTTTGCACTTTTTTGCTCTTTGTGCACTCTTGCTTCGCACTTAGCTCGATTCGACATGACTTTCTCTATGCGCCCCACAAACTTAACTTGTGCACTTCAACAACGCATTCAATCACTTCACAACTCTCCAAACAGCCCTCCTTTTATACTAACACTTTCAAGATCAAAACCTTGATCTTAGTCGACTACACAACCCTAAACTACATCGGCTACAAACCCTAATCTTCATCGGCCCAAATTTAACTTTGTCGGCCTCACTGCCTCTGCAACTCTTATGTAGCTTCTACCACGAAACTACAACATGTCATGATATCGTGACACCTTTGCAACCGTATACCTTCTTTTGGCTTTTGTCGTGATATCGCGACACTTCAGCCTTTGTCGACTTCAACTAAGCTCTTGTCGTGATATCGTGACACTTCTGACTTAGTCAGCATCAACTTTGCTTTTGTCGCAAAATCGTGACACTTCTCCCTTCATCGACCTCCTTTCTGCTTTTGTCGTGAAATCGCGACACTTCTGTCTTCATAGCCTTCCTCTCTACTTTTGTCACGAAATCATGACACTTCTCCTATAGAAGGCCTGCATTCTATTTCTGTCATGAAATCGTGACACTTTCTCCAACCGAACGCTGCCATCTCAATCTATCGTGAAATCGTGACACTTTCTCTTCCTTGCACTCTTGTCTGCTTGCACTAGCAAAAATAGAACATGTCGCGAAATCGTGACACTTTCGCTGCCTTGTGTTTTTCTTTGCCTTACGCTTGCAAAAATGGAACATGTGAAATTGCGATGCTTTCACCTTTGAGCTCTTCCTCCTTGAATTTGTCGTGAAATCACGACACTTCTAGCTTCCTTACGTTTTCTTTGCAGCCTATCACAAAATCGCGACGCTTTCAGCTTCCGTACGACTTCTTTGCAACCTGTCGTGAAATCGTGATGCTTCTCATTTCAGACTCTTCCCTTTGCTGCATGTCGCGAAATCATGACAGTTCTTACTTGGAACATTTTCATCTATAGCATGTCGTGAAATCGTGACACTTTATCTTGCTTCCACTTTGTCTTCTGACTTGTCGCGAAATCGCGACACTTTTTCTCCTTAGCGCTTTTCTTTTCTTTGGGTCGCGAAAACCCGACATGTCACGATATCGTGACACTTTTTCTCCTGGACTCTCTCTCCTGCATTATGTCATGAAATCGCGACATTTTTTCTTTCGGACTCTCTCTCCTACAACATGTCGTGAAATCGTGACACTTTTCTATCCGTTCAACCTTCCTTGCAATATGTCGCAAAATCGTGACATTTCTGACTCCGAACATTCTCTCTCCTATTTGAGTCACGAAACTGTGACATGTCGCGATATCGCGACACTTTTCTAAAAAGCTTTCTCTCTCCTGCTTAAGTCGCGAAAATGCGACATGTCGCGATATCGCGACATTTTTCCAACTTTCTTTCTTTCAAACCTATCATGCCGAACCTTCATCAAATCAAATTCCTTCCAAAGCTTCTTGACATCAATGACAACTTATACACTTGAGCAAAAGCAATGTACCCAAGGTACCCAAAATTGCCAACATTTGCAAGTATATATATTTATTGTATCCTATATTCCACTTTCTACAATCCCCATATCTCTCTTGCTTCCCATTTTATTCTTTCTCTCCTTCAAAAGTGCTAAATTTAAAAGAAGGCTATCTGAGGCACCAAAAATATGATGCCAAACCTTGACTACGTTCAAAATATAGAAAAATGGTCTTTTGAAACTCCAAAATTTATTAAATGCTACAAATTTTTTGAAATAATGCATAGTCAAAAAAGAAGTAGTTCGAGGAAGGATGAAACAACAAGATGAATGAATTCTAGTGGTTCAAAAATTGACCAACTATAAGGCCCTAGTCCAAAATAGTTGCACTCCATTGAAGAACCCTGTGTTTCAAAAGCTACCAAGTATCAACTCCAAAAAAAGATAATGCATAACAACTACAATCTAGCTATAAGCCACCACATAAATCAATAGAGTAGATGCAACCAAGTGTATAGAATAGATGGAAAAAATGTAATAGAATGGGTCATTTTTAAGCTTCAAATAAATGTTGTATCAGCGAAAGATGATATCAAGTTTTGCATAGCCAATTTTTACCAAAGGTATACTCGTCCTATCAGTTGTATCTTGTCTTCTATATCCATCCCTTATTTTTCCCCTTAATTATATAGACCTTTCTAAGGAAGTACCCAGTTTACTAAGATCATTTCCAATGGTTGGATTGAAATATAGGAGGCTCTTTATTACCATATTAGAATTAAGAGTTGAAGTTATCTATTACATCATTTGAACTAATATTTTTTTTGTATTGGCTTAATGAGATCTGAGTCATTTCACTAAAATTTAACTGTAACAATTTTTTGGTATTAATACAAAACCTACTTCCTCATTTGCATATTTCTCTGTTCAATGTGTGTATGCTTTACATTTGCATATTACATTATTTAAATGTGTAAATGGTGATTCTCCCTCTGGTAAATTTATTATTTGTTACATAATTTGAATAGATATAATTAGCCTAGTTTCTCCTTTATTTTTCTTGCTATCTCATTTAATTGTTTAAATATATTCTATAACTAATATTGGACAAGGCATCAATCTACTGATAAGAGCATAGTTAATGAGTATTGTGAATCTTGGTCAAAATTTTGAATGTTTTACATTACTTTTGTAATTTGGTCGAGCATAAGTATGAATGTTATAATATATTTTTTATTTAAGTATTACCGTACCTTACTCAATCTATCAAAAGTCTTGAGATAATTCTTTTTGAGTAAAAGAGGTGGATCCTCTAGAGTCCATAGTGTTGATTGGATTCAAAAAAATTTATGGCATGATAATCTTTAAGGGATGCAAAATTTTTCTCCAACACTTTCATAGTTATTAGGGGAATAGGATAATAAGCCACCAAATTTAATTATCCTCGGTAGGTCTAGCCAAGAAGTTAATTTTGTAGCCTAGGAGATTGCATTAAGATTATTCTATTTAGGAAGAAGATACTATTATTGTTGTGGGGGTAGATAATGATACATCACATAACCAAGAGGTGGATATAGAGGGGATTGAGAATATAAATATAGAATATAATTAGGTCTATCCAAGAAGTTGATTTGATAAATCCATTGTTGATTTGGAGAGGGTTGCATGTTCCGCTATGGAGGGTAATGCAGACCTTGTTGATTTGGAGGAGGTGGTGTAGACATTAAATTCTAATTATTTGCACTAGAATTCCACCAATTCATCAAAACCCTCAAAATTCATCCAAATCCCTCCAAATATTCAATTTCCCTTATAATCATCCTAAATTCCTCTCAATTTCCCCTCTAATAATCCTAAATCACTACTCACTATTCATAATCCACTATTCACTATTCACACTTAAGCCCCCTGGGAAACTCAAGCCCCTTTCTACACCCAAACCCTAGTCATCATAAGATCATCTTCTTGACCTAACTCTAGGTGCACACACATACTCCCAAGGTCAATTCTTGACTTGGGTCAATCCTTGACATAGGTCCTAGGTCCTAGGTCCACTTAACCCTAGTCAAACCCCACTCACAAATAAAACAAAAATCAAATATTTAATAATCCCTAGTCACATGGAGGAAAATTTTTCCATCCTCCACTAGGAATATAAAATCCCCTGACCCATCGTCTACCTCAATCCCACATGGGTAAATCAAATCCCATATCCCTCTCCCCATCTTGTCTCCCACATGGGTATATAAAGCCCATAACCCCATACCCCATCTTGTCCCCCACTAGGCCTAGTGGTAAGCCACCTCACCACCTCCTCTCCATCTCAATAAATTTTATAATTACCCCCCTCATTTATCTTATTTCATATGGAGGGAATAAAGAGGCTTGGCACATACCAATATGTTGCCAAAATTTCCCTAGGATCTAAGTAAGCAACCATGCACATTTACATTTTCATTTTTTATTATTTTGTTTAACACATTGGAATATGCTATTGATGCTTTCATTGTGAGCTTGTGTGTAGGTATTTGGATCCACATAGAGGCTTGGGAGGTCAAAAAATACAACTTCAAAACCCTTCCACAACTTGTTGTCTGATCGAGGAGATCATTTGTGACACCATAGAACTCATTTGCAAAGAAAACCCTCCGTTTTGGGAGGTCTATTGTAATCAAAAGGGCTTATTTATATCAATATCAACATCAAATTTCCATTTTGTTTATTAAATTGTTATGGTGCATTTCCTTAGTCACATAAATGGTGATCATAGTGGGAAATCATAGGATGGAGAACAATTATGGATAAGAAGATCATGGGCAAAGTCATTCATTAAGGTTTTTGTAGATCTGGTTAGTTGACAAGGTACTTGTCTATCTTTGTGGGTGCTAGCTAAGAGAAATATGTGTGTGGTGTGTTGTATGCACCCCCATAAGGCAATAGAAAAATATCACA
Source organism: Wollemia nobilis (assembly GCA_028583015.1). Classification (NCBI taxonomy): domain Eukaryota; kingdom Viridiplantae; phylum Streptophyta; class Pinopsida; order Araucariales; family Araucariaceae; genus Wollemia; species Wollemia nobilis. The sequence goes on from JAQPPZ010003212.1 coordinate 5,340,008, forward strand.
GATTGGGTAGATGTATTGAGTAAAGACCATTATTGCATCCTTCCATAGTTTTTGCTACCATGTTGCTTGACGTATGTCCACATGTTTACCGTTAGTTTTTTTTCTTACTTGCAAACCATTTCTCGCTTAGCCCATTAATGCCACTATGCACATAATTTGGCTTGAATCCCAATGTGAGACTTTGGAAAGTCACCCCACTTGCATTTCAAAACCCTAATACAAATTTGGACATGTGAACTCTTCCTTACTGGTACAAGCTCCAACAACCACATCATCATCAACATGTATTTTTAAATATAATATTTCCACATGTGGCACGAAGCCACCATGGTATAGTGGGAAGGCCACTTTATATTTTCATTAGTGAAAAGCATGGATGGCCCATCATCTCGTGTAGTCAAGATGCCTCCACCTTTTATTTTATTTTTTAAAGGTTACATGCATGTTAAACAAAATAAGGGGGCCCAACGTTAGTCTTTTTTATAATGTAAAAAGCAAGGGGGGATGGCCTTGTGAGAAGGAAAACTTTTTTTTTATAATGTAAGTGATAAATGGAGGCCAACTATGATTTTTAAAATCAAGCACAATGTTGTAGAATATTCCAAGAACAAAAATGAACAAAATGAACCAAAAAATCAGCAAAAGAAAAGCAAAAAATAAACAATTTTTTTTTTTTTTAAATCACAAAATTTGACAAAAAATTCAAAAACTCCACAAAAAAATTCAAACAAATAAAAAATCAGCAAAAAAAATGCAAAAAAACACCACAAAAAAATCAAGAAAATAAAAAACTCGATAAAAACAAAAAATTCAAAAAATATAGTCAAACATTTAAAAACTCAATCCAAAAAAAGAATAAAACTCAACAAATAAAAGCAAAAAAATAAAAAAATAACAAAAAAACAACAAAGGGAAAAAATTGAACAACAAAAAACAAAAACAAAAAAAAAGTCAAAATTAACAACAAAAACAAAAACAAAATCAAAAACCAAAAATAAATCAAAATAAAAAACAAAAACAATTATTCAACACAAGCAAAAAATAAACACCAAAAACATCAACAATCAAAAAAAATTCAATTTTGCATTTAGGTTAAGAAAATTTTGCATTATGCATTGTTCAGAATACCCTTCATTTTGCATTTTGTTTTGGCATCAACACATCAAACACAAAAACAACAAAAACAAACTTTGCACACACAATTTGCATAATCATATTGCATAGCATATATTTTTGTGAGGAAAACCTCCCACTGAGTTGGAATTCATCCCCAACCATTGGTTGAGCCCTTAGACACCCTAGTTAGTGTACATAGTTTCCTGGATTTCATCATCAAGAAATTGGTTACCCTTGTAACTAGCTCGAGGTAATCTTAAGGCTAAACACCCTTTGACCATGAGGCTTAATATTTAGTGGAAATTAGCTATCATTCTTGTCCAAGCATGATTGAGGGTGAAGCGGAAGCCTAGGTAGGTCAATAGTAGGAATAGTACAACCTCTTTTGAGAGGTTCATTTTTTCCCCTTAGGATACCCAAAGCCACAAACACCATTCTAAGAAGCTCTCTTTTAGTCGTTTGTGTACTTCTCATAAGAAGAGTCGACATAAACACCCTTGTAGATTTCACTTTATCACCCCTTTTTTATAGTTCCTAATTTTAAGGAATATAAAACACACAAAAACCAAAAATAAAAACAACACAAACAATTCCCAAAACATCCTTCATTTTGGTAAAAATTTCCCAAAATTTTCTAAAACATTACAAAAACTTCACAAAAACATTACAAAAACATACAAAATCACACGAAATTGCAAAACATCAAAAAATTCAAAAAAATCATTTGCATGTTTGTTTGATTGAATGCTTACCTTTTTGGTTGTGTAGATAGTACTGTTGGTCATCAAATCTGCCCAGGAAAGGATTTGGGTAAGTGTATGCGCCCTAGACCTAGACCAACATTGAAAGGCCGAAGGGAAGAGATGCCCCTCGTGCCAATCTCTGGAGAAATATCGGCTCCTGTTCTAAACCTTGCAAAGTATCATTTTTTTATGACACCTCATCCTCAAGTATCATTTTTTTATCCACTTGCATCCATCATCCCACTCCCTCACTAATCACCAATCATTTGTTCACTTGAGTAAGACAACATTATCTTCTCAATATTATTGCACACATGATCACTACCTCACACTCATTCTTAGCATTACTATCTATCTAATAACCTTGCCTGAGATTATCAAAAACCCTACTCTGCCAAGTCAAAATGCAAATTTTTTCTTCTCAACACAAACTCTAATCAAATATTAATTTGGTAAGACCCCCCTCACCTTATTTATTATAGTTTTTTTCAATTTCATGGCTTAGCTAATCCCTTACCAAATCAATTGGGCACATCAAATTATCAGGGATAAGGTTCATATATTTTCATCGCTTCCATCATTGGGCCATATTACATTGATCATGGTTCGAGATAATCTCAAGTCTCCTAATAAAGCATCACTTTATCCCTTTCACATTCATACCCAATAACCATCAACCATAATTATCATCCCACTCATTTTACATCTAAATTTTTCTCCTATATTCAGCTCCATCCTTCGATAAAGGCTCTTGATCTTGCAATGCCTTAACCAAAATGTAGAACTGATCAATTTGCCTGATATCAGCATGTTTAACCCTGGTGTACAGGTCATTCAGGCAAGCTACAATCTTGAAATATCTCATAATGAAATCTGTGACCTGCCCCTCTATTATAGGCTCTGCCCATTCGTCTATCTCCGAGACATCGCCTTCAAACTGAAGCCATGCCGGCTTAAGCTCTTCCTTGGTCAAAAGGTTCTCGTCATCATTTGTGAAGCTCGGGAAACCTAAGGAAGAGAGATCCTAGAAATATCCTAGTGATGCATGCTGCTCATTCTCAAACATGTCTAGGAGGTCTTTCACCTTCTGTGCCTTCCTCACCTTGGAAAAGAAGGCACGAATTATGTCTTGGGTCATGGACCAATCCCTAGCTGTCCGAATCATTGTAGCAACCTACAAGTCTTGATATTTTGTGCTTTGGACATCAAAGGCTAATTTGAGTCGGCCTCTAGCTTTCTGAGTGACCTCATCTATGATTGGCCCTCCTTCGACAGTGGCACGCTGTGCTTCAGTAATATAGGTCAAAATTGATAGGGCACTAGAGGCCCGGGATCTAAAATTTTTTAGCAAGTGTGAGCGAATTTCTTTGATCCTACCTCTGTCAAATAGTTTCAAGCTTTCTTTTTCATGCAACTGTTGCTTCAACTGCAATATCTTGCTTTCAACTTCCTTGGCCCTCAGATCATTCTTGACCTATCTCTGTGCTTGGTTCTGAGTTGTACATTGCAGTTGTAGTATTTGTTATTTTAGGGCGTGTGTTTCCTTTTTCATCAGCTTACATTGCTCCTCTGAATCCTCCATCTTGGATTAGATTCTAGCTAGCTCTTCTTCCAACTTGATTTTGGCATTTTTTGCTTCAAATTTGCATTGACTGGCGATGTTTGCATGTGCACAAAAATTTTCAATCTTGATGTGCATGGATTTAGATTCATTATCAACATTCAAATGCTCCAGGTCCTTGGATTTGTCTTGGTAGTCATAGTTCATTGGGGTCATTTCATCCAGGGGCTTCTGGACCTTGGGGATCTTTTTTACTTTATGCAACTTCCCAGCCTTCAAATTGAAGACAGTGCATTTTTCAACCTTGGCCAGAGAGCGCCCTCTCTTCTTCCTCGCCTCCTTCAGCATTTTTTCTATATTTTTCCGATCTAGGAGTAGCTTCTTGGCTAGAGAGAGTTCCTTAATTAAGGACATCTCTGATTCAAATGAGGCTAGATCTCCAGCCAAAGGGGTGAATAGATACAAAGAATGAATGGGGGATGCCTCACCAGAAGGTTCGACGACAGGTGTACTAGGAGTCCCAGTGAGTGCAACAATGTCATGTGAGGCAGGGGAATGAAGAATGGGGTTCGACGTTGGGGCACTACCTTCACCCCGACTAAAGTACAAAGGATCAATGGCATGGGAAGGCAAAGTGGTAGCAACAGACTTGTCTCGACCATATGACTCGAGTGGAGTCGGGCTAACGGGATCGGTGGCAATAGGCAATGCACAAGGGGGTGACTGACTTTGTGAGGGAGGGATAGAATAATGAGAATCTTTGGCCAGGACCACAGTGGACATGTGAGAGACAAAGGCAAAGGGTGGAGAGTGTGTACCTGCATGCCCTTATGGTAGAGTAGCCATGGTGACTTCTTGTGTGATAGGCTCCTGCTCCTTTTGGGCTTCGGCACTCTCGACTTCCACAACTTCTACTTTGGGGTCTCCATCTTGTTGGAGTTCCTCCACATCTGACGTCTATATCTGGTACTGTCTTCGCACTTGGTGGCACCGCATCTTCAACATTTGCTTCGATCGGGCCTGATGCAGGTTGTCCAACATGAGCACTTGGGAACTTCATGCGGGGTTGCTTTTGGTGGCTCGAAGGCACTTGAATTTGCTCTTGCCTCTTTATTTTCTTCCTCTCCAATGGTTGCTCCAACTCTTCAACACTTGTTTCATGGATTTTCGACGGTCCCTGTGGTAGTGCCTCTGGTGTAGCTTCAGCTTCTTCCTCTTTTTCCTACTCCAAAGCATCGTCAGCTCCTCTTGGGCTTTCATCTGATCCTGGGGTAGCTGGAGGAACAAATTCGGCGAAGGATATGGACTTCCAAATTTGAACGTTGTATTCATAGACAATTGTGAAGTCTTTATCTGATGTCAAGAGTCCATAGGAATTCATTTTTTGGTGATGGACTCTCATTATCCACCACTCCTAAAGTTTTTCCTTGCCCCAATTCTTCAATTCTTCTTTCAAATTATCCTTTGCCTTTCTCCAAAACGTGGAGTCTAGAGTTGGTAAGGGATGCTGGTTAGGGTCAAACTTGACCTCCATAGGGTAAAATTCATGCCAGGGAGGCAATGTCCTCATCCTCTCTAAATGCCACTCCAAATCCTTCCCATTAGGATTATTTCTTTGCTCCATAATTTTAGGGTGGGGGCAGACATGAAAGTTCTTGAATTTTAAGTGATCCCTCATCACTCCCAAGGGATCATAGAGCCATTGTTGAGGAATCTAGAGTAGGCCAAACTTGGAAAGATTTTCTTCTAGGAATACGTTCTGCTTCAAGGCAAATACTTCAATTACCCCCATATTGAATGGAAAGTCATAAGTATGTGCCCATTTTTTATCGTGGCCATAGACGGCATTTGTTACATCGCTCTACCAAGCGACCTCCAATGCAAATTGGTACTTAGAGGAGAAAAAAGAGAGCAGGAAGGGCTTTCCTATAAAGCCAAATAGGCAAATCACTAGTCCCTACATTAATTGAAAGACATCTCCCTTCTTCTCCATTACTATTCTATCCCTCAAACTGAGGGGCACCCAAGGGCAAGAACCTTTCAAAAAATGCATGGTGGGTCCCAAAAACTATTGGTTAAAAGAATAATAAGACTATGTCCTCAATAGGAGGGGAGTCCACTGGTACACAGGTAGAGGATTTCCATCCTTTTCGCTCAGATAAATGGTAATATGCAAGAATTTTTTATGCACATGGTAGAAAAAAACCATACAAGGAAAGAACAGGGTACGAAGTACTGGCATGTCACCAAATTCTTCATGTCGGTGAGTCGTGTGTGCAAGGTTCAGGCCACCCATTTTGCCCAATCAAAGAAAATTGGGTTGGTGTTTAGTCTTGAAGCATCAGGGGCATAGAATTCCCCTCTCAAAATACATTTAGCCAAGGACACCTACCAGGGTTGCACCGAAGCATCTATAGATAGGCCTGCCACCCATGCAATGATAGAGAAAATATCGATGTTCTTGAAGGCTGCCAAGGGTAGAGGCATTTGGGGCAGCTTGCCTGAAGGGAGCCCACTTTTGAGGTTCTCACGCAAAAATTTTAATATGTAGTTGTTGGAGGTGAACCTCTCCATCTGTTCACTCAGAATGACATTACAAACTAAATAACCCTTGGGTGGCCCTTGTTGTGGTGCAAATGCTGCTTGCACATCTTCTTTCAAAATGGAAAATAATTTATGACTCGAAGCATCCAAAACTTGCCTAGATGCAGGCTGGTAGTTCTACGTGATAGCACAAAATAACTTTGGATAGTGGTGAGTAGGCGGGGTTAAATACTAGTAAATTTGGGAATAATATATAGCAGCCCTCTTATTCTTTGGGGTGAGTCTGCTCGTCATAAACTCAATAGTGCGTCGGAGGTCAGACACACCCTTAGAGAGCTCTATGTCTCTAATTTTCTCCCACCCATCAATTGGTGGTTCTTCAAGATGTTCCTCTTCATAGTCGTCTCCTTCTTCCATCGGTTGCTTTTCTGGGCGAGGGGTGAGATTTATCCTCTTAGGTGTATGCTTTTTCTCTTCCTTACCCTTCTTTATTTTTGGGGGGCCTAGTACTTATGGTTCCTTTTCTTTATCCTTAGAGCTTTTCTTTCCCATTTTGAAAATGGTGATGGCAGAGTCCTTGATACAGAGGGCTTCAATGCAAAGGTATTTTATGCAAAGGGCAGAAGAATTGTAGAGTAACCGAAGGCTCTTAGTCTTGCATGAACCGATAGATGAATAACCTTCTCTCTGCTAGGGCCTCACATTTTATAGCCTTAAAATGCAACCACCTAAATTTATGGCACCTACCAAAATTAATTTTTCACCTCAGACGGAGGAAGTTACCGTTTCTTTTGATTGGCTCTGTGATAGCGTATTACGCAGGGCCACACGCTTCAATGATTATGCCCAACATTGGAAATGCAACCTGCTATCACTTCGTACCTAGGCATGAGCTTTTCTCTTAACTGAATCCTCTCGGGATGCACTCCACCACCTTTGCATTAAACTCATATGCTTTGAACTCCCCTAGGTTTCTATCGACGTGTCCCCCAAGACACATTTTAAATGCTCTCGATTCGGCGAAGTTGAAATCAACATTGAAAATGCTTCGCGATGAACTTTTGGTGTGGGCTATTTTTCAACGCTTCGGGCCCAAAGTAGTTTTTCCTCACCGTGTCACTTTTTTGCTTCGTGGAATACTAAACCCCCCGAAGCTCGTCTTCTTGGAAAATACTTCGTAAATTTTTTTCCCAAAGTAGCTGCTTGAAACGCTTCGGGTGCGAAGCTCTTTTCATTCCTTCCTTTCCCTTTGGTAACACCTTCGGTCTTCCGAGGATATTTTGAAAGCCAAAGTGCTTCATTGCGAAGCATCTTGCGTCAGTTGCTTTGCACTAAAATTTTCCGAAGTTTGTTCCTCTTGGAAAACGGTTCGTTGGATTTTCTTTGAAAACTACTTTGCTCATACTCCTTTTGCGAAGCATTTTTCACGCTTTAGTTTTGGTTTTTGTTTAACCTTTTGAGGGTAAAGTGCTTCACTGTGAACCTCCTTGCAAATGCTTACTTCGCATCAAAATTCCTCGAAGGAGTTTCTAGAGTATAATACTTAGCTTTTGCAATCTCGAAACAAGATGTATATACACAAATGAAAAATTATATACAAAATTACATACACAAATTTGTTTTTTGTGTTTCACCTCAGTGATGAAAATTCTTCAGATGAAGACCATTAACATAAATTGGTAATACCTAGCCAGCTGCATCTTTGAGGATGAAAGAGTTGGCCGAATTCACCTTCATGATTTCAAACGGTTCATCCTAGAAAGCATCCAGCTTGTCGTGATTTCCAGGCTTGGCCTTCTAGGAGTCCCACTTCCATACCAGATCTCCCACTTTAAGTGTGCAATCGGATGATTTTTTCTTGAACCAGTCTTGGGTGACCTGAGCATGTTTAGGAAAGCTCTGGTAAGCCTTCTCACGGTCTTCCTCCAACTATAGCAGCTGAGCCAACCGGTTTTCCATTGAATTAACTACTTCTTCTAACAACCACAATGTAGGGATCTCTACATGGGTAGGTAATATGGCCTCCTTACCATATACTAGGGCATAAGGTGAAGTCTTGATCAACTTCTTGATAGAAATCCTATCAGCCCACAAGGCCGGATCTAGAAGAAGATGCCAAGTTCTTTTGTTCATCTCTATGAGCTTTCTTAGCACCTTTAACAAGGTCTTGTTGGTGGATTCCTCCAATATGTTGCCCTGTGGATAGTAATTGGAGGATACTTTATGATATATCCCATATCGATAGAAGAACTCATTGATTTTGGCACCTACAAAGCCAAGACCATTGTCCATGATGATTACTTCTGGAATGCCAAACCGTGTAATCAATCCCTTTAGGAAAGCGATGATGGTCTCCTAATCTGCATTCTTCGTGGGAACTACTTTGGCCCATCTGGTAAAGTAATCGGTTGTGGTCAGAATGAACTTATGCCCTACAGAGGAGTTTGGCAATATGACTCCTATGAAATCCAACCCCCATTGTTGAAAGGGATTTTCTACTTGTATCGGTCAGATAGGCATCGAAGCATTTCTGCTTTGGTCGGTGAACTTCTGACACTGCTCACATTTGCGATAGAATGCGAAGGCATCAGCAAAGAGTGTAGGCCAATAATAACTAGCTTTGATTATCTTTAATGCCATTGTTCTTCCTATGAAGTGACCTCCAGATAATCCTAAATGGAATTCTCCCAAGATTCTCCTTTTATCATCATCTTTTATGCACCTAAGAAGGATGCCATCAATGTTTATGAAAAACAAACCTTCGAGGCACAAGGTATATCGGGAGGACCGCATCCTGAAATGCCTTCACTGTGAAGCATTTAGATGTGAAGGACATCTTCCAGTGTTGAAGTATTTGACCATTTCACTGACCTAGTCTTTCTCATCCTCTTCCTGATTTGCGAAGCATTCTTCTACTGACGAGTCATCCCACTAATATTTTGTAGCTTTGACCGCTATGCTCTTCGCAAATTCTTGACACAGTGCATGACTGCAAACCAGTTTTGTAGGTTTGATATCGATGTCGAATTATTGAATCTTGTTGACCCAACTGGCCCTTTTACTACCCAATTCTCCTTGGATGATGAAATTGTGCACATTAGGGTGAATGACAAAGACTGTAACCCAAATTTGGGAGATGAACTACTTGAATTTCTTAAGAGACTTCATTACTGCATGCACCTGCCTTTCTATGAAATTATATTTTTCTTCATGAGGGTTTATCACTTGGCTTAGAAATGTGATGGGGCGCTCTTCGCCATCTTCCCTCTTTTGTGTTAGGACTACAGCATAGCTCTTAGGTTCTCCTATAGCATATAGGATGAAGTCCCGATTGTAGTCAGGGTTGGTCAGGACCGGTGCTTGAGCAATTCAAGCTTTCATTTCTTTGAATTCTTCTTTTCTCTCCTTTGTCCAGATGAATTCTACACCCTTCTTCAAAAGTTCGAACATCGGCTTGATGACCTAGGCAAAATCTGGAACAAACTTCCTCACAAATTTGATTTGGCCGAAGAAATATTGAAGACCTTTCTTGTCTACTGGGATTGGGAGCTTCATTAGAGCCTCATCTCTGTCAATATCTACAGCAAGACCCTTCTCTGATATCATATGTCCCAGCAAATTCCCTTTGCTGACTGCGAATATGGACTTCTTCAAATTGATTGAAATGCCAAATTCTTGGCATTTTTCAAAAATCTATTGTAAGTGTAAAGGGTGATCTTCTTTTCTTCAGGATAACATGGTCATGTCATCTAGATAGATAACAATAACCTTATTCAAGAGCTCATCAAAAGCTAAATCCATTGCCCTCTAAAAAGTGGCTCCTACATTCGAAATGCCGAATGGCATTCATTGGTAAGCAAATGTGCCCCACTTGGTCGTGAATGTGGTTTTATGTTGGTCTTCATCCCTAACCTAGATTTTATTGTATCCAAATAAACCATCGAGTAGGGAGAAGCATTGAGCCCCAACCATTGAATGTAAGATCTGATCGATCTGCAGGAGAGGGTAGTGATCTCTGAGAGAATCCTAGTTCAGGTTGCAAAAATCCATGCATAGTCATATATATTTGTTCTTATTTCTAACTGGGACTAGATTCGTAACCCAAGAAGAATTTTTGATGGGATAAATTATCTTTGTCTTGAGAATTTTCAAGAGTTTGGCCTTTATCAAGACTTCGATCTTCAGATTGACAGACCTTTTCTTCTGTCGAAAGGGTTTAATCCCTTCCTGCAACTCAATTGTATGTTGAATCATTTGTCAATCATATCCCTTTAGGTCTTGATAAGACCAAGCCACTATGTCGAGATACTTTCTACATAGAGATAGGATCTACTCTAGTTCCTCCAAAGTGCAATCTGTTCCAACTTTTATTGCTTTCCCAGGTTCAAGTTCTAAATCTTGATATTTCTTTGTATTAAATTTGATCCTGTGAGAAATTGCTTCATAATTCTGATCAAAGAGACTTTCAAGAGTAATTAATCCCTTGGGAACGTGGTTATTCTTCAATCGAACTAGCCCTTCATATTCTTCTTCATTAGGGATTCTGCTTTCAAATGTGGCTACTTCATGAATCATGAAATTCACAATCTGCTCATCACTGTCAAAAACTTGCCAATGTAGATCTCTGTCTGGGATAGAGGGTCTGTAAATCATCCTCATAGCTTTGGGCTTATGTACCATGTCTTCATCTAGAGAATATTTGGATGCGATGGATGCTATAACATCGACATGTCAATTCTTTTCTCTTGGAATAGACTACAGATTGAGAGATTCAAACTGGTCGAGCAAGTCCCATACCCTATTTTAGTATGACTTGAGATAGTGCTTCTTTGAAGTGCACTTGTTTATGACTTTATTGCATACCAATTCAGAATCTCCAAATATTTGGAGATGCTTTATGCCTAACTTTTTTGCTTTCTTGAGTCCTAGGCATAATGCTTCATATTATACTGCATTGTTGGTGCAACTCCACACCAACCAGTAACAATACTCCTTCTACCTTACATAAGGTGATACTAAAAGAATCTCCATCCCGATGTCATTTTTACATCGAGCACCATCAAAGAATAATTTCCATAATCCATGGGCGAAGACCTTATCTTCTATCTTGATGTGTTTCTCAGGCTTGGCGATGGCATAACATCCCATCTCGGTTTCTATCATGGCATTAAATTCTACCAATGAAAACTCATCTTCACAACTTAACTATGCGAGAGACTCCTCGACCAGATCCACATATTCTATTCCTTCTACTATCGCATGCATAGGATCGCTGCTTTCTCCTTCGAACATCTTCTCTATGAGGAAGGTAGAAGGCTTCTCATTGTAAATTTTAATCTTCTTCTCGTTGTATGGAATCTCCAAGTGCAAGTAATCCATAGATAGATATGCTTCATCGTAAATTCTCTCGACAAGCACATGCTGAAGTAGGGCTCAAGGTCAACGACTACCACCTCTTGTATGACTGTGATCTGAGGCATTTTGTGTAGTCGAATAGGGATGTCCTTGATCACCCCTATAGTCTTCATGGGGGTACCATCCAACTGGAGTACACCATGACTGCTTCACATATATTCCATTCCTATCTCTTCGCACACTACTTTGGGCATGACTATTGTTGTGGCCCCAGAGTCAATCATACAGTTATGAATGACATACCCCTCCATCTGTAGAGACATATAGAATGGTGATGGCCTATTCTTCCCTATAATGGATGTGGACAGGGTCTGTACTAGGGCAAGCGATTATGCTTTTCTTGCTTTGGTTATCTTTAACGATTCTTGCAACAGGTCCACTTGTCCAGGTAGTTGCAGTACATCGTACAAACTGATTTTAGTTGGAATCCTCTTCAACTCATCTATAATGTTGTACGCCAGGGAATTGGGTACCTTAGCTTCCTTTCTCAGCTCATATCTGGTGCGATACTATTTCGTAGCTTCGACCCTTTATCACTTGGTTAGCAAAGGAAGCTTGAGCTTCTCTCTAGCCTATTCCTTAGTTTCCACCTGTGATGGATTTGCAGGGGCCTATTGGGCCTTCTCTTTGACTGGTGCAGGCTTTTGGGCTTTGTTAGTGGCTGAAGGAGGTTTTTTTTATTTCTCATGGCGAGCATGCACCTTTAAAGGAGCCATTTGAGTAGCATCCACCTCTATTGACTTCTTTCCTCCTCTGGTAAGGACTACAACTGGCTCTTATTCACCAATTATCAGGTTCTGATCCAATTACCTGATGACATTGAATTGATCGCCATGACTACTGCTCACTAGAATTTGTACATAGTGTTGGTGCAGCATGTAGGTATTCACTTCATGAGGTTCATTACACATGGAGCACCAATGTATATAATCAGAAGTGCTCGGGGCTTCATCTATTACAGCATTTCTTGCCGAAGCTCTTCCTTGCTGGACCGCTTGATCTTTAGTAAGCGCAGGTGTAGGATAAGATCTTATTGGTAGAAAATCTTGTTGTGCTTGCTTCTTCTTCATAATGGTCATGTCTTTGGATAGGGTCTGCACTGTGGAGTTTAGAAACTAAACTTCTTGTAGTATTTTGGCTTGCATATCTTCGAATTTGGGAATCAGTGGCAATGGAGCCATTGTTGGTACTGGAGGAAGGGTAGGGTGTTGAAGTGGTGCTGGCAGTATAGGGAATTTTGAAGTGACCATGGGCTATAGAGTTGAAAAAGTGGGAAAATGAAATTTTGAAGTAGTGATTTGAGATACAATGGTATTTGGGTTCCAAGATGAGATCGGGTATGCAGGGGTTGCAGAGATCTACAAAGCGGCTACACTCGCATATTGGGATTGATGGAAATCGAGAAGTATAGGCATCGGCATCCTTTGGGGAAGCTTACCCATAGCTATTAGATCCATCTCCACTTTCTAGGATAACTCATATAACTCTAGGAAGGTGTTGATATTAAAATACCTCACCATGATGCTGATATCAAGATTGAAATCCCAAAGGAAATAGTACACTATAGCTTCATCAGTTGGCCAAAGTCCAACTGGTATTCTTTGCCAGGTTTGAGTGAACCTAACATTGAATTCGGTGATCTCTTCTTGTGGATGTCTCTAGATCATTGTGAGCTGATGCAAGAGAGAGGTCGGATCGGCGAACTCATTGAAGCTTCGCATCAACTGCCCGACTAACTGGTCTCATCCGGTAATAGTATCGGGTGGTAAAGATCTATACCAGTAGAGGAGCTTTCCTCTAAGATACAAAACCAGAAGCTTTACCATAACCCGCTCTTTTGTGATGTCATGGATACCTACCAGAGAAACTATGTCCTGGATGTGCTCCAGAGTAGTCTTCCTAGTTCCATCGAACGTTGGGATCTTCTTTATAGCAACAGGCGACACTTGCCCTTATCCCGCTAGATTTAGCGGTCCCAAAGAATTCCATGCTGGGAATAATCTGGGTGGTGTTTGATGTTGCATTTGTTGTTTTTTTTGTTGTTGTTGTGCCATATTTACTCTTGGATTTTGAGAAATAGGAATTCTCGAAGCTCCTCCTTGATTGCTAACAAGACGACCAATATAAAATGAGGCTCTAGGATGCTTCGATGAGTTGGGAGGATTAGGAGGAAAGCTAGTCACTGTGCTATCAGAAGTTAGACCATGTTCGTCAACAGGGGCCTCTTGTGAGGATATTCCATGTAACAAAGACTCGAGGGTGACCAACCTAGATCGTTCTCCAAAGGCTTCAATATCAAGCTCAAAGAACTCAGTTTCCTCTCCTCTATTCCTAACTCTCCATCTTGTTTGCATGAAGGTATAGACTTCGGTACCAGTCTTTATGACTTAAAGATTCTTGGGTAAGACAGAGTCACCAGATGCTAAGATTCTTTTGGTAGTGAGAGCATCGGTTCTAACTACTACTCACAAGGTGAGACTGACCGGGTCCCACCGAGCATGCCAAAAATTGTTGGTCATCAAATCTACCCAAGAAAGGATTTGGATAAGTGTATGCGCCCTAGACCTAGACCAACATTGAAAGGTCGAAGGGAAGAGATGTCCCTCGTGCCAATATTCGAATAAATGTTGGCTCCTATTCTAAACTACTTTGGTGTTTTAAGATAAGGGTGCAGGAAAGAAATAAAGGAGTAAGGGAAGATATTTTAGTAGTTTAATGGTGGGAAAGAACCAGAAGCATGATTTCTAGCCAATAGCTTGAAACAGTAGCAAGAAACACCAATAATATAACAAAATGAACACAATATTGACTTTCCTATGTATCCTCTGGACGAGTTCCAGGATTCCCCTTCCCCTTTCGCCGAAATTTAGAGTTCATAGTAACGACGATTAGGAAAAGTGAATATAATAGAAACACTATCCACAGGTGACATAAAAGAAAGCCTCTACAGTATTTTCCTCCCCTATGTATCCTTCAAGAAAATTTCAGGGTTAAGTCCCCAATCACATACCTAAATCCAAGATTCAAAATTATAGTATACAAATGAAGAAAGATGAAAGAAATAAATGCAGAAAGCAATATATAAGAGAGAAATAGAGTCCAAAGCTCTTTAGTATTAATCATAGAAATGCAAGTTACAGCAGCTTTCTAGCAGAAATTTCCCCCCCTTTTTACATTACAATGCCTGGGTTTTTATAGAGGACCCAACCCTCTGAGCCATAAATGCACAAAATGGAAGAGTACACCCTTAAAGCCTGAGAAGTCAGCACTTCGTGGCCCTCATGACTAAGCTCTCAAATTTGTTACCAAAACTAGTAACTGCGATCGGGTCAATAGTGGAAACAAGCATTAATGAGCCGTTTGAGCATCCTTGGCTTTTGGATGCAGTGCTCGAGTGGCTTCCATGCTTGTTGGGCTCTTCTTCAGAGACTGATACTTCATTTCCAATTGCTAAAAATGTGCAGCTAGTTTTTTGGGAAAGTAAAAATGCATTTATGAGGCACTTGATCGCCTCGAGAAAATACCTGACTTGGAGCGTGTGCCCTTGAAGTGCTTCGCTAATTCTTCGTTTGCAACTTTGCTTCGCAACGGACTTGTGTCGAAGCAGATTCTCCTTGATTTGCACTTTGCATGGTGGAGCTTTGCAAAATAGCTTTAGGGGTGATAAGATCTGAAGCAGACCTCCTTCACAAGATAGGCTCTTCATTACTACTTCGCTAGAAGACGTGCCAAAACTACTTCATCGATGAACTGTTAAAATGCTTCACTGCGATCTTCCATCAAAATTGTGGTTTGGGAGGATTTTGGCCAAAGTGCATTCTTACCTTCAAAAATGCTTTGACTACTTCCACTTCGGGGGAAAGTACTTCGCACAAAGATTTATTGAAGCAGATGCTTCACAATGACTTTCAACGAAGTAGAAATGGTTCACTGGCTAGGAGGCCCAAAGTGGGTGCTTCGGAAGTTTTTTGGCGAAGCGTTTTCAATGTTGCACTCCTTCAAATCCTGCTTCGCAAGTTTCTTGCCCGAAGTAGCCTTTTGAAGTGCTTCGGGCCCAAAGTAGTTTTCATTCTTCTTCCTTTGCATTTTGCTTCGACAACACCGCTTCACAAAACTTTCACTCGAAGTAACTGTTTGAGGGACTTCGGGCCCGAAGTAGTTTTCTTGCCTTAGCCAATTCGGACCGTGATTTTCCTTTGACGAAGCTGTTCTTTTGAAATGTCGTTTGAATGCTGCTTCACAAAACTTTTGCCTGAAGTAGTTGTTGGAAATGATTTGGGTGCGAAGCTCTTTTTTATGCCTTCTTTGAATTCCTTCTTTGGCAACATCGCTTCGCAAGGTTTTCGCCTGAAGTAGTTGTTTGAGGGACTTCAGTCCTGAAGTAGTTTTCATCCTTAGCGATTTCTTTTGGCAAAGCTATATTCCTTAGCTTTTTTGGCAGTGAAGCTCTTTATTCTTCATTTTATGTACAAGGGGGTGGCAGGGAAAGCCAAAATTGCTGCAATGCTTGAAAATGTTGTTTCTAAAAAAACAAGGGAACAAATTCATGAAATTAAAAGAAATACTTTACAAAAAAAAAAAATCAATTTTTCTACCCCATTGTGCAATGTGGCAAAATTGTCAACAAGTACCTCACCAATATTCAATTACAATAAAATAACCAAAGACCCTCTACATTTCCACTTCAATCCTCGTTAATCAAATCCACCTCCAATCCCTCATATTCATCTTGACATTTCAATTAACCATCTCATCCACACATTTCAATGACACATTTCTTCTTCAATCTACCCATGTTCATCAATCTACCTCTTACACCTATCCACATCTTACACATAACCACCAATTGAATTCATCCATTGCATCCACTTATCCACACTCGCACCCCCATTTCAAATTGACTTATTACTTGAGTAGGATGACCTTACCCAATCCATGTTTTCATGAATCTTGATCAATATCCAACACCTAGTTTTGGAATCTTTGCCTATCCTAGAACCTTGTTTGAGACTATCATTTACCTTGCTTAGCCTCCTTAATCATCGCATAAATTTGGCACAATGACTCAAGTCTAATTAGCATAGTCTCTTTTATTTTTTTTGGCATAATGTCTCATGACTTATTAGCATAGTTATTAGTATATATTAGCATAGTTGTTTCAATGCGCTCCAAAATCTATCAACAATAAGGTTCATTGATATTCGTCACTTCCATAACTAAGACATCTTACATTGATCTTGATTTGACACAATATGACACCTCATCCTCAAGTATCATTTTTTTATCCACTTGCATCCATCATCCCACTTCCTCACTAATCACCAATCATTTGTTCACTTAAGTAAGACAACATTAGCTTCTCAATATTATCGCACACATGATCACTACCTCACACTCATTCTTGGCATTGCCATCTATCTAATAATCTTCCCTAATATTATCAAAAACCCTACTCTACCAAGTAAAAATGCAAAAAATTTCTTCTCAACACAAACTCTAATCAAATATTGATTTGGTAAGACCCTCCTCACCTTATTTATTATAGTTGTTTTCAATTTCATGGCTTAGCTAATCCCTTACCAAATCAATTGGGCACATCAAATTATAAGGGATAAGTTTCATATATTTTCATTGCTTCCATCATTGGGCCATATTACATTGATCGTGGTTCGAGATAATCTCAAGTCTCCTAATAAAGCATCACTTTATCCCTTTCACATTCATCCCCAATCACCATCAACTATAATTATCGTCCCACTCATTTTACACCTAAATTTTCTCCTATATTCAGCTCCATCCTCCTATTTTCCTTTTCTAGGGTCTACACCATTGTTGTACGGTCACGCTTCAAGCAACTACATACCTATGGTTAGTTATTTTTCCCTCCTCATTCCTTCCTTTTCTTCTAATTTCCCCTATTACTCTCCATTTATTTTTCCCATTCTCTTTCTCTTCTTCAATATTCCTCTTGTCATTTTCTTTCGCATTTCAACTTGCTTCTATTTTGGGGGAGTCCATCCTTTTTTAAATCTCTCTTCGAGTATGGCAGGAATTTTCCATCCTTCAAAACTTGATTCTTTCCCCATGCTATACCTCACACTGGGAAGGAGTTGCAACCTCTTCCCCTTTACTTTTACCATGCCACCTAACACCCAACTTACCTATTTCCTCTCTATATCATTCTTTATATCTATTCAACCATTCCTCAATCTCCTTCATCCAACCTCAATTCATTCTAGCCACTCTATTCATAACCATTCCTTTTGTACTGGGGGATTTTACCCTCCTTCCATCCAATTTTATGCCTAAGGGAACTCTCTCCCACCATGACATATCATTGCATTATACCCATTCATTGTATTTATCCACCCCACTCATCCATTACAATATTGCATAACACTTATAGCATGTTAATTTAATCTCCTTTTGGTTTCATGTATATGCATCTCTTCACTTTTATTGGTATAATTAATCAATGACATCGTATAGTTTTTCATATTGTATCCATTTTTATATCTTACATATTGTTTGTCCCATCTTTATCTAATATGGATTATTCAGTCATGTGTCATAGCATGTGTCCATTGTCTCATGCACTCATTATCCCTCTTTTGTTTGTTTGTCACATGCCATACACGTTTTCATTGTTCTAATATCTTATGTTACTCAAACATAGCAATTATTTTAGTTCCTCATCCATACCTATTCTCTTAATTAACTTTTGTTGAATGACATTCAGTCCTTGAACACTATAGGCTTTTTCTAGTTGCTTTGGGTTTTCTCCTGGACTATGCATAAATTTTACATGTTAATCATATTTTAAGTTTAGGGAAGATGAAGCCATGAGTATCTCTAATCCATAAAGAAAATAGTTTCCCCTAATCATCCTATCATGCATAATCCTAGCCTAAGGATCCATAGTGCCAAAAATAAAAATAAAAATAGTACAAGCTATAAGCACAAGTCATAGCAAAAAATAATTTTTATCATTCATCATGTATCATGGGCCATATAAGACATCTCAAAGACCATATGTACATCATAAGTTAACCCTCAGGGCCTCTCCATGACCATGTGCTCATATACCCACGCCTATAGTAATAGGCTACAACTCACCCCCATCTACTACATCATTTTCACCTTCAATAACTCTCTATAGGTCTATGCCAACAAGGCTAGAGCCCACGTAAATATGATTTACCTCTCCACTAAGTCTTGCACCACTCTTGGATTCAAGGGCTTGCTTCAATGGTCAAAATGCTTATGTAGGAGTATGGATACCAGGGTTCTAACACCTTGAGCCTCATATTACTAGTGGGTGTGTCACGTTAGCATAGTCGACTACATAAAAGGTTTACCCAATGCAACTGTAGGTTATAGTGGTGACAAGGAGCGAGAATGAAAACCACAAAGAGAAATAGAAAATTGTAACAAGTTATAGATTCGTCTAGTATAATAAAAAAAATTATTGCACCACTCCTAGCATATTCCAGGGGAACCTTGAACCTAATAAATTAGGTAAAATAGTGCTCGATATGAGCACCATCACCATAGCTTGCCTTCATGTCAGTATTCTCACCACATAATACAACTTGTACATCACAATACCCCTCTTTGTATTCACATCCCTCCACTCCACTTCAAAAACACTCTCCACAATCAACTTCTTTTTTGCTTCATCTGTAGTGATAACAATACATCCCTCTATTGGTAATCTATATTTTTAGTATACATATATCATGGTGATGGTCATCTCCCCAATGGGTAAGTGGAATGTCCCCCTATTAGGATCCCACCTCTCAACCAAAGCTAACAAATAACATCTATCAGCATGCACAAGCTCTAGATTTGTCACTCCCTCCAATCCTATCTCCCTCAACCACAACCAGTCATTAGCATCCAATATCTTCCTCACGCTCCAAAAAAAATACTCTAAATGTGTGATGTGACCTTACAATATTCAACAGGCACACTTCTTCCTATCAACTCCCATTGTCAAAGCTATTCTCTTGTAAAAATAAAATAAAAAAACAACCAAAAACAATAATGCAATCACATCTTGCACCTAAAGCCATAACACCATATTTATCCCACTCTTTTTCACTAGCCTTCTATTCCATGGTATACATTTTTCTAAAACAATAGGCCCTATGATTTATTTTACCATGAAAACATGCCAATCTAAATAAATTAGACAAAAATTGACTCATTGGATCTACACTGTCTCCCCAGCTTGATCCAGCACCTCCCATAGCCATCTTCTCCTCCCAAACCGTCAATCTACAAAAGCTTTGCTTTTTTCCTTCTCACCTCTCTTGCACAACAAACCACAAATGTGGATTTCCACCCCACAATTACATTTAGATGCACGCTTCTCCCTCAAAATGTATGCACAATAATATTAGAAATAAGAATCAAAATGATCACTAATAATACTATGGGATGCACCAATTATATACTGCACAACATAAGGAACAAAATCCCTACAAAAAGAGTGATAAAATTGAACAACATGAGTAGTCCATAGGCCAAGTCTTCACTCCCCTAGGTTTTGAATGAAATTCTAAAAGTATTTTTATTCATCACATTTCTCGAAGAAGTGGAATCAGCAATTTGGTTCTAGATCTATACTTTCAACCACCACCAAGATATAATAAATGATCTAGATCTAGATCTAGAATTCCACCTTCGATTAATGGAAAGTGTCCACTTGATAAATGGTCCAAGACAAACAACCGAGTCACCTTGATATCTCTAACATCATTCAAGATGATTCTCAATTACCCATCATTGAACACTTCTCAACCACCTAGGACCACATGGATCCTCATCGTGTACAACACTCTCTTATCTCTCATTGCATGTCTCTCATATTTTTTGATTTCTCCTTGATCACCCATTGTCGAACACTTCTCAATCACCTTGGACCACATAATTCATCATCACACCCAACACCCTCTCACTTCTTTTCATGTACCCCTAAAGAACATAAGCTTATACTGAGAGGGGGGTGAACAATATAAGACCACTTTTTACTTTTCTTTTCCAAACAATATTATGCAATATATCAATGGCAATATCAATAGTAGTAATCAAAGCAATGCACAAATCATCACACATAATAGAGACACCAATTTAACGTGGTTCACCCAATGTGGGCTACTCCACAGAGAAAATTTCCACTAAAATTTTCTCAAAAAATATCTTGGGAATCCTTTCTCTATTATAAATTTTTATGGACTTTGTCCAAAGGAGACACAAATCCCTTAATCAAGTTTGTGGATACACAGGATAACTCCTCCTCTACTCTGGCTAGTGATCTCTTAGAAGACTACTACTTCCATTGTACTAGCTTGTGGACCTCTCTTCATAGAACACCCATGTCCTCACTCAGAAGATCTATGTCCTCACTGCCCTGGCTAATGGATCTCTATCCACTGGAGACTACTATCCTCTGATCTATCATCTCTAAAGCTTGATCTCAACTTTGTCTCAAATTTGTACTAAATATAGTCCTTCGATCTAGCACAAAGCTACTCAATATTTATTTCAAATCTGCACTAAACATAGTCCTTCAATATAGCACAAATCTGCTCAATATTTGTCTCAAATTTGCATTAAACATAGTCCTTCAGTCTAGCACAAATTTGCTCAATATCTGTCTCAAATCTGCACTAAACATAATCCTTCGATCTAGCACAAATCTTCTCAATATCTATCTCAAATTTGCACTAAACACAATCCTTCAATCTCGCACAAATCTACTCAATATTTGTCTCTAGTCTGGCACAAACATGTCCTTAAATATTCACCAAAATCTATCTTCAAATCTATCCTCAAGCCTTAATACAAAGCTTGATCTAATCACAAATCAACTTTGCTAGATCTGTCCCAAACCTTAACTCAAGGTTTGAACAAATCAATCAATCAACTCTGCTCACAAGTCTTCTAAAAGACTTGCCTCAAATATGTCCACAAGTCCTCTCTATAACTTGCTCAAACTGCTCTCAAGTCTTCACCAAGACTTGCCACAAATATGCATTATAAGCTTCCACAAAATCTTACTCAACTCAAATCAATCTACCACAGAAAACCTCTTCAATCACACAAACAAAAGTCACTCAAAATTTTTTTTGACCTTAGAAACATATAGAGAATGGTTAGAGACTCAATATGTTTCACACTCACAAACCACTCACAAAACTCAACTTAATAACTTCCATAAAACCTCTTCAATCACTCAAATAATCTTCACTCAGAATATTGTTAAACTACAGAAACATATAAAGAATGGTTAGAGACTCAATATGTTTCATACTCACAAATCACTCACAAAAATCAGCTTAATATCTTCCAAAAAACCTCTTTAATCACACAAATAAATTTCACACAAAAAAAAATTAAGAGACTCAATATGTTTCACACTTACAATCACTCACTCACTTTCAAACTCTTTTCAAATCAATCAAGAATAGAGAACAATTTATTTCATAGATCTTGAACTATCACACCAATTCTCTCAATCAATAATGATCAATCAACTTTACTCAACCATCCACTCAATGAAACACAACTTGCATCCAAACCCTAACCAAGTGTTTCACAATACTTCCAACAATTCACACTACAAAGCTTGACTCAAGATAATTCCAATTTTCACATAACAATGATACTCAAGTTCTTTCACAAACCCTAGTTTAAGATTATACTCAAATTTACATAACAATGATACTCGTGATATTTCACAAACCCTAATCATGCATATGAACACTCAGTCAAATATTTCCAACAATGTTTATCAAACAATCCTTTTAACTCCAATATTGTATTTCACAACATTCAATCCAACAATATTTCACTCATAGGAAGATGTGCCCATACCTTTTGTTTTGATGGAGATGTCTTAAAAACCTATCTTAACCACAATAAAATTTTCTTTGCCAATACTAATGTTAGGTATCCACAACCTATCTCAAGATCTCCATAAAATAATTTTTCCAATAATTATTTTACCATACAAAAATATCAAATCTCTTAGTACACCTTATAATCTCCAAATTTACACAATATAAGTCAACAATTTCATTATAACAAAATACACAACAATTTCCTTTATACACCTTATAATTTCCAAACTCACAAAACATAAGTATCATAATGTACCTTTTATTTCAATATGCAAAATATTATTTTCTTTGCATACCTTATCACTCCAACTTTATAAAATAAATTTCAATCACCAAAAAATCAAAATAAAATATTTTAATTTACTTTACCTTATAACTCCATAAAAAACTCAGCTATATTTTAGAACTCATGAAACCCTCTAAGCAATTTTTGAATTTCAAAACCTTTGGAGAAATAAAAATGTGCATATCATACCTTTAATTTATTTTGCCCACCAAAAATGTCTTCGGCGAAATTCAAACACACAACATAGCCTTTTCAACACCCTAGCCCAAATCTAGGTCACCAAGTGGGCTACGTGCCCACATGAAACCATAGGTGCATGATCCCCTCTATATTTCGCCTCACGAAAATGTCAAATGAAACAAAGGCCTCTTTCCTCTAGCAAAACGTCAATCACATGGATCAAACCAGCAATCTCTTCCTTGCAAAGCCCTAGCTCTTTCTCAACAACCACTTATGATACCATTTTTGGTGAAACTTTCTATCCACGTCGATGGCCTTACACACTTGTTTGCCTCCAGTACTTCAAAATATGAATTTCTCTTCTTCCTAGGTAATGCAGCACATGATTTTTCTCCTTAGCATTGCATTCAAAGTTATATGTTCAAGACCTTAGGAAATGAGAATTATTTCCCTTATAAATACACATGCTTCTTGTCTTTTACATGTTGGCCAATTTCAAATTTTAAAATTCAAATTAGATTTTAAATATTGAATTTAAAAACCTTTGGCATTCCTTATTAATTTAAATTAAAAATTTAATCAAGGATTAAAATATTTTAATTTAAATTAAATCTTTTGCAAACTGCTCATGGGTCTTTTCAACTTGAACCTTGTTTTTCTTCACCTTGTTATTTGGCCTGAAATATTATAATATTATTATCCTTCCTTGGATCTTCAAGCTATTAGGCCACCTTAGGCATATAATATTCAAAATAAATATTATATCCTATTTCTTTTAGCCATTTCCTTGTCTTTTGGAAAAACCACTTGATGTCCTTAATGATGATGAAATTGAAACAATACTCTCTTGACATCAATGACAACAAAACTACTCAAAATTTCCAACAGCCCCCACCTTTTATGATTCCTCCTCTACCATCCATTACTGCAAACTTCGCAATCACCTAGGGCCACCATATTCCTTTTCATGCTCAACACCCTCTCATCTCTCATCACGTTTCCCTCCACATTTTCTGATTCCTCCTTGATTGCCCACCATCGAACACATATTATTCGCTTGGGGTTGCATGCTTTCTACCATACCCAACACCCTCTCACCTCCCAACGCATGTTCCCCCATATTTTTTATTCCTCCTCAATCGCTCATCACTGCATACTTCTCAATCACCTAGGTCCACATTATTCCTTGCCACTCCCACCACCCTCTTACCTTTAGCCACATGCCTCCTACCTTAACGATTCCTCATGTCATGTGCCCCCCCACTTCATCACCCCTTGTACTATGCACTTCACTTCACCCCATTTAACTCACTTCACTTTCTTGATTTAAATGCATCCTCATAGTCCATCCCACATCCATACATATCTCTCTAATCATCCATTAGTCAAATCAAACACATCATCATCCATCCCCTCCATCTATCACATACATGTTACCTAACATATTACACCTATTCAACCATGTCTATACATTAAGTACCATATTAAATTCATCTTGTTTCCATCTACACATCTCATCCTCATAAAAAAATATAAAAATGAATAAAAAAAAGAGTCACAATCATAGTCTCATAGGCACATAGTCATAGTCTTAAGCATAAGTACATAGGCACATACACACAATCACAGGCACATACGAACAGTCTCAGTTATATGCACAGGCATACAAGCACACTAGCACAATCACTATATCAGTCACAAACACATTCACAATCACAAGTTACAGTCTCAATTAGGCACAGTCACAATATTAGTCCCCATCACAATCACAAGCATATTTCCTAACACAATCTCAGTCACAATCGCAATCACAATCACACAATCATTAGAATAGGTGTTTTCTTTTTATTTTTGGCTCAAAGGACTCATTTGGCTCATTAGTGTAGGTTTTCAATTTCCTGGCACAATCTCTTAACATAGATTTTTTTTTTCTTAGCACAGTATCTTAGCATAGGTTTTAAATTTCCTAGCACAGTCTCTTAGCATAGATTTTCATTTTCCTAGCATAGTATCTTAGAGTAGGTTTTCAATTTCCTGGCACAATCTCTTAACATAGATTTTCATTTTCCTGGCACAATATTTTAGCATAGATTTTCATTTTCCTGGCATAGCCTCCTAGAGTAGGTTTTCAATTTTCTAGCACAGTCTCTTAGCGTAGATTTTTATTTTCCTAGCACAGTCTCTTAGAGTAGGTTTTCAACTTTCTTGCACAATATCTTAGAGTAGGTTTTCATTTCCTAACACAATCTCTTAGAGTAGGTTTTCAATTTCTTGGTGCAGTCTCTTAGTGTAGGTTTTCAATTTCTTAGCATAGTCTCTTAGCATAGATTTTCATTTTCCTGGCATAGTCTCTTAGAGTAGGTTTTTACTTTCCTGGGATAGTCTCTTAGTGTAGATTTTTATTTTCTTGGCACAGTCTCTTAGAGTAGGTTTTCAATTTCTTGCCATAGTCTCTTAGCATAAGTTTTCAATTTCCTGGTGCAATCTCTTAACATAGAATTTTTATTTCCTAGCATAGTCTCTTAGCGTAGATTTTTTATTTCCTAGATCAATCTCTTAGCATATGTTTTCATTTTCCTAATGTAGTCTCTTAGCGTAGATATTTTATTTCCTGTGTCAATATCTTAGTGTAGGTTTTATTTTTTTGGCTTAGTTCTTAGATCAAATTTATTTTATTGTACTTTATTGCTTTCATAGATTATATTTTATGCTTTCCTAGATTACATTTACTTGCCTATTTTTTACCCTTGAGTGAACCTCATACCCATTAATATACTCTAAACACTTAGCAGTTGCAGTGGCTAGTTATCCATGCAATCTGATAGGATGGGTAGCTTACCATAAGGACACTCAAATTCAAAAAAAATAAAACAACAAACTTCCACCCATCATCTCATCTCCACTCTACCATTGCCCATTCCACATTTTGTAAGTTGACTCATCATTTTCATCCATTCTCTCTTCCACCCACTCGTTGCTTGAGGGGGAAGACAATATCCACAAATTTTACCTCAAACAAGTCCAATATTAAAACATCCATTTTTGGAATCTACATTTATCTCAAAACCTTATCCAGGATTATCATTCACATAATATCATTTTAGAACAATGACTCAAGTCTCAATCACACAATCTCTTTTACTTTTCTCTTGACATAATGGCTCATGATTTAGTCGCATAGTTAGTATAGATTAGCATAATTGTTTCAATGCATTCAAAAATCCATCAAAGACAAGGTTCATAGATATGTGTTGCTTTCATGATTGGGGCATCCTACATTATCTTTGATTTGGGATAACCTTACATTGTCCTCCTCAATCCAAAAGTCAATATCATCACTCACCAACCACCATCATCAATCAATATCATTTGTTTTTGTACTACATCATATTTTCACATAATACAGTACAAAAAGGGGAATCTATAGACACCAAATTCTATTCATTTGCACTAGAATTCCACCAATTCATCAAAACACTCCAAATTCACCCAAATCCCTTCAAATATTCAATTTCCCCTCTAATAATCCTAAATTCCTCTCAATTTCTCTCTAATCATCCTAAATCACTATTCACTATTCATTATCCACTATTCACTATTCACACTTAAGCCCCTTGGGTAACCCAAGCCCCTTTCTACACCCAACCCCTGGTCATCATATGACCATCTTCTTGACCTAACCCTAGGTGCACACACCTTCCCCACGGTCAATCCTTGACTTGGGTTAATCCTTGACCTGGGTCAATCCTTACCCTAGGTCCACTTAATCCTAGTCAAACCCCACTCAAAAATAAAACAAAAATAAAAAATTTAATAATCCCCACTCACATGGAGGACAAAAAGTGCTCATCCTCCAGTAGGAATATAATAATCCCCTAGACCATCCTCCACATCACTCCCATATGGGTAAATCAAATCTTGTATTCCTCTCCCCATCTTGTCTCCCACATGGGTATATAAAGCCCATAACCCCATACCCCATCTTGTCCCCCACTAGGCGTAGTGGTAAGCCACCTCACCACCCCATATCCCTCTCAAAAAATTCTATAACTACCCCCTTACTTTATCTCATTCCATATGGAGGGAAGAAAGAGGCTTGGTGCATACCAACATACTGCCAAAATTTCCCTAGGATCTAAGCAACCATGCACATTTACATTTTTATTTGTTAGTATTTTGTTTAACGCATTGGCAAATGTTACTGATGCTTTCATTATGATCTTGTGTGCAGGTATTGGGATCTGCATAGAGGCTCGGGAGGTAAAGCAACGTGACTTCAAAACACTCCCACAACTTTTTGTGTGACTAAGAATATCATTTGTGATACCATAGAACTTATTTGCAAAGAAAACCCTCCCTTTTGGTAGGTCTATTGTAATAGAAAAGGTTAATTTATACCAATATAAATATCAAATTTCCATTTTGTTTATTAAATTACTATGGTGCATTTCCTTAGTTGTAGGTGGGCCTTGAATATTTTTCTATTCTTAACTAGCTAGAGGTGGTGTTGCCCCCTAGGTGTCTCCCTAGGAGATATGTGACCCCTTCCTCCTATCAGCATTTGCACATTTTGAGCAAGGGCTTGGTTTTGATTTTTCCCTAAATATCCTCCATTAGGGGCCACAAATTGACTTGGTGGTATGTTGGATATCTTTGAAAAACTAGATCTAGGTGGGCTTTGTGTTGAAGCACTTGAAAGAGGGATGTTTTTGGCGTTAGAGATAGGGGATGGATTTGTTTTACTTTTTTTTGTCAGTTAAATTAAATTAAAAATGGTTTTTTATCAAGGATACCAAAACCTGATTACAAAAAGTCATAAGACTAAAAGCAAGGCCCCAAGGCCAAATAAAAGGACACCAAAATCCAGAGGAAAGACATAAAGAATGCCTTTCAGGATAGGCTAAGGATAGCCTTACAGGAAAGGCTAGAGGATAGCCTTAAAGGACAAAATAATTTTTTCTAATAATTTTTTTTTTCAATATTTATACAAAAGTCTAGGACAACACTATCCCGCCCATAACAACCCAAAAACACACGTGCAAAAGGATAGCCTAAAAATTATGTGATGAGGAAATTTAAAAAAAGTAAACTTGCCTAGGAAAATTTGAAATAGGGCTATCCCGCCCATTACAACAATTTGAAATTTTCAAAATTGAACTTAAAGCGGGAAACACAAAAAATTCCCACCTAAGGATGCACAGGGATGCAGTAGGAGGATACCACAACAAGGACCAATCATCCCGAATAGGCCTGCAAGAGGAACAAAAACGATGGGACTCCAAAGGCCATGAAATCCTGTTGCAGCAAGGAAACTACTCAGAGGCCAAAGGAGACAAAGGAAACAACAATGCAGGAATGGGAGCCAAGGAAAATGGTGGGGATATCCTAGGAGACCTCAACAAAGGAACTATGAAGCACGATCTACCACCTAAAAGTGGAGGGCCCCCCCAAAGGCCAAAAAAAAAGCAGCAAGATCTCCATAAAAACCTCCAATGCCATCGCCAAGCAGCTTCAGGGAACCATAAGAGGATGACCCACAGGAACACAACAACAATCAACATAGAGGCTCTCCTCAAAGCCATGAAAAGTTGGATTTGTGTTACTGATATAGTCTTAGATTTTAAAAAGTGGGTTATTATTTACATCAATGAGTATATTAAAAAGGGGATTTGTATGTATTAAGTATGGGACTATATTGGACCAATTTTGGTTTGCTAAAGCAGATGAGTAACTCATTTGTTGACCTAGGAAATCAATTTCTAGGGGCATGATATTTTGAATGACATGATTTGCCTTTGGGATTTTGCCTTTTGAGGAAATGGTATTAGACACAATCATGTTCTAATGTACCCATGCAGTAGTTTGTTCTTTCCTTTTACTCTTCATTTTCCTTTGATGATATGCAACTATCTTTGCCAAATGGTGTTATTTTTTTCATATTTGTGCTTTTGAGTGCATATTCATATGCTTGCACATATGGACCTGCACAAATAGAGTCTTGGGGTTAAAATTTGTAAAAGTTTAAAATTTTTCCTACAAAGTGATTTGCCTACAAAATGAACAATTTCCTCACAATTTTAGGTGATTCACTAGTAGAAACTAACTTGGTGAAATTTTTCTTGCGGAATGATTCGCTTGCAAAATGGAATAATTTACTTGTAAATTCAAACAATTCACTTACAATTTCGAGCGATTTGCTATCAATTTAGAAATCGAAAAAAAAATCAGAAGGGGTCCAAGAAAATCATCTTCCCAAGAGAGAGATTAGGAGGAGTCATGTCTTTAGTAGCAAGTTGCTTCTTATATTCCAATCGAATCACTTGTCAAATTTGATTTGGTTATATAATACTATTTTTTAGGTTTAATGGTGCTCTGATGCTTTTATTGTCATCATATTTTTGAAAATTTTAAATTTTTGAAGTTCAAATTAGAGTTTCCATTCACAAAGTACCCACAAAAATCAAGCACAAATAACAAAAATTATGAATTTTCAAATTCAATGAGATCGGGCTCAAGAAATCAAGTCACTGTCCCCAACAAATCACTCTATATTCAACTTGTGAAAATGCAAAAACAAATAGAGCAAATCACTCACTGAATAGAGCAAATCACTTGCTAAATAGAGCAAATCACTTGCAGAATAAGCTTCGCCAATTTTTAGGTGATCAACTTGAAATAGAGCAAATTGCTTCCTTTAATTGGACTTGGTAAAAGAGCTCTCAATCTTGATACAATTGCTTCATCTGTGATGAATTCCAACGTGGCATGAAAATCAAGGAATTTTAGCCAAATTAAGGTTTTCTTTTGGAAAATGAGGATTAATTCCACCAAGCATGCCAGAAACTATGTTGAACTGAGGAATTATCTTGAGTTCTAATTTAGTGTTGCACCTGAATTCTAGCTTCAAAAAAAATAGAAAGGAGTGTCAACAGCCCCTACCAACCTTCATATTAAAGGCAAATCCTCACTATCCGTGTATAATACTCGTACGCTAACCTACATTGATTGCATCAAAAGTAAAGTGTGGAAAGTAAACATGTATAATAGATTAAGGTCCTGAGTGATTTAAAGTAAACACAGATTTTAATTGTAATGAGAGAATGTAAGTGATGAATCAACACATAAGAATTTTAATATCATTAATTTTCTTTCATTCATTAGATATGAAATTGATAAGTGTGATAACATGGGAAAAATATCAATGCCTCAATTCCATGCACTTAGCAAAATAGGAAGGCAATGACACTGATAGAATGCATAAGGACTTGTCAATTTCTCAACAATATTATGAGGTCAAAGCACAATGTGGGTTTCACAAAGTGTAGCTTTCAATTATCATGGCCAAAAGATGAATACAATGGAGCCCTAGGCTCCTATTTATAGTAAGAGTTTACCCTTGAGTTACATGGGGTAAGAAAAAATTACTCTTTGTAAAAGTGAAGATTGGAGGGACTTTTTAGCAATTATGCACTAAAAAATATTATGTACCTCTAATTATGCCACTAATAGGATTAAAAGGCTTCTAAAATGACTTACAATGCCACTACATGCCAAAATGTCACTCAATATATTTGCCTTAGGATTTGTGCCTTCATTTTTACCTTCCCAATGTGTCGCGCGATTTTCTCACCAACTGGAGCAAATCACTTTCTTTTGCAAGTGAATTGTCAGTTGTCCCTAAATAGTTCACTCCTTGGAGCCAATTGGGCCACTTTGCAAGTGAATCATGTAGACAAGCAAATTGAGATGTCCTTATTTTCTAAACCAGTTTTGGTATTATGTGTTATTTTGTAAATATACGCAAAGTGTTTGACAAAATGTGCATGCATAAATTTAATTAATGTGTTGTAAAGTGCAATTTAATATTGTACGTAATAATTAAGTTATGTATGTCTTCTAAATTACTATTTCATCCTATAGTGGGAAATGTCATGTAATGCAAAAGCAAATGCACACGAAATGTAATTTGAGGGAAGTTATAAGGTAGTTGGAGGATAACTACTTTGTGGGTGTATAAATAAACCCCCTCATTCATTCAATTTGTTTGTTCACCCATAGAAGATGTACAGGCAGTAAGGAGAGTAATGTAGGGTGATTGATGCAATCCATTAGTGTATGCAGCCATGAAGGATGTTTAACCTAGGGTTTGAAGGTTGAGATTGTAATGTTGAGACTATAATGTTGTATCATAAATGCTATTGTTAATATAAACTATTGTATTTGTTGTTATCTACCATTTTTGCTACTATTTATGTCATTGTCACTATTAGTATTGTTCTTGCAAGTTTTATGTGCATTATTATTGCTATACTACAATGATTACAAATCTATAGAACTATTAAGTGGAAATAAAACTGTTTGTGAGCATGTGAAATTTCATTTCTACATCTGGCACCATTGCTATTACGAAGTTGGGTCCAAATTGGTGACATAGGGTTTGAAGAAGTAAAACCCTTGGGGAGATGCACAACGAAAACAACGCAGTGCAGCCAAAGACAAAGGTGAATACGTACCAAATTTTTTTGTTTGTAGATTAAGGAACGTGCACGCCAATCGAAGGAAAAAAAATAACTAAATATTTTGCAGATTACGGATTCACAAATATCTGTAGTCTAGATGTTTGCAACACCAGTCTGGACGTCTGCAGTCTAAAATCTACAATTTGGACATCTACATTCCAAACGTCTGCAATAGTAGAATAGGTAGAACATTTTTTGTTTGGAATATGAGGATCCAAGAGCAGATTAAGAGAGAGGGCAAACATTGCTGGTAGAAATAGGTACAAGGACCACCAAGAGTTGAGTAAAACAGTGGAAGGTGTTGAGGTAGAAATTGTGCAATGATATGGTGAGTGGATGGTAACACTTGAACAAGCAATAGGAAGGTTGTATAGAAGTGCAAAGGATGAGAGTCAGGCACTAGAGCAACAACGCACGAGGTCTCAGGAAGGAAGACCAGGGCCACACCCAACATTCCAGCAATGGATAACATAGCCACTAAAACATTGAAGAATTTGCCACTTTTCACAGGAGAAGGGAAGGAAGACCCGATCAGGCATTGGAGAATTTGTCGCATGGTGTGGAAAGTAATTGGGCAGAACAATGAAGCAGATTGGAGGAGGTGGTTTCCTGCAATATTTTGAGAATCTGCAATAGACTGGTACATATACTTACCACAAGCTAAGTTCCAAACATGGGAAGAGTTACGTGATGCATTTGTGGAAGAATTCCGATCATAGGATACTGACAAAAATTATAGCATACAAGGAGAGGAGGAGATTTTTTGTTATTACAATCGAATGGTGAGTAGGTTGTTTGACCATGTGGAGAAAGACCACTCAGAGGAATAAAATATTATGTGGTTCATAGATGGAATATTACCTATGTATGAAAAGAAGATGCAGATATTTCCTCCAAATTCATACCAAGATGCTTTGGATTATGCCTTGACTTGGGAAAGTGATGCTAAAACCTCATCGATGAATAAGACTCAAAAGACTAGAGAATACAGTCAAATGGTGTCAAAGGAGACTTTTGAGAAGACGTCTGAGGTGCAGACATCTGAGCAAGAACCATATGAGGTAGAAAATTCTAAAGTGCATCTATCAAATGAGGATCGTCTGAGGTGGAGACATTTGAAGTGCATTTGTTGGAGGAGGATCTGTCTGAGGCATAGATGTCTGAAAAAGAGCCGTCTAAATGCTACCCGTTGGGAGGCTACACATCTGAAACCTACCCATCTGGTAGTTACACGTGTGAGGAAGTTAGATGTCTATCCAGTTACCCATCTAAGGAATCTATATTTTTTAAAGTCTACCCGTTCGAGACATCTACCCTATTGTCCCAAATGTCTACTTGTTTTTCCTATATGTATATACCATAGATGTCTACCCTGTCATACCAAACATCTACTTGTTTGTCCTAGACATCTATGGCCTAGACGTCTACCATGTTGTCCTAGACGTCTACCCTGTCATCCCAGACGTCTACTTGTTTGTCCTAGATGTCTACAACCTAGACGTCTACCCTGTCACCCTAGACGTCTACCTCATTGTCCCAGACATCTACTTGGTTGTCCTAGACGTCTACAGCCTACGTCTACCTAATTTCCCTATATTTGTACCCTATTTTCATAGATGTCTACCTCGTCGTCCTAGATGTCTATTGTCCAGACATCTACCTTGTCGCCCTAGACGTCTACCTTATCATCCTAGACATCTATTGTCTAGATGTCTACCTTATTGCCCTAGACGTCTACCTCATCGTCCTAGACGTCTATTGTCTAGATGTCTACCCTATCGCCCTATACGCCTACCTTATCATCCTAGATGTCTACTATCTAGATGTCTACCTTGTCCTAGATGTCTGCTGTCCAACCCATCTAGATCGTACACATCAACTAGCAACTCATTTAAATTCGTATCTGTCAGACTTATCAATCCATATAGCCTAATCTGTTAGAGACTAAGCTATCAAGGATTATCATCAGAAACTTTACCATTTGAGGCAAAGCAGTCAGAGCAATCACTATCAAAATTACAATCTGACAAGGGAAATGTCTATCAAAGGTTGATAAGAATCTATTTGGATCATGAAAGCAAAGAATTAGAGCTGAGAGGAAGCAGTTTCAATGGATTGAGTGAAGGCTTTTTGTTGGTCAAATATCTGCCTTAGGTAAGGATTTGTCTATTTTTGTACCTTAGACCCGGCCAAAATTGAAATTTTGAGAGGAATAAATGACTCCCGTGTCAATATCCAGAGAGGGGCTGGTTCCCTTGCTATTCTAACTAGGGGATTTGATATTAAGGAACTGGAAAGAAATGGAAAATGACTGAAAGGGATGGGAAATATGGCCACATTCTAGATAGAACAAGGGTGATGGACTAACAGAACGATAACTCTACTATAAATCGAATCAAATAACCCTCAAATATAGACAACTAACAAAAATTAAAACTAAACATCCAACATGCGTAATCTCCAGGGCTACTCCAGAGGTTCACGTTTCATCAGAAGATAAATCCAGATATTATAATTCAAGCCTATAGATAAATCAGAGAACTTAATAGAAGACAAGCAATAGAAGACATACACACAAAATAGAAGTTCATATTTAGAGCCAGACATCAGCTGTATTGATAGAAAAAATCAGGTTACATCAAGCTTCTAGAAAACATCCATCATTTTACAATAAAATAGCAGGATTATATAGAGAATTCTGTCGCTTGAAATATTTAATGCGCACCTACAAAATGTGGCGATGGCAACCAAGATAATATTTGCAAGGAAAACATTTATGAAATAGTAGACGAGCATGGGCTAGAATTTATGACTCGCTAGAATGTAGCTGCACCCCTTCAATGCTCTGATAGGTTCAGCTGATGGCGTCATATCCTTGCTTGCTAGAACCGTCCTCATGAAATATAAGATTATTTATCCCTAGAAATTCAATCTCAGAAGCTTCCTAGATTGACTTCTCTTGGATGGATAAGGATGCACCTAGTTCGAAAGATGAGAAATGTTTGAGCTTCAAAAAAATGCAGCCAAACCACTTGTTGCATTAAAAATAGTGCAATGGTTGAAAATTCAAAGGAAGAAGCATAGCTCTTGTCCAGAACCTGCCCGATGCTTTAAAATGGAGTGCAAGTACCTGGCACTCTGAAGATAGCATTGACTTTGAAAATTCAATGACCAAAGCGCATAGGAATGAAGCGCAAATGCCTTGCACCCAAAAAGTAGAGCGCAAGCGTTTGGGGCATTGGGAGGCACATCAACATTGAAAATTCAAAGACCGAAGTGCATCAACTTATTACGCATTTATCTTGCGCTCAATAAATGGAGCGCAACACCTTGGTACCTCAGAAACCGTGCTAAATTTTGACAAGTCAAAAGACATTGTGCTCAAATCAGGTGCGAAACTACTCTGTTCTTGGCTCAAAGAATGGAAAACAAATGGTAGTACCGGAATGACATGCATGCTAGCTAGGCGGTGTTAGAGTTACTATGTTAGTAACTCTAAATATTACCTCATTTAGGTAGATATAATTTACCTCATGGTAAAAAGTAAATACTTACTTTTTACCACTAGTAAATTTCTTTTACTAGTTAGTCATTGTAGTCATTTTGACTACGTTGGTTAGTAGGTTAGTTGTTAGCTAACTTAGGGGGGAGGACTCCTAATTTATGCTAGGGGATATTTTGTAGATATTCCTAGCGCCTATATTAAGCCTCCTAAAGTTGTATTTAATCATTAGAATTCATAATGCATTGTTAATGTTTTTGTGTGGAATATTGGGCTTACTCTCCTCCTAACATTGGTATCAGAGAAGGTGCGCCCTCCCAGGAAAAAACTGGACCCAAACCGAGGGCAAGAGCGCCCTCGGGTCTGAAAAACACTGACAAGGGAACATCCCTGTCAGGGGATCTACAACCTGCACGATCCTCGATGATTTGGACCGATTAGCGAGGGCAGGCGCGCCCTCTGCTGGATCTGACAGTCGACACGATCTGACGAAGAAATCGTAGACCCACGCACACTCAGGCATAGATCCTGAGGCATTGACTCAGCCCACTCATCTGGCGACATGTGACGGCTAGACATGACCTCAGGCATAGATCTCGAGGTGCTGATGTGGCACAACCACTAGACTTGACCTGGACCAGACACGACATGTGGCGGACAGCCACTAGACTTGGACCCGACATGACATTTGGCGGACATCCACTGGACTCGGACACGACACATGGCACGTGCCACTTGGACTGGACACGACACGTGGGCGACACATGGTAGATAGGCCACGTGCCACCTGACACCTTGCTGCGACACGTGGCCACAGCAAAAAGGGATCGCCCGCGTAGTGACTACCCGAAGGCAGTCAACTAATGAGGTGCGTGCCTCACCTTTTATCCAGGTGAGGCAAATGCCTCCTCTTGAATGTGGGACTAAAAGTCCCACATTCAAAAATTTCCTGCTTGGAGGTGGGAAAGCCTTCTTATAGAAGGCGGTCCCCTCCATAACCCGTTGGGCTTGCTAGCCCGACCGACGAGGGGACCCGGAGGAAAGGCTCCCGACCAAGAGGTCGGGAGTTCAAGCCCCGTTGGGGCCAAAGTAAGTTATTTTTACTTCGACGGGCAAAGGTAAGATTTTTTTTTATTTTTTTTTAATTATTTTTTAGTTAATTTTATTAATAATTTATTTATTTTTATATGAAAATCATTTTACATTTGTATTAAGTGATTTTTTTATGAAACTAATTTTATTATTTAATTTAAATTAGCTAGAATTAATTAGATTAATATTTTTTTTTTTGATGAGGAACCTTTTTATATACAACATATCCGCAACATGTGAGGGGAGAGATTTGAACCTGGGCCTCTCAATAACTGGAGAGTTTTAACTACCCACTTGCTCTCCAACTCCTCTACATGAGCGGATAATTAAATTAATATATTAAAAATCAATTTTGGGGGAATTTTTTTTTGCAAATTTACAATTTTTAGAGTGCTTTTGTTTTCTCACAAACAAGGAGATATAAGACATATAAGAGCCTCATTTTTTTTGCAAATAAGAAAACCCTAAACTCTTCTCAAACCTTGTTAATTTAGCATACAATAAAGGTTCAAACATGAATTCTTTTTTGCCAAATTGTAACACAAGGAGACAAAATTTTTTTTGTAAAATTCAAAGGCAAAGTGTGCATTTGTTTTCTCCAAGGGGGGATATAAGACATAAAATTGCACATTCTTTTTTGCAAAAATTTGAGAAGAAATTGTAACCTTGGGTCCATCAAAAACTAAGTCGTGTGTCGACTAGTTCTAGAAGCCTTCCAAATGCGGGTCGTGTGTCGACTTGTCTTGGAAGGAGTGCTCAAAATTGTTAATTTTGCAAAATTCAGGGGAGAAGACAACATTGTACTTCTTTTGCAAAATTGGAAAACAAAGTAGGAGACATAAAAATATCATTTTTTTGCACAACACAAAACACACATTTTGTTGCAAAAATTAAAAGGTGCATTTTTGATTTTACTCAACACCTTTATTGGCAAATTAGGTGCATTTTTAGTTGCATCCGACACCTAGGTGATAAGAATTTTGTGGGAATTCTTGTTTGATTATTGCATTATTTCTTTTGCAATTATAAGTCATAGAATCAAGAACACACTAAACCCCAAAATTTCACAAATTTGTGTAAATCCTTGCACAGATTTAAAGCCAAAATTACTAGATATTCTCTCCTAAATCAACAAAACCCCTAATTCACTCTTATTTGTTTGGCTTAATTTCCTCAAACTTTTCATCCTTCTTGAAGGGAGTTAAGGCAGGTGCCATTAAATATCTGTTTGAGTGAATTATATTTTGGTACTCTTTTAGGGTAATCAAAAGAAAGAACAAGTTTTTAAAAATAAGGAACCTTAAAAGTTGCAATCCTTTGCACTAAGGGGGGATAATTCCTTTCTTCCTTCAAACATAGATTTTGATAAGAGGAAACTAAAACTTGTAAAAGGCAATCAGAAAAGTCCAAGTCATCAACATTAAACCTTTTCTTTTAGACTTCATAATAGCAATCATGCTTGAAGTACTTACAATAAGAAAGGACAAATTGGTGAACTTTTTTGATCAAATTGCCTAGAAAGCATAGTTTTGCACAAATTGTAAAAATGACAACCAAGACACCATTCAGTGTTGGTTTCAAAACAAGCAAAACTAAAATGGCAAAGGCACATCACAGAAGCCATCTTTCTAGTGAAGTGTCTCATTCTGATTCTGTTTCTGGTTCAAAGATAGCACAAGGAGTGCTAAATTGCTAAAACAGTTTTGTAGAGGGAAAACACATGTGTCCCTTGGGCAAAAACACCATATTCTCTTTCTCCTTTTTTAGGCTTCATAAATAGCATAAGTTTTTTGTTTGAAGACCTTGCAATAAGAGGTGCTTGTACCTCTTTTAGGCTTCATAAATAGCAAATTCTAGGTGTTTGAAGTACTTGTAACAAGAGGAGCGACTTTTTGTGATGTAAAATTGTCTAGGAGGCAATATTTGTAAAATCCTTCACAACACTCTTGAGTTGCATACTTTTTGCAATTGAGGGGGGATATCCATTTCTTTTCTTCACTGATTTTTGTAAATAGGGAAGATGACTTATAAGGGTGCATTTTTGGCTTTGACCGACACCTTAGTCACACTTCCTTCAGAAATTAATTACACTATGTTTTGCAATGAGAAGGGGGGAACTTATAAGGGTGCATTTTTGGCAGCAACCAACACCTTAGCTACCTTATCTTTTGCAAATTCATATTGTAAATGAATGAACCTTGTATGAAGTGATCTATTCTACTACACCTAGCGATTGCAGCGGTTGGTTACCCATGCAAATCGGTTGGATGATGTGATTACCATAAGGACATTCGTTGGCGTGAAGACAAAGTGAGGAATGACCCACTTTTTGCTTAGGAGCAGCCAGAGTACTATGACAGAGCAAAGAACCAACAGATCAACATCTTCTTCACTGTATTGGGGCAGTTATATACTTTTCCCAAATATTGTTGTATTAGAGGGATATGTATGTATTACCAAAATAATGTAATAAGGGGGGATGTTAGAGTTACTATGTTAGTAACTATAAATATTACCTCATTTAGGTAGATATAATTTACCTCATGGTAAAAAGTAAATACTTACTTTTTACCACTAGTAAATTTCTTTTACTAGTTAGTCATTGTAGTCATTTTGACTACGTTGGTTAGTAGGTTAGTTGTTAGCTAACTTAGGGGGGAGGACTCCTAATTTACGCTAGGGGATATTTTCTAGATATTCCTAGCGCCTATCTTAAGCCTCCTAAAGTTGTATTTAATCATTAGAATTCATAATGCAATGTTAATGTTTTTGTGTGGAATATTGGGCTTACTCTCCTCCTAACAGGAAAAAGTAGAGGTGGTGCACAAGGGATTTTCGCACCAGAGGGGATTTTCGCACCAGAGCTGGTGCGTAGGGGACTTTCGCACCAGAGGTGGTGCACAAGGGATTTTCACACCAGAGATGGTGTGCGGGGGATTTTTGCACCAAAGATGTGCGCAAGGGATTTGCACACCAGAGGTGGTGTGCAAGGTATTTGTGCACCAAAGATGTGCACAAGGGATTTGTGCACCAGAGGTGGTGCGCAAGGGATTTTTGCACCACATATGGTGCGTGGGGTATTTTCACACAAAAGATGTGTGCAAGAGATTTGCACACCAGAGGTGTTGGTTAGAGATCTATCTTAGGTAAGGCTTTGTCTATTTTTGTGCCTTAGACCTGGCCAACATTGAAAGGTCGAGAGGAAGAAATGCCTCCCGTGCCAATCTCCAGAGAGGGGTTGGTTCTCTTGCTATTCTAATTGGGGGATTTGAGATTAAGTAACTAGAAATAAATAGGAAATGACTGAAAGGGATGGGAAATATGGCCACAAGCCAGATAGAACAGGGGTTATGGACTAACAACATGATAACTCTACTGTAAGCCGAATCAAATAGCCCTCAAATACAGATAACTAACATAAATTAAAACTAAACATCCAACATGTGTAATCTCTAGGGCTACTCTAGAGGTTCACGTTTCATTAGAAGATAAATCCAAATATTAGAATTCAAGCCTACAAATAAATCAAAGAACTTAATAGAAGACAAGCAATAGAAGACATACACACAAAATAGAAGTCCAGAATTAGAGCCAGACATCAAGCTTTATTGATAGAAGAATTCGGGTTACATCAAGCTTCTAGCAAACATCCATCGTTTTACAATAAAATAGCAAGCTTATATAGAGAATTTTACCGCCTGAAATATTTAATGCGCACCCACAAAATGTGGCAGTGGCAACCAAGATAAGATTTGCAAGGAAAATATTTATGAAATAGTAGGTGGGCATGGGATGGAACTAATGACTCATTGGAATGTAGCCGCACCCCTTCAATACTCTGACAGGTTCAGTTGGTGGTGTCATATCCTTGCTTACTGGAGCTGCCCTGGTGAAATATAGGATTAATTATCCCTGAAAAGTCAATCCCAAAAGCTTCCTAGACCGAATTTTCTTGGAAGGATAAGGATGCACCTGGTCCAAAAGATGAGAAATGTCTGAGCTTCGAAAAATTGCAGCTAAGCCACTTTTTGCCTTGAAAATAGTGCATCAATTGAAAAGTCAAAGGACGAAGCATAGCTAACTTGTCCCAAACCTGCTCGACACTTGAAAATGGAGCGCAAGTACCTGGCACTCTAAAGATAGAGCTAGCGTTGAAAAGTCATCGATCAAAGCGCATAGGAATGAAGCATAAATATCTTGCACCTGAAAAGTAGAGCGCAAGCATTTGGGGCATTGGGAGGTGCATCAATGTTGAAAAGCGAATGATCGAATCGCATCAACTTATTGTGCATTTTCCTTGCACTCAAGAATAGAGTGCAACACCTTGGTGCCTCGAAAACCATGCTAAATTTTGACAAGTCAAGGCATTGCGCTCAAATCAGGTGCGAAACTACTCTTCGCTTGGAAAACTGAGCACAAAGAATGGCAAACAAATGGCAATACCGGAATGACATGAATTCTAGCTAGGCAGCAGTAGAGGTGGTGCATGGGGGATTTTTGCACCAGAGGGGATATTTGCACCAGAGATGGTGCGCAGGGGATTTTTGCACTAGATATGGTGCACAGGGGATTTTTGCACAAGAGATGTGTGCAAGGGATTTGCGCACGAGAGGTGGTGCGCAAGGGATTTGTGCACGAGAGGTGGTGCACAAGGGATTTACACACCAGAGGTGGTGCGTAAGGGATTTTTGCACTAGAGATTGTGCACAAGGGATTTTCACACCAAAGATGTGCGCAAGGGATTTGCACACCAGAGATGTGCGCAAGGGATTTCTGCACTAGAGGTGGTGAGCAGGGGATTTGCGCACCAGAGATGTGTGCAGGGGATTTTCGCACCAGAGGTAGTGCGTAGGGGATTTTCACACTAGAGGTGTTGCGCAAGGGATTTTCATATGGGGATTTTTGCACTAGAGGCGGTGTGCAAGGGATTTGTGCATCAAAGATGTGTGCAAGGGATTGCGCACTAGAGGTGGTGTGCAAGGGATTTTCGCACCAGAGGTGTGCGTAGGGGATTTTTGTACCATAGGTGGTGTGCAAGGTATTTTTGCATCAGAGATGTGCGCAGGGGATTTTCACACCATATGTGCTTGAAAACTAGCCTAAAAATGATTTTTGGTGTTACAGCTTCCCAAGGCCATAACTTTTGATCCATTGACTCGATCGCCTATTGTAATATATTGTCGGAAAGCTTATGAAAAGATCTACAATAATGAAATATCTAAAGATCATTTCATACAATTAATCATCCTATTTTAGGGCCCACAAAAATGCCAACACTTCTGAATGTGTTTCGCTGATCTAAAGCTCCAAATGATTTCGCTGGCAAAGTGCGCTTCACACTTAGGCAAAAATTTGTCAAAAAATTTAATGTGGAAAAAATGCCAATATTTCTGGCGGCTCGCGGGGCATTGAGCCTGCCTCAATGCAAATATCCCAGGCCTTTAATCCATTGGGCAACAGAGTCACAACAAAACACAGACACAAGAAAAAAAGTACCTTCCACTTTGAGTCAGCCAGATCTGGTGATGCCAAATCATACCACTTTGCTTTCCCCACCTTATTTATCAGCCGACCTATTTACATTATTTACACAAAATTTTACGACATGATTGGCATGTCGCCACCACAAAATTGGCGTTGGACGCCTACCTAGTGAATCTGCAGTGTCCGGACTAGATCTGATTGTACTTTAGTTGATCTTTGAAGTTCGGTTGGCCTCCCAAAGTTTACCAGGTTGCGAACAGGATGCAACATGGCAGGTTATCATGCATGCCAGTACTTATACAGTTAATGAATAATGTGGCAAAGAGATTTACCACATGGGAGCCTTCTTTGAGTACCGGTTGCAAGATCTTGGGTATGTGCTCCTCTAACTCCTTGATATGATAGCAAGATTTTTTCGGTGATAGCCCTACTGTCAGGATCTCCCCAGGACCAGCTTCCTGAAGAGGCATGCTTATTGGGTTTTGGCTAAATACTTGTGTGCTATGCCTTGGGACACGAAAAGGATGCAAAATTGTGTCTTCTTTGCTCTTAGAATCTCGCATTTGAGCCTGTTCCCCTTCTTGGTCCATCTCCTGATGAAAACTGCAAACAACCATATTATCCATTGCTTGATCAGTGCTTGCATATTCCCATCGTTGGCCTTGGACGAGATTTGCCTCTTGAGCTCCACACAGCTACATTTGGGGTCTCTGCACAATTTGAGGGATATGCCATTGTGAATACTGCACTAGATAGGCGGAAGCAACAACTATCAGAGAGAGTGATGGAAAGGCAGTTTCTCCCCATTGTATTTTTCCTGATAGGAGCAGAAGCCGCTCCGCTTGTACTGCTTCCTGAAAGACTTGAGGGAACCTTTGTTCCCCAGATTGTAGCAAGAGGAGGCCTATGTCCGGGTGGAAAGCCCAAACATAATAGAGGTGGGCCTAGGTGGGTGTCGACTGGATTTTCTCTAGAATTCTCTTCCAAATCCTCCAAAATCGGACATTGAAGTCTATGATGCTCTCTAGAGGTGCTCTCGTGATGGTGGAGAGGTGCATCAAAAGTTGAAAGGGATCTTGAGATCCATCAAATGTGTTGACTAGTGCTCCCGCTAGGTCCGCCCATGAGCAGATGCTCTTACGATCGAGAATTTTGTACCACTGCAGTGCCCTTCCTTCTAAAGACAGGACCAAAATTTTGATCATGACATCTTTGTGGGTTATGCCATGGAGAGTCGCTAGACCAACAACATCTTCGAGGTGCTCTCTGGCCATTCCCTCAGTGCCATTGTATTTTATCAGGGTCTTTAGGGCACTTTTGGGAATCTCATGCTGACTTTGGAGATTCAAAGGGCCAGGATCATCCCAGTTGGGATAGCATACATGTGCCATTATAGTAGTGGTCTTCAGAGATCACGGTCCTTGCCATTGAGTAAGAGTCAGCAAGTGAACATTCTTTCTCCGCTTGTGAGGTCAAGGTTTCTCACCAAACCTTGGGTCCTCTAGGGTGTCTTATTTTAGCATAAAAGGGATCCACCGGTCATGAGACCCAGATCTTTCGCTTAACAGAGTCGCTAGGTGATTTTGCTAGATGAAGGCAAGCTAGATATTCACCAAACTCGATCTTCCTTAAAACATGGAGACTATTCGTCCCACCGGGCGTGCCAAAAATTGTTGGTCAAAGAGTTGTCTTAGGTAAGGATTTGTTTATTTTTGCGCCTTAGACCCGACCAACATTGAAAGGCCGAGAGGAAGAAATGCCTCCTGTGCCAATCTCCAGAGAGGGGTTGGTTCCCTTGCTATTCTAACTGGGGGATTTGAGATTAAGGAACTAGAAAGAAATGGAAAATGACTGAAAGGGATGGGAGATATGGCCACAGGTCAGATAGAACAAGGGTGATGGACTAACAACACGATAACTCTACTGTAAGTTGAATCAAATAGCCCTCAAATACAGACAACTAACATAAATTAAAACTAAACATCAAACATGCGTAATCTCCAAGGCTACTCCAGAGGTTCACGTTTCATCAGAAGCTAAATCCAGATATTAGAATTCAAGCCTACAGATAAATCAAACTTAATAGAAGACAAGCAATAGAAGACATACACACAAAATAGAAGTCCAGAGTTAGAGCCAGACATTAGTTGTATTGATAGCAGAATTCGGGTTACATCAAGCTTCTAGCAAACATCCATCGTTTTATAATAAAATAACAAGCTTATATAGAAAATTTTACCGCTTGAAATATTTAATGCGCACCTACAAAATGTGGTTGTGGCAACCAAGATAATATTTGCAAGGAAAAATGTATGAAATAGTAGGCGAGCATGGGCTAAAATTGACTGGAATATAGCCGCACCCCTTCAATGCTCTAACAGGTTTAGCTGGTGGCGACGTATCCTTACTTGCTGGAACTGCCCTGGTGAAAGATAGGATTATTTATCCCTGGAAAGTCAATCCCGAAAGCTTCCTAGACTGACTTCACTTGGATGGATAAGGATGCACCTGGTCAGAAATATGAGAAATGCCTGGGCTTCAGAAAAATGCAGCTAAACCACTTGCCTTGAAAACAGTGCAACAGTTGAAAAGTCAAAGGACGAAGCACAACTAACTTGTCCCGAACCTGCCCAATGCTTGAAAATGAAGCGCAAGTACCTGGAACTCTGAAGATAGTGCTGGCGTTGAAAAGTCAATGGCCAAAGTGCATAGGAATGAAGCACAAATACCTTGCACCCGAAAAGTAGAGCGCAAGCAACTGGGGCATTGGGAGGCGCATAGGTGTTGAAAAGTCAACGATCGAAGCGGATCAACTTATTGCGCATTTGCCTTGTGCTCAAGAAATGAAGCGCAACACCTTGGTGCCTCGAAAACCGTGCTAAATTTTGACAAGTCAAAAGGCATTGCACTCAAATTAGGTGTGAAACTACTCTGCGCTTGGAAAATTGAGCGCAAAGAATGACAAACAAATGGCAGTACCGGAATGACAGGCATGCTAGCTAGGCGGCAGTAGAGGTGGTGTGCGGGGATTTTCGCACCAGAGGGGATTTTCGCACCAGAGATGGTGCGCAGGGGATTTTCGCACCAAAGATGGTGCATAGGGGACTTTCGCACCAGAGGTGGTGCACAGGGGATTTTCGCACCAGAGATAGTGCGCGGGGGACTTTCACACCAGAGATGGTGCACGGGGGACTTTCGCACCAGAGATGGTGCACGGGGGACTTTCGCACCAGAGATGGTGCGCAAGGGACTTTCGCACCAGAGATGGTGCGCAAGGGACTTTCGCACCAGAGGTGGTGCGCAAGGGATTTTCGCACCAGAGATGTGTGCAAGGGATTTGCGCACCAGAGGTGTGTGTAGGGGATTTTCACACCAGAGGTGGTGCGCAAGGGATTTTTGCACCAGAGATGTTTGAAGGGGATTTTCGCACCAGATGTGCTTGAAAACTGGACCGAAATGATTTT
This sequence comes from Wollemia nobilis, assembly GCA_028583015.1. Lineage (NCBI taxonomy): Eukaryota > Viridiplantae > Streptophyta > Pinopsida > Araucariales > Araucariaceae > Wollemia > Wollemia nobilis. The sequence goes on from JAQPPZ010003212.1 coordinate 5,384,821, forward strand.
TGGTGTTACAGCTTCCCAGGGCCATAGCTTTTGATCCGTTGACCTGATTAGCTATTGTAATATATCGTCGAAAAGTTTATGAAAAGATCTACAATAATGAAATATCTAAATATCATTTCATCCAATTAATCATCCTCATTTAGGGCCCACAAAAATGCCAACACTTCTGCATGCATCTCGCTAATCTAAAGCTCCATATGATTTCGCTGGCAAAGTGCACTTCACACTTAGGCAAAAATGTTAATGTGGCAAAAATGACAACACTTCCAGAATGTTGCTGAGAAGAAAAATTTAGTTTGGGCATTGATGCGTTGAGGTTTCGGAGCTCCGCCCCGAGAGACACTAACTCTCGACCCCGCAAGGCACGCTGTCCCTTTACCCCCGACACAGATGGCGACAGGTATTGCCGATCATGTTCATGATGATGATATTGCTCATGCTGATGATATGGCTAACTGCTCAAAGTGAAGTGCCCATTCAGAAAATTTTGATCATACTGATGTTACAATTGCTTGCAATAGAAGAAGTGCACAATCAGAGAATAAGGTGTTGCGAGCAGTTTCAAGTGAAGTCCGTGGCAATAGATGTATGGAACAAGAGAAAGAGGACGGAGCATGACAAGAGATTCTATTACATTATTCAATACTTCTATTCCTAGTATTTAGCTCGTGTCATTGAGGACAACGACCAGTTTAGAGGAGGGGATAGATGTAGACAGGCAAATTGAGATGTCCTTATTTGTTGAACCAATTTTGGTATTGTGTTATTTTGTAAATGTACGCAAAGTGTTTGACGAAATGTGCGTGCATATATTTAATTATTATGTTGTAAAGTGCAATTTAATATTGTACGTAATAATTAAGTCATGTATGTCGGCTAAATTACTATTTTGTCCTGTAGTGGGAAATGTCATGTAATGCAAAAGCAAATGCACACGAAATGTAATTTGAGGGAAGTTATAAGGTAGTTGGAGGATAACTACTTTGTGGGTGTATAAATAAACCCCCCTCATTCATTCAAGTTGTTCGTTCACCCATAGAAGATGTGCAGGCAGTAGGGAGAGTAATACGGGGTGATTGATGCAGTCCATTGGTGTATGTAGCCATGAAGGATGTTCAACCTAGAGTTTGAAGGCTGAGATTGTAATGTTGAGACTGTAATGTTGTATCATAAATGCCATTGTTAATATAAACTGCTGTATTTGTTGTTATCTACCATTGTTGCTGCTATTTATGTCATTGCTGCTATTAGTATTGTTGTTGCAGGTTTTCTATGCATTATTATTGCTATACTACAATGATTGCAGATCTGTAGAACTATTAAGTGGAAATGGAACTGTTTGTGAGCATGTGAAATTTCATTTCTACAAATCACTACTAAGTCAATCCCCACCTTTTGCAAGCAAGTTAATCCTGAGCCAATCGACACCTATGCTAGACTTAGACAAATTTTGGAGAGTTTTGTAAGGGGTTTGTTGCTTGATTCCATTGTTTCATGCTCTAAAACTAGAACCCTAGGGTAGTGTTAGGGCACTACAGGCACTCATCCATTGGAAAATAATTTTATCATTCTTATATCTAATAATCACCCCCATGTAAAACTCCAATGATGAACCTCATTAAAAAGTTGAAAATAATGTTTAAATTTTATTTTCAATTAATAAACATACAAATAATGAAAGATTGTATATAACAAAAGTAATCTGTAAATCTGTGTGCTTGTAATATAAATTTAAAAGGACAGTTTTTATAATTAAACCCTTCGTTATTAAGGACCACGTGAAAAGTGTTCCAAGGAATTTTTAGATACCACTTTTCATCATCGGTTGCCATGTCTTTTGGTTGAGTACACATTTTCATCTTCACTTAATATATTTTTATTGAATAATTTTGAATCCTATGTTCAATGAGTTGTATTTGAATATGTAATTATAACATAATAAGATAGGTAAACCGTAAAACAATGTTTGCACCACACAATAGTAGGATATTAATGTTATATAAAAGACTAAACAGAGTCATAATGATGAGATCTTGAATAGTTAGCAACCTATTCAAAAGTAGATAAGGCCATTTAAAATATATATATATATATATATCAAGGTTCCACGAGCCTGGGGGACGGGGGGACGGGTTTCCGGGGACGGTGGGGGACGGCAGGCCGATTTTAGGGGATGGCTCGGGGATGGCTGGGGGAGACGGCTAGTATAATACTATAAAAATTGAATTTTTTTAGAAATTTAGAATAATCTACACATTCAGAATTCTACACCTAACAAAAATGATATTTCATATTACTAATCAATTATGTAAGTACAGCCATTCATATTGAGATTAGTTACTAACACATAAGTGCAGCCATTCATATTGAGATTAGTTACTAACACATAAGTGCAGCCATAATTGAGTCATTTAACATTTTCATATTCATATTAGTTACTAATATGCAGCCATTTAATTGTTTCAAGTTCAACAACTATAACTTGAAGGTTCAGCCAAGGATATCAAGTGCAAACAATGTTTAAACAGTCATCATTTTAAGTAATAACAGTCATCATTTTTTCAGCCACCAATGTTCAAACAAAGACTGTCATTTTTAAAAAATTTCAGTCACTAACTATCACTAACTATTCAAATTTTCAGTCACTATACCAAAAGAATTGGTATTGTTTAAATAAACCTCCTTTTAGTCTTGTAATGATGGCATTAAAGCATAATTCCAAAGACCCTTACCATTTTTTAAGCTAAATATATATATATTTTTTTCCCCCTTGGGTGAGGATGCCCAGCCGTGGGGACGGCTGGGCCCCATGGGGGACGCTCGGGCCGTCCGCGGGGACGCCTCCCCCATGGGGCCCAGCCGTCCCGGGGACAGTGGCGTCCCCAGGGACGCCTCAAAAATGGGGACGTCTCGGAGACGGGAGGCCACAGGCCTCAGCTGTCCCCCAAAAAGGGGGACGGGGGGAAACGTCCCCCTTGCCGTCCCCCCGTGCTGGGGGACGCGGGAAACGGGGGGACGTGTCCCCTAGGGGGGACGCGTCCCCGTGGAACACTGTTATTATTGCATGTGCATGACTTCTTGTGTTAGCATCATCATTACAATGAAAGATCTTTTTGATGTCACAATATAAGAACTTATGACTATTTGACTGAATGAAGGTGTCAATATCACAAAAACAACATTCCCAAACAAATTGGATTATCCTTATGTGTATCATGCTTATAGGCCCAAAATTTTATTGCTAACTTCCAAAATTTGTGTTGGGATGCTTTTGGCGCATTAACAATTGTAAAATGAAAGTGATTTATGATAAAAATAAAGTTACAGAAAAACACAAGATAATAAAATAAAGAATTGAGAGCTGATAGATTAATAAATTCTAAATTTTTCTTACAAGAGCAGCCAAACTCTGAATGAAATGACTGGGCTGAAGGTTCTGCTAAGCTTGCAAGGCTAAAGAATGGAGACAAACATATTTCAGTCAGCTCCAAGTTTTGAGGCAGCTAACTTTGTAAGCAAAAGGTTTATATTATAAGGTTGATCAAACATCTCTTCCCTCTTGTACATTAGATACAAGAAGACAGGCTATGGCTCAAATGTAGGTGCTTGATGTTTGAATTCCCATGTTGCTTCATATAAAACCCTTGGTAATATCTGTCTGTAAGGATCCTCTTTTCTCTTCTCTTGCAAATAGCTGATAGCTGCTTCGATTTCAGCCTTGATGTGCAAATATAATGAACGTGCTTTCTCCTTGTCCTTAAGCTCTTCTCCCCTTCCTAGAAAATAGAAAAGAATCAAATATAGTTATAAATATTCACAACAAGAATAAACAAAAAAACAATCTGATGATTTATTGAATTGAATGAGGTTATAAATTCAAGACTGGTGAAATCAGAAATGAATCTTAAACCTTGTTGGAAATGAAACAGCTGGCAAACAGTATGAGAAAGAGCACATAATTTAAATGCTATTTATGTCACACCCATCACTTTTAGACATCAAAGTTGGCCCCAAATTTAGATCACTCAACTAGTGCAGATGAATATTTCAGTTAATATCATGTTTCCATCCTTGCATCATCCATACATTCTCTTGTACACACCAAGGCTGTGGAATACAAATATTCACATACCTGCAGTTGCTATGGGTTTGCCAAATAAATAATAAAACCTTCCAGGGATTTTTGGAGCTACTCCTAGAGGATGCAGATCTTGGTTTGAAACCTCCCCAGATGTGTCATCCCTGTTCATGCAAAGCACTAGTTTCAAATATGGATCAAGGAGAAACTAATTTTAGAGAACTGAAGCTTCAACCTAACAAAAATAATAATTAAGCTTATTTACATGCAAATAAATACTGAGAATAATCTATTCCTATATAAAGGATATCTAGTCTAAGTGCATAATTTCTCTGAGTCATTTGTTTATGTGACAAAAATGTCATTATGTTTTATTCATAGATCACACTTCTATAATATTTCAAGAAACAGAGATTTGCTCTTACCTATTGAAAGAATGAATAACACTTATTGTAGTTTCAAAATTGGAATCTCAAGATTAACCCATCTTGTACATATAGATGGATGGCATCATGTCGACAATCAGATTGGATTGACCTAAATTCTCTTTTATCTTGCATATATTATATAGGAGTCTACTGTACATTACTGACAACATAAGTTCTCCACTACAAAGGTCCAACATTGCTTTGAACTAATATATTGGTGATGTTAAATTCCTATGCTATATTTTTGCCATGACATTCTTATCAACTTAAAAAGTAAATATTCTTTATACAAAGTACTCTTTCTCCAAGACGTTTCTTAAGAGCACATTAGACCCTACCACTTTAAATGGAAAACTTACTCAGATTTATTTCAAATAAAATAGATCTCTAGTTTATTCCACTTAATGCAATGTAAGATGAGCTTTATTTGCAAAAAAGAAAACCAAAGCAATTTAGCCCATACCCTCAAGTAAAATAATGTACATTCTTCATCAAGAGATCCCTTGCCCTTAATATATTTTAGGTTATTGTCATTTTAGCAGAACTGTCGACAACCATTTCCATACAACCTCGTATAAAATTTGACATTTATATCACATATAAATAATTTGAACCTTACGTTGTAAAACATGTCATGTCATATCTTTTACACGTTTGCCATATATCCCTACAAAGTTCAGAAAAGAACAAAAAATAAATAAATAACAAAAGAAATATTTAGTTATGATGCCTATATATAAGTTATGAATACAAAGTGCACTCTCTCTCTCTCCATGCACACACACCTCATAAGACTTCAATATCTAACGGGCAATCCATTAGCAAAGTCCACAAAGTACTTTATCATTCCGTTTATCCACAATGGAGAATAGAACATATCAAGTTTTATTGTCAGGTGACGCACAACATTTTACCAAAAAAATGCTTTAAATGAAGTGGCTCACTTCATGTCTCCATAGCTTTTGGAGATGCAAGATGTCTTTGCTTTTCACCCCAAAATTTTCCTAGATATAATAAGAGCTATGCTCCATATTGTAGGCACACTATTTTTTTCCTCAATAAATTAGTGCCCTGGCCATCAACTGCAATATCTTTGGGTGGTGAAAATTGTGTTCTTCCTATACCATGATGTTATCCTTGTGCAAAGATGCTTCCATGATGCAATCCATCCACGTTTTTGCCCATCTGGGATCAAATTTCATGAATAATATTGGTGTAGACTCATTATTTTTAAAGGGTGATTTGAGTGGCCTTAGAGTTTATTTTCAAAACCTAAAGAGTTACTTAGATACCAGATTTTCGAGAGGGTCTTCCACATTATTCATCGAAGTCTAGCTTCTATTTAGTTCAAATTGAATCCCAAGAATTTTCATATAACCAAAGCCATTCAAGTTCTTGTTGCCACATTTTGCACGGGGTGCCATGTCTTGAAAATTTTGTAAGGATGCTGCTTTGCCTTCCCTCTTTCTTCTTTCCCTTTCTTCTTCATGCCCCTTCTGCTCTCCAGCCATCAGATTTCTGATTCTCCATCTTCCATTCTATGTTTCTGGTTGTTTCTGTGAGTGGGCAAATTTGCCCAAAAAATCTTCTAAGTATTGTAACCCCGGGCGGCGCCTGCCTAATTGTGCGCACCTAGGCAGCATTGCTAAAACTTTGTCCAAAAATTCTAAGTGTTGAGCTGCCCGACTTCGCAGCGAAGTCAGGCTGTGCTCATAATCCAGTGCGCAACTGGGCAGCCTCGTTGGAAAAACAGCAGAAAAATTGGCTAAGTGTTGGGCCCGCCTGCCTTTGCAGCGAAGTCGGACAGCGCCTTGAAGATGGTGCGCACTCGAACGACAACATTGGGCAGAAAGAATTTAAGTGCTGAGCCGCCCGACTTCGCAGCGAAGTCGGGCTGCGCTCTTTAGGCGATGCGCACTCGGGCAAAAGGACAGGGAAATACCGTCAAAATATTCTAAGTATCCATTCCCGTCCGATTGCGCTGCCCTGCCCAATTGCGATCCTATTCTTCTGCGCCATCGGACGAGAAGGAAAGAGTTGCTGCAAAGATGCCAAGGCACGAAGATCGCCCAACTACGCTACTTTCACGTTGCGCCGTCCGGCTGCGCTCCAGTTTTGTGCGCAGTCGGGCGGAATAGAAAATATAAAAGATGAGCTTCTTAGCTCGGTTTTTCTCCCCTCCATCAGATGCTGACAGGTGTTCGGTTTCGAGATTCGGGTCAAGATGTGACAGAAGGTGTGCCACCAGGGTACAGGACAGATGAGCGTGAACTGACAGATTGTACCGCATCTGCCCCATTCAAACTGACCCGAGTTCTTACCTACCGGATCGCCACGTGGCTGCCGTATTTTCAGGTGAACCTTGCTGCAAGTACATTCCTTGTCCGCAGAGGTCAAACATCAGCCGCTTTTGCCGCTTTTGTCAGCTTTTCCAGCTTTTGTCAGGTCTGGGATTCCGTGCCCACATTGTAATCGGGGGAAAATTGCACTATAAATAGCAGCCTCATTTCATTGTACAAGGGTGGAATGGGGATACACTGCTAAGGAACATATGTAGCTGTGCATTTGCTCTTGAATATAAAGTATATTTGGCTCTATTAGTTGTGTTTATCTTGTATGCTGCCTTTATTAAGTATTTATGCCTCGTGTTGCTTATATTGCTGATTACTGTTATTCTGCTTTCTAGATATCGGTATTGGTGATTAAGTATATTTGGAATGCTGACGTAGAGGATACATAGGATATAATTGCTCTAATAGTTTCTGCTACATACTTTGTTTTGATTGTTGTTAGTAGTAGTGATTGGTTGGTTGTTGTGCTGCTTATCTTCCCCACCCGAAACAAGCATATTTATGTTTCTTTCTATACTTTGTAATTTCTTTCCTGCACTTTGAGCTAAACCCCCAATTGAGAAAACATAGGAAGTCGGCCTTCTCCGGATATTGGCACGGAAGGCATTCCTTCCTTCCGGCATTTCAATCTACTAGGCAAATCTAGGCGCAAATAGATTAAAATCCTATCCTAGTGGTAGATTCGTAACCAACAGTTTCTTTGGCACATCCGGTGGGACGCGAGAGTTTCCCACCCCAAAACAGAATCGAAGCATCGGTGTTCGCTTCATTACTGTCAAATCAGAACACTTGGCGACTCTGCTGTACCTAAACATTCTTTGAGTCCGTAAGACTGGTCCAATATCAAAAACGCCTTCATGCACACAAGAAGGTGGAGAGCTAGGAATCCAGGACAACAGCCTGATTTTTACGAAATTGACATCAATGCTGCTAGAGAGCGCGTAAGGCTGGCTGACTACCAAGCTCACCAAGACGATAGGTTCGAGCACGAATCTGAAGCTGAGATAGAAGCTGAAGTGGAAGAGGTTGAAGAAGTTGAGGAGGCCAAAGTTGAAGAACAACCCACAACTTCAGACAGTACTGATACTGACTACACCACTGATCAGCTCGAAGAAGAGGAAGAAGACATGGCTGCCCAGAATCAGCAGAATGATAATGACCTCTTCCCGGCTGTTGATTCCACAGGCCCTCTTGCTCTAGCTGGACAAGAAGTTGTCCCGCCTGCTGCCTTAAAGTCCATTCCTACCTATATGACGGCACGGGAAAGACAGCATATAAGCACATCCAAGACATTCTGGCCTTGGCTGCGCTGCACTCTATCGCCAATGAGAGTGTTAAAACCCGACTGTCAGCTCTCTCTTTGCGAGGAAAGATTCTCTACTGGTGGAGATCCTTGCCGGAGGGGACTATCACGGGATGGCCCCAACTAGCTGGAAGGCTAGTTAAGGGATTCAATGAGTCCGCTGATCCCTCCTCGTTGCTGCACCAATTTCAAAGCATTCAGCGCCATCCGCAAGAGGAGATATCAAACTTTAACGTGAGGTTCACGAGGTCCTGGAAAAGAGTACCCCCTGAGCTGCGTCCTTTCGCTGGACAGGCTGCTCACTATTACCTGAGAGCTTTCAACTCGGACATTTGTCTAGTTATTAAGTTAGCCCGGGTCTACCCAGGTGTTGTAGGTGAGTTGGATAGGAGAGGGAAATCCTCCAAGAGAGGTCCCAGGTTCAAATCTCCACCCTACCAAAAAGCTGAATTGGGTATCCAAAATCCAATTGATAATGTTGGTGCGGGCAGGGTCGGTGCGACTCCCGGGTGACTTTGACGGTGTAAAACCCCCTGTTCGTGGTCTCTCAGACCAAGGCGGCCCCGCAAGGGGTTTTTTGCTTAAAAAAAAAAAAAAAGTTAGCCCGGGTCAACACATTTCCTGCATTATATGACGCTGCTCAGCAGGCAGAACTGGACATGATTGCTATAGGCAGGCTCCCTCATAAAATGCAACCTCCGATCTACCCAGATTTCCCTCAGTCCCAATATCCGCCCGCTTCGGGTGGGGCCCCGTCTTCATCCAATCATCACCCCCATCAGCCGTGGAATCTTGCGCCAGTCATTGACCCGTACGGTCCACCTCAGATCCATTATCCTACTCCGCCACCTCCGCAACATCCAACACTCCCCGCTCCCCCTCAATATCCGGCGTTTCATGCTCCTCCACCATTAGCCACCTTACCTCCGCCAGCCCGGTCGGCGCCTGCCGATAATGATATTCAAAATAAGATCCTTCAGGAGGTGCGGGCTCTTGCCTCCGGTTACCATACAATCTCCAATGATATGACAATCATGAAGAAGAAGCAGGCTCAGATGGAGTTTGTTCCTAGAAGGCCATACCCTCCTCCTGCACTAACAAAAGATCAAGCAGCTCAAGCGCAAAGGCCTCCAGCAAGAAATGCTGCCGGAATTGCTTAGCCTGGTACTTCTGACCGCATCAATTGGTGCTCTACTTGCAACGACCCCCATGGAGAAGAGAGTTGCATGCTGCATCAGCATTATATTCAGACCCTTGCAAGTAGCGCCATAGAGGATGAAGCATACATGATTCGTGATGACGAGGGTAACTTCGTAGTCCCTGAAGAAGATCCTATATCCCTCTTAACCAAAGAGGGCAAAAAGCCGATTGAGGCCACTCCAGCCCAAATGAAGCCGTTAAAAGTGTACGCAAGGAGGGAGAACACATAGCTTGCTATGGCAGCTCTTGATAAGCCACCTTTACCTCCAGTTGCCAAAGAGAAGCTCCCGACGCTCAAGGCTCTCGTAATCAAGGCTCCAACGACCCAACCTCCAGCTGAAACAAAAGAGCAAGCTCAGGAGAAGCTGAGGTACCGTCGCTGACGAAGAGACAGAGGGTCGAAGCCACATAGCAATACTGCACCAAGTACGAGCCAGCAAAGGAAGCAGAAGGGGCCGGTACCTCTACCTATAATATAGTCGATAAGCTCAAGAAAACACCAGCAAAAATAAGCATGTACGATGCTCTTCAACTCCCAGGACAAGTAGACCTATTGCAGGAATCATTGAAGAATGTAAAAGACGGGAAGCCGACACAGCCCGCTGTGTTAGCTCAGCCCTTGACGACTTCTGCTACCGGGAAAAACAGACCGCCACCTTTTTATCTATCTTTGCGGATGGAAGGTCACATAGTGCATAACTGCATGGTGGACTCCGGTGCTTCGACTACTATCATGCCAAGGGCTGTCTACGAAGAAATTGGTATGGAATACACAAAGGAGCAGCCAAAGTGTGCTACAATTGGACGACACTCCTGTGAATACAATTGGTGTCATCAAAGACATCCCCATCCAGCTGCACAAAGCACTCGACATCATGGTCATCCAAGAGGTCGTAGGGGTTGACTTGGAACCCTACTTCGGCATGTGTCTCTCAAGGGAGTTCACTGCGAAGCTGGGTGGATATTTGTCGCTGGACTATTCACATATGGAGGTACCTTTCAAAGTATTCACATATGGAGGTACCTTTCAAAGGAAGGAGGTTGAAAATTTATAATGAGAAGCCTTCCACTTTTCTGGTCGAAAAGATACCCGGGGAGGAGCAGCAAAATGATATGGTTCCTAACGACCGAGGAGCTGGTAGAAGTGGACTTGGCGGGAGAAACCTTGGAACTGTTGCAAGTAGAGGACGAGTTCTCTTTGTTGGAAGTGGACTTGGCGGGAGAAACCTTGGAACTGTTGCAAGTAGAGGACGAGTTCTCTTTGTTGAATTTCAACGCCATGATTGAAACTGAATTGGGCTGCTACTCTGTCACTCAGCCTAAGAGGCTTGACCAGACTGCTCAGAAGGATGTAGGACCTATTGGTCACGAATCCGCCACGAGGAAAGGATTTGTCGCTATTGCGCCCTGGACCCGCGAACCAACATTGAAAGGCCGGAAGGAAGAGATGCCTTCCGGGCCAATCTCCGGAGAAGGCCGGCTCCTTTTAGGGGGCTTGATTTAAGCTAAAGGGAACAGGAAAGAAATAAATGAACGGAAAGAGACAAATGTACAGAAAGAGATACAAATATGTCCAAAGGTTGGTGGGGGGGAACTAACAGTACGGGAACACACCAATCACCGCTACTTATCGCATACAAACACAGAGCATGACAAGGAATTGCAAAACCTAGGCGTACTTCCGATACACCAGCGAGCGTATGCACGGCTTCAATAGCTCCCTAGCAAACATTCCCTACAAGGAACTAACAAAGAGGGGATCGTATCAATCACCGTGATACATACACCGACGGGGGTAGAAAGTAAACCTAGAGATGTCGTGAGCCCGGTATATGTGTTAGGTAGAGAGTTTAACCGCACAGGCTTCAATGGCTCCCTAGCAAACATTCCCTACAAGGAACTAACAGCAGGGGATCGCATCAATCACCAGATACGGGCCAGCAACGTCACACACAACTGATGGAACTGCTACCAAATTTATAATGAATGCTTTAAATAATGAAGTACAGATGGTGCTTTAAGCAAGCAATGCTAGAGGAACCTGATCGCCAAATGCCAAAGTGAATTAACGAGCAGCGACACAGGTGGGCCTAAGGCATATAATGAAAGACAGCATAAAAGAATAAAGACAGTAGAACAGAACCAGGCATACAGATTGTATTCATAAGCAGAAGCACGGTTACAGTAAGCACAGTAGTTCCCTAACAAACATTCCCCTTCCACACTTTACAATGAATTTCAGATGGGCTTTTATAGCCCGAGTCCCACCCGTTACATTAATGGGCACAGAGTCCCAGTCAAACATGAGCTGACAGAAGCGGCGAAAGAGCTGCAAATGCTGACCTTTTGTCGGACTGGGCTGTACCCGCAGCATGGTCTTCCTGGAAGCTGGACAGCTACGTGGCGGAGTGCTGGGTAATTCTTCAAGTCGGCAGGCTTGCTAGTAGGTGGAGCAGGTGAAACCTCAGATCAGCTTTGAATGAGGCTATTAACGCAGGCGGTGCAGGCAGCCCATGCTTATCCCTTTTGGTCGGCAGTCTTGGTTCAAATCCCGAAGCCGGACACTTGTCTGATGATGGGTTATGCCGTGTGACACATGCCTGCCTTAGAGGGCAATCTATCCATCTTTGCTTGGGATCGGGGCTCCTTGGGATGCGTGCAGAAATCAGTGCAGTCGGGGAAGGCCTTCAAGCCTTGGTCAAATTCCGGGTTTGTTCCCCTACTGTACACTTGTCAAGGGCGCATTCCCGCTCCGTTGAGAAGTCGAACTGCGCACGGGCGAACACTGGTGTCTGCCGCCATATGGACCTGCTCCGGAATTTTACCTTTTTTCTGCATTGACCTGCCAGTCTGTCAGTGCAAGGTGCGCCCAGAAGGTGGGGCGAAGTATGCACTTCGCACCAAAACTGGGTGAAGTACGAACTTCGCACCAAAACTGGGCGAAGTACGCACTTCGCACCAAAACTGGGCGAAGTGCGAACTTCGCACCCAGACTTAGCCAATTTTAGATAGACCTGCTGGAAAGCTGGAAAATCAAGTGGGGAACTCCAAGGAAAAAGGGGGGAGAGAAAGAGAATGGGAAAGAAAAGGAAAGGGAGAGAAGGGAGAAAAACGGAAGGAGGAAAAGAAGAGCAAAGACCGTTACAAAACAATATTGAAGACATTGCACCCCGTGCAAAATGTGACAACATTTACGGCGGCTCGCGGGGTGTCGAGCTCGCCTCGGCGCAAAGAATCCATGCCTTCATCCTTTGGGTGCGGAGGAACTTGCCTCCCCCGCCTTTTTCTCGCTCTAATCGTTCTCCTTGCGGCAACTGTTCTTCAGATTCATCTTTGTCAGTCGCCTCATCAGTATCTCCTTCCGAAAGGTCTCCATTTCCTGCTTCTGCCTCGCACATGCGAGTGTACGCCTCTTGGGCTGAGCGCCAGGCTTCCGCTTCGAATGGCTTGCGGTCAGCTATGTCTTCTAATGCTCCGTGAAAAGCAGCGACCGCGTGCAGGTCGATGGTGAGGTATCTTTTCTCTAACTCCTGAAAATAGGAGCGGATCCTGGAATATCTCGGACACCATCCGAGTGACTCCGATTGTCTTGAATTGGATCAGTCCAGCTATCAATTTCAGCTGTATCTGCTTCAAAGGACTGCCAATTCTTCTTTACCCGATCTAGGGTAAGGAGCTCGCCATTCTCAACAAAACCTGGACACCCAAGTTCTGAAAGAGCGTGAAAGGGGGCCAGACAGATATCTTTTTCATGCCCGAATGCATCAAGCATTCGTCTGGCCACTCTCACCTCTTCAACTTTTCTAAAATATTTGTGCAAGGTCACCCTTGCACCTGCCCATTCTGCAGCGAATGAGGACACGGGGGAAAAAAGGACGCCGTCGCGCTCGCGCTCTCCGAAGGTTTATCGCCGAGTCCAGCCATTGCTTTGCCTCGCGCTCGGCCTCCTCTACCACGAGCTTTCCCTGGCGTGAAACTTCTTGAATCCCTGGATGCGAAGTCCAGGACCGCCATTGCCTTAAAGGTATGGGGCTTGCATTCCCTCAGCAAACCAGCCCTCATTTCCTTAACTTTTGTCTTTGAAAAGACAGCCGCTTGAGATGTTTTTTCTACAAGTTGCGACTGTGCCTGCTTCAAAGACTCCTGGAGCTGAGAAATCTGCTCCAAGGCTGCTTTCTTTTCGGTTGCGGCCTGTTGCTGAGAAGCGGCTAGCTGGGCTTTGAATTCATCTGTTTCTCGCCGCGCCGCTTCCACTGCTCGGTGGACCTAGATAGGTCCTCTTCAAGTTGCCTTACTTTGTCCCGCAACGCGAAAAGTTCTTCCTGCTCCTCCAGACTCTTGACAAAGAGATTGTCAGCTTTGCGCATGATCGTCTGAATCTCATACTGTTTATCAATGTCGTCAAAGCTTTTCTCCTTTGTCTGGAGCACGTAGTCCGCCTTAGTCATTTCTCGGAGAGGCTTCTTCACTATTGGGATTATTTTCTCCGTTGTAATCACTCTCCTTCCGAAATCATACTTTGCGCGTTTTGCCGGGGCGGCTATCTCTTCATGTCTCCTCCGCTTCAGGTCTTGGCGGAAAGAGACAGAATACTCTACGGCTCTTGTTGCGAGGGGCAAGTCATCTGAGTTCTGGAGGTTGTCCATAAAATCTGGTTCCCCCAGCCTAGGGATCTGCTGAGACGTCTCTCCTGCGGGGATTGGATCAGGAGGAACCGGACAGACCTTGGAAGAATCGGTCGCTTGTGGGGGCGACCGGGAAATGGAAATGGGAGAGGCTGACACTGTGAGGGTTTGAAGCGGCTGAGGCGGAGGATGTGATGGTGAATGGACAGCCTCAGCACTAACCTCGGGCGAAGGGTTTGGAGTTGTGCTCAGAGAAAGAGAGACGTTAGGGTTCTGAGCAAACTGGTCGAAAGAATGGGGACCGCTAGAAAGACGCGGAGACGGGGAGGAGGATGTGGTCATGGCTCGCCCAGATTGAGCGGGGGACTGAGTGGAAGTAGAACTGGGTGAGACTAGAGAGACAGGGACAGCAAACGTACCTGCGGGCTCCGCCTGGAGCCGATGTCGGGTGGATGTCTTTGCTTCTTGTTTCGACAGCTGGCTTGGGACTGCCCAAAGGAACTGCCTCTGCAGCGGCGGGACGCGGCCGCGGCTCGCGACCGGTCGCTGCACTATCGGGCTAGGGTCGCTTGATTTTCTCAACTCTCCTCCGCTTCTTCTCTTCTGGAACAACTGTCGGATCGGGGAAGGAGACGAAGCAGGTGCAGCAGGCGCTGATGCTCCCACGGTAAACTTGTACCGGGGTTTGACTTGCGTAAGGTCCGCCGCAACCGGTCCGCTTTCCGGCGGTGCCGGTGCTTTTCTTGCTCGAGGAAGTGCCTCGGCGCCGCCTCGGCTAACTTTTTCGCCTTTCCAGGCGCCGCCTTAGGAGCCACGAACTGCATTGGATCGGCCTGGGTACTTGCTGGGCCGGCGCTGGCAGTTGCCGAAGTGTACAACTGTTTGGGAGGAGACCCACTTTTATAATCCTCAAAGGGGCCTCGGGGAACGTAACCTTGATATGCGAACGATCGCCAGCTGTCATGATGCTGGTCATAGAGAACCGAGAAGTCGTCATCTACGGCCAGGTTTCTCCTTGTGGATTTATCGTGGTCGCGTGCGGCATCTCATTTTCCAGCATTCAATAATCTTTTCTTTAGACCAGTTAAGGCCTGCAATCTTGGACATAAATTTTTTGAACCCTGGAGATGAGAAGTGATGGTCCCGGTTTCGCTTGGGGTCATATGTCACCTCCTCGCAGTAGAAATCCTGCCAAGGGGGAGAAGCTTCCATTAATTCAATCTCCCAGTCAAGGTCCACATGGACCACGTCGCATCTATCTTCGGTTATGTCCCGGGGGCACAGATGTGCAAACTTTCCCCTTATCCCATGAGGGTCATACTTCCAGCGCTGCAGCAGCAAAACCAGGCCAATCCGGGACAGCTCTTGCTCTAGGTAGACATGTTGTCCTACCTCGATAATCTCAACATTGGCCCAGGAAAGAGGGTATTGAAAAATCTGTCCTCTTTTCTTCCCTAGGCCAAACTCTTCTTCCACATAGTCCATCTGTCGGGCAACTTCCATCCCGAACAGATGCTCTGAGCACCAATAGGGCAGCAAATAGGGTTTGCCCTTGAATCCGTAGATTCTGATCACAATCCCCTGCGTCAGTCTGAAAACGTCCCCGAGCTTCTGATTTATCAAAGCACTCGTCATTTCTCTCGGGGGACGGGGGATTTCACTTTCGGTGAAGACTGACATGACGAATCCCATAAAGTTGAAGTTGAACTTGTAGTAGGACCCTTTCCAAGTATAAGTCATCCGTCCGATTATAGACGAGGTCGGGGTTCTACCTTCTCGTTAACCTTCTTCAGAGTTCGGGATCGGCATTTGGGGGTGCAGATGGTACAAACAAAGCCGGACCGTAACGGAACCGAAACGAAAATTGGTTGATCGGCGCTTCGGATTTTCAGCAGATCGGAATGAATGGCGTAAGCCGACCAGTCTGCTCGATCGAAAGAGATGGGGCGTTTTCCGCTCCATTGCGCCGCCGGTTCGTAAGATTCTCCACACGGAGGCATTCGCCGTGCGCCACGTGGTACGGGTGCACCAGCTCATCGGAGTCGCAGCCGAGGATCCATGCCAAGATGGTATATAGATACTTGCTCTGAAATTTTACCAAAGGCATGGGGCCAGTCGGCCATTGTCCGGCTGGAAGCGGGGCGCTCAGCTCTGAATTGAGGAAATCCCTCATTCGCTTGGTGTGCGTGAAACGTCCCGCTTGTTCGCCCAAATTGATTTTTCTGAGGATGGTGCCGGAGTCATACTCCAGCCCTGGGGCGAAAGCTGGCTGCACAGTCTCCCTGCGCAGTGCGAACAAGGGTTTGCCGCTGGAACTGCAGATTTGCCGGGAAGCTGGTTTATAGTGTCTGACAATTAAGTCTATCAACTCCGGGCATTGGTGGACAGGAGGGCACATGAATCTGAAGAGGTTTGATTTGTACGCCGCTCCAAAATGATGGGAGGGCGAAACCTTGTCGACCCGCCTCTCCACATTCGCTCTCGGCTGAGTTAGGCTCATGGAAAACGAGCCGTCCACATATCCTCGCCGGGTAATTCACCGGAGGTGGTGGGGATTGCCCACGCTGTACCTTCTTCGTCCGGGCCTTTGACTTTTTCTCCGGCGGAGGATCGCCTTTGAAAACTCCTCGGCCGCGGAAAATCGCTCGGTTCATTGCTTCACTGGACTCGCACCGACACGAGGCATTTTTCCCTTGTCCATCTCTCCGAGTCGCAATAATGACAGGTTCGAGCTGTCTGCAACAAATTTCGCTATCGGAGGAATAATTAGCACTGTCCGAGGAATAATCTCTCGCAATCTGGAATGTTGGCATGATTCTGACCCCCTTTTCTAGATAAAAACAGCGCCATTAATGCAACGCAGGAGGGGTAGGTCGGCTGAGTTAAAACCCTTGGTGGCCGCACAGGAGAACGTTTTAGGAAAAGACGCGCCCCGGCAGCCGTGCCTTGCTTTTTTAGTTGCGTTTTCGCTTGAAAAACGCGCAATCATTAACTCAGCGTTGGGGACTGCACCATGGCTGACGTTGCTGCCACCACTTGGGCACACTGATCAAGACAAAACCTTCGGTGCGGAAACCCACATAAAAACAAGTGCAAACGCGCCTTGGGCCCAGCTTGGGGTTTTTGAAATTTTTTTTTATTATTCTTTAAACCGCGTCCCAATACTGGCCCGGAAAACTAGGCGCGGCCGGACTTCGCCCGAGTTGGGCACGGCCCGACCTCGCCGGCGAGTCGGACTTCGCCGAATTTCGAGCGAGTACACTCTCGCGCGACGCGTGCTTGAACCGTTCTACCTCTGTTTTTAGCTGCGCCCAAGGTTTGGGCGCGATCTGGGTTTTTGCCGCCTTTCATTTTTAGATGAACTTCGCACGGGCGCTGGCCGCTTTGTTCGGACTTCGGCCGAAGCTTGATGCGAAGTGCGAACTTCGCGCGAAGTTCGCACTTCGCCCAAGCGTTGAGCGCAGCGCGCACTTCGCACGGGCGCTGGCCGAAGTCGGACTTCGGTGCGAAGTTCGTACTTCGCACAAACTTTGCGCGTAGTGCGTACTTCGCATGGGCGCTGGCCGAAGTCGGACTTCGGTGCGAAGTTCGTACTTCGCACAAACTTTGAGCGTAGTGCGTACTTCGCACGAAGGGTTGCACAGTGCGGACTTTAGTCTGCTTCAGCTTTTCTCGGACAAACTTCGCAATTCGGTCGGGCCGAAGTCGAGCTTCACTGCGAAGTCGGACTTCGGTCAACACTTAGTCAATTTTTGCTCTTTTTTCTCCTTTCTTTCTCTGCATAGCCGAACTTCGCCCCTCCTCGTGGGACAACGACGTACTTCGTTGCGAAGTCTGTCTTTCTCTCCCATGCCGTATTTAAGCTCAAAGAAGGAAAAATAAACTGAATGCTAAAACTGGAAACTATACATGCGGGGAAAAATAAAAACACAAGGCAAAATTTTTACAGGGAAGGGCCCCTCAGGCACCTTCAACAGCGATAAAGCTTCAAGTGGAACCCGTTGACAGGGATGGGGAGGAGCTGACCCTCCATATCCGAAAGTATGTAGGCATTGAACTGATTCACCCGGGCAATCTGATAAGGGCCCTCCCAGAGAGCGTCAAATTTTCCGTGATTACCCGGTTTTGCCTTGTATGAGTCCCACTTCAGCACCAGGTCCCCGACTTCGAAAACTCGGGCAGTGGTGCCTTTGGCAAACCAGCCTTTAGTGGCTGCAATGTGATCGGCGAAGGCCTGGTATGCACTTTCTCTGTCTTCTTCCAAGCTGCGGAGTTGGCACAACTCCGTCGTCTACCGGGTCTCCGCTGCTCCTGTCTTCGTCAATCATCCACAGGGCGGGGATTTCAATGTGTGATGGCATAACAGCTTGCTTGCCATAGACGAGCGCATAGGGGGACGTCCTGAGGGATTTCTTGAACGCAACTCTATCCGCCCATAGCGCCCGGTTCAGGAGCAAGTGCCAAGTCCGCTTATTTTTTTCAATGGTCCTCCGGAGAATTTTCAGGAGGTTCTTGTTAGTAGACTCGGCAAGGCCATTCCCTCACGGGTAGTAATTAGAAGACATCTTGTGATAGATGCCAAGGCCGCTGGTGTACTCCGTGAGTACGGCGCCTACAAATCCCGGACCGTTATCCGTCACAATCGACTCGGAACCCCGAGCGGGTAATCGGGCTCTCAATGAACTCGATGACCGTTTCTTGGTCGGCGTTCTTGGTCGGGATCGCCTCCGTCCACCGTGTGAAATAGTCGATGAGCCGTGAGAATAAACTTGTGGCCGGCGGAGGAGTTAGGAGAAATTACCTCAATGAAGTCCAGACCCCATTGCTGGAACGGAACTTCGGCTTGAATCGGTTGAAGGGGCAGGGGTGCTTTTCTGTTTCGGCCAGCATACCTCTGGCATTGATCACACTTGGCGCAGACCGCATACGCGTCTGCGAACAGAGTGGGCCAATAGTATCCAGCCCTTATTATTTTCAAGGCCGTTGGCCTTGAAGAATGGTGACCCCCAGGCATCCCGGAATGAAAATCTCCGAGGATCCTAGGCTGGTCAGATTTTATGACGCACCGCAACAGGATGCCGTCAATGTTTTTGAAGTAAAGCCCCTCGGGGCAAAGAGTGTACCTTAATGCACCTAACCGAAATCTCCTTCGTTGTGAGGCGTTCGGTGATCGGGACATCTTCCGGTGCGAAGTATCTCACCGGCTCATCTGTCCAATCACTCCCCTCCGATAAGGAGTTGGCTAGGTAGACGCGTGTCGCCGTGTCCTCCCACTTACAGGCGGAGATGCCGGCTACGGCGCTTCGGGCCAATTCCTGACACAAGGCTCGGCCTCTGATAAGCTTGGTGGGCCGTACTTCGATATCAAACTCCTGGATCTTGGCAATCCATCCCGCTCTCTTGTGACCCGGCTCCCCTTGCAAGATGAAACTGCGAACATCGGGGTGAATCACGAAGACAGTGGTCTTACTCTGGGAGACAAAGTGCCTGAGCTTTCGAAGGGACTTCATGACCGCATGGACCTGCCGCTCTATAAAATTGTACTTCTCTTCGTGTGGCAGAATCACTTGGCTTAGGAACGCGATGGGGCGCTCCTCACCGTCGTCTCCCTTCTGAGTCAGGACTGCAGCGTAACTTTCGGGTTCCCCCACTGCATACAGGATGAAGTCCTTGGAGTAGTCCGGGTTTGTCAACACCGGAGCTTGCGCAATTCGAGCCTTGATTTCCTCGAAAGCTTGCTCTCTCTCATCGGTCCATTCGTAAGGTGTATCTTTCTTCAACGGTTCGGCCATAGGCTTGATCACTCGTGCGAAATCCGGAATGAACTTCCGCAAGAAGTTAATCCGACCGAAGAAGGACTGCAGACCTTTTTTATCGGTGGGGCGGCAAGCGAACGAGGGCTTACGCTTCGTCAGGGTCAATGGCGAGGCCTTCCTCGGAGATGACATGTCCCAACGACTTTCCTTCCTTTGCCGCGAAGACAAACTTCTTCGGTTTAATAGAGATGCCGAATTCTCGACAACTTTCAAATATCCGCCGCGAGTGCGAAACATGATCTTCTCGTCGGTGAGAGAAAACAGTCATGTCATCAAGATAGATGACAATAATCTTGTTGAGCAGCTCTCGGAAGGCCAGGTCCATGGCCCTTTGGAACGTGGCACCAACATTGGATAAGCCAAACGGCATGCGCTGATAGGCGAACGTCCCCCACTTCGTGGTAAACGCCGTCTTATGCTGGTCTTCGTCTTTGACCCAAATCTGGTTGTAGCCGGAAAATCCATCTAAAAGTGAAAATCTCTGGGCTCCAGCAACGATATGCAAAATTTGGTCGATTTGGGGAAGCGGATAGTGGTCCCGGAGGGAAGCCTGATTTAGGTTTCTGAAGTCGACACAGAGACGTATGTCGCCATTCTTTTTCCTCACGGGCACCAGATTCGCGACCCAGGATGAATGTTTGATGGGGTAGATGATCTTGGCCTCCAGCATCTTCAAGAGCTCGGTCTTCATCATGGCCTCAACCTTTGGATTTACGGCCCTTTGCTTTTGTCGGAACGGCTTGGCGCCATCCTCTAGCTCGATGGTATGCTGGATGACAGATCTGTCATACCCCCTCAAATCTTCGTAGCACCAGGCCACGATGTCGGGGAACTCCTGGCATAGTGATCTAATCTGCACCAGTTCCTCCGACGTGCAGTCTGTTCCGACCTTGATGGTTTTACCAGGTTCGAGCTCCAGGTCAGCATACTGCCTCGGGTCTACTTTGATCCGTGGGATATTGCTCTGTCATTTCGATCAAAGAGACTTTCTAATGTAATCAGTCCTTTTGGGACGTGATTATTCCGTAACTGTATCAACCCCTCATATTGCTCGTCATCAGGGTCTCTACCCTCGATTAAACACACTTCGTTAACCAGGAATGTGACGATCTCCTCGTCACGACTGAATACCTGCTGAGAGGTATCCCTATCGAGCACGTAAGGCCTCGTAAATGGTGCGGACCGGCTTTAGTTTCTGGACGACGTCTTCACTCGGAACGTACCTGGCTCCAACAGACGCCAAAATATCCGCGTGCTTGTTTCTCTCACGCGATATTGCCTTAACGTTCAATGAGTCAAACGATTCCATCAGGTCCCAGACCCGATTGCGGTACGCTCTAAGATAGTGATGCTTAGACGCGCATTTATTCGTAACTTGGTGACACACTAACTCTGAATCTCCGAAAATTTGGAGATGCTTGATTCCTAGCCTTTCCGCCTTTCGCAGACCCAAGCACAGGGCTTCGTATTCCGTCGAATTGTTAGTACAGCTCCAGGCCAGCCTGTAGGTATAGTCCCTCTGGACTCCGGTTGGAGAAACCAGGAGGACCCCTGCACCGGCGCCATTCTTGCAACGGGCGCCGTCAAAGAAAAGCTTCCACGGCTCTTCGGGTGCAGGTCCTACTTCCTTCGCAACGGACACGTCAAGATCCTCGGGCCGCTAATGGAATAACAGCCCCTGCTCTGTCCCGATTACGGCATTAAAATCCCGCAACGAGAACTCGTCTTCTAGCCGTAGCACTTCGAGAGCTTGCTCGGTCAGTTCTATTGTCACCAGTTCTTCTTCTGACAATTGGACCATGCAGTCCATCTCTCCGCCGGGTATCTTGTCTACTAGAAAAGGGGAAGGCTTCTCATTGAAAATTTTCAGTCTCCTTCCTTTGAAGGGCACTTCCATGTGCGAGTAGTCTAGAGACAGTTACCCGCCCAACTTCGCAGTGAACTCCCGAGAGAGACACATGCCGAAGTAAGGCTCCAAGTCAACAATCACGACCTCTTGGATGACCACAATGTCGAGAGCTTTGTGCAGCCGGATAGGGATGTCCTTTATGACACCAACTGTCTTGACAGGGGTGCCGTCTAATTGCAGCACACCTTGGCTGCTCCGCGTGTATTCCATCCCGATCTCATCGCAGACGGCCTTCGGCATCACAGTCGAGGAAGCACCAGAATCCACCATGCAGTTGTGAACTATGTGCCCTTGCATCCGCAAAGACAGATAAAAGGGTGGCGGTCTGTTCTTCCCAGTGGCGGAGACTGTCAAAGGTTGAACCAGGACAGCAGTGCATCTGGCTTGCCGTTCTTCATGTTTTTCAGTGATTCTTGCAGACAGATCTACCGGCCCGGAAGCGCAAGGGCATCGTACATGCCGATTCCCGGCGGGAGTCTTCTTTAACTCGTCTACAATGTCGTAGCCCGAGGTACTAGCTCCTTCCTCGCTGGTTTAGCCGGTTCATACTTGGTCCGTTACTGTTGGGTGGCCTCAACTCGCTGTCTCTTGGTCAGAGACGGGTACTTCAGCTTCTCCTGGGCTTGTTCTTTGGTTTCGGCTGGGGCTGAAGTACGGGAAGCTTAGCGGGAGTTGGGGCCTTTGTTTGGAGGCTTAGCCGGAACAAGCAGCGGTCTTTGCTAGAGAAGGTTTAGCGGGAGCTTTATCTTTGGATGCCTTCTCCTGGGTCGTGTAAGGCCACGGCCGCTTGTACGGTGGCAGCCCATTGGGCTGCGGTCTTTCTCTTCTCGCATATACCGCAAAGGTTTAGCCGCGTCCGCGAGCTTTCTTTTCTTCCTTGGCGGGCGTCACTCGGGTTCTCTTCTGGCAGGGCAAAATTGGCCTCACCGTCCAAGATCATGTACAGCTCATCATCTTTTATAGTGCTGCCGGCCAAGGTCTGGATGTAGTGCTGGTGCAAAGTGCAATCTTCCTCCGAATGTGGGTCATTGCACGTAGTGCACTGGCTTGACCTCGGTCGGGGAGGACCAGGTGGGTCATCTATAGCAGCATTTCTCGGAGGCGGACGCCTCTGCGGTTGGTTTTCTGGGGCTTTATCTTTTGTCAGTGCCGGCGGCGCATACGGCCTTCTAGGAGCAAAGTCCATTTGGGCCTGCTTCTTTTTCATAGCGATCATGTCATTGGACATGGCATGATATCCGGAGGCCAAAGCCCGCACTTCTTGTAGAATCGTGTTCTGGATGCTGCTGTCGGGAGGCGGCAATTGTGCCGGTGGAGGCAAAGCGGCCAATGGAGGAGGGTTAGAATAAGACGCATACTGCGGGGGAGCAGGAAGCGCTGGAAAATGCGGAGCGGGAGGAGGCGGATGAGGGTAATGCAACTGAGGCGGGCCGTATTGAGTTACGACCGGCGCCGGATTCCACTGCGGCTGGGGCTGCTGCCCTAAGTAGACGGCATACCACCGTAAGCGGAAGGATATCTGCGATCTTGGAAAGTCGGGATGAATCGGCTCCGCACTCGGACGGAAGCCTCGCCGATGGAGATAATGTCGGCTTCAGCTTGTCGGGCAGCTTCGTATAGTGCGGGGAACTCGTCAATTCGGGCGATCTTCAGCGACGAGCATATGTCCGAGTTGAAAGACCTCGGATAGTAGTGAGCAGCCATGCCGGTTGAAGGCCGAAGTTCGCAAGGTACCCGTTTCCGGGATCTCGCAAACCTAATGTTAAAATCGGACACCTCCTCTTGAGGATGCCTCCGGATTGCTTGGAACCGATGCAGATGAGAGGTAGGATCAGCGGACTCGTTGCATCCTTTTACAAGCCTCCTGGCAAGCTAGGGCCACCCGAGTGATGGATCCCTCTGGCAGCGATCTCCACCAGTAGAGAAGCT
Organism: Wollemia nobilis; assembly: GCA_028583015.1. Lineage (NCBI taxonomy): Eukaryota > Viridiplantae > Streptophyta > Pinopsida > Araucariales > Araucariaceae > Wollemia > Wollemia nobilis. The sequence goes on from JAQPPZ010003212.1 coordinate 5,408,460, forward strand.
TTCCCCTCAGGGAAAGGGCCAGCAGACGAGTCTTCACACTTTCATCGGTGATGGTATGCAGTGCGGCCAGGGCAAGGATGTCCTGGATGTGCTCGTACGCCGTCTTACCGTAGCCGTCGTATGTGGGAATAGACTTTAAAGCAGCAGGGGGCACAGCTTGCTGACCGATCAGGGCCAAAGGCCCTGTAGAGTCCACCGCCGGGAAGAGATCATCGTCATTCGGCTGTTGATCAGCCATTTCTTCTTCTTCTCCGCCGTCGGTTGTGTACTCGGTGTCGGTACTTTCCGAGGATGCAGGATTTTCCTCTTCCTCGGCCTCTTCTACTTCGTACTCGGCTCTTCCGACCTCAGCTTCGGCCTCTTCTTGGATCTCAGCCTCGGCTTCGTCGAAACGAGCTCGCGGATCAGCCCGCCTGGGTATCTCGCCTCGAGCGTGGATGTCTAGTTCGTAGAACTCAGGCGGGCTTCTCGGATTTCTTGTTCGCCACCTTCTCGTGTGCATGAAGGTGACAGGACCGGTCTTCTAGACTCAGAGGATTTGTTCGTGCAGAGTCGCCAAGTGTTCAGATTTGGAACAGCAATGAAGCGAACACCGGTGCTTCGATTCTGTCGGGGGTGAGAAACTTCCTTGTCTCACCAAGAGCTCAGGAACTGTCAGCGCTAGGTGGAGACTGATAAAAAAATCTCTCGTCAGATGTGGGACCCGTGTTCCGCCGAGCGGGTCAGAAGAACTGTTGCGCTAGGTGGAAACTGGATGGGTACTCTTTCTTTAAAACGTGGGACAAGTGTCCCACCGGGCGTGCCAAAAACTGTTGGTCACGAATCCGCCACGAGGAAAGGATTTGCTGCTATTGCGCCCTGGACCCGCGAACCAACATTGAAAGGCCGGAAGGAAGAGATGCCTTCCGGGCCAATCTCCGGAGAAGGCCGGCTCCTTTTAGGGGGCTTGATTTAAGCTAAAGGGAACAGAAAAGAAATAAATGAACGGAAAGAGACAAATGTACTGAAAGAGATACAAATATGTCCAAAGGTTGGTGGGGGGGAACTAACGAGTAACGGAACACACCAATCACCGCTACTTATCGCATACAAACACGAGCATGACAAGGAATCGCAAAACCTAGGCGTACTGCCGATACACCAGCAGCGTATGCACAGGCTTCAATAGCTCCCTAGCAAACATTCCCTACAAGGAACTAACAGCAGGGGATCGTATCAATCACCAGATACATACACTGACAGGGGTAGAAAGTAAACCTAGAGATGTCAGAGCCAAGTATATGTGTTAGGTAGAGAGTTTAACCGCACGGCTTCAATGGCTCCCTAGCAAACATTCCCTACAAGGAACTAACGACGAGGGATCGCATCAATCACCGGATACGGGCCAGCAACGTCACACACAACTCGATGGAACTGCTACCAAATTTATAATGAATGCTTTAAATAATGAAGTACAGATGGTGCTTTAAGCAAGCAATGCTAGAGGAACCCGATCGCCAAATGCCAAAGTGAATTAACGAGCAGCGACACAGGTGGGCCTAAGGCATATAATGAAAGACAGCATAAAAGAATAAAGACAGTAGAACAGAACCAGGCATACAGATTGTATTCATAAGCAGAAGCACGGTTACAATAAGCACAGTAGTTCCCTAACAAACATTCCCCTTCCACACTTTACAATGAATTTCAGATGGGCTTTTATAGCCCGAGTCCCACCCGTTACATTAATGGGCACGGAGTCCCAGTCAAACATGAGCTGACAGAAGCGGCGAAAGAGCTGCAAATGCTGACCTTTTGTCGGATCGGGCGTATCCCGAGGCATGGTCTTCCTGGAAGCCGGACAGCTACGTGGCGGAGTCCTGGGTAATTCTTCAAGTCGGCAGAGCTTGCTAGTAGGCTGGAGCAGGTGAAACCTCAGATCAGCTTTGAATGAGGCTATTAACGCGAGCGGTGCGGGCAGCCCATGCTTATCCCTTTTGGTCGGCGGTCTTGGTTCAAATCCCGAAGTCGGACACTTGTCCGATGATGGGTTATGTCGTGTGACACATGCCTGCCTTAGAGGGCATTCTATCCATCTTTGCTTAGGATCGGGGCTCCTTGGGATGCGTGCAAAAATCAGTGCAGTCGGGGAAGGCCTTCAAGCCTTGGTCAAATTCCGGGTTTGTTCCCCTACTGTACACCTGTCAAGGGCGCATTCCCGCTCCGTTGAGAAGTCGAACTGCGCACAGGCGAACACTGGTGTCTGCCGCCATATGGACCTGCTCCGGCATTTTACCTTTTTTCTGCATTGACCTGCCAGTCTGTCAGTGCAAGGTGCGCCCAGAAGGTGGGGCGAAGTACGCACTTCGCACCAAAACTGGGCGAAGTACGAACTTCGCACCAAAACTGGGCGAAGTACGCACTTCGCACCAAAACTGGGCGAAGTGCGAACTTCGCACCCAGACTTAGCCAATTTCAGATAGACTTGCTGGAAAGCTGGAAAATCAACTGGGGAACTCCAAGGAAAAAGGGGGGAGAGAAAGAGAATGGGAAAGAAAAGGAAAGGGAGAGAAGGGAGAAAAACGGAAGGAGGAAAAGAAGAGCAGCCCTGTTACAAAACAACATTGAAGACATTGCACCCCGTGCAAAATGTGACAACAGGACCTACCCCAGACAAGCTGTGGAAGCTGTACTTTGATGGTGCCCAATGCAAGAATGGCGCCGGGGCAGGTGTCCTTCTGGTCTCACCATCCGACATTCAAAAGGACTATCGTTATAGGCTGGCTTGGAGTTGCACTAATGATGCGGCGGAGTATGAAGCCTTGTGCTTAGGCTTAAGAAAGGTAGAGAGGCTTGGGATTAAACATTTGCAGATCTTTGGCAACTTGGAGCTGGTGTGCAACCAGATTACTAACAAATGTGCCTCCAAGAAGCACTACCTCAAGGCGTACCGTAACCATGTCTGGGATCTGATGGAGTCATTTGACTCACTGAATGTCAAAGCCATCTCTCGTGAAAAGAATAAACATGCTGACATTCTGGCGTCTGTTGGAGCCAGGTATGTCCCGACTGATGACACTGTCCAGAAGCCGAAGCCGGTATAGGCCTTTTGTGCCTGATAAGGACACCCACTGGCAGGAGTTCGACTGTGACGAGGATATCGTCACCTTTTTGATACATGAAGCTAGTACAATCGAAGGTAAAGACCCTGATGACAAGCAGTATGAGGGGTTAATACAGTTAAAGAATAATCATGTCCCAAAAGGAATGATTACCTGGAGAGCCTCTTTGATCATGATAGAGCCATATCCCACAGGATCAAAGTGGACCCCAAGCAGTACATAGACCTAGAATTGGAACCGAGAAAGGTGATCAAGGTTGGCACAGATTGCACCAATGAAGAGTTAGAGCAGATCCGAGCTCTATGCAAAGGGTACCCAAATATTGTAGCTTGGTGCTACCAAGACCTGAAAGGGTATGACAGAGAGATGATCCAGCACACCATAGAGCTCGAAGAGCAGGCAAAGCCCTTCAGGCAAAAGCAAAGGGCAGTAAATCCGAAAATCGAAACCATGATGAAAACCATGATGAAAGTCGAGCTCATGAAGATGCTGGAAGCAAAAATCATCTATCCCATCAAGCATTCTTCTTGGGTCGCAAATCTGGTTCCCGTGAGGAAGAAGAATGGAGACATCCGTCTCTACATAGATTTCAGGAATCTCAACCAGGCTTCATTGAAGGATCATTACCCACTCCCTCAGATTGATCAAATCCTTCACGTGGTTGCGGGAGCCCAGAGATTCTCTCTCCTGGATGGATTTTCAGGCTATAATCAGATTTGGGTGAAAGATGAAGACCAACATAAGACGGCGTTCACCACCAAATGGGGAACGTTCGCATATCAGCGCATGCCTTTCGGTCTTTCCAATGCCGGAGCGACATTCCAAAGGGCTATGGACTTGGCATTCTGAGAGCTGCTCAACAAAATCATTGTCATCTATTTGGACGACATGACTGTGTTTTCACATAAGAGAGAGGACCATGCCTCCCACTTGCGCCAAGTATTTGAGAGATGTCGCGAAGAAGTCAGTCTTTGCAATGAAGGAAGGCAAACTGTTGGGCCATGTCATTTCTGAAAAAGGCCTTGCGGTTGATCCAGACAAAGCGGAGGCTCTTCTTCGCTTGTCCATCCCAGTCGACAAAAAGGGCCTGCAGTCGTTTTTTGGCCAAATCAACTTCGTAAAGAAGTTTGTGCCTGACTTTGCACAAGTAATCAAGCCCATGGCTGAGCTCCTGAAGAAAGATGCTGAATTCATTTGGACTGAAGAGAGGAAGCAAGCCTTTGAAGAGATCAAGTCCAGGATTGCCCAGGCCCCAGTACTGATAAATCCAGATTACCCCAAGGACTTCATCCTTTACGCAGTGGGAGAGCCTAAAAGCTACGCTGCAATCCTGACTCAGAAGGGGGATGATGGCGAGGAGCGTCCAATTGCATTCCTAAACCAGGTGATTCAGCCGCACGAAGAAAGGTATAATTTTATTGAGTGGCAAGTCCATGCAGCTATGAGATCCCTGAGAAATTTCAAGCACTTTGTCTCCCAGAGCCAGATAACTGTCTTCGTGATACACCCGGATGTCAGAAATTTCATCATCCAAGGAGAGCTTGGTCACAAGAGGGCAGGATGGATTGCCAAAATCCAAGAGTTTGACATAGAGGTACGGCCAACAAAGTTAATCCGAGGTCGGGCTCTATGCCAGGAATTGGCCCGAAGTGCTGCAGCCAAAGTCTTTGCTTGTCAGTGGGAGAATCCAATGACAGAAATCAACCTTGCCAACTCCTTATCAGAGGAGAGTGATTGGAAAAATGACTTGGTGTGGTATTTTAGCACAGGGAGATGTCCAGATCATCTCAATGCCTCACAAAGAAGGAGGTTTAGGCTTAATGCCTTAAAGTATATACTATGCCCCGAGGGGTTGTATTTCAAGAACATTGACGAAATCCTGTTGCGGTGCATCAAAGAATCTGATCAACCGAAGGTCCTCGGAGAATTCCATTTTGGAATGCCCGGAGGACATCATTCAGGAAGGGCTACGGCCTTAAAAATCATCAGAGCGGGCTATTATTGGCCCACCCTCTTCGCAGACGCGCATGCAGTCTGTCAAAAATGCGAGAAATGCCAGAGGTTCGCCGACAGAAACAGGAAAGCACCCATGCCCCTCCAGCCAATTCAAGCTGAGACTCCATTTCAGCAGTGGGGTCTGGATTTCATCGGGACTATAACACCCAATTCTTCGACGGGGCATAAGTTCATCCTAACAGCCACAAATTACTTTACCCAATGGGCCGAGGCAACGCCTACAAAGCATGCTGACCAAGAGACGGTCATTGGTTTCCTAGAGAGCCTCATCACCCGTTTCGGGATTCCAAAGGCAATTGTCACAAACAATGGTCTAGGGTTTGCAGGGGCTGTACTCACTGAGTTTACCAGGAAGTATGGCATATACCACAAGATGTCTTCAAACTACTATCCGTAGGGAAACGGCCTGGCCGAGTCCACCAACAAAAATCTTTTGAAAATTATAAAGAAGACTGTGGAAAGGAACAAGAGGTCGTGGCACCTACTCCTGGACCGAGCGTTATGGGCGGACCGTATCTCTTTCAAGAAGTCCATCAAGACATCCCCTTATGTGCTCGTATACGGAAAAGAGGCTGTCATGCCTACCCACATAGAGATGCCCGCAATCTAGTTGTTAGAAGATGAGAAAGGTGACAGGGACCCCATGGATGCCCGACTGGCTCAGCTGTTGCAATTCGAAGAGGAAAGGGAAAAGGCGTATCAGGCTTTTACCAAGCATGCCGAGAACACCCAGAGCTGGTTTGCGAAGGGAACCACCGCCCGAGTCTTCAATATTGGAGACTTAGTACTGAAATGGGACTCACTTAAGGCGAAACCGGGCAACCATGACAAGTTTGATGCCTTCTGGGAAGGCCCCTACCGATACCAGTTCAATGCATTTGTGTTAAGAGACATGGAGGGTCAAATCCTCCCGATTCCCGTTAATGGCTTTCATCTGAAAGCCTACTACCACTGAAGGTTACTAGAGGTTTTCCCATTGTACATATTTTCATTTCCTGCAGTTCAGTTTTATTCCTGAATGTAAATATTGCTTTCAGTTAGTTAGTTTCCTGCTTTTATTCAAAAAGAAAGTTGAACGTTTTTAAAAGAAAGGTGCATGGCAGCCCCCAAAAAAGTGATTAAGACAGGAAAAATCGCCCGACTTCGCAGTGAAGTCGGGTTGCGCCCTTAGGTTTGTGCGACGTCGGGAGGTTTCAAGACGCAAGCAAGTGGGAAAGGGCTCAAAATTTTTTCTAAGTGTTGGGGAGGCCGCCCGACTTCGCAGCGAAGTCGGACGGCGCACCCTATCTTGAGCGCAGCCGGACGGGAGCAAAACAAGAAAATGAAAAAATGGCTAAGTGTCCCGCCCGACTGCGCAATTTTTCCTTATGCCGCCCGACTGCACACGCAAAATTTTGCGCACTCCGACGAGCACGTCCTAGAGGCAGGATGTATGATGGAAAAAAATTTTAAGTGTCGACCTCCCAAGGGCGCATCTCTCATAGTGCGAAGTCAGACTGTGCTCGTTTTCTGGGTGCACTTGGTCGGGGGATTAAAAAAGAAAATTTCTAGCTTGTCTAAGGTTTCACAACACGCTCCCACAAGTAAATGCCTCGAAGCGTGTGCCCAGTTGGCACCCTTGAAGTCATAATGAGCACGAGTTTTGAAGAATTTAAGGAATGATTGCGCGATGTTCGAAGCAGATGTCATAAATAAAAAGCGCACAAGGGTCCAACAACGTACAAGTCGCGCTTTCCAACAGGAGATCCCACGCACGGCCGCCGAGGAATAACGGCGCTTCTCACCCACTTCGAGCAAAAAACTTTAAATCCCCCCAGCGCCATTAATGCTGCTTTCCCCATTTTTAGAAAAAGGCTTCTTACTTACTCAGAGCATCAGAGTTACCAAAGTGAATTCGAGCTGCGCCGTGGAAGAAGAGTAAGTGCGAAATTTTGCCAAGTAACAGTTGTAATTTTCGTTGATTCCCAACGCCATGAGTGAGGGGCCGAGTACAGACAAGGGGAAGGCGCCCATGCAGGCGGACCCGAGTGATTCAGAGCAGGAACTTGAAGAGCAGACCGACTTGAGTGCTCATGAAAGTGAGGCGCCAAAGGAGAAGAAAGGAAAATCTAGGGCGAGAAGCTCCAAGAAGCAAGGTCCTCCCCCACCGCCCATAAACCGCCTGGCCGAGTATAGAGACGGTGATTACTCCATTAGTATCACAAAGCTACACCCCAATGTCAAGGAATGGGCAGACAAGGTGTCGCCCTCACACCATCTCGGGGCCGCTTACAGGTTGAACCTTTACTGGCTCTTGTGCCCTCCTGTTCACCACTGCCCAGAGCTGGTCGAGTCAATAGCGATGTATTATAAACCAGCCTTCCGACAGGTTTGCGACTGCCAAGGAAGGGTGTTGTTTACCCTCTTTAAGGAGAGCGTACAGCCAGCTTTCGCCCGGGGCTCGAATTCGACCCAAACGCCATTGTCAGGAGGATCAATTTGGAAGAGCAAGCGGGCAGGTTCAGCCAGGGCAAAAGGATGAGAGAATTTCTTAATTCGGAGCTGAAGTGTCCACTGTCGGCTTCGAGATGGCCGTCTGGTCCTATACCCCTAACAAATTTCACCAGCAAGTATATCTACACTATTCTTGCCTGGGTCCTGGGCTGTGGCACAGATGCAAAAGTGCACCCGTACCAGTGCACCCGTACTTTTTAATGGCCAGGCCAGTCGCCCTCCCCATGTTATGACAAGGTACCTGTCAAAAAGCAAATTCGGGGACACTTTCCGGTTGACCCAGGGCATCGTCATCAGAATCTACGGGTTCAAAGGGAAGCCATTCCTACTGCCCTATTTTTGTACTGAATATCATTTAATGGACTGTGTTGAAGAAGAATTTAGCTAGGGAAAGAAGAGGGGCCACATTTTCAAATATCCTTTTACTTGGGGAGACATTGAGGTCCACGAAATTGGGCAGCATGTCTACCTAGAGCAGACCCTCCTCAACTTGGGCTTGGTACAGTTGCCGCAGCGCTGGAAATACGACCCAATTGGGGTAAGAGGAAAATTCGTGCACGTCTGCCCGCAAGCAGAAATCATGGAAGAAAGGTGCAATAAGACAGGGGCAGACCTAGAGTGGCACATTGAACAGATGCAGTCGTGGCCACCATGGCATGACTTTTACTGTGTCGAAGTAGACTATGATCCTGAGCACAACGATGATCACAAACCGGGATCAGCTGGTTTTCGAAGATTGCTCGCAAAGGTGGCGCAGCTGGGCTGGAGTAAAGACAAAATCATTGAATGCTGGAAGATGAGGTGTCGCACGCGGCACGATAAGTCAGAGAAAAAGATGTTGGCCATAGATGATGAGTTTTCCACCTTGTATGATAAATACGCTGGCAAATGGGAGTCGTTCGCATTTCGAGATTACGTTCCCCTAGGCGCCAGGAAAAGATATAAAAGGAAGCCCCCTCCTCAGCATTTGCCCATTCGAAAGTCGTCCAGCAGCAAAGCGCCAAAAGGCAAAGAGGTGGGCCCAATGTTGTCCTCAACACCTGAAAAGTCGCCGCAGACAGAGAAAGAGCCCGAAGGGTCAGCCAGCGGGGCAGCAGTAGAGGCCACAGATCCAACGAGGCCCAAGTACAAATTCACCGTAGGCACCCTAGCCCCTGACGTATCAACCGTTTCTGCTCCTCCCGAGCAAACAACCGCTCCAAAACAGAAGAAGAGAAAAAGGAGCGAGAAAACTAAAGAAAGGCGGCCCAAGAAGGAGGCTGCGCAACAGACAGTGGGGGCCCCACGAACCAGAGCAGCTGCAAGCGAAATAATTTCAATCGAGGATAGTCCTCAGGGAGAAGCAGAGGCCTGGGCCGCGGGACTCATTCAAGCACCAGCTCAGGCGGAGCACGCAGGTACGTCCTCTTCCCCTGTGCAACAAACCCCAGCTTGCCCTGTTGTTACGCCCTCCTCTTCCACATCCGGGCACATTTTGGCTGCCTCATCCTCTTCACCCATCACGCAGTCCCAACACAACCCTCGCTCCTTTGGCCACTTCGCCCAAGACCCCAATATTTTCCAAACCCTGGGTCAAACCCTAGGTCTCTCTCCCACGGCTAGCACTGAGGCAATCTCCCCGTCCCCACGCCGCTCACCCGCCGCCGATACTTCCTTCCGAACCCCATCTCCACCTCCTCAGCAGCCGCCCACTTCCCCTAGGTCCCGGTCGCCCACAAGAGCGGCCTTGTCTTCTGGTGTACCACCCGCCTCATTGTTTTCAGGGAGGATGCCGCAGCAGGATTTGGCCTCTGCGTACCCCATGTTGGCAGAGCTAGAGCTGATGGATAAGCAGATGCAAGTCACGGATGATCAGCCCTTAGCAGCAAAGGCCGCAGGGAGTTCTGTTTCTTTCCTCCAGGGCGTAAAGAAGAGAAGAGCCGAGGAGATTGCCATACCTGTGAAGCGCACCAAGTATGACTTGGACAGAAGGATGCTCCGAACGGAGAAGTTGGTGCCTAAAGTCAAGAAGCCCCTCCGGGAGATGACCGAGGCAGACTATGAGCACCGGATCAAGGAGAAAAGCTTCGATGATATAAGCGAGGAGTACGAAATTAATGGGATCCGCCGAAGAACTGACAATCTCCTCGTCAAGCGGCTCGAAGTCCAGGAGAAGTTGTTTCAGCTTCAGAACGATTCAAGACAGCTGGAGGAGAATCTGGCCAAGGCGACTACGCAGCTGGAGTCCGCCCAGGAGGAAGTTAACAAGTTGAAGGATCAGCTCGCGGCATCCCAACAGGAGGCAGCAGCCCAGAAAAAAGCAGCTGATCAGTTGGCGGAGGACAAGAAAGCAGCGCTGGTGCATGTTGCACAGTTGCAGAATCAGCTCCAGCAGACTCAGGCGCTGCTGGAAGAGAAGGCATCTCAGGCTGCTGCTTTTTCAACGAACAAGATCAAAGAAATGAGGGCTGGCCTGCTAACAGGTTGTAGGGCCAATGTTGTCCGGTCCGGTCCCTATCCATCCTGGATTTCGTCTCCAGAATTCAAGAAGTTTTTGCCGAGGGTAAGCCTACGGTAGAGGAGGCCGAACGTCAAGCATGGCGATGGCTAGAATTGGCGATAAAACTTGAGGAGTATGAGTGCAAAGGCCACGTATTGCCCTAGACTGGGCAGATGCAAGGGTTACCTTGCAAAATTACTTTGAAAAATCTGAGAGAATTAGGGCCACCAAAAAGATGCTGGATGTGTTGAACCATGAAATGAACATCTGCCTGGCCCCCTTTAACACATTGTCTATGCTCGGATTCCCGAGCTTTGTCAAAGATGGAGAGTTTCTGCCTCTGGAGCAAGTAAAGCAGGACTGACAGGTTTTCGAGGTAGACACGTCCGAGATTGATGGCTGGACTGACCCAGTCCAAGAGGCACAGGTGACCCAGATGGTGTCTAAATTTTGTAAAATCAATACTTGCCTCCAGGAGCTGGGAGAGAGATATGACACCATCGACGTGCATATGGTCGCGGCATTTAAAAGGGTGCTGAAAGAGATCAGCGACTTAGAGCCCTTCTAGGAAGCAGCTTGGGATCAAGCTAAGACTACTTATGAGCACGTCCGTGAACGAGTAGGGGACAATGGCGCTGAGCAATCAGGCTCAGAGAAAGAGGAAGAGGAAGGTACAAAAGAAGAGACTGCTGAGAGCGAACAGGAGGAAGAACAGCTGCCCAAGCAGGGGGCTCAGCAGCAGTGTCGACATCAGCAACAGGATGCAGGGGCCGGGAGTGCCTCTGTGCCCAAGGGATAAAGGCCTGGTTCGTTGCATCGAGGCGAGCTTCACACCCCGCGAGCCGCCAGGAATGTTGCCACATTTTGCACGGGGTGCCATGTCTTGAAAATTTTGTAAGGATGCTGCTTTGCCTTCCCTCTTTCTTCTTTCCCTTTCTTCTTCATGCCCCTTCTGCTCTCCAACCATCAGATTTATGATTCTCCATCTTCCATTCTATGTTTCTGGTTGTTTCTGTGAGTGGGCAAATTTGCCCAAAAAATCTTCTAAGTATTGTAACCCACCCGACTGCGCAACGCAATTGGGCTGCACCTGCCTACTTGTGCGCACCTTGGTAGCATTGCTAAAACTTTGCCCGAAAATTCTAAGTGTTGAGTCGCCTGACTTCGCAGCGAAGTCGGGCTGCGCTCATAATCCGATGCACAACTGGGCGGCCTCGTTGGAAAAACAACAAAAAATCGGCTAAGTGTTGGGCCCGCCCGACTTCGCAGTGAAGTCGGACGGCACCCTGAAGATGGTGCGCACTCGGACGGGCTGCGCTCATAATCCGGTGTGCAACTGGGCGGCCTCATTGGAAAAACAACAAAAAATCGGCTAAGTGTTGGGCCCGCCTGACTTCGCAGCGAAGTCGGACGGCACCCTAAAGATGGTGCACACTCGGACGGCGGTGTTGGGCAGAAACAATTTAAGTGCTGAGCCGCCTGACTTCACTGCGAAGTTGGGATACGCTCGTCAGGCGAAGTGCACTCAAGCGGAAGGACAGGGAAATGCCGTCAGAATATTCTAAGTATCCATTCCCGTCCAATTGCGCTGCCCCGCCCAAATGCGCTCCTATTCTGATGCGTCATCGGATGAGAAGGAAAAAGTTGCTGCAAAGATGCCAAGGCACGAAGGTCGCCCAACTGCGCTACTTTCACGCTGCGTCATCCGGCTGCACTCCAGTTTTGTGCGCAGTCAGGCGGAATAGAAAATATAAAAGATGAGCTTCTTAGCTCGGTTTTTCTCCCCTCCATCAGATGCTGACAGGTGTTCGGTTTCGAGATTCGGGTCAAGATGTGACAAAAGGTGTGCCACCAAGGTACAGGACAAATGAGCGTGAACTGACAGATTGTACCGCATCTGCCCATTCAAACTGACCCGAGTTCTTACCTATCGGATCGCCACATGACTGCCGTATTTTCAGGTGAACCTTGCTACAAGTACATTCCTTGTCCGCAGAGGTCAAACATCAGCCGCTTTTGCCGCTTTTGTCAGCTTTTCCAGCTTTTGTCAGGTCTGGGATTCCGTGCCCACATTGTAATCGGGGGAAAATTGCGCTATAAATAGCAACCTCATTTCATTGTACAAGGGTGGAAGGGGGATATACTGCTAAGGAACATCTGTAGCTGTGCATTTGCTCTTGAATATAAAGTATATTTGGCTCTATTAGTTGTGTTTATCTTGTATGCTGCCTTTATTAAGTATTTCTGCCTCGTGTTGCTTATATTGCTGATTACTGTTATTCTGCTTTCTGGATATCGGTATTAGTCAGCCGGTACATGGCAAATCCTGGTAAGCATTGGAATGCGGTGAAGTGGATATTCAGATATTTAAGAGCCACTTCAGATGTTGCCATTTACTTTGGATCGGCAGATTTGCAAGTTACAGGTTTTGTGGATTCTGATTATGGTGGAGATAGAGATGGGAGAAAATCCACTACAGGATATACCTTCACTCTTGCTGGTGGAGCGGTGAGTTGGGCTTCTAAGTTGCAGTTTGTTGTGGCTTTATCAACCACTAAAGCAGAATATATTGCAGTGACTCACGCCAGCAAAGAGGCAATTTGGCTAAAGCGATTGATGGGTGACTTCAAGGTAATGTAGGAGAAAATTACGCTGCATTGTGATAGCCAGAGTGCTATTTAGCTAGGGAAGAATCCAACATTCCATGATCACACGAAACACATTGAAGTCAAGTACCACTTTATCAGAAATGTGGTGGAAGAAGGTAGGATCCTGTTGCAGAAAATCGACACTGAAGTGAATCCTGCAGATATGCTTACAAAGCCGGTCAAGGTAGAGAAGTTTGAGTGGTGCAGAAATTCTCTGGGCTTGCTGAAAAATTAACAAGGGCAACATTGGGCAATTGGAATTGGATGAAAATCTTTGGCAGAAGAATTCCTGAATACTGACTTCAAGTGGGAGAATGTTAGGAAATGAAGTCATTATACAGCCTTTTCAGCAGAGACTGCTGCTAGACGTCTAGGCAGCACTGCCAGATGTCTAGACTGCCAGACGTCTAGGCAGCACTGCCAAGCGTCTAGGTAGCAGACGTCTAGGTTGCTAGACGTTTAGGCAGCAGTGTCATATGTCTAGGCAGCAGTACTAGACGTCTAGGCTGCAGACATCTAGGCAGTGCTGCTAGACGTCTAGGCAGCAGACGTCTTAACGCGGGAGATGAACAAGTTCAGGCGCCTTCCTTGGGAGCTGAAACGAACAGTTTTTTGGAGGCTTTCGTCGGGAGAGGAAACAAACAGATTGGAGTCTTCCTTCAGCTCTATAAAAGGGATGTGATCCCTTGCATATGTTAGGTTGTTGAAAACATTGAGAAACGTGAATGTAGTTCGCTAAAAATAATAAAAGGAGAAGTTGCCATTGCCCCGTGGTTTTTTTTGCACATTGCAGGTTTCCACATAAATCTCTGTGTCACTTGTGTTGCTGTTTTTCTATTTTCTGTTATTGTGTTTCCTCTTGCAGGTGGAAACTCTGAAGATTTTCCTAACAGAAATTTTATCTTAGATTCTATTTTTGAAACTCTTATAACTATGCTAATATTTTTAACTTATATTTCAATTGATGTTGAATTTTAAAAACATGAAATTTATATTTCTTTATGTTTTTCTATTTTCTGTTATTGTGTTTCCTCTTGCAGGTGGAAAATCTGAAGATTTTCCTAACAGAAATTTTATCTTAGATTCTATTTTTGAAACTCTTATAACTATGCTAATCTTTTTAACTTATATTTCAATTGATGTTGAATTTTAAAAACATGAAATTTATATTTCTTTATGTTTTTGCATTTTATTCTTTTTTTATTTTTGTCCATCTTTTTTTTTTGTAAGGGGAGGGGATGTGAACATATTATTATTTTTTTAAACTTTTTCAAACTAAACCTTCCTGAAACAACTAAACCTCCAAAACGTTTTCGTCTTCTAAGTCTAGCAAACCAATTCATACATAGTAACTATATTTGGCATGTGATAAATTAACCCTCCAAATGTTAAATAAGGATGGACTCTATGAATTGTGATTTGGCTCCCTTAATCCTTTCCAAAATATCCAGGTTCAATCTCCTCTAGTCTTCTTCTATCCTAAAAGGGTTTTTAACAAATTTCAAGGGGTCTCACATAGTTTCTCAAGGTTGTTTCTATCTAATTAGAACTTTTCAATTTTTGTATATAGGTTCATCTAAGATTTTCTTACTAAAGGTTTTTTTTTTCTTTCAGCTCTACACAAAATATCACTTATTGGCATCCTCCATTTGATTAACAGTTTCATCTTATTGGACTGGAATAGCTACAATTCTAAGATCAGTTACACCATGTTAAAGACAAACATCACTGAATTACAGAAACTGCTTAGATAGAACATTATATTACAACAGATGATTAGCCCAAATAATCTAGCATTAAAGTCCTAAATGTTAGTGACAATTGCATAATATTATACTTGACAAAAGAGGGTCGGAAAAATAGATTAAAAAGGAGAAGGTAGTGGAGTTCTTAAAGAGATGGCAATTGTAAACATACCTCACATTAGGTACATCTCGATTTACTAGTTCTATTAAATCTCCTGTGTAAGGTATCTTCTTCAGATCATTGTAGTCAAAAACTATCTGCACTGTATCAAGAGCAAGTTTTATTTTCCTTGAAAATGAGGAATATACTAAAGAAGCCAGTACCTCAACATTTCACATTATTACATCACCAAAAAAGGTGAAATGAATGAGCCAAATCCAACAGTGTATTAGATTATTCATTATTCTGTCACAATAAAAGCAAAGAAGATGCCCAATTAACATGTCCGAACATCATGGACGGATACCTACGTTTTGCAAGATAGGATTTCCTATTTGAACAGAATGAGGAAGAGCAGGAGCTCCTAGGATAATAGAAAGTCCATCCCATACTAATTATTAATGAAAAAGTTTATCTACAAGGAATGATCACCAAAATTAGAGGCAGAGGTGGCATTAAAGAAGACTACCATTAATTTTGCATTAATACCATTACATGTGAAAAAAAACGACCAGACTAAGGTAGATACAGGAGAGAATTAAAACATGGTATTTGAGTGACATGCTCAACATTATAAGGGAGAGTAAATGTTAACCCTACATCATGATGGCAATTTTGGACTTAGCACTAGGAATGATTTATAGTAAAACATGTATCACATTACACAGTTTTATTGAGTCGTAATGTGATAAAGCCATGTCTTAATGTTATGCATATAGTTATCAATGTGACATGCAATGGACTGTAATAACCATATGTATTTGGAGTGGATCACATGGTTTTTGAGGCTTCCAGGTTTATAAAGAGGCCCCCCATTTAAATTTTATCCCATGGCCACTTTAATATCAAAGCAGAAGGCCCTTCGTCATAGTGAGGACATTGGACCAATCTCAAATGAGCACCCTGTACCATGACTCAAAGTGCTGTTAAATTTGTTCAACTAATGTTATTGTTTCATTCACTTTATGTGTTGAGGACTATTTTTATATATGTGTGTTTGTGTGTCCAAATGCATCCATGTGCAAGTGTGTGTATGTATGTAATGTGATTGTGCGAACTCTCTTAATTATCCAATTCTCCACTATACTTAAGCTTAAGAAATTCCTGCCAATAATTTATATAAGAGAAGAAATTACAAATTAAATGGAAAATAAACACAAATATTACAAATAATATAGGTGCTTGAGACAATTAATGTAATGTCCCCTTCTTAGTCGGACAACAGGAGATGCGTGAACTTGCCTACTCAAGGGTTCCCGTAGGCAGTGTCAGTTGGTTGGGAGCCCACCGAGTGACGTGGATTGTTGTTTGGACGAGCAGAATTTTCCGTTGCCATCTTTTCAGGCCGTTTTGGACACTTGTGGGAGGACTTACTATTTTTAGTAAGTCAGTCAGTTGGGGAATCAGTGGAAACGGACAGTACGATTGAATACCTTGGCGAAATGGGTATCCGTTTCCATAATTTGTTTGGGATTCCGGGGTCTAGGAGGCAGAGATTTTAATGTGTAAAGTTAATTATATTAAATTAAATATTTAATATAGTTTAACTTTATAATATTTCATATGTGGGAGATATAAGGTTTATTAGTCACTTAAAAAACAAGTAGAAATATAAAGGTGACTTATAATATTCAATTGTTAATATGGTCGGCCAAGTTATGAGAATTAAAATTAAAATGTTTTATTTTAATATTGCTTTGGAAAGAGGAAAAAAGAGGTCGACCCCTCTTGGAGAGTTATAAAAAGAGCAATGAAACTTCATTTTCATCATCTTTGGCTATTCATTCTCTTGGAGCAATTTTGAGGAGTTCTTGCAGAGTTGTAGGGGTTTCGAATTCAGCTTGTTGTGTGACGAAAATCACCAGTAGGGGCAACATCCTCTGAGTTGAAAGATATTCTTAGGGTGTTCATGAGCAACTCTACTTCAGGGGTTGCATTGGAGCTTTATATCTGTATATTTACAGTGGTTTTCAGGGGGTTTGGAAGGGATTTCGAAGCATATTTTGCATACATTGTTGTAGCATTCATTCCTCAACATAGCCGTACAAGTGGAGTCATTTATTGTATGTGATTCCATGATTTGAGTTGGGGTTTCAAGGTGACTTGGTTATTTTGCTTCTACAGTTCCAGCCGTTCCATTTAGAGTGGATTTCTTATGGTTTCAGGGCAGATTTTAGACATTTCTTGCTGGCCATAATTTCCTCTAGCCTGGTCGTACCATATCTTGCCTGGCATTGAAGGTGTTTTTTAATATTCAGAGTTTGGGTGCCAATTAATGATTGTAATTGAGGCGTCTAAGGATTGGAAGCTTTCCTTTGCATTGATATTGTAAAAAGACATCTTTTATTTGTTGCTGGGAAAGAAATACATATATTCCTGTGTTGCTGTTCAGCTATAAAGTTGCCATTTTCAGTCTTGTACAGCTTCCGGGTATTTTGATACTTTCCAAAGTCCTTTAGAGGGTTTATAGTTTTATATAAATATTATCTAAATTCCAAGTTTCATTGATTCCCGCCAAGTAGTTTGCTAGATATTATTTGTTCAAGTTGGTCGTTTAACTTTTTCTGCATATTTTGTACTTAAATGAAAAAAAATACAAAAAAATTCAGAATATTGCACAAAAATCAAAAACCTTGCAAATTTCCAAATTAACAAAACAAGGCAGAAATTTTGTATCTCAGCTTGGGTGGGATATTACAATTATCATAGGCTCCTGTTGCCACATTTTGCTAAGGGGTAAAAGTTTTGAGAATTTGAAAAGACTCCTACATTTCTAGGACCAAATCCTCTCCTTTCCTCCTTTCCAAGTTGTCAGTCCAGGCGATCTTCAGGATTGCATTTTCAGGTGTTGGTAGGTTCAGTTTTCCAGGTTCAAGCTTCCAATTTCCAGCTTTCAGCAAGTTCCGGCGAAGGCTGGGAAAAGCCCAAAAAATTCTAAGGCAGGGGCACTCCCGGGTCGCACTATTTTTGAGAGATTCCGGGAGTTGCTCCACTCCTGCAACGATTCCCAGCTTCGCCCCTTTCCTAGGCGACCTCCGTCTGCATCCAGTAGCAACAAACGATGGCGGAAAAAGGACAAAAATTCTCTAAGGTATGGCTTTCCCGCGAGTTGCTCCATTCTGGAGCGACTCCCGTCCTCGCTACACACCTCCTGCGATCGCCGGCAAGGTTGAAGGCATAAAAATGTCTAAGGCAGGGTCGCCCGATCGAAGATCGCTCCTCTGGCGAGTGAACCCTGCAGTCACCCTGTTTGCCAGGCGACTCCCGTCATCGCTGCAGGTTTCGGTGAACCTTGGCAGGAGGTTTCAAAATGTCTAAGGATAAGCGACTCCCGTGGTCGCCGCGCCCATAAGCAACTCCCGTCCTCGCTGCGCCCCTCCAGCGACTGCCGACGATATAAAGGATGAAAAGGAGTCTAAGTTGAAGAGCCCATAAGTCGTTCCCTTCTGGAGCGACTCCCGTCATTGCCGATAATGCTTGGCGACCCTCGGGTTCGCCTCCTCCTTCTGCGATTGTCGGCCAATTCAGATTTGAAAAACCTTCTAAGGCAGGGAGCCCGCGCCGGAGTTCGCTCCACTCAGCAGCGACTCCCGGGTTCGCTCCCTTCTAGGCGCGACTCCCGGGTTCGCTCCATCCAACGGCGACTCCCGTCGTCGCTCGTCCAGCTCAGCGAACCGCGGCGTGGTTTTCAGAGCATTCCCCCCATCCTTCCTTCTCCAAGTTCGCTCCAATTCGGAGTGACTCTCCGCCTCGCTCCTGTGCATCTGCGACTTTCATCTCCAGTGTAGGGTTTTGCAACCCTTAGCAGTTTTTCAAGCAGACTCAGAGGACGGAGGTAGGTGGCCTGTCAGGCTGCATTAATGGAGCGCCAGATCAGTTTTTCCCCAAGACGTCTTGTCAAGAGCTCTTCAGCATCCCAAAGGGCAGAGTGTACCCGCAGCATTGAAGAGACGTCTCTTCTCAACTACCAGACCTGTCCAGAACTGTACCAAACTCAGGAGAATCGTGTGGCAGGTACGCTCACGGCCAGTAAGGGTCAAATCTCAACAGCTGTCACAGTTTTGGGATTTTGTGCTTCAATGTAATTTGGGGGGAAAATTCTGCTATAAATAGCAGTCGACTTTCATTGTAAAAGGGGGGGAACATATTGCTAAGAAAGCTGCTGTAAACAAACATTTGCTTCAATACAAGGCATCCTTGGCTCTGACTCTTGTCTCTTTCTTTTATGCTGCCTTCTGCAAGTATTTCTGCTTCATGTTCATTTATTTTTCTGATTGTTGTAATTCTGAACTCTGGATTAGGGCATTGGCAATTAAGTGAATCTGGAATTCTTGTTGAAGGATACATAGGGAGGAATCGCAGTGTTGGTTTCTGTTACATGTTTTGTTTTGATTGTTGTTGGTTTGGGTATTAGTTAGTGATTGTGCTGCTTGTTCTTCCCCACCACTATTGCTATGCCATTTACATTTCTTTCTGCATTTTACAATCTCTTTCCAGTTCTCTTATCTCAAACCCCAGTTAGTGTAGTATAGGAGCCGGCCTTCTCCGGAGATTGGCACGGAAGGCATCCCTTCCTTCCGGCCTTTCAATCTGTTGGGCGGGTCTAGGGCGCAAAAGACCAAATCCTTTCCTAGTGGCAGATTCGTAACCAACAGTTTCTCTGGCACGCCCGGTGGGACCCGAAGTGTTCCACCTCATAAGCAGTATTGAAGTAATGGTGTTCGCTTCAGTGTTGTCGAATCTGAACACCTGGCGACTCTGTTGAACTCGGATACTCTCCAAATCTCGAAGACCAGTCCAAGAAAATCCTGTCTTCATGCGTACGAGATGGAGAGTTAGAAACGCTGAAGAAGATCCCGAGTACTACGAGCTTGACATCAGTGCCTTCGGAGAGCGTCCTAGGCTGATCAGGCCGAATATTCCTCTGGACGAAGCGCCATCGCAGGAGGCCGTAGTTGACGAACAAGACCCAACGTCCAATAGTACTGCAACCAGCTACCCTCCTAATCCTCCGAACTCTCCGAACTATCAAGGGGCTCCTGTACACCCAGCCCAGCTGCTGCTGCCGCCATTGCCGCCTCCCAATCAGTCGAATCCGAGCGCGAATATGGCAAACCCGCCACCAAATCAGAATCAACAGCAGAATCAACAACAAAATCAACCGCCCGAGCTATTTCCAGCCTGGAATTCTACAGGACCTCTCAATCTAGCCGGGCAAGCTCAGGTTCCAGCTGCCGCCTTGAAAGCCATACCCACGTACGATGGTACTGGGAAGACGGCCTATGAGCACATCCAAGACATTGTTGCCCTGGCCGCGCTTCACAGCATCACCGATGAAAGTGTCATGGTCCGGCTGTTGGCCCTGTCTCTGCGCGGAAAGCTCCTATATTGGTATAGATCCTTGCCGCCTGGCACTATCACCGGATGGGGTCAGTTGGCGGGGCAACTAGTGAAAGGATTCAATGAGTCCGCAGATCCGTCATCTTTGCTGCATCAGTTTACGACCATCCAACGACACCCGCAAGAGGAGATAGCGGATTTTAACGTAAGGTTCGCAAGGTCCTGGCAAAGGGTGCCCACCGAACTACGGCCGACCGCCGGGCAAGCTGCCTACTATTACCTCAGATCCTTCAACTCGGACATCAGTATGATCATTAAGTTCTCCAACGTCAACACTTTCCCCGAGTTGTACGAGTTGGCCCAAAAAGCGGAGCTGGATTTGATTGCCATTGGTAGACTTCCACCTAGGATGCCGGCACCGATTTTCCCCGATTTCCCTCAATCACAGTATCCTAGTGCCTCGGCCCAACCGCTTTCTACATCTTCCACATACCAGAATCCATCATGGAATCCCGCACCGGTGGTCTCTCAATTCTCCGCTCCCCAAGTACATTTTCCCACTCCACAGGCGCCACAACTTCCACCTCCTCCGCAGTATCCAGCACTCCCTGCTCCTCCACAATATCCGGCATTACCCCCGGCCCCACCGTTGGCGCCATTGCCTCCACCAGCCCAATCGGCGCCTCCAGCCGTTGATGTGCAGGCTAAGATACTGCAAGAAGTACAGTCTCTTGCTTCTGTCTACCGAACGTTGTCCAATGACATGGCTGTTATGAAGAAGAAGCAGGCTCAGCAGGAGTTCATCCCTAGGAGACCCTATCCTCCTCCAACGCTTACAAGAGACCAAGCGGCTCAAGCCAATAGACCTCCCGCGAGGAATGTTGCTATCAATGAAGAGCCGAGCACTTCAGACTACGTGCACTGGTGCTCCACATGCAATGACCCTCACGGGGAAGACACCTGTATGCTTCATCAACACTATGCCCAAACGCTGGCAAGCAGCAGCCCGGGTGATCAGATTAACATGATTAGGGAGGCAGATCGCAATTTCGCGGTCTCAGAGGAGGAGCAAGTGTCAATTCTGACCAAAGATGGTAAGAAGCCGATCGAAGTGGATGCGGCCCAGATGCAGCCTTTGAAGGTGTACACCAGACGAGAAAAGGAGCAGCCTCCGGCAAAAGCTCCTGACAAAGGCCCTTCGCCCCCGCCGGCAAAAGAGAAGACATTCCCGGCAAAAGCTCCAACGGTGCAACCTCAGGGTGAAACCCAGGAGCAGGCTAGAGAGAAGCTCAAGTACCCGTCGTTGACGAAGCGGCAAAGGGTTGAGGCCACGCAGCAGTACCGCACCAAGTACGAAGCTGCGAAGGAGACAGAAGTATCCACTTCTTCGGCCTACAATATTGTTGATGAACTCAAGAAGACCCCGGCCAAGATAAGCATGTACGATGCCCTGCAACTCCCCGGGCAGGTAGATCTGCTGCAGGAGTCTCTAAAATCTGTCAAAGGAGGAAAGTCACCGCAACCTGTGTTAGCTCAGCCCTTGACTACTTCAATCACGGGGAAAAACAGGCCACCGCCATTCTACTTGTCTCTACGGATGGAGGGGTGTGTGGTGCACAATTGCATGATTGATTCCGGCGCATCAACCACCGTCATGCCAAGGGCAGTCTGCGAGGAGATCGGCATGGAATACACGCGAAGCAGCCAAGGTGTCCTTCAACTAGATGGCACTCCTGTGAAAACAGTGGGCGTCATTAAAGATATCCCTATCCAGTTGCACAAGGCGCCTCAAATTGTTGTGATTCAAGAGGTTGTGGTCGTTGACCTGGAACCCTACTTCGGCATGTGCCTCTCGAGGGAGTTCACCGCCAAGCTGGGTGGATATCTTTCCCTTGACTATTCACATATGGAGGTCCCCTTCAAGGGGAGGAAAGTAAAGATTTACAATGAAAAACCCTCCACCTTCCTTGTTGAGAGAATACCAGAAGAGGGACAGCAGGATGAATCAGTGCACCTGATGACGGAGCAGTTGGAAGAAGTGGATATAGTGGAGGAAACCATAGAAGCACTGCGGGCGGAAGATGAGTTCTCCTTGCTTGACTTTAACGCCATGATTGAATCAGACATAGGCTGCTACTCTATCACCCAGCCTGAGAAGCCAGAGGATACAGTGAAAGAAGACAAAGGCCCTGCCCCGAATGAGTTGTGGAAACTGTACTTTGATGGCGCCCGATGCAAAAACGGCGTCGGGGCAGGGGTTCTTCTAGTTTCACCCTCGGGAGAGCAGAAAGATTATTGCTACAGGCTGGCCTGGAGTTGCACCAACAACGCGGCAGAGTACGAAGCCCTGTGCTTAGGGTTGAAAAAGGCTGAGAAATTGGGGATCAAGCAGTTGCAAATCTTTGGGGATTCGGAGCTAGTCTGCAAACAGATCACCAACAAGTGCACCTCAAAGAAGCACTATCTCAAGGCGTACCGCAATAGGGTCTGGGACTTGTTGGAATCATTCGAGGCCCTTAATGTACAAGCCATCTCCCGTGAGAAAAACAAACACGCAGACGTCTTAGCATCTATCGGAGCTAGATACTCCCCGACTGATGACATGATGCAGAAGCCTAAGGCGGTAAGAACCATTTACAGGCCTTTTGTGCCTGATAAGGACACCCACTGGCAGGTGTTCGACTGTGACGAGCAAATCGTCAATTTTTTAATTCATGAAGCTAGTACTATTGAAGGTAGAGACCCTGATGACGAGGAGTATGAGGGGTTGATACAGTTGAAGAATAATCACGTCCCAAAAGGACTGATTACTTTGGAAAGTCTCTTTGATCAGAACGACAGAGCAATATCACACCGGATCAAGGTGGATGCCAAGCAGTACAAAGACCTGGAGCTCGAGCCCGACAAAGTGATAAAAGTTGGGACAGACTGTACTCCAGAGGAACTAGAGCAGATTCGGGCCTTGTGCAAAAGGTACCCGGACATTGTGGCCTGGTGTTATCAAGATTTGAAGGGGTACGACAGAGAAATCATCCAGCATACCATAGAGCTGGAGGAAGGAGTCAGACCCTGCAGGCAGAAACAGAGGCCAGTCAACCCAAAAATAGAGGTTCTCATGAGAGCCGAACTCTTGAAGATGCTAGAGGCAAAAATCATCTATCCCATCAAGCATTCTTCTTGGGTCGCAAATCTGGTTCCTGTCAGGAAGAAGAACGGGGATATCCGCCTCTGTGTTGATTTCCGCAACCTGAATCAGGCCTCACTAAAGGACCATTACCCGCTCCCACAAATCGATCAGATTCTCCATGTGGTCGCAGGAGCTCAGCGATTCTCTCTCCTAGATGGCTTCTCTGGCTACAATCAAATCTGGGTGAAGGACGAGGATCAACACAAGACGACGTTCACCACCAAATGGGGGACGTTCGCCTACCAACGTATGCCCTTCGGCCTGTCCAATGCGGGGGCCACATTCCAGAGAGCCATGGATATTGCATTCCGTGAGTTGTTGAACAAAATTATTGTCATCTATTTGGATGACATGACAGTGTTTTCACACAAGAGAGAAGAACATGCCTCTCATTTGCAGCAAGTGTTTGAGAGATGCCGGGATTTCGGCATATCCATCAATCCGAAAAAGTTTGTCTTTGCAGTGAAGGAAGGGAAACTGCTGGGCCATGTCATTTCTGAAAAGGGGCTGGCAGTTGACCCTGACAGAGCAGAGGCTCTGCTTAAACTCTCGATCCCAGTCAACAAGAAAGGGCTGCAATCTTTCTTCGGCCAGATTAACTTTGTGAGAAAGTTCGTGCCGGATTTCGCTCAAGTCATTAAGCCAATGGCCGAACTTCTGAAGAAAGATGTCGAGTTCGTCTGGACTGAGGAGAGAAGGAAGGCATTTGAGGAGATCAAGGCTAGGATCGCCCAGGCGCCTGTGCTGGTTAACCCAGATTATTCTAAGGATTTCATCCTATACGCAGTTGGAGAGCTTGAAAGCTACGCAGCGGTCCTAACACGTAGAAAGGAGATGATGGCGAAGAGCGGCCGATAGCCTTCTTGAGCCAAGTGATCCAGCCACACGAGGAAAGATACAACTTCATTGAGCGCCAAGTACACGCAGTCATGAGGTCCTTGAAGAAGTTTAGGCACTTTGTCTCCCAGAGCAAGACGACAGTGTTTGTTGTCCACCCAGATGTCAGAAGTTTTATCATCCAGGGAGAACTGGGTAACAAAAGGGCTGGCTGGATCGCCAAAATTCAGGAGTTTGACATAGAGGTTCGACCCACCAAGCTAATCCGAGGTCGGGCACTGTGCCAAGAGCTAGCAAGGAGTGCTGCCGCGGAAGTAGCCGCCTGTCAGTGGGAGGACCCGTTACTAGAAGGCAACTTCGCCAATTCCTCAACAGAAGACAGCGACTGGACCGATGAGATAATTTGGTATTTCAACACTGGGAGATGTCCAGATCGTCTTAATGCCTCACAGAGGAGGAGGTTCAGGCTCCAGGCTCAGAAGTATGTGCTGCGCCCTGAGGGGCTGTTTTTCAAAAATGTTGACGGCGTTCTCTTGCGATGCGTCAAGGGAACAGAGAAACAAAAGGTCCTTGATGAATTCCATTCCGGAATGTCGGGAGGACACCTTTCAGGAAGGCCTACGACCTTGAAGATGATTAGGGCGGGCTACTATTGGCCCACTATTTTTGCCGATGCCTATGCAGTCTGCCAAAAGTGTGAGAAATGCCAGAGGTTCGCCGGCCGAAATAAGAATGCACCAATGCCCCTCCAGCCAATCCAGGTCGAGGCTCCCTTCCAGCAATGGGGCTTAGACTTTATCGGAGTGATATCGCCAAATTCCTCGGCGGGGCATAAGTATATTCTAACTGCCACCGATTATTTCACCAGGTGGGCCGAAGCAGTGCCTACAAAGCATGCCGACCAGGAGACGGTCATCGCCTTCCTGGAAAGCTTGATAACCCGCTTCGGGATCCCAGAAGCAATCGTGACAGATAATGGTCCGGGGTTCGTGGGTGCCTGTTGCCACATTTTGCACGGGGTGCAATGTTTTCAGTTTTGTAGCAGTGCTGCTCTTCCTTTTCCCTCTTCCTCTCTTTCCCTTTCTTCTTCTCTCCCTTTCTCTCTCTTCCCTACATTCTCTTTCTTCCCCCCTTTTTCTTGGAGCCCCTCAGTTGGATCTCAAATTTGACAGCAGTTGCCCTGGAAAATGGCTAAGTGTTGGTGCGAAGTTCGCACTTCGCCCAGTTTTGGTGCGAAGTCCGCACTTCGCCCAGTTTTGGTGCGAAGTCCGACTTCGCCCCTCTTTCTGGGCGCACCTTGTAGCAGGCTGGCAGGCTGGCAGAAAAATGACTAAGTGTTGGAGCGAAGTCCGTACGGCGGCAGAGATCAGCTTTCACCTGTGCGCAGTCCGACTTCGCAG
Organism: Wollemia nobilis; assembly: GCA_028583015.1. Taxonomy (NCBI): domain Eukaryota; kingdom Viridiplantae; phylum Streptophyta; class Pinopsida; order Araucariales; family Araucariaceae; genus Wollemia; species Wollemia nobilis. The sequence goes on from JAQPPZ010003212.1 coordinate 5,433,866, forward strand.
CGAAGTCGGAGTGCGCCCTTGACAGGTGCGCGATGGGAAACAAACTCGGAAATACACCCAAGGCATGAAGGCCTTCCCGACTGCGCTGTTTTCTGCCTGCGCAACCCGATGGCGCTCTGATCCCAGGCGAAGTTGGATAAACTGCCTTTCAAGGCAGACACGTGTCAAACAGCATCATCCATCATCTGACAAGTGTCCAGCTTCGGGATTTGAGCCAAGACGTGCCGAGCAAAAGGACGAGCATGGGTTGCACTACCTATGCCAGTGGCCTCATTTAAAGCTGATTGGAGGTTCTACTGCTCCGGCTGCCCGCATTCCTGCCGAGAAGAAGTTCTACACAACACGCTGCCACGTAGCTATCCAGCTTCCAGGAAGACCATGCTGCGGGTACAGTCCGGTCCGACAAAGGTCAGCATTTGCAGCTCCTTCGCCGCTTTTGTCAGCTAATGTTTGACTGGGACTTTGTGCCCATTAATGTAACGGGAGGGACTCGGGCTATAAAAACCCACCATGTTTTCATTGTAAAGTGGTGGAAGGGGAATGTCTGTTAGGGAACCATTGTAACCGTGCTTCCTTATAAATATAAATTGTATGCCTGGTTCTGTTCTGCTGCTTTTATTTTTTTATGCTGCCTCTCCTTTATATTTATGCTTTACGTTTCCCTGTGTCACGGCTCGTTGATTCGTTTCAGCATTTGGTGATCAGGTGCCTAAAGCATTGCTTGTGTCATGGCTTGTTGATTCATTTCGGCATTTGGTGGCCAAGTACTTTTGAACTTCATAGATTAGAGGATACATAGAATAGATGTGGTAGCAGTTCCATCAGTTGTGTGTTACGTTGCTGTCCGTAGTGGTGATTGATGCGTTGCCGTGCTGTTAGTTCTCCTTGTAGGGAGAATGTTTGCTAGGGGACCATTGTAGCTGTGCGTATAAATTCTCTGCATAACACATATACCTGGCTCTGACATCTCTTGGTTACTTTCTGTTTATGTTGTTGTCCGTAGTGGTGATTGATGCATTGCCGTGTTGTTAGTTCTCCTTGTAGGGAGAATGTTTGCTAGGGGACCATTGTAGCTGTGCGTACACTGCTTAATACAGAAAGTATACTTAGGTTTTGCAGTTCCTGGTCATGCTTTGTATTTATGATGCAGTAAGTAATGGTGATTGATGTGTTGCCGTACTATTAGTTCCCCCCACCCAACTCCAATCACATTTGTAAATTCTTTCCGTTCCTTTATCTCTTTCCTGCACTCTTAGCTTAAACCATAAAACCCCCCAAGGAGCCGGCCTTCTCCGGAGATTGGCACGGAAGGCATCTCTTCCTTCCGGCCTTTCTATGCTGGTGGGCGAATGCGGGCGCATTCACCCAAAATCCTTTCCTCATGGCAGATTCGTAACCAACGGTTTCTGCAGCACGCCCGGTGGGACCAAGGTCCCACATTTGAAGAGAGATTTTCTGATCAGTCCCCACCTGGCGCAACAGTTTCTGAGCACTTGGTGGGCCAAGGAAGTTTCCCACCCCCAAACAGAATTGAAGCACTGGTGTTCGCTTCATTGCTGTTCAAAATCAGAACACCTGGCGACTCTGCACGAACAAATCCTCTGAGTCTGAAAGACCGGTCCTAGCACCTTCATGCAAACAAGAAGGTGGCGAGCAAGGGATCCGAGAAGCCCGCCTGACTTTTACGAACTGGACATCAACGCTCGAGGCGAAATTGCCAAGCTGGCTGATCCGCAAGCTCGTGTCGACGAAGCCGAGGCTGAAATTCGAGAAGAAGCCGAAGCCGAGGTCGGAGGAGCTGAGTACGAAATAGAAGAGGCCGAGGAAGAAGAAGCATCTGCATCCTCGGAAAGTACCGACACTGAGTACACAACCGACGGAGGAGAAGAAGAAGAAATGGCTGCTCAACGACGGAATGACGATGATCTCTTCCCGGCGGTGGACTCTACGGGGCCCTTGGCCCTGGTCGGACGACAAGTTGTGCCCCCTGCTGCTTTAAAGTCTATCCCTACATACGACGGCTACGGCAAGACGGCGTACGAGCACATCCAGGACATCCTTGCCCTGGCCGCATTACATTCCATTACCGATGAGAGTGTGAAGACCCGTCTGCTGGCCCTTTCCCTGAGGGGAAAGCTTCTCTCTTGGTGGAGATCGGCGCCGAGAGGGATCCATCACAGGGTGGCCCCAGCTTGCCAGAAGGCTCGTGAAAGGATGCAACGAGTCTGCTGACCCTACTTCTTTGTTGCATCAGTTCCAAAGTATCCAGAGACATCCTCAAGAGGAGGTGTCTGACTTCAACATCAGGTTTGCGAGATCCTGGAAACGGGTACCTCGCGAACTTCGGCCTTCAGTCGGCATGGCTGCTCACTACTATCTGAGATCCTTCAACTCAGACATATGCCTGCTGCTGAAGATTGCCAGAATAGACGAGTTTCCTGCTCTGTACGAGGCTGCCCAACAAGCTGAAGCTGACATTATTTCTATCGGCAGACTCCCGTCCAGGGTGCAGGAACCCATTCATCCTGACTTCCCCAGATCCCAGTATCCTCATGCTTCTGGTGGTGCGCCGTCCACATCAGGACAGCAACCCCGACAACAGTGGAATCCGGCGCCGGTCGTAACTCCTTACGGCCCGCCTCAATTGCATTATCCTCACCCGCCTCCTCCTGCTCCGCATTTTCCAGCACTTCCTGCTCCCCCTCAGTACGCACCTTATTCCAACCCTCCTCCATTAGCCGCATTGCCTCCACCGGCACAGTTGCCGCCTCCTGACAGTAGCATTCAGAATACAATCCTCCAGGAGGTGCGGGCTTTGGCCTCAGGATATCATGCCATGTCCAATGACATGACCGCTACGAAGAAGACGAGGCCCGGATGGACCTCGCTCCTAGGAGGCCATATGCGCCCCCGGCGCTGACAAAAGACAAGCCCCCAGAGCACCAGTTGCAGAGGCGTCCGCCTCCTAGAAATGCTGCTATAGAAGACCCGCCTGGTCCTTTCGACCAGGTTAACTGGTGCACTACGTGCAATGACCCGCATTCGGAGGAAGACTGCACTTTGCACCAGCACTACATCCAGACTTTGGCCGGCAGCGCCATAGAGGACGATGAACTCTACATGATCCTGGACGGCGAAGCCAACTTTGCCCTCCCAGAGGAGAATTTAGTGCCGCCCGCCAAGGAAGAAAAGAAAACCGCAGATGCTGCCAAGCCTTTGCAAGTTTATGCCAGAAGAGAAAAGCCGCAGCCCGGTGGGCTACCACCGTACAAACGGCTGTGGCCCTACACAGCCCAGGAGAAGGCATCCAAAGATAAAGCTCCAGCCAAGCCTCCTCCGGCAAAGGCTGCCCCTGTTCCAGCCAAGCCTCCTATAGCAAAAGCTCCAGTTCCGGCTAAAGCTCCCGTACCTCGGCCTCCAGCTGAAACCAAAGAACAAGCCCAGGAGAAGGTGAAGTACCCGTCTCTGACCAAGAGACAGCGAGTTGAGGCTACCCGGCGATGCGGACGAAGTATGAGCCGGCAAAAGAAGCGGAAGGAGCTAGCACCTCGGGCTACGACATAGTAGACGAGTTGAAAAGAACACCGCTAGAATCAGCATGTATGATGCTCTTCTGCTCCCAGGCCAAGTGGATCTGCTGCAAGAATCTCTGAAGAACATGAAGAGCGGCAAGCAGATACAGCCCGCTGTCCTGGTTCAACCTCTGACAGTCTCAGCCACTGGGAAGAACAGACCGCCTCCCTTTTATCTGTCTTTACGGATGCAAGGGCACATAGTTCACAACTGCATGGTGGACTCTGGTGCTTCCACGACTGTGATGCCGAAGGCCGTCTGCGATGAGATCGGGATGGAATACACACGGAGCAGCCAAGGCGTGCTGCAATTAGACGGCACCCCTGTCAAGACAGTTGGTGTCATAAAGGACATCCCTATCCGGCTGCACAAGGCTCTCGACATCGTGGTCATCCAAGAGGTCGTGGTTGTTGACCTGGCTCCCTACTTCGGCATGTGTCTCTCTCGGGAGTTCACTGCGAAGTTGGGCGAGTACCTGTCTCTAGACTACTCACACATGGAAGTGCCCTTCAAAGGAAGGAGACTGAAAATTTTCAATGAGAAGCCTTCCACCTTCCTAGTAGAGAAGATACCCGGAGGAGAGTTGGACTGCATGGTTCAGTTGTCGGAGGAAGAACTGGTGACAGTAGAGCTGACTGAGCAAGCCTTCGAAGTGCTACGGCTTGAAGACGAGTTCTCTTTGCGGGACTTCAACGCCGTAATTGAGACGGAGCATGGTCATTACTCCATCGTACAGCCCGAGAGGCTTGACAAGTCGGCTGCAAAAGAAGTGGGACCTGCACCTGAGAAGCTGTGGAAGCTTTTCTTTGACGGCGCGCGATGCAAAAATGGCGCCGGTGCAGGGGTGCTTCTGGTTTCTCCGACCGGAATCCAGAAGGACTATACCTACAGGTTGGCCTGGAGCTGCACTAACAACTCGGCGGAGTACGAAGCCCTATGCTTGGGTTTGCGAAAGGCGGAGAGGCTGGGGATTAAACACCTGCAGATCTTTGGAGATTCAGAGCTGGTGTGTCACCAGGTTACGAACAAGTGCGCCTCCAAACAACACTATCTTAGGGCGTACCGCAACCGGGTGTGGGACCTGATGGAGTCGTTCGACTCGTTGAATGTCAAGGCGATATCGCGTGAGAAAAACAAACACGCTGACATTCTGGCGTCTGTTGGAGCCAAGTACGTTTCGACTGATGACGTTGTCCAGAAACCGAAGCCAGTTCGCACTATTTACAGGCCTTCTGTGCCTGATAAGGACACCCACTGGCAGGTGTTCAGTTGTGACGAGGAGATCATCACATTTTTGGTTAACGAAGTTGGTTCAATCGAAGGTAGAGACCCTGATGACGAGCAATATGAGGGGTTGATACAGTTAAAAAATAATCATGTCCCAAAAGGACTGATTACATTGGAGAAGTCTGTTTGATCGGAATGACAGAGCTATATCTCACAGGATCAAAGTAGACCCGAAGCAGTATGCCGACATGGAACTTGAACCTGGTAAAACTATCAAGGTCGGAACAGGTCGCACCTCGGAGGAACTTGAGCAGATCAGATCACTGTGCCAAGAGTTCCCCGACATCGTGGCCTGGTGCTACGAGGATTTGAGGGGTATGACAGAAATGTGATCCAGCATACCATTGAGCTAGAGGATGGCGCCAAGCCATTCCGTCAGAAGCAGAGGGCCGTAAATCCGAAGATTGAGGCCATGATGAAAGCCGAGCTCTTGAAGATTTTGGAGGCCAAAATCATCTACCCCATCAAACATTCATCCTGGGTCGCGAATTTGGTGCCCGTGAGGAAAAAGAATGGCGACATTCGTCTCTGTGTCGACTTCAGAAACCTAAATCAGGCTTCCCTCAGGGACCACTATCCGCTTCCCCAAATCGACCAGATTCTACACATCGTTCTTTGGAGCCCAGAGATTCTCACTTTTAGATGGATTTTCCGGCTACAACCAGATTTGGGTCAAAGATGAGGACCAACATAAGACGGCGTTCACCACCAAATGGGGGACGTTCGCCTATCAGCGCATGCCTTTTGGCTTATCCAATGCTGGTGCCACATTCCAAAGGGCCATGGACCTGGCCTTCCGAGAGCTGCTCAATAAGATCATTGTTATCTACCTTGATGACATGACTGTTTTCTCTCACCAAAGAGGGGATCATGTTTCCCACCTGCGGCAAATATTTGAGAGGTGTCGAGAATTCGGCATTTCTATAAACCCGAAGAAGTCTGTCTTCGCGGTAAAAGAAGGAAAGCTGCTAGGACATGTCATCTTCGAGAAAGGCCTCGCCATTGACCCTGACAGAGCAGAAGCCCTCCTTCGCTTGCCAGCCCCCATCGATAAAAAAGGGCTGCAGTCCTTCTTCGGTCAGATTAACTTCGTGCGGAAGTTCATTCCGGACTTCGCACAGGTGATCAAGCCTATGGCCGAACTTGCTGAAAAAAGATACAACTTACGAATGGACTGATGAGAGAGAGCAAGCCTTCGAGGAAATCAAGGCTCGAATGCGCAAGCTCCGGTGTTGATAAACCCGGACTACTCCAAGGACTTCATCCTTTATGCGGTGGGAGAACCCGAAAGTTACGCTACCAGTCCTAACTCAGAAGGGAGACGATGGCGAGGAGCGCCCCATAGCGTTCCTGAGCCAAGTGATTCAGCCGCATGAGGAAAAGTACAACTTTATAGAGCGGCAGGTTCACGCTGTTATGAAATCCCTCCGAAAGTTCAGGCATTTTGTCTCCCAGAGCAAAACGACTGTCTTTGTGATTCACCGGACGTTCGAAGCTTCATCATATAAGGAGAACCGGGTCACAAGAGAGCGGGATGGATTGCAAAAATCCGAGGAGTTCGACATCGAAGTGCGGCCCACCAAGCTTATCGGGGGCCGAGCCTTGTGTCGGGAATTGGCCCGAAGCGCTGTAGCCGGCATCTCCGCCTGTAAGTGGGAGGACACAGCGACACGCATCTACCTAGCCAACTCCTTATCGGAGGGGAGTGATTGGACAGATGAACTGGTGAGATATTTCTGCACCGGAAGATGTCCAAATCACCTGAACGCCTCACAACGAAGGAGATTTCGGCTAGGTGCACTTAAGTACACTCTTCGCCCCGAGGGGCTTTACTTCAAAAACATCGACGGCATCCTGTTGCGGTGCGTCATAAAATCCGATCAGCCCAGGGTCCTCGGAGAATTTCATTCCGGGATGCCTGGGGGTCATCATTCTGCAAGGCCTACGGCCTTAAAAATAATTAGAGCTGGGTACTATTGGCCCACTCTATTTACAGACGCTTATGCGGTCTGTTCCAAGTGTGATCAATGCCAGAGGTTTGCTGGCAGAAACAGAAAAGCACCCCTGCCCCTTCAACCGATTCAGGCCGAGACTCCGTTCCAACAATGGGGTCTAGACTTCATTGGGGTGATTTCGCCTAGTTCCTCTGCCGGACACAAGTTTATTCTTACAGCCACCGATTACTTCACACGGTGGGCAGAGGCAATCCCGACCAAGAACGCAGACCAAGAAACGGGGGCGCGGGGGTTCCAGAGTCAATTGTGACGGACAATGGTCCGGGATTCGTAGGCGCTGTACTCACGGAGTACACTGGCAAACTTGGCATCTATCACAAGATGTCTTCTAATTACTACCCGCAGGGGAATGGCCTTGCCGAGTCTACTAACAAGAATCTCCTGAAAATCATCAGGAGGACCATTGACAGAAACAAGCGGACTTGGCATTTACTCCTGAACCGGGCGCTGTGGGCGGACAGAGTTTCATTCAAGAAATCCATCAGAACGTCCCCCTATGCACTCATCTATGGCAAAGAGGCTATCATGCCATCCCACATTGAAATCCCTGCCCTATGGATGTTGGACGAAGACAGGAGCAGTGGAGACCCGATGGACGACAGACTGTGCCAACTCCTGCAGTTGGAAGAAGACAGAGAGAAAGCATACCAGGCCTTCACTAATCATATTGCAACCACTCAAGGCTGGTTTGCAAAAGGCACCACTGCCCGAGTTTTTGAAATCGGGGACCTGGTGCTGAAGTGGGACTCATATAAGGCAAAGCCGGGCAATCACGGGAAGTTTGATGCTCTCTGGGAGGGCCCTTATCAGATTTCCCGGGTGAACCAGTTCAATGCCTATGTACTTCGGGATATGGAGGGTCAGCTCCTACCTATCCCTGTTAACGGGTTCCACTTAAAAATTTACCGCTGCTGAAGGTGCCCGAGTGGCCCTTCTTTGTAAAAATTTCCCTTATGCATTTTTGTTTTCCAGCATGTACAGTTTCCAGCTTTCAGTTTTTTTTATTTTGTTTGAGCCGAACTGCGACATGGGAGAGAATACAGACTTCGCAGCGAAGTCTGTTGTCGACCCTCAGAAGGGGCGAAGTTCGTGAAGGGGCTGCTTGAGTGAAGAAGAAAGCAAAAAACGTCTAAGTGTTGGCCGCTACCCGACTTCGCAGCGAAGTCGGGCTGCGCGCCAGCAAAAGAGCGAAGTTTGAAGGGAGAAAAACTGCAAGGTCACAAGTGATCGGACTGCGCTCAGTTTTGAGCGAAGTCCGACTTCGCGCGCGAAGTCCGACTTCGGCCGGCTTGCGCGCGAAGTTCGAACTTCGCCCGAACTTCGGGCGAAGTCCGAACGCGCTCTATTTTCTTAGCGCAGCTCGTGCACCCGGTCCCAAGAGGCAATCAAACTCTACTCGCCAATTCTTCCAAAGTTTGCAAAGGGCCAGACTGCGCTCAATCCTTGGGCGCGGTAAGAAAAGAAAAGAGAAACAGTCTCAATGCAAGTCGCAGTTCGGACTGCGCTCAGTTTTGGGCGAAGTCCGACTGCGCTGGCGAAGTCGGATCGCGCCCAACTTTGGGCGAAGTCCGATTGCGCCTTGTTTTCTGGGCCAGCCTGGACAGTTTTTTAAAAAAATAAATAAATAAATAAATAAAATATTCTAAAAAGTTCCAAGCCCGGGCCCAAGGCGCATTGCGACGGTTTGAGATAGGTTTCCACTCCAAGGGGTTTTTTCTTGAGCAGTGTGCCCAGATTGCGGCAGTGACGTCAGCCATGGCGCAGCATTCAAGATAAATTTAATGATTGCACAGTCCTCAATGAAAGTGCAATCAAAAAAGCATGGCACGGCAGCCGGGATACCTTTTTCAAAACATTCTCCTGTGCGGCCACCCAAGAAACATAACTCCTTCACTTGCCAACCGACCTACCCCCTCCTGCGCGACATTAATGACGCTATCATTATCTAGAAAAGGGGGTCAGGTGCATCCAGACATGCCAAACTGTGCAGATTATTCCTGTGACTGTGCAGATTATTTCTGTGACTACGAAATCTGCTGCAGATGCCCTGAATTTGTAATTATTGCTGTTTTAGAGAGATGGACAGAGGAAAGATGCCAATGCCAGCGCAATCCTGCGAAGGGTGCGAACCCAAGGATTTACCGCGGCCAGGTGTTTTCAGAAGTGAAACACCGCCGGAGTGAAAGTCAAAGTCCCGGCCAAAGAAAGTACAGCGTGGGCAAGCCCCACCACCTCCGGTAAATTACCTGGCGGGATACAAGGACGGCTCGTTTTCTATGAGCCTGACTAAGCTGCGGACAAATGTGGAGAGTTGGGCTGACAAGGTTTCGCCCTCTCACCATTTCGGAGCGGCGTACAAGTCAAACCTTTTCCGGTTCTTGTGCCCTCCTGTCCATCAATGCCCGAAGCTGGTAGACCTGATTGTCAGACATTACAGACCAGTTACCCGGCAGATTTGCAGCTCCAGCGGTAAACCCTTGTTCGCGCTGCGCAGGGAGACTGTCCAGCCAGCTTTCGCCCCAGGGTTGGAGTATGACTCCAGCACAATCGTCAGAAAGATAAATCTGGGCGAGCAAGCGGGACGCTTCATGCATACAAAAAGGATGAGGGATTTCCTCAATTCAGAGCTAAACGCCCCGCTTGCAGCTGGACAGTGGCCAACCGGCCCCATGCCCTTGGCGAGGTTTTAGAGCAAATATTTATACACCATTCTGGCGTGGGTCCTCGGCTGTGACTCTGATGAGCTGGTACAGCCGTACCAGCTAGCACTGGCAGAATGTCTCCTGTGTGGAGAATCCTACGAACCAGCAGCGCAGAGAAGTGGAAAGCGCCCCATATTTTTCGACTGGGCGGATTGGCTTGCATACGCCATCCACTCCAGCCTGGTGAAGCTCCAGAAGAAGCAGTCCACTGAATTTCGGTTCAGTTCTGTCCTAGCTTGGCTATGTTTGTATCATTTGCACTCCCGGATGCCGATCCCGAACCTGAAGAAGGTCAACGAGAAGGGAGAGCCATAGCCCGTCTACGACTGGACGGATGACCTATACCGGAAAGGGTCTTACTACAAGTTTAACTTCAACTTTCTGGGGTTGGTCATGTCAGTCTTCAACGATGTCGAGATCCCTCGCCCCCCGTGGGAAATGACGAACTCTTTGCTGAGTCAGAAGCTCGAGGATGTTTTTAGACTGACGCAGGGGATTATGGTCAGAATCTACGGATTCAAGAGCAAACCTCATCTGCTGCCCTACTGGTGCATGGATCATCAGTTTGGGATGGAGGTTGCCCGTCAGATGGATTACGTTGAGGAGGAGTTCGGCCTGGCAAAGAAAAGGGGTCAGATCTTTCAATATCCTCTTTTCTGGGCAAACGTTGAGATTTCTGAGGTAGGACAGCATGTCTACCTCGAGCGGGAGCTTTTTGACATTGGGCTGATTTTGCTGCCGCAGCGCTGGAAGTATGACCCACACGGGATAAGGGGAAAGTTCACGCATATCTGCCCCCGGGCGGATATAATCGAAGACAGATGCGATGTGGTCCATGTTGACCTTGACTGGGAAATTGACTTGATGGAAGCTTCGCCTCCATGGCAGGATTTTTACTGCGAGGAGGTGGTATATGACCCCAAGCGAAACCCGGACCACAAGTTCTCTTCTCCAGGGTTTAAAAAATTCATCTCCAAGATAGCAGGCCTTAACTGGCCAAAAGAAAAGATTATTGAATGCTGGAAGATGAGGTGCCGCACGCAGCATGACAAATCCACCAAGAGAAATTTGGCCGTTGATGACGACTTTTCAGCCCTATATGACCAGCACCATGATAGTTGGCGGCCATTCGCATATCAAGATTACGTTGCCCGAGGTCCCTTTGAGGGTTATAAAGGAGGGTCTTCCTCCCAACAGTTGTACACTTCGGCAACTGCCAGCGCGGGCCCAGCAGACATCCAAGTGGACCCAATGCAACTCGTGGCTTCCAAGGCGACGCCTGAAAAGGCGGAGAAATTAATCAAGGTTACGCCTGAGGTGATTCCTCAGGCACAAAAGACGCCAGCGCCGCCAGAGAGCAGACCGGTTGCGGCAGACCTTCTGCAAGTCAAACCCCGGTACAAGTTTACCGTGGGAACATCAGCGCCTGCTGCACCTGCTTCATCTCCTTCCCCCGATCCAGCCATCGCTCCGGAAAATAAAAAGAGGAAGAGAGTTGAAAAAATCAGGCGACCTAGCCTGACGGTGCAGCAATCAGCCGCAGAGCCGCAGCCGCGTCCAGCCGCTCTAGAGGTTGTTTCTCTGGATGATCCTGAGCTAGCCGCCGGAACCAGAACCGCAGACATTCATCCAGCATCGGCTCAGGCGGAGCCCGCAGGTACGTTTGCTGCCCCACTCTCTCTGGTCTCATCTAGTCCTACTCCTACTCCATCTCCCGCTCAATCCGAGCAAGCCGTGGCCGCATCTTCCTCCCTATCTCCACACCCTTCTAGCGGCCCCCACTCTTTCGACCAGTTTGCTCAGAACCCCAACGTTTCCCTATCTCTGAGTCAAACCCCAAACCCTTCGCCTGAGGGTAGTGCTGAAGCCATGCATTCACCGTTACATCCACCGCCTCGGCCGCTTGAAACCCTTTCAGCATCAGCCGCTCCCATTTCCACTCCCCGATTGCCCTCAGAAGCGGCCAATCCTTCCAAAGTCCGTCCGGTTCCTCCTGATTCCATTCCCGCAGGAGAGACGTCTCAGCAGAACCCGAGGCTGGGGGAACCAGACTTCATGGACGACCTCCAGAATATCGATGACTTGCCTCTGGCAACGAGAGCTGTAGAATACCCTATCTCTTTCCTCCAAAACCTGAAGCGGAGAAGACCTGAAGAGATAGCCACCCCGGTAAAGCGCACCAAGTTTAACCCGAGAGGAGAGTGCTTACAACGAGAGAAGCTAATCCCGAAAGTGAAGAAGCCTCTCCGAGAAATGACCAGGGCAGACTACGAGCTCCAGACAGAGGAGAAGAGCTTTGATGATATTCGCTCACAACACGAGATTCAGGGAATCCTCCGTAAAGCGGATAATCTCCTTGTCAAGAGTCTGGAGGAACAAGAAGAGCTTTTCGGGTTGCAGGATAAGACAAGACAGCTTGAAGAGGACCTGTCCAGGTCCACTGAGCAGCTGGAAGCGGCGCAGCAAGAAATAGATGAATTAAAAGCCCAGCTGGCCGCTTCTCAGTAGGAAGCCGCAACGGAAAAGCAGGCAGCCTTGGAGCAGATTTTTCAGCTCTAGGAGTCTTTGAAACGAGCGCGATCGCAATCTGCAGAGAGAGCATCTCAAGCGACGGTCTTTTCGAAGAGCAAAGTTAAGGGGATGCAAGCTGATCTGCTGGGGGGATGCAAGCCCCACACGTATAAGGCTATGTCAGTTCTGGATTTTGCATCCAGAATTCAAGAAGTTTCTGCCCAGGGAAAGCCTGTGGTAGAGGAGGCCGAACGCCAAGCGAAGCAATGGCTGGACCTGGCAATAAATCTTCAAGAGCGTGAGCGCGATGGCCTCCAATTCTCCCCCATGTCCTCACTCGCTGCAGAATGGGCAGATGCAAGGGTAACCTTGCATAAATATTTTAAGAAAGTAGAAGAGGTGAGGGTTGCCAGACGAATGCTGGATGCATTTGAACATGAAAGAGATATTTGTATGGCTCCCTTTCACGCTCTTTCCGAACTAGGGTGCCCAGGCTTTGTTGAGAATGGTGAGTTCCTCACCCTTGAACAGGTGAAAAAGAATTGGCGGTCCTTTGAGGCAGATACAGCTGAAATTGATAGCTGGACTGAGCCAATTCAAGAAAGTCAGGTCACCCAGATGGTGTCCAAATGCTGCAAGATCAGCTCCTACTTCCAGGAGCTGGGAAAAAGATACTTCACCATCAACCTGCACGCGGTCTCTGCTTTCCACGCAGCATTAGAAGAAGTTGCTGACCGCCGGACATTTGAAGCGGAAGCCTGGGGCCAAGCCCAGGCCGCATACAACCGCATCTGCGAGGCAGAAGCCAAAACTGGAGAGCCTTCGGAAGATGGTTCTGAGGAGGCAACTGACGAAGGTGAATTTGAAGAACAGTTGCCGCGAGGAGAACAGCTAGAGAAGCAAAAGGCAGGGGAAGCAAGTTCCTCTGCACCCAATGGATTAAGGCATGGATTCTTTGCGCCGAGGCGAGCTCGACACCCCGCGAGCCGCCAGAAATGTTGCCACATTTTGCACGGGGTGCAATGTTTTCAGTTTTGTAGCAACGTTGGGTTAAGTTCAGAAGTGGAATGTGGAAAAATGCAAGCAAGAAAAGACAATATTATATTGCAAATTTTAACCCAACGTATGACCACAAGGAAAAAGCGTATATAGGCGCTGAAATCAAGTGGAAGGAAAAAATACTCATTGCTCGAGATAAGGACTAGCTCTCATAGACTTAGATGTGAAACGAGGGAGACAGAACAACGCCCAAAGAACAATGGGAAGAAAGGATATGTATTCTATGCGACACGAGGGCAGTAGAGACAGAGGAACACTTCATCTATAAATGCCCGAGTTTTTCGGATATCCGTGACAAATACAAAGAAACACTTGAGAACGAGTTTATTACAGATTTATTTGAAGACAAGAAAATAAAAAAAATTGGAGAATTGCTAACACAAATCAACAGGAGAAGGAACAACCTTCTCAAAGATATTAAAGATCATATGATATGATTTGAGTAATTGTACTTCCATATTTGAGGTCCCATAGACCATATTTGGGTCTCGCGGACGTAATTAAAATCATTCATTCATTCATTCTTCTTCTCTTCCTTTTTCTCTCTTCCCTATATTCTCTTTCTTCCCCCCCTTTTTTCTTGGAGCCCCTCAGTTGGATTTCAAAGTTGACAGCAGTTGCCCTGGAAAATGGCTAAGTGTGGTGCGAAGTTTGCACTTCGCCCAGTTTTGGTGCGAAGTTCGCACTTCGCCCAGTTTTGGTGCGAAGTCCGCACTTTGCCCAGTTTTGGTGCGAAGTTCGCACTTCGCCCAGTTTTGGTGCGAAGTCCGACTTTGCCCCTCTTTCTGGGTGCACCTTGTAGCAGGCTGGCAGGTTGGCAGAAAATTGAATAAGTGTTGGAGCGAAGTCCGTACGGCGGCAGAGATCAGATTTCACCTGTGCGCAGTCTGACTTCGCAGCGAAGTCGGAGTGCGCCATTGACAGGTGCGCAGTAGGGAAACAAACTCGGAAATACACCCAAGGCATGAAGGCCTTCCCAACTGCGCTGTTTTCTGCCTGCGCAACCCGATGGCGCTCTGATCCCAGGCGAAGTTGGATAAACTGCCTTTCAAAGTAGACACGTGTCAAAAAGCATCATCCATCATTTGACAAGTGTCCAGCTTCGGGATTTGAGCCAAGACGTGCCGAGCAAAAGGACGAGCATGGGTTGCACTGCCTATGCCAGTGGCCTCATTTAAAGCTGATTGGAGGTTCTACCTGCTCCAGCTGCCCGCATTCCTGCCGAGAAGAAGTTCTACACAACACGCTGCCACGTAGCTGTCCAGCTTCCAGGAAGACCATGCTGCGGGCACAGTCCGGTCCGACAAAGGTCAGCATTTGCAGCTCCTTCGCCGCTTTTGTCAGCTAATGTTTGACTGGGACTTTGTGCCCATTAATGTAACGGGAGGGACTCGGGCTATAAAAACCCACCATGTTTTCATTGTAAAAGGTGGAAGGGGAATGTCTGTTAGGGAACCATTGTAACCGTGCTTCTGCTTATAAATATAAATTGTATGCCTGGTTCTGTTCTGCTGCTTTTATTTTTTTATGCTGCCTTTCCTTTATATTTCTGCTTTACGTTTTCCTGTGTCACGGCTCGTTGATTCGTTTCAGCATTTGGTGATCAGGGGCCTAAAGCATTGCTTGTGTCATGGCTTGTTGATTCATTTTGGCATTTGGTGGCCAAGTACTTTTGAACTTCATAGATTAGAGGATACATAGAATAGATGTGGTAGCAGTTCCATCAGTTGTGTGTTACGTTGTTGTCCGTAGTGGTGATTGATGCGTTGCCGTCTTTGTTAGTTCTCCTTGTAGGGAGAATGTTTGCTACGGGACCATTGTAGTTGTGCGTATAAATTCTCTGCATAACACATATACCTGGCTTTGACATCTCTTGGTTACTTTCTGTTTATGTTGTTGTCCGTAGTGGGGATTGATGCATTGCCGTGCTGTTAGTTCTCCTTGTAGGGAGAATGTTTGCTAGGGGACCATTGTAGCTGTGCGTACACTGCTTAATCCAGAAAGTATACTTAGGTTTTGCAGTTCCTGGTCATGCTTTGTATTTATGATGCAGTAAGTAATGGTGATTGATGTGTTGTCGTACTGTTAGTTCCCCCCACCCAACTCCAATCACATTTGTAAATTATTTCCGTTCCTTTATCTCTTTCCTGCACTCTTAGCTTAAACAATAAAACCCCCCAAGGAGCCGGCCTTCTACGGAGATTGGCACGAAAGGCATCTCTTCCTTCCGGCCTTTCATGCTGGTGGGCGAATCTGGGCGCATTAACCCAAAATCCTTTCCTCATGGCAGATTCGTAACCAACAGTGCCAAGCTCACAGAGTTCGCCTACAAGTACGGAATCTACCTTAAGGCGTCCTCCAATTATTACCCGCAGGGAAACTGCCTGGCCGAATCCACAAATAAGAATCTGATAAAGATTATAAAGAGGACCCTGGAGAAGAACAAGCGATCCTGGCACTTGCACCTGGACCAAGCACTGTGGGCAAACCGTATCTCAGTTAAAAAATCTATCAGAACATCGTCGTACACGCTGGTTTACAGGAAGGAGGCTGTCTTGCCTACCCATGTTGAGATGCCCGCACTCTGGCTGTTAGATGATGAAAAGGGCAACCTGGATCCCGTTGATGCTAGGCTAGCTCAGCTGTTGCAGCTAGAAGAAGAACGAGAAAAAGCTTATGAAGCTTTTATGAAGCACACGGAGACCACCCGAAACTGGTTTGCAAAAGGGACTTCAACCAGAGTCTTCAAGGTCGGGGATCTAGTGCTGAAATGGGATGCCTGGAAGGTGAAATCAGGGAACCACGACAAATTTGATGCCTTGTGGAAAGGCCCCTTTCAGGTTTCCCGGGTTAACCAGTTCAACTCGTTCATGTTGAGAGACATGGAGGGCAAGACCCTTCCCATACCAATCAATGGCCTTCATCTGAAGGTCTATCATCACTAAAAGACATCAGGAGGTTCCCCTGTGTACATAGTTTTATTTTTGTAGTTTTAAATTGTTTTTCTGAATGTAAATATGCTTTCCAGTAGATGCAGTTTTCTTGCTTTAAGCTCAAGCATTCGGCTTTCAAGTCGAACAAATTTTGCCCTAGAAAATTCAGAGCCAAGTTCCTATGCAGAAGATGGCCCCTATTAGCAATATAACAAAGCAAGGTTCACAGGTTCCTAAGGCGGAAACGATCAGGAGAGAAAGTTGAAAATTTCACTAAGTACCTGAGTAGCAAAATCTGTCGAGGTTCGCCCAAATACGGCGACGACAACAGTGTTCGCAGCAGGTTCGAATGAACTCCAAATGTGTTCAGGAGGCCAAAATTGCCAATTGACTAGGGTTCACTCGGCCGAAGGAAGGTAGAAAAATTGTCTAAGTCTCGAGCATGAGTTGAAAAATCAGGGTAAGGGTCGCTCAATTTTTGAGCGACTCCAAGAATCGCACGGGTTGTAAGGCGAAAGGGAGCTTTGGCCAGACGCAATGGAGGGAGGAAACAAAAACGAAAATCCGTCTAACTCCTCTGACCATGAATCGCTCAAATTCCAAGCAATTCCGGGGACCGCCTAGTCTCTTGAGTGAAATCGAGAATCGCCCGGCCCGCCAGCGAGGAGCAGCTAAGTTCCAGTAGGGGAAAAAATTCTACTAAGTTAAGGAACGCTCTCGAAGGTCGCTCAAACTTTCAGCGATTTCGGGAATCACCCGTGCTTTCCAGCAAACCCTAGAAGAATGTCGAGTTTAGGTTGAGGTTGAAGAAGTCAAAGGTTCGTTCAAATCCTTCGTGTAGTTGAAGATCGCTTGTGCTTCCAAGCGATTTTGGGAACCGCACAAGTCCAGTACGAACTGCGGGAGATCCTGGCGCCAGGGATAAAGAGAAATTTTGAAAAATTTAGTAAGTCCCAGAGCAATGCCGAGGGTCGCTCAGATTATGAGCGAACTCGAGACTTGCTCATACTTCCCAACGACTACGGGGATCGCTCTATTTTGAAGCGATATCCAGCCAGGCCCAAAAGCACTAAAATGTTCTAAGTCTGAAGAGGGCGCCGAGAGTTGCTCCCCCAACGAGCGATTCGGGGAATCGCCCAAGTCTCCCAGCGAGCGATTCTGGGAATCGCCCAGGTCTCCCAGCGATGACGAGTATCGCTCGACTTTCAAGCGAACCCTGGACAAGGTGGAAACTAGTCTCCGGATAGTAGTATCTCATACCAATTATCGCTAAGTTTTCGCGTGAAGCTGGAAGTCGCATAAGATATTGAGCGATACCAGGGATCGCTAAGCAGGACGGCGACTTCAGGGGCAAGAAGTTTATTTTTTTTCCCAAGTGTTTCAAACAACGGTCGCTCGCCCAGGACACCCGTACCCAAAGGTCGCTCAATTCTTGAGCGAGTCTGAGAATTGTCCTCAGTGTTCAGTGAACCTCGTCCCACGCAATCTCCAACCGCAGTGAACTTTGGGATGCACGTAAGAAGGCGACAACAAGTTAGAATTTCGAGGTGTACATTATAAACGAGGATATTTGCACACATTTCTACGTAGATCTTCGAAAGAAAAATATGGGCCTTGGGATCGGCGATCGAGGAGTCGTGCTTCTAAAGGGAATCCTACGCACACCCACCAAAGCATAACGGCTGTGCCCACCAACTCTGTGCGCCTGGCATTAAACTCAAGCATTCCCCATTAATGGCCAACCTCGTGCCCACCCCCATAAAAGGCTCAGTTGCATAGTTCGTTCTACCAGCTAATCCTGAATTCACTCCGACGAGCTGCGCCAGAAGCCAAATTCAAAGCTTTTCATCAGCAAACAGCAGCATACCAAAATTCTTTCATCGCCATAGGTAAGAAAAGCGCTGAGGATAAAGCTAAAGCCCCCAGATAGGTAGCTTCAGTCACACCAGAAAGTGAAGAAAGGAAGGCCGAAGCTGCGAAAGAAAGGAAGGATAAAGGAAAAGAGAAGGTGCCAGCAGCGACGACAGGGCAGAAAGCTGGGCCAGGGCCGACAAGAGTGGTCGTTCAACCCCCAATGGATAATTGGATAAAGTACAGGGATGGCACCCACTCTCAAAGTATCGAGCAGCTGCGGCGCACTATAAACGACTGGCGGGGGAAAGTTCCTACCTCACATCCTTACGCTGCATCTTATCATTCGCACCTATATTGGTTTTTATGCCCACCGGTGCACAATTGTCCAGAGCTGATAGCAGCAATTTCCCAGTACTACAAGCCGAGCACCAGGCAGGTTCGAAACTGTGAGGTAAAAGTCCTGTTCTCGCTTTTCTCCGACACCATCCAGATGGCCTTCACGCCCAATCAATTACCGGAAAAGGACTACACCATCAGATACATTAATCTTAACGAGCAGGCCGACAGGTACACGGATAATCCGAAGATGCGGTCCTTCATGGAGTCTCAGCTACACGATCCGCTACCGCCTAAGCATTTGCCAACATTGCCTATGCCCCTAAGGAACTTCAAGAGCATGGGCATTTACACTATGTTGGCCTAGGTCTTGGGCTGTGGTACAAACCTTGTAGTCTTCCCTTACTTGGTCACCATTGCAGAATGTATTTTGCATGGGGAATTCTATGACCCCAACGCCATGGGACCAAAAACTAAACCAATATTCTTCGACTGGGCGGATTGTATAGCGCATGGTATCCATTCACGCCTGCAGGACCTAGTAAAAGGAAAATCCCAATCCTTCAGGAAGTGTTCATTCCTGGCCTGGCTCTTTCTGTTCCACATGCACAACAAGTTGAAGGCAGTTCCTGTTCAGCGCACAGACAAGGGGGGTGCGCGACTCCCAGTATACTAGTGGACCAGGATGCTGTTGAAAAAGGAGTCATATTACAAGTTTAACTAGGCATTCCTAGGCCCTGCCCTAGCGCTCCTTCATAGCTCTTGCCTGCGTGTCCCCGGCCAGATGAGAGACAGGATAATACGACGTAATCAGGGCGACATTTTCCAGTTAACGCAGGGGTTCGTCATCAGAATCTTCGGGTTCACCAGTAAACCACAAAGTACTTGTTTGCCCTGGAGGCAGCGCGGAAGATGCACTACACTGACCATAACTACAGTTAGGGGAGAATATGGGGGCATATTTTCGAGTTCCCAATCACTTGGGGGGAGATTGAGGTCAACTCAACCAGGCAGAATGAATTCCTAGCGGCCACGCTCTTAAGCTTGGCTTGGTTGAGCTTCCCCAGCAATGGATGTATGATCCCCTCGACATAGTGAAAGGCTTCCCAAAGATGAAATGTTTCCACGCCTGTCCCCGCTCGGAGATCATGGGAGAACGAAACAATCCGTCGGGGGGAGACCTTGAATGGAACATAGAGGAGATGCGGTCTTTTTCACCGTGGCACGACTTTTATCATGTGGAGGCGGAATATGACCCGGTCAACAACAAAGCCCACTTTCTGGAATCCAAAGCCTACAAAAGGATGGTGCCTAGATTGCAGAATATGGGCTGGAAACCGGAGAAGATTGCGGAATGGTGTGTCATGAGAGCCCACACCAAGAAGGAGACGTCAGAAAAAGTCTTTGCTAGTGACCATCAGTTCTCCACGCTTTACGATGACCACCATGCCACATGGTGGCCCATCATATTCCGGGATATCATGCCTCTAGGCACCCAGGGCCTACAAAAGGCGCAGGCCCCACCCAAGCAACAACTCACATTAGGCGGAGGAGCCAGCAGCGGAGTGAAGAAAAGTCAAACGACAGAGCCCAAGGCGCAACAGTCCCTAGAAAAGCAGCAAAGATTGTCGAAACGGTCGGCCGAAGTAGTACAGGCAACTCAAGTGCCCCCAAAGAAAAAGGTGAAGGTCACGATAAAAAAAAACCAAGGCTCCTTCGGAGCAGGGCGCTGGCCTAACTAGTACATCCACCCCAGCCGCTGTATTGCAAAAGCAGACCACGCCTCAGAAGAAGAAGAGGGCTGAAAAACCTAAGGAGCAGAAGGCAACACCTACAAAAGAGGTTGTGCAGCAGGCAAAGGTTGCGCCGCAGAAGAAGGTTGCCCCTACGGTCCCCCTGACGGAAAATATCACTCTAGACGAAGACACCCCATCGGAGGAGGATACGTGGGTGACCCAAATTTTCAACACGCCAGCTCGAACTGAGCACGCAAGTATGCACCCCCTTTTTCTCTCTCAATCTTTTGGATCATTGGTCGCGGCACCATCTTCCATCCCTGCTGAACCCATCCTCGCTGCTGTCCCTTTGGGTAGCCAATCAGCAGCCGCCATACCCCTTGCAATATCACACCCCACATTCGAAGAAGACCAGCCTCCCACCATCACTCAGCACGACCCGCAGGCGTTCAGCCTATTTTCCTCGGATCCCAATGCATTCGAAGCCCTTGCCCATACTCATCCAGGTGCCCCTGCCACAGACCTACCACATCCGCCGCATCCTCCATCTTCAGCTGGCATATTGATTGAAAACCCTCCCGCCTCTACTCAAATCGAAACATCCCCAAAGGCGATTGAGTTCCCGAGCTCCGTTTCCCCCCATCTGTTTGTCAAATAACATATGCCTCAGCAAGACCTGTCTCTGATCAAACCCTTGTTTTGAGGAATGGAGCTCGTTGAGCAAGATTTAGAGATAATGGAGGATCGCCCTGTAGCATCTCAAGCAGAGCAGAGCTGCTTCCGATGGATCCAGAGCGTTAAGAAAAGAAAATCCAAGGAGCCTGCTGGAGTGGAGAAGCGCGCCAGGTTTGACCTGGATAACATGGTGTTGCTCAAAGAGAAGAATGTTGCTAAGGTTAAGAATCCCCTGAAAGACAAGACTCCCAATGACTATACCTACCACCGCGTAGCCAAGGATCTAAACAATATCAATGTGGAAAATGAGGTGGGAGCCATATATTTGAGAGCGGACACGCTCTATGTGCACCATCACCAACTGAAGGAGCGCTTCTATGCCGTGGAGAACGAAAAGCTAAAGCTGCAAGAGGACATGGTGAAAATTCAAGCCCAGCTAGACGACTCCAAGAACGAAGCTGAGCAGCTAAGGCAGCAAGTGGCGACCCTGGAGAAGGAGGTGACCGATCAAAAGGAGGCTGCAGAGCGCCGAACCAGAGAAGGTGAGGAGGCACAAGCCAGGATTGTCGAGTTAGAGGACCAACTTCAAGTAGCCCAGTAGCAGCTGGAGGAAAGGGCTGCACATGTTGAGGTCTTCTCAAGAGACCGAGTTAAAGAAATTCGTGCTAACCTGCTAAAAAATTTCATAACCCGAGTCTCCAGATCCCTTTCGGTTTTTATGTTTCTATGCAAAGTTAAGGATGTATCTGCCCAGGATAAGCCTGTAGTAGAGGAGGCCGAATGCCAAGCAGAGCGTTGGCTCGTCTTGGCTATCAAATTCGAAAGCTATGAGCGCAAAGACCTCCAAATTCCCCCCATAACTCAGATTGCCCTTGATTGGGCCGTTGCGAGGGCAACCTTGCATTCTTACTTTGAAAAATTGGAAAAAATTCGGAAGGCCAAGAGAGTGCTGGATGCACTAGAGAAGGAGAGAAGCATCTGCCTGGCACCTTTTCAGACTCTTACATCGCTGGGGTTTCCCAGCTTCACAGATGACAACAGAAACTGCCTGCCTAGGGAGGAGCTGAAGTTGAAATGGGAGGCCTTCAAAGAGGACACTACTGAGATTGACATCTGGGCAGATCCAATTCTAGAGGCGCAGGTGACACAACTTATATCCAGGTTCTGCTAGATCAGTGCTTGCCTCTCTGAATTTAAGTGAGAGGGTTAGCTAGGTTGATATGCTTCAAGTTGAAACCTTCAGGTGCGTGATGGACATCCACGATCTCAAGCCCTTCCAGGAGGATGCCTGGAATCAGGTTCAGGCTACATATGAGTGCATCCGCGATCGCCTCGCCTCCCCGAACACTAACCCAAAGCAAGAACAAGAGGAGGGAGGCGAAGCGCAGTCTGAAGAGGAAACGGCGGAAGGAGAAACAGAGGAGGAATCTTCTGACGACAATGGTGAAGAAGAAGAGCAGCAGAAAGAAGCAGGGACCGGGGGTGACTCTGGGCCCAAAGGATGAAGGCATGGGTCCTTGCATCGAGGCGAGCTCGATACCCCGCGAGCCGCCAAGAATGTTGCCACATTTTGCTAAGGGGTAAAAGTTTTGAAAATTTGAAAAAACTGCTGCATTTTTAGGACCAGATCCTCTCCTTTCCTCCTTTCCAAGCTGTCATTCCAAGCGATCTTCAGGATTGCATTTTTCAGGTGTTGGTAGGTTCAGTTTTTCAGGTTCAAGCTTCCAGTTTCCAGCTTTCAGCAAGTTCCGGCGGAGGCTGGGAAAAGCCCAAAAAATTCTAAGGCAAGGGCACTCCCGGGTCGCACTCTTTTTGAGCGATTCCGGGAGTCGCTCCACTCTTGCGGTGATTCCCAACTTCGCCCCTTTCCCAGGCGACCTCCGTCCGCATCCAGTAGCGACAAATGGCGGCGGAAAAAGGACAAAAATTCTCTAAGGCATGGCTTTCCCGCGGAAGCGACTCCCGTCCTCGCTGCACACCTCCTGCGATCGCCGACAAAGTTGAAGGCGTAAAAATGGCTAAGGTAGGGTCGCTCGGCCGAAGATCGCTCCTCTGGCGAGCGAACCCCGTAGTCGCTCTGTTTTCCAGGCGACTCGTCATCGTTGCAGGTTTCGGTGAACCTTGGCAGGAGGTTTCAAAATGTCTAAGGATAAGCGACTCCCATAGTCGTTGCGCCCATAAGCGACTCCCGTACTCGCTGCGCCCCTCCAGCAACAGCTAGCGGGATAAAGGATGAAAAGGCATCTAAGTTAAATGCTGCTGGTTTGGGTATTAGTTAGTGATTGTGCTGCTTGTTCTTCCCCACCACTATTGCTATGCTTTTACATTCCTTTCTACATTTTACAATCTCTTTCCAGTTCCCTTATCTCAAACCCCAGTTAGTGTAGAAAAGGAGCCGGCCTTCTCTGGAGATTGGCACGGAGGGCATCCCTTCCTTCCGGCCTTTCAATCTGTTGGGCGGGTCTAGGGCGTAAAAGACCAAATCCTTTCCTAGTGGCAAATTCGTAACCAACATCTCCATTGCAAATTTATGTTAGAATAAAAATATATGATAGGGATTTACATTATTATATTGTTTGTTACATCAAATTTTTAGGGATAAGTTGTTAGGATTTGTAGGGATATGTTGTTGGGATTTTTAGGGCCAAGTTGTCAGGATTTGTAGGGACAACTTATTACGATTTATAGGAACAACTTAGGATTTGTAGGGATCTAGTTTTATCAACACCAATTGATTACCATATTGTAAATCTTTATAAATTGGAGCTCAGAAATGCAAATAGAGTATCTTGTGTTACATTCTTTTATGGTATCAGAGCCATAGAAAGGAGAATGAAGTTTGTCTCACACCGTTTGTTTTAGCCAAGTTGACATTTTGTCTTTGGCATTCAGTGCCATTGCAAATTGTTACTCTGTAGTCAATTTTGGTATTGATGCATTATCAAAGACGGTTTTCTCCTGCATTGTATTTAGATTTGTTGGATATGAAAAACGACATTTGATGTTTTGATATTTGGCATTCGATGGTTTTCTCCTAAATCGACAAAATTTGTTGCTTGTGATAGTCGAAGTTCAACTTGGAGTTTGCCCACGTTTCCAACTTGGGCAAAACGATAGTTGGAGGCTGCTCACCTGTCTAGCTTAGGCAAATGCAAGTTCGAGTTTGCCCAAGTTTTGAGCTTGGGTGGAGCAAAGTGCAGTGTTTGGCATTTGCTGCTCTGAGTTTGGTGTTCAAGGCGTGTTTGGCATTCGACATTTGTTGTTCAAGGTTGTCATTAGTGGAAGAATGACAAATATTTAGACTCATTCTTCCAAATTCACAAAAACCAACTGGAAGAAATTACAGTTTGTAGCCATAAGATACTTACAATTTGTGAGTATCGAGATTTGGCAAATATAGTTCTCAAGAAAGAAACTAGACCAAAAGATGATGCTAATGACTTCAACAAATGACATAGACAAGCTTTAATGCTTCTCAAATTGTCTACTGTAGATATTTTAATTCTTAAAGTTCATAATCAAGATAATGTTGTAACACTATGGACAACGTTGTAGAATAAATATCAGAAATCTGAAGTAGGACGTGGTTTGTTTTTGAAGAATCTTCTCTATTCTTCTCTGTTGAAGGAAGGGGGGTCTGTTTCTAAGTACCTTATGCGTTTGAAGGATCTAAGAGAACTACAATTTAAAATATAGTCGATGCTGAGGACATGTCAACATTGTTTCACAAGGTTTGCCTTTGTCTTATGATTCTTTTGTTGAGTCTCTGCATTTGCTTTCTAAAACTCAAACTCTTGATTTTGAAAAGATGTCTTCTTTACTTTTACAAAAAGAGAGAGGATAGTCACAAATGGGAGTATTCACCTTAGGGAGTACAAAGAGTGCATTTACTACTAACACCAAACAAAAAGGCAATCAATATGCCAAGCCCTCATCATCTAATCACAAGCAAGGTAAAACTTCTAATATAAAGCAGTCCCAAATCATTTGTTTTTACTATAGGAAACCTGGTCATTTCAAATGAGATTGCAGTAAGTTGAAGAATAAACAAAATCAGCAAGGGAAGAAACAAGTAAATGTTGTTGAGATAGAAGATCAAGAAGAGAAGTTTGCTTTTGTAACAACTCAAAGTTCATCTAGTCAATCTACTGAGTGGTACTTTGACTTTGGAGCATCCAAACATTATACATGTCAAAAATACTGGTATGTTAATTTCATTGAAGATCTAAGTAAGAATGAGTCTGTTTCACTTGGTGATGGTAGATCATACTTTATTGGAGTGTGGTGAGACTAGTGTTACATTGAACAACAATGTTACATACACCTTCAAGAATATTCGGTTTGTTCCTGATATGAACAAAAATCTTCTATCGATTAGTGAAATCACTAGGAATTCTCAACTTGTGCCATAAAAACAGATGTGAGGTGATATATTTGGGTAAAACAAGCTCATTGCTCTTGGTATAGGTGAGAAGGGGCTATACAAGTTAGTTGATGCCAAGTTTGCCAATTCATTTGCCTTGGCAGTTGAAGACAATAGTTTTGTTCTTTGGCATGAGAGGTTTGGTCACCTCAATTATAAGTATTTATCAATTCTCATTAACATGGTTCATGGATTGCCATATATAAGAGCTAGTTCGGAACAGCCTCAAAAGAAATAATGTAAATAGTCAAATAAGTGCAAATGTGCACAAATGTACATGAAATGCAAATGTAAATGCAATTTTGTAGTGAAATGTTGATTGACATCAAGAATGATGACGTCAACATTGATAAATCAAAGTTTATAATGTATGGCTAATGTATGTAATTAGTGTAGGCAAATGGAGGGTAGTTAGTGATGAGGTGTCCTATGCGGTAGTTGTTGTTAACTACCAGCCCTCAAGGATAAAAAGGACCCCCCATTCATTTGTGAAGAGAACACCATAGTACAAGAGGAGAGACCCATGTGTGTATGCATGTGTATATCAATTCAAGAGGATTGGAGAGCATCATCCATGATTCTGTAATGCAAGTGTGGTACAAACATAATGCAATAACCATTTATCCTTCATCTATGTGTCTGCGTATACATTCTATGTGATGACATTGCTATAGCAAGTAGGATTGTAAGTTATTCTTCTCAAGTTCTATGTGCATGTTGGATTTGAGTTGCAATCTAGAGTTGTTGTATGAAGTAAGTTATCGCACAACGAAATGCAGACGAGAAGTGTTGTTCAAGTGGAGTCGTTGTCGTACAAGTGATTGTCATTCAACTGAAATGTTGTCGAACAAGTGCTTGATGTACATGTGCTTGCCGCACAAGTGCTTGTTGTACAAGTGTTGTCATACAAGTGTTGTTGTACAAGTGAAAAACATATAACCTACCGTAAAAATGGAGTGACATTTGACTTGTACAAGTGGAGTGCTATTCAAGTTGTCATACAAATGGGATGTTGTATAAAGTGTGAGATAGTGTTGATTGCAGCCTTGGTTGGCTCCTTAATTTGTCATATCAAATTGTTCCTTCAAACGTTGGAGTACTCACCACCATGCTACATTTGGCGTCATCGCCATTTAAAGTTTGAATCAACACATGAGTTTTGGATAAGTGAATGATAGATAACTTGTTGCGAGGGTGTGGGATATGTGGCTGCAGAAGAAACGAAAGCCAACTAGTAAGGAGTAGGAGAATTGCACTACAAGGACAAAGTGTTGTACAAGAATCAAATGTTGTTGATCAAGTATTGCAGTCAAGGTGGACAGAACTTGAAGAACCAAAGGTAGAACATGTGTGAAGTTCTCAACTGGAGGATAGTCCAAGTGAAAAAAATGAAGGGTGGCAAATGTTGTTTTTAACAACAGAGGAGGAGGTGCAAGTTGACGCGCATCAAGCAAATGAAGATCAAACCAAGGAAAACATTCACGCAAGTGGAGAAGTAGGCACCAACATGGAGAGTGCATAAGGAGATGAGGTGGAGCAATTGGTAACGTTGACACAAGAACAAGGGAGAGTGCCTAGAGGTGCAAAGGATGGGAATCAAGCATGTGGGCAAAAAATCTAGAGCCAACGCTCATGTATTTGCAAAGGATGTCGCGAAGTGTAGGTGCACTAGGGAGTGGTCGATGATTAAACGTGAGAGAAGAATCATCATGTGAAGAAGATCAGCCACCAATGGCAAACATAATTGCAATGGCGGGTAAATAGAAATGCCCACAATTTTGGGGGGATGGAAAGGAGGACCCAAAACATCATATCGGTACATGTGAAACAATATGGCGAGAGAATAGAGTCAACGATGAAGGATCATGGCTGAGACTGTTTCCAGCTACATTGTGAGGAATCACAATGGATTGGCATTTAAAGAGAGATCAACCCTTCAAGACATGGCATGATTTAAAATTTGCATTCACAAAGGAATTCAGATTACTCCAGGATGATACAGAGTTCATCAGAGAAATTTACTCCACAAAACAAAGGAAAGATGAAGATGTCAAGTCATATAATAGAAGATTAAAGGAACTAATTGACAAGATGGAAGTAAAACCAGCAGATGGTTTGCAAAGGTGTTGGTTCCTCTGTTGCCTAGATAAAAAAAGAAGATGAAGGTAGTACACCTACTACCTATCAAAAAGTCTTCGATAGAGCTCTCAATTTGGAGGGTGAAAAGAAGCAAGCAGTAGTAGGAGAAAGTCACTATAGGGATGATGATTCAAATAGTGACAGTGATAACTTGAATTTTGATATCCAAGCCATGAGGAAGGACCTAGAAAGGTTGATCAACAACATGAAGGGAGACAAGAAGAAAGAGAAGGATATTTGGTGTTCTGACTGCAAGGGAGGGGGACACACAAATGTAAATTGTGCAAATAAAGCATTTTACAATATTTTTGAAGTTTCGAAACATGTTATTAAGGATTGCCTTGTTTAACCTTAGAAGCACTAGGCATAAAACTTTGACAGTGTAGAAAGAAGGAAAAAAAACCCAATACTTCCAAAAGCAGGCAAGGAGCAACAAGCGGCGGTTATAAAAACAACCGCCGAGGAGGATGTCTACCACAACAAGGAAATCGACCACAAGGAGGGTAAGGTCGACTTCAATATGATTCATATGGGAGACCGATTATTCAATGTCAAAGATGCCAAGAGTGGGGACACTTTGCTAAAAATTGTTAGAATGCGTTAGTAGGTAGCAATGCTGGAAACAATAACGGGTTGACATTTAGATAGTGCCGAGCAAGCAATCACAAGGAGGCTAATTGCTTGAAGAAGGCAAGTTCGAGTGACTCACAAAATGTCAATTTTATTGACATCTAAGAGCCTCCAAGGTGTAGACACTAGTTCTGGACCTCAAACAAAGTGATGTACAGAGTAGGAAATAAATAGCAATGTGCACTAGATGTAAATGAAATGAAATGAATGTAAGGGAAATGAGTGTGAAATCAAACGCAAATGTAATGCAAAGTTAATTTTGTCATGTAGAGTTAAGGGTGTTGACGTCATACTTAAAGAAATTACATTTGTAATGTATGGTAGATTAATATAATCTACGAACATTTGAAGGGTGAGGTGTCTTGAGGGACAATGTTTGTTAACTATCCACCCGTAGGCATAAAAGGACCCCCCTTTCATTGTTTTGACACATTAATCCTAGAGTAAACATAAAGCATCCTAATCATAGAACGAGAGAGAGAGTACTGTGCATTGGAGAGAACAAGGGTTCCAAGGATTGTCTTGTGTCTTGAGAGCATTTTGTGTGATCTATGTACTGCAAGTGCAGTCATACCTATAATGCAAGTGTCGTATAGGCAATATAATGCAATGACATTCCATTTCCATCTCTATGTGCATGTCTGTGTAATGACATTGTTGCAGTAGTTATTAGGTTGTGTGTTTGCCAAGTTCTATGTGTGTGTAGGAATTTGCAAGAAGTTGCAACCTAGAATAATTGTATGATTCGCCATACAATCATTGCAAGCAGAGTGTCGTATGAGGGACATCACAAGTGCCATACAAAGAAGGTTGTCATACAAAGACATTGCCGATAGGTGTGATGTTGAGGGAAGATTGTTGTCATATTAGGTTGTGATTGTACCATACGAGTGTTTGTCGTACAGACACTTGTTGTTCAAGTACCATGTTGATAGTGTCATACAAATGCAAGTTGGTAACTGTTGACAATTTTGTCACATTTTGTCAAGGGGTAAAATTTTGAATGTTGTCCATTTTTTGATGTTTAATTCTCCTTCTCCTCCGTGTTTAGTTTCCTTTGCTCTTCTATCTTTTTCTTTATGGTGCTCTACTGCCACCAACGTCCACCTCTCGGTCTCCCCCGTGTCTATTTCAGATGCAGGGACAGCTTCGCTGGCAAAACAGACATAGGGAAGTAACTTCGCTCAAAACATAAGTCTATCGGCAGCTTCACTGAGAAAAACAGGAAAATTCCAATTCGGACTTAAAAGGTTGCCAAGGCATGAGGCGCACTTCGCCCAGAACATTTCCGAAGTTGCCACTTCGGGAAATATGGCTATCGAACCTCCTACCTCGTCTCCGACTGCTGCGAACCTCCCGGTTTGTTAATTGTGAAAATTCTAAGGCAGTCGGGCTGCTTCGCCAGAAAAGATGCCGAAATGCCACTTCGGCCCATGTCTCCAGCGAACCACCTCTAAAAGGGCGCCATTTCAGGCCTAAACCTAGCGAAGCAGTCACTTCAGGTGTCAAGCTTGCCGAAACTCCACTTCGGCCTCAGTATTGGCGAAGTTTCACTCGAATGGTGGAAAAATGTTCAAGGCAACAAGGGCACTTCGGGCAGAGTTTGGTCGAACTAACACTTCGGGACTCATTTGCTGCGAAGTACCAATCCAAAGCGAAGCATAGGTTTAAAAGATAGGCTTTCCACACTCTTCATCGCCAGCAATCAGCCACTTCGGGCCCTTACTTCTGCAAAGCGTCTATCTCCTGCGAAGTGGTAAAATGAGGAGTTTGCTCGCACCGTCTTCAGTGACAGCGAAGCTTGCCACTTCGGCCAGTTCCCAACTGAACATACACTTCGGCCAGCCTTTCTTGCGAAGCTACTCCTTGGGCCTGATTTCAGCAAACCATCCCCAGTAAGGCTATTTTTGACACAGGCAGTTTTGCATTCAAACTCCATTCCCCCCCCAGACGGTCACTTCGGCCGGAATTCCTAACGAAGCTGCGCTTCGGGTGCAAACTGGGCGAACCTCCTTCTAGGTGCGATTCAGGCCAAATTTCTGGCGAAGCCCCCCCTAAGTCTTTCCTGACACCAGTGCTACTCCCGAGGGGCACGCATTCACAGAAAAAAGTAGACGGGGTATGAATCCAAGATACTTTCGCGGCGCATAAATGCAGATCTTCCGCCTAAAATAGTCCCATAACCAATTGTGGTAATGAGATGGGAGTTTTCAGTTGTGAAGCGTGGCGAGCGTCAATTTCCAGCCGCTCTGGCGTCCTTGCGCGCTAGTTCATTAATGACTCAGAGGGAGGGTCCTCTATAAAAACCCATATCTTGTAATGAAAAAGGGGGGGAACATATTGCTAAGAAGCTGCTGTATCCAAACGTTTTGCATCAATATTGAGAATCCTTGGCTCTGACTCTGTGTCTTCTTTGTATGCTGCCTCTGGCAAGTATTTCTGCTATTTCATTTATTTTTCTGATTGCTGCAATTCTGTTACTTGGATTTTAGCATTAGAAGATAAGTGTATTTGGAATTCTTTTAGAGGATACATAAAGAAGTAAATGCAGTATTAGTTTCTGTTATATTCTCTGTGTTGATAGCTGCTGGTTTAGGTACAGATAAGCTATTGTGTTGCTTGTTCTTTCCCACAGACATTGTTGCAATATTTACATTTCTTTCTGCAATTTTCAAATCTCTTTCCAGTTCTCTTATCTTGAAACCCCAAGTAGTTAGTATAGGAGCCGGCCTTCTCTGAAGATTGGCCCGAAAGGCATCTCTTCCTTCCGGCCTTTCAAGGTTGGTCTAGGTTTAGGGCGCATACGTAAACCAAACCCTTTCCTAGGGCGGATTTGTGACCAACAAGAACTTGGTGTATAAGTGGAATTTTTATACAAGTCTTGATAATGTTAAGAGTTGGATTATCAATGACAGCAATCTCAGTTGGCTCCTAGGATCTGTTATTCCAATTGTTCCTCCAACCATCAGAATTATCGTAGCTATGCTACGCAAGGGGCCAACAAAATAAAGACAAACATGTGCTAGCTATAACACACGCTCAGGCAAGGAAAGTTGAACAATACCTAGACCCTGACATGGAAAAGGAGAGATAGCAAGTAACACATGATCTAGTAGAGGAAGAAACACAAAAGACCAATCAGGAGAGACTCCTCCAAGAGAAGAAGTTGAAGCCCATTGCATGTGAAGAAGTAGAGACATCAATGCAATAACTAACAACACAAGTGTTGAACACAAGTGTAGAGGTGAGGGTGCCCATCTTACTTTAAGCAATACCAAAGCTCTATGCAATGGTAAGAGAACTGATATGGACAAGAAGAGTAGTGGAACCGTAATGCCAACAAGAGGCAACCAGAGTAAGAAGGGATCAGTTCATTGATCCAATGGTGTTGATGATTGAGGAGGGAAAGAAACCAACCTCAATCCATATTGAATTGATGAACTATAAATTGACGCAAGTGATCGTTGATGGAGGATCAAGCATGAATGTTTTACTAGATAAGACTCGGAGAGAACTTGGGACACTATTTTTATGGTCGTACAATCCCCTTCCTAAGCTTTTCTTGTACGACCATCTTCTATACCACTCCTCGCCGTTCCATTGTCTTGACATTCCTTCGTACAATAGTCTACCATACATTCTTCCATATTTGTATGACTTCTGCTTCAATCCCTCCGCACTAAGTCCATTTTCAATCTTGGTGACCGAATTCACCTTCTTATTCCTTCGTGAACTTGTTGAACTCTTCCTTGTCTTATGTGGACTTGTTCTTCGACATATCTTCGTGGATATCTTCCTTTACCACGCATCAGTGCCATGGCCCTTACCCTGATCATTAAGCAAATTTCTCTGTCTTGGGACTACCTTCTCCCAACTCTAGGCTTTTCGAGATCCATTTGGTTCCTCGGTCATTCTTGACGATGTCTTCAGTTTTGTTGTGGCCCTTGAGGTATCCTAATGGGCCAACCTGATGGTCACGTAGAAATTGATTGTTTTACGCCGAATCAATGAACGGTCCTTGCGGCTCACCTCATCAATCCTGAAACCTAAGGGTAACAGGAGGAAAATTTCTTCCCCTCAAGCCATTGGGAGGGAGACCAACCAAACTCTACCCTTGGCTAGGTAGCCTTACACCAATGAGAAGACTTGATTGTCTCCTTGCATTGCCTAAGTTACCTCTTTGTTCCTGTTCTTGCAATATGTTAGGTTCTCCTTCTTCCTAAATCCTTAGAAGAGTATCCATTAAATGCCTCCTCTATCTTCTGACTTCGTCCATTTGTCTTCTAAGTTGCTTGTTTGCATCTAGATAGCTCTATACGTCAAAAAGGATTTGCAGTTCTCTATATCTTCTCAAGAGATCAAATTCAAAACTTGAACTATCTCTTTCAATATTAGCTGGAGGAAGGCTATCACTACTTGTGTCAGTCACCCAATTCCTTCCTTCATCTTCTAGATATGTTGGTGCTTCCATCACATCTCTCCACAATATCTCGGCAACTTCTTCCCTACTTAGTCAATATTGTGTCGGATCATTAGGTTCCTCTTGTCGCCTTTCTTCTTGTCTTATTCTTTGTTGTTCAAATTTTGCTTCTTGCTCTTGCCACCTTCTAGTATCTCGTTCATCTAACCTTTTGTATTGCGTCATCCAAATCCTAGATAATTTGCACCCACATCCTTCCATTATACTTGCACAGAGTTTCATACTCTTCTTGCAACCTTTGCATTTCTTCCTACATTCTTTGTTGTAAGAGCCCAACCTGAGCTAACAGACATAACCCCACCAACTCCTCATTCCCAATCCTTCCTCCATTCTCGGAAACTAGCATATCCTACTCATATTCCTTTGTTTTGTTTGAGAATTGTACATGCACCCGTACTATTCATTCATTTGGGTGAGGTACTTATTCTTGCTGCTCTATTATGGGTTGTACTTCTCTTTATTCTATAAATAATCCTCTCAGTCCCATATCATCTTCCCGATCTTGGTGCTCCTCATCATCTTCCAAATCTTGGCATTCCTCATCATCTGCCAAATCTTGAAGTTCCTGATTACTTTGACTTGATTCCCCTTGTGTGTGAGATGCCCTTTGTTGTCTTGCTCTTTTGCGCATTCTTTCTTGTCTTATTGCCTCATCATCTTGAAGAAACAAGCATTGTTCTTTTACTCTGTAAGGTTTTAATCTAGAACCATTTACTATTTTGGAAACCACTGTCCTGTCTAATTTCTGCAATTCAACCGTGCCATTTTCCATCATCTCTAATACTTGGAAGGGTCCAAGCCATAATGTTTTTAACTTTCCTGGCTTGATCTCTCTCTTGCCATCATACCTCAACACCAAGTTACTTGGTTTCAACTCCATCTTTCTCAAGTGTTTGTCATGCCACAACTTTCTTCTCTATTGGGCCACTTTTATTGCCCATTGTGCCATGAGTCATTTCTCTTCTAGTTGGATCAGTGTTGTAAGCCTCTTTTCTAGGCTTTCCTGGTCTCCTTAAGAATTCTCTACCACTACCCTTAAACTGGGTACCAAGAACTCCACTAGCACTATTGTGTCCTGCCCATACATCAACTGGAATGGCATGTGATTTGTTGTTTGTTTAAAATTTGTCCTACACACCCATAGAATTGATTCCAATTTCTCCTCACAATCTACTCCTATCCCATAGGTCTTGTACATTATTGACACCAAGATTGTAGCACAACAAGGAGGATTCCGAGGGATGAGGGAATGACAATTCTTAGACCAAGGAATTGCAGTATTTGGGAGAAGACTTTGTCCAAGATGGCATCTTATCTATGATGGAAAATCCAGCTTCAGTCGGCAAGTAAATCTTCACACAACAGCACAGCTTAAACGACAGATGTTTGGCAACATTTAGTCTGACGACACTCAGTTTGATGACACTTCACAGACGCCACTCTAGCATGACAGCAGCTACTAGACAACAGACTTCATGATGGCATGACTAACTTCAATGTCGACGACGACACTCCCTGATGGTGTCTGCACCATCTGACAACGTTAGCACTTCCTGACTGTGTCTGCGATTTTTCTCTGGCTACACTTCAGACGACATCTATAACCCTTTCTACGTCTAATCTCGTCAACCTGCAAACAATATCAACAATGGCACAATATCCTAACATTCTGTCACAGTACGCATCATCACCATAATGACACAATGGGAGAGCAAGATGAATCTGTCTCCATTAAATGGCACAAGATACAAAATGACAGATTCTAGTTCTTGTTGTCACATTTTGCACGGGGTGCCATGTTTTCAAAAATTGTAAGTATGCTGCTCTTCCTTCCCTCCTCTTTCTTCCCTTTCTCCATTTTTCCCTTTTTCTCTTTCCGAGGGATGAGGGAATGACAATTCTTAGACCAAGGAATTGCAGTATTTGGGAGAAGACTTTGTCCAAGATGGCATCTTATCTATGATGGAAAATCCAGCTTCAGTCGACAAGTAAATCTTCACCAAGATTGTAGCATAACAAGGAGGATTCCGAGGGATGAGGGAATGACAATTCTTAGACCAAGGAATTGTAGTATTTGGGAGAAGACTTTGTCCAAGATGGCATCTTATCTATGATGGAAAATCCAGCTTCAGTCGGCAAGTAAATCTTCACACAACAGCACAGCTTAAACGACAGATGTTTGGCAACATTTAGTCTGACGGCACTCAGTTTGATGACACTTCACAAACGCCACTCTAGCATGACGGCAGCTACTAGACGACAGACTTCATGATGGCATGACTAACTTCAATGTCGACGACGACACTTCCTGATGGCGTCTGCACCATCTGACAACGTTAGCACTTCCTGACTGCATCTGCGATTTTTCTCTGGCTACACTTCAGACGATATCTATAACCCTTTCTACGTCTAATCTCGTCAACCTGCAAACAATATCAACAATGGCACAATATCCTAACATTCTATCATAGTAAGCATCATCACCATAATGGACACAATGGGAGAGCAAGATGAATCTGTCTCCATTAAATGGCACATGATACAAAATGACAAAGATTCTAGTTACTGTTGTCACATTTTGCATGGGGTGCCATGTTTTCAAAAATTGTAAGTATGCTACTCTTCCTTCCCTCCTCTTTCTTCCCTTTCTCCATTTTTCCCTTTTTCTCTTTCCTGCAATTTCATTCCTCCCTTTTTCCCTTGGACTTACCCTGGTCAAGTTCCCAAAACTGAGCAAGTGTTCCCTGAAAAATTCTATGTTCCCGGAAAAATTCTAAGTGTCAGGGCGCAACCCGATTTCGCAGCGAAGTTGGGGTGCGCCCTCAAATTGGAGCGCACTAGGGGATGCGAAGTGCGAAAGCAGGCTGAAAAGGAGCTGAATTTGTCTAAGTGTGGGAGCGCAACCCGACTTCGCAGCGAAGTCGGGGTGCGCTCTTCTTCCTGTGCGCACTAGGGAAGCAGTGGTTGCAGAATTTGGCTAAGTGTTGGAGCGCAACCCGACTTCACAGCGAAGTCGGGGTGCGCTCCCCTTTTTGTGCGCAGTCCGAACAGCGGCCAAATCAGCCTAAGTACCGGTGCGCAACCCAACTTCACAGCGAAGTCGGGCTGCGCCCTTTGACTGGTGCGTAGTTGGGCAAGATTCACCAAGACCCAGAAATTGGCTAAGGCACGGAAGCCCTCTCCAACTGCGCTGTTTCCCACCTGCGCTA
Organism: Wollemia nobilis; assembly: GCA_028583015.1. Taxonomy (NCBI): domain Eukaryota; kingdom Viridiplantae; phylum Streptophyta; class Pinopsida; order Araucariales; family Araucariaceae; genus Wollemia; species Wollemia nobilis. Next base: position 5,469,428 of record JAQPPZ010003212.1, read on the forward strand.
CCCGATAGCGCTCCGATCCCGAGCGAAGCTGGATAAACTGCCTTTCAAGGCGGACATGTGTTACTCATCATAATTCGACAAGTGTCCAGCCTCGGGATTCCAGTCGACATGTGATGTGTCCAACTCTAATCACATTTGGATTCTCTTTCCGCAATTTATCTCTTTCCTGCACTCTTAGCTTAAACACTAAAAACCCACAGGAAGCCGGCCTTCTCCGGAGATTGGCACGAAAGGCATTCCTTCCTTCCGGCCTTTCAATATGGTGGGCGAATCTGGGGCACATTATACCAAATCCTTTCCTCATGGCAGATTCGTAACCAACAGTTTCTCTGGCATGCCCGGTGGGACATGGAAGTTTTCCACCCCAAGACAGAATCGAAGCATTGGTGTTCGCTTCATTGCTGTTAAAAAATCAGAACACCTGGCGACTCTGCAAGTACCTAAATATTCTCTGAGTCCGTGAAGACCGGTCCAAACGCCTTCATGCAAACGAGAAGGTGGAGAGCAAGGAATCCGGGAAATCATCCTGACCTTTACGAAATTGATATTGCCGCTCCAGGAGAGCGCGTCAGGCTGGCTGACCGCCAAGCTCGCACAGACGAATCCGAGCCCGAAATAGAAGAGGCCGAAGTTGAAGAGCAATCTACATCCTCGAAAGGTATCGATACCGAGTACACTACCGGAGGAGAGGAAGACATGGCTGCCCAGCAGAACGATGATGATCTCTTCCCGGCGGTAGACTCTACGGGGCCCTTGGCCCTAGTCGGACAGCAAGCTGTGCCCCCCGCTGCCTTAAAGTCCATCCCTACGTACGATGGCTACGGCAAGACGGTGTGCGAACACATCCAGGACATTCTGTCCCTGGCTGCGCTACATTCCATCACTGACGAGAGTGTGAAGACCCGTCTGCTGGCCCTTTCCATGAGGGGAAAGCTTCTCTATTGGTGGAGATCACTGCCAGAGGGATCTATCACGGGATGGCGCCAGCTAGCTGGCAGACTCATAAAAGGATGCAACGAGTCTGCTGATCCCTCTTCTTTGTTACATCAGTTCCAAAGCATCCAGCGACACCCCCAAGAGGAGGTGTCGGACTTCAACATACGGTTTGCGAGGTCTTGGAAACAAGTACCTGTTGGTTACGAATCTGCCATGAGGAAAGGATTTGTTGTTATTGCGCCCAGATTCGCCCACCAGATTGAAAGGCCGGAAGGAAGGAATGCCTTCCGTGCCAATCTCCGGAGAAGGCCGGCTTCCTATGGGGTTTGTAGTGTTTTAGGTTAAGAGTGCAGGGAAAGAGATAAAAGTGCAGAAAGAAAATCCAAATGTGATTGGAGTTGGGAGGGGGGAATAAGCAGCACGACAACGATCAATCACCACTACTAACAACATTCCTTTACAAAGCATACATTGAAACTACAACAATCAGTCATCCTATGTATCCTCTATCTATGCATTCCAGGAATACTTGATCATCAAATACCAGAGTCCAGAGTTCAGTACAACAGTAAGCAATGATACAAGAAACATGAGGCAGAAATGACAAGGAGAGGCAGCATACAAGATAAAAGACAGTAAGCAGAGCCAAGTATATGCTTGTATTAGAGGCAAACGCACAGCTACAATGGTTCCCTAGCAATATATTCCCCTTCTCCCCTTTTTACAATGAATTACATGGCTATTTATAGCCTCAAGTTCCCCCCGATTACATTCTCGGGCACAAAGTCCCAGACTAAACATTAGCTGACACAAGCGGCTGAAGAGCTGCTGATGCTGACTTTTGTCGGGCAGGACTGTACTTGCGGCATGGTCTCCCTGAAGGCTGTACAGCTACGTGGCGGTATGTCGGGTCAAACCTTTGGTCAGCAGGAATGCGGGTAGGTGCGGCAGATGGCACTTTACATCAACTTAAATGGTGGCAGTTGGCGCAGATAGTGCAGCCCATGCTTTGTCCTTTTCCCGGCCATGCCTTGGCTCGAGTCTCGAAGTTGGACACTTGTCAGATGCTGACGAGTGACACATGGCTGCCTTGAAAGGCAGTTTATCCAACTTCGCCCAGGATCTGAGCGCTGTCGGGTTGCGCAGGCAGAAAACAGCGCAGTTGGGAGGGTCATCTTGCCTTAGTCATTTTCTGGTCTTGCTTCCCCAACTGCGCACCGGTCAGCGGGCGCACTCCGACTTCGCTGCGAAGTCGGGTTGCGCACCGGTACTTGCTGTCTCCTACCGCTGTTCGGACTGCGCACTGAGAGGGGGGCGCACTCCGACTTCGCTGCGAAGTCGGGTTGCGCCCCAACACTTAGTTTATTTTCTGCCATACTGCTTTCCAAGTGCGCCCAGGAAGAAGGGCGCACCCCGACTTCGCTGCGAAGTCGGGTTGCGCCCCAGCAGTTAGTCAAATTTCGCTCATCTCCTGTCCTGTTGTCGCACTTCGCCTTTCCTACTGCGCTCCAACCTGAGGGCGCACTCCGACTTCGCTGCGAAGTCGGGTTGCGCTCTGATACTTAGAAACTTTCAGGGAACACCTCTGTTCTGGAAACTTTACTGGGGGGAAGAAAAAGGGAGGAAGGGAGAGGAATGAAAACTGCAAGGAAGAGGGAGAGAGGGAAATGAAGAAAGGAAAAAGAGGAAGGGGGAAAGGGAGAGAGCAGCTCACTTACAAAAACGGAAAACATGGCACCCCGTGCCAAATGTGGCAACATTCCTGGCGGCTCGCGGGGTGTCGAGCTCGCCTCGACGCAAAGAACCACGCCTTCATCCATTGGGTGCAGAGGAACTTCCTTCCCCTGCTTTCTGTTGCTCTGACCACTTCCTTCCAGGCAACTGTTCTTCTTCAGGTTCGCTTTCACCAGTTGCCTCCTCAGTTTCGCCTTCTGAATCTGAATGTTCTCCACTGTCAGCCTCCCACTCGCTGATGCGTTGGTATGCAGCCTTGGCTTGGTCCCAGACTGCTGCTTGGAAAGGTGCGAGGTCGCTGATCTCTCTTAGTGCTGCGTGGAATGCAGCGACCACGTGCAGGTCGATGGTGTTATATCTTTTTCCCAACTCCTTCAGGGAGGAGTTGATTTTACAGTACTTCGACACCATCTGGGTGACCTGAGCTTCTTGAACTGGCTCTGCCCAGCTATCAATTTCTGCTGTATCTGTCTCGAAGGACAGCCAATTCTTCTTAACCTGCTCAAGGGTCAAGAACTCGCCATCTTTGACGTAGCTAGGGCACCCGTGTTCGGACAGAGTGTGAAAGGGGGCCAGGAGAATGTTCCTTTCATGTTCTAGGGCGTCCAGCACTTTCCTGGCAGTTCTAATCTTCTCTGTCTTGTCAAAATAAATACGCAAGGTTACCCTTGCATCCGCCCACTCTGAGGCAAGTTGGGACATTGGGGCAAATTGGAAGCCTTTGCGCTCAAACTCCTCAAGTTTTATAGCCAGGTCCAGCCATTGCCTCGCCTGGTGTTCGGCTTCCTCTACCACAGGCTTTCCCTGGGCAGATACTTCTTCAATCCTAGACGCGAAGTCCAGAACTGATAAGGACTTGACAAGGTTGGGCTTGCAACCTTGTAGCAGATTAGCCCGCATCTCCTTAGCTTTGCTCTTTGAAAAGGCCGCCGCTTGTGATGCTTTCTCTGTAAGCTGCGTCTGCGCCTGTTTCAGCTGATTCTGAAGCTGAGAGACTTGCTCCAGCGTTGCTTTTCTCTCTTCTGACAGCTGCTCGGCTGTCTGTTTCTGCGTTGCGGCCTCCTGCTGAGAGGCGGCCAGCTGAGCCTTAAGCTCTTCTATTTCCTGTTGCGCTGATCCCAGCTCTGCAGTAGCCCTAGCCAAGTCCTCCTCGAGCTGCCTTGTGTTGTTTTGCAGCTGGAAAAGCGCCTCCTGGGTCTCGAGATGTTTGACAAGGAGATTGTCTGTCCTACGACGAATACCACGGATTTCGTATTCCTCGTTGATGTCGTCAAAGCTTTTCTCCTTTGTCTGGTGCTCGTAGTCCGCCTCGGTCATCTCCCGGAGAGGCTTCTTCACCTTCGGGATCAGCTTCTCTGTTGTGAGCACTCTCCGGTCTAGGTCAAACTTTGTGCGTTTTACCGGAGCGGCTATCTCTTCGGCCCTTCTGCGCTTCACGCCCTGGAGAAAGGAGGCAGAACCCCCCGCGGCTCTTACTGCCAGAGGCTGGTCCTCTGTGATATTCATGAAGTCGAGGTCCTCCAACGTCTGGTCTTGCTGCGGCATTTTCCCTGCGAACAGCGAAGTAGGAGGGATTCCAGAGGGGGTGGCAGTCTTTAAGGGCGACCGGGTCCTAGGGGAAACAGGAGTCTGAGTGGATGGCGCCGTAAGGGCTTCGGATGGCTGGGGCGAGGAGCGCGGTGATGAAGGAGCAGCTTCAGCACTAGCTGCAAGCAAGGGTTCTAGGGTTTGGCTCAGTGACTGGAAGGCGTTGGGGTCCTGAGCAAACTGGTCAAAGGAATGTGGGCCGCTAGAGGGCTGAGTAGCTTGAGAAGAGGGGGATGCGGCTATGGCTTGCCCTGATGAGATGGGAGATGGAGCTTTAGCAGGGCTGACTTGGACTTGGGGAAGAGAAACAGTGGACGTACCTGCGGGCTCCGCCTGAGCCGCTGTTGGGGGGACGTTTGCAGCCTGGGTGCCTGCTTCTGGTTCAGGGCTGTCCAAAGAGACAACCTCCGGCGCTGCTGCTCCCGACTGTTCTGCGGCTGATTGTCGTACAGGCTCTTTAGGCCGCTTGGCCCTCTCAACCTTCTTCTTCTTCTTCTCTTCCGACGCCGTGACTGGTCCAGAGGAAAGGGATAATGTCGGGACGGCAGGCGCTGACGCTCCCACGGTAAACTTGTACCTGGGTCTGGCTGGAAGGATGCCTGCCGTACTTGGTCTGCTGGTTGGCAGCGCGGATGCTTTTTCCGCTGGAGGGGCCACCTCAGGGGTTGACTTTTCTGAACTTTGCGCCCTTTCGGGCACTGCCTCAGTAGCTACAGGCTGCATCGGGCCCACTTGGCTGCTTGTTGGAGTTGCGCTGGAAGTCGCAGGAGTTGACGATTGCTGTGAGGTGGGTCCCCTTTTAAACCTTATCTTTGCGCCTCGGGGAACGCAATTGCGGAATTCGAAGGGCTGCCACGTGTCGACGTGCTGGTCATATAATGCCGAAAATTCGTCATCGACGACAAGATTCCTCCGGTTGGATTTATCGTGCTGCGTGCGACACCTCATCTTCCAGCATTCAATAATTTTGTCTTTATGCCAGTTGAGGGGCGCCACCTTAGCGAGGAATTTTTTGAAGCCCGCCGACTCCATCCGGTGGTCCGGGTTTCGATCTGGATCGTACGTCACCTCTTCGCAGTAAAAATCATGCCACGGGGGCCATGATTGCATCAAGTCAATGCGCCAGTGGAGGTCTGCACCTGTCCTGTTCCTTCTTTCCTGCATGATCTCAGCTCTGGGACAGATGTGCGTGAATTTTCCCCTGACCCCATCTGGGTCATATTTCCATCGCTGTGGCAGCATTATCAGGCCCATGTCAATGAGCTCCCGCTCGAGGTAGACGTGTTGCCCGATTTCGAACACTTGGGTATTCGCCCAGGTCATAGGATACTGAAATATATGACCTTTCTTTTTGCCCTGGCCAAATTCCTCTTCAACGTAGTCCATCTGCCGCGCAATTTCCATCCCGAACTGATGATCAGTGCGAAAAAAGGGGAAGAAGAGCACTCCCTTGGACTCCGTAGATTCTCACTATGATGCCCTGAGTCAGCCGGAAGGTGTCCCCGTACTCATTCTTCCACAGGTATTTTGTCATGACCTCCGGCGGGCGACACGCGCTCCGGTTGAACAGCCCCATGACCTGGCATAGAAATTTGATATTAAACTCATAGAATGAGCCTTTTCTGTACAGAATCTCTGTCCATTCGTACACGGGGAGCGGCTCTCCTTTTTCATTTGTTTTCTTCAAGTCAGGGACGTTCATCCGGTAATGCATGTGATACAGGCACAGCCATGCGAGGAAGGAACAAAACCGGAAATCCGTTGACTGCTTCTGCTGCAGTCTAACCAGGCTTGAATGTATTGCATATGCTAGCCAGTCCGCCCAGTCGAAGAAGATAGGGCGCTTTCCACTTTTCTGCGCCGTGGAGTCGTAGAATTCCCCATGCAGGATACATTCTGCCAGCGCTAGCTGGTAAGGCCGTACCACCTTGTCAGAGTCGCAGCCGAGGACCCATGCCAGGATAATGTAGATATACTTATTTTCGAATCTATCCAGCGGTACGGGGCCAGTTGGCCACTGTCCAGCCGCCAGCGGAGTCTTTAGTTCTGAATCCAGAAACTCTCTCATCCGCTTCGTCTGCGTAAATCTGCCGGTCTGCTCATCTAGGTTCACCCTTCTGACAATTGCGCCGGGCTCGTACTGAAGCCCTGGGGCGAACGCAGGCTGGACGCTCTCCCGGAAAAGAGTGAACAACACCTTTCCCTTGTTGTCGCAGACCTGCCGGGCAGCTGGTTTGTAATGTTCTACAATTGCTTCAACCAGCTCCGGGCACCAGTGAGTCGGAGGGCACAAGAACCAGTACAGGTTCGATTTATACGCAGCTCCGAGGTGGTGGGAGGGCGAAACCTTGTCTACCCACTTTGCAATATTCAGCCGCAGCTTGGAGAGACTGATGGAGAAAGAGCCGTCCTTGTACCCGGACAGGCGATTAACTGGTGGCGGCGGGGTCTGGCCAACTACGCGCCTCTTTGTTCGGGATTTTCTTTTCTGTTCCTTTTGCGGCGCTTCGCTCTCATGAGCGCTTGACTCTGGTGATTCCTCAGCTTCGCGCCGTTCTTCACTAGATTGCGCCTGTACGGGCGCTTTACCCTTGTCCATCCTTTTCGAAACAGCAGAGGCAGGAATTACGGCTTCTGAGTTTGTCAGCTTCATTCCTTGCAGTCAGGGAGTCAGCTTGACAATTTGAATTCTCTGGTTGCGCCAGGGCCCCTTTTGTAGATAATGACTGCAACATTAATGGCGCGAGGGAGGGAGTTAGGGCGGTTAACTTGGGGTTGGTGGAGGTGTTATGATTTTGGTGGCTGCGCATGGGTTTATTCTTGAAAAGCGCACCCTAGTAGCCGTTGGTCCAAACGCACCTTGCTTTTTTAATGCATCATTCTTGAAAGTTGTGCAATCATTAAACCTCCTTGGACGTTGTGCCATTGCTGACGTCATCGCCACCATTTGGGCACACTTTACTAGGAAGAATTTTTGGCCCATGACCCAACTTCGCCCTGTGCCGAACTTCGCCCTGGGCCCACACTTAGAATTTTTCGTGTTCTCCGTGGTGGGTTATTCGGACTTCGCCCGAAATTCAGGGCGCACTCGGACTTCGCCCGGAAAATGGGCGCAGTCAGACTTCGCCCGAAAAGTTGCGCAGTCCGACTTAGCCGTTTTCTTGCTAACTGTTTCCCAACTGCGCCCTTCGGAGGGGGCGCAGCCCGACTTCGCTGCGAAGTCGGGTTGCGCACCCAGACTTAGGCGTTTTGCCCCTCTTTTCGGCAGCCTTATTCCGAACTTCGCCCCGCCCAAGGGGCGCTACCCGACTTCGCTGCGAAGTCGGGTTCTGCCTCAGATTTTACTTGGGCTCTTTGAAAAATTAAAAATTGGAAAACTGAAATATTTACATTCTGAAAACTGAAAATGCAGAAGGGAAATCTGTACAAGGAAGGACCCATTTGGGTGCCCTCAGTGGCGATAAATTTTTAAGTGGAACCCATTGACGGGAATAGGGAGAAGATGTCCCTCCATGTCCCGGAGCACAAACGCGTTGAACTGATTTACCCGGGCAATCTGATAGGGGCCCTCCCAGAGGGCATCAAACTTTCCGTGGTTGCCCGGCTTCGCCTTCAGTGAATCCCACTTTAGCACCAGGTCCCCGATTTTGAAAACTCGGGCAGTGGTACCTTTTGCGAACCAGCCTTGTGTTGCTTCAGCGTGTTTGGTGAAGGCCTGGTACGCTTTTTCTCTGTCTTCCTCTAACTGCAGCAGTTGGCAAAGTCTGTCATCTACCGGATCCCCGCTGCCTCTCTCTTCATCAAGCATCCAGAGAGCGGGAATTTCGATGTGGGTTGGCAAGACTGCTTCTTTGCCGTATACGAGCGCATAGGGGGACGTTTTAATGGACTTTTTGAAGGAAATTTTGTCCGCCCATAGCGCCCGATCCAGGAGTAGGTGCCAAGTCCTCTTGTTTTTCTCTACTGTCCTCTTGATGATTTTCAGCAGATTTTTGTTGGTGGACTCGGCGAGACCGTTCCCCTGCGGGTAGTAATTGGAAGACATTTTGTGATAAATGCCGTATTTGCTGGTGTACTCCGTGAGTACAGCGCCTGCGAACCCTGGACCATTGTCCGTTACTATTGACTCAGGGACCCCGAAACGGGTAATGAGGCTCTCGAGGAACCTGATGACCGTCTCCTGGTCCGCGTTCTTTGTGGGGATCGCCTCTGCCCACCGCGTGAAGTAGTCGGTGGCGGTAAGAATGAACTTGTGCCCTGCTGCAGAGTTAGGCGTAATTACCCCGATAAAGTCCAGACCCCATTGCTGAAACGGAGTCTCGGCTTGGATCGGCTGAAGGGGCAGGGGTGCTTTCCTGTTTCTGCCAGCAAATCTCTGGCATTGATCACACTTTGTACAGACCGCATGCGCGTCTGTAAATAGAGTGGGCCAGTAGTACCCAACTCTGATTATTTTCAAGGCCGTAGGCCTTGCAGAATGGTGACCCCCAGGCATCCCGGAGTGAAATTCTCCGAGGACCCTGAGTTGGTCTGCTTTCCTGACGCACCGCAACAGGATGCCGTCAATGTTCTTAAAGTACAGCCCCTCGGGGCGAAGAGTGTATTTCAGTGCACCTAGCCGAAACCTCCTTCTTTGTGAGGCATTCAGGTGGTCTGGACATCTTCCGGTGCAGAAATATTTCACCAGGTCATCTGTCCAGTCGCACTCCTCGGGTAAGGAGTTGGCTAGGTTGGTGTTTGTTGCTGGATCCTCCCACTTACAGGCGGATATCTGGGCTGCTGCGCTTCGGGCCAGCTCCTGGCACAAGGCTCGGCCTCTGATAAGCTTGGTTGGCCGTACTTCGATGTCGAACTCCTGGATTTTAGCAATCCATCCTGCTCTCTTGTGACCCGGCTCCCCTTGTATGATGAAGCTTCGGACGTCCGGGTGTATCACAAAGACAGTAGTTCTGCTCTGGGAGACAAAGTGCCTGAACTTCCGGAGAGATTTCATAACTGCGTGAACCTGCCGCTCTATAAAGTTATATTTTTCTTCATGCGGCTGAATTACTTGGCTCAGGAACGCTATGGGGCGCTCCTCGCCATCATCTCCCTTTTGGGTCAGGACTGCGGCGTAACTCTCGGGTTCTCCCACCGCGTACAGGATGAAGTCCTTGGAGTAGTCCGGGTTTATCAACACCGGAGCTTGTGCAATTCGGGCCTTGATCTCTTCGAAGGCCTGCCCCCTTTCATCAGTCCATAAGAACTCAGTGTTCTTTTTCAGCAGTTCGGCCATGGGCTTGATTACCTGTGCGAAGTCCGGTACGAACTTCCGCACGAAGTTGATTTGGCCGAAGAAGGACTGCAGCCCTTTCTTGTCAACTGGAGCGGGCAAACGGAGGAGGGCTTCCGCTCTATCGGGGTCCACGGCTAGGCCCTTCTCGGAGATGACATGCCCCAGCAGCTTACCTTCTTGTACCGCGAAGACGGATTTCTTCGGGTTTATGGAGATGCCGAATTCACGACACCTTTCAAATATTTGCCGCAGGTGGAGGACGTGGTCCTCTCTCTTGTGAGAGAATACAGTCATGTCATCCAAGTAGATGACAATAACTTTGTTGAGCAGCTCTCGGAAGGCCAGGTCCATGGCTCTCTGGAATGTGGCGCCAGCATTGGATAAGCCGAAAGGCATGCGCTGATAGGCGAACGTTCCCCATTTGGTGGTGAACGCCGTCTTATGCTGGTCCTCATCTTTGACCCATATCTGGTTATACCCAGAAAAGCCGTCTAGGAGGGAGAATCTTTGTGCTCCAGCAACTATATGGAGGATTTGATCGATTTGGGGAAGCGGATAATGGTCCTTGAGGGAGGCCTGATTCAGATTTCTGAAGTCCACACAGAGACGAATGTCTCCGTTCTTCTTCCTCACGGGAACCAAGTTCGCAACCCAGGATGAATGCTTGATGGGGTAGATGATCTTGGCCTCCAGCATCTTCAAGAGCTCGGCTTTCATCATGGCCTCGATCTTCGGATTTACGGCCCTCTGCTTCTGTCGGAATGGCTTGGCGCCATCTTCTAGCTCGATGGTATGCTGGATGACATTTCTGTCATACCCCTTCAAGTCCTGGTAGCACCAGGCTACTATGTCAGGGAACTCTCGGCACAATGTTCTTATTTGCTCAAGTTCCTCTGTGGTGCAGTCTGTCCCGACCTTAATTGTTTTTCCTGGTTCGAGCTCCAGGTCGGCGTACTGCTTCGGGTCTACTTTGATCCGGTGAGATATTGCTCTGTCGTTCTGATCAAAGAGACTCTCGAGTGTAATCAGTCCTTTTGGGACATGATTATTTTTCAGCTGTATCAACCCCTCATATTGCTCGTCATCAGGGTCTCTACCTTCGATTGAACACGCTTCGTTAACCAAAAATGTGACGATCTCCTCGTCACAATCGAACACCTGCCAGTGGGTGTCCTTATCGAGCACGTAAGGCCTGTAAATGGTACGAACCGGCTTCGGCTTCTGGACAGTGTCATCGACCGGAACGTACCTGGCTCCAACGGACGCCAGAATGTCAGCATGCTTGTTTTTCTCGCGTGATATAGCCTTGACATTCAAGGAGTCGAAAGACTCCATCAGATCCCAGACCCGATTACGGTACGCCTTGAGATAATGCTTCTTGGAGGCACACTTGTTCGTAATCTGGTGGCACACCAGCTCTGAGTCACCAAAGATCTGCAGATGCTTGATCCCCAGCCTCTCCGCTTTTCGCAAACCCAAGCACAGGGCTTCGTACTCCGCCGCGTTGTTGGTACAGCTCCAGGCCAGCCTGTAGGTGTAGTCCTTCTGAATCCCGGTTGGGGAAACCAAAAGTACTCCAGCACCGGCGCCATTCTTGCATCGTGCGCCGTCAAAGAAAAGCTTCCACAACTTTTCAGGTGCGGGTCCCACTTCTCTTTTGGCCGACTTGTCAAGCCTTTCAGGCTGAACAACAGTGTAGCAGCCTTGCTCAGTTTCAATCACGGCGTTGAAGTCCCGCAAAGAGAATTCATCTTCCACTTGCAGCAGCTCAAGAGCTTGCTCTGTCATGTCCACCACTACCAGTTCTTCCTCCGTCAGCTGAACCATGCAGTCCTGCGACTCTTCTCCGGGTATCTTCTCTACTAAGAAAGTGGAAGGCTTCTCATTGTAAATCTTCAGTCTTCTTCCTTTGAAGGGCACTTCCATGTGAGAGTAGTCCAGAGACAGATACCCTCCCAACTTCGCAGTGAACTCCCTGGAGAGACACATGCCGAAGTAGGGTTCCAAGTCGACAACCACGACCTCTTGGATGACCACGATGTCGAGAGCTTTGTGCAGCCGAATAGGGATGTCTTTAATGACACCGACTGTCTTGACAGGGGTGCCGTCCAGTTGCAGCACGCCTTGGCTGCTCCTTGTGTATTCCATCCCGATCTCGTCACAGACAGCCCTCGGCATTACGGTCGTGGAAGCACCAGAATCCACCATACAGTTGTGCACTATGTACCCTTGCATCCGTAATGACAGATAGAAGGGAGGTGGTCTGTTCTTCCCAGTGGCTGAGACCGTCAGAGGTTGCACCAGAACAGCGGGTTGTATCTGCTTGCCATTCTTCATGATCTTCAGAGATTCCTGCAGCAGATCCACCTGGCCTGGGAGCTGAAGAGCATCATACATGCTGATTCTTGCGGGGGTCCTCTTCAGTTCGTCTACTATGCTGTAGCCCGAGGTGCTAGCTCCTTCCGCTTCTTTTACCGGCTCATACTTTGTCCGGTACTGCTGAGTGGCCTCAACTCTCTGTCTCTTGGTCAGAGACGGATATCTCAGCTTCTCCTGAGCTTGTTCTTTGGTTTCAGCTGGAGGCTGAGCAGCGGGAGCTTTAGGCGCGGGAGCTTTCGCTACGGGAGGCTTGACTGCGGGAGTCTTTGCTTTGGCTGTGTAAGGCCACAGCCTCTTGTCAGGTGGTAGCCCATCAGGTTGCGCCTTATCTCTCCTGGCGTATACCTTTAAAGGCTTTGCAGCGGTTTCAGCAGACTTTCTGTTTTCCTTGGCAGAAGGCGGCAACGGATCTTCCTCTGGGACGGCGAAGTTGCTTTCATCGCCCAGGATCATGTAGAGTTCTTCGTCTTCTATGGCGCTGCCGGCCAAGGTCTGGAGGTAATGTTGGTGCAGTGTGCAGTCATCCTCAGAATGCGGATCGTTGCACGTGGTGCACCAGTTGATCTGGTCGGAGGTACCAGGTTGGTCTTCAATGGCAGCATTTCTCGGAGGGGGCCGCCTTTGATCTCGCCGTTCTGGGGCTTGATCTTTTGTCAGTGCCGGGGGCGGATATGGCCTCCTTGGAACAAGGTCCATCTGGGCCTGTTTTTTCTTTAGGACAGTCATGTCGTTGGACATGGTGTGATATCCGGAGGCCAAAGCTCGTACCTCCTGAAGGATTTTATTCTGAATATCATTGTCAGGAGGCGGCAACTGAGCTGGGGGAGGTAATGCAGCCAATGGAGGAGTAGAATATTGTGCATACTGCGGGGGAGCAGGGAGTGCTGGAAAATGTGAAGGAGGAGGAGGCGGATAGTGAATTTGTGGCGGGCCGTAAGGATTTACGACCGGCGCTGGATTCCATTGCTGCTGGGGTTGCTGTCCTGAAGTGGACGGCACTGGACCAGAAGCTGATGGGTACTGAGATCGGGGAAAGTCGGGGTAAATGGGCGGCTGTACCCTGTGCGGAAGTCTGCCGATGGAAATGATATCCATTTCAGCTTGTTGGGCAGCCTCGTACAGAGCAGGGAACGAGTCGATTCTGGCTACCTTCAGCAGCAGGCAAATGTCTGAGTTGAAGGATCTCAGGTAGTAGTAGGCGGCCTGACCTGCTGACGGTCGGAGTTCGCGAGGTACTCGTTTCCAAGACCTCGCAAACCTGATGTTGAAGTCTGACACCTCCTCTTGGGGGTGTCTCTGTATACTTTGGAATTGATGCAGCAAAGAAGAGGGATCAGCAGACTCGTTGCATCCTTTCACGAGCCTGCCGGCTAACTGTCGCCACCCCGTGATAGATCCCTCTGGCAGTGATCTCCACCAGTAGAGAAGCTTTCCCCTTAGGGAAAGGGCCAGCAGACGGGTCTTCACACCTTCGTCAGTGATGGAATGTAGCGCAGCCAGGGCCAGAATGTCCTGGATGTGTTCATACGCCGTCTTGCCGTAGCCGTCATACGTAGGGATGGATTTTAAGGCAGCAGGGGGCACAACTTGCTGTCCGGCCAGGGCCAAGGGCCCCGTAGAGTCCACCGCCAGGAAGAGGTCATCATCATTCTGCTGGGCAGCCATGTCTTCTTCTGACCCGGTAGTGTACTCGGTGTCGGAACTGTCCGAAGATGTAGATTCTTCTTCGGCCTCAACTTCTTCAATTTCAGCCTCGGCTTCTTCGATTTCAGCCTCGGCTTCTTCTACGCGAGCTTGTTGATCGGCCAGCCTGACGCGCTCGCCTGGAGCGTCAATGTCAATTTCGTAAAAGTCAGGCGGGTTTCTCGGATTCCTTGCTCGCCACCTTCTCGTTTGCATGAAGGCGTTAGGACCGGTCTTTTCGGACTCAGAGAGTATTCAGATTTGTGCAGAGTCGCCAGGTGCTCTGATTTTTAACAGCAATGAAGCGAGCACTCGTGCTTCGATTCTGTTTGGGGGTGGGAAACTACCATGTCCCACCGGGCGTGCCAGAGAAACTGTTGGTTACGAATCTGCCATGAGGAAAGGATTTGTTGTTATTGCGCCCAAATTCGCCCACCAGATTGAAAGGCCGGAAGGAAGGAATGCCTTCCGTGCCAATCTCCGGAGAAGGCCGACTTCCTATGGGGTTTTTAGTGTTTTAGGTTAAGAGTGCAGGGAAAGAGATAAAAGTGCAGAAAGAAAATCCAAATGTGATTGGAGTTGGGAGGGGGGAATAAGCAGCATGACAACGATCAATCACCACTACTAACAACATTCCTTTACAAAGCATACATTGAAACTACAGCTATCAGTCATCCTATGTATCCTCTATCTATGCATTCCAAGAATACTTGATCATCAAATACCGGAGTCCAGAGTTCAGTACAACAGTAAGCAATGATACAAGAAACATGAGGCAGAAATGACAAGGAGAGGCAGCATACAAGATAAAAGACAGTAAGCAGAGCCAAGTATATGCTTGTATTAGAGGCAAACGCACAGCCACAATGGTTCCCTAGCAATATATTCCCCTTCTCCCCTTTTTACAATGAATTACATGGCTATTTATAGCCTCAAGTTCCCCCCGATTACATTCTCGGGCACAAAGTCCCAGACTAAACATTAGCTGACACAAGCGGCTGAAGAGCTGCTGATGCTGACTTTTGTCGGGCAGGACTGTACTTGCGGCATGGTCTCCCGAAGGCTGTACAACTACGTGGCGGTATGTCGGGTCAAACCTTTGGTCAGCAGGAATGCGGGTAGGTGCGGCGAGATGGCACTTTACATCAACTTAAATGGTGGCAGTTGGCGCAGATAGTGCAGCCCATGCTTTGTCCTTTTCCCGGCCATGCCTTGGCTCGAGTCTCGAAGTTGGACACTTGTCAGATGTCGATGAGTGACACATGGCTGCCTTGAAAGGCGCTTTATCCAACTTCGCCCGAGATCTGAGCGCTGTCGGGTTGCGCAGGCAGAAAACAGCGCAGTTGGGAGGGTCATCTTGCCTTAGTCATTTTCTAGTTTTTCTTCCCCAACTGTGCACCGGTCAGAGGGCGCACTCCGACTTCGCTGCGAAGTCGGGTTGCGCACCGGCACTTGTTGTCTTCTACCGCTGTTCGGACTGCGCACTAAGAGGCGGGCGCACTCCGACTTCGCTGCGAAGTCGGGTTGCGCCCCAACACTTAGTTTATTTTCTGCCATACTGCTTTCCAAGTGCGCCCAGGAAGAAGGGCGCACCCCGACTTCGCAGCGAAGTCGGGTTGCGCCCCAGCAGTTAGTCAAATTTCGCTCATCTCCTGTCCTGTTGTCGCACTTCGCCTTTCCTACTGCGCTCCAACCTGAGGGCGCACTCCGACTTCGCTGCGAAGTCGGGTTGCGCCCTGATACTTAGAAACTTTCAGGGAACACCTCTGTTCTGGAAACTTTACTGGGGGGAAGAAAAAGGGAGGAAGGGAGAGGAATGAAAACTGCAAGGAAGAGGGAGAGAGGGAAATGAAGAAAGGAAAAAGAGGAAGGGGGAAAGGGAGAGAGCAGCTCACTTACAAAAACGGAAAACATGGCACCCCGTGCCAAATGTGGCAACAGTACCTCGCAAACTGCGACCTTCAGCGGGTCAGGCTGCGCACTACTACCTGAGGTCTTTCAACTCAGACATCTGCCTACTGCTTTAGATAGCCCGATTCGACTCATTCTCTGCCCTGTACGAGGCTGCCCAGCAAGCTGAAATGGATATCATCTCCATAGGCAGGCTCCCTCATAGAGTACAGCCACCAATTTACCCTGACTTTCCTCAGTCCCAGTACCCATCAGGCTCTGGTGTAATGCCATCATCTTCAGGACAGCAACCCAACAGCAATGGAACCCGACGCCGGTCGTAAATCCCTACGGCCCGCCACAAATACACTATCCTAATCCGTCTCCTCCTCTGCATTATCCAGCACTCCCAGATCCCCCTCAGTATGCGCAGTATTCTGCACCTCCTCCATTGGCGGCATTACCTCCGCCAGCTCAGTTGCCGCCTCCAGACAATGATATCCAGAACAAAATCCTCCAGGAGGTACGGGCACTGGCATCTGGGTACCATACCATGTCAAATGACATGA
This sequence comes from Wollemia nobilis, assembly GCA_028583015.1. Taxonomy (NCBI): domain Eukaryota; kingdom Viridiplantae; phylum Streptophyta; class Pinopsida; order Araucariales; family Araucariaceae; genus Wollemia; species Wollemia nobilis. The sequence goes on from JAQPPZ010003212.1 coordinate 5,485,481, forward strand.
CTATACTGAAGAAGAAACAGGCCCAGATGGACCTTGTTCCAAGGAGGCCATATCCTCCTCCGGCACTGACAAAAGATCAAGCCGCAGAACGGCAAGTTCAGAGGCGGCCCCTTGCAAGAAATGCTGCCATCGAGGACCAACCTGGCACTTTTGACCAGGTTAACTGGTGCACCACGTGCAACGACCCGCATTCAGAAGAAGATTGCACACTGCACCAGCATTACCTCTAGACTCTAGTGGGCAGCGCCATAGAGGACGAAGAGCTTTACATGATCCTAGACGATGAAGGCAACTTTGCCGTTCCAGAAGAAGATCTGGCGTTGCCCCCTGCCAAGGAAGACAGAAAGTCTGCTGAAGTTGCTGCAAAGCCATTGAAGGTATACGCCAAAAGAGACAAGGCGCAACCTGCTGGGCTACCACCTGACAAGAGGCTGTGGCCTTACACGGCCAAAGAGAAATTGCCTGCAGTCAAGCCTCCCGTAGCAAAAGCTCCCGCGGCGAAAGCTCCCGCAGCTCAGCCTCCAGCTGAAACCAAAGAACAAGCTCAGGAGAAGCTGAGGTACCCGTCTCTGACAAAGAGACAGAGAGTAGAGGCCACGCAGCAATACCGGACCAAGTATGAGCCGGCAAAAGAGACGGAAGGAGCTAGCACTTCAGGCTACAGCATAGTGGATGAGCTGAAAAGGACCCCCGCAAGGATAAGCATGTATGATGCTCTTCTGCTCCCAGGGCAAGTTGATCTGCTGCAGGAATCTCTGAAGAGCATGAAATATGGCAAGCAGATACAGCCTATTGTTCTGGTTCAACCCTTGACAGTCTCAACCACTGGGAAGAACAGACCACCTCCCTTCTATCTATCATTACGGATGCAAGGGTACATAGTACACAACTGTATGGTGGATTCCGGTGCCTCCACGACCGTAATGCCGAGAGCCGTCTGCGACGAAATCGGGATGGAATATACAAGGAGCAGCCAAGGTGTGCTGCAACTAGACGACACCCCTATCAAGACAATCGGTGTCATCAAAGATATCCCGATCCGGCTGCACAAAGCTCTTGACATAGTGGTCATTCAAGAAGTCGTGGTTGTCGACTTGGAACCCTACTTCGGCATGTGTCTCTCCAGGGAGTTCATTGCGAAGCTGGGAGGGTATCTATCTCTGGACTACTCGCATATGGAAGTGCCCTTCAAAGGAAGGAGACTGAAGATCTACAACGAGAAGCCTTCCACATTTCTAGTGGAGAAGATACCCGGAGAAGAGTCGCAGGACTGCATGGTTCAGCTGACGGAGGAAGAACTGGTGGTGGTAGACATGACGGAGCAAGCTCGTGAGCTGTTGCAAACGGAGGATGAGTTCTCCTTGCTGGATTTCAACGCCATGATCGAGACTGAGCAAGGCTGCTACACCGTCATTCATCCTGAGAGGCTTGACAAGTCAGCCAAGAAAGAAGTAGGACCTGCACCAGAAAAGCTATGGCAGCTTTTCTTTGATGGCGCCCGATGCAAAAATGGCGCCGGTGCGGGTGTACTCTTGGTTTCCCCGACCGGGATCCAGAAGGACTACACCTACATGCTGGCCTGGAGCTGTACCAACAACGCGGCGGAGTACGAAGCCCTGTGCTTGGGTTTGAGAAAAGCGGAGAGATTGGGGATAAAGCATCTGCAGATCTTTGGCGACTCAGAGCTGGTGTGCAACCAGATTACGAACAAGTGCGCCTCCAAGAAGCACTATCTCAAGGCGTACCGTAATCGGGTCTGGGACCTGATGGAGTCATTCGACTCATTGAATGTCGAAGCCATATCACGTGAGAAAAACAAGCACGCTGACATTCTGGCGTCTGTTGGAGCCGTGCACGTTCCGGCCGATGACACCGTCCGTAAGCCGAAGCCGGTTCGTACCATCTACGTGCCTTCTGTGCCTGATAAAGACACCCACTGGCAGGTGTTTGACTGTGACGAGGAGATCGTCACATTTTTGGTTACCGAAGCATGTTCAATCGAAGGTAGAGACCCTGATGACGAGCAATATGAGGGGTTGATACAGCTTAAAAATAATCATGTCCCAAAAGGACCGATTACACTAGAAAGTCTCTTTGATCGTAATGACAGAGCAATATCACACAGATCAAAGTAGACCCCAAGCAAGACGTCGACTCGGAGCTTGAACCTCGGAAAAACAATCAAGGTCGGAACGGACTGCACCAAAGAGGAACTCGAGCAGATCAGATCATTATGCCGAGAGTTCCCCGACATAGTAGCCTGGTGCTACCAGGACTTGAAGGGGTATGACAGACAGATAATCCAGCATACTATTGAGCTAGAAGATGGTGCAAAACCATTCCGGCAGAAGCAGAAGGGTCTGTAAATCCGAAGATCGAAGCCATGATGAAAGCCGAGCTCCTGAAGATGCCGGAAGCCAAGATCATCTACCCCATCAAGCATTCATCCCGGGTTGCGAACTTGGTCCCCGTGAGGAAGAAGAACGGAGACATTCGTCTCTGCGTAGATTTCAGAAATCTTAACCAAGCCTCACTGAAAGACCATTATCCGCTTCCCCAAATCGATCAGATCCTCCATATAGTTGCTGGAGCGCAGAGATTCTCCCTCCTAGATGGCTTTTCTGGGTACAACCATATCTGGGTCAAAGATGAGGACCAACATAAGACAGCGTTCACCACCAAATGGGGAACGTTCGCCTATCAGCGCATGCCCTTCGGCTTATCCAATGCTGGCGCCACATTCCAGAGAGCCATGGACCTGGCCTTCCGAGAGCTCGCTTAACAAGATCATTGTCATCTACTTGGATGACATGACCGTATTCTCTCACGGGAAGAGAGGACCATGCTTCCCACCTGCGGCAGATATTTGAGAGATGTCGTGAATTCGGCATTTCCATAAACCCGAAGAAATCAGTCTTCGCGGTAAGAGAAGGTAAGCTGCTGGGACATGTCATCTCCGAGAAAGGCCTTGCAGTGGACCCTGATAGAGCAGAAGCCCTCCTCCGCTTGCCCGCTCCAGTTGACAAGAAAGGGCTACAGTCCTTCTTCGGCCAGATCAACTTCGTAAGGAAGTTCATACCGGACTTCGCACAAGTGATCAAACCCATGGCCGAACTGCTGAAAAAGAATGCTGAATTCTTATGGACCGATGAGAGAAGGCATGCCTTCGAGGAGATCAAGGCCCGAATTGCACAAGCTCCGGTGTTGATAAACCCGGATTACTCCAAGGACTTCATCCTGTACGCGGTGGGAGAACCCGAGAGTTACGCCGCAGTCCTGACACAGAAGGGAGACGATGGCGAAGAGCGCCCCATAGCGTTCTTAAGCCAGGTGATTCAGCCGCACGAAGAAAAGTACAATTTTATTGAGCGGCAGGTTCACGCGGTCATGAAGTCTCTCCGAAAGTTCAGGCACTTCGTCTCCCAGAGCCGGACAACTGTCTTCGTGATACACCCGGACGTCCGAAACTTCATCATACAAGGGGAGCCGGGTCACAAGAGAGCAGGATGGATTGCCAAGATCCAGGAGTTCGACATCGAGGTGCGGCCAACAAAGCTTATCAGAGGCCGAGCCTTGTGCCAGGAGCTGGCCCGAAGCGCCGCAGCCGAGATATCTGCTTGTAATTGGGAAGATCTGACAACAACTACCAACCTAGCCAACTCCTTACCAGAGGAGAGTGACTCGACAGATGACCTGGTGAGGTATTTCTGCACCGGGAGATGTCCAGACCACCTAAATGCCTCACAAAGAAGGAGGTTTCGGCTAAATGCCTTGAAATACACTCTTCGCCCCGAGGGGCTTTACTTCAAGAACATTGACGGCATCCTGTTGCGATGCGTCAAGAAAACCGACCAACCCAGGGTCCTCGGAGAATTTCACTCCGGGATGCCTGGGGGACACCATTCTGCAAGGCCTACGGCCTTGAAAATCATCAGAGCTGGGTACTATTGGCCCACTCTCTTCACAGACGCACATGCGGTCTGTGTAAAATGTGATAAATGCCAGAGATTTGCTGGCAGAAATAGAAAAGCACCCCTGCCCCTCCAACCAATCCAAGCCGAGACTCCGTTTCAAGCAATGGGGTCTGGACTTCATCGGGGTCATTACGCCGAACTCTACAACAGGGCACAAGTTCATTCTTACCGCCACCGACTACTTTACGCGGTGGGCAGAGGCGATCCCCACCAAGAATGCGGACCAAGAGACGGTCATCGGGTTCCTCGAGAGCCTCATTACCCGTTTCGGGGTCCCTGAGTCAATAGTGACGGACAATGGTCCGGGGTTCGCAGGCGCTGTACTCACGGAGTACACCAGCAAGTACGACATCTATCACAAGATGTCTTCTAACTACTACCCGCAGGGGAACGGCCTGGCCGAGTCCACTAACAAGAATCTACTGAAAATCATCAAAAAGACAGTAGAGAAGAACAAGAGGACTTGGCACCTACTCCTGAATCGGGCACTGTGGGCGGATAGAATATCATTCAAGAAGTCTATCAAGACATCCCCCTATGCGCTCGTATATGGCAAGGAGGCAGTCCTGCCAACCCACATAGAAATTCCCGCCTCTCGGATGTTGGATGAAGAGAGAGGCAACGGGGATCCAGTGGACGCCAGACTGTGCCAGCTGCTGCAGTTAGAGGAAGACAGAGAGAAAGCATACCAGGCCTTCACTAAACACGCTGAAGCGACCCAAGGCTGGTTTGCAAAAGGCACCACCGCCCGAGTTTTCAAAATCGGGGACCTGGTGCTGAAGTGGGACTCACTGAAGGCAAAGTCGGGCAATCACGGCAAATTTGACGCCCTCTGGGAGGGTCCCTATCAGATTGCCCGGGTGAACCAGTTCAACGCATTCGTGCTCCGGGATATGGAGGGACAGCTTCTCCCCATTCCCGTCAACGGGTTCCACCTCAAAGTTTATCACCACTGAAGGCACCCAATGGGTCCTTCCTTGTACAGTTTTCCTTTCTGTATTTTTAGTTTTCAGAATGTACATATTCAGCATTCAGTTTTTTAGTTTTCAAGAGCCCAAGTAGAACTTAAAGCAAACCCCGACTTCGCAGCGAAGTCGGGTATCGCTCCTTGGATTGTGCGAAGTTCGAGAGAAAGCAACTGACAAAAGGGGCAAGAATTTGGCTAAGTCTGGGTGCGCAACCCGACTTCGCAGCGAAGTCGGGCTGCGCACCGTCTTGGGAGCGCAGTCGGGGAGCAGGAAGCAAAAAATGGCTAAGTGTCAAACCAGACTGCGCAACTTTTTGGAGCGAAGTCTGACTGCGCAGTCAAACCTGGGCGAAGTCGGAGTGCGCTCATTTTTTGGGCGAAGTCCGAGTGCGCCCTTGATTTTGGGCACACCCTGAATGACCTATCACGGAAAACATGAAAAATTCTAAGTGTGGGCCCAGAGCGCAGTACGGCACAAGTGCGAAGTTGGGTCACGTCCCGGTTTAAAATCATGGGCCAGAAATTCTTCCTTGAAAGGTGTGCCCGGGCGGCAGCTATGACGTCATCAAAAGCACGAAGTCCGAAGATTGTTTAATGATTGCACGACTTTCAAGAACGACGTCATTAAGAAAGCAAGGCGCATTTGGACCAACTGCAACTAGGGTGCGCTTTTCAAAATTAAACCCATGCACGGCCGCCAAAATATTATAACGCTTCCACCAACTTCGAGTTAACCACCTTAACTCCCTCCCTCGCGCCATTAATGCTGCAATCCTTGCCTAGAAAAAGGGCCCTGGCATACTCAGAAAATTCAGAGTGTCAAGCTGACTCCGAGACTGCAAAGCGCAGAACTGAGAAATCAGAAGCCGTAATTCTCTGTCGCTGCCAATTCTAACAGAGAAAATGGACAAGGGGAAAGCGCCAGTGCAGGCGCAATCCAGTGACGAAGGGCGCGAAGCTGAGGAACAGACTGAATCAAGCGCTCATGAGAGCGAAGTGCCGCAGGAGCAGAAAAAGAAAACCCGGACGAAGAGAAGCCGAGGGCAAATTCCACCGCCGCCCGTCAATCACCTGGCCGGGTACAAAGACGGCTCTTTCTCCATCAGCCTCACCAAGCTGCGGCCGAATATTGCAAAGTGGGCAGACAAGGTTTCGCCCTCACACCATGTCGGGGCTGCGTATAAATCGAACCTGTACTGGTTCTTGTGCCCTCCTACTCACCAGTGCCCGGAGCTGATTGAATCAATCGTAGAATATTACAAGCCAGCTGCCCGGCAAGTCTGCGACAACAAGGGAAGAGTGTTGTTCACACTCTTCAGGGAGAGCGTCCAGCCAGCGTTCGCCCCAGGGCTTCAGTACGAACCCGACGCGATTGTCAGAAGGGTTAATCTGGATGAACAAACGGGCAGATTCACGCAGACCAAGCGGATGAGAGAATTCCTCAACTCAGAGCTGAAGACTCCACTGGCAGCCGGACAATGGCCGACAGGCCCCATATCCCTGGACAGGTTCGAGAACAAATACATATACATCATCCTAGCCTGGGTACTCGGCTGTGATTCTGACAAAGTGGTACGCCCGTACCAGCTGGCGCTGGCAGAATGTATCCTGCATGGGGAGTTTTACGACTCCACGACGCAAAAGAGTGGGAAGCGCCCCATTTTCTTCGACTGGGCAGACTGGCTGGCGTATGCCATTCATTCAAACCTAGTCAAGCTGCAGCAGAAGCAGACAACGGATTTCCGGTTTTGCTCCTTCCTCACATGGTTGTGCCTGTACCACATGCACTACCGGATGAGAGTTCCTGACTTGAAGAAGGTAAACGAAAAAGGAGAGCCGCTGCCCGTGTACGAATGGACCGAGATCCTGTACAGAAAAGGGTCATTCTATGAGTTTAATTTTAAATTTCTGTGCATGGTCCTGGGGCTGTTCAATCGTAAGGCATCCCGCCCGCCGGAGGTCATGACAAGATATCTGAGGAAGCACGAGTACGGGGATACCTTCCGGCTGACGCAGGGCATCGTGGTCAGAATCTACGGATTCAAGGGGAAGTCGTTCCTGCTGCCCTACTTCTGCACTGACCACCAGTTCGGGATGGAGATTGCGCGACAGATGGACTATGTCGAAGAAGAGTTCGGCCAGGGCAAAAAGAAAGGCCATATCTTTCAGTATCCTATCACCTGGGCGAATACCCAAGTGCACGAGATCGGACAACACGTCTACCTCGAACGGGAACTCATCGACATGGGTCTGATAATGCTTCCTCAGCGCTGGAAATACGACCCGATTGGGGTCAGAGGCAAATTCACGCACATCTGCCCCCGAGCAGAGATTATGCAGGAAAGAGGAAACAGAACAGGCACAGACCTGGAATGGCACATCGAGCAGATGCAATCATGGCCTCCATGGCATGATTTTTACTGCGAAGAGGTGACGTATGACCCAGAGCGAAACCCGGATCACCGGTTGGAATCTGCGGGCTTCAAAAAATTCCTTGCCAAGGTGGCGCCCCTCAACTGGCAAAAGGACAAAATCGTCGAATGCTGGAAGATGAGATGCCGCACGCAGCACGACAAATCCAACCGGAAAACGCTGGCCGTTGATGATGAGTTTTCGGCCCTATATGATCAATACGCTGACACGTGGCGGCCTTTCGAATTTCGAAATTGCGTTCCCCGAGGCGCAAGGAAAAGATATACAAGGAGGTCCCCCTCCCAGCAATTGCCTACTTCTGCAACTTCCAGCGCAACGCCGACAAGCAGTCAAGTGGGCCCAATGCAGCCTCCAGCTCCTGAAGCAGCACCCAAAAGGGCGCAAGGGTCAGAGAGGTCAACTCCTGAGGTGGCCCCCAAGCAGAAAAAGCGCCAGCGCTGCCAGCTAGCAGACCGGCCGCGGCAGGCATCCTCCCAGCTAGACCCAGGTACAAATTTACCGTGGGGACATCACTGCCTGCCGCCCCAACCTCATCTCCTTCCTTTGAACCAGCCACAGCGCCAGAAGAAAAGAAGAGGAAGAGAGGTGAAAAGGCCAAGCGGCCTAAGGAACCTGTACAGCAACCAGCCGCAGCGCAGACAGGGACAACAGCGCCAGAAATCGTCTCGCTGGACAGCCCTGAGGCGGAAGCAGAAACTCGGGCTGCAAGCGTCCTCAAACAACGGCTCGAGCGGAGCCCGCAGGTACGTCCACTTCCCCGCTCCCCAAAGTCCCAGTCGGCCCTGCCATAACGCCGTCCCCCATTTCATCAGGGCAAGCCGTAGCTGCGTCTTCTTCTTCCCAGACTGTCCAACCATCCAACAACCCCCATTCTTTCGACCAGTTCGCCCAGGACCCTAACGCCTTCCAGTCCCTCAGCCAAACCCTGGAACCCTCGCCCGTGGCCAGTGTCGAAGCTGCACATACATCGCCGCGCCGCTCACCTCATCTGTTCAAAACCCCGCCAACGCCATCCACTCAGCCGCTCGCTTCCCCTAGGACCCGGTCGCCCTTAAAAGCGGCCACTCCTTCTGGAATCCCTCCTGCTTCGCTGTTTGCAGGAAGATGCCGCAACAGGACCAGATGCTGGAAGACCTCGACTTCATGGCGAACATGCACGACGATGACCAACCTCTGGCAGCAAAGGCCGCAGGAGGTTCCGCCTCTTTCCTTCAAGGCGTCAAGCGCAGAAGGGCCGAGGAAATAGCTGCCCCAGTGAAGCGCACCAAGTACGACTTGGACAGGAGAGTGCTCAGAACTGAGAAGCTGATTCCAAAAGTAAAGAAGCCTCTCCGGGAGATGACCGAGGAGGACTATGAGCACCAAGTAAAGGAGAAGAGCTTCGATGACATAAACGAGGAGCATGAAATCAACGGCATTCGTCGCAGAACCAATAATCTCCTTGTCAAGCGACTTGAGAGCCAGGAGGCGTTGTTTCAGCTGCAGAATAGCGCAAGACAGCTAGAAGAAGATCTGGCTAGGGCCACCGCGCAGCTGGGGTCTGCACAGCAAGAGATAGACGAACTGAAAGCCCAGCTGGCCGCCTCTCAGCAGGAGGCCGCAGCGCAGAAACAGACAGCCGAGCAGCTGTCAGAGGAGAAAAGGGCAGCGCTGGAGCAGGTTTCTCAGCTCCAGGATTCGTTGAAACAGGCTCAGTCGCAGCTTGAAGAGAAAACATCACAGACGGCGGCCTTTTCAAAGAACAGAGTTAAGGAGATGCGGGCTGGTCTGCTGCAGGGTTGCAAGCCCAACGTTGTTAAATCTATATCGGTCCTGGATTTCGCGTCCAGGATCGAAGAAGTATCTGCCCAGGGAAAGCCTGTGGTAGAGGAGGCCGAACACCAAGCGAGGCAATGGCTAGACTTGGCTATGAAACTTGAGGAGTATGAGCGCAAAGGCCTCCAATTTCCCCCGATGTCCCAACTTGCCTCAGAGTGGGCAGATGCAAGGGTAACCTTGCATATTTATTTTGATAAGACAGAGAAGATAAGGACTGCCAGGAAGATGCTGGACGCATTAGAACATGAAATGAGCATTTGCCTGGCCCCCTTTCACACTCTGTCCGAACACGGGTGCCCGAGCTTCGTCAAGGATGGCGAGTTTCTGACCCTTGAGCAGGTAAAGCAGAATTGGCTGTCTTTCGAGGCAGACACAGCAGAAATTGATAGCTGGGCGGAGCCAGTCCAAGAAGCTCAGGTCACCCAGATGGTGTCAAGATACTGCAAAATCAACTCCTCCCTTAAGGAGTTGGGAAAAAGATACAACACCATCGACCTGCATGCAGTTGTTGCATTCCACGCAGCACTAAAAGAGGTCAGCGACCTAGGGCCCTTCCAAGCAGCAGTCTGGGACCAAGCCAAGGCTGCATATGAACGCATCCGCGAGCGGGAGGCCGACAGTGAAGAACCTTCAGGTTCAGGAGGAGAAACGGGAGAGGCAACTGCCGAAAGTGAACCTGAAGAAGAACAGTTGCCCGGAAGGAAGCCGTCAGAGCAGCGGAAAGCAGGGGAAGGAAGTTCCTCTGCGCCCAAAGGATGAAGGCCTGGTTCTTTGCGTCGAGGCGAGCTCGACACCCCGCGAGCCGCCAGGAATGTTGCCACATTTTGCACGGGGTGCCATGTTTTCAAAAATTGTAAGTATGCTGCTCTTCCTTCCCTCCTCTTTCTTCCCTTTCTCCATTTTTCCCTTTCTCCCTTTCCTGCAGCTTTCATTCCTCCCTTTTTCCCTTGTACTTCCCCCATGCAAGTTCCCAAAACTGAGCAAGTGTTCCCTGAAAAATTCTAAGTGTCAGGGCGCAACCCGACTTCGCAGCGAAGTCGGGGTGCGCCCTCAAGTTGGAGCGCACTAGGGGATGCGAAGTGCGAAAGCAGGCTGAAAAGGAGCTGAATTTGGCTAAGTGTGGGAGCGCAACCCGACTTCGCAGCGAAGTCGGGGTGCGCTCTTCTTCCTGTGCGCACTAGGGAAGCAGTGGTTGCAGAATTTGGCTAAGTTCTGGAGCGCAACCCGACTTCGCAGCGAAGTCGGGGTGCGCTCCCCTTTTTGTGCGCAGTCCGAACAACGGCCAAATCAGCTTAAGTACCGGTGCGCAACCCGACTTCGCAGCGAAGTCGGGCTGCGCCCTTTGACCGGTGCGCAGTTGGGCAAGATTCACCAAGACCCAGAAATTGGCTAAGGCACGGAGGCCCTCCCCAACTGCGCTGTTTCCCACCTGCGCTACCCGATAGCGCTCTGATCCCGGCGAAGTTGGATAAACTGCCTTTCAAGGCAGACATGTGTCACTCATCAGAATTCGACAAGTGTCCAGCCTCGGGATTCGAGCCGAGATGTGATGGGATAAAGGACAAGCATGGACCGCATTACCTACGCCACCTGCCTCCATTTAAGCTGATGCAAGGTTCCATCTACCACAACTACCCGCATTCTTGCTGACTAGAAGTTTCACCCAACGCACTGCCACGTAGCTGTACAGCTTTCAGGGAGACCTTGTCGCAAGTACAATCCTCGCCGACAGGAGTCAGCATCAGCAGCTCTTCTGCCGCTTTTGTCAGCTATTGTCTGGTCTGGGACTTTGTGCCCGTAATTGTAATCGGGGGGAACTTGGGCTATAAATAGCCACATCATTTCATTGTAAAGGGTGGAAGGGGAATATACTGCTAGGGAACCATTGTAGCTATACGTTTGCTTCTGAATGCAAGACACATACTTGGCTCTGCTTACTGTCATCATCTTGTATGTTGCCTCTCCTTGTCATTTCTGCCTCATGTTTCTTATTTCATTGCTTACTGTTGTACTTGAACTTTGGACTCCGGTATTTGATGATTAAGTATTCCTGGAATGCATAGATAGAGGATACATAGGATGCTTGATAGCTGTAGTTTTTATGGAGTGTTTTGTATTTGATTGTTGTTAGTAGTGGTGATTGATCGTTGTCGTGCTGCTTATTCCCCCCACCCAACTCCAATCACATTTGGATTCTCTTTCCGCAATTTATCTCTTTCCCGCACTCTTAGCTTAAACACTAAAAACCCACAGGAAGCCGGCCTTCTCCGGAGATTGGCACGGAAGGCATTCCTTCCTTCCGGCCTTTCAATCTGGTGGGCGAATCTGGGGCGCATTATACCAAATCCTTTCCTCATGGCAGATTCGTAACCAACAGTTACTATGACTACAATCTAACCCATCAACTCAGCATTCACGTTGTTACAACCCTGCATTGCCTATGTCTAGAATGGATTTCCAAAATGAGGTAAGGGGGGCTATTTAAAGTGATGTCTTGGCGATTGACATAACTAATTCCCAAGACATCGTTACAAAACTACCCCAACTAATTACATTGTCAACCTTAGCAAACCTCAGCAACCATATAATTAATTTGATTTATTAAGGATTGCAATGAAAGCTGCATTTACATTTCATTTGAATGCTTGTAGATTTGCAAAGAACCTTGTCTTCCATAAGCGGACAAGACATATTGATGCGCATTGTCATTTCATTCGACAACTTATAGAAGATGGGGAAGTTGAGCTGAAATACTGCCCAACTCAAAACCAAATTGTAGACATTTTCACAAGTCTTTTGGCTAGAGACAAACTTGGTGTAGTTTCTAGAATCACCATTAAGGGAGGATGTTAAGGTTATTTAGTTCATAATGGTCATCTAGACTATAGACTTATGAATACTAGTAAAATCACTTGTTGACTTAGTCTAATTCATACTTTAGTGTAGTATTAATGACAAAGAATATTAAAGTCATTTTAGGGTTTATGCATCTAGGGCTTATGCACTTTGTGTTTATGTCATTCCTTTACTATTAAAAGGACATGTGCTCTCTTCATTTTACCATCCAATAAGTATTTTAATTCTTTCAAGTTCTTTTGTGTTGTTTGTGTGTTCAGTTTTTTTTTTTGTAATAGCATCTACTAACAAGATTGTAATTAGTAGAGATATCATTGTACATGAGAAGATTTTTTTCTTCTCATAGGATGGTCAACATATTGAGATTTTTATATGTTTTAGTGATGGTACTGCAACAGGCAGTGAAGTTCACTTGGATTCAGATACATCTAAGATTGATGATGAAAAGAAAGATGTGAATACTCAGCCACATTGGTGTGTTGAAAATCCATTTGGGATGACCTTGGAGAATAAAGCTTGATAGAGGTACACCCAAGTGAAGTTCGCCTGCAACAAGAGCCACATCAACAACAAAAATGGTATACATAAACAATGGAATATGTCAAGGACGATGAGAAAGCAGTAGTTGGGCAATCTAGGTGGGCTTGAAAAGAGCCTAGACAAATGAATGAGCAGGAAAATTTTGCTTTAGTTTCACAGTTTTTTCAGCCCAATAGATATGAATAGGCCCGAGGTAAACCAGATGGGGAAGCTGCCATGGAGGCAGAATTTGACTCATTGATGAAGAATAAAACATGGGAACTGTGTGAATTACTCAATGGAAAGAAACCCATTGGTTGTAAATGGGTTTATAAGGTAAAATGTAAATCAAATGGTTTAGTTGACAAATTCAAAGCTCCTCTTGTTGCTAAAGGGTATGCACAAGAGGAAGGTATAGAATATGGAGAGGCATTTGCTCCAACTGCAAAGATGGTGGTTTTCCAATTATTTTTCTTCATTGCAACATAGTTTAGTTGGTAGTTATATCAGATGATGTTAAGAGTGCCTTCTTCAACGAAGATTTCAAAGAGGAGATCGATATGGTGCAGCCACAAGGGTTTTAGGTAACAAAAAAAGAACATTTGGTTTGCAGATTGATTAAGTCCCTATACAAACTTAAGCATGCTCCTCGAGCCTCGTATTTCAAAATTGATCAACATCTTAAAGATTCAGGATTCAATCGGATCTTTTCTAATCCTAATATTTATATCAAAACTACAAGTAATGACATCGTCATTCTACTTATTTATGTTGATGACCTTGTTATTACAAGAAGTGGGCCCACCTGATTCAATAAGGAAAATCTGATTTGTGTTCAGTTTTGATATGACATATTTAGAGCTCCTTCCTTATTGCCTAGGTGTAGAATTTTGACAACTTGATGATCCTATGTTTATATCACAAAGCAAGAATGCCAAACACTATTGGAAATATTTCGGATGAAAAAACGTAATCCAATATCTACACCTATGGAAGTTGGGCTGAAATTGTCATCCTACTCTAATTCATCTCCAGTTAGTGAGTCAATATATCATTTGTTGTTGGACAACTTGATTTATCTTACAACTACTCCACCGGATATATGTTTTGCAGTGAGTTATTTGTCTTGTTTCATGCCAAATCCCCAAAGAAAGCATTAGCAATCTGCAAAACATGTTCTCAGACATATCAAAGGTACCCTTGACTTTGGTAAATTGAACCAGCAATCTAATGATTTATAGCTGGTTGGATACACTGATGTAGATTAGGCAAGACCAATTGATGATTGTAAATCTACAACTGGCTATATGTTTGCTCTTGGATCAGGGGCTATTTCTTGGCAAAGCAAACTTCATCATACAGTTACTTTGTCATCAATTGAAACAGAATATAAGGCATCGTGCAATGCAGGTTGCAAAGTTGTTTGATTGCAATGCATATTGTATGATCTTCAGATAGATTAAATAGCATCAACATCGCTTCATTGTGATAATCGAAGTGTGCTCAAGTTGGTGAAGAATCCAATATATCATGCCAGAACAAAACATATTGAAGTTCATCATCACTATATCTGGCAGCTAATGGAGCATGAAGAAATTTGTCTAAATTATTGTCCAACTTCTGAACAAATTGCTGATGTAATGACTAAGCCCTTAGGTAGAGAAAAGTTTGTTAAAGAGAATAATCTTGGGATTGTATTCGCGTTAGTCATTAAGGTTGTGAGGATTTGTGGGGATAACTTGTTAGGATTTATAAAGAAAAACTTGTTAAGATTTTTAGGATCTGGTTTTATCAGCACCAAGTGATTACCAAATTATTAATTATTATAATTTGAAGCCCATAAATGAAAATAGGGTATTCTATGTTACATTCTTTTAATTTATTAACAGGACCATAGAAATTTATTCAGAGGAACATACAAAAAAATGGAACATAATAAACTTATTCTCCAAATACTTACCTTGGCAACATCATCCTCTCCAACTGCTGCAAAAGGAATAATTGTGGTCCCAAATCTGGATGCCATTCGAACAAATTCTGACCTCTCTGGCCAAAATAACTGATATTGCTCCCCCTATGGTGATTGACATCATGCAGGTAGCTTATTGTCAATAAAAGAAACAGGAAATTGAAATTAGAATTCAATAAAAGACTTTTGTAGAATATCCTTACAACGATATTGGAAGGGAAAAAAAAATAACTCCAGAGTCGGAATTAAGACCGCAGAGGATTCATAAAAAGAAAATGTGATAATGTGTGTGGGTGTCGGTGAGAGAGAGAGAGGGAGAGAATTAGCAGTGGCATCTCTTTATTCCTTTCATTATATAAACGATTTATAGTCCTCACACATTTATTTGACTGTTAGGCAGTGCTGGAGAACAGCTGAAGGAAACATTCTGACAATAAAATTAATAGCTGTTAACATCGATCCCCATTAAAGAATCAGAAAGGCTACAACCACTATCTCAAACTGCATCAAACATCACAAACATGCCCTCTAAGTCACACTAAAAACATTAGATTTTGTCATATATTGTTAGACATAAGTCTTCCTCGACATTTCCTTAAATAATAAAAATATTTGTGCAAATTTCAGAAAAACATAATATATTTTCTATATCAGGATAGGGTCTTAACACTTTAATATATTTTATTTTCATTCAGAACCATTTTTAATAATACAGACAACATGATTCATAACAAAACCTCCTGAAGTAATTTGGTGAAAGTGATTGACCCTAAACATAAAAGTATGAAATTTGATGAGTGGCATATCATACATATGAGTGAGGTCGTAAGCTTGTGATCCATCCAAAATTTAAAATTTTCTAGAGGACAAACATTTTGATTAGCCTCAAAATTTGCTTCAGTCAAGACATGTCAATTTTCAGTTGTTTTCCTTGAAATTTAGATACCTTTGAAGAGTAGTTTTAAGTATTTAATTTTAAGAGTTGCCTGACAGCCAAAATCAAGGCCTGAACATGCCTCCAGTGATGCTCTAGTCTTTAACTCCATAAATTCTAAGTATAAACAAGGTTCCCATGCATGCAAATAGATTACACCCCTCTTGTTTTTCTATGAGATTTTAATTATGAAAAAAAAACATTATTGTTAAAAAATAAAAGGATATTAAATTTTGAAGTATTAGATTAGTGCAGTGTCAATTCCACTAAATACCTTTCTATGGAGAGCTTCACGTGCACCTCCTGGATACAACAAAGCAAATGATTTTGTAGAAAGAAGCTTGAAAAGATTTTTTGCAGACACAGGTACTGCACCAAAAAGTCTTAGAGGATCAAAGTGACTTGTATCTTCAACCTCGTCTTCTAACTTCTTACTGAACACATAGGGATGAGCTATCCCACGAACAAGAATGTTCCGCTGCCTAAAAAATTCCCCAACCAGTGGAGTTACCTCTAAGCCCAGCAACATATGATATCCCACTAACAGAACAGGTCCATGCTGAGGAATCCCTGCAAGTCCTTTGACTATCTTGCCATCTTCTAAAGTCGAGAATAATACAGGGCTAGTTGCTTGGCGGAACCACCTAAATAGTCAATAACAAATACTTCAAAATAAGATTGCTGTGAATATTTTTAAAAGATAACCATGTGAAATAATCAAACGGGAAGGATAAATCAACAGAAAAATTTCATGATCAACTGCTGTAAAAAAATTGAAACATTTACAGGACTTCAGAATTTTGTGTCCAAATCCATTTGACGTCCATGATTCCTTCTTACACAAAGTGATGATTCTGAAGCAGATAAAAAAGAATCTATCTAAATATCCATACCAAAGTCTTCGATCATAGACTTCTTTGAATTCTTGGGGAGTTGGTGGAACGTAGTCCAAAACATAGTCATGATATCTTGAATGGCGATAGAGATTGGTGCTTTTTATCAGCGTCGCTAAATTTATTCCATCCTCCTGTATTAATTACCAACATTTATTAGAAGTGAAGCCTTACAGTGAGAAATGTTATATGTACATCAGTTTTTGTAGATATTTAAAAAAATTTCTCGTCTTAACCTCCAAAAGTTCCAATTATTCACATTTGATAGAGAGGAAATTCATCACCAAGAGTAAGGTACAAACACCCAAAACTTTTCCAGGAAAAATTGGGACAGACAGATTTTTGGAAGTTTATAAATCTACGCAAATTTCATTCTTCTCTTTTTGTTTTAAATTTAGTCAGAAAAATCCTTTTTACAATGATATTGTATGTCTGGTAGAAGCAGAAGAGGTATTAATGTGGAACGAAATTCCCTTGTAGGCAAGGGTAGAAAAGGGGTGCATTTCAAAAGAAAAAGAAAATTGTTAATGGAAACTGAAGCAAAGCTCGATTTAATTTTTATACTAGGTAAATAAAATCCACTATTAGTAAGGCAAAGTGCAAATTTGCCTCAAAACCCATGACACTGCAAGTTAGGAAATAATCAGTATAATCAAAGTAATTCTCGGAAACCAGCTTTCTGCAACATCTTTCTAAACTTATCCAATTATCCATTGAAAGATATGATGTCAATTGCTACTTGTAACTCTGTCACAGCTGGTGCTGTATTGCCTGTGCTAAGCACTGGAAGTAATTTCCACTTACACTGAAAACTCAGTAACAAGAAAGTGTTATTAAAATTATGGTGGATGTACTATTATCAGACGATTTATACAATCCTCAGGGCTTACTGGAGATGGAAATGTTAACAGTGTTTCAAATTTGGATAAAGTCAAGTCCATCACAAGCTGCCTAATCATTCACTACAAATTTTTCATATGAACGTTTTCTTTGACCTTCTCGTCTTTAAATTTCTTTAAAGTAATGATAATACAAGTAACAGTGTTTCAAATTTGGATAAAAGTTAAATCCATCACAGGCTGCCTAATCATTCGCTACAAAGTTTTCATATGAATTTTTCTTTGACCTCGTCATCCTTAAATTTTTTAAAAGTAATGATAATACAAGTCTAATTAACTAGGGATTCTGTAAATAATCATCGATAATTCTCCTTAGTGCCGAGTAAGAGACTTCTTGAAGTCAGTGTAGGCTGTTTTGAAGCTTTGCTTGCCACATGTTTCCCTACTGACAAACTAATGCCTAGAATAGTGAAAACTTCCACACTGAAAATGTCCATGCAGACTTACATATACAGTCAGGTGGATCCGCTGAAAATGTGTGAAGGCGCATATGCGCTGTTGCATACACCCCATTCAGATGGAAAAGGAGGAAATATAGAGTTTTATTCGCATTATAGGGAGAAAGTGCACATCTACTCCAAAATGTGAGAATGTGTCAGGGCCATTCAGCACATGCCATTCAGGTGTAAGAAGAATGCAGGATAGCTTATCTTCTCATTGACATGAACATTAATGACAGAGTCATTAAAATGTCACTAAAATACCTTTGCTTCCTCAAATAATCTTGTTTATAAATCAATTGGTCAATATTGTGAATTTAACAGGCACACCAGCATTAACAAATTGCTTTCCATATTAATATCCAACACCCTCATTACCAAGGTTTGACTGTGACACTCATCAGAGCTTAGCATGTACATATTCAAAGAAATTTGTGTCTATGATTGACTTGGAAAGAGGACAAATTTTGGTAATGTATAATTTAGTTTTATTTCTATATTTTCAGTAAGCTATTTCTCATTGATTAGATGAAGAAGCCAACTTCCTCTAATATTTATCTGTAGTGCATTTAACAGAATAACTAAAAATATTGTGTGTGTATCTAAAAATTCTGCAGTCTTACATTGCTGCATCCACAGCAGCCAACAATGGTTCAGTCCTCCATGGAGATAGAACAGGGATAGCTAGTCAGATAATGATTCCCACCTACCCCTCTTGATAGCATGTATCCTATGGCAGCTTGAGAGTTCACTGTACCCTGGTTGTGTTATACGTGTACTATATCTCTACCATAGCTGAGATGTATATGTTTGACATAAGGTGACATTACATATAGATTTTATCTGCCTTTAATAATTTTCAGCTTTGAATTTTTGCATTGTTAGGAGCACCTTGCTCTCTACAAGCTATTGTAACCAACCATGGTACTCAAGTCCCACTGACCTAGTATGATCATACATGAGCACTGTGTTGGCATTTTTGCCACATTGTTTTTGTTGTTACTGTTCATGCAAGAGAATGCACAAAGTGTAAAGATACTCACTCCTCTGTTTGTAAGTGAAAAAGTAAAACTGTCGCGATATCACGACCTGTTGCAGTTTCGCGGCGTCCGATGAAGAAAAGAGCTAAGTAAAGAAAATGTCGCGATATCGCGACATGTCGCATTTTCGCGACCTGTCGCGTTTTCGTGGTTAAAAACAGCCAAAGGAAGCAAGGAAGTAAAACTGTCGTGATATCGCGACATGTTGGATTTTCGTGCTAGGAACAACAAAAGGAAGCAGTAATGGCAAAATTGTCGCGACATCACGACATGTCGCATTTTCGCGACTTGTTGCGGTGAGGAAGTGCAACATGAAAAATTGTCGCGATATCGCGACATGTCGCGTTTTCGCGACTTGCAGTGGCAACAGAGCACAGTGATAGAAAATGTCGCGATATCGCGACATGTCGCATTTTCGCGCTAAAAAGGCAGAAAAAGGCAAATGGAGAAAGATGTCGCGATATCGCGACAGCTTTGGAAACAAAGTGCAAGAAGAGAAACTTGTCGCGATTTTGCGACAAGAAGGGGCAACGAAGGCGAAGACAGGAAATTGTCGCGATTTTGCGACATGTTGGGACGGAAGGGCAAAGTGCGGAGAATACGTCACGATATCGCGACATGTCGCATTTTCGCGACCTGTCGCGTTTTTGCGAAACGAAAGCTTAAAGTACAAGGCAAAAAGAAATTGTCGCGATATCGCGACATGTCGTGATTTCGCGGTGAACAAGCAAGAAAGACAATGCCAAGTACGGAATGTCGTGATTTCGCAACATGTCCCATTTTCGCTACTTGCAAGAAGATGAAGGCCAAGAAAGAGGAAGATGTCGCGATTTCGCGACATGTTCCAGTTTCGCGGGTAGAAAGAGGACAAGACAACACCAAGAGAAAGATGTTGCGATTTCGTGACTTGGAGCAGCAAAGAAGGCAGGCGAAGGAGAATGTCGCGATTTCGCGACATGTTGTGAAGAAAAAGCTGAACGGAGAGAAGATGTCGCGATATCGTGACATGTCGCATTTTCGTGATTGGTGGCAAGAAGAGAAAGCAGTAAGGTAAAAGTGTCGCGATTTCGCGACATGTCGCATTTTCGTGACCTGTCTCATTTTCGCGACAGAAGCAACAACAAAGGCCCGATACAGTTCAGTCCGCATTTTTCCTTCAGAATTGCATAGGAGAACGTGAGGAGAAGATAAGGATCAAATAAAAGCTCTCCAACTGATTTTGAGATCGTGGTCAAAGAGGCTCCAAGATTAAATGTTGTTGTTTACCTATGTGCGCAAGATGGAAGAACATGAGGCAGTTTTCGACGCCACCAAAATTAAAGATGCCTCCAGTATTAAAAGCTCTTGTTCGTGATCTCCTAACAACTTCCAGCTTGCCCCGATAATGGCCATTTAATGAAGAAATATGGTCCCTTGTTTTGTTTAATTTTCAGTTTTGATCCATAAACAAGGAGTGTCATTTCTCCGAGGCAGATTAAGGGGGATTGTTTCTCTTTTCAAGTGCATATTTTGTGGATCGCTTCTTCAAAATCTGTTTTATGTATTAAATGTTGTGATTCGAAAGGAAGAGGAAAGACCTCTATAAATACCAATGTAAAATCTCAAGCAAAGGGAGGAGGACCTTTTTGCAAAAATTGAAGCAGAAATCCTAGATGCATTTTGCTCTATTCTTAGTGTCTTCTGGAGTTGGTGATCCAAACTGTTGTTCAAGTTTTGCTTTCTGTCTGAGTCACTTTTGTTAGTCTAGTGTTAATATAAGTTGAATTCTGTTGTTCTGGATTTGGCTGTATTTGCATTTGAACGTTTGGAGTACAATTGGAAGCGAACTTACGGCTAATGCTTGATCCAATTTTTGTATATGCATTCTAAGAATCAGTTGTTGCTTAGCTTCAGGATCTAGTTGAGGTTATTTGCTATCTGAGGTTGTTCTCCCCATTAACTATCGGCTTCGGCCATATTTCCATCTCTTTCTGTTATTTCCCATTTCTTTCTACATTTCCCATTTCTTTCCTGCATCCTTATCTTGAAACAAGTTTAGACTAGTTTGGGAGCCAGCCCTCTCTGGAGATTGGCCCGGGAGACTTCTCTTTCTCTCGGCCTTTCAATGTTGGCCGAGTCTAGGGCGCACAAGTGATGAAATCTTGTACTTAGGCAGATTTGTGTCCAACAGTTTTTGGCACGCCCGGTGGGACGCTTTGCTTCTCAAGATCCATAACCGGTGGGACAAGCACTATTTCGAGTTGACACTCACAAGTCCCATTTTTTGACACCCGGAGGAATCAAGATTTTGATGAACTGTCTTGACCTCAAAGCGGAGATTGTAAGTTCATCTGGTGACTCTGTTGAAGGTGATTGTTTAGTACCTAGAAATTTCCAATCCTGAAGCTGGTGAAAATATTTGCATCTTTGCTTCATGATCACGAGATCAAGTGCCAAAGAATCGGAAGATCCAGTCGAATTCTTCGAGATTGATGTCCAAAACTGGAGGGAGCGCTCAAGATTGGTAAGTCCTGTGAACCCGTCATTTGTTGTTTCTTCGTAGGCAGCGGGTCAGTTTGTGCCATCTCTGACTCCTCCCAGTACTGCTACGAGCTTGCTAGTAGATCCAAATCCTGTAGTGCAAATGGCTGGTCAACAACCTCCGCCACGGCGAGTTCCTGCTTGGAACGATTCGGGAGCGTTGGACCTGCCTTTTCAAAATCCAGTTCCTGCTGCAGCAATAAAAGCCTTGCCTACATACGATGGGACTGGAAAGACAATGTACGAGCATGTGTCAGATGTGGCAACCTTGGCTTCAATTCATAATATCACAGACGAAGATGTCATGATCAAATTGCTCGTCCTGTCACTCCGAGGTAAGTTGTTGTCTTTGGTATAGATCCTTGTCTCCCAACTCCATAAATTCATGGGATCAATTAGCAGAGATGCTAATCCAAGGGTTCAATGAGCAAGCAGACCCATTTTCTTTAGTGCATCAATTTAATAATATCAAGAGGCATCCTCAAGAGGAGATAGTGGATTTCAATGTTAGGTTTGCCCGAACTTGGCAGAGAGTTCCTGACGGTCTTCGCCCTACTCATGAACAAGCAACATTGTACTTTCTTAGGGCTTTCCATTCAGATATTGGTATGAACATTAGGATGTCCAATGTTCAAACCTTTCCTGCACTATATGCCCAGGCACAGAAGGCTGAGGCCGATCTGATTGTCGTTGGGAAATTGCCTCCGAAAATGACTATGCCTATTTTTCCCGAGCTCCCACAATACCAGCATACAGGTGCAGCCCCTACATCTTACACTGCTCCATCCATGTACCCTTCATCTTCATGGAATCCTCCCATACCCTCAGTACCTATGATTCCCATTCCACAGATAACCTCTCCACTTCCAACTCCTGCATTACCTTCTCCACCAGTTCCATTACCTCTACCTGCACCGCCTGTGTCCTCAAGCCCAGATCCTCAATTGGCTATTTTGCAAGAAATTCAGTCGGCCATGAGAGCTCTCACTAACAAGGTGACATCTATGGAACGGAGAGAGGCGGAGAGGAACTCTCAGCCACGAAGATTTTTTTCGGCGGTAACTAGAGAGCAAGTTGCTCCTAGCAAGGCTATAGAGAAAGTACCTGAGAGGAACTCAGCGATCCTGGTAAGTGAAGAGGCTGGCCCTTCTGAAGTTTCACATGAGCCTTCTTACTGGTGTTCTTCCTGCAATGATCCACATGATGAGTCCACTTGCATGGTCCACCAAAATTATTTGCAAGTTCTTGCGGGAAGTCGTGTAAACATGATTCGAGAGGTGGATCTTAATTCCGTGATGTCTCTTGAGGAACACATAGCAGTCTTGACACGCAGCGGCAAGAAACCAATGTTGGTAGATCCGGCTAAGATGGAGCCATTGAAAGTGCCTCCTGTACAAGCAACAAAGCAGCAAATACCTACAAAGATTCATGATCCTCTAGCTCCGCAACAACCACCTATTTTGCCGAAGGATCCGCTTCCACCACAAGCAAAAGAGAAGGAACAAGCTTCTGTCTCTCAGTCGCAAGCGAAAACAAAGGAACAAGCTAGAGAGACGTTGCGGTATCCATCATTGACTAAACGACAACGAGTGGAGGCCACCCAACAATATAGAAGCAAATTTGAATCTGCCAGTGGAGGGAAAGAGCAGATCTCGATGGAGTACAACATCGTTGAAGAACTCAAAAGGATACCAGCTAAGGTAAGTCTGTATGACACCTTGCAGCTGCCTGGACAGGTAAATCTCTTACAGGAATCCCTGAAGACCACACAAAGTAAGGGGAAGGCTCCAGCCCAGGTAGTTATGTCTCAAACTCTGACCTCTTCAGTCACTGGGAAAAATAGACCACCCCCATTTTATTTGTCACTCAGGATGGAGGGTTGGATAGTGCACAACTGCATGATTGATTCTGGTGCTGCGACAACTGTCATGCCAAAGGCAGTTTGTGAAGTCATGGGTATGGAGTATACAAGAAGTAGCCCTGGTGTCTTGCAGTTGGACGGGACTCCCATGAAAATAGTGGGTGTAATCAAGGATGTTCCTATTGCTCTACATAGTATGCCTCAAATTACAGTAATTCAGGAGGTAGTTGTGGTTGATTTGGAACCATATTTCAGTATGTGTTTGTCGAGAGAATTCACTGCCAAGCTGGGAGGCTACCTTTCTCTGGATTATTCTCACTTGGAGATTCCTTTCAAAGGAAGAAGAATCCGTATTTACAATAAGAAGCCTTCTACTTTTCATATAGAGAAGATAGAAGAAGAAGAAAAGTCCAAACATTCTGTCAACATGATAACTGAAGAATTGGACAATCCTGATTTAATGGATGAAGTCCTGGATGAGCTTTGCTTAGAGGATGAGTTTTCAATGCTCAATTTTAATGCCATGATGGAAACTGAAATTGGTTGTTACTCCATTACAAAGCCTGAAGAGGTTGAAGTAGAGTTGCCTCCTGATCAAGTTGGTCAAGACTCTATGCCAGACCAGCTCTATTTCGATGGAGCACGATACAAAAATGGCGCTGGAGCTGGGATTGTTCTAGTATTACCTTCTGGAATTCAACGATCCTATTCATACCAGTTGACCTGGAGCTGCACAAATAATACAATAGAATATGAGGCTTTATGCCTAGGTCTCAAGAAGGCTGAGAAACTTGGAGCGCGACAGTCGCAAATCTTTGGTGACTCCGAGCTGATTATCAATCAAGAGACCAATAAGTGTGTGTTCAAGGTCTGGGATCCAGGAGATCATAGAGCCATGTTTTGGTATGTGTCTCTCCCGAGAGTTCACAGCTAAATTCGGGGGTTACCTTGTACATAAGAAAAAAAAAATAAGAAAAAGAAGAAAAAAAAAAAAAATTCGTTAACTTCGGCTCCTTTTGCACGCGAGCCCGCAGGTATGTTTATTTCTCTTTCTTTTTCTTTTCCTTCCCAGTAGTTAGTGGCTTCCCTTCTACTTCATTCCCTTCCTCTCCTACTCCTTCTTCTGCAAATAATCAAGCCACTACTGTTGTTTCTACTCCCCTCTCTAATGTTCCCTTTTCTTCACTTCCCCTTTCTTCTAATCCTTTGTCTTTTGAGCACTTCTCCATAGTTCCTACCACTTTCTCCATTCCATCCACTTCCATTTCATTATCTGTTTCCCAGCAGCTAGTAGCACAGTAGCACCCTCTTCAGTTGTTGTATTTACCGCTTCTACTCCTCCATCTCCCACAAATCCATCATTCCCCATTTCCGTTCCATGGCCTGCACATCTGCTGGTCATCACTCCATTCATTTTCATTTTTTCAACTCAGGTGCTTTTCACTACTGCCATGGAGATCCTTTCACAACACCTGGTGATTACCCAGCTCCACCGAGCTAGGCAAAATGCAGTCGTTCAAGAAATAAGGGAAGTTCTGCTATTCTACAAATTTCTGTTGAAGATCCTATTTTGAGTGCCGAGTGCCAGCAAGAGCTTGTTGCAGCAGCCCGCAGAGACGTCCAACATCAACCAACACTCACTTTTTCTGCCCCTCCAGCTTCTTGACTCTGTTTCCCAATGGATAAAGGCCTGAGATTCGTGCATACAGTAGAACTGTATACCCCGCGAGCCGCCAAGAATGTTGGCATTTTTGCCACATTGTTTTTGTTGTTACTGTTCATGCAAGAGAATGCACAAATTGTAGAGATACTCACTCCTTTGTTTGTCCCTCCAAGCACTTGAAAAGGTCAGAAATCGCTACAATTGTGAAGTGTCAGCAATATCGCGACCTGTTGCAGTTTCATGGCGTCCGATGAAGAAAAGAGCTAAGTAAAGAAAATGTCGCGATATCGCGACATGTCGCATTTTCGCGACCTGTCGTGTTTTCGCGGCTAAAAGCAGCCAAAGGAAGCAAGGGAGTAAAATATGATGATATCGTGACATGTTGGATTTTCGTGCTAGGAGCAACAAAAGGAAGCAGTAACGGCAAAATTGTCGTGACATCGCGACATGTCGCATTTTCGTGACTTGTTGCGGTGAGGAAGTGAAACATGAAAAATTGTCGCGATATCGCGACATGTCACGTTTTCGCGACTTGCAGTGGCAACAGAGCACAGTGATAGAAAATGTCGCGATATCGCGACATGTCGCATTTTCGCGACCTAGAAAGGGAGATAAAGGCAAATGGAGAAAGATGTCGCGATATCGCGATATTTTTGGAAACAAAGCCAAGCAAGAGAAACTTGTCGCGATATCGTGACAAGAAGCGGCAACAAAGGAGAAGACAGAAAATTGTCGCGATTTCGCGACATGTTGGGGCGGAAGAGCAAAGCCGGAGAATACTCGACATGTCGCATTTCTCAGGAAAAAAAAAGACAAGAGAAGAACATGTCGCGATATCGCGACATGAGTTGTGAACAAGCAAGAAAGACAAGAAAAATGTCGCGATTTCGCGACATGTTGCAAGAAGAAAGGCCAAGAAAGAGGAAGATGTCGTGATTTCGCGACATGTTTCAGAAGAAAAGGACAAGAAAGAAAGAGAAGATGTCGCGATTTCGCGACATGGTGAGTTTTCGCGACTTAGAGCAGCGAAGAAGGCGAAGAAGGAAAATGTCACGATTTCGCGACATGTTGTGAAGAAAAAGCTGAACGGAGAGAAGATGTCGCGATATCGCGACATGTCGCATTTTCGCGATTGGTGGCAAGAAGAGAAAGCAGTAAGGTAAAAGTGTCACGATTTCGCGACATGTCGCATTTTTGCGACCTGTCTCATTTTCGCGACAGAAGCAACAACAAAGGCCCGATACAGTTCAGTCTGCATTTTTCCTCCAGAATTGCATAGGAGAACGTGAGGAGAAGATAAGGATCAAATAAAAGCTCTCCAACTGATTTTGAGATCGTGGTCAAAGAAGTCTCCAAGATTAAATGTTGTTGTTTACCTATGTGCGCAAGATGGAAGAACATGAGGCAGTTTTCGATGCCACCAAAATTAAAGACACCTCCAGTATTAAAAGTTCTTGTTCGTGATCTCCTAACAACTTCCGGCTTGCCCTGATAATGGTCATTTAATGAAGAAATATGGTCCCTTGTTTTTGTTTAATTTTCAGTTTTGATCCATAAAAAGGGACTGTCATTTCTCCGAGGCAGATTAAGGGGGATTGTTTCTCTTTTCAAGTGCATATTTTGTGGATCGCTTCTTCAAAATCTGTTTTATGTATTAAATGCTGTGATTCGAAAGGAAGAGGAAAGACCTCTATAAATACCAATGTAAAATCTCAAGCAAAGGGAGGAGGACCTTTTTGCAGAAATTGAAGCAGAAATCCTAGATGCATTTTGCTCTATTCTTAGTGTCTTCTGGAGTTGGTGATCCAAACTGTTGTTCAAGTTTTGCTTTCTGTCTGAGTCACTTCTGTTAGTCTAGTGTTAATATAAGTTGAATTCTGTTGTTCTGGATTTGGCTGTATTTGCATTTGAACGTTTGGAGTACAATTGGAAGCGAACTTACGGCTAATGCTTGATCCAATTTCTGTATATGCATTCTAAGAATAAGTTGTTGTTTAGCTTCAGGATCTAGTTGAGGTTATTTGTTGTTTGAGGTTGTTCTCCCCATTAACTATCGGCTTCGGCCATATTTCCATCTCTTTTTGTTATTTCCCATTTCTTTCTGCATTTCCCATTTCTTTCCTGCATCCTTATCTTGAAACAAGTTTAGACTAGTTTGGGAGCCAACCCTCTCTGGAGATTGGCCCGGGAGACTTCTCTTTCTCTCGGCCTTTCAATGTTGGCCGAGTCTAGGGCGCACAAGTGATGAAATCTTGTACTTAGGCAGATTTGTGTCCAACACATTGATAAAATCTCTTTCTTTCTTTCTGTACACAGTCTAGGAAACATACATTGGAATCATCCCCCATATTCCATTTAATGTGATGGAAGGAGAACACATTAACCACTTTGAAATCAATTAAAATAAAAATACTTGCATGCATTGACGCTTGTATTATATTCCACAATTGCTGAAAGATGGCATTAGATAAACAGATGAATGGTAATTGTAGCATCCTTAGGCAGAAACAGTAACAAGGTCCTATTCAGCTTCTCATGGTTGGTAATAGGTATTGTTGGTTACGAATCTGCCATGAGGAAAGGATTTGTTGTTATTGCGCCCAGATTCGCCCACCAGATTGAAAGGCCGGTAGGAAGGAATGCATCCCGTGCCAATCTCCGAAGAAGGTCGGCTTCCTGTGGGGTTTTGTTTAGATAAGAGTGCAGGGAAAGAGATAAAAATGCAGAAAGAGATAAAAGTGCAGAAAGGAATTCCAAATGTGATTGGAGTTGGGTGGGGGGAATAAGCAGCACGGCAACGAATCAATCACCACTACTAACAGCATTCATCTACAAGCACACATTGAAACTACAGCTATCAGCTATCCTATGTATCCTCTATCTATGCATTCCAAGAATACTTGGTCACCAAATGCCAGAGTCCAGAGTTCAGTACAACAGCAAGCAATGACACAAGAAACATGAGGCAGAAATGACAAGGAGAGGCAGCATACAAGATAAAAGACAGTAAGCAGAGCCAAGTATATGCTTATATTTGAGGCAAACGCACAACTACAATTGTCCCCTAGCAATATATTCCCCTTCCACCCAACTCCAATCACATTTGGAATTCCTTTCTGCACTTTTATCTCTTTCCGCATTTTTATCTCTTTCCCTGCACTCTTATCTAAACAAAACCCCACAGGAAGTCGGCCTTCTCCGGAGAATGGCACGGGAGGCATTCCTTCCTTCCGGCCTTTCAATCTGGTGGGCGAATCTGGGCGCAATAACAACAAATCCTTTCCTCATGGCAGATTCGTAACCAACAGGGTATAACATTTATAATTAATTTTTAGGCTACTATAATTAGTATAACATGTATTAATATTTTATGCTAATTTGCCAACCAAAGAAAATGATCCAAATAAATAAAGAGATCAGAAAACATCAAGAAGACCAGCTGAGCACTCTAGACACTTGTCCAAACCCGGTTATTGACGTAGTTGATGAGTTGTGATGAACATGGTACCTAGACTACTGTTGGTTATGAATCTTCCATGAGGAAAGGATTTTGTGTTAACGCGCCCAGATTCGCCCACCAGATTGAAAGGCCGGAAGGAAGGAATGCCTTCCGTGCCAATCTCCGAAGAAGGCCGGCTTCCTGTGGGGTTTTATGGTTTAAGATGAGAGTGCAAGAAAGAGATAAAAATGCGGAAAGAATTTACAGATGTGATTGGAGTTGGGTGGGGGGAACTAACAGTACAGCAACACATCAATCACCACTACTTACTGCAACATAAATACAAAGCATAACCAGAAACTGCCAAATCTAAGTATACTTTTTATATAAAGAAGTGTACGCACAGCTACAATGGTCCCCTAACAGACATTCCCTCCAAGGAACTAACAGTACGACAACGCATCAATCACCACTACGGACAGCAACATAAATACAAAACGTAACCAAGAAATGTCAGATCCAAGTATATGTGTTATGCAGAGAAGTGTACGCACAGCTACAATGGTCCCCTAACAGACATTCCCTCCAAGGAACTAACAGTACGGCAATGCATCAATCACCACTACGGACAACAACATAAACATAACACACAACTGAAGGAACTGCTACCTAATTTATTCTATGTATCCTCTGATCTATGAAGTCCAGGAGTACTTGGCCATCAAATGCTGGAGTTCAGAGTTCAGCACAACAGCGAGCAATGACACAAGAAATATGACAAAGAGAGGCAGCATACAAAATAATAGTAGAACAGAGCCAGGTATATACTTTATATTAAGAAGCAGAAGCACAGCTACAATGGTTCCCTAACAGACATTCCCCTTCCACCACTTACAATGAAAACGTGGTGGCTATTTATAGCCCGAGTCCCTCCCGATTACATTAATGGGCACAAAGTCCCAGTCAAACATTAGCTTACAAAAGCGGCCATGGAGCTGCTGATGCTGACTTTTGTCGGGCTGGACTGTACCTGCAGCATGGTCTCCCTGGAGGCTATACAGATACGTGGCAGCGCGTTAGGTAGAACTTCTCATTGGCAGGAATGCGGGTAGCTGAAGCAAGTAGAACCTCCAATTAGCTTTAAATGAGGCAGCTGGAATAAGTAGTGCAGCCCATGCTTGTTCGTGTGCTCGGCACGTCTCGACTCGGATCCCAAAGTTGGACACTTGTCGGATGATGATGCTTGACATGTGTCTGCCTTGAAAGGCAGTTCATCCAACTTTGCCCAGGATCAGAGCACCATCGGGTAGCACAGGTAGAAAACAGCGCAGTCGGGAAGGCCTTCATGCCTTGGGTGCATTTCTGAGTTTATTCCCCTACTGCGCACCTGTCAAAGGGCGCACTCCGACTTCGCTGCGAAGTCGGGTTGCGCACAGGTGAAAGCTGATTTCTGCCGCCGTACGGACTTCGCCCTGGAAAGGGGGCGCACTCCGACTTCGCTGCGAAGTCGGGTTGCGCCCCAGCACTTAGTCATTTTTCCTGCCAGCCTGCTACCAAGTGCGCCCAGAAAGCAAGGCGCACTCCGACTTCGCTGCGAAGTCGGGTTGCGCCCAAAACACTTGTTCTTCTGGTTGATTCTGTCGCACTGCGCACTTTGCACTCCTGCTGCGCTCCAACTGGAGGGCGCACTCCGACTTCGTAGCGAAGTCGGATTGCGCCCTGACACTTAGCCATTTTTCAGGGCAACTGCTGTCATTTTTGAGATTTGACTGAGGGGCTCAAGAGAAAGAGGGAAGAATGAAAATGTAGGGAAGAGAGAGAAAGGGGGAGAAGAGGAAGCGGAAAGAGAGGAAGAGGGAAAGGGAAGAGCAGCTCTCTTACAAAAATTGAAAACATTGCACCCTGTGCAAAATGTGGCAACAACTACCTGCACCACCACATGGTAGACATAAATAGACTCCATAATGGTTCCAAAAAAAGGTGAATGTACAGTCAGTTCAGAAAAACCAGGTCATCTGAACTTCACTGCATAAGATGGTCCAGAATACAAATTAATTGTCATAACTCATAAGAACTGACAGGATGGCAGCAGATCTTCATGTGGATGACAAGTTAGTGGGACCCATGGTAAGTCATTGACATCCAAGATAAGATTTACAGGCCAAGTCTTGGCAATTATGACTGTTGATCTTCTATCATTTCTGTACTGTAACAGTTTGGGAAAACTCAGTTGACCCAATGCCAAACCATCAACTTTTCCATACAAATGCAATGAATTCTGCTTGAAAGGGTTTTCTTTGGTAAATTTGTGCGGTGCTGAGAAGGTTATTGGGTTACACAGGCAGCAAAGGGGTCATAACAGACCCCATGAGCAAAGTCCAAAGTTTTTCATAATCCAGATATTGACAAATTGTCATTGTGCCATGTTTTAAATTTAAAAAGGAAATAATTTTTTTCACTGTAGATTTTTTAATCCCCACTCGGGTTTTCTCTACACAAATCTGGTGTCTATCTTTGCATGAATTGCTGCTATATTTCTTTTCCATAATGTTCCTTCAATTTCTGATAGACTTAAATAGTTAATTATTAATTGAGCATGTATTTTTGAAACTCGCTAATTTCAACCATAGACATATCAATCAGTTTATAAATTATCAAAATTTAGATGTCACATATTGTATGAGAGACCAACTACCACTTGAGTAGTAAAGTTCGTACATCCTATCTCCACCTATCTCCACTGTTGGGAGTCATAAGTGTTCTTCTAACACTACAACTCTGCATAATGGTAAGGATAGATTTGTGCCTCATTGCCCACATTTGAGGGTAGCCATCAGGGCTTCAACACCTTCTTCCTCTCGTATGTGGCAGTGCAGGCCGTATGACTATGGCCCTCTAATGGAGAATATCGACAACTCCTTTTTTCTTGAAGAGTTGCAAAGAAATTAGCTTACCAACTGCTTGCCCTCATCTACTAGTTCCTCTTCCATGGATGCTAGGAGAGTTTTGAGAAGTCAGACTTTATGCTCTCTCAGGATTATCCAACCAGCCCCCATTAGCTGTGGCCCCTAGCAATTCTGCTGAGAGTATCATCAGATTTTGTGTTGGCTCTTTTGGGATAGTTGGTGATGATGATAGCTCTGCTTCTACTTCTTCTCCTACTTGGCATTCTACCACTAATTAGAGTTGGCACTTGGATCCTCTTGAGCTCTTCTCTATTTCTTTCTTTTCCTTTGACTGTTGGTTCTCTATCTCTTCATCCTTAAATGCAACATGTTAGGGCTTATCCATTTTTAGGTCCTTCTCCTCGAGGATGTGATAAGATGGCGGACAACAGTTTAACTTTAGTTAAGTTCACTCTAGTCTCTAGTTTAGTTTATTAATACTTTCTTGGTAACTACAATGCTTTGTAACATCATTTTTATGTAGTCCCATTGACTGAATTTGGTCATTCATGGATGTTAATAGAATTAGCTTATGTGAAATGATTTTCTATCGGTTGTAGAATGTGCAATTACAAGTCAGAAAACCACTGGTTTTCAGCAATGTTAAAGATCCCTGTACTAACATCCAAGATCTATTTTTAGCTATCTACTCATTATGGTTTAAACTTTTCAAATATCCCTTGAGCAGAATAATTATCACTCATCTAGTTAATTCCAACCAATAACATAATTGTCTGCTAGTCAGCTTCTAAGAAAGAATTTATAGAAGAAAGCAAGTTCGCTAAAACTATTGGCTGAAACAGACTCCAGTCCGAAATGTGCCATTCTTTAAGAGTCAAGACATAGGTTTATGCTGCAGTGTAAACATTTACTTGAAATCATCCCTACAATTGCTTATGAGAATATTTCCTACCATGGGTTTGCCTTATCTCAACTAGCTTTATTGCTGAGAAGAGGACAGCTTTTAAAAAACCTTATGGTGGGAGGAAGGTGAAAAGTCATGATCCATTACGGTCAGTCTAAGGTTTTTATTTGTATTGATGATAAATCTTTTCTTTAGCATACTGTTTGTTTTTGTTTGATGTAAACTCTGCAGAGTTATGGATTGCTTGGAGTTTGAATGGGAAGTAGACAACATTAATACAGGATTTCACAGAGGGTAAGACCATGGATTTTTTGATAATTTTCTTTTAATAGGTAAGATAAGAGGAAGAACAAACTTCATGCAATGAGCGATAGAAACTAATACTTCATTCATGCATTTTAGATACTTTTAGTAAAAGAGAAATGGGTTACTAAATTACTTACCTATTTTATTCTCATTCATCTAATACTTACCTCATATACTGGGAAGGCATTCGTCAGCATGGTCAAGATGCAACTAAAACATCCACTATTGGTGAGAGATAATGTTGCCTAAGAATGGATGATTAGGAGTACTAGTAACAAAGGGGTCAGTGGTGGATTGTAAAGTTAGGGTTAAATCCTCTTCATGTTTCTGCCGCTGCTGCTTCCTCTAACCTGTGTAGCTGCTTCCTCCATGTGGACAAAGAACAGAAGGAATGCATCATGTAGACCTGGGAGGCATTAGAAGACAGAGAATCCTGCCAACTCTTCCTCCATGCTTCAGCCAATGTTAAAATGTCAGACCTCCATTTCTCCTTCAAGCGCTATGCACATCCCTGTCCATTCTCCTCTGCAACTGTAATGTCCCAAAAATAAATATTTTTGTAAATGTCTCCTACACTTAATTATAAAAGTGAAAAAAAGGGTTCATGTGACTAGGAGACATAACTTAAGTTGTGTTTATTTATGTTTTATGTTTTTATGTTTTAATAAGGCACTTTAAGTGATTTTAGGGTTGGGAGATGTCAACTCCAAATTAGAACATCACCCTATATAAGGGAGTGAGACGTCCCATTTTGGGTATGTTATGTTGATATCAGAATTGAATATTGAAACCCTAGAGGTTCCATGAGTTGAGATTGCAGGTCTTGCTCATTCCCATAGTGCATTGGAGGTGCATGGTTGGGGTATTGGCAATATCATTGTAGGTGTTATTGTCCTAAAATATCAAAAATAAAAAAAAAGAGGCATCCGTGAGGAGTTCGTGGCATTTTTGGGAGCATTTGTGTCGTGTTTCAGATCTGTTGGCAGCCCCCAACCCTACGCTTGTATTTGGGGTCATTTTTGAGGAGTTTTTGCATCTGTTCAACCTTGGGGAGCTGTTGTATTGGTTTGACAATATTTAATATATGATATTGGCTGATTTCTCCTCATATTTGTGTTATTTTATGAGCAATTTCTAAGTTATTTCCTTGCTGTACTTAATTTCTGCATTTTCGTATTAAGGGTTTGCTGTTTCTTAAAAAGGGACATTATAAGTGGTATCAGAGCTGGAATCTTGCCAGCCTGTGGTTAGTTTCAGCATTTTCAGTGTTTTTTCAGTTATTCGTGGTGATAAGTGTGTTTCTGTGGTGAAAAGTTGTGCCCTAGTTGTTAGAGTTACTATGTTAGTAACTATGATTATTACCTCATTTACGTAATATTTAAGTTTCACCTAGGTAGATATAATTTACCACATGATAAAAAGTAATTTCTTACTTTTTACCACTAGTAGTTACTATTACCAGTTACCTTGGTTAGTAGTCTATCTTACTGTCATTTCCCTTTGGACAGCAGATAGGTTAGTTGTTAGTAGGTTAAGCGCTTTTATCTCATAGCGTGTTAGTTGTTAGCGTAGACATAGGATCTATTGTTAAATACTCTATTTTGTAACCTACTTAATCCTATAGCTATCCTATGCTATAGTTGATGAGATTAATCAATAATAATTCTTGTCTTACCTTTTGTAACATTGGTATCATCGCAGTCGGGTGGCCTAATACGAGCTCCGCTCGTTCCACCCAACCTGGACCTGGCACGGTCTTCGAGGGCCCTACTGGCCCTCAGGACCTGCACGGATCCCTAGGCGGGCCCGCAGGCCCACATCATCGAGAGGCCATGGGAGGGCCCGTAGGCCCACATCACCGGGCCGCCATGGGAGACGGCCCGCAGGCCTAGACAGATCTGACAACATTATGTTGTCCGACCTGTCAGGCCTGACAGGCTGACATAGGAGGGCCGACGAATGACCCAACCCGGGCCCCGCGCGCCAGGAGCCCCCTGCCGGTGACCGGAGATTTTTTTTCTCCAGCACGACCGCGGGATCCGAAGCCGACCTCCACGAGAGGGCAGGAGCGCCCTCCGTGGGAGGCCACGTGGCAAACCCAATCGGGAGTGCCTAGAGGGCAGGAGCGCCCTCACACTCCCGGCCGAGCCCACTGACAGGGGGACAACCCTGTCAGGACTCCGTCCCACCGCCGATGACCAAAAAGAGAGGGCAGGCGCGCCCTCCTTATTCGGCGACCGGACCGACAACCGGCGACCGACCACCTAAGGAGGGCAGGTGTGCCCTCCCCCAGGCGACGACCGGATCGACCCGCCGTCCGGCGACCGGAATCCGAGAGGGCAGGCGACCCTCCGAATTCCGACGACCGGCAAGGCGACCACCGACTGGAGCCAGGGCAGGAGTGCCCTAGCTCGACACAGGTGCCACGTGGCACACGCACCTAACAGACGACGCAGACCAGAAGGACCTGTTGTCACATTTTGCACAGGGGTGCCATGTTTTTAGTTTCTGCATATATGCTGCTCTTTTCCCTTCCTTCACCTCATCTTCCCTTTTCTTCATCTCTCCCTTTCTTCCCCTTCCTTGCAGCTTCACTCCCTCTTCTTCTTTCCCCCTTTCTTCCCCCAGCAAAACTTCAGCAAGTGTGCCTTGAAAAGTTTCTAAGTGTTGGGGCGACACCCGACTTCGCAGCGAAGTCGGAGTGCGCCCCTCAGTTGGAGCGCAGTAGGGAACCCGAAGTGCGCGACAGGACAGGAAATAATTGAAAATTTGGCTAAGTGTCAAGGGCGACACCCGACTTCGCAGCGAAGTCGGAGTGCGCCCTTCTTCCTGGGCGCACTAGGGGAACGGTCTGTCAGAAATTCAGCTAAGTGCTGAGGGCGACACCCGACTTCGCAGCGAAGTCGGAGTGCGCCCCTTTTCCAGTGCGCAGTCCGAACAGCGGATGAAGACAGCCAAGCACCGGTGCGCAACCCGACTTCGCAGCGAAGTCGGAGTGCGCCCTTTGACCGGTGCGCAGTTGGGTAAAGTCAACCCAGAAATTTGCTAAGGCAAGAAGGCCTTCCAACTGCGCTGTTTTCCTCCTGCGCAACCCGATAGCGCCGGATTCCTGGCGAAGTTGGATAAACTGCCTTTCAAGGCAGACACGTGTCACACCTCAACATCCGACAAGTGTCCATCTCCGGGATTCGAGCCAGGACTTGACCGCGCAAGGACAAAGCATGGGCAACACTACCGGCACCATCTGTCATCATTTAAGCCGATGTGAAGTGCCATCTGCCGCACCTGCCCGCATTCCTGTTGACCGGAGACTTGACCCAACGCGCTGCCACGTAGCTGTACCGCCTTCAGGGACACCATGCTGCAAGGACAGTCCGGCCCGACAGAAGTCAGCATCAGCAGCTCCTCAGCCGCTCGTGTCAGCTACTGTCTTGTCTGGGACTTTGTGCCCATGAATGTAATGGGGGGGAATTTTGGGCTATAAATACCCACCACTTTTCCATTGTAAGGTGGTGGAAGGGGAATATATTGCTAGGGAACAATTGTAGCTGTGCGTTTGCCTCAAATACAGACATATACTTGGCTCTCCTTCTTGTCTTTTATCTTGCATGCTGCCTCTCCTTGTCATTTCTGCCTCATGTTTCTTGTGTCATTGCTTGTTGTTGTCTTGAACTACGGACTCCGGCATTTGATGGCCAGGTATTCCTGGAATGCATAGATAGAGGATACATGGGATCGGCTGATAGCTGTAGTTTCAATGTATGTTTGTAGATGAATGTTGTTAGTAGTGGTGATTGATTCGTTGCCGTCTTTGCTTATTCCCCCCACCCAACTCCAATCACATTTGGAATTCCTTTCTGCACTTTTATCTCTTTCCGCATTTTTATCTCTTTCCCTGCACTCTTATCTTAACAAAACCCCACAGGAAGCCGGCCTTCTCCGGAGATTGGCACGGAAGGCATTCCTTCCTTCCGGCCTTTCAATCTGGTGGGCGAATACGGGCGCAATAACAACAAATCCTTTCCTCATGGCAGATTCGTAACCAACAGTTTCTCTGGCACGCCCGGTGGGACATGGTAGTTTCCCACCCCCAAACAGAATCGAAGTACTAGTGCTCGCTTCATTGCTGTTCAAAATCAGAGCACCTGGCGACTCTGCAAATTATCTGAACATTCTCTGAGTCCGCGAAGACCGGTCCTAACGCCTTCATGCTAACAAGAAGGTGGCGAGCAAGGAATCCGGGAAGCCAGTCTAACCTTTACGAAATCGACATTGCCGCTCCAGGCGAGCGCGTCAGGCTGGCTGATTACCAAGCTCGCGAAGAAGAAATCCAAGAAGAAGCCGAGGCTGAAATCGAAGAAGCCGAAGCTGAAATTGAAGAAGAGGCCGAAGAAGAATCCACATCTTCGGACAGTTCCGATACTGAGTACACTACCGGGTCAGAAGCAGACATGGCTGCTCAGCAAGATGATGATGATCTTTTCCCAGCAGTGGACTCTACGGGGCCCTTGGCCCTGGCCGGACAGCAAGCTGTGCCTCCTGCTGCCTTAAAGTCTATCCCTACGTACGACGGCTACGGCAAGACGGCGTATGAACACATCCAGGACATTCTCGCCCTGGCTGCGCTACACTCCATTACTGACGAAAGTGTGAAGACCCGTCTGCTAGCCCTTTCCCTTAGGGGAAAGCTTCTCTACTGGTGGAGATCATTGCCGAGAGGGATCCATCACGGGGTGGCGACGGTTAGCCGGCAGACTCGTGAAAGGATGCAACGAGTCTGCGACCCCTCTTCTTTGTTGCATCAGTTCCAAAGTATTCAGAGACACCCCCAAGAGGAGGTGTCAGACTTCAACATCAGGTTTGCGAGGTCTTGGAAACGAGTTCCTCGCGAACTCCGACCGTCAACGGGTCAGGCCGCCTACTACTACCTGAGGTCTTTCAACTCAGACATTTGCCTGCTGCTGAAGGTTGCCAGAATCAACACATTCCCTGCTCTGTACGAGGCTGCCCAGCAAGCTGAAATGGATATCATTTCCATCGGCAGGCTTCCACACAGAGTACAACCGCCCATCTACCCTGATTTTCCCCGATCACAGTATCCGTCAGCCTCTGGTTCGGAGCCGTCCACTTCAGGACAGCAACCCCAGCAGCAATGGAACCCGGCGCCGGTCGTGAACCCTTACGGCCCGCCGCAGGTTCATTATCCGCCTCCTCGTCCTCCACGTTTTCCAGCACTTCCTGCTCCTCCACAACATGCACAATATTCAACTCCTCCTCCATTGGCTGCATTGCCTCCCCCAGCTCAGTTGCCGCCGCCTCCCGATCATGATATTCAGAATCAAATTCTTCAGGAGGTACGGGCTCTGGCCTCTGGCTATCATACCATGTCTAACGACATGACTGTTCTGAAAAAGAAGCAGGCCCAGATGGACCTGGCTCCAAGGAGGCCATATCCGCCTCCGGCGTTGACAAAGGATCGGCCCCCTGAGCAACATTTGCAACGGCGGCCCCCTCCGAGGAATGCTGCCATTGAAGAGGAACCTGGTACTTCAGACCAGGTCAACTGGTGCACCACGTGCAACGACCCGCATGACGAGGATGACTGTACACTGCACCAACACTACCTCCAGACCTTGGCCGGCAGCGCCATTGAGGACGAAGAGCTCTACATGATCCTGGGCGACGAAAGCAATTTCGCCGTCTCAGACGAAGTTCCGATGCCGCCTCCTGCCAAGGAAAACAAGAAGTCTGCCGAAGTTGCAGCCAAGCCTTTAAAGGTGTACGCCCGGAGAGATAAGGCGCAACCTGAGGAGCTACCGCCCTACAAGAGACTGTGGCCTTACACAGCCAAAGACAAGGCTCCTCCGGCGAAGACTCCCGCAGTCAAGCCTCCTGTAGCCAGACCTCTTCCGGCTAAAGCTCCCGCTGCTCAGCCTCCGGCTGAAACAAAAGAACAAGCTCAGGAGAGGCTGAGATATCCGTCTCTGACCAAGAGACGGAGAGTTGAGGCCACTCAACAGTACCGGACGAAGTATGAGCCGGCGAAAGAAGCGGAAGCAGCAAGCACTTCGGGCTACAGCATAGTAGACGAGCTGAAGAGAACTCCCGCAAGAATCAGCATGTACGATGCTCTTCAGCTCCCAGGCCGGGGTTGATCTGCTGCAAGAATCCCTGAAGATTATGAAGAACGACAAGCAGATACGGCCCGCTGTCCTGGTGCAACCCCTAACAGTCTCAGCCATTGGGAAGAACAGACCACCTCCCTTCTATCCGTCATTACGGATGCAAGGGTACATAGTACACAACTGCATGGTGGACTCTGGTGCTTCTACGACCGTAATGCCGAGAGCCGTCTGCGATGAAATCGGGATGGAGTACACAAGGAGCAGCCAAGGCGTGCTGCAACTAGACGGCACCCCTGTCAAGACAGTCGGTGTCATAAAAGACATCCCCATTCGGCTGCACAAAGCTCTCGACATCGTGGTCATCCGGGAGGTTGTGGTCGTTGACTTGGAACCCTACTTCGGCATGTGCCTCTCCAGGGAGTTCACGGCGAAGTTGGGAGGGTATTTATCTCTGGACTACTCGCACATGGAAGTGCCCTTCAAGGGAAGGAGACTGAAGATTTTCAATGAGAAGCCTTCCACTTACTTAGTAGAGAAGATACCCGGGGAAGAGCCTGAGGACTGCATGGTTCAGCTATCAGAGGAAGAACTGGTAACAGTGGATATGACAGAGCAAGCTCTCGAGCAGCTGCAAGTAGAAGACGAATTCTCCTTGCGGGACTTCAACGCTGTAATTGAAACTGAGCAAGGCTGCTACACCATTGTTCAGCCTGAAAGGCTCGACAAGTCAGCCAGGAGAGAAGTAGGACCAGCACCTGAAAAGCTGTGGAAGCTTTTCTTTGACGGCGCACGATGCAAAAATGGCGCCGGTGCGGGAGTACTTTTGGTTTCCCCAACCGGGATCCAGAAGGATTACACCTACAGGCTGGCCTGGAGCTGTACAAACAATGCGGCGGAGTACGAAGCCCTGTGCTTGGGTTTGCGAAAGGCGGAGAGACTAGGGATCAAACATCTGCAGATCTACGGAGATTCAGAACTGGTGTGCCACCAGGTCACGAACAAGTGCGCCTCCAAAAAGCACTATCTCAAGGCGTACCGGAATCGGGTCTGGGATCTGATGGAGTCTTTTGACTCGTTGAATGTCAAGGCTATTTCACGAGAGAAAAACAAGCATGCTGACATTCTGGCGTCTGTTGGAGCCAGGTACATTCCGGCTGATGACACTGTCCAGAAGCCGAAGCCGGTTCGTACTATTTACAGGCCTTCTGTGCCTGATAAGGACACCCACTGGCAGGTGTTTGACTGTGACGAGGAGATCGTCACATTTTTGGTAAATGAAGCCTGTGCAATCGAAGGTAGAGACCCTGATGACGAGCAATATGAGGGGTTAATACAGTTAAAAAATAATCATGTCCCAAAAGGACTGATTACTCTTGAGAGTCTATTTGATCAAAATGACGAGCCATATCTCACCGGATCAAAGTAGACCCGAAGCGATATGCTGACACGGAGCTGGAACCTGGTAAATCAATCAAGGTCGGGACAGACTGCACCTCGGAGGAACTCGAGCAGATCAGAGCATTGTGTCGAGAGTTCCCGGACATAGTAGCCTGGAGCTACCAGGACTTGAAGGGGTATGATAGAGAAATAATCCAGCATACCATCGAGCTAGAAGATGGCGCCAAGCCATTCCGGCAAAAGCAGAGGGCCGTCAATCCAAAAATCGAGGCCATGATGAAGGCCGAGCTCTTGAAGATGCTGGAAGCCAAGATCATCTACCCCATCAAGCATTCATCCTGGGTTGCGAACTTGGTTCCTGTGAGGAAGAAGAACGGAGACATTCGTCTCTGTGTGGACTTTAGAAATCTGAATCAGGCCTCCCTCAAGGACCATTATCCGCTGCCCCAAATTGATCAGATCCTCCATATAGTTGCTGGAGCCCAAAGATTTTCCCTCTTAGACGGTTTTTCCGGCTACAACCAGATATGGGTCAAGGATGAGGACCAGCACAAGACGGCGTTCACCACCAAATGGGGAACGTTCGCCTATCAGCGCATGCCTTTCGGCTTATCCAATGCTGGCGCCACATTCCAAAGAGCCATGGACCTGGCCTTCCGAGAGCTGCTTAACAAAGTAATTGTCATCTACTTGGATGACATGACTGTTTTCTCTCACAAGCGAGAAGATCATGTTCCCCACCTGCGGCAAATATTCGAAAGGTGTCGTGAATTCGGCATCTCCATAAACCCGAAGAAGTCTGTCTTCGCGGTGAAAGAAGGAAAGCTGCTGGGGCCTGGCATCCCGAAAAGGGGCGGCCCAAGACCCCCGGGGGGGGGGGCCCCCCCCCCCCACCCAATCGAAAGAAAGGGGGGGGGCCCCCCCACCCCCGGGGGGGGGGGCCCGGCCGCGCGGAGCGCCGGGCGGGGGGGGGGGGGGGGGGGGGGGGGGGGGGGGGGGGGGGGGGGGGGGGGGGGGGGGGGGGGGGGGCGGGGGGGGGGGGGGGGGGGGCCCGCCCCCCCCGGGCCGCGGCGCGGGGGGGGGGGGGGGGGGGGGGGCCGGGGGGGGGGGCGCGGGGGGGGGGGGGGGGGGGGGGGGGGGGGGCCCCCCCCGCCGCCCCGCCCCCGGCGGCGGGCCGGGGGGGGGGGGGGGGCCGCCCGGGCGGGCGGGCCGCGCCGGCGGCGCGGGCGGCCCGCGGCGGGGCCCGGCCCCGGCGCGCGCGCCGGCGGCCGCCGGCGCCGCCGGCCCGGCGGTCACAAGAGAGCAGGATGGATTGCCAAAATCCAGGAGTTCGACATCGAAGTGCGGCCAACCAAGTTAATCAGAGGCCGAGCCTTGTGCCAAGAGCTAGCCCGAAGCGCGGCAGCCGAGATAGCCGCCTGCGAGTGGGAGGATCCAGCAACACGCATCAACCTAGCCAACTCCTTACCCGAGGAGTGCGACTGGACAGATGAACTGGTGAGATACTTCTGCACCGGAAGATGTCCAGACCACATGAATGCCTCACAAAGAAGGAGGTTTCGGTTAGGTGCTTTGAAGTACACTCTTCGCCCCGAGGGGCTTTATTTTAAAAACATCGACGGCATCCTGTTGCGGTGCGTCAGAAAATCAGACCAGTCTAGGGTCCTCGGAGAATTTCACTCCGGGATGCCTGGAGGTCATCATTCCGCAAGGCCCACGGCCTTGAAAATAATCAGGGCTGGGTACTACTGGCCTACCCTGTTTACAGACGCTCATGCGGTCTGTACCAAGTGTGATCAATGCCAAAGATTTGCTGGCAGAAACAGAAAAGCACCCCTGCCCCTTCAACCGATCCAAGCCGAGACTCCGTTTCAGCAATGGGGTCTGGATTTCATCGGGGTGATTTCGCCGAACTCTGCAGCGGGCCACAAGTTTATCTTAACCGCCACCGACTACTTCACGCGGTGGGCAGAGGCGATCCCCACGAAGAATGCTGACCAAGAGACGGTCATCAGGTTCCTTGAAAGCCTGATTACCCGTTTCGGGGTCCCAGAATCAATAGTGACGGACAATGGTCCGGGGTTCGCAGGCGCAATACTCACGGAGTACACCAGCAAATTTGGCATCTATCACAAGATGTCTTCCAACTACTACCCGCAGGGGAACGGTCTCGCCGAGTCCACCAATAAAAATCTGCTGAAGATCATTCGAAGGACAGTAGAGAAGAACAAGAGGACTTGGCACCTGCTCCTGAATCGGGCGCTATGGGCGGACAGAGTTTCATTCAAGAAGTCCATCAAAACGTCCCCTTATGCGCTCGTGTATGGCAAAGAAGCTGTCTTGCCAACGCACATTGAAATACCCGCTCTCTGGATGCTTGACGAAGAAAGAGGCAGCGGGGATCCGGTGGAAGACAGACTTTGCCAACTG
Source organism: Wollemia nobilis (assembly GCA_028583015.1). Taxonomy (NCBI): domain Eukaryota; kingdom Viridiplantae; phylum Streptophyta; class Pinopsida; order Araucariales; family Araucariaceae; genus Wollemia; species Wollemia nobilis. The sequence continues at coordinate 5,527,775 of JAQPPZ010003212.1, forward strand.
CTGCAGTTGGAGGAAGACAGAGAAAAAGCGTACCAGGCCTTCACGAAACACGCTGAAGCAACACAAGGCTGGTTCGCAAAAGGCACCACTGCCCGAGTTTTCAAAATCGGGGACTTGGTGCTGAAATGGGACTCGTTGAAGGCGAAGCCCGGCAACCACGGAAAGTTCGATGCCCTCTGGGAGGGCCCCTATCAGATTGCCCGGGTTAATCAGTTCAACGCATATCTGCTTCGGGACATGGAGGGACATCCTCTCCCCATTCCCGTCAACGGGTTCCACCTGAAGATGTACCACCGCTGAAGGCGCCCGAAAGGGTCCTTCCTTGTACAGATTTCCCTTCTTGTATTTCCAGTTTTCCAGCATGTGAATATTTCAGTTTTTTATTTATAGTTTAAGTAGCCCAAGTCTGAGGCAAAAACCCGACTTCGCAGCGAAGTCGGGTAGCGCCCATCAAATGGTGCGAAGAGGGAAGGGAGCAGTTAAAAGAAAGTTGAGACGCCTGAAATGCTAAGTCCGGCAGCCCGCCCGACTTCGCAGCGAAGTCGGGCTGCGCCTTCCCCGAAGGGCGCAGTCGGATGGCGGACTTCAAATATAAAAGCGCCCCCTAAGTTTGCACTTCGCCCTTGGGCGAAGTCCGTTGGCGCCCCCGTTAACGTCGAATAACCGCGCCCATAATTGTGGGCGAAGTCGGATCGCGCCCGTTTTTTGGGCGAAGTCCGAGTGCGCCCCCTTTCTTGGGCGCTCCCTGGTAAGCTGGCGCCTAGAAACGTGAAGTCCAAGTTGCGCCCGTTTTCCGAGCGAAGTTCGGATTGCGCCCGTTTTTGGGGCGAAGTCCGAAGTTCGCCCAGATTCTGGGCGAAGTCCGAAGCGCGCCCTTTTTCGGGCGAAGTCGGACCACGCCTCCAATTCGGGGCGAAACCCGAACGGCCCATCACGGACAGCGCCAAAGTTTGAAAATACGGGCCCGGTGCAAAGTTCGACACATGGCAAGGTTGGGTAAATTAATTGCAAGGTCTTTTGGAAAGTGTGCCCAATTGACGCCAGTGACGTCAGCTACGGCACATGGTTCGAGAGAGTTTAAATGATTGCGCAGATTCCCATGAAGATACATTTAAAGGGTAAGGCGCGCTTGGGCCAACGACTAATAGGAACGTTTTTCAAAAAACGGGCCCATGCGCAGCCGCCAAGATCATAACGCCTCCACCAACCGAAAGCAAACTGCCCTAACTCCCTCCCTCGCGCCATTAATGAGCAGTCACTGTCTACAAAAGGACCCTGGCACAGCCAGAAAATTCATAACGTTCGAAGCTGACTCCCGGACCACAAAGAATAAAGCTGACAAGCTCTGAAGCTGCTGTTCCTGTCTCTGATTGTCTCGACAAGGATGGATAAAGGGAAAGCGCCCGTACAGGCGCAATCTAGCGAAGATCCGCGCGAAGCTGACAAGTCTCCAGAATCCAGCGACCATGAGAGCGCAGCGCCTCGGAAGGGCAAGAAAGCGAAATCCAGAACAAAGAGGCGCGTCGCTGGCCAGACTCCGCCGCCGCCAATCAATCGTCTGTCCGGGTACAAAGATGGTTCGTTCTCTATCAGTCTCACAAAGCTGCGTCTAACTATCGCAAAGTGGGTGGGTAAGGTTTCGCCTTCCCACCACCTCGGAGCCGCATATAATTCAAATCTTTGCCGGTTCCTGTGCCCTCCGACCCACTGGTGCCCGGAGCTGGTTGAGGTGATTGCCGAATATTATAAACCAGCTGCGCGGCAGGTATGCGATAACAGAGGAAGGGTGTTGTTCACTCTTTTCCGAGAGAGCGTCCAGCCAGCGTTCGCCCCAGGGCTTCAGTACAGCCCAGACGCAATTATCAGAAGGGTGAACATCGAAGAGCAGACCGACAGGTTTACTCAAACGAAGCGGATGAGAGAGTTCCTGGATTCAGAGCTGAAGACTCCGCTAAAAGCTGGACAATGGCCGACTGGCCCCATACCACTGGACCGTTTTGAAAACAAGTACATCTACGTCATCCTGGCATGGGCATGGGTCCTCGGCTGCGACTCAGACAGAGTGGTACGGCCATACCAGCTGGCAATGGCCGAATGTATCTTGCACGGAGAGTTCTACGACTCTACGGCGCAGAAAAGCGGGAAGCGCCCAATCTTCTACGACTGGGCGGATTGGTTGGCCTACGCAATTCATGCGAGCCTGGTGAGACTGCAGCAGAAGCAGTCAACGGACTTCCGGTTTTGCTCATTCCTCACATGGCTATGCCTGTACCATATGCATTACCGGATGAACGTCCCCGACCTGAGGAAAGCAAATGAACAAGGAGAGCCGCTCCCTGTGTACGAGTGGACTGAGGTCCTGTACCGGAAGGGCTCATTTTACGATTTTAACATCCAATTCCTAGGCCAGGCCATGGGACTATTCAACCGTGGCGCGACTCGCCCACCAGCGGCTATGACGAAGTCCCTGCGGGAAAATGAGTTCGGGGATACCTTCAGGCTGACCCAGGGTATTGTTGTCCGAATCTACGGATTCAAGGGAATGCCGTGTTTGTTGCCCTACTTCTGCACAGACCATCAGTTCGGGATAGAGGTGGCGCGGCAAATGGATTACGTCGAAGAGGAATTTGGCCAGGGAAAGAAAAAGGGTCACATATTTAAATATCCTATGACCTGGTCCAATGTCCAAGTCTTCGAAATAGGGCAGCATGTTTATCTTGAGCAGGAGCTGCTTGAGATGGGCCTGATTATGCTGCCGCAACGCTGGAAGTACGACCCAATCGGGGTCCGGGGAAGGTTCACACACATCTGTCCCAGACCTGAAATCATGCAAGAAAGGAGAAACAGGACAGGTGCAGACCTCCACTGGCGCATTCATTTGATGCAGTCATGGCCACCATGGCATGAGTTTTACTGTGAGGAGGTCACTTATGATCCAGAGCGAAACCCGGACCATCGGATGGAGTCAGCTGGTTTCAAAAGGTTCCTCGCTAATGTGGCGCCGCTCAACTGGCATAAAGACAAAATCCTCGAATGCTGGAAGATGAGGTGTCGCACGCAGCACGACAAATCAGGCCGGAAGAATCTTGTCGTTGATGATGAGTTTTCGGCACTTTATGATCAACACGTCGACACGTGGCAGCCCTTTGAATTTCGCAATTGCGTTCCCCGAGGCGCAAACATAAGGTATAAAAGAAGGGCTACCTCTCAGTCATTGTCAACCCCGGCGACTTCCAGCGCGACTCCGACCAGCAGCCAAGTGGGCCCGATGCAGACCGTAGCTCCTGAGGCAGTGCCCGAAGCGGCGCAAAGTTCAGAACGGTCAACTCCTGAGCTGGCCCCTCCTTCAGAGAAAACATCCACGCTGCCAGCCAGTGGACCAAGTGCGGCAGGTATTCTCCCAGCGCGACCCAGGTATAAGTTCACCGTGGGGACATCAGCGCCTGCCGCCCCTTTATTGCCGCTTCCTTCCGGACCAGCCCCAGCAGAGAAAAGAAAGAAAAAGGTCGAGAGGACCAAGCGTCCTAAGGAGCCAGTGCAGCAACCAGCCGCGGAACAGCCGCAAGCAGCAGCGCCGGAGGTTGTCTCTTTAGACAGCCCCGAACCGGAAACAGACATCCAAGCTGCGACCATCCCTCCAGCGTCGGCTCAGGCGGAGCCCGCAGGTACGTCTTCTGTTCCTATCGCCCAAGTCCGCGTCGGCCCTGCAAAAACCCCAGCCTCCGCTTCATCAGGGCAAGCCGTAGCCGCGTCTCCCGTTTCTCAAGCCACCCCACCGTCTAGTGGCCCGCACTCATTTGACCAGTTTGCTCAGGATCCCAACGCTTTTCAATCCCTGAGCCAAACCCTAGAGCCCTCACCCGCAGTTAGTGCCGGAGCCGCTCCTTCATCTCCGCATCCTTCGCCCCAGCCGACCGAAACCCTACCAGCGCCATCCACGCAGACTCCTGTCACTCCTAGGACCCAGTCGCCCTCAAAGGCTGCTACTCCCTCTGGTATCCCGCCTACTTCACTGTTCGCGGGAAAGATGCCGCAGCAAGCCCAGGAGCTGGAAGACCTCGATTTCATGAGCATCACCGAGGACCAGCCTCTGGCAGTAAGAGCCGTGGGGGGGTCAGCCTCCTTTCTTCAAGGCGTTAAGCGCAGAAGGGCCGAAGAGATAGCCGCCCCGGTCAAACGCACAAAGTTTGACCTAGATCGGAGAGTGCTTACCACGGAAAAGCTGATTCCTAAGGTGAAGAAGCCTCTCCGCGACATGACCGAGGCCGACTATGTGCTTCAGACAAAGGAGAAGAATTTCGACGACATTAACGAAGAATACGAAATCCGCGGTATTCGTCGTAAAACAGACAGCCTCCTTGTCAAGCATCTCGAGACCCAGGAGGCGCTTTTCCAGCTGCAGAATACCACAAGGCAGCTCGAAGAAGACTTGGCTAGGGCTACCGCGCAGTTGGGGTCAGCACAACAAGAAGTTGAAGACCTTAAGGCTCAGCTGACCGCCTCCCAGCAAACAGCCGAGCAAGAGAGAAAAGCAGCGCTAGAGCAGATTTCACAACTGCAAGATTCGCTGAAACAGGCACAGTCGCAGCTCGCAGAGAAAGCATCACAAGCGACGGCCTTTTCCAAGAGCAAGGCGAAGGAGATGCGCGCAAGTCTGCTACAAGGTTGCAAGCCCAACCTTGTCAAATCCTTGACAGTTTTGGATTTCGTATCCAAAATCGAAGAGGTATCTGCCCAGGGCAAGCCTGTGGTAGAGGAAGCCGAACACCAGGCGAGGCAACGGCTAGACCTGGCTACGAAACTTGAGGAGTTAGAGCGCGATGGCTTCCAAATCTCCCCCATGTCACAACTTGCCTCGGAGTGGGCAAATGCAAGGGTAACCTTGCACGCTTATTTTGCCAGGACAGAAAAGATCAGAACGGCCAGGAAGGCGCTAGGCGCCCTAGAGCATGAAAAGCACATCCTCCTGGCGCCCTTTCACGTTCTGTCCGAGCACGGGTGTCCGAGCTATGTCAGAGATGACGAGTTCCTCACCCTTGAGCAGGTTAAGAAGAACTGGCTGTCCTTCGAGGCAGATACAACTGAAATCGATAGCTGGACAGAACCAGTTCAAGAAGCGCAGGTCGCTCAAATGGTGGCGAAGTACTGCAAAATCAACTCTTCTCTGGAGGAGTTGGGCAAAAGATTTAACACCATTGACCTGCACGCGGTCGCTGCATTCCATGCAGTACTCAGAGAGATCAGCGACCCCACTCTCTTCCAAGCCGCAGTCTGGGATCAAGCTAAGGCTGCGCTCGAACGCATAAGCAGGCGGGAGGCCGAAAGTGGAGAGCCTTCAAATTCCGAAGGCGAGACCGAGGATGCAGCTGGTGAAAGCGACCCTGAAGAAGAACAGTTGCCGCGAGGAAAGCGACCGGAGCAGCAAAAGACAGGGGAAGGAAGTTCCTCTGCACCCAAAGGATAAAGGCATGGTTCATTGCGTCGAGGCGAGCTCGACACCCCGCGAGCCGCCAGGAATGTTGTCACATTTTGCACAGGGGTGCCATGTTTTTAGTTTCTGCATATATGCTGCTCTTTTCCCTTCCTTCACCTCATCTTCCCTTCTCTTCATCTCTCCCTTTCTTCCCCTTCCTTGCAGCTTCACTCCCTCTTCTTCTTTCCCCCTTTCTTCCCCTAGAAAAAACTTCAGCAAGTGTGCCTTGAAAAGTTTCTAAGTGTTGGGGCGACACCCGACTTCGCAGCGAAGTCGGAGTGCGCCCCTCAGTTGGAGCGCAGTAGGGAACCCGAAGTGCGCAGCAGGACAGGAAATAATTGAAAATTTGGCTAAGTGTCAAGGGCGACACCCGACTTCGCAGCGAAGTCGGAGTGCGCCCTTCTTCCTGGGCGCACTAGGGGAACGGTCTGTCAGAAATTCAGCTAAGTGCTGAGGGCGACACCCGACTTCGCAGCGAAGTCGGAGTGCGCCCCTTTTCCAGTGCGCAGTCCGAACAGCGGATGAAGACAGCCAAGCACCGGTGCGCAACCCGACTTCGCAGCGAAGTCGGAGTGCGCCCTTTGACCGGTGCGCAGTTGGGTAAAGTCAACCCAGAAATTTGCTAAGGCAAGAAGGCCTTCCAACTGCGCTGTTTTCCTCCTGCGCAACCCGATAGCGCCCGGATTCCTGGCGAAGTTGGATAAATTGCCTTTCAAGGCAGACACGTGTCACACCTCAACATCCGACAAGTGTCCATCTCCGGGATTCGAGCCAGGACTTGACCGCGCAAGGACAAAGCATGGGCAACACTACCGGCACCATCTGTCATCATTTAAGCCGATGTGAAGTGCCATCTGCCGCACCTGCCCGCATTCCTGTTGACCGGAGACTTGACCCAACGCGCTGCCACGTAGCTGTACCGCCTTCAGGGACACCATGCTGCAAGGACAGTCCGGTCCGACAGAAGTCAGCATCAGCAGCTCCTCAGCCGCTCGTGTCAGCTACTGTCTTGTCTGGGACTTTGTGCCCATGAATGTAATGGGGGGAAATTGGGCTATAAATACCCACCACTTTTCCGTTGTAAGGTGGTGGAAGGGGAATATATTGCTAGGGAACAATTGTAGCTGTGCGTTTGCCTCAAATACAGACATATACTTGGCTCTGCTTACTGTCTTTTATCTTGCATGCTGCCTCTCCTTGTCATTTCTGCCTCATGTTTCTTGTGTCATTGCTTGTTGTTGTACTGAACTCTGGACTCCAGCATTTGATGGCCAGGTATTCCTGGAATGCATAGATAGAGGATACATGGGATCGTTGATAGCTGTAGTTTCAACGTATGTTTGTAGATGAATGTTGTTAGTAGTGGTGATTGATTCGTTGTCGTGCTGCTTATTCCCCCCACCCAACTCCAATCACATTTGGAATCCCTTTCTGCACTTTTATCTCTTTCCGCATTTTTATCTCTTTCCCTGCACTCTTATCTTAACAAAACCCCACAGGAAGCCGGCCTTCTCCGGAGATTGGCACGGAAGGCATTCCTTCCTTCCGGCCTTTCAATCTGGTGGGCGAATATGGGCGCAATAACAACAAATCCTTTCCTCATGGCAGATTCGTAACCAACAGGACCCACGCGCGCCCGATCACAGATCCCGAGGCGCTGACACGGACCCATCATCTGGCAACACGTGGCGGCCAGATACGACATCGGGCACAGATCCCGAGGTGCTGATGTGGCACTGCCACTGGACTCGACCTGGACCGGACTGGACACGTGGCAGACAGCCACTGGACGACGGACTGGACTGGACACGTGGCAGACTACCACTGGACGACGGAACGGACTGGACACGTGGTGGCCACGTGGCGGACAGCCACGTGTGCCACCTGACACGTGGACCCCTCCGATCGCGCCACATGGGCGGCAGCAAAAGGGGTCCGACAGACCCTGATTGCCCGCAGGCAATCAAAGAGCACTGTGTGCTCTGTTGCTTTTAAGCAACATAAAATCGCCCGCATGGGCGATGTGGGATAAATCCCACTAATTTCCCCGCCGCTCAATGGGGAAGCCTTCAAGGAGAAGGCAATGGCTTCTCCTCCCGTCGGGCTAGCTAGCCCGACTGGAGTGAAGGCCAGCGCTAAGGCGCTGCCCGACGAGAGGTCGGGAGTTCGACTCCCGTCGGGGACATAATAAGGTTATTTTTTTATTTTTTATTTTTTTAGTATTTTTTAATTAAAATTCTTAATTTACTGATAATTTTTGTTTTTTAAATCATTTTTTTAATTAAAGATGGTTTTTTAAAACTTAAAATATTATTTTATTAAGTTAATTAATGAAATTTACTAAATTAATATATTAAAATAGAAAATTTTCATACCTAAGGGCTATTTTTTTTGCAACCACAAAATTAAGTGTTTTTCTTAGTTTTCTCCTTTCAAGGGGATAAATAGACAAGAAAGCAATACACTAATCTGTTGCATATTTTTTTTTGAGAGTTTTATTAAAACTTTGCTCCCAATTTTTTTTCTAATTCTTTGATTGGAGAGCACAAGTTAAACATCTCATGAAGAATAGACCCTGGATAAAGAAAACTCTTCTCAACCTTGTTAGTTTTGCAAAATCCAAGAGGGACAACATCATAGAAATTTGATTCTTTCTTGCACAAATAGCAAACAAGGAGACTGAAATTTTTTTGTAAAATTCAAAAGGCAAAGTGTGCATTTGTTTTCTTCGAAGGGGGATATAAGACATAAAATTGCACATTCTTTTTTGCAAAAATTTGAGAAGAAATTGTAACCTTTGGTCCATCAAAAACTCGGTCGTGTGTTGACTAGTTCTGGAAGCCTTCCAAATGCGGGTCGTGTGTCGACTTGTCTTGGAAGGAGTGCTCAAAATTGTTAATTTTGCAAAATTCGAGGGAGAAGACAACATTGTACTTCTTTTGCAAAATTGGAAAACAAAGTAGGAGACCTAAAAATATCATTTTTTTGCACAACACAAAACACACATTTTGTTGCAAAAATTAAAAGGTGCATTTTTTATTTTACTCGACACCTTTATTGGCAAATTAGGTGCATTTTCGGTTGCATCCGACACCTAGGTGATAAGAATTTTGTGGGAATTCTTGTTTGATTATTGCATTATTTCTTTTGCAATTATAAGTCATAGGAATCAAGAACACACTAAACCCCAAAATTTCACAAATTTGTGTAAATCCTTGCACAGATTTAAAGCCAAAATTACTTGATATTCTCTCCTAAATCAACAAAACCCCTAATTCACTCTTATTTGTTTGGCTTAATTTCCTCCAACTTCTCATCCTTCTTGAAGGGTGTTAAGGCAAGTGCCATTAAATATCTGTTTGAGTGAATTATATTTTGGTACTCTTTTAGGGTAATCAAAAGAAAGAACAAGTTTTTTGAAAATAAGGAACCTTAAAAGTTGCAATCCTTTGCACTAAGGGGGGATAATTCCTTTCTTCCTTCAAACATAGATTTTGATAAGAGGGAAATAAAACTTGTAAAGGCAATCAGAAAAGTCCAAGTCATCAACATTAACCCTTTTCTTTTAGACTTCATAATAGCAATCATGCTTGAAGTACTTACAATAAGAAAGGACAAATTGGTGAACTTTTTTGATCAAATTGCCTAGAAAGCATAGTTTTGCACAAATTGTAAAAATGACAACCAAGACACCATTCAGTGTTGGTTTCAAAACAAGCAAAACTAAAATGGCAAAGGCACAACATAGAAGCCATCTTTCTTGTGAAGTGTCTCATTCTGATTCTGTTTCTGGTTCAAAGATAGCACAAGGAGTGCTAAATTGCTAAAACAGTTTTGTAGAGGGAAAACACGTGTCCCTTGGGCAAAAGCACCATTTTCTCTCACTCTTCTTTTAGGCTTCATAAATAGCATAAGTTTTTTGTTTGAAGACCTTGCAATAAGGGGTGCTTGTACCTCTTTTAGGCTTCATAAATAGCAAATTCTAGGTGTTTGAAGTACTTGTAACAAGAGGAGCGATTTTTTGTGGTGTACAATTGTCTAGGAGGCAATATTTGTAAAATCCTTCACAACACTCTTGAGTTGCACACTTTTTGCAATTGAGGGGGGATATCCATTTCTTTTCTTCACTAATTTTTGTAAATAGGGAAGATGACTTATAAGGGTGCATTTTCGGCTTTGACCGACACCTTAGTCACACTTCCTTCAGAAATTAATTACACTATGTTTTGCAACAAGAAGGGGGGAACTTATAAGGGTGCATTTTCGGCAGCGACCGACACCTTAGCTACCTTATCTTTTGCAAATTCATATTGTAAATAAATGAACCTTGTATGAAGTGATCTATTCTACTACACCTAGCGATTGCAGCGGTTGGTTACCCATGCAAATCGGTTGGATGATGTGATTACCATAAGGACATTCGTTGGCGTGAAGACAAAGTGAGGAATGACCCACTTTTTGCTTAGGAGCAGCCAGAGCACTGTGATAGAGCAATGAACCAGCAGATCAACATCTTCTTCACTGTATTGGGGCAGTTATATACTTTTCCCAAATATTGTTGTATTAGAGGGATATGTATGTATTACCAAAATAATGTAATAAGGGGGGATGTTAGAGTTACTATGTTAGTAACTATGATTATTACCTCATTTAGGTAATATTTAAGTTTCACCTAGGTAGATATAATTTACCACATGGTAAAAAGTAATTTCTTACTTTTTACCACTAGTAGTTACTATTACCAGTTACCTTGGTTAGTAGTCTATCTTACCGTCATTTCCTTTTGGATGGCAGATAGGTTAGTTGTTAGTAGGTTAAGCGCTTTTATCTCATAGCGTGTTAGTTGTTAGCGTAGACATAGGATCTATTGTTAAATACTCTATTTTGTAACCTACTTAATCCTATAGCTATCCTATGCTATAGTTGATGAGATTAATCAATAATAATTCTTGTCTTACCTTTTGTAACACTAGCGAGAATCCGGATTTTTAGGGGATTCGCGGATTTTTAGGGATTTTTTTCAGAAAATAAAAATTGCAGATTTGGATACCCTTTTGACCAATTTGCAGTTCTGTGGTTTCAGAAAATTTTTTTGGGTGGTCAGAATTTTCAGAATTTCAGATTTCCATCTTTTTAGGGTTTGATAGGGTTTTATGCATCATCCTCCTGTTCATCAGTATTTTACTAGGAGAAACAGACTCGCTTTGGAAATGTCAAACAAGGAAGAGGTTGAGGAGCCCCAAAGGCCAGTTGATAGGACTGAGCAAAAATTCGATGCCCTACTTGACATGCTGCAAAGAATGGTGTCCTTACAAGAGACAAATCAGCAAGAATTGAGGGCAGCTTTGGGCAACCCAAATGGCACAAGGAGGGAAGGAGAAAGGGGAGGCAACAACAATGGGCATGAGTCATCATCTAACTCACACACTCCCTTGCCTAGGTCGTCCAAGCCTATGTTCCTTGTTCCACCACCTCCACGGGAGGAAAATGAGGTAACTGATGAATTAGATGAATGGTTTGTTGCTTATAGTAATAAATCTGAGGGTTTTAGGGCAGCAGTTTCTTTTGATAAATATTTGAAGATTGTGGGTAAATCTGTTGTTGAGGCTAAAAAAGAGAAAAAGAAGCCCTTTTTGCATCAAAAGGTGACAATTCCCTCATTTAATGGTCAAGATGGTCTTACAGCTAGGGCATGGCTTCAAAAATTGCAGACTTATTTTACCTTGGAGCCTATTTCCTAAGGCTGATGCGGTTCAGATTGCTACACTCCACCTTGAGGGTAGTGCTTACTCATGGTGGCATCATGGGTTAGTAACCCAAGGGCATGGTGATATTGATACATTTGATGAATTTTGTACCGGGGTTTTGAACAGGTTTGAAAGGAGGAATGTGGAAGAGTATTTCAAGGAGCTTGCCACTTTGAAGCAAACTTCATCCATTCATGCCTATGTGGAGGAGTTTGAACAACTTTCAGTTCAGGTACAAAATATTTCACCCAAGAGGGTAATTTTTCTTTTTATGGATGGTTTGTTGGAACCCGTGAAGGGATTAGTTAAAGCTTTTGAACCAGCCACTCTTGAAGATGCCATTAAGAGAGCTTTAAGCTTAGAATCTGTTTTACCTCCTAGACAGAAATATTTTGCACATTATCCACCTGCTAGACCACCTTTTGCAGCCAGAAAAACAGTTTTTGGACAGCAGTATGGGCAGCAAGGAAACCTCACGCAGCAAGGTGGAAATGAGAGAAATTTTTATGGCAGGAATCCCACGCATGGAGAAGGTTTCAGATCTGGTTTTCAGCCACCTAATAAGCCCCCAAATGGCCCACGCTTGACACAAGAAGAGAAAGATGAGCTAAGGAAACAAAACAAGTGTTTCATTTGCAAGTCTCCTTGGCAAAGAGGTCATAAATGCGAAGAAGGAGGTATGAAAATCATTGAATTACATTCTGATTCTGATTCTGATAAAGACACCCTTGGAAGAGGAAGCACAAAGGGAGTATGAGGAAGTTCCTGAAGGTTCCCTAGCCACTTTAAGTGGGCTGAATCAGTTTCGCACTATTAAGGTACCAGGTAGATCTTTTGATGAAAAGGTTATTGTTTTAATAGATGGTGGTGCTACTTACAATTTTGTTGATGAGAAGTTTGCCACTAGAAAGAATCTTCCTACAGCTATCATTCCTGGTTTTAATGTTGCTATTGGCAATGGTGATCTTATCACATGCAACAAAGTGGTAAGAAACATAAAAATTAATTTTGGCAACATGGAAGTAGATGAGCAATTCTTTGTTTTTCCCTTAGGAGGTATTCCACATATGGTTTTGGGTGTGCAATGGTTGTATTCACTTGGTGATTATGTTACTAATTATCAGAAATTAGAACTGAAATTTGTGCTTGAAGGGAAAGATGTGGTGTTGCAAGGAATCAAGGAAAATGGGTCAAAAGATTCTTGCAAAATTTTGGAGGTTTCATACAAAAGAATGGAGAAGATGATAAGGCATAAGGACGTTGAGTGGGCAGCTGTAATTTTCAGTTCAGAAGGGAAAAAATCAGCCACCTATCATCCTCAAATTCAAGGTTTACTACAAAAACATCTTAAGGTTGATCAAACTAAAGTTTCAGCTGTACAAAGATGGCCTATACCATCCAACCTAACGGAATTGAGGGGTTTTGTGGGTTTATGCAGTTACTACGGGAGGTTCATTAAGGGGTTTTCTTCTTTGGCTGCCCCCTTACTGAATTAACTAAGAAAGGGGCCTTTTCATGGTCCAATGAGGCTCTTTTAGCTTTTCTAAAGCTGAAAGATGTAATGACTTCCACTCCTTTACTTGCTATTCCTGATTTTTCTGTTGCTTTTACTATTGCTTGTGATGCTTCAGGTGTTGGAGTTGGAGCTGTACTTATGCAACAAGGACGCCCCATTGCTTATGAGAGTAGAAAGCTCTCAAATGTGGAGAAAACTTTCAGCATCTATGATAAAGAGATGCTAGCTATCATGCATGCCTTGACCAAATTCAAGCAATACTTAGTGTGTGGCAAGTTTGTGGTCAAAACTGATCATAACAGTTTGAAATACTTCTTGGGGCAAGTTGAACTGAATGAAAGACAGCAGAAATGGGTAACAAAGTTGCAATCATATGATTTTGAAATTGAGTTTGTAAAGGGTAAGAAGAATTCAGCTGCTGATGCACTTTCTAGGCACCCTACTTTTCATTCTCTTTCCATTATTTCTGCTGATTGGAAGGTGAAAATTATGGCTGAATATGCAAAGAATGATTTTTGTTCTAAACTAATAAATGGGCAAGTTGAAGATGACAGGTTCAGCCATAAAGAAGGACTGATTTTTTGCAAGGGAAGAGTGTTTTTAGTACCTGAATCAAAGCTGAAACAAGCTTTAATTACAGCCATGCATGATGCTCCACTTGTAGGCCATCCAGGTTTCTACAAGACTTACAAACAAGTTAGAGAAAGATTCTATTGGAAGGGTTTGAAAAGGGATGTCTTCTTGCATGTTCAGGAATGTGTTATTTGCCAAGAAAACAAGGGGGAACATGAATTTGCAGCTGGTTTACTTCAGCCACTTCCTATTCCCAATCAGAAATGGGAAAGTATCTCCATGGACTTCATTAAGGATTGCATATTTGTTGTTGTTGATAGATTGACAAAATTTGCTCATTTCTATGCCATTTCAACAACTTGTACAGCCATACAAGTTGCTGATTTGTTTTTTAAAGAAGTTTTCAGATTGCATGGTTTGCCTAAATCCATTGTGAGTGATAGGGACAGCAGATTTTTGAGCATGTTTTGGCAAGAATTGTTTAAGCTATGTGGTACTAAATTGACTCCTAGTACTAGCTACCATCCCCAAACTGATGGGCAAACTGAAATTGTTAACAAATGGCTTGAAGGATATTTGAGAAATTATGTTTCAGGTCAACAAAAGGCATGGGTTAAATGGCTGCACCTTGGTGAATATTGCTACAATTCTACTTATCATATGTCCATAAAAATGTCTCCATTCAAGGCACTTTATGGTTATGATGCCCCACACTTTTCAGATCTGATTTTTGGTGATTCAAGGGTCCAAAAAGCTAGAGACTTTGCAGCAGAAAATCAAGATATTCTTAATGCTTTGAAGGACAATATTCTTACGGCACAAAATCAGCAGAAGAAGTATGCAGATCAGCAGCGTAGTGAGCGCTCATTTGAGGTGGGAGACTTGGTTTATGTTAGGTTGCAGCCCTACAAACAGTCTACATTGAAAAGAAGTGGAGCAGAAAAACTCAAACCCAAATTTTATGGACCTTACAAGGTGTTGAGTAAGGTTGGACAGGTTGCATATGCTTTGGAACTTCCAAGTGGAAGTAAAATACATAATGTCTTCCATGTTTCTTGTTTGAAGAAGGCCTTGGGCCAACATATTCAGCCATCTTCAGATTTGCCACCCCTTGATGATGAAGGAAAGCTCATTCTTGAACCTGAATTGATCCTTGAGACAAGGGAGAGAAAGCTTAGGAGTAGGACTGTCAAAGAATATCTTGTGAAGTGGAAGGACTTGCCTATGGAGGATGCTACTTGGGAAGGTGCAGAAATTTTAGATGCTCCAGCTTTGACTTTGCTTGAGGACAAGCAATTTGAGGAGGGTGGACTTGTAATGTCCCAAAAATAAATATTTTTGTAAATGTCTCCTACACTTAATTATAAAAGTGAAAAAGGGGTTCATGTGACTAGGAGACATAACTTAAGTTGTGTTTATTTATGTTTTATGTTTTTATGTTGTAATAAGGCACTTTAAGTGATTTTAGGGTTGGGAGATGTCAACTCCAAATTAGAACCTCACCCTATATAAGGGAGTGAGACGTCCCATTTTGGGCATGTTATGTTGATATCAGAATTGAATATTGAAACCCTAGAGGTTCCATGAGTTGAGATTGCAGGTCTTGCTCATTCCCATAGTGCATTGGAGGTGCATGGTTGGGGTCTTGGCAATATCATTGCAGGTGTTATTGCCCTAAAATATCAAAAATACAAAAAAAGAGGCATCCGTGAGGAGTTCGTGGCATTTTTGGGAGCATTTGTGTCATGTGTTTCAGATCTGTTGGCAGCCCCAAACCCTACGCTTGTATTTGGGGTCATTTTTGAGGAGTTTTTGCATCTGTTCAGCCTTGGGGAGCTGTTGTATTGGTTTGGCAATATTTAATATATGATACTGGCTGATTTCTCCTCATACTTGTGTTATTTTATGAGCAATTTCTGAGTTATTTCCTTGCTGTACTTAATTTCTGCATTTTCGTAGTAAGGGTTTGTTGTTTCTTAAAAAGGGACATTACAGCAACCTCTCCGTTCTTCCCCTCCCTGGCTTCTCCATTGGCCCCACAAATGTCTCCGATGTTCATCTCCACACAGACCCTACAGCACATGAGACACCATGCACAGGCCTACAAATGCCAATGTGCAGAGGACAGCAATACAGTTTGGCAAGCAGAGGTTTATCCTACAAGAGAAAAACATATTACAACTATGGCTGAGTTGAATGCTGTTAAACAGGAGCTCATGACAGTCAAGCAAAGGCACTAGTAGACATTGTACGCGGCAGTTTCGATGTAGCACCAGCTCATGTGCCACCATAGTAGTGAGTGGTTGAGTGTGTGTCCACGAGACGTAAAAGCATTTTGCTTTACATAGTCTATAATTGGATACTTAGGTTACGTAGGATGTCAAATTGGGATGCACAACACTATTTTGTATGCAACAAGGGGGATTTAATTTTTGTTTGTGTATAAATATACGAGCAGGTAGTTAGGCTGTTACCAACAACCCTTCACTCATCTAACTGTATATATACATCCCTTGCTTCTATTGTGGGAATCGTTGATGACAGATCATTGGAAACATATCGTTTGTAGTGTACTGTTGAGAGAGCATCATTGGAGAGAATGCGTGACATTGTTCTGTACCAGTGTCGTAGACATTGAATTGTAAATTTCTCTCTTGTAGTACATTTGGTTTGCACAATCTCTATTTGCGTACCCAGGGATTGTTACTTGTAAATTTGTAATGTTAAGATTTGCTTTGCATATTTCTTTCTCGCATATTGTTTCCTTTTACCTGCAGAATACTACATCGCTGTCTTACATTGGGCATTGTTGTTGTATCAAGTCTAGATCGATGATTGTGATGACAAAGGAATGTAACAAGGAAGTTGAATGAGCAACTATCCATGGAGTGTATGCAGATGTGGGCATAAACTCCCCTAACCAAAATACAAACTCACATACAAATTCCAAAACAAAACACCAGTATTCCTAGCACATAGAATCCCTGAACAGTATTTTTTTTTTTTTCGAAATAGGAAACAATACCTAGAAATTCACACAAATATAAAGAACCCAAAAAAAAGATAAATATAGGAGAATGCACATGGCAATCGCATTCACTAAATGATGAAGAGATATTACAATGGAAGAGCTGGCCGCTCACTAATACCACTTAAGAACCCAAAAAGAAGGTGTAAATGGAGAGAGATGAACAATCGAAGAAGTGAGGGTCAAGACCAATCTGCTCATAAACTCTCCCAAGCCAAACCCCAACCAATCAGCCACAAACTCCAACTGAATCTGTGCTGGTCATACTCTCTAAGCTAGATATCCCGTCCTCAAATTTTGCAAGCTTGCTGCTAGAACATAGCCACCACCAAGAAAATGTAGAATAGGGTTTTTCTGAAATGCCAAGCTGTGAATGTTTCTTCCAAAAACTCCTCTTGTTATATAGCTACCCCCTTCCCCCCCTTTTTTCACATAGTCGCCAACCCTAGGCTAGAATAATAAGTGCTTTGGAAACTCCACACATTAGAAATAATTCTAATGTATTAAAAGTGACACCCCTTAACATTAAATGTCATAACATTAGTCATTAGAGTCAAAATTCTAATGCATCCAAAATAACATGAAATTAAATTAAATCCACAAAGTCTAGAAATACTAGACCTTTGCCCAAATATCACGTCATAACTTGAGATTGGCATCTCAAATACCTAAAGTGTTGAAGACCCAATTCAAAAGACTCGTAGCTGAATCCAATGACTATATGCATGCCACCATCCAAAGTTAGATTAGACCTCTTAGGACCATAATTTAACCATAATCATCCATTAAAATCTTTGTTACAACTCTGAATTACACCAAACGAAAGCCAAGGTAGAATAGAACACATCTAGGGGAATCACCAAGGCCACTCAAAACTCAGTACTACTAAAAATTAGGAAGATCCCTAAAAATATAGGAATATCCCTTTTATTCACCAAGAAAAGAATACACAACAAATGCATATAATCACTCCTCCAACACAAGAACATCCACTCACCACAAATGCTCCACAAAAATAAGTGAGTGGGGCCCACAGCCTATTATCATCTAGAAAGGGACATTACAGAAGGCCCAAGAGGATCCAACAACAAGTGACACAACCAATCAACAAACGTGACGAAGACGTGCATGAAGAAATGTGGACGTGCAATAGATTACGACACAACCACAAGAGCTCCTTCCATGAATGGAAGGAAGTGTAGAAAGTAAACCTTCTACGAAGCCCCCTAGACATGAGAGAAGATGGGGTGTGCAAGCACCAAATTTTCTTCTTACAAAACAAAGATGTGCAAACAATAGCAACAATCACGTCTAGGAGACGGAAGAAGTCTTTTCGTCTAAGATTGAATGCACGTCTCCCTCTTGGGAGGAGGGAAGTCCTTAGATGCAAAGGGAGGTTTCCAACGAGGAAAGAAATGAACAAGAAACTTGGTGAGTATTGTTGTCAATAGAAGACAAGGAGACACCAAATACATGACATGTTAAAAAAAAACTGCATGCACAAGACAAAGATGATGTGTGTGTAGGAAAAGTTCACATAGATGAAGTTCGTGTAGACAAACAAGGCATTCAAATGGTCACTCCAGTATGACACAAGTGTGAGAAAATGTCTAGTGGTGCACGGGACAAGAGTCCAGCACAAAGAAAACAATGGCAAAGTGTGTCTAGAAGTGGGTGGAGTCCAGCACAAAGATAACATAGTTTCCTCATATGTTGTCATTAAATAAGTAGGAGAATAAGCTTATAAGTCTGTTTGTTTCCACATCAACACATTATATTGTCAACCTGCATCTATAGATATCATCACTGGACCCTAATGAATGTATCATTCATTTTTATCTCCTTTGACTTGCACCAACTCTGACGATAAAAAAGAGATTGGAATTGGGTCATATGGTTGAATGTAAGACTCGACATCAATAAATACCAAACTATTTATCAAGTTTTGTGAACTCTTTTAACATTGATTTTATCATCTAAGTTTTATTGAATAAGCCAAGAGGATTATTGTCTAACTAGCTTTTGTTGAGATAACCAAGGGTTTTTGCTATGTTGACATGTTTAACAATTTTACTCGACTCATTAACCAATTTAACCAATGTCTTCTAATATATTAACCAGAAATGATAATGGTTGTTCATGGGAAATTTAAAAATATAATACTATAAATATATTGCACTGCTATAGATGTTATACTGTTAAATAATTGAAGCATTGTTTTCACTCCTTGTCTTGAGATTGGGCCTAGTTCTGCTACCTACAACCTTCGGCCACATATCAGATTAATATAGTAGGATTATTTCCCATCCTAGGACAAGGTAATAAGTAATAGGCCCCTTCTCAAAGAAGGAATCAGAGAAAATTACTGATTGACTAGTACACGTCATTTATGGCCTAATAGTTCAATCATAAGAGCCCAATTTATCATCATTTTACATACAACAAATAATACTAATCACTAAATGCAATGGAATAGTCAAAACTCAGTTTCTAGATCCCTCAAGAACTTTTTGGTAACAATGATTAAACCATGCAAACCAATGATACTTTATAGCAACACTACAAAGAATTAAAACATTATTTGATTTAAAGAAACTTAAAATGGTTAAAAATGCAGCAAATTACACAGCATTGATATTAATGAATACTCACCAACAAAAGGGTGTGACC
Source organism: Wollemia nobilis (assembly GCA_028583015.1). Lineage (NCBI taxonomy): Eukaryota > Viridiplantae > Streptophyta > Pinopsida > Araucariales > Araucariaceae > Wollemia > Wollemia nobilis. The sequence continues at coordinate 5,546,782 of JAQPPZ010003212.1, forward strand.
ACTATCCTTAAAATAGCAGACTCTACAATTAGATAACTTATTCTTGAGACGTATTGCTTCCTCATGAGTTGGTAGCAATTGATCCTTTCCACTACAAAAGGCATGTGGACAAGGCATAGGACATACAAGAAAAGAATAAAGAGGTGAGTCATTACCATTTGATCCTTAGCACTACTAAGGCATGTGCACAAATAAAAAAATATAAACCATATGAGCAAAGAATAAAGAGGTGAAAATAGTATAGGCAATAAATCTGAAAAATAAAAAACTATCAAGTTTTAATGAAAGATAATAAACTACATTTTATGTTGAAGTACGCTACTGAATACAGACATCAAATATCACAGATATGCCTTTCCTCATATATTTTAATTTCCCTAGTATTTATGTAAGATTAAATTGCATATTGTTATTTCTTACATAGGGGTATCCTTGACAACGCAATATGTAATTACCCTCCATATCAGATTGTGCTTTTCACGAATGTGCATTTCCACTAAACAATAAAAACACCAACACCAAACAAATAGAAAGCATTACAATTTGTATGTTACAAAGCTATACTATCATCATTGGACAGTAATATTCAATAGTATAAAGTTATTCAAAAATATTCCTTCAGCGCCTAGCAAACACAATGCTATTGGAAATTCATGTTTTCATACCTTAGGCCTAAGGTATGAAAACATGAATTTCCAATAGCATTGAGTTTGCTAGGAACTGAAGGAAGAGGTTCTACGCCAAGGTCTAAAGCAGTTTTTTAAATGGGAGAGAGCGGGAATGTGGTGAGCAACTGTTTGGGTGGGGCGCAGGTGAATTCCAGGGTCTGTGATAATCCGCTGACCCACTTTGGAGATGCGGACCTGTTGAGAAATGTAGCACTCCCAAAAGGCTTATTTCTCATCAAACTTAATAATGAAGAAGACATGAAGCACATTCTCGGAGGTGGCCCTTGGATCTTTGGAATGTTTCTTCGAAAAAGAGGGGTGGATTTTAATCCGAACTCTCAAAGGATTAATACGACACCTCTTTGGATTAGGCTCCTTGGCCTCCCCTTCCATTATTGGCATGAAGATATCTTAAAAGACATTGCGAGAATAGTGGGGGATCTTGTCATGATTGATGTTGCCACGAGGGCAAAATCCAGAATGATCTTTGCTAGAATGTGCGTCAACGTCGACCTTCAAGCAGACCTCCCCAGTTCCATCGAACTCATTTCTAACTTAGGCTCCTAGACTCAAGATATTGAATATGAAAACAAACCCCCCTTTTGTATCACCTGGAAGAAGTTGGGTCATTCTTCAGGCTTGTGCCCCTCTAAGATAAAAACCTCTAAGAAAGTTTGGTCTCGAAAGGAAGTAGAGGGCCCCCTGTTTCTAAAGTCCCAGTAAGATATTCTCCTCCTATCCTCTAGGAAGCCTCAACTTGTCCGTCTAATTCTGAAGATCCTCCAACAGAGGAAGGAGAGATTTTGGAAACAATGGTCCAAGTAAGTTCGTTGGAACCTTCCTCTAGTTTTCTCTTATTGAACCCCCTCCAAGGAAATTCTTTTGAATGTTTAGCTTCAGGTTCAGTATCAACTTGTCCTAAAAGGAACATCCTAGAAATAAATCAATAGTCTCCAAGGCAGATATTCTCCAGGGTTCAGGAAGGGAAGCTTCGACTTCAAAAGGAAAGCTAGGATCTTCTCCTATAGTTAAATTCATTATGGAAAAAGAAGGAAACAAGGTTTTAAGTCCTTTGATCAAGGTCTTAAAAGAAGGAAAAAGGGTCATTACCCTAGGCCCTATTACCAAAAGCCAAAATAAAGGAGGTGTAGATGTTGGAAAGGACAGGAAGGTGGGCAAACCCTCAAACCAGGAAATTAGGAAAAGAGAAACTGAAGCGGAAATAGCCAATAGTTCGCAGTCTGTCCTTTCCTTAAGGGAAAAAGAAAACCTTTAGTCTGATTCTGCCTTTGCATCTACCCTCAGATCCCATATTTCCCCAGCCCTGGGTGGAGGAAAGAAACAATAGGCCAAGCGAAAATGAAGTTTCCTTACTAGATTGTAAGGAGCCTCAATGGCCATGCTATTCTCAATCTGTTTACTTCTTTGAACAAAGATTTAAATCCTCAATTATTGTTGCTCCAAGACAAAGGTGGGTGACTTCAGTTCTATGCCCAGGGTTGGTAGTTCGGGAAATAGAGGTTTGTTGGACGCCCTGGAAACCGATGTCAACCATTGATCTTGGGAGGATCTCTCTTTCTCTCTTATGTTACATTCCTTCTTTTTCTACTTTCAAGATCCTCCTCTTGTAGCTGGATCCTGATTGTTCCTCTCTTTGTAGTTTTTTTGAGGTTCTCCTGCAGTCCTCTTTCTGAGGCCCTGTTTCAGTTGTAAAAGGTTCGGGGACCCTTTCAAAACCCCTTATTTCAACCAATAAAAAAAAAAAGAGGCTCTATGCCAATGAGGCCTACTAACTAGGCTAAGATTTGGAGTCATCTTTACCTTTGCCCTTCATAGAATACCAAATAATTGAAAAAGCATACTCAATATAAAGGCTGGGGGGAAGAATGGGGGTAGGAAACAATAAAATTAAAGATAGGGTCAAAATACAATCAACCTATCAAATGGTATTAGCTCAATCGGTTAAATTCCTCAATTTTAAAGGAGGAGACCCAAGTTCAAATCTTGTCAAGCGATATATGCATAATTGTCAAGTTGTAATACCAATGTGTAGTCATGATGTAATACGGGTGGGGCCCATTTCAATCCTGTTGGTTACGAATCCGCCATGAGGAAAGGATTTGTCGCTATTGCGCCCTGGACCCACAAATCAACATTGAAAGGCCAGAAGGAAGGAATGCCTTCCGTGCCAATCTCCGGAGAAGGCCGGCAACCTGTGGGGTTTTATGGTTTAAGACGAGTGTAGGAAAGAGATAAAAATGCGGAAAGAATTTACAGATGTGATTGGAGTTGGGTGGGGGGAACTAACAGTACGGCAACGCATCAATCACCACTACTTACTGCAACATAAATACAAAGTATAACCAGAAACTGCAAAGTCTAAGTGTACTTTTTGTATAAAGCAGTGTACGCACAGCTACAATGGCTCCCTAACAGACATTCCCTACAAGGAACTAACAGACGACAGCGCATCAATCACCACTACGGACAGCAACATGAATGCAAAAAGTAACCAAGAAATGTCAGATCCGAGTATGTGTGTTATGCAGAGAATTTATACGCATAGCTACAATGGCCCCCTAACAGACATTCCCTCCAAGGAACTAACAGTACGGCGACGCATCAATCACCACTACGAACAGCAACATAACGCACATACTGAAGGAACTGCTACCTAATTTATTCTATGTATTCTCTGATCAATAAAGTCCAGGAGTACCTGACCACCAAATGCTGAAACGAATCAACAAGCCATGACACAGGAAATATGACGAAAGAGAGGCAGCATACAAAATAAATGCAGTAGAACAGAGCCCAGTATATACTTTATATTAAGAAGCAGAAGCACAGCTACAATGGTTCCCTAACAGACATTCCCCTTCCACCACCTTACAATGAAAATGTGGTGGGTATTTATAGCCCAAAGTCCCCCCGTTACATTAATGGGCACAAAGTCCCAGTCAAACATTAGCTGACAAAAGCAGCCGCGAAACTGCTGATGCTGACATCTGTCGGGCTAGACTGTACTCTCGGCATGGTCTCCCTGAAGGTTGAACAGCCACGTGGCAGCGCGTTAGGTAGAACTTCACATTGACAGGAATGCGGGTAGCTGAGGCAGGTGGAAAATCACATCAGCCTTTAATGAGGCAGTTGGCATAAGTAGTGCGGCCCATGCTTGTCCTTTTGCTTGGCACGCCTTGGCTCAGATCCCAAAGTTGGACACTTGTCGGATGATGCTGCTTGACACGTGTCTGCCTTGAAAGGCAGTTTATCTAACTTTGCCCAGGATCTGAGCGCCATTGGGTTGCGCAGTGAGAAACAGTCGCGATCGGGAAGGCCTTCATGCCTTGGGTGCATTTCTGAGTTTATTTCCCTACTGCGCACCTGTCAGAGGGCGCACTCGACTTCGCTGCGAAGTCGGGTTGCGCACAAGTGAAAGCTGATTTCTGTCGCCGTACGGACTTCGCCCTGGAAAGGGGGAGAAGTCCGACTTCACTGCGAAGTCGGACTTCGCCCCAGCACTTAGTCATTTTTCCTGCCATCCTGCCAGCCTGCTACAAGGTGCGCCCAGAAAGAAGGGCGCAGTCGGACTTCGCACCAAGACTGGGAGAAGTCGGACTTCGCACCAAAACTGGGAGAAGTCGGACTTCGCACCAAAAACTGGGTTTCCTGGTTCTGCTTCCCGAGACCATAACTTTTTATCCGCTAACCCGATCGCCTATTATAATATATCGTCGGAAAGCTGGCGAGAAGATCTGCAATGATAAAATATCCAGAGCTCATTTTGTCCATTTTATCACCCCTGTTTATGGCCCGCGAAAAAACCACCATTGAAAGGCCGGAAGGAAGGAATGCCTTCCGTGCCAATCTCCGGAGAAGGCCGGCTGCGCAATAATGACAAAATCCTTTCCTCATGGCGGATTCGTAACCAACAAATCCCAAATAACCCATTAAAAAAATGAATACAATCCACCTAACTAATCCTTAAAATGAGAGATAATGCATGAGATTTCCAACTAAGTTCTCAAAGTGACAATAAGCATGTGACCATCACCAATTTCATGAGAACCATTCTTAGTAAGTGTTGTTTAATAGTCATCATCAACATCCCATAACAAATTGAGCCCAATAATTTATAGCTCCAACCAAATCCATTATATCCTTCCTAACTAGGAGCAAGTAAATCACGAACAATCCTATGAAGAAATATCAATGAGCCACAAATATGCAAGAGCGTTAGTGAACCTAATTTCTAGCTAATTTTATAATTTCATATTAGATTGAAACCATATATTATTCTTATTCTTCTTATTATATAATTATATAAGCTTGTGTATTAAAAGTTAAGTTCAAGAGGTCATGACTCTTTGGTTATGCCTATTGGATAGTATACATATCCATCTATCCTTTGGTGTAGATGCAATTTATTAATCTCTCTAATATATTAAATGCATTGGATCCTTTATATATTTCTTGTAAAAGACTTATTGGTCCCTTACAAATGGAATCGCAGCTACACTCTCAAACTTGTCATTTGAATTCTAGTTTATGATAAACAGCTTGTAACTTGTACCCATCATTGACCCTTGGCTAATTCATTTCCCACTTCCTAACACCTATTTTGGCCAACAATTGATTCAAACCTACCTAATACACACCCAACTTCCCCAAATGTCTAGTCATCATCTACCTACAACAAGATGCTCAAGGATACAATATAAGATGCAAAAGGGTGTGATCTAACAAATGAAAATGTGCAACTCAAAGTAAAAAAATATGAGACCAAATCCATTATGCAAAAGAGTGTGACTTGATATTTAAAAAGGTGCAACCTGAGATGTTAGTAAGTGCGACTTGAGATCTAAAAGCTTGTGACCTAAGATACAAAAGAAAAGTAAAGTAGTCTTTAATGTCAATGAGGTCATAGGCCATATGGAACGATCCTCGCGGAGGATGTTGTTATCCAATATGTTTTTATCCAACCAAACTCCAGTTACCAAATACAACTCTGTCCCCTTTTTATTTGAACCTTGGACCTCCTATCTGGAGTTCCACTGTTTTCATTGTTAGGCCCACTCAACACTAAATATGAAGAGGTGCAACCTTAGAGGTTTGAGGTCCAAAGAAATCTGATCCAAGATTAAAAAGAAAAAGAGATTAATTTATTGAATTGCATCATCAAATTGTAATGTAAGGCTTGTTCATATTAAAGAACAAAAATGTGGTAATATTTTAAGATCAAGAATTTGGAAGGCTAAATCTCTAATTTACAATACTAATTACAAAGTATTCCCAAAAACAATTATCACAAAAAGAAGAGGGCATTCAGCACTTATGTGACTAAAACCAAGTTTTATTTATCAAAGTTAAAATTTTAATGGCAAGCACACACATCATGTAGTACAACAAGTATGTATTCCAAATAAAAGAATGAAAAATAATAAAAGAAACACACAATCCACTAACAATCAAGCAAATCAGAATATTAATTATATTTCATTATGAACCAGCCTCGTATAGTTCTACGTACATATGAACATAGACATCCATGCATCTATATGCGCGAATGAATAACTCTCTTTGTGGGATCCCTCAAGGCTGGTATGAGGTTGAATATATACAACCACCAAGGATGGTAAAGTAGTTGCAACTACCTAACCACTATGTATTTAAAGCACAATCATGTAATGGAATTTTTAAAATAACCCAATATGACATACTTCATTACATACGCACGCATCGCACACATGCGACAACCCATGACACATGACACGACAAATATGTACAAAATGCACAAGCTGATGAGATGACTATCTATAATAGTGGTTGACTTGGCACCACATCAATTTTGCCACTTACATCTACCCCGTCCTGTCCTTCTTATAGTCCCTTGGGTCTTATTTTGGCCCACCACGGACATTAATAATATTTCATTTCATTTCTAGACTGGACAGCATTCCTATGTTAGGGAAAAACTTCAAGATTTATCACCAGCAAGAGGAAGCACAATAACAAAAATATAAACATGGAAACAATAACACACGTGACAAAGATTTACGTGGAAACTTGCAATGTGGTAGAAAAACCACGAGGCAATGGCAACTTCTCTTTTATTATTTTCAGCAAAATTTACATCCACGTATTTCAACGTTTTCAACAACCTCCCTTATATGCAAGGGATCAAGCCCCTTTTATAGAGCAGACAAGGAAGGCCCCAACCGTTTGTTTCCTCTCCCCAAGGAGACCTCCGCAAAACTGTTCGTCTTCATATGGAACAGAAAAGGTTCGTCTTCCGCAACCAGTCGTCTACCTAGACGTCCATCGCTTTGATGTCTATTTGGCTTGACATCTGGCCTAGACGTCAACTTGGCGTAAGGCCCAGACGTCTGGCAGCCCAGACATCAGGCCCAGACGTCTACCAGCCTAGACATCTGGGCTGCTTTAACCTGCTGCAATCCTTTTTCTGGCTGCCTATACTGCATAGTGACTTCACTTCCTAACATTCTCCCACTTGAAGTCAATATTCAGGAATTCTTCTGCCAAAGGTCTTCATCCAGTGCCAATTGCCCCAATGCTGCCCTTGTTACTTTTTCAGCAAGCCCAGAGAAGTTCTGCACCACTCAAACTTCTCTACCTTGACCGGCTTTGTAAGCATATCTGCAGAATTCACTTCAGTGTCGATTTTCTGCAACAGGATCCTGGTGGGCGAATCTGGGCGCATTAGAGCATCTGTCGGGGGTCTAGCCACAGTGGAACCGACTAAACACCCGCGGCACCCCTACACTGCCGCCGAACCCAGGCGACACGGGGACTACGCCTATCCTTTCTCACGGACCGTCTTACAACGCGCAGCAAACCGCCAAGCACTCCAGCCAAGTCTAACGCCTAATGGAAACGTTCGGGACTCGAGTATTCACAGCACTCATGTATTAACTTAGCACAGCAATAATAAACACCATGCAAAGCATTCACACATTAACACATCGATGGGGCGAAGGGCCCATTGCTTTATTATGTTTATACACAGGTTACATAAGGCCGAAGCCTCCAACAAAGCAATACGCACAGCAGCAAGCTCTCTGCCCACATGCATTCACAGTTACAGTCTAAACAGTTAGCAACAGTGCATAACGTCCTCAGCATGCCTTGCGTCGCGCGTAGCCCTTGCAACATCTTCACGCTAAGCCTAAATACCACGTGGATTCCACCACCGCATCCAACGCCTTAGCGCCCAAGTCATCCGACGGTTTACCCGCCAACAGCACAACGGCTACCTACCAGCATTGAAAGCAGCATGGTCGGCTTATCCGCGGGTATCCCCGCCCTGACAGTCCACGTAAAGGCAATAACTGCCTTCCCGCTCGCTGTCAAGCAAGCCGGCCACCTACCCAGCACTGTAGACCATTTAATGTCGCCCGATGACTCAAGACCTTGTCGTCGCTTTACAAAGGAAGTCTTCCCGCCGCGTCTCAAGAAGTCGGCACCGACATCACTTGCCAGCCATCTGCCGCACCACGTAACGGAGGCTCATTCGGATCCAGCATCGTCATTCGCCCAGCTCGCAAGATCATCCGACCGCCAGCACGACGTCTCGGGGTTCCGCGCCGCGCCAGCAGCCCGCCCTGCCGTCGCGTCGCTACTCGCCCGAGCCGTCCGCCTACGCCGAAACGTTCTTACGAGCCTTCGACTTTCGTTCCAACGGCACACCCGGCCGCCCCTTGGCATGGAACACTAACTGAACCGCCCAGCCCATTGCAGCGCTGAGCTCACCGAAATGCCCGCGGTCGTGGCAAGGCCGCCGGGATGACAACCTTACCACATCCCCCCCTTCTGAGTCCGACGACGCCCTCGTCGTCGCGGCCCGGCTGCCGCCAACCCAGACGGGCGACCCAAAAGAAAAGACTAAGGGGCCGAGGATCCTTCCGAAGCCTTGCGCTTCCAAAACTCTGCGATCTTTCCAGCCCACTTCAACAGACTCTCCTCCCTCTCCCAGCTGTCCGCCGTGCCCCCTTTCCAAGTGACAAGATATTCCAAGTGCCGTCTGTTCCCCCAACCGATGGTGCGCGATACCCAAATCCTTTGAATGTCCTGCCCTGCGGCATCGCGAACATTCGCCGAAGGCCGGGTCGGCAGCATCCGCTCGGGTGCAGCAGAGTCGGCCCTCAATCTTCTCAGCTGGCTGACGTGGAACACGGGGTGTACTTTCATATGAGGGGGAAGACTTAGCCTGTAGGCAGCAGCGCCCACCCACGCGACCACCTCGAATGGACCATCAAACTTTCTTACCAACGCCTTGGACTTCCCCTTTGGTGGCTTAAACACCTCGGGTTCCATCCGCAGCAGCACTTGATCTCCCACGGCAAACTCCTCTGGCCGGCGCCGCAGGTCCGCGTCCTCCTTCATTCGTTCCGAGGCCTTTACCAAATGCATCCTCGCGAGGTCGATCTTCGACTGCCACTGCCGCAAGTAATCCTCGGCAGGTGGGCAAGTCTTAAGATAACCCGCCAAAACTATATGTGGAGTCAACGGTTGCTGCCCCATCGCCAACTCAAAGGGCGTGTATTTACTAGTTCGGGTCTTCCAATCGTTATAGCTGAAGCTGCGCCATATCCAACAGCTCAGGCCAGTTCCCTTGGTCCGCCCTCACGAAATGCCGCAAATAGGTTTCCAAAATCTGATTGACCCGCTCGGTCTGCCCATCCGTCTGAGGGTGGAACCGGCTGGACATCTGCAGCCGAGTCCCCATCAGCCGAAACAGACATCGCCAAAATGCACTAGTAAACCTGCTGTCCCTGTCGGAAACAATGCTTAAAGGCACTCCCCACAGTTTGAGTGCGGTCATTGGGCCGTAGGGGATTGAGTCGGATTTGGCAAGTTAGGACTCTGCGGGCGGCATGAATGTCGACGAACTCTCGAGCAAGCCATTGTTAAGCAAGCTTGGGCCGAAGTAGTACTGGGATGGGTGACCTCCTGGGAAGTCTCGATGTTGCACCCTTTGGCTGGCGACTTGAGCGAGGCCGCGTCCCGGTTTTGGTTGCCAAGCAACTATGTCATGTGCGGGCGGGCCGTTGCCATGGTGACTGGCAACGTGCTGCCAAGGAGGCTGGCAAGGTTTTTGCCAGCCATGGGGGATTTTCGGACGGATGACAAAGACGGGAGCCGCATCGTGCCTTAGTGGCTATAGAAGCTTGACGTCTCATGCCAAGGGACGGCCCAATCGGCCGTAACAACTTAGTCCGCTGTGCATAAGGTTGACTCGACGAAGGCAGGCGGCTTGGGCGAGTAGCGACGCGAAGGCTTAGCGGGGGGCTGCCGGAGCGTTGCGGAAACCCCGAGGCAGGCTGCCGGCAGTGAGTCGTCAGTCTAGCCACAGCGGAACCGACTAAACACCTGCGGCACCCCTACACTGCCGCCGAACCCAGGCGACACGGAGACTACGCCTATCCTTTCTCACGAACCGTCTTACAACGCGCAGCAAACCGCCAAGCACTCCAGCCAAGTCTAACGCCTAATGGAAACGTTCGGGACTCGAGTATTCACAGCGCTCATGTATTAACTTAGCATAGCAATAATAAACACCACGCAAAGCATTCACACATTAACACATCGATGGGGCGAAGGGCCCATTGCTTTATTATGTTTATACACAGGTTACATAAGGCCGAAGCCTCCAACAAAGCAATACGCACAGCAGCAAGCTCTCTGCCCTCATGCATTCACAGTTACAGTCTAAACAGTTAGCAACAGTGCATAACGTCCTCAGCATGCCTTGCGTCGCGCGTAGCCCTTGCAACATCTTCACGCTAAGCCTAAATACCACGTGGATTCCACCACCGCATCCAACGCCTTAGCACCCAAGTCATCCGACGGTTTACCCGCCAACAGCACAACGGCTACCTACCAGCATTGAAAGCAGCATGGTCGGCTTATCCGCGGGTATCCCCGCCCTGACAGTCCACGTAAAGGCAATAACTGCCTTCCCGCTCGCTGTCAAGCAATCCGGCCACCTACCCAGCACTGTAGACCATTTAATGCCGCCCGATGACTCAAGACCTTGCCGTCGCTTTACAAAGGAAGTCTTCCCGCTGCGTCTCAAGAAGTCGGCACCGACATCACTTGCCAGCCATCTGGCAGCCTTCCGCCGCACCACGTAACGGAGGCTCATTCGGATCCAGCATCGTCATTCGCCCAGCTCGCAAGATCGTCCGACCGCCAGCACGACGTCTCGGGGTTCCGCGCCGCGCCAGCAGCCCGCCCTGCCGTCGCGTCGCTACTCGCCCGAGCCGTCCGCCTACGCCGAAACGTTCTTACGAGCCTTCGACTTTCGTTCCAACGGCACACCCGGCCGCCCCTTGGCATGGAACACTAACTGAACCGCCCAGCCCATTGCAGCGCTGAGCTCACCGAAATGCCCGCGGTCGTGGCAAGGCCGTCGGGATGACAACCTTACCACATCCCCCCCTTCTGAGTCCAACGACGCCCTCGTCGTCGCGGCTCGGCTGCCGCCAACCCAGACGGGCGACCCAAAAGAAAAGACTAAGGGGCCGAGGATCCTTCCGAAGCCTTACGCTTCCAAAACTCAGCGATCTTTCCAGCCCACTTCAACAGACTCTCCTCCCTCTCCCAGCTGTCCGCCGTGCCCCCTTTCCAAGTGACAAGATATTCCAAGTGCCGTCTGTTCCCCCAGCCGATGGTGCGCGATTCCCAAATCCTTTGAATGTCCTGCCCTGCGGCATCGCGAACATTCGCCGGAGGCCGGGTCAGCAGCATCCGCTCGGGTGCAGCAAAGTCGGCCCTCAATCTTCTCAGCTGGCTGACGTGGAACACGGGGTGTACTTTCATATGAGAGGGAAGACTTAGCCTGTAGGCAGCAGCGCCCACCCGCGCGACCACCTCGAATGGACCATCAAACTTTCTTACCAACGCCTTGGACTTCCCCTTTGGTGGCCTAAACACCTCGGGTTCCATCCGCAGCAGCACTTGATCTCCCACGGCAAACTCCTCTGGCCAGCGCCGCAGGTCCGCGTCCTCCTTCATTCGTTCCGAGGCCTTTACCAAATGCATCCTCGCGAGGTCGATCTTCGACTGCCACTGCCGCAAGTAATCTTCGGCAGGTGGGCAAGTCTTAAGATAACCCGCCAAAACTATATGTGGAGTCAACGGTTGCTGCCCCGTCGCCAACTCAAAGGGCGTGTATTTACTAGTTCGGGTCTTCCAACTGTTATAGCTGAACTGCGCCATATCCAACAGCTCAGGCCAGTTCCCTTGGTCCGCATTCACGAAATGCCGCAAATAGGTTTCCAAAATCTGATTGACCCGCTCGGTCTGCCCATCCGTCTGAGGGTGGAACCGGCTGGACATCTGCAGCCGAGTCCCCATCAGCCGAAACAGGCATCGCCAAAATGCACTAGTAAACCTGCTGTCCCTGTCGGAAACAATGCTCAACGGCACTCCCCACAGTTTGATCACGTGCTTGAAAAACAATTCTGCCGCCGTTTCCGCCGGACACGGCTGTGGGCAAGGAACAAATACTGCGTATTTAGAGAAGCGGTCCACGACCACCATAATCGAAGCCACTCCTCCCACCTTCGGCAAGCCAACAATGAAGTCCATGCCTACTGACACCCACGGCCGCACCGGAACCGGCAGCGGCTGTAACAAACCGCCCGGCTTCAAATTGCTTGGCTTGTCCTGCTGGCATATGAGACAAGTCCGCACATACTCATCTACGTCTTGCTCCATGCGCGGCCAGAACAGCCCGCGTTCCAATAACAGCCCGCTTCTCTAAGTACGCGATGTTTGTTCCTTGCCCACAGCCGTGTCCGGCGGAAACGGCGGCAGAATTGTTCTTCAAGCACGTGATCGGGGACTACGCCTATCCTTTCTCAAGGACCGTCTTACAACGCGCAGCAAACCGCCAAGCACTCCAGCCAAGTCTAACGCCTAATGGAAACGTTCGGGACTCGAGTATTCACAGCGCTCATGTATTAACTTAGCACAGCAATAATAAACACTACGCAAAGCATTCACACATTAACACATCGATGGGGCGAAGGGCCCATTGCTTTAGTATGTTTATACACAGGTTACATAAGGCCGAAGCCTCCAACAAAGCAATACGCACAGCAGCAAGCTCTCTGCCCTCATGCATTCACAGTCACCGTATGAAAACGTCCGCAACAGTGCATAACGTGCGCAGCCTTTACAAAGCCAACCGATCACACGGTCCAGGCAAACAACCCCTCAACTTATAACACAATCGGGACGAACGAGGAAACGTATTCCAAAATCACGTAAGATACTTTGCATAAGGCCGAAGCCTTCGGTACCCAACAACAATGCAGAACAGCCAAGATGTCCTTTCCTCACAATAGACGCAGCGGTCCGATTTATAACACGCCCGCAAGAGCTCGCTTCGGCATCCATATTCAGCTTCGACGCTCGTCCTGCGTGCCAGGACGACTCACTGCCGGCAGCCTGCCTCGGGGTTTCCGCAACGCTCCGGCAGCCCCCCCTCTAAGCCTTCGCGTCGCTACTTGCCCAAGCCGCCTGCCTTCGTCGAGTCAACCTTATGCACAGCGGACTATGTTCTTACGGCCGATTGGGCCGTCCCTTGGCATGAGACGTCAAGCTTCTATAGCCACTAAGGCACGATGCGGCTCCCGTCTTTGTCATCCGTCCGAAAATCCCCCATTGCTGGCAAAAACCTTGCCAGCCTCCTTGGCAGCACGTTGCCAGTCACCATGGCAACGGCCCGCCCGCACATGACACAGTCGCTTGGCAACCAAAACCGGGACGCCGCCTCGCTCAAGTCGCCAGCCAAAGGGTGCAACACCGGGACTTCCCAGGAGGTCACCCATCCCAGTACTACTCCGGCCCAAGCTTGCTTAACAATGGCTTGCTCGAGAGTTCGTCGACATTCATGCCGCCCGCAGAGTCCTAACTTGCCAAATCCGACTCAATCCCCTACGGCCCAATGACCGCACTCAGCTCGGGAGATTTCGCCATGCCACTCGGCCCATTGCGGCACCGAGACCTCGCGGACGCCAAGGGGGTAGAGCTGTCGTTTCCGACATCACCCCTACCACATCCCCCCCACCTGAGTCCGACGACGCCCTCGTCGTCGCGGCCCGGCTGCCGCCAACCCAGACGGGCGACCCACAAGAAAAGTCTAGGGGTCCGAGGATCCTTCAGAAGCCTTCCACTTCCAAAACTTGATTACATGCTTAAAGAACAATTCTGCCGCCGTTTCCGCCGGACACGGCTGTGGGCAAGGAACAAACATCGCGTACTTAGAGAAGCGGTCCACGACCACCATAATCGAAGCCACTCCTCCCACCTTCGGCAAGCCAACAATGAAGTCCATGCTTACTGACGCCCACGGCCGCACCGGAACTGGCAGCGGCTGTAACAAACCGCCCGGCTTCAAATTGCTCGGCTTGTCCTGCTGGCATATGAGACAAGTCCGCACATACTCATCTACGTCTTGCTCCATGCGCGGCCAGAACAGCCCGCGTTCCAATAACGCCAACGTCCGCGCCTGCCCCGGATGGCCCGCCCAAGTGCTGTCATGGCACTCACGAATAAACTCGCGGCGGAGTCCATCCCATTTGGGCACGACAAGACGGGTTAAGCGGTACCATAACAACCAGTCTCGGACTCGATATTTGCTGAACCGACCACCCGCAACCTGGGCTTTAGCCACTTCGGCAATGGCCTTTGTAACAGGGTCCTTCTCTAGGCCCTCTCTCACGCGAGCTAACACCTCCTCGCCAAGTGCGATCGAACTGGCCCCATTCATAGCAGCTGCACTGGCTCCAACCTCCTCTAAGGCCGCCAACCGTTGTTTTCTCGAGAGCACGTCCGCCACAACGTTTGTCTTTCCAGCTGCATGCACTATATCAAGGTCAAATTCGGCTAGGAAATCCTGCCAGCGCGCCTTTGAATTGATAAAATGCAAGTTAACGACCAGCCCTGTTCTTGCGTTGCCTAACTTTGGGCGGCCGTTCGAAGTGCATGTGGATGCATCAGATTTTGCCGTGGGCGGTGTGCTCGTGCAAGATGGGCATCCAGTCGCGTTTGAGTCGCAGAAACTGAATGACGTGCAGCGACGGTACCCAGTACATGAGAAGGAAATGGCCTCACTCGTCCATTGTTTGCGGACTTGGCGGCACTATTTGCTTGGGGCGCATTTCGTCGTCCGAACCGACAACGTGGCTAACACGTTCTTCCTCACGCAGTCTTACAACGCGCAGCAAATCGCCAAGCACTCCAGCCAAGTCTAACGCCTAATGGAAACGTTCGGGACTCGAGTATTCACAGCGCTCATGTATTAACTTAGCACAGCAATAATAAACACCACGCAAAGCATTCACATATTAACACATCGATGGGGCGAAGGGCCCATTGCTTTATTATGTTTATACACAGGTTACATAAGGCCGAAGCCTCCAACAAAGCAATACGCACAGCAGCAAGCTCTCTGCCCACATGCATTCACAGTTACAGTCTAAACAGTTAGCAACAGTGCATAACGTCCTCAGCATGCCTTGCGTCGCGTGTAGCCCTTGCAACATCTTCACGCTAAGCCTAAATACCACGTGGATTCCACCACCGCATCCAACGCCTTAGCGCCCAAGTCATCCGACGGTTTACCCTCCAACAGCACAACGGCTACCTACCAGCATTGAAAGCAGCATGGTCGGCTTATCCGCGGGTATCCCCGCCCTGACAGTCCACGTAAAGGCAATAACTGCCTTCCAACTCGCTGTCAAGCAAGCCGGCCACCTACCCAGCACTGTAGACCATTTAATGCCGCCCGATGACTCAAGACCTTGCCGTCGCTTTACAAAGGAAGTCTTCCCGCCACGTCTCAAGAAGTCGGCACCGACATCACTTGCTAGCCATCTGGTAGCCATCCGCCGCACCACGTAACGGAGGCTCATTCGGATCCAGCATCGTCATTCGCCCAGCTCGCAAGATCGTCCGACCGCCAGCACGACGTCTCGGGGTTCCGCGCGGCCCCTCTAACCGACTTAACCAAGAAGAACAGACCCTTTGCCTGGTCGGAGAACTGCCAACGCGCCTTTGAGTTAATAAAAGGCAAGTTAACGACCAGTCCTGTCCTTGTGTTGCCTAACTTTGGGTGGCCGTTCGAAGTGCATGTGGATGCATCAGATTTTGCCATGGGCGGTGTGCTCGTGCAGGATGGGCATCCGGTTGCGTTTGAGTCGCAGAAACTTAATGACGTGCAGCGACGGTACCCAGTACATGAGAAGGAAATGGCCGCACTCGTCCATTGTTTGCGGACTTGGCGGCACTATTTGCTTGGGGCGCATTTCGTCGTCCGAACCGACAACGTGGCTAACACGTTCTTCCTCACACAGTCAAAGTTGACGGGAAAGCAAGCGCGGTGGCAGGATTTCCTTGCCGAATTTGACCTTGATATAGTGCATGCAGCTGGAAAGACAAATGTTGTGGCGGACGCGCTCTCGAGAAAACAACAGTTGGCGGCCTTGGAGGAGGTTGGATCCAGCGAAGCTGCGATGCATGGGGCCAGTTCGATCGCACTTGGCGAGGAAGTGTTAGCTCGTGTAAGAGAGGGCCTAGAGAAGGACCCTGTTACGAAGGCCATTGCCGAAGTGGCCAAAGCCCAGGTTGCGGGTGGTCGGTTTAGCAGATATCGGGTCCGAGACGGGTTGTTATGGTACCGAATAACTCGCCTTGTCGTGCCCAAATGGGATGGACTCCGCCGCGAGTTCATTCGCGAGTGCCATGACAGCACTTGGGCGGGCCATCCGGGGCAGGCGCGGACCTTGGCGTTATTGGAACGCGGGCTGTTTTGGCCGCGCATGGAGCAAGACGTAGATGAGTATGTGCGGACTTGTCTCATATGCCAGCAGGACAAGCCGAGCAATTTGAAGCCGGGCGGTTTGTTACAGCCGCTGCCGGTTCCGGTGCGGCCGTGGGCGTCAGTAAGCATGGACTTCATTGTTGGCTTGCCGAAGGTAAGAGGGGTGGCCTCGATTATAGTGGTCGTGGACCGCTTCTCTAAGTACGCGATGTTTGTTCCTTGCCCACAGCCGTGTCCGGCGGAAACGGCGGCAGAATTGTTCTTCAAGCACGTGATCAAACTGTGGGGAGTGCCTTTAAGCATTGTTTCCGACAGGGACAGCAGGTTTACTAGTGCGTTTTGGCGATGTCTGTTTCGGCTGATGGGGACTCGGCTGCAGATGTCCAGCCGGTTCCACCCTCAGACGGATGGGCAGACCGAGCGGGTCAATCAAATTTTGGAAACCTATTTGCGACATTTCGTAAGGGCGGACCAAGGGAACTGGCCTGAGTTGTTGGACATGGCGCAGTTCAGCTATAACAGTTGCAAGACCCGAGCTAGTAAATACTCGCCCTTTGAGTTGGCGACCGGGCAGCAGCCGTTGACTCCACACATAGTTTTGGCGGGTTATCTTAAGACTTGCCCACCTGCCGAGGAGTACTTGCGGCAGTGGCAGTCGAAGATCGACCTCGCGAGGATGCATTTGGTAAAGGCCTCGGAACGAATGAAGGAGGACGCGGACCTGCGGCGCCGGCCAGAGGAGTTTGCTGTGGGAGATCAGGTGCTGCTGCGGATGGAACCCGAGGTGTTTAAGCCACCAAAGGGGAAGTCCAAGGCGTTGGTGAGAAAGTTTGATGGTCCCTTCGAGGTGGTCGCGCGGGTGGGCGCTGCTGCCTACAGGCTGAGTCTTCCCCCTCATATGAAAGTGCACCCCGTGTTCCATGTAAGCCAGCTGAGAAGATTGAGGGCCGACTCTGCTGCACCCGAGCGGATGCTGCCGACCCGGCCTCCGGCGAATGTTCGCGATGCCGCAGGGCAGGACATTCAAAGGATTTGGGAATCGCGCACCATCGGCTGGGGGAACAGACGGCACTTGGAATATCTTGTCACTTGGAAAGGGGGCACGGCGGACAGCTGGGAGAGGGAAGAGAGTCTGCTGAAGTGGGCTGGAAAGATCGCAGAGTTTTGGAAGCGGAAGGCTTCGGAAGGATCCTCGGCCCCTTAGTCTTTTCTTGTGGGTCGCCCGTCTGGGTTGGCGGCAGCCGGGCCGCGACGACGAGGGCGTCGTCGGACTCAGAAGGGGGGGATGTGGTAAGGTTGTCATCCCGGCGGCCTTGCCACGACCGCGGGCATTTCGGTGAGCTCAGCGCTGCAATGGGCTGGGCGGTTCAGTTAGTGTTCCATGCCAAGGGGCGGCCGGGTGTGCCGTTGGAACGAAAGTCGAAGGCTCGTAAGAACGTTTCGGCGTAGGCGGACGGCTCGGGCGAGTAGCGACGCGACGGCAGGGCGGGCTGCTGGCGCGGCGCGGAACCCCGAAGACGTCGTGCTGGCGGTCGGACGATCTTGCGAGCTGGGCGAAAGACAACGATGGATCCGAAGGGGCCTCCGTTACGTGGTGCGGTGGATGGCTGCCAGATGGCTAGCAAATATTGTCGGCGTTGACTTCTCGGGACGCGGCGGAAAGATCTTCTTTGTAAAGCGATGGTAAAGTCTTGAGTCATCGGGCGGCATTAATGGTCTACAGTGTTGGGTAGGTGGCCGGCTTGTTGACAGCGAGCGGGAAGGCAGTTATGGCCTTTCCGTGAGCTGTCAAGGCGGGGGAACCCGCGGACAAGCCGACCATGCTGCCTTCAATGCTGGTAGGTAGCCGTTGTGCTGTTGGCGGGTAAACCGTCGGATGACTCGGGCGCGAAGGCGTTGGATGCGGTGGTCAAGGCCACGTATTTAACCTTAGCGTGAAGACTTTGTATGGGCTACGCGACGCACGGCATCTTGAGACGTTATGCACTGTTGCTAACTGTTTAGACGGTAACTGTGAATGCATGAGGGCAGAGCTTGCTGCTGTGCGTGTTGCTTTGTTGGAGGCTTCGGCCTTATGTAATCTGTGAATAAACATAATAAAGCAATGGGCCCTTCGCCCCATCGATGTGTTAATGTGTGAATGCTTTGCGTGGTGTTTATTATTGCTGTGCTAAGTTAATACATGAGCGTTGTGAATACTCGAGTCCCAAACGTTTCCATTAGGCGTTAGACTTGGTTGGAGTGCTTGGCGGTTTGCTGCGCGTTGTAAGACGGTCCGTGAGAAAGGATAGGCGTAGTCCCCGTGTCGCCTGGGTTCGGCGGTAGTGTTGGGGTGCCGCGGGTGTTTAGTCGGTTCCGCTGTGGCTAGACCCCCGACAGATGGTATCAGAGCCCTGCCTCTTGCAGCCAGCGAATTCGCAGTCTTGAAAGCGCGTGGGTTTCGTTAAGGGTCGTGAGCTTTTTCCTTTGCTATGGCGGATACACCTGAAGCTGCTGAAGAGCTCGAGGCGCGGGTTGCGGCGCGATGCGACGAACTCCACTCGAGCGTTTTAGCGTTGGAGTCGGTTTTCACGGATTGGAAGTCTGTTGCGGACGAATCCTTGTTGGGTTTGACCGAATGGCGTGAGGCGATGGACGCTAAGGTTGCTGAGATTCTGCAAAACCAAGAAACGATGAAGCTCGAAGCAAATCTACTCCGTGTTGCTGTCGCGGCGACAGTGGGCCAACACACCGAGGGCGGTGCTGCGGCTGTTCCAGCCAAGGGCGCGCACCAACTGAAAGCACCAAAGTTAAAGGAGCCTGTTTCGTTTGACGGAGCTCGCGATGACCGAGTAATTGAAAACTTCTGCTGGGACGTGGAAGAATATTTGTCGTTGTTGGGCGGTATGTCAGACGAGGAAGAGGTCCGAACTGCGGCGCGTTACTTGGAGGGTGTGGCGAAGACCTGGTGGCAGAACACTGTCACCGATGCGGCTGCGGGGAACGGTAAAAAGCCAGGGAGCTGGCTCGAGTTTAAAGAAGCTTTGCGCGCTCAGTTTCGGCCAGAGAATGCCAATTGGTTAGCGCGGCACAAGCTCCTCACCCTGCGTCATACGGGCACTCTGCGGGACTATGTGAAAGCTTTCCAAGAGCTTATGGTGGATATTTCTAATATGACTGATGAAGACCGCATGTTTCATTTTGAGGTTGGCTTGCAGCCGTGGGCTCAGGTGGAGCTTCGGAGGCACAAGCCCAAAGACGTTGCTACTGCTATAGCCACCGCGGACTCGTTCCTGGGTTTTAAGGAGGGTGCTGGTAAAAAGGTGATGCAGGCGACGGGCTACTCCAAAATGAAGCCGCCGCTAGCTAGTGGTAAGTTTCAAGGAGGAAACCCGAGCCGGCCGAAGGAAAATCCGGTGGCAAAACCAAAGGCCACGCCATCCTCTTCTTCTGTTGCTTCGTTCAAGACAGGAAAGTCCACGGCGGGCTTTAAGCGGAAAAGGTCAGAGGGCGAGGTGTCGAAATCCGAGGGTGCTAAGCCGTGGTTAAGGTGCTGGACCTGTCAAGGCCCGCACCCACAAAAGGAGTGTCCCCAGCGGGCCCGGCTGACGTCTGTCCAAGAGGCGCAGCCAGACCCACTGGCGGACGAAAGGGTGTCAATCTTGCAGCAGTTGAACATGCTGGCCACGGACCAGCCGAGGGCAGAACCAGTTTTCGATAAGAACAGTTTGTTCTACGTAGATGCCTTGGTTGGCGGACACAGACTTGTTGCTTTAGTGGATTCGGGAGCGACGCATAATTTTATGAAGGTCGAGGTGGCCGACCGACTGCGTTTGGGGTATTCGGGGGGTGGTAACGAGCTAAGGACTGCTAACGGACCTACCCTGAAGACCCGTGGAGCAGCGAGGGAAGTTCCAATTCAGCTGGGCGAGTGGTCGGGCAAGATAGACATTTCGGTCGTCCCGTTGAACGAGTTTGACTTGGTTTTAGGCCAGGAGTTCATATGCTGTGCAAGGGTGGGATATATGCCCTGTCTAGGTTGTATGCTGATTTTTGATAAAGCAGGTCCGTGCGTCGTTAAGCCCGTGCAAAGGCGGCAGACCGCGGACTGTCCCTTGAGGCGACCGAAGATGCACGAACTTACTGCGATGAGCATGAGGAAGGCCGGTAGACGACAGTTGAAGGAACCCATGTTTCTAGCTGCGATGCTGGGAGGATGGGAGGCGGAGGAGCCGGAGGTGCCGGTTCCCTCCGACCTGCAGAATGTGCTGTGTTCATTTGCCGACAGGTTACCGAAGCAACTGCCTTCTCGTTTGCCGCCGCGGCGTGCGATAGACCACCGCATCGAGCTGATGCCGGGGTCGACGCCGTCGGCAAAGGCGCCTTACAGACTTAGTGGGCCAGAGCTGGTCGAGCTGCAAAAACAGTTGTCTGAGTTGCTTGATGCCGGCTACATCAGACCGTCGCGGTCCCCATACGGCGCGCCGGTGCTGTTTGTGAGGAAAGCCGACGGGAGCCTGCGGTTGTGCGTTGATTACAGGGCGCTGAACAAACAGTCCATTAAAAATAGTTACCCGCTCCCAAGGATAGATGATTGTTTTGACCGTCTGGGAGGGGCGCGAGTGTTCTCTAAGCTAGACTTGCGCTCGGGTTACTACCAGGTCCGGGTGGCAGAGGGGGATGAACAGAAGACGGCCTGCGTTTCTCGGTATGGCAGTTTTGAGTTCATGGTGATGCCGTTTGGTCTTTGCAATGCCCCTGCCACGTTCTGCACCTTGATGAACAACGTTTTCAGGCCTCTGTTGGACCGATGTGCCATTGTTTACCTCGACGATATTCTGATTTACTCCAGACAATCGACTCTGGAACCCCGAAGCGAGTAATCAGGCTTTCAATGAACCCGATGACCGTTTCTTGGTCTGCGTTCTTGGTCGGGATTCAAAGGCGCTGTACTCACGGAGTACACCAGCAGACTTGGCATCTATCACAAGATGTCTTCTAATTACTACCCGTAGGGGAATGGCCTTGCCGAGTCTACTAACAAGAACCTCCTGAAAATTCTCCGGAGGACCATTGAAAGGAATAAGCGAACTTGGCACTTGCTCTTGAACCGGGCGCTATGGGCGGATAGAGTTGCGTTCAAGAAATCCCTCAGAACGTCCCCCTACGCGCTTGTCTATGGCAAGGAAGCTATCATGCCATCACACATCGAGATCCCTGCCCTGTGGATGATTGACGAAGACGGGAGCAGCGGAGACCCGGTGGACGACAGATCGTGCCAACTCCTGCAGTTGGAAGAAGACAGAGAAAGTGCATACCAGGCCTTCGCGGATCACATTGCAGCCACTCAAGGCTGGTTTGCCAAAGGCGCCACTGCCCGAATTTTCAAAGTCGGGGACTTGGTGCTAAAGTGGGACTCATACAAGGCAAAACCGGGTAATCACGGAAAATTTGATGCTCTCTGGGAGGGCCCTTATCAGATTGCCCGGGTGAACCAGTTCAATGCCTACATACTTTCGGATATGGAGGGACAGCTCCTCCCTATCCCCGTCAACGGGTTCCATTTAAAACTTTATCGCTGTTGAAGAGGCCCGAGTGGCCCTTCTTTGTAAAAATTTTCCTTATGTTTTTTTCCATTTCCCGGCATGTACAGTTTCCAGTTTTAGCTTTCAATTTGTTTTTCTTCTTTGAGCTTAACTGCGGCATGGGAGAGAAGGACAGACTTCGCAGCGAAGTCTGTCGTTGCCCCTCAGGAAGGGCGAAGTTCGGCTATGCAAAGAAAGAAAGGAGAAAAATAGGGCAAAAAATTGACTAAGTGTTGGGCGAAGCCCGACTCGCAGCCGAAGTCGGACTTCGGCCCGACCAAATTGCGAAGTTTGATAAAAAATGTTAAGGCACACTAAAGGGAAGCCCCGCTCAAAGCTTTGACCGAAGTACGCACTGCGCATACTTTCCGCGCGAAGTACGCACTGCGCGCAACTCTTGCGCGAAGTGCGAACTTCGCAGCGAAGTCCGACTTCGGCCAGCGTTAGTGCGAAGTGTGCACTGCGCTCAATTCTCGCGCGAAGTGCGAACTTCGCGCGAAGTTCGCACTTCGCTCCAAGCTTCGGCCGAAGTCCGAACCTGCCTCAACGCATCAGCGCTGCGCAATTTGCTCAAGGTCCAAAGGCCGCGGGGAGTATTAAGTATGTTCCAAAGCGCCCAAGGTTGCAAAGGACCTGGACCCACGCTGTGCCCGAACTTCGGGCGCAGCGGAAAAGAATGAGAGCAGAACAGTTCAAACGCGCGCTTCGCGCGAAGTTCGAGCTTCGCCCGAAATTCGGGCGAAGCCCGACTCCGCCCGAAATTCGGGCAAAGCCCGACTCCGCCTTGGTCTTCGGGCCAGTTTGGGGCAGCGTCCAAGAAATGAATAATAAAAAATACGAAAAACCCCCAAGCTGGGCCCAAGGCGCGTTTGCAACTGTTTTAACATGGGTTCCCGCACCAAGGGTTTTGTCTTGAGCAGTGTGCCCAAGTGGTGGCAGCGACGTCAGCCATGGTGCAATCTCCAAAGCAGAATTAATGATTGCACGTTTTTCAAAGGAAAGTGCAACAAAAGAAGCATGGCACGTCTGTTGGGGCGTGTTTTTTCCAAACATTCTCCTACGCAGCCACCCAAGGATCTTAACTCAGCCGACCTACCCCCTCCTGCGTTGCATTAATGGTGCTGTTTTTATCTAGAAAAGGGGGACAGAAGCCTGCAAACATTCCAGATTGCACAGATTATTCCTCGGACAGTTCAAATTATTCCTGTGATAGCGAAATCTGTTGCAGACAGCTTGAACCTATCATTATTGCTGATTCGGAGGGATGGACAAAGGAAAAAGGCCCGTGTCAGCGCAGTCCAGCGAAAGTGGCGAACCAAGGGATTTACCGCGGCCTGGCGTTTTCAAAGGCGATACCCCGCCAGAGAAAAAGTCAAAGTCCCGAACGAAAAAAGTACAGCGTGGGCAAGCCCCACCATCTCCGGTGAATTACCTGGCGGGATATGTGGACGGCTCATTTTCTATGAGCCTGACTCAGCTGCGAGCAAATGTGGAGAGCTGGGCTGACAAAGTTTCGCCCTCCCACCATTTCGGAGCGGCGTACAAATCAAACCTCTTCAGATTCTTGTGCCCTCCTGTCCATCAATGCCCGGAACTGGTAGACCTCATTGTCAGACACTACAGACCGGCTACCCGGCATATCTGCAGCTCCAGCGGTAAACCCTTGTTCGCGCTGCGCAGGGAGACTGTGCAGCCAGCTTTCGCCCCAGGGCTGGGGTATGACTCCGGCACCATCCTCAGAAAGGTAAATCTGGGCGAACAAGCGGGACGCTTCACGCACACCAAGCGAATGAGGGATTTCCTCAATTCAGAGCTGAACGCCCCGCTTCCAGCTGGACAGTGGCCGACTGGCCCCATGCCCTTGGCAAAATTTCAGAACAAGTATCTTTATACTATCCTGGCATGGATTCTCGGCTGCGACTCCGACGAGTTGGTACATCCGTACCAGCTGGCGCCGCGGAATGTCTCCTGTGTGGAGAATCTTACGAACCCGGCGGCGCAAAGGAGTGGAAAGCGCCCCATCTCTTTCGACTGGGCAGACTGGCTGGCTTACGCGATTCATTCCAGCCTGCTGAAAATTCAGAAGAGGCAGTCTACCGATTTTCGTTTCAGTTCTGTTCTAGCCTGGCTTTGTTTGTACCATCTGCACCCCCAAAGGCTGATCCTGAACCTGAAGAAGGTTAACGAGAGGGGAGAGCCCCAGCCCGTCTATAACTGGACGGATGACTTATACCGGAAAGGGTCCTACTACAAATTCAACTTCAACTTTCTGGGATTCGTCATGTCAGTCTTCACCGAAAGTGAAATCCCCCGTCCCCCTAGAGAAATGACGAGTGCATTGATAAATCAGAAGCTCGGGGACGTTTCAGACTGACGCAGGGATTGTAGTTAGAATCTACAAATTCAAGGGCAAGCCCTATTTTCTGCCCTATTGGTGTTCAGAGCATCTGTTCGGGATGGAAGTTGCCCGGCAGATGGACTATGTGGAAGAAGAGTTCGGCCTAGGAAAGAAGAGAGGACAGATTTTTCAATATCCTCTTTCCTGGGCCAACGTCGAGATTACTGAGGTAGGACAGCACGTCTACCTAGAGCAAGCGCTGTCCCGGATTGGCCTGGTTTTGCTGCCGCAGCGCTGGAAGTACGACCCCTATGGGATAAGGGCAAGATTCACACATTTGTGCCCCCGGGATATAACCGAAGATAGATGCGACATGGTCCATGTGGACCTTGACTGGGAGATTGAATTAATGGAAGCTTCTCCTCCCTGGCAGGATTTCTACTGCGAGGAGGTGACATATGACCCCAAGCGAAACCCGGACCACCATTTCTCGTCTCCAGGATTCAAAAAATTTCTATCCAAGATAGCAGGCCTTAACTGGTCTAAAGAAAAGGTTACCGAGTGCTGGAAGATGAGATGCCGCACGCAGCACGATAAATCAACAAGAAGAAGCCTGGCCGTAGATGACGACTTTTCGGTTCTCTATGACCAGCATCATGACAGCTGGCGGCCGTTCGCTTATCAAGGTTACGTTCCCCGAGGCCCCTTTGAGGATTATAAAAATGGGTCTCCTCCCAAACAGTTGTACACTTCAGCAACTGCCAGCGCAGGCCCAGCAAGTACCCAGGTCAATCCAATGCAGCCCGTGGCTCCCAAGGCGGCGCCTGAAAAGGCGAAAGAGTTAGTCAAGGCAGCGCCCGAGGCAATCCCTCAGGCAAGAAAAGCGCCAGCGCCGCCAGAAAGCAGACCGGTCGCGGCAGAACTTCTGCAAGTCAAACCCCGGTACAAGTTTACCGTGGGAGCATCAGCGCCGCTGCACCTGCTTCATCTCCTTCCCCTGATCCAACCGTTATTCCAGAAGAGAAGAAGCGGAGGAGAGTCGAGAAAATCAGGCGACCTAGCCTGATGGTGCAGCAGCCAGTCGCAGAGCCGCAGCCGCGTCCTGCCGCCGCAGAGGCAGTTCCTTTGGGCAGTCCCAAGCCAGCCACCGATACAAGAAGCGAAGACATTCACCCGGCATCGGCTCAGGCGGAGCCCGCAGGTACGTTTGCTGCCCCTGTTTCTTTGGTCTCACCCACTCCTACTCCCACTCCGTCCCCCGCTCAATCTGAGCGAGCCATGACCACATCCTCCTCCCCGTCTCCGCGTCCTTCTAGCGGTCCCCATTCTTTCGATCAGTTTGCTCAGAACCCTAACGTTTCTCTTTCTCTGAGCACAACTCCAAACCCTTCGCCCGAAGCTAGTGCCGAGGCAGCCCGTTCACCGTCACATCCTCCGCCTCAGCCGCTTCAAACCCTCGCAGTGTCAACCATTCCCACCTCCATTTCCCGGTCGCCCCCACAAGCGACCGATTCTTCCAAAGTCTGTCCGGTTCCTCCTGATCCCATCCCCGCAGGAGAGACGTCTCAGCAGAACCCTAGGCTGGGGGAACCAGATTTCATGGACGACCTCCAGAATACAGACGACTTGCCCCTGGCAACAAGGGCTGTACAGTGTTCTGTTTCCTTCCTCGAGAACCTGAAACGGAGGAGACATGAAGAGATAGCCGCCCCGATAAAACGCGCCAAGTACGATTTTGAGAGGAGAGTGCTTACAACAGAGAAGATAATCCCAATAGTAAAGAAGCCTCTCCGGGAAATGACTAGGGAGGACTACGAGCTCCAGACAAAGGAGAAGAGCTTTGACGACATCAACAAGCAGTATGAGATTCAGACGATCATGCGCAAAGCTGATAATCTCTTTGTCAAGAGTCTGGAGGAGCAGGAAGAACTTTTTCGCGTTGCAGGATAAAGTAAGACAGCTTGAAGAAGACCTGTCTAGGTCTACTGAGCAGCTGGAAGCGGCGCGGCAAGAAACAGATGAACTCAAAGCCCAGCTGGCCGCTTCTCAGCAACAAGCCGCAACCGAAAAGAAAGCAGCCTCGGAGCAGATTTCTCAGCTCCAGGAGTCTTTGAAGCAGGCGCAGTCGCAACTTGCAGAGAGAACATCTCAAGCGACGGTCTTTTCGAAGACAAAAGTTAAGGAGATGCGGGCTGGTTTGCTGCGGGAATGCAAGCCCCACACCTTCAAGGCGATGGCAGTCCTGGATTTCGCATCCAGGATTCAAGAAGTTTCTGCCCAGGGAAATCCTGTGGTAGAGGAGGCCGAGCGCCAGGCGAAGCAATGGCTGGACCTGGCGGTAAATCTTCAGGAGCGCGAGCGCAACGGCCTCCAATTTTCTCCCGTGTCCTCATTCGCTGCAGAATGGGCAGGTGCAAGGGTGACCTTGCACAAATATTTCAAAAAAGTTGAAGAGGTGAGAGTGGCCAGACGAATGCTAGACGCATTCACGCATGAAAGGGATATCTGTCTGGCCCCCTTTCACGCTCTTTCAGAACTAGGGTGCCCCAGTTTTGTTGAGAATGGCGAGCTCCTCACCCTAGATCGGGTAAAAAGAAATTGGCAGTCCTTTGAGGCAAATACAGCTGAAATTGATAGCTGGACTGAGCCAATTCAAGACAGTCAGGTCACTCAGATGGTGTCCAAATATTCCAAGATCCGCTCCTATTTCCAGGAGTTAGAAAAAAAGGTTCCTCACCATCGACCTGCACGCGGTCGCTGCTTTCCACGGAGCATTAGAAGACATAGCAGACCGCAAGCCATTCGAAGCAGAAGCCTGGCGTTCAGCCCAGGTGGCATACACTCGCATCTGCGAGGCAGAAGCAGGAGATGGAGAGTTTTCGGAAGGCATTTCTGATGGGGCAACTGACAAAGATGAATCTGAAGAACAGTTGCCGCAAGGAGAACAGTTAGAGCAGCAAAAGACAGTGGAGGCAAGTTCCTCTATACCCAAAGGATGAAGGCATGGATTCTTTGCGCCGAGGCGAGCTCGACACCCCGCGAGCCGCCAGAAATGTTGTCACATTTTGCACGGGGTGCAATGTCTTCAATATTGTAACAATGCTGCTCTTCTTTTCCTCCTTCTTCCGTTTTCCTTCCTTCTCTCCCTTTCCTTTTCTTTCCCGCATTCTCTTTCCTTCCCCCCCTTTCTTGGAGTCCCCCAGTTGATTTTTCAACTTTCCAGCAAGTTACCCTGAAAAATTGGCTAAGTCTGGGTGCGAAGTTCGCACTTTGCCCAGTTTTGGTGCGAAGTGCGTACTTCGCCCAGTTTTGGTGCGAAGTCTGACTTCGCCCCACTTTCTGGGCGCACCTTGCACTGGCAGGCTGACAAAGAAGAATGATAACTGCCGGAGCAGGTCCGTACAGCGGCAGACACCAGTGTTCACCTGTGCGCAGCCCGACTTTTCAGCAGATCCGGAATGCGCCCTTGACAGGTGTACAGTAGGGGAACAAACCCGGAATTTGACCAAGGCGTGAAGGCCTTCCCAACTGCACTGTTTTCTGCCCACGCATCCCAAGGAGCTCCGATCCCAAGCGAAGATGGATAGACTGCCTTTCATGGCAGACACGTGTCAATGGCGAGGCCTTCCTCGGAGATGACATGTCCCAGCAGCTTTCCTTCCTTCACCGCGAAGACAGACTTCTTCGGGTTTATAGAGATGCCGAATTCTCGACAACTTTCAAATATCTGCCGCAGGTGCGAAACATGATCTTCTCGTCGGTGAGAGAAAACAGTCATGTCATCAAGGTAGATGACAATAATCTTGTTGAGCAGCTCTCGGAAGGCCAGGTCCATGGCCCTTTGGAACGTGGCACCAGCATTGGATAAGCCAAACGGCATGCGCTGATAGGCGAACGTCCCCCACTTCGTGGTAAACGCCGTCTTATGCTGGTCTTCGTCTTTGACCCAAATCTGGTTGTAGCCGGAAAATCCATCTAAAAGTGAAAATCTCTCGGGCTCCAGCAACGATGTGCAAAATTTGGTCGATTTGGGGAAGCGGATAGTGGTCCCGGAGGGAAGCCTGATTTAGGTTTTTGAAGTCGACACAGAGACGTATGTCGCCATTGTTTTTCCTCACGGGCACCAGATTCGTGACCCAGGATGAATGTTTGATGGGGTAGATGATCTTGGCCTCCAGTAACGATATGCAAAATTTGGTCGATTTGGGGAAGCGGATAGTGGTCCCGGAGGGAAGCCTGATTTAGGTTTCTGAAGTCGACACAGAGACGTATGTCGCCATTCTTTTTCCTCACGGGCACCAGATTCGCGACCCAGGATGAATGTTTGATGGGGTAGATGATCTTGGCCTCCAGCATCTTCAAGAGCTCGGTCTTCATCATGGCCTCAATCTGTGGATTTACGGCCCTTTGCTTTTGTCGGAACGGCTTGGCGCCATCCTCTAGCTCGATGGTATGCTGGATGACAGATCTGTCATACCCCCTCAAATCCTCGTAGCACCAGGCCACGATGTCGGGGAACTCCTGGCACAGTGATCTAATCTGCACCAGCTCCTCCGACGTGCAGTCTGTTCCGACCTTGATGGTTTTACCAGGTTCGAGCTCCAGGTCAGCATACTGCCTCGGGTCTACTTTGATCCTGTGGGATATTGCTCTGTCATTTCGATCAAAGAGACTCTCTAATGTAATCAGTCCTTTTGGGACGTGATTATTCCGTAAATGTATCAACCCCTCATATTGCTCGTCATCAGGGTCTCTACCTTCGATTACACACACTTCGTTAACCGGGAATGTGACGATCTCCTCGTCACGACTGAATACCCGCGGAAGGTATCCCTATCAGGCACAGAAGGCCTGTAAATGGTGCGGACCGGCTTCAGTTTCTGGACGACGTCTTCAGCCGGAACGTAACTGGCTCCAACAGACGATATTGCCTTAACGTTCAATGATTCAAACGATTCCATCAGGTCCCAGACCCGATTGCGGTAAGCTCTAAGATAGTGATGCTTAGACGCGCATTTATTCGTAACTTGATGACACACTAACTCTGAATCTCCGAAAATTTGGAGATGCTTGATTCCGAGCCTTTCCGCCTTTCGCAGACCCAAGCACGGGGCTTCGTATTCCGCCGAATTGTTAGTACAGGCTCCAGAGCCACTCGTAGGCGTAGTCTCTCTGGACTCCGGTTGGAGAAACCAGGAGGACCCCTGCACCGGCGCCATTCTTGCAACGCGCGCCGTCAAAGAAAAGCTTCTACAGCTCTTCGGGTGCAGGTCCCACTTCCTTCGCAACAGACACGTCAAGCTCCTCGGGCTGCTTAATGGAGTAGCAGCCCTGCTCTGTCCCGATTACAGCGTTGAAGTCTTGCAACGAGAACTCGTCTTCTAGCTGTAGGACTTCGAGAGCTTGCTCGGTCAGTTCTACTGTCACCAGTTCTTCCTCTGACAACTGGACCATGCAGTCCATCTCTCCTCCGGGTATCTTGTCTACTAGAAAAGGGGAAGGCTTCTCATTGAAAATTTTCAGTCTCCTTCCTTTGAAGGGCACTTCCATGTGCGAGTAGTCTAGAGACAGGTACCCGCCCAACTTCGCAGTGAACTCCCGAGAGAGACACATGCCGAAGTAAGGCTCCAGGTCAACAATCACGACCTCTTGGATGACCACAATGTCGAGAGCTTTGTGCAGCCGGATAGGGATGTCCTTTATGACACCAACTGTCTTGACAGGGGTGCCGTCTAATTGCAGCACACCTTAGCTGCTCCGTGTGTATTCCATCCCGATCTCATCGCAGACGGCCTTCGACATCACAGTCGAGGAAGCACCAGAATCCACCATGCAGTTATGAACTATGTGCCCTTGCATCCGCAAAGACAGATAAAAGGGTGGCGGTCTGTTCTTCCCGATGGCGGAGACTGTCAAAGGTTGAACCAGGACAGCAGGCCGCATCTGGCTGCCGTTCTTCATATTCTTCAATGATTCTTGCGGCAGATCTACCCGGCTCGGAAGCGGAAGAGCATCGTACATGCCGATTCTTGCAGAGTCTTCTTTAACTCGTCTACAATGTCGTAGCCTCGAGGTACTAGCTCCTTCTCGCTGGTTTAGCCGGTTCATACTTGGTCCGGCATCGTTGGGTGGCCTCAACTCGTCGTCTTTTGGTCGGGAGACGGGTACTTCAGCCTTCTCCCGGGCTTGTTCTTTGGTTTCGGCTGGGGGCTGAAGTACAGGAAGTTTAGCGGGAGTTGGGGCCTTTGCTGGAGGCTTAGCTGGAACAGCAGCGGCCTTTGTTGGAGAAGGTTTAGCGGGAGCTTTATCTTTGGATGCCTTCTCCTGGGCTGTGTAAGGCCACAGCCGCTTGTACGGTGGCAGCCCATTGGGCTGCGGTTTTTCTCTTCTCGCATATACCTGCAAAGGTTTAGCCGCGTCCGCAGCTTTCTTTTCTTCCTTGGTGGGCGTCACTGGATTCTCTTCTGGCAGGGCAAAATTGGCCTCGCCGTCCAAGATCATGTACAGCTCATCATCTTCTATAGTGTTGCCGGCCAAGGTTTGGATGTAGTGCTGGTGCAAAGTGCAGTCTTCCTCCGAATGCGGGTCATTGCACGTAGTGCACCAGTTGACCTGGTCAGGAGGACCAGGTGGGTCATCTATAGCAGCATTTCTCGGAGGCGGATGCCTCTGCGGTTGGTTCTCTAGGGCTTTATCTTTTGTCAGCGCCGGTGGCGCATACGGCCTTCGAGGAGCAAAGTCCATTTGGGCCTGCTTCTTTTTCATAGCAGTCATGTCATTGGACATGGCATGATATCCGGAGGCCAAAGCCCGCACTTCTTGTAGAATCGTGTTCCGGATGCCGTCGTCGGGGGCGGCAACTGTGCCGGTGGAGGCAAAGCGGCCAATGAAGGAGGGTTAGAATAAGACGCATACTGCGGGGGAGCAGGAAGCGCTGGAAAATGCGGAACGGGAGGAGGCGGATGAGGGTAATGCAACTGAGGCGGGCCATATTGAGTTACGACCGGCGCCGGATTCCACTGCGGCCGGGGTTGCTGCCCGAAGTAGACGGCACACCACCGTAGCGGAAGGATACCGCGATCCGGGAAAGTCGGGATGAATCGGCTCCCGCACTCGGACGGAAGCCCGCCGATGGAGATAATGTCGCCTTCAGCTTGTCGGGCAGCCTTCGTATAGTGCGGGGAACTCGTCAATTCGGGCGATCTTCAGCAGCAGGCATATGTCTGAGTTGAAAGACCTCAGATAGTAGTGAGCAGCCATGCCGGCTGAAGGCCGAAGTTCGCGAGGTACCCATTTCCAGGATCTCGCAAACCTAATGTTAAAATCAGACACCTCCTCTTAAGGATGCCTCTGGATTGCTTGGAACTGATGCAGTAGAGCGATAGGATCAGCAGACTCGTTGCATCCTTTTACGAGCCTCCTGGCAAGCTGGGGCCACCCAATGATGGATCCCTCTGGCAGCGATCGTCATTCGGCTGTTGATCAGCCATTTCTTCTTCTTCTCCGCCGTCGGTTGTGTACTCGGTGTCGGTACTTTCCGAGGATGCAGGATTTTCCTCTTCCTCGGCCTCTTCTACTTCGTACTCGGCTCTTCCGACCTCAGCCTCGGCCTCTTCTTGGATCTCAGCCTCGGCTTCGTCGAAACGAGCTCGCGGATCAGCCAGCCTGGGTATCTCGCCTCGAGCGTGGATGTCTAGTTCGTAGAACTCAGGCGGGCTTCTCGGATTTCTTGTTCGCCACCTTCTCGTGTGCATGAAGGTGACCGGACCGGTCTTCTAGACTCAGAAGATTTGTTCGTGCAGAGTCGCCAGGTGTTCAGATTTGGAACAACAATGAAGCGAACACCGGTGCTTCGATTCTGTCGGGGGTGAGAAACTTCCTTGTCTCACCAAGAGCTCAGGAACTGTCAGCGCCAGGTGGAGACCTTTCTGACGACCCGTGTTCCGCCGAGCGGGTCAGGAGAACTGTTGCGCTAGGTGGAAACTGGACGGGTACTCTTTCTTTAAATCGTGGGACAAGCGTCCCACCGGGCGTGCCAGAGAAACTGTTGGTTACGAATCTGCCATGAGGAAAGGATTTTTGGTTAATGCGCCCAGATTCGCCCACCAGCATGAAAGGCCGGAAGGAAGAGATGCCTTCCGAGCCAATCTCCGGAGAAGGCCGGCTCCTTGGGAGGGGGACTGATTTAAGCTAAAGGGAACAGGAAAGAAATAAATGAACGGAAAGAGATAAATGTACAGAAAGAGATACAAATATGTCCAAAGGTTGGTGGGGGGGAACTAACAGTACGGGAACACACCAATCACCGCTACTTACTGCATACAAACACAGAGCATGACAAGGAACCGCAAAACCTAGGCGTACTTTCGATACACCACCGCCGTATGCACAGCCTTCAATAGCTCCCTAGCAAACATTCCCTACAAGGAACTAACAAGCGAGGGATCGTATCAATCACCGGATACGTACACCGACAGGGGTAGAAAGTAAACCTAGAGATGTCGAGCGTGTATATGTATTAGGCGAGAGAGTTTAACCGCACAGCCTCAATGGCTCCCTAGCAAACATTCCCTACAAGGAACTAACAGCAGGGGATCGCATCAATCACCAGATACGGGCCAGCAACGTCACACATAACTGATGGAACTGCTACCAAATTTATTATGAATGCTTTAAATAATGAAGTACAGAAGGTGCTTTAAACAAGCAATGCTAGAGGAACCTGATCGCCAAATGCCGAAGTGAATCAACGAGCCGCGACACAGGTGGGCCTAAGGCATATAATGAAAGACAGCATAAAAGAATAAAGACAGTAGAACAGAACAGGGCATACAGATTGTATTCATAAGCAGAAGCACGGTTACAGTAAGCACAGTAGTTCCCTAACAAACATTCCCCTTCCACACTTTACAATGAATTTCATATGGGCTTTTATAGCCCGAGTCCCACCCGTTACATTAATGGGCACAGATTCCCAGTCAAACATAAGCTGACAGAAGCGGCGAAAGAGCTGCAAATGCTGACCTTTTGTCGGATCGGTCGTACCCGCAAGCATGGTCTTCCTGGAAGCTGGACAGCTACGTGGCGGAGTGCTGGGTAAATCTTCAAGTCGGCAGGCTTGCTAGTAGCTGGAGCAGGTGAAACCTCAGATCAGCTTTGAATGAGGCTATTAACGCAGGCGGTGCAGCCCATACTTATCCCTTTTTGTCGGCAGTCTTGGTTCAAATCCCGAAGCTGGACACTTGTCGTATGATGGGTTATGCTGTGGGACACATGTCTGTCTTGAAGGGCAGTCTATCTATCTTCGCTTGGGATCGGGGCTCCTTGGGATGCGTGTAGAAATCAGTGCAGTCGGGGAAGGCCTTCAAGCCTTGGTCAAATTCCGGGTTTGTTCCCCTACTGTACACCTGTCAAGGGCGCATTCTGGCTCTATTGAGAAGTCGAACTGTGCACAGGCGAACACTGGTGTCTGCCGCCATATGGACCTGCTCCGGCATTTATCTTTCTTCTGCATTGACCTGCCAGTCTGCCAGTGCAAGGTGCGCCCAGAAAGTGGGGCGAAGTCGGACTTAGCACCAAAAGCGGGCGAAGTGCGAACTTCGCACCAAAACCGGGCGAAGTGCGAACTTCGCACCCGCACTTAGCCAATTTCGGATAGACTCGCTGGAAAGCTGGAAAATCAACTCGGGGGACTCCAAGGAAAAAAGGGGGAGAGAAAGAGAATGCGAAAGAAAAGGAAAGGGAGAGAAGGAAGAAAAACGGAAGGAGGAAAAGAAGAGCAGCACTGTTACAAAACAATATTGAAGACATTGCACCCCATGCAAAATGTGACAACAGTTCCCCCAGCCTAGGGTTCTGCTGAGACGTCTCTCCTGCGGGGATGGGATCAGGAGGAACCGGACAGACTTTGGAAGAATCGGTCGCTTGTGGGGGCGACCGGGAAATGGAGATGGGAGCAGTTGATACCGCGAGGGTTTGAAGCGGCTGAGGCGGAGGATGTGACGGTGAACGGGCTGCCTCGGCACTAGCTTCGGGCGAAGGGTTTGGAGTTGTGCTCAGAGAAAGAGAAACGTTAGGGTTCTGAGCAAGCTGATCGAAAGAATGGGGACCGCTAGAAGGACGCGGAGACGGGGAGGAGGATGTGGTCATGGCTCGCTCAGATTGAGCGGGGGACGGAGTGGGGAGGAGTGGGTGAGACCAAAGAAACAGGGGCAGCAAACGTACCTGCGGGCTCCGCCTGAGCCGATGCCGGGTGAATGTCTTCGCTTCTTGTATCGGTGGCTGGCTTGGGACTGCGCAAAGGAACTGCCTCTACGGCGGCAGGACGCGGCTGCGGCTCTGCGACTGGCTGCTGCACTATCAGGCTAGGTCGCCTGATTTTCTCGACTCTCCTCCGCTTCTTTTCTTCTGGAATAACGGTTGGATCAGGGGAAGGAGATGAAGCAGGTGCAGCAGGCGCTGATGCTCCCACAGTAAACTTGTACCGGGGTTTGACTTGCAGAAGTTCTGCCGCGACCGGTCTGCCTTCTGGCGGCGCTGGCGCTTTTCTTGCCTGAGGGATTGCCTCGGGCGCTGCCTTGACTAACTCTTTCGCCTTTTCAGGCGCCGCCTTGGGAGCCACGGGCTGCATTGGATTGACCTGGGTACTTGCTGGGCCTGCGCTGGCAATTCTTTGAAGTGTACAACTGTTTGGGAGGAGACCCATTTTTATAATCCTCAAAGGGGCCTCGGGGAACGTAACCTTGATAAGCGAACGGCCGCCAGATGTCATGATGCTGGTCATAGAGAACCGAAAAGTCGTCATCTACGGCCGAGGCTTCTTCTTGTTGATTTATCGTCTTCGCGTGCGGCATCTCATATTCCAGCACTCGGTAACCTTTTCTTTAGACCAGTTAAGGCCTGCTATCTTGGATAGAAATTTTTTAAATCCTGGAGACGAGAAATGGTGGTCCGGATTTCGCTTGGGGTCATATGTCACCTCCTCGCAGTAGAAATCCTGCCAGGGAGGAGAAGCTTCCATTAATTCAATCTCCCAGTCAAGGTCCACATGGACCATGTCGCATCTATCTTCGGTTATATCCCGGGGGCACAAATGTGTGAATCTTGCCCTTATCCCATAGGGGTCGTACTTCCAGCGCTGCGGCAGCAAACCAGGCCAATCCGGGACAACGCTTGCTCTAGGTAGACGTGCTGTCCTACCTCAGTAATCTCGACGTTGGCCCAGGAAAGAGGATATTGAAAAATCTGTCCTCTCTTCTTTCCTAGGCCGAACTCTTCTTCCACATAGTCCATCTGCCGGGCAACTTCCATCCCGAACAGATGCTCTGAACACCAATAGGGCAGCAAATAGGGCTTGCCCTTGAATCCGTAGATTCTGACTACAATCCCCTGCGTCAGTCTGAAAACGTCCCCGAGCTTCTGATTTATCAATGCACTCGTCATTTCTCTAGGGGGACGGGGGATTTCACTTTCGGTGAAGACTGACATGACGAATCCCAGAAAGTTGAAGTTGAATTTGTAGTAGGACCCTTTCCGGTATAAGTCATCCGTCCAGTTATAGACGGGCTGGGGCTCTCCCCTCTCGTTAACCTTCTTCAGGTTCAGGATCGGCATTTGGGGGTGCAGATGGTACAAACAAAGCCAGGCTAGAACAGAACTGAAACGAAAATCGGTAGACTGCCTCTTCTGAATTTTCAGCAGGCTGGAATGAATGGCGTAAGCCAGCCAGTCTGCCCAGTCGAAAGAGATGGGGCGCTTTCCACTCCTTTGCGCCGCTGGTTCGTAAGATTCTCCACACGGGAGACATTGCGCGGCGCCAGTGGTACGGATGTACCAACTCGTCGGAGTCGCGGCCGAGAATCCATGCCAGGATAATATAAAGATACTCGTTCTGAAATTTTGCCAAGGGCATGGGGCCAGTCGGCCATTGTCCAGCTGGAAGCGGGGCGTTCAGCTCTGAATTGAGGAAATCCCTCATTCGCTTGGTGTGCGTGAAGCGTCCCGCTTGTTCGCCCAGATTTACCTTTCTGAGGATGGTGCCGGAGTCATACCCCAGCCCTGGGGCGAAAGCTGGCTGCACAGTCTCCCTGCGCAGCGCGAACAAGAGTTTACCGCTAGAGCTGCAGATATGCCGGGTAGCTGGTCTGTAGTGTCTGACAATGAGGTCTACCAGTTCCGGGCATTGATGGACAGGAGGGCACAAGAATCTGAAGAGGTTTGATTTGTACGCCGCTCCAAAATGGTGGGAGGGCGAAACTTTGTCAGCCCAACTCTCCACATTTGCTCACAGCTGAGTCAGGCTCATAGAAAATGAGCCGTCCACATATCCCGCCAGGTAATTCACCGAAGATGGTGGGGCTTGCCCATGCTGTACTTTTTTCGTTCGGGACTTTGACTTTTTCTCCGGCGGGGTATCGCCTTTGAAAACGCCGAGGCCGCGGTAAATCCCTTGGTTCGCCACTTTCGTTTGGACTGCGCCGACACGGGCCTTTTTCCTTTGTCCATCCCTCCGAATCAGCAATAATGATAGGTTTAGGCTGTCTGCACATGATTTCGCTATCACGGGAATAATTTGAGCTGTCCGAGGAATAATCCGTGCAATCTGGAATGTT
This sequence comes from Wollemia nobilis, assembly GCA_028583015.1. Taxonomy (NCBI): domain Eukaryota; kingdom Viridiplantae; phylum Streptophyta; class Pinopsida; order Araucariales; family Araucariaceae; genus Wollemia; species Wollemia nobilis. The sequence continues at coordinate 5,583,816 of JAQPPZ010003212.1, forward strand.
TGCAGGCTTCTGTCCCCCTTTTCTAGATAAAAACAGCGCCATTAATGCAACGCAGGAGGGGGTAGGTCGGCTGAGTTAAGATCCTTGGGTGGCTGCGCAGGAGAATGTTTGGAAAAAACGCGCCCCGACAGACGTGCCATGCTTCTTTTGTTGCACTTTCCTTTGAAAAACGTGCAATCATTAATTCTGCTTTGGAGATTGCACCATGGCTGACGTCGCTGCCACCACTTGGGCACACTGCTCAAGACAAAACCCTTGGTGCGGGAACCCATGTTAAAACAGTTGCAAACGCGCCTTGGGCCCAGCTTGGGGGTTTTTCGAATTTTTTATTATTCATTTCTTGGACGCTGCCCCAAACTGGCCCGAAGACCAAGGCGGAGTCGGGCTTCGCCCGAATTTCGGGCGAAGCTCGAACTTCGCGCGAAGCGCGCGTTTGAACTGTTCTGCTCTCATTCTTTTCCGCTGCGCCCGAAGTTCGGGCACAGCGTGGGTCCAGGTCCTTTGCAACCTTGGGCGCTTTGGAACATACTTAATACTCCCCGCGGCCTTTGGACCTTGAGCAAATTGCGCAGTGCTGATGCGTTGAGGCAGGTTCGGACTTCGGCCGAAGCTTGGAGCGAAGTGCGAACTTCGCGCGAAGTTCGCACTTCGCTCGAGAATTGAGCGCAGTGCACACTTCGCACTAACGCTGGCCGAAGTCGGACTTCGCTGCGAAGTTCGCACTTCGCGCAAGAGTTGCGCGCAGTGCGTACTTCGCGCGGAAAGTATGCGCAGTGCGTACTTCGGTCAAAGCTTTGAGCGGGGCTTCCCTTTAGTGTGCCTTAACATTTTTTATCAAACTTCGCAATTTGGCTGGGCCGAAGTCCGACTTCGCTGCGAAGTCGGGCTTCGCCCAACACTTAGTCAATTTTTTGCCCTCTTTTTCTCCTTTCTTTCTTTGCATAGCCGAACTTCGCCCTTCCTGAGGGGCAACGACAGACTTCGCTGCGAAGTCTGTCCTTCTCTCCCATGCCGCAGTTAAGCTCAAAGAAGAAAAACAAATTGAAAGCTAAAACTGGAAACTGTACATGCCGGGAAATGGAAAAAAACATAAGGAAAATTTTTACAAAGAAGGGCCACTCGGGCCTCTTCAACAGCGATAAAGTTTTAAATGGAACCCGTTGACGGGGATAGGGAGGAGCTGTCCCTCCATATCCGAAAGTATGTAGGCATTGAGCTGGTTCACCGGGCAATCTGATAAGGGCCCTCCCAGAGAGCATCAAATTTTCCGTGATTACCCGGTTTTGCCTTGTATGAGTCCCACTTTAGCACCAAGTCCCCGACTTTGAAAATTCGGGCAGTGGCGCCTTTGGCAAACCAGCCTTGAGTGGCTGCAATGTGATCCGCGAAGGCCTGGTATGCACTTTCTCTGTCTTCTTCCAACTGCAGGAGTTGGCACAGTCTGTCGTCCACCGGGTCTCCGCTGCTCCTGTCTTCGTCAATCATCCACAGGGCAGGGATCTCGATGTGTGATGGCATGACAGCTTCCTTGCCATAGACAAGCGCGTAGGGGGACGTTCTGAGGGATTTCTTGAACGCAACTCTATCCGCCCATAGCGCCCGGTTCAAGAGCAAGTGCCAAGTTCGCTTATTCCTTTCAATGGTCCTCCGGAGAATTTTCAGGAGGTTCTTGTTAGTAGACTCGGCAAGGCCATTCCCCTGCGGGTAGTAATTAGAAGACATCTTGTGATAGATGCCAAGTCTGCTGGTGTACTCCGTGAGTACAGCGCCTACGAATCCCGGACCATTGTCTGTCACAATCGACTCTGGAACCCCGGAGCGAGTAATCAGGCTTTCAATGAACCCGATGACCGTTTCTTGGTCTGCGTTCTTGGTCGGGATTGCCTCCATCCACCGTGTAAAATAATCAGTAGCTGTAAGAATAAACTTGTGGCCGGCGGAGGAGTTAGGAGAAATCACCCCAATGAAGTCTAGACCCCATTCTTTGGAACGGAGTCTCGGCTTCGAATCGGTTGAAGGGGCGGGGGTGCTTTTACGTTTCGGCCAGCAAACCTTTGGCATTGATCACATTTAGCGCAGACCGTATGCGCGTCTGCGAATTGAGTGGGCCAATAGTATCCAGCCCTTATTATTTTTAAGGCCGTCGGCCTCGAAGAATGGTGACCCCCAGGCATCCCGGAATGAAATTCTCCGAGGACCCTAGGCTGGTCGGATTTTACGACGCACCGCAACAGGATGCCGTCAATGTTTCTGAAGTAAAGCCCCTCGGGGCGAAGAGTGTACTTTAGTGCACCTAGCCGAAATCTCCTTCGTTGTGAGGCGTTCAGGTGATCGGGACATCTTCCGGTGCAGAAGTATTTCACCAGTTCATCTGTCCAATCACTCCCCTCCGATAAGGAGTCAGCTAGGTAGATGCGTGTCGCTGTGTCCTCCCACTTACAGGCGGAGATGCCGGCTACAGCGCTTCGGGCCAATTCCTGACACAAGGCTCGGCCTCTGATAAGCTTGGTGGGCCGCACTTCAATGTCGAACTCCTGGATCTTGGCAACCCATCCCGCTCTCTTGTGACCCGGTTCTCCTTGTAAAATAAAACTTCGAACATCCGGGTGAATCACAAAAACAGTGGTCTTGCTCTGGGAGACAAAGTGCCTGAACTTTCGAAGGGACTTCATGACAGCATGAACTTGCCGCTCTATAAAATTGTACTTTTCTTCATGCGGCAAGATGACTTGGCTCGAGAACGCTATGGGGCGCTCCTCACCGTCGTCTCCCTTCTGAGTCAGGACTGCGGCGTAACTTTCGGGTTCTCCCACTGCATACAGGATGAAGTCCTTGGAGTAGTCCGGGTTGGTCAACACCGGGGCTTGTGCAATTCGGGCCTTGATCTCCTCGAAGGCTTGCTCTCTCTCATCAGTCCATTCGTAAGGTGTGTCTTTCTTGAGCAGTTCGGCCATAGGCTTGATCACTTGTGCGAAGTCCGGGATGAACTTCCGCACGAAGTTAATCTGACCGAAGAAGGACTGCAGCCCTTTTTTGTCGATGGGGGCTGGCAAGCGAACGAGGGCTTCCGCTCTGTCAGGGTCAATGGCGAGGCCTTCCTCGGAGATGACATGTCCCAGCAGCTTTCCTTCCTTTACCGCGAAGACAGACTTCTTCGGGTTTATGGAGATGCCGAATTCTCGACAACTTTCAAATATCTGCCGCAGGTGCGAAACATGATCTTCTCGTTGGTGAGAGAAAACAGTCATGTCATCGAGGTAGATGACAATAATTTTGTTGAGCAGCTCTCGGAAGGCGAGGTCCATGGCCCTTTGGAACGTAGCACCAGCATTGGATAAGCCAAACGGCATGCGGCGATAGGCGAACGTCCCCCACTTGGTGGTGAACGGCTGTCTTATCCTTGGTCTTCGTCTTTGACCCAAATCCGGTTGTAGCCGGAAAATCCATCTAAAAGTGAAAATCTCTGGGCTCCGACAACGATATGTAGAATCTGGTCAATTTGGGGAAGCGGATAGTGGTCCCGGAGGGAAGCCTGATTTAGGTTTATGAAGTCGACACAGAGACGTATGTCGCCATTCTTTTTCCTCACGGGCACCAAATTCGCGACCCAGGATGAATGTTTGATGGGGTAGATGATCTTAGCCTCCAGCATCTTCAAGAGCTCGGTCTTCATCATGGCCTCAATCTTTGGATTTACGGCCCTCTGCTTTTGTCGGAATGGCTTGGCGCCATCCTCTAGCTCAATGGTATGTTGGATGACAGTTCTGTCATACCCCCTCAAATCCTCGTAGCACCAGGCCACGATGTCGGGGAACTCCTGGCACAGTGATCTAATCTGCCCCAGTTCCTCCGACGTGCAGTCTGTCCCGACCTTGATGGTTTTACCAGGTTCGAGTTCCAGGTCAGCATACTGCTTCGGGTCTACTTTGATCCTATGTGATATTGCTCTGTCGTTCTGATCAAAGAGACTTTCTAACGTAATCAGTCCCTTTGGGACGTGATTATTCCGTAACTGTATCAACCCCTCATATTGCTCGTCATCAGGGTCTCTACCTTCGATTACACACACTTCGTTAACCAGGAATGTGACGATCTCCTCGTCACAGCTGAACACCTGCCAGAAGGTATCCCTATCAGGCACAGAAGGCCTGTAAATGGTGCGGACCGGCTTCAGTTTACGGACAACGTCTTCGGCTGGAACGTACCTGGCTCCAACAGACGCCAGAATATCTGCGTGCTTGTTTCTCTCACGCGATATTGCCTTAACATTCAATGAGTCGAACGATTCCATCAGGTCCCAGACCCGATTGCGGTACGATTTAAGATAGTGATGCTTGGAGGCGCATTTATTCGTAACTTGGTGACACACCAGCTCTGAATCTCCGAAAATTTGGAGATGCTTGATTCCGAGCCTTTCCGCCTTTCGCAAACCCAAGCACAGGGCTTCGTACTCTGCTGAGTTGTTAGTACAGCTCCAGGCCAGCCTGTAGGCATAGTCCTTATGGATCCCGGTTGGAGAAACCAGGAGTACCCTGCACCGGCGCCATTCTTGCATCGCGCGCCGTCAAAGAAAAGCTTCCACGGCTCTTCGGGTGCAGGTCCTACTTCTTTCGCGGTGACACGTCAAGTCTCTCGGACTGTTTAATGGAGTAACAGCCCTGCTCTGTCCCGATTACGGCATTGAAGTCCCGCAACGAGAACTCGTCTTCGAGCTGTAGCACTTCGAGAGCTTGCTCGGTCAGTTCCACTATCACCAGTTCTTCCTCTGACAACTGGACCATGCAGTCCATCTCTCCTCAGGGTATCTTGTCCACTAGAAAGGGGGAAGGCTTCTCATTGAAAATTTTCGGTCTCCTTCCTTTGAAGGGCACTTCCATGTGTGAGTAGTCTAGAGACAGGTACCCGCCCAACCCGCGGTGAACTCCCGAGAGAGACACATGCCGAAGTAAGGCTCCGGGTCAACAATCACGACCTCTTGGATGACTACGATGTCGAGAGCCTTGTGCGATCGGATAGGGATATCCTTTATGACACCAAGCTGTCTTGACGGGGGTGCCGTCTAGTTGCGGCACACCTTGGCTGCTCCGTGTGTATTCCATCCCGATCTCATCGCGAGACGGCCTTCGGCATTACGGTCGAGGAAGCACCGAGAATCCACCATGCAGTTGTGAACTATGTGCCCTTGCATCCGTAAAGACGGATAAAAGGGTGGCGGTCTGTTCTTCCCGGTGGCTGAGACTGTCAAAGGTTGAACCAGGACAGCGAGCTGCATCTGCTTGCCGCTCTTCATGTTCTTTAGTGATTCTTGCGACGAGATCTACCGGCACGGGAGCGAGAAGAGCATCGTACATGCTGATTCTGGCAAGAGTCTTCTTCAACTCGTCTACAATGTCGTAGCCCGAGGTACTAGCTCCTTCTGCTGGCTTAGCCGGTTCATACTTGGTCCGGTACTGTTGGGTGGCCTCAACTCGTTGTCTCTTGGTCAGAGACGGGTACTTCAGCTTCTCCTGGGCTTGCTCTTTGGTTTCAGCTGGGAGCTGAGGTATAGGAGGCTTAGCGGGAGTTGAGGCCTTTGTTGGAGGTTTGGCGGGAACAGGGGCAGCCTTTGCCGGAAAAGGCTTAACTGGAGCTTTTTCTTTGGACGCCTTCTCCTGGGCTGTGTAAGGCCACAGCCGCTTGTACGGTGGCAGCTCGTGGGGCTGCGGTTTTTCTCTTCTTGCGTAGACTTGCAAAGGCTTAGCCGCTTCCACAACTCTCTTTTCTTCCTTGGCGGGCGTCACTAGATTCTCTTCTGGCAGGGCAAAATTAGCCTCGCCGTCCAAGATCATGTACAGCTCATCGTCTTCTATAGCGCTGCCGGCCAAGGTCTGGATGTAGTGCTGGTGCAGAGTGCAGTCTTCCTCCGAATGCGGGTCATTGCACGTAGTGCACCAGTTGACCTGGTCGGGAGGACCAGGTGGGTCTTCTATAGCAGCATTCCTCGGAGGCGGACGCCTCTGCGGCTGGTTCTCTGGGGCTTTATCTTTTGTCAATGCTGGTGGCGCATACGGCCTTCTAGGAACAAGGTCCATCTGGGCCTGCTTCTTCTTCATAGCGGTCATGTCATTGGACATGGCATGATATCCGGAGGCCAAAGCCCGCACCTCCTGTAGAATCGTGTTCTGGATGCTGCTGTCAGGAGGTGGCAACTGTGCCGGTGGAGGCAAAGCGGCCAATGGAGGAGAGTTAGAATAAGGCGCGTACTGCGGGGGAGCAGGGAGCGCTGGAAAATGCGGAGCGGGAGGAGGCGGATGAGGGTAATGCATTTGAGGCGGGCCATAAGGAGTTATGACCGGCGCCGGATTCCACTGCTGCTGGGGTTGCTGCCCGGAAGTGGACGGCGAACCACCAGAAGCAGAAGGATACTGCGATCTGGGGAAGTCGGGATGAATTGGTTCCTGCACTCTGGACGGAAGCCTGCCGATGGAAATAATATCAGCTTCAGCTTGCTGGGCAGCCTCGTACAGCGCAGGAAACTCGTCAATTCTGGCGATCTTCAGCGACGAGCATATGTCCGAGTTGAATGATCTCGGATAGTAGTGAGCAGACCATGCCGGTGAAGGCCGAAGTTCGCGAGGTACCCGTTTCCGGGATCTCGCAAACCTGATGTTGAAATCGGACACCTCCTCTTGAGGATGTCTCCGGATAGCTTGGAGCCGATGCGGTAGAGAAGTAGGGTCAGCGGACTCGTTGCATCCTTTTACGAGTCTCCTGGCAAGGCGGGGCCACCACTGTGATGGATCCCTACGGCGGCGATCTCCACCGGTAGAGAAGCTTTCCCCTCGGGGAAAGGGCCGGTGACGGGTCTTCACACTTTCATCGGTAATAGTATGCAGTGCGGCCGAGGCAAGGATGTCCTGGATGTGCTCATACGCCGTCTTACCGTAGCCGTCGTATGTGGGAATAGACTTTAAAGCGGCGGGGGGAACGACTTGGCGACCGACCCAGGGCCAAAGGCCCCGTAGAGTCCACCGCCGGGAAGAGGTCATCGTCATTTGGCTGTTGGGCAGCCATCTCTTCTTCTTCTTGCTCTTCTTCTCCGCCGTCGGTTGTGTACTCAGTGTCGGTACTTTCCGAGGATGCAGGATCTTCTTCTTCCTCGGCTTCTTCTATTTCGTACTCGGCTCCTCCGACTTCAGCTTCGGCTTCTTCTTGGATCTCAGCCTCGGCTTCGTCGAAACGAGCTCGCGGATCAGCCAGCCTGGGGATCTCGCCTCGAGCGTTGAGGTCCAGTTCGTAGAACTCGGGCGGGCTTCTCGGATTTCTTGCTTGCCACCTTCTCGTGTGCATGAAGGTGACGGGACCGGTCTTCTAGACTCAGAGGATTTGTTCGTGCAGAGTCGCCAGGTGTTCAGATTTGGAACAGCAATGAAGCGAACACCGGTGCTTCAATTATGTCGGGGGTGAGAAACTTCCTTGTCTCACCGAGAGCTCGAGAAGCTATCGGCGCCGGGTGGAGGCCGATCGAGAAAATCTCTCTTCAGATGTGGGACCCGTGTTCCTCCAAGCGGGTCAAAAAAACTGTTGCGCTCGGTGGAGACAGAACGGGTACCTCTTTCTTTAAAACGTGGGACAAGGGTCCCACCGGGCGTGCCAGAGAAACTGTTGGTTACGAATCTGCCATGAGGAAAGGATTTTGGGTTAATGCGCCCAGATTCGCCCACCAGCATGAAAGGCCGGAAGGAAGAGATGCCTTCCGAGCCAATCTCCGGAGAAGGCCGGCTCCTTTTGGGGGGGGGGCTGATTTAAGCTAAGGATACAGGAAAGAGAAGAATGTACAGAAAGAAATAAATGTACAGAAAGGGATTACAAATATATTCGAGAGGTTGGTGGGGGGGGAACTAACGATGCGGGAACACACCAATCAACGCTACTTGCTTGCATCATAAATACAAAAGTAATTCAAAGAAGCGCAAAATCTACGCGTACTTCCGATACATAAGCAGTGTATGCACCATTCAATGATCCCCTAGCAAACATTCCCTACAAGGAACTAACAGCACGGCAATGCATCGATTAACGGATACGTACAACGACATAGGTAGAAAGCAAGCCTAGAGATATCAGGGCCAGGTATATGTGTTTATGTAGAGAATTTAACCGCATCTGTTCAATGGCTCCCGACAAACATTCCCTACAAGGAACTAACAACACGGGATCGCATCAATCACCGGATACGGACCAGCAACAAAACACATAACTGATGGAGCGCTACCATATCTATTCTATAAATGCTTTAAATTAATGGAGTACAAAAGTGCTTAAACAAGCAATACTAGAGGAACATGATCGCCAAACGCCGAAGTGAATCAACGAGCTGCGACACAGGTGGGCCTAAAGCATATAATGAAAGACAGCATAAAAGAATAAAGACAGCAGAACAGAACCAGGCATACAGATTGTATTCATTAGCAGAAGCACGGTTACAATGGGTACGGTGATTCCCTAACAAACATTCCCCTTCCACCCTTTACAATGAATTCACGATGGGCTTTTATAGCCCGAGTCCTTCCCGTTACATTAATGGGCACAGAGTCCCAGTCAAACATAAGCTGACAGAAGCGGCGAAAGAGCTGCAAATGCTGACCTTTTGTCGGACCGGGCTGTACCCGCAGCATGGTCATCCTGAAAGCTGGACAGCCACATGGCGGTGCGGCTGGGCAAAACTTCAAGTCGGCGAGTACGGCTGGTAGGCTGGAGCGGGTGGAACCTCAGATCAGCTTTGAATGAGGCTGCTGACACAGGCGGTGCAGCCCATACTTATCCCTTTTGGTCGGCAGTCTTGGTTCAAATCCCGAAGCTGGACACTTGTCGTATGATGGGTTATTCTGTGTGACACATGTCTGCCTTGAAGGGCAGTCTATCTATCTTCGCTTGGGATCGGAGCTCCTTGGGATGCGTGGGCAGAAAACAGTGCAGTTGGGAAGGCCTTCACGCCTTGGTCAAATTCCGGGTTTGTTCCCCTACGTACACTGTCAAGGGCGCATTCCGGCTCTGCTGAAAAGTCGGGCTGCGCACAGGTGAACACTGGTGTCTGCCGCTGTACGGACCTGCTCCGGCGGTTATCATTCTTCTTTGTCAGCCTGCCGACTGCCCAGTGCAAGGTGCGCCCAGAAAGTGGGGCGAAGTCAGACTTCGCACCCAAAGCGGGCGAAGTGCGCACTCGCACCAAAGCGGGCGAAGTGCGACTCGCACCAAAACTGGGCGAAGTGCGAACTTCGCACCAGGACTTAGCCAATTTTTCGGGGTAACTTGCTGGAAAGTTGAAAAATCAAGCTGGGGACTCCAAGAAAGGGGGGGAAGGAAAGAGAATGCGGGAAAGAAAAGGAAAGGGAGAGAAGGAAGGAAAACGGAAGAAGGAGGAAAAGAAGAGCAGCACTGTTACAATATTGAAGACATTGCACCCCGTGCAAAATGTGACAACAGATCCTACCTTCTTCCACCACATTTCTGATAAAGTGGTACTTGACATCAATGTGTTTCGTGCGATCATGGAATGTTGGATTCTTCACTAGCTGAATAGCACTCTGGCTATCACAATGCAATGTAATTTTCTCCTGCATTACCTTGAAGTCACCCAACAATCGCTCTAGCCAAATTGCCTCTTTGCTGGCATGAGTTGCTACAATGTATTCTGCTTTAGTGGTTGATAAAGCCACAACAGACTGCAACTTTGAAGCCCAACTCACTACTCCTCCTGCAAGAGTGAAGGTATATCCTGTAGTGGACTTTCTCCCATCTCTATCTCCACCATAATCAGAATCCACAAAACCTGTAACTTGCAAATCTGCCGATCCAAAGTAAATGGCAACATCTGAAGTGGCTCTTAAATATCTGAATATCCACTTCACCGCATTTCAATGCTCCTTACTAGGATTTGCCATGTACCGGTTGACTACTCCCACTGCTTGGGCAATATCAGGTCTGATGCTAACCATGGCATACATGAGGCTTCCTGTTGCTGATGAATACGGTACATGAGACATGCTTGTCTTCTCTGCTTCCGTTCTAGGACACTGGTTGGAAGACAACTTTAAGTGTGGAAGAAGTGGGTTACTAACTGGTTTAGCATTCTGCATATTGAAGCGCTGCAAAATCTTTTCCACATATGACTTTTGACTTAACCAGATCTTTCTTCCTTTTTTGTCCCTATGTATCTTCATCCCTAAAATTTGGTTTGCTGCTCCTAAATCCTTCATTTCAAATGTCCTAGCCAACTGAGCCTTAAGATCAATGATTTTCTTCATGCTAGGGCCTGCAACCAGCATATCATCAAAATACAACAGCAAAATAATAAAACTGCCATCGTCAAACCTCTTATAGTATGCACAATGGTCAGCTTCACTCCTGCTGAAACCTTGGCTCTTCATGAAGGTGTCAAATTTCCTGTACCACATCCTTGGCACCTGTTTCAACCCGTACAGTGATTTCTTCAGTCTGCAAACCAAATGCTCCTTGCCTCTTTCTTCATAGCCCTCAGGCTAATCCATATATATCTCTTCCTCGAGATCACCATGCAAGAAAGTAGTCTTTACATCAAGCTGCTCCAATTCCAAATCCTGTGCAGCTACGAGTGCAAGTAGAACTCTAATAGTAGTCATCTTCACAACTGGAGAGAAAATTTCATTAAAGTCAACACCTGACTTTTGCACATAGCCCTTTGCCACCAAGCGAGCTTTATAGCGTTCCAACAGCCCATCACTGTTCTTCTTCACTTTGTACACCTACTTGTTTCAATCAGTCTTTCTTCCAGGTGGGAGATCCACAAGTTCCCAAGTTTTATTCTTTCGAAGTGCCTCAATTTCCTCCTCCATGGATTTCCTCCACTTTTTTGCATTTTTAGACTCTCTAGATTCCTGAAATGAACTAGGTTCACCATCATCAGTTAACAAAGCAAAAGAGGACTGATACACATGAGAATACCTTTCCGGACACTTTTGTGGACGTGTAGATCTTCTAACCCAATAATCTGTCGATTGTGGCTCTTGGTCTTGTGACCGTTGTGGCTGCTCTACTTGCTGTTCTACTTGTCGTTCTACATGCTGATCAAAAAGTTCAGCATGCTGATTTTCATATTCATCTTCACTCACTTCTGCTTCAACTGGTACAACATTAGGAGTTTGCTGTACCTCCTTCCTTTGCATGGATTTTTCATCAACAATTACATCCCGGCTAATAATTACCTTGTGGGCAGTAGGATCCCACAATCTATACCCCTTCACTATATCTCCATAGTCGAGAAAAACACATTTTCTTGACTTCGGGTCAAGCTTGGACCTTTTTTCTTTGGGTACATGGGCAAACACATCACAGCCAAAGGTACGCAAATGAGAGTAATCAATTGGCTTACAACACCAAACCTCCTCCGGAATCTGTCCATCCAACGCAGCTGTAGGTGACCTGTTAATAAGATAAACAGCTGTATTAACAGCCTCTGCCCATAACTTTTTCTCCAACATGGTTGAGCTAAGCATGCTTTTTGCACGTTCAATGATTGTGCGAACACCATTTTGTTGTGGAGTGTATGGTACAGTCTTCTGGTACTTAATACCTTCCTACATACAAAATTTATCAAATTCTTTGGAGCAATATTCACCCCCATTATCTGACCTGAGACATAAAATAGACTTGCCCAAACTCTTCTCTACCCATGCTTTGAACTCTTTAAATTTCTGCAAAGCTTACGAATTCTTCTTCAGAAAATAAACCCACACTCTCCTAGAATAATCATCTATAAAAATCAGAAAATAGATGGCGCCATTCAAGGACTGAGTGGGGACAGGTCCAAATATATCCGAATGTATAAGATGCAGAAAATCAGAACTCTTACCAAGACTTGCAGTAAACCGAACCCTCTTCTGTTTACCAAAAATACAGTGCTCACATAAGTCTAAATTACAAGACTTAATCCCAGAAAGCATACCTCTATCATTTAGAATTTTTAGGCCTTTTTCACTCATATGGCCTCGGCGTTGATGCCATAACATTACTGCATCCTGAACAAAAGTTGTTGCTGCATTGTTTGTCACCGTATCACCGCATAAACAGTATAAAGTCCCATAAGATTCTCCCTTTCCTACTACAAGAACTCCTTTGGTAATCTTGCAGCAGTTGTTACTGAAAGTGACAAAATACCCTAGCTTATCCGTCATTTTGATTGAGAGCAAATTCTTCCTCAAATCGGGCACATGTCGCACATCACATAACATCCTTTCTCTACCATTGTCCAGCCTCATCCTTATATCCCCTCTTTCCACAACTTCCAAAGGGTGATCATTACCCAAATCGACCTTTCCACCACAGTATGGCTGATATTTGTCAAACCAGTCTCTGTGGGAGGACATGTGGAAAGATGCACCTGAGTCCAAAACCCAGGTATATAAAACAGATCAGCTGTTACTGATACAGAAGGCTTCACATGTTGCCGTCTCTCCTGAATATGTTGCACTGGCCTGAGCTGATGGCTGATTTTGCTTTTCACCATTCTTTAATTGCCAATGGTCCTTCTTGGAGTGTCCTGGCTTCCCACAATGCCAACAATTCCCTTTCTGCTTATGTCCTTTGGACTTAGATCGGGACTGTTTTCTACCTTGTTTACTCTTCTCGAAGGATCGACCTCTCACAGATAGGGCTTCATTGGTCGAGGGTTCCAGAGACGTTTTTCGCCTCAACTCTTCTGCCAACAAAGCGGCTACCACATCATCAAATTTGAGAATTCCTGATGATGAATTACCGATGGTCATCACCATATGATCCCAAGTGTCCGGGAGGGAACAAAGGAGGGTGATAGCCCTATCTTCATCCTCCATCTTCACATTAACTGAAACCAGTTTACTGATCAGAGTATTAAACTCATTCAAATGATCTACCACGGATGAACTTTCCTTCATCCTCAAGCTATAAAGCTGCTTTTTCAAAAAAACCTTGTTAGTTGCTGATTTTGTTTCATACAACTTTTCAAGCTTTTGCCAAAGGGCTTCCGCAATCTTCTCTTCAGCTACATTGAACAAGATGGAGTCCGCTAGGCAGAGACGGATTGTAGAAACCGCCTTCCTGTCAAGCGTTACCCACTCCTCATCTTTCATGCTGCTCGGTTTACTCGCGACCCCTTCCAAGGCTTGAGCTTGGTCATTCTGAACCATCAAATCCTCCACCTTCATATTCCATAGAGCGAAGTTCCTGCCATCAAATTTCTCAATCTTGAACTTGGTTACTTTTGACCATTTTGTCACATTTTGTTCAAGGGGTAAAATTTTGAAACATTGTTTGATTTCCATGTTTAGATTCTCCTTCTCCTCCACGTCTTGTTTTTTCTGCTTTTTCGTCATTTTTATGGTGCCTCGGCACAGCCAGTTCCCGCCTTTTGGCGGTCCCATGTCCATTTTTGTCATAGGAGCAGCTTCGCTGACAAAGCAGGCAGAAAAGGGCAGCTTCGCTTAGGAAATGAGCAAATCGGCAGCTTCACTGAAGAAAAACAAGAGAAAAGCCCATTTTGGACAGAAAATGTTCTAAGGCATGAGGGGCGCTTCGCCCACAATACTGCCGAAGCTGCCACTTCGGGCAATGCAGCAGCGAACCTCCCGATTTTGAGCTTCGCTAAAAGAGATGTCAAAATGCCGCTTCGGCCCATTCCTCCAGCGAACCACATTCAAGATAAGTGCCAGTTCGGGCCTAAACCCAGCGAGGCAGTCACTTCGGGGGTCGACTTCGCCGAACCTTCACTTCGGCCGCAACACTAGCGAAGTTTAACTCGAATGATGGCAAAACATTCAAGGCACGCATGGACACTTCGCCCAGAGTTCGGCCAAACCAACACTTCAGGGCTCAATGTTGCGAAGTACCTTTCCAGAGCGAAGTGCAGGTTTGAGAGATAGAAGTTTTACCACACTTCATCGGCAGCTGTTAACCACTTCGGCTAAACTTCCTGCCGAACCAACACTTCGGGTCTCTTCTATGGCGAAGCACCCGTTCTTTGCAAAGTGATAGAGCGAGGAGTCTGCTGCTTCGGCCAAATTCTAAGTGACCACTTCGGCCTTTTTCTTGCGAAGCTACTCCTGGGGCCAATTTCAGCAAACCATCCCTCAGTAGGGACATTTTTAACATGGGCGATTTTCTCTTCCCCAGATCTTCACTTCGGCCCAAACCCATTGCGAAGCTACGCTTCGGGAGCAAACTGAGCGAACCTCCCCCCCGATTGCAATTAAAGTCAAATTTGCAGAAAAGCTCCCCAAAGCCCTTTCCTGACACCGACACTACTCCCGAGAGGGCACGCATTCACAGGCAAGTAGGCGGGGTATGAACCCAAGATATTTTAGCGGCTCATAAATGCAGATCTTCCGCCGAAAACAAAATCATAACCAAATGTAGCAATGGGATGGGAAGTTTCATTTGCAAGAAGCGGCGAGTGTCAATTTTGAGCCGCTCTAGCGTCCTTATGTATCTCGGCCATTAATGTTCCAGAGGGAGGGTCCTCTATAAAAACCCATGCATTGTAATGAAAAAGGGGGGGAACATATTGCTAGAAAACTGTTGTAGCTAAACGTTTTGCATCAATATTGAGGATCTTTGGCTCTGATTCTGCGTCTTCTTTGTATGCTGCCTCTAGCAAGTATTTCTGCTGTTACATTTAATTCTCCAGATTGCGGTAATTCTGTTATTTGGATTTCGGCGTTAGAGGATAAGCGTATTTGGAATTCTTTTAGAGGATACATAGAAATTAAAAATGCGGAAAGAAATACAAATGTGATTTGCGTTGGGTGGGGAGGTTAAGTAGCACGTCAACTATCAATCACCACTACTAACAGCAATTAAATACAGAATACATTACAGAAACTACTGATGTTATTCATCCTATGTATCCTCTAACTATGCATTCCAGGAATACTTAATCATCAAATACCGATATCCAGATAGCAGAATAACAGTAAGCAATAACATAAGCAACATGAGGCAGAAATGTCAAGTAAAGGCAGCATAAAGAACTAGAACAATCAATAGATCCAAGTGTATCTTATATTCAAAAGCAAACATACAGCTACAATGGTTCCTGTTGGCAATTTTGCCACATTAAATCTTTTGATAAATTTTGGCCTAAGTATGGAGCTTTAAAGCGGCAAACAGCATGCTGAGGTGTTCGGGTTTTCGCGGGCCATAAACGGGGGCGATAAAATGGACAAAATGAGCTCTGGATATTTAATCATTGCAGATCTTCTCGCCAGCTTTCCAACGATATATTATAATAGGCGATCGGGTTAGCGGATCAAAAGTTATGGCCCCGAGAAGCAGAACCAGGAAACCCAGTTTTTGGGCGAAGTCCGACTGCGCCTAGTTTTGGTGCGAAGTCCGACTGCGCCCTTCTTCCTGAGCGCACTTGGAAACAGTCTGGCAGAGAAATTGATTAAGTGTTGGAGCGCAACCCGACTTCGCAGCGAAGTTGGACTGCGCTCCCTCGTCCGTGCGAAGTCCGAACAGCGGTGAGAACCAGCAAGTGCCGGTGCGCAACCCGATTTCGCAACGAAGTCGGACTGCGCCCTTTGATCGGTGCGCAGTAGGGAAATAGGCGCAACCCGACTTCGCAGCGAAGTCGGACCGCGCTCCCTTGTCCGTGCGAAGTCCGAACAGCGGTGAGAATCAGCAAGTGCCGGTGCGCAACCCAACTTCACAGCAAAGTCGGACTACGCCCTTTGACCGGTGCACAGTAGGGAAATAGGCCAACCCGACTGCGCTATTTTTCACCTGTACTACCCGATTGCGCTCTAATCCCGGGCGAAGTTGGATAGACTGCCTTTCAAGGCAGACACATGTCAAGCATTATCATCCGACAAGTGTCCAACTTTGGGATCCGAGCCAAGACATGACCGAGGAAAGGACAAGCATGGGCCGCACTACTTATGCCAACTGCCTCATTTAAGGCTGATGTGAGTTTCCACCTGCCTCAGCTACCCGCATTCCTGTCAATGTGAAGTTCTACCTAGCGCGCTGCCACGTAGCTGTTCAACCTTCAGGGAGACCATGCCGAGAGTACAGTCCAGCCCGACAGAAGTCAGCATCAGCAGTTCCGCGGCTGCTTTTGTCAGCTAATGTTTGACTGGGACTTTGTGCCCATTAATGTAACGGGGGGACTTTGGGCTATAAATACCCACCACATTTTCATTGTAAGGTGGTGGAAGGGGAATGTCTGTTAGGGAACCATTGTAGCTGTGCTTCTGCTTCTTAATATAAAGTATATGCTTGGCTCTGTTCTACTACTTTTATTTTTTATGCTGCCTCTCTTTTGTCATATTTCTTGTGTCATGGCTTGTTGATTCGCTTCAGCATTTGATGGCCAAGTACTCCTGGACTTTATTGATCAGAGGATACATAGAATAAATTTGGTAGCAGTTCCTTCAGTTTGTGTGTTATGTTTATGTTGTTGTCCGTAGTGGTGATTGATGCGCTGCCGTACTGTTAGTTCCTTGTAGGGAATGTCTGTTAGGGAGCCATTGTAGCTGTGCGTACAAATTCTCTGCATAACACACATACTTGGATCTGACATTTCTTGGTTACTTTTTGTATTCATGTTACTATCCGTAGTGGTGATTGATGTGTTGCCGTACTGTTAGTTCCTTGTAGGGAATGTCTGTTAGGGAGCCATTGTAGCTATGCGTACACTTCTTTATATAAAAAGTATACTTAGATTTGGCAGTTTCTGGTTATGCTTTGTATTTATGATGCAGTAAGTAGTGGTGATTGATGTGTTGTTGTACTGTTAGTTCCCCCCACCCAACTCCAATCACATCTGTAAATTCTTTCCGCATTTTTATCTCTTTCCTGCACTCTTATCTTAAACCATAAAACCCCACAGGTAGCCGGCCTTCTCCGGAGATTGGCACGGAAGGCATTCCTTCCTTCCGGCCTTTCAATGTTGGTTTGCGGGTCCAGGGCGCAATAGCAACAAATCCTTTCCTCATGGCGGATTCGTAACCAACAGTTCCCTGGCAGGATATCCCCCTTCCACCTCTTTACAATGATGTGGTGCAGCTATTTATAGCGCAATTTCCCTCCGATTACAACTCTGGGCACAGAATCCCAGACTCGACAATAGCTGACAAAGCTAACAAAAGCAGCAAAAGAGCTGCTAATGTTGACTCCTGCAGACAGGGACTGTACTTGCAGCAAGGTCCACCTGAAAACTTGGCAGCTACGTGGCAGTGCGGTTGATGAAACTTTGAGTCAGCTTGAATGCGGGTAGCTGCGGTAGATGGAACTTTGAGTCAGCTTAAATGAGGGTAGTGTTGCCACATTTTGCACAGGGTGCCATGTTTTCAAAATTTGTAAGTGTGCTGCTCTTCCTTCCCTCCTCTTTCCTCCCTTTCTCCATCTTTCCTTTTCCCCTTTCCTGCAGTTTCATTCCTCCCTTTTTCCCCTTATACTTCCCCCAGTCAAGTTCCCAAAACTGAGCAAGTTCCCCTGAAAAATTCTAAGTGTCAGGGCGCAACCCGACTTCGCAGTGAAGTCGGGGTGCGCCCTCAAGTCTGAGCGCAGTAGGGGATGCGAAGTGCGAAGGCAGGCTGAAACGGAGCAAAATTTGACTAAGTGTGGGGGCGCAACCCGACTTCGCAGCGAAGTCGGGGTGCGCCCTTCTTCCTGGGCGCACTTGGGAAAGCAGTGTGCAGAAAATCAGCTAAGTGTTGGGGCGCAACCCGACTTCGCAGCGAAGTCGGGGTGCGCTCCCCTTTTGGTGCGCAGTCCGAACAGCGGGAAAATCAGCCAAGTACCGGTGCGCAACCCGACTTCGCAGCGAAGTCGGGGTGCGCCCTTTGACCGGTGCGCAGTTGGGCAAGATTCATCAAGCAAGCCAGAATTTGGCTAAGGCACGGAGGCCCTCCCCAACTGCGCTGTTCCCCACCTGCGCCACAGCACTCTGATCCTGGGCGAAGTTGGATAAACTGCCTTTCAAGGCAGACATGTGTCACTCGTCAGAATTCGACAAGTGTCCAGCCTCGGGATCCGAGCCGAGATGTGACGGGATAAAGGACAAGCATGGGCTGCACTACCTACGCCAGCTGCCCCTATTTAAGCTGATGAGAAGTTTCATCTACCGCAGCTACCCGCATTCCTGCTGACCAGAGGTTTGACCGCACGCACTGCCACGTAGCTGTACAGCTTTCAGGGAGACCTTGCTGCAAGTACAGTCCTCATCGACAGGAGTCGGCATCAGCAGCTATTCAACCGCTTATGTCAGCTATTGTCTTGTCTGGGACTTTGTGCCCGTAAATGTAATCGGGGGGAACTTGGGCTATAAATAGCCACATCATTTTATTGTAAAGGGGGTGGAAGGGGAATATACTGCTAGGGAACCATTGTAGCTGTGCGTTTGCTTCTAAATACAAGATACATACTTGGCTCTGCTTACTGTCTTCATTTTGTATGCTGCCTCTCCTTGTCATTTTTGCCTCATGTTTCTTATTTCATTGCTTACTATTGTACTGAACTCTGGACTCCAGTATTTGATGATTAAGTATTCCTGGAATGCATAGATAGAGGATACATAGGATGCATGATAGCTGTAGTTTCAATATGTGTTCTGTATAGGAATGCTGTTAGTAGTGGTGATTGATCGTTGCCGTGCTGCTTATTCCCCCCACCCAACTCAAATCACATTTGGATTCTCTTTCCGCATGTGTATCTCTTTCCCTGCACTCTTAGCTTAAAACACTAAAACCCACAGGAAGTCGGCCTTCTCCGAAGATTGGCACGGAAGGCATTCCTTCCTTCCGGCCTTTCAATCTGGTGGGCGAATCTGGGGCGCATTATACCAAATCTTTTTCCTCATGGCAGATTCGTAACCAACAGTTTCTTTGGCACGCTCGGTGGGACATGGAAGTTTCCCGCCCCAAGACAAAATCGAAGCACTGGTGTTCGCTTCATTGTTGTTAAAAATCAGAGCACCTGGCGACTCTGCAAGTACCTGAATACTCTCTGAGTCCGTGAAGACCGGTCCGAACGCCTTCATGCAAACGAGAAGGTGGCGAGCAAGGAATCCGGGAAACCAACCTGACCTGTACAAAATCGACATTGCCGCTCCAGGAGAGCGCGTCAGGCTGGCTGATCACCAAGCTCGCATAGAAGAGCCTGAAACCGAAATTGAAGAGGCTGAGGGTGAAGAGCAATCTACATCCTCGGACGATACCGATACCGAGTACACTACCGGAGGAGAAGAAGACATGGCTGCCCAACAAAACGATGATGATCTCTTCCCGGCAATAGACTCTACGGTGCCCTTGGCCCTAGTCGGACAACAAGTTGTGCCCCCCGCTGCCTTAAAGTCTATCCCTATATATGACGGCAACGGCAAGACGGCGTACGAACACATCCAGGACATTCGAGCCCTGGCTGCTCTACATTCCATCACTGATGAGGGTGTGAAGACCCGTCTACTGGCCCTTTCCCTAAGGGGAAAGCTTCTCTACTGGTGGAGATCACTACCAGAGGGATCTCTTATGGGGTGGTGCCAGTTGGCCGGCAGGCTCGTGAAAGGATGCAAGGAGTCTGCTGATCCCTCTTCCTTGTTGCATCAGTTCCAAAGTATCCAACGACACCCCCAAGAGGAGGTGTCAGATTTCAACATACGGTTTGTGAGGTCTTGGAAACGAGTACCTTGCGAACTTCGACCTTCAGCAGGTCAGGCTGCGCACTACAACCTGAGGTCCTTCAACTCAGATATTTGCCTGCATTCCCTGCTCTGTACGAGGCTGCCCAACAAGCTGAAATGGATATCTCCATAGGCAGACTCCCGCACAGAGTACAGCCACCCATCTACCCTGACTTTCCTCAATCCCACTACCCATCAGCTTCTGGTACAATGCCGTCCACTTCAGGACAGCAACCCCAACAGCAATGGAATCCGGCACCGGTCGTAAACCCTTACGGCCCGCCACAAATTCACTATCCACCTCCTCCTCCGCATTATCCAGCACTCCCAGCTCCCCCGCAGTATGCGCAGTATTCTACACCTCCCCCATTGGCTGCCTTACCTCCACCAGCTCAGTTGCCGCCCCCAGAGAAAGATATTCAAAACAAAATCCTCCAGGAGGTGCGGGCTTTGGCCTCTATATATCACACCATGTCCAATGACATGACTATTCTAAAAAGAAACAGGCCCAGATGGACCTTGTTCCAAGGAGGCCATATCCTCCTTCGGCACTGACAAAAGATCAAGCCCCAGATCAGAGGTGGTCCCCTGCAAGGAATGCTGCCATTGAAGACCAACCTGGCATTTCTGGCCAGGATAACTGGTGCACCACATGCAACGATCCGCATTCGGAAGAAGACTGCACGCTGCACCAGCATTACCTCCAGACTCGGGTGGGCAGCGCCATAGAGCACAAAGAACTCTACATGATTCTGGATGACGAAGGCAACTTCGCAGTCCCAAAGGAAGATGTGGTGTTGCCCCCTGCCAAAGAAGACAAAAAGCCTGCTGAAGCTGCTGCCAAGCCCTTGAAGGTATACGCCAGAAGAGACAAGGCGCAACCTGCTGGGCTACCACCTGACAAGAGGTTGTGGCCTTACACAGCCAAGGAAAAAGCCCCCGCAGCCAAGCCTCCCGCAGCAAAAACAGCTCCTTACAAAGCTGCCCCCTCTCCAGCCAAAGCTCCCGCTGCTCAGCCTCCAGCTGAAACAAAAGAACAAGCTCAGGAGAAGCTGAGGTACCCGTCTCTGACAAAGAGACAGAGAGTAGAGGCCACGCAGCAATACCGCACCAAGTATGAGCCTGCAAAGGAAACGGAGGGAGCTAGCACCTCAGGCTACAGCATAGTCGATGAGCTGAAGAGGACCCCCGCAAGGATAAGCATGTATGATGCTCTCCTGCTCCCAGGGCAAGTTGATCTGCTGCAGGAGTCTCTGAAGAGCATAAAGTGTGGCAAGCAGATACAGCCTGCTGTTCTGGTTCAACCTCTGACAGTCTCTGCCACTGGGAAGAACAGACCACCTCCCTTCTATCTATCATTACGGATGCAAGGGTATATAGTACACAACTGTATGGTGGATTCTGGTGCCTCCACGACTGTAATGCCGAGAGTTGTCTGCGACGAAATCGGGATGGAGTATACAAGGAGCAGCCAAGGCGTGCTACAACTAGACGACACCCCGGTCAAGATAGTCGGTGTCATCAAAGACATCCCGATCCGGCTGCACAAAGCTCTCGACATAGTGGTCATTCAAGAGGTCGTGGTTGTCAACTTGGAACCCTACTTCGGCATGTGTCTCTCCAGGGAGTTCACTGCGAATCTGGGAGGGTATCTGTCTCTGGATTACTCGCATATGGAAGTGCCCTTCAAAGGAAGGAGACTGAAGATCTGCAATGAGAAGCCTTCCAAATTTCTAGTGGAGAAGATACCCGGAGAAGAGTTGCAGGACTGCATGGTTCAGCTGACGGAGGAGGAACTGGTGGTGGTAGACATGACGGAGCAAGCTCTTGAGCTACTGCAAGTAGAAGATGAATTCTCCTTGCGGGACTTCAACGCCGTAATCGAGACCGAGCAAGGCTGCTACACCGTCATCCAACCTGAGAGGCTTGACAAGTCAGCCAAGAAAGAAGTAGGACCTGCACCAGAAAAGCTATGGCAGCTTTTCTTTGATGGCGCCCGATGCAAAAATGGCGCCGGTGCGGGTGTACTCTTGGTTTCCCCGACCGGGATCCAGAAGGACTACACCTACAGGCTGGCCTGGAGTTGTACCAACAATGCGACGGAGTACGAAGCCCTGTGCTTGGGTTTGCGAAAAGCGGAGAGGCTGGGGATAAAGCATCTGCAGATCTTTGGCGATTCAGAGCTGGTGTGCAACCAGATTACGAACAAGTGCGCCTCCAAGAAGCACTATCTCAAGGCGTACCGTTATCGGGTCTGGGACCTGATGGAGTCATTCGACTCATTGAATGTCAAAGCCATATCATGCGAGAAAAACAAGCATGCTAACATTCTGGCGTCTGATGGAGCCAGGTACGTTCCGGCTGATGACACTGTCCAGAAGCCAAGCCGGTCCGTACCATTTACAGGCCTTCTGTGCCTGATAAAGACACCCACTGGCAGGTGTTTGACTATGACGAGGAGATCGTCACATTTTTTGTTACCGAAGCGTGTTCAATCGAAGGTAGAGACCCTGATGACGAGCAATATGAGGGGTTGATACAGTTAAAAAATAATCATGTCCCGAAAGGACTGATTACACTTGAGAGTCTCTTTGATCAGAATGACAGAGCAATATCACACAGGATCAAAGTAGACCCCAAGCAGTACGTCGACCTGGAGCTTGAGCCTGGAAAGGCAATTAAGGTCGAAACGGACTGCACCAAAGAGGAACTCGAGCAGATCATAACATTATGCCGAGAGTTCCCTGACATAGTAGCCTGGTGCTACCATGACTTGAAGGGGTATGACAGACAGATAATCCAGCATACCATTGAGCTAGAAGATGGTGCAAAACCATTCCGGCAGAAGCAAAGGGCTGTAAATCCAAAGATTGAAGCCATGATGAAAGCCGAGCTCCTGAAGATGCTGGAAGCCAAAATCATCTACCCCCTCAAGCATTCATTTTGGGTTGCGAACTTGGTTCTCGTGAGGAAGAAAAATGGAGACATTCGTCTCTGTGTGGACTTCAGAAATTTGAATCAGGCCTCACTCAAAGACCATTATCCGCTTCCCCAAATCGATCAGATCCTCCATATAGTTGCTGGAGCGCAAAGATTCTCCCTCCTAGATGGCTTTTCTGGGTACAACCAGATCTAGGTCAAAGATGAGGACCAGCATAAGATAGCGTTCACCACCAAATGGGGGACGTTCGCCTATCAGCGCATGCCCTTCGGCTTATCCAATGCTGGCGCCACATTCCAGAGAGCCATGGACTTGGCCTTCCGAGAGCTGCTTAACAAGGTCATTGTCATCTATTTGGATGACATGACTGTATTCTCTCATAGGAGAGAGGACCATGTTTCCCATCTGCGGCAGATATTTGAGAGATGTTGTGAATTCGGCATTTCCATAAACCCGAAGAAATCAGTCTTCGCGGTGAGAGAAGGCAAGCTGCTGGGACATGTCATCTCAGAGAAAGGCCTTGCAGTAGACCCTGACAGAGCAGAGGCCCTCCTCCGCTTGCCCGCCCCAGTTGACAAGAAAGGGCTACAGTCCTTCGGCCAAATCAATTTCATGCGGAAGTTCATACCGGACTTCGCACAGGTAATCAAGCCCATGGCCAAACTGCTGAAAAAGAATGCTGAATTCTTATGGACTGACAAGAGGAGACAGACCTTCGAAGAAATCAAGGCCCGAATTGCGCAAGCCCCGGTGCTGATAAAACCGGATTACTCCAAGGACTTCATCATGTACGCGGTGGGAGAACCCGAGAGTTACGCCGCAGTCCTGACACAGAAGGGAGACGATGGCGAAGAGCGCCCCATAGCGTTCTTAAGCCAGGTGATCCAGCCGCACGAAGAGAAGTACAATTTTATTGAGCGGTAGGTTCACGCGGTCATGAAGTCTCTCCGAAATTTCAGACACTTTGTCTCCCAAAGCCGGACAACTGTCTTCGTGATACATCCGGACGTCCGAAATTTCATCATACAAGGGGAACCGGGTCACAAGAGAACAGGATGGATTGCCAAAATCCAGGAGTTCGACATCGAAGTACGGCCAACAAAGCTTATCAGAGGCCGAGCCTTGTGCCAGGAGCTGGCCCGAAGCGCTGCAGCCGAGATATCCGCCTGTGAGTGGGAAGATCCGACAGCAACTACCAACCTAGCCAACTCCTTACCAGAGGAGAGTGACTGGAAAGATGACCTGGTGAGGTATTTCTGCATCGGGAGATGTCCAAACCACCTAAATGCCTCACAAAGAAGGAGATTTCGGCTAGGTGCATTAAAATACACTCTTCGCCCCGAGGGGCTTTACTTCAAAAACATTGACGGCATCCTGTTGTGATGCGTCAAGAAAACCGACCAACCCAGGATCCTCGAAGAATTTTACTCCGGGATGCCTGGGGGACACCATTCCGCAAGGCCTACGGCCTTAAAAATAATCAGAGCTGGGTATTATTGGCCCACTCTCTTCACAGACGCACATGCGGTCTGTGCAAAATGTGACAAATGTCAGAGATTTGCTGGCAGAAATAGAAAAGCACCCCTGCCCCTTCAACCGATCCAAGCCGAGACTCCGTTTCAGCAATGGGGTTTGGACTTCATCGGGGTCATTACGTCGAACTCTGCAACAGGGCACAAGTTCATTCTTACCACCACCGACTACTTTACACGGTGGGCAGAGGCGATCCCCACCAAGAATGCAGACCAGGAGACGATCATCGGGTTCCTCGAGAGCCTCATTACCCATTTCGGGGTCCCTGAGTCAATAGTGATGGACAATGGTCCGGGGTTCGCAAGCACTGTACTCACGGAGTACACCAGCAAATACGACATTTATCACAAAATGTCTTCTAATTACTACCCGCAGGGGAACGACCTGGCCGAGTCCACCAACAAGAATCTACTGAAGATCATCAGAAGGACAGTAGAGAAAAACAAGAGGACTTGGCACCTACTCCTGAACCGGGCGTAGTGGGCGGACAGAATAGCATTCAAAAATTCTATCAAGACGTCCCCCTACGCACTCATGTATGGCAAGGAGGCAGTCCTGCCAACCCACATTGAAGTTCCCGCTCTCTGGATGCTCGATGAAGAGAGAGGTAGCGGAGATCCAGTGGATGACAAACTGTGCCAGCTGCTGCGGTTAGGGGAAGACAAAGAGAAAGCATACCAGGCCTTCACCAAGCATGCTGAAGCAACCCAAGGCTAGTTTGCAAAAGGTACCACCACCCGAGTTTTCAAAATCGGGGACCTGGTGCTGAAGTGGACTCGCTGAAGGCAAAGCCGGGCAATCACGGCAAATTTGACGCCCTCTGGGAGGGTCCTTATCAGATTGCCCGGGTGAATTAGTTCAACGCATTCGTGCTTCGGGATATGGAGGGACAGCTTCTCCCCATTCCCGTCAACGGGTTCCACCTCAAAATTTATCACCGTTGAAGGCACCCAATGGGTCCTTCTTTGTACAGTTTTCCTTTCTGTATTTTCAGTTTTCAGAATGTACATATTCAGCTTTTAGTTTTTTTAGTTTTCAAGAGCCCAAGTAGAACTTAAAGCAAACCCCGACTTCGCAGCGAAGTCGGGTGTTGCTCCTTGGATTGTGCGAAGTTCAGAAGAAAAGCAACTGACCAAAGGGGCAGTAATTTGTCTAAGTCTGGGTGCGCGACCCGACTTCGCAACGAAGTCAGGCTACGCACCGTCTTGGGAGCACAGTTGGGAAAGGCAAAGCAAAAAAACAGCTAAGTGTCAAAATCAGATTGCGCAAGCAAATCTGAGCGAAGTCGGATTCCGCCCACTTTCTGGGCGAAGTCCAAGTGCGCTCCCATTCTCGGGCGCACCCTGGGTGAGAAGCAAAAAAAAAAACAGCTAAGTGTCAAATCAGACTGTGCAACCTTTGGGGCGATGTTTGACTGCGCAGTCAAACATGGGCGAAGTTGGAGTGCGCCCACTTTCTGGGCAAAGTCCGAGTGCGCCCTCAGTTTCGGGCGCAGCCTGAATTACCCATCACGGAAAATGTGAAAAATCCCAAGTGTGGGCCCAAAGCGCAGTATGGCACGGTGTGAAGTTGGGTCATGGGCTATAAATTATCCCTTGAAAGGTGTGCCCGAACAGCGGCTATGACGTCATCAAAAGCACGAGGTCCAAAGAATGTTTAATGATTGCGCAACTTTCAAGAACGACGTCATTAAGAAAGCTAGGCACACTTGGACCAACTACAACTTGGGTGCGCTTTTCAAGATTAAACCCATGCACGGTCATCAAAATATTATAACGCTTCCACCAACTTCCAGTTAACCGTCTTAACTTCCTCCCCAGCGCCATTAAAGCTGCAACCCTTGCCTAGAAAAAGGACCCTGGCATACTCAGAAAATTCAGATTGTCAAGCTGACCCCGAAACTGCAGAACGCAGAACTGAGAAGCCAGAAGCCGTAATTTCCTGTCTCTGCCCATCCTAACAGAGAAAATGGACAAGGGGAAAGCGCCCGTACAGGCGCAATCCAGTGACGCAGAGCCTGAAGCTGGGGAGCAGACGGAATCCAGCGCTCATGAGAGCGAAGTGCCGCAGGAGCAGAAAAGGAGAACCCGGACGAAGAGGTGCGTAGTTGGGCAAATTTCGCCGCCGCCCGTTAATCACCTGGCCGGGTACAAGGATGGTTCTTTCTCCATCAGCCTTACCAAGCTGCGGCCGAATATTGCGAAATGGGCAGACAAGGTTTCACCCTCACATCATGTTGGGGCTGCGTACAAATCGAACCTGTACTGGTTCCTGTGCCCTCCTACTCACCAGTGCCTGGAGCTGATTGAAGCGATTGTAGAATATTACAAGCCAGCCGCCCGACAAGTCTGCGACAACAAGGGAAAAGTGTTGTTCACACTTTTTTGGGAGAGCGTCCAGCCAGCGTTCGCCCCAGGGCTCCAGTATGAACCCGACGCGATTGTCAGAAGGGTAAATCTGGATGAGCAAACCGGCAGATTCACGCAGACCAAGCGGATGAGAGATTTCCTCAACTCAGAGCTGAAGACTCCGCTGGCAGCCGGACAGTGGCCGTCAGGCCCCATACCGCTGGACAAATTTGAAAACAAGTACATTTATATCATCCTGGCATGGGTCCTCGGCTGCGATTCTGACAAAGTGGTACGGCCGTACCAGCTGGCACTGGCAGAGTGTATCCTGCACGGGGAGTTTTACGACTCCACAGCGCAAAAGAGTGGGAAGCGCCCCATTTTCTTCGACTGGGCAGACTGGCTGGCGTACGCCATTCATTCTAACCTAGTCGGCTGCAGCAGAAGCAGTCAACAAAATTCCGGTTTTTCTCCTTCCTCGCGTGGCTGTGCCTGTATCACATGCACTACCGGATGAACGTTCCTGACTTGAAGAAATTAAACGAAAAAGGGGAGCCACTGCCCGTGTACGAATGGACCGAGATCTTGTACAGAAAAGGGTCATTCTATGAGTTTAATCTTAAATTTTTGTGCATGGTCCTGGGGTTGTTCAACCGTAAGGCATCCCGCCCGCCGGAAGTCATGACAAGATACCTGAGGAAGAATGAGTACGGGGACACCTTCCGGCTGACACAGGGCATCGTGGTCAGAATCTACAGATTCAAGGGGAAGCCGTTCCTGTTGCCCTACTTCTGCATTGACCACCAGTTCGGGATGGAAATTGCGCGGCAGATGGACTATGTCGAAGAAGAGTTCGGCCAGGGCAAAAATAGAGGCCATATCTTTCAATATCCCATCACCTGGGCAAATACCCAAGTCCACGAGATCGGACAACACGTATACCTCGAGCGGGAACTCATTGACATGGGTCTAATAATGTTGCCGTAGCGCTGGAAGTACGACCCAGATGGGGTTAGGAGTAAATTCACGCACATCTTCCCGCAACCCGACTTCGCAGCGAAGTCGGGGTGCACCCTTCGACCGATGCGCAGTTGGGCAAGATTCATTAAGCAAGCCAGAATTTGGCTAAGGCACGAAGGCCCTCCCCAACTGCGTTGTTCCCCACCTACGCCACAGCACTCCGATCCTGGGCGAAGTTGGACAAATTGCCTTTCAAGGCAGACATGTGTCACTTGTCAGAATTCGACAAGTGTCCAGCCTCGGGATCCGAGCCGAGATGTGACGGGATAAAGGACAAGCATGGGCTGCACTACCTACGCCAGCTGCCCCTATTTAAGCTGATGAGAA
This sequence comes from Wollemia nobilis, assembly GCA_028583015.1. NCBI lineage: Eukaryota > Viridiplantae > Streptophyta > Pinopsida > Araucariales > Araucariaceae > Wollemia > Wollemia nobilis. The sequence continues at coordinate 5,611,657 of JAQPPZ010003212.1, forward strand.
GTTTCATCTACCGCAGCTACCCGCATTCCTGCTGACCAGAAGTTTGACCGCACGCACTGTCACGTAGCTATACAGCTTTCAGGGAGATCTTGCTGCAAGTATAGTCCTCGTCGACAGGAGTCAGCATCAGCAGCTATTCAGCCGCTTCTGTCAGCTATTGTCTTGTCTGGGACTTTGTGCCCGTAAATGTAATCGGGGGGAACTTGGGCTATAAAAAGCCACATCATTTTATTGTAAAGGGGGTGGAAGGGGAATATACTGCTAGGGAACCATTGTAGCTGTGCGTTTGCTTCTAAATACAAGATACATACTTGGCTCGCTTCATCGTCTTCATTTTGTATGTCTGCCTCTCCTTGTCATTTCTGCCTCATGTTTCTTATTTCATTGCTTACTGTTGTACTTGAACTCTGGACTCCAGTATTTGATGATTAAGTATTCCTGGAATGCATAGATAGAGGATACATAGGATGCATGATAGCTGTAGTTTCAATGTGTTCTGTATAGGAATGTTGTTAGTAGTGGTGATTGATCGTTGCCGTGTTGCTTATTCCCCCCCCCCCAACTCAAATCACATTTGGATTCTCTTTCCGCAAGTGTATCTCTTTCCCTGCACTCTTAGCTTAAAACACTAAAACCCACAGGAAGCCGGCCTTCTCCGGAGATTGGCACGGAAGGCATTCCTTCCTTCCGGCCTTTCAATCTGGTGGGCGAATCTGGGGCGCATTATACCAAATCCTTTCCTCATGGCAGATTCGTAACCAACGGGTAGCTGCGGTAGATAATTTGGCCCACGCCTGTCCTTTTCCTATCACATCTTCGGCTCGAATCCCGAGGCTGGACACTTGTCAAATTCTGATGGGGGACGCATTTGCCTTGAAAGGCAGTCTCTCTTTTATGTCCGACTTCGCCCGGGATCAGAGCGCAATTAGACAACGCAGTTGGGGAGGCCTCCGTGCCTTAGACAGTTTTTTGGGCTGCTTGAAACATCCTGCCCAAGTGTGCATGAGTTAGAGGGCGCAGCCCGACTTCGCTGCGAAGTCGGGTTGCGCACTCCACACTTAGCCAGTTTTGCTTGTTCAGACTGCGCACAGGAATGAGGGCGCAGCTCGACTTCGCTGCGAAGTCGGGTTGCGCTCTGGCACTTAGCCGATTTTCGGGATCCGTTGCTGCCCAGGTGCGCACAGGAAAGAGAGCGCACCCCGACTTCACTGCGAAGTCGGGTTGCGCTCCTGTACTTAGCCAAATTTTGGTCCTTTTCGGTCCCCTTCCGCAATTCACATTCCCGAGTGCGCTCGAGCTTAAGGGCGCACCCCACTTCGCTACGAAGTCGGGTTGCACTCTTAGACTTAGAAATTTTCAGGGACCTTTTGCTCTGTTTTGGGAATTTGACCGAAGAAAGTATGAGGGGAAAAAGGGGAAATGAAACTGACAGAAGGGGAGAAAGGGGATAGTGGAGAAAGGGAAAGGAGGAGGAGGGAAGGGAGAGCAGCATACTTACAAAAAAATGAAAACATGGCACCCCGTGCAAAATGTGGCAACAAGACCGTTGACCAAGCTAACGGGGAGGGCAGATGCAGACGCCAAATCTGGAGAAAAGCTGAAGTAGAATTTTGTACATAGGAGTTGAGTGCAAAATGCACTTAAGTTTTGTAAATGTAAATAGATGTAGAGTCAAATGTAATTCAAATTTGAAATGAAATGAAATGCAAATGTCATGGAATGATAATGTAATGCAATTTGGGGCAAAGTTTGATAAATTGCATATAAACTATAGTAGGCACTAAGGGGTCATGTAGACATCTGAAGGGGGAGATGGTTGGGTGGTGAGCTATTCCCAAGGCTGTTGTTGGAATGGCCAGGACCCCAAGCTTAAATAGAGACCCACCCCCCTTCATTTCATCATTGTGTATATGGTATTGTATGCCAAGCAAAGCGGATCATACGTGGAGGAGTGAGTACATTGAGAACATAGTACAGCAGATAGGATCCAGACTATCCTATGAGAGGAAGTATCCCATGTATGGCAGTTGCAGTCACATATGTAACAGTGTTGTTTAGGCCATGAGATAATGCCAATGACATCTCATTTCCATTTCCATATTTGAGTGTATGTGTATGCATTGCTATTGTAGAGTTGTAGGATCTGTTCTGTATATATAAGTTGCAGGTTGCGGACAGAAGTTACAGGAAGTTAGCATAACGATATGATTTGTCGTATAGATGGACTTGTCGTACGAGGACGTCACTAGGTGTTGTATGAGGGAGAGTGTTGTACGAGGAGTGGACGTAGTTGTTGCCATCCAAGGAGATTGCTAACTTGAGTAGAGCTCTTCATCAGGCAAGAGTGTTGTACGACTGGAAATATCGTACAAGTGTTTGTCGTACAGACTACAGACACTTGTACAATTGATTGTGCACTTTTAGTTGTCTCCTAGGGTTTTATAATCCAACTCCAACCGTTCGAATACACACCGCTGTGCTATAGTGATTGTTGTACATTTATTTCATTGCATGTTACTTTTTGCTCTTTTGTTTGGAATACATTAAATCTGTACTACAACTGAAGCAATTAAAAATATGCAAATAGGCTTGACAATAAAATCAACATTGAACCAACTACACAAATTGTTTTGCCACTTAAATTCTTTGTGTAACCACATCACCAAGGGGTCCCACCTAGATTTGGTTTGCTATTTATTATTGCAACCTAGACAACCACAATATTGTCTTTTGCAGTTTCAACCATCTCTCTTTGCTGGCATGTTGATTTTAGATCTTCTATCAGTTATGAAACTTTTCAATACAACTAATGTCTCAACACTCAAAACATCAACACTGTCTTCATTCTCACCAAATGCAGCTGTTCATCCACCACAAATGCAGCTGATAGGTTAATTACCAATGCAAGAAGAGGAAATTGTTACCCACTCAGGTATAAATTGCAGCAATGTCAAAATTTCATTGGAAACAGCATTTGTAACAGATTTTTGAAACTCCAACCACACCCCCAAGTTTTAGTTTCATTCTAGAAGTCAGATCCTCGTCTTTGACTCCTACTTTGTCTGTGGGTGCAACAATCTCATCTGTTTACCTTTTTTTAACCATAGCATTTCTTATCTTTTCTTGATCCTATTTTTTTACTTGTGTCAGCCTAGCAAGGTCTACATATGCTAATTGACAATAATAATTTGTTTTATCATTCTATGGAAAAGTAACTTGAAAACATATCAGAAAAGATAAAGTGATATGAAACTTCTGGGATCTCTTTTATGAATGGTTACCATTATAGGATCAATGCAGTGTAAGACCTTATGAAGCACAATTTTTGGATAGAAGCTTGGTTCAACATACCTAGACTGCATAAATCCCTATAGATTCATATCAAACTAAAAAGAAAGAAGTATTTTAAATGTACTTTTCAATGATTATCCATCCCACAACAACTCTATATTACCAACAATCTTTAATTTCCTTTGAATTATGTGGTTAGTCATCATCTTTGACTTAGATATATAATGAGTCAAACCTTGCCAGCAACAAGACTTCAGCTTTGACAGCATGAAGTCGGGAATTCGTATAGAGTGAAGCTGATCTAAGTAACTTCAGTTTCCACAACAGTGCTTCTTTTGGTATAATATCTGCCAAGCTCTGTTTAAAAAACAACAGACATCAAGTAATTACATTGCCATTCCTTAAGCATATTTTCCTCAACCAAAAAAATTGTTAACCATTGGCATCTAAAAAGGTAGCACCTATGAAAAAAGATAAATCATTCAAGGTCGTGGATAAAATATTGTACTAACAAAAATCTCCATACAATTGGATCTACAGAGAATTGAAGCACAGGAGATAAAGAAACCGATACTAAGTTATAAATGTTTCTTTAGTATCAAACAGACTGACTACAATGGATTCAATTAGTTAATCATACCCAGCAGCTGCATTTTTCAACATGAATGTCAGCACTGACATGTACTATCCTATGATCAGGAATTGGATTTTAGCCAGTATGTTATACATGATGCATTCAACTCCTCCCATGGATAAAGCAAAACAAAATTTCAAGAATGATCTATATGTATGTGTAACTGCTAAGAGGCTGATTTAAAACATCTCATTATCAATTATGACTATGAACATGCAATTTTACTGTCTCTAGTTGACGACCATTTCCTAAGGTATTTGATGTCATTTGATTTTTCAATCATGTTGTCTCACTGTTGTTTTAGATGCACCAAAATCAGGGGCTACCAACAAGAGAAATCTCCTTTCAGTTTGATGGAAGTGGTTTCTCCCTACTGCTTGATCATTTTTTCCAGTTTTAATTAAAATACAAAAATGAAACAAGTTTTGGGATTTTCAAAATATTAAATTTGTATGCATGCATAAAAGGAAAGAGAACAATGTAAAAAAAATGCTCAATCAGATATTGATCTAATGCAGCAAACTAAAGAAATTGCACAGCAGTAGATAATACAGCTTGTTAGAATATTAAAATATTTCAAGCATACTTCCCATAGATAGTTCACTTCCATAATGCAATATAAGCATATCAGAAATATTTGATAAAAAAAAATGATTCATTTAGAAAACATTCACAATAAATATAGATGGGGACACTAAGTTCTAGGTGAGACTCAATGTTCTACGATCTTCTGCATTCATTTCTCAAAAATATCATACCTATAGTTTAACAAAGATTTTGAAGAACACGCTGTTGTCAAAACAGTTATACATGTCAAAACAGTTATATAACTGATAACTAATTTATAACTAATTCTAAGTCGCAGGAATGGTAAGATATTGTCTGGTCAAATGCTCAAATAAACTGCATTGAAGGTTGACATGTTCTATCAAATGGCATTAGTTCACCTAGTTAAATTCCCTCACTTTCAAGGAGGAGACAGGTTCGAAACTTGCCAAGTGATACATGCACAACTGCCAGGCTGTTGTAATACCACTATGCAGTCATAATGTAATATGGGTGGGGCCTGTTTCAATCCCGTATAACCCATTAAAAGAAGAAGAAAAAAAAAAGTTGACATGTTCTGATCTTAGAGAACCACTAGAGCCATGAGATGGGCCCATAAATTTACTGTTGCTTCCTTGACCTGAAAGGGTACACCATTGCAATATTCTTCAACTTGATTTCAAACTCTTTTTTTATGATGCCTATTTGAGATTTTCAAAACCAGATTGAAAGAAAATGTAAGATTGAATTTGCAATAGTCTATGACTTATCTTCCTAAAATATTTTTCCTCAATCTTCTTCGGTTCAAAAGACAAAGATGAAGTAATGGGTGATGATCCATGGTTTATAGGGAGGACTGGCTTGTATTTAAGACCATGGAATGAAAATTTTCTTGCAAAGACAAACTCTTGAAAGGATTCCTGTGTGGTCGGTATTTGCACTTCCATGAGTTTATCAACATGGAGGTTTTGAAAAATATTGGTAATACCCTAAAGAAGTTCACCTATGTGGCATCAACTTCTATGGAGTGGAATCCAACTATGTATATGTAGATATGTGTGGCCATGGATCTTTTAAATCCTTTGCCAAAATCCATCATTATAATCAAGAAAGTGGGATCTATAAACAAATGACTTGACACGTCTTCACGAGTGCGTGTTTGAACATGTGCACATGAATTACTACATGAAAATAGTATTGTTGTATTGTGAATTTGTCACAAAATGTTTGTGTGTATGTGTCAATATTTATTGTAGAAATGAAATTTAACATACTGAAACTCAATTCCATTTCTACTTATATAAATCTACAGATCTGCAGCAATTAATAATAACAATACACAGGCAACATACAATAACAGCAATGGCAGATGATAAATGAATAAGCAGATCTTACATTAACAACAATTTGTCCAGCAATAGCATTACATACAATCTACAGTCTGCAACCCTATGCAGAACACACGTCGGCCAACTCCACACACTTGTGGCCATCCACCACAATTACATCCATCAACCTTATGTATGAATGAATGAGGCAAGGGTCATATTTATACAACTAGAAATTAGTTGCACCCTCTAACTACCTGACACCTCATCATTCTCCCAAATTACATTTCACTTGCATTAACTTACATTTACATTTCATTTCATAAGTCACTTTATGACTTGTCCATACGTGACTTAACATTGCACATTATCATATTATTACATTACTACTTTATAACTTTATTAAATATATGTACGCACATTTCTTCAAACACTTTGCGTACAAACTATAAATTAACACAAAATACCAAAACTTATTCATTAAACACAGACATATCAATTTGTCTGCTTACATCTATCCCCTCCTCTAAATTGGTCAATGCCCTCTACGACACATGAGCTGAACACTAGGTGTAGAGGCACTAAAAAAATGTACTAGAATTTCTTGTTGCACTCCTTCCACTTTCTCCTTGTCCATACATCTTCTGCAACAAAATTCACTTCAAACTGCTACTCACAACACATTGTTTTCTGATTGCTCACTCCACTTTTTGCAATCAAGCACATCATCAACTTCATCAACATGAGCAACATGACAGGTAACGTTTGTTGCCACTTGTGTCGGGGGTCAAGGGGGAGGATCCCCCATGCAAGATCAAGAGGCAGCATCCCTTGCAAGGTGGAGGGGCAGCACCCTTCGCGCGTACCTTATACGTTAGCTTTTTGAACAAGTCCTTGTACAACTAGTCATTGTACGGTACCTCCTTGTATGACAAGCATGTGTATGACAACTATCGCAACAACATTTGTTTGAATGGTAGGTCCTTGCATGGCATCACTTGTACGACATTAGACATCGACACTTGTATGGTGTTAGACGTTGGCACCACTTGTACAACGTCATACATTGACCCCACTTGTATGATAGGTCTTTGTACAAAACCTCCTTGCACCGCAAGTCCTTGTACAACAAGTATATTTGTACAATGACTTCACTTGTACGACATGCAGTTGTATGGCAAGACTTCTCAGTGCCCTCCATTTGTATAACCAACTTCTCCATTTGAATGGCACCCTCCATTCGTACAACAAACTTCTCCAGTTGAATGACATCCTCCATTCATATGGTAGACTTATCCATTTGAACGACAATCTGTCGTACACACTCGCCTTGGGTGGCACTCTACCATACCTTGTTCACTTGTATGGCAATCTACTATTCTTCCTTGTCTACATCAACCACTTTTGCAACTTCTTCCTGGTAGCCTTGACTACCTACTAGATTTCTACCTCCTCCATCGAGATCAAGTTCACCTCCTTAACTGCAATTGGCTTCACCTCCTCTTCTTCTTGGCAAGGGCTATAACTTTTCTCTAGCACTTCAAACTCTATATGCATCACTGGTTGAGCTTGACTCACAACACTTTGACAGTCACATGCGAAGTGCCCCCACAAATGACATCGCCGACATTGTATAGTGGGTCTGCCCTTAGTATCATACTATATTTTGGGCCTTTTATTTCTCCAACGGTTGTCACAAACCGCATCACTAGTGGCATCCCTCCATATGATCTCCCTTTATGCTGCATATTCCTATAGTGATAATCTTGCATTCTCTAAGTCACGTGCATCATCATTCTTTTTGGAGTCACTTCCTTCCCTGACTTCTCGACTCCAACACTTGAACAAGGAACTACTCTCCTACCCAAAATCATCACTCTCACTGTCTGAGTCATTCTCAATATCAGAATCACTTTCATCCTCAGGGTCACTCTCATTTGCATTAACATGATGCCAATACTTTAGTGATGTTTTTGCATCACTTTCCCAAATCAAGGCATATTCCAAAGCCTCTTGGTATGATCTTGAAGGGAACATCTTGATCTTCTAATACGAAGGAAGAAGTTTGTTTATGAACCATCTCCTCTTCAATGCATCTGATAGGTCTTCCTCCAAATGGTTAAATAGCCCACTCAACTTCCAATTGTATGAACGAACCAACCTGTTCTCACCCTATATCATTCTATAAATTTCAGCAATGGCTGCGTCATCATTGTCAAACAACCAAAATTATTGCACAAATGCATCGCGTAACTCTTCCCACGTATGGTGGTTGTCCTCTGGTAATTTCATGTACCAGTCTATTGCAACTCCACACCTCTAGTCTTCCTCATTGTTTTGTCCAATCGCTCTCCATATCGTGTGGTAAAGTTTCCAATGTCTAAGTAGGTCTTCTGTTGATTCTCCATGAAAAAATGGACATTTACGTGAATGCCCAAATTGACCTTCGATTTGATAGGTTGACTTAACCTCAACAATGGTTGTATCTCTTCTTCACACACAGTATCAAGTGCACCACACCGCAATTGCTCTTCCACTGGACTCCCATCCTTCTCACTATGAAACATTCCAACTTGCAATTGCTCCGATGTTGGACTCCCATCCTGCTCACCATCGAGCACACCCATCTGCAGTCTTCCTAATGCCAAACTCCTATCTCACGCACTGTTGGACACACCATCTTGTATTTGCACCAATGTCGGACTCCTGTCCCTCTCATAGCTACAAAAATCATCAATTAATTTTTTGATTCCCGATTTTTTCCAATTCTGCCATAAATCCGAGTCAACTTGGAGTGGAATCGGGAATTGCCAATTTTTTGAAAAAATCAGGAATCGCTATTTCCTAACGAAAAAAATCGCCAAAAGTTGCACTCATAAAGGAAAAGGTATAAACTCATTTTTTTTTCACTTTCCTTCATTTTCACCCAAATTTTTGCGATTTTCTAGGTGATTTTCATAGCAAAGGTCTATGGAAAGGATGTTGTTCTGCCAACACATCTTGAAATGCCTGCACTCTGGCTGCTGGACAGCGAAAAAGGAGACATGGACCCTCTTGACGCCAGATTTGCACAGCTGTTGCAGCTTGAAGAGGAAAGAGAAAAGGCTTATGAAGCTTTTCTAAAGCACACGAAATCCACACGGAACTGGTTTTCAAAAGGCACTACGGCCCGAGTCTTCAAGATTGGCGACCTAGTGTTGAAATGGGATGCCTTGAAGGCAAAACCAGGGAACCATGATAAATTTGACGCCTTCTGGGAAGGCCCCTTTCAGGTTGCCCGAGTGAACCAGTTCAACTCCTTCGTGCTGAGAGACATGGAGGGCCACATTCTCCCGATTCTAGTTAATGGCTTTCATTTGAAAGCCTACCACCATTGAAGTTCCAAAGGTTTCCCTTGTACATATTTCCCTTTCTGCAGTTTAAATTCTGTTCTGAATGTAAATATTGCTTTCGTAGAGTTAATTTCCTGCTTTAATTCAAGAAAAAAGGAGCCAAGTGTTTTGCGTAGATAGTGCCTGGCAGCAGAAGAAAAGGGCTAGGTTTGCTGAGTTTTTTCAGAAGAAGCTGAAGGAAAGCAGAAGAAGCTAAAAGATTGCACTAACTAGAGATGCCCAAGTTCGCCCAGTTTAGCCGGCGACGACTGTTGTCGCTCATCTTTTCAAGCGACTCTGGGAGGCGCGCACCAAATTCAGCGACCTTGGGAGGCTTGAAAAAGAGAAATTTTTCTAAGTGTAAAGGCAGCGCTGCCCGCGGTCGCTCATTTTCTTGAGCGACGTCGGGAGTCGCCCACATTCTCGCGCGACAACCGTCAGGACCTGGGGCGAGAAGATTTGAAAAATGTTTAAGTGTTGGCGCCCGTCGTCGCTCCGTTTTGGGGCGACGCCCGTCGTCGCTCAGTTTGTGGCGCGAACTGCAACGGAGTGAAGGAGAAAAAGGCCCAAGAAAATTCTAAGTATGGAAAAGCTGTCGATCGTCGCTCTTTTTTGAGCGACACCCGTCATCGCTCTTATTCTTGAGTGAACTTCGGCGGGACAGTTTCAAAAGTGACATAAAATGTTGGAAAAGTTTCTAAGTGTCAAAGTGCCCACTGTCGCTCATTCCTCTAGCGCCGCCCGTCGTCGCCCTTTTTTTTGGGCGACGCCCGTCGTCGCCCTCTTTTGGAGCGACCCTCAGCGAGATAAAGACAAGGGAGAAAATAAAGTTTGAAAATTTTTCTAACTCCCAGGTGACGCCGGTCGCCCTCCAAGATGCCAAAAAGCTCGATTTCGCTCATTTTTTGAGCGACGCCGGAAGGCGCCCCCAGTTTCGAGCGACAGCGGGCCCCGGCACAATTTCCAAGTATAATAGACCTAGGGGCGCGTGCCAAGCAGCGGCGGATGACGTCAGCAAAGGTGCACGTTTTAAAAGGAAAAAGTGACTGCGCGTTCTCCAACGCAGATTTCATTAAAGAAAAAGGACGAATGTCGGGCCAATCAAAGATGAGTTATGCACGGCCCACAAAAAATAACGGCGCTCTCCACCCACTTCGCGCACCCGGGCTTTAATTCCTCCACTCACCATTAATGCCAACTTTTCACTTGTATTCATAAAAGGAGCTCAGTCGCCCATTTCACTCTCAGTAAAATCCAGTCAAGTTCCGAGCTGCGCCAAGGATAAAAAATTTCAGAATTACTCCAGCGCCAATTGAATTTCGAATTTTTTCATCGCCATGGAAAAAGGGACAGGTGCAGAAAAGGGTAAAGCCCTCATGCAAGCAGCCTCTAGCGCATCTCAGAATAATTCGCAGGAGTAGGCAGCTTCAGGCTCGCCTGAAATTGAAACGCGACAAGAGAAGAAAGGCAAAGGAAAGAAAAAGAGCAAGGGTCCTGTTGGCTACGAATCTGCCATTAGGAAAGGATTTAGTGAAATGCGCCCCAGATTCGCCCACCAGATTGAAAGGCCGAAAGGAAGGAATGCCTTCCGTGCCAATCTCCGAAGAAGGTCGGCTTCCTATGGGTTTTTTCAAGTGTTTAAGCTCAGAGTGCAGGAAAGGAATTAAAAATGCGAAAAGAAATACAAATATGATTTGAGTTGGGTGGGGAGGATAAGCAGCACGGCAACGATCAATCACCACTACTAACAACAATTAAATACAGAATATACTACAGAAACTACAACTGTCACACATCCTATGTATCCTCTATCTATGCATTCCAGGAATACTTAATCATCAAATACCGATATCCAGATAGCAGAATAACAGTAAGCAATAAAATAAGCAACATGAGGCAGAAATGCTAAGTAAAGGCAGCATAAAGAATGATAACAGCAAATAGAGCCAAGTGTATCTTGCATTCAAAAGCAAACGTATAGCTACAATGGTTCCCTAGCAGGATATCCCCCTTCCACCCTTTACAATGATGTGGTGCGGCTATTTATAGCGCAATTCCCCCCCGATTACAATCCTGGGCACAAAATCCCAGACCCGACAATAGCTGACAAAAGCTGACAAAAGCGGCAAAAGAGCTGCTGATGTTGACTCCTGCAGACAGGGACTGTACTTGCAACAAGGTCCACTTGAAAACTGTGCAACTACGTGGCAGTGCGGTTGATGAAACTTTGAGTAAGCATGAATGCGGGTAGCTGTGGTAGATGGAACTTTGCGTCAGCTTAAATGAGGGTAGCTGCGGGAGATAATTTGGCCCATGCTTGTCCTTTTTCCCATCACATCTCGGCTCGGATTCCAAGGCTGGACACTTGTCAAATTCTGATGAGGGAGGGATCTGCATTGAAAGGCAATCTCTCTTTTGTGTCCTACTTCGCCTGGAATCAGAGCGCAATTGGACAGCGCAAGTGGGGAACAACGCAGTTGGGGAGGCCTTCGTGCCTTAGACTGTTTTTGGGCTGCTTGAAAGATTCTGCCCAAGTGCGCACAAGCTAGAGGGCGCAGCCCGACTTCGCTGCGAAGTCGGGTTGCGCACTCCAACACTTAGTCAATTTGGCCGCTGTTCAGACTGCGCACAGGAATCAGGGCACAGCCCAACTTCGCTGTGAAGTCGGGTTGCGCTCTGGCACTTAGCTGATTTTCTGGATACACTGCTTCCCAAGTGCGCACAGGAAAGAGAGCGCACCTCGACTTCGCTGCGAAGTCGGGTTGCGCCCCTATACTTAGCCAAATTTTGCTTCTTTTCGGTCATCTTCCGCACTTCGCATTCCCGAGTGCGCTCGAACTTAAGGGCGCACCCCGACTTCGCTGCGAAGTTGGGTTGCGCTCTTAGACTTAGAAATTTTCAGGGGATGTTTGCTCTATTTTAGGAATCTAACCAGAGAGAGTACAAAGGGAAAAAAAAAGGGAAATGAAGCTGCTAGAAGGGGAGAAAGGGGGCAGTGGAGAAAGGGAAAGGAGGAGGGAAGGGAGAGCAGCATACTTACAAAATTTGAAAACATGGCACCCCGTGCAAAATGTGGCAACATTCCTGGCGGCTCGCGGGGTATCGAGTTAGCCTCGACGCAAAGAACCAGGCCTTCATCCTTTGGGCGCAGAGGAACTCCCTTCCCCTACACTTCGCTGCTCTGACGGCTTCTTCTTGGGCAACTGCTCCTCTTCGGATTCACTTTCGGCAGTTGCCTCTTCTGTTTCTCCTCCTCTTTCTGAATCTGAATGGTCACCACTGTCACCTTCTTGCTCGGCCGGCTGCTCCCGCTCACGGACATGATTGTATGCGGCCCTGGCCTGGTCCCAGGCTGCTGCCTGAAATGGCCCTAAGTCGCTGACATCTCTCAACGCTGCTCTGAATGCCGCAACCGCATGCACGTCGATGGTGTTGTATCTCTCTCCCAACTCCTAAAGGGAGGTGTTGATCTTGCAATATCTCGACACCATCTGGGTGACCTAAGCTTCCTGGACGGGCTCAGCCCAGCTGTTAATTTATGACGTGTCTGCCTCAAAAGACAGCTAATTCAGCTTCACCTGCTGAAGGGGTAGAAACTCCCCATCCTTGACGAAGCTTGGGCAACCGAGCTCAGAAAGAGCGTTGAAGGGGGCCAGGCAAATGTTCATTTCGTGGTCTAATGCGTCCAGCATTTTCCTGGCGGCTCTTGTTTTCTCTGTTTTTTCAAAATAATTGTGCAAGGTTACCCTTGCATCTGCCCACTCTAAGGCAATTCGGGACATTGGGGGAAATCGGAGGCCTTTGCGCGCGAATTCCTCAATTTTTATTGCCAAGCCCAACCACTGCTTTGCTTGGTGTTCGGCCTCCTCTACCACAAGCTTTCCCTGGGCAGATACTTCTTGGATCCTAGATGCGAAATCCAGGACGGATATGGACCTGACGACGTTAGCTCTGCAACCCTGCAAAAAACCTGCCCGCATCTCTTTGACTTTATTCTTCGAAAAGGCCGCTGTCTGGGATGTTTTCTCCTCGAGCTAAGATTGAGCCTACCTTAATGAATCCTGCAGCTGGGAGACATGCTCCAACACTGCCTTTTTCTCCTCTGACAACTGTTCAGCCGTCCTCTTTTGTGCTACAGCCTCCTGCTGAGAGGCGCGAGCTATGCCTTCAGGTCATTGACTTCCTGCTGGGCAGACTCTAGCTGCGCGGTGGCCCTAGCCAAATCTTCCTCTAGTTGCCTTGAGTCATTTTGCAGCCGAAACTACGTTTCCTGATTCTCAAGCCGCTTGACAAGGAGATTGTCAGTTCTACAACGAATACCGTTGATTTCGTATTCCTCGTTTATATCGTCAAAGTTCTTCTCCTTGACCTGGTGTTCATAGTCCGCCTCGGTCATTTCTTGGAGAGGCTTCTTCACTTTCGGGATCAGCTTCTCAGTTCGCAGCACTCTCCTGTCCAAGTCAAACTTGGTGCGCTTTACCGGGGCAGCTATCTCTTCGGCTCTTCTTCGCTTGACGCCCTGGAGGAAAGAGGCGGAACACCCTACGGCCTTCATTGCCAGAGGCTGATCATCCGCAATCTGTAGTTGTTCTCCCATGAAATCAAGCTCTGCCAACATAGGGTACGCCGAGACTAAGTCTTGCTGCAGCATTCTTCCTGCAAACAGTGAAGCAGGAGATATTCCAGAAGGCATGGTCGCTTTTAAGGGCGACCGGGTCCTAGGGGAAGCGAGCGATTGAGTGGAAGGTGTAGGCGGGGTTTTGAACAAGGGAAGTGAGCGGCGCAGCGATGTAGGCACAGCTTCGGCATTGGCCGCAAGCGAGGGGTCTAGGGTTTGACTGAGGGTCTGGAAAACATTTGGGTCTTGGGCGAACTGATCAAAGGAATGGGAACTGTGGGAGGGTTGGGTGGTTTGAGACGAAGAGGATGCAACTAGGGCTTGCCCTGATACAGTGGGGGAAGGTGTTACGGCAGGGCCGACTGGGATTTGGGGAACCAGGGAAGAGGACGTACCTGCGGGCTCCGCCTGAGCCGCTGATTGAAGGACGCCTGCAGCCCAAGCTTCTGCTTCTGTCCCGAGGCTGTCCAATGAAATGATTTCCGGCACGGCTGTCCCCGTCCGCGCTACGGTCATTTGCTGCGCAGACTCCTTAGGCCCCTTGGCCTTTTCGCTTCTCTTCCTCTTCTTTTCTTCTGGAGCTGCAGCTGGTTCGAAGGAGGCAGAGGAGGTTGGGGCAGCAGGCAGCAATGTTCCCACGGTAAACTTGTACGTCGAGAGAATGCTTGTCGCGGTCGTTCCACTTGCTGGCTCTTCTGGCGACTTTTTCTTTAGGGGGGCCACCTCAGGAGTTGACTTTTCCGGCTCTTGTACCCTTTGAGGTAACGTTTCAGGAGCTAGACGCAACATTGGGCCCACTTGGCTGCTTGTTGGTGTCACGCTGGAAGTCCCTGGAGTAAGCAATTGCTGGGATGGGGGCCTCCTTTTATACCTTTTTCTGGCGCCTGGGGGAACGCAATCTCGGAATGCGAACGGCTGCCATTTGTCGGCGTATTGATCATATAAGGCCAAAAATTCATCATCAACGGCCAAAGTTTTCCATTTAGACTTATCGTGCTACGTGCGGCACCTCATCTTCCAACATTCAATGATTTTGTCTTTTTGCCAGTTGAGGGGCGCCACCTTGGAGAGGAATTTCTTGAAGCCTGTTGAGTCTAACCGGTGGTCCAGGTTGCGCTCCGGATCATACGCCACTTCTTCGCAGTAAAAATCATGCCATGGCAGCCATGATTGCATCCGCTCAATGTGCCATTCCAGGTTTGTGCCTGTTCTATTGCACCTTTCTTGCATGATCTCTGCTCGGGGGCAGATATGCACAAACTTTCCCCTGACCCCAATCGGGTCATACTTCCAGTGCTGAGGGAGCTGTATCAGGCCCATGATGATGAGTTCTTGCTCGAGGTAGATGTTGGCAATTTTGCCACATTAAATTTTTTGATAAACTTTGGCCTAAGTATGGAGCTTTAAAGCGGCGAAGAGCATGCGGAGGTGTTCAGGTTTTCGCGGGCCATAAACGGGGGCGATAAAAGGGATGAAATAAGCTTTGGATATTTTATCATTGCAGATCTTCTCGCTAGCTTTCCGACGATATATTATAATAGGCGATCGGGTCAGCGGATCAAAAGTTATGGCCCCGGGAAGCAGGACCAGGAAGCTCAATTTCGGGCCAAAAAATTGACTAAGTGTCGGGCCCCGCCCGACTGCGCTCATCCTCCCGACTGCGCTCATACAAAGGCCCAAAAATTTTCTAAGTGTTGGGTGCGCAACCCGACTTCGCAGCGAAGTCGGGTTGCGCCCTTAATTTTGTGCGCACTTGGGGAGCCGAAGTGCGGAGAGCTGAACAGAAATTTCGCTAAGTATGAGAGCGCAACCCGACTTCGCTGCGAAGTCGGGGTGCGCTCTCTTTCCTGCGCGCACCTGGGAAGTAGTGGATCATGAAAATTGACTAAGTGCCAGAGCGCAACCCGACTTCGCAGCGAAGTCGGGTTGCGCCCTGATTCCTGTGCGCAGTCTGAACAGCTGCCAAATTGGCTAAGTGTTGGAGTGCGCAACCCGACTTCGCAGCGAAGTCGGGCTGCGCCCTCTAGCTTGCGCGCAGTTGGGCAATATCTTCCAAGCAGCCCAAAAACAGACTAAGGCACGGAGGCCTCCCCAACTTCGTTGTTCCCCGCTTGCGCTACCCGGTTGCGCTCCTTTTCCAGGCAAAGTAGGACACAAGAGAGAGACTGCCTTTCAAGGCAGATGTGCCCCCGTCAGAAGTTGACAAGTGTCCAGCCTCGGGATCCGAGCCGAGATGTGACGGGAAAAAGGACAAGCATGGGCCAAAACCACCTCTTCCAGCTGCCCTCATTTAAGCTGACGCCAAGTTCCATCTACCACAGCTACCCGCATTCATGCTGACTCGAAGTTTCATCAACCGCACTGCCACGTAGCTGCCAAGTCTTCAGGAGGACCTTGTTGCCAGTACAACCCCTGTCTGCAGGAGTCAACATCAGCAGCTCTTTCGCCGCTTTTGTCAGCTTTTGTCAGCTCTGGGATTTCGTGCCCAGGATTGTAATTGGGGGGAAACTGCGCTATAAATAGCCGCACCACATCATTGTAAAAGGGGGGGGGACATATTGCTAGAGGACTCTGCTGTGACGGACCACCTTCTAATTAATTCAAAGCATCCTTGGCTCTGCTTCTTGTCTCTGTCTTTTATGTTGCCTTTCCTTGTCATTTCTGCCTCATGTTTCTTATTTCATTGCTTACTGTTATACTGAACTCTGGATTCCAGTATTTGATGATTAAGTATTCCTGGAATGCATAGATAGAGGATACATAGGATAGAATCGCAGTCACCTTTTATGCTGCCTTCCGCTAGTATTTCTGCTTCATGTCCATTTATATTTTTGTCTGTCTGAATTCTGAATTCTGGATTTGGGCATTGGTGATTATTTGGATCTGGAATACTAAACAGAAGGATACATAGGGTAGAATAGCAGCTGCAGTTTCTGTTACATGCTTTGTTTTAATTGTTGTTGGTTCGGATGCAAATTTGCGATCGTGCTGCTTGTTCTCCCCCCACCCGAAACGCATGATATTTACATCTCTTTCCTGTTCCCTTATCTTTTTCAATCTCTTTCCAGTTCCCTTTACCCCCTTTTTTAATCTCTTTCCCGCACCCTTATCTAAACCCCCCAAGTAGGTTAGGAAAGGAGCCGGCCTTCTCCGGAGATCGGCACGGGGGCATCCCTTCCTCCCGGCCTTTCAATGTTGGTCTGCGGGTCTAGGGCGCATTGACACACCAAGTCCTTCCCGGTGGCGGATCCGTGGCCAACGGTTTTGGCACACCCAGTGGGACCAACAGTCTCCATATTTTCAGGAAGCCCGAGTTGGTGAATCTCTGGCTTGCCTTCATCTGGCAAAATCACCTGGCGACTCCGACTGAGCTGAAGATCCAGATTTCTTGATCGCAGGCGCCCTTTTTTTTTAAGCTAATAGAAGACACCCCGGAGGAATCAAGGTTTGGTGAGCAGCCTTGACCTCACAAGCGGAGAAATGAATGTTCACCTACAGTCTCCATATTTTAAGGAAGCCCGAGTTTGGTGAATCTCTGGCTTGCCTTCATCTGGCAAAATCACCTGGCGACTCTGACTGAGCTAATATATGGAAGCCCGAGTTGGTGAATCTCTGGCTTGCCTTCATCTGGCAAAATCACCAAGGCAAATCCCTCATACTATTCAAAGCCCTAGAATGCAGCTGTGTGGAGCTCGAGAGGCAGATCTCGTCCAAAGTCACCAGTGGGAATATGCAAACACCGCCCAAATGATGAATAATATGGTTGCTTGCAGTTTCCATCAGGAGACGAGCCAAGAGGAGGAACAAAATCCAGTGGCAAATTCTGAACACAAAGAGGGCACATTTTTGCACCCTTTTTGTGTCCCAGGGCATAGCACGCAAGCATTCAGCCAAAGCCCAATAAGCATGCCTCACCAGGAGGCTGATCCTGAGGAGACCCCGGCTAAAGGCCTATCGTCGGAAAGCTCCTGCTATCGCATCAAGGAGTTGGAAGAACTCGTGCTCGAGAGCCCACAGGTGGTGGACTCTCTAGAGTGGTGGTATTGGCTCCAACCATCACCGCAACCGGTACCCGAAGAGGGCTCCCGTCTGACAAATCTCCTTGCCACATGGTTCATCAATTGTATGGGTACCGGCATGAATGATAACCTGCCACGTTGCACCATGTTCGCAACCTGGCAAACTTTGGGAGGCCAGCCGGACTTCAAAGATCAACTGAAGTACAATCAGATCTGGTCCGGACACTGCAGGTTCACCGGATAGGCAACCAAAGCTAGATTTGTGTTGGCGGCATGCCAATCATGCCGCAAAATTTTGTGTAAATGATATAAATAAGTCGGCTAGTATGCAAAGTTTTAGTTGTTTTCTTAGTTTAGTTTGTGCAGTGTTTTTGTTTTAGTGTTCTAAGAGGGCCATGGGTGCCAAGGGTTTGAGAAAGAGGTTGTTGCCGGCAGTGAGTATCAAGAGGACGGCGAGGGTGACTCTGTTGCCCAATGGATAAAGGCCTGGGTCCTCACATTGAGGCGAGCTCAATGCCCCGCGAGCCGCCAGGAATGTTGGCAATTTTGCCACATTAAATTTTTTGATAAACTTTGGCCTAAGTATGGAGCTTTAAAGCGGCGAAGAGCATGCGGAGGTGTTCAGGTTTTCGCGGGCCATAAACGGGGGCGATAAAAGGGATGAAATAAGCTTTGGATATTTTATCATTGCAGATCTTCTCGCTAGCTTTCCGACGATATATTATAATAGGCGATCGGGTCAGCGGATCAAAAGTTATGGCCCCGGGAAGTAGGACCAGGAAGCTCAATTTCGGGCCAGAAAATTGACTAAGTGTCGGGCCCCGCCCGACTGCGCTCATCCTCCCGACTGCGCTCAGCCTCCCAACTGCGCTCATACAAAGGCCCAAAAATTTTCTAAGTGTTGGGTGCGCAACCCGACTTCGCAGCGAAGTCGGGTTGCGCCCTTAATTTTGTGCGCACTTGGGGAGCCGAAGTGCGGAGAGCTGAACAGAAATTTCGCTAAGTATGAGAGCGCAACCCGACTTCGCTGCGAAGTCGGGGTGCGCTCTCTTTCCTGCGCGCACCTGGGAAGTAGTGGATCATGAAAATTGACTAAGTGCCAGAGCGCAACCCGACTTCGCAGCGAAGTCGGGTTGCGCCCTGATTCCTGTGCGCAGTCTGAACAACTGCCAAATTGGCTAAGTGTTGGAGTGCGCAACCCGACTTCGCAACGAAGTCGGGCTGCGCCCTCTAGCTTGCGCGCAGTTGGGCAATATCTTCCAAGCAGCCCAAAAACAGACTAAGGCACGGAGGCCTCCCCAACTTCGTTGTTCCCCGCTTGCGCTACCCGGTTGCGCTCCTTTTCCAGGCAAAGTAGGACACAAGAGAGAGACTGCCTTTCAAGGCAGATGTGCCCCCCGTCAGAAGTTGACAAGTGTCCAGCCTCGGGATCCGAGCCGAGATGTGACGGGAAAAAGGACAAGCATGGGCCAAAACCACCTCTTCCAGCTGCCCTCATTTAAGCTGACGCCAAGTTCCATCTACCACAGCTACCCGCATTCATGCTGACTCGAAGTTTCATCAACCGCACTGCCACGTAGCTGCCAAGTCTTCAGGAGGACCTTGTTGCCAGTACAACCCCTGTCTTTAGGAGTCAACATCAGCAGCTCTTTCGCCGCTTTTGTCAGCTCTGGGATTTCGTGCCCAGGATTGTAATTGGGGGGAAACTGCGCTATAAATAGCCGCACCACATCATTGTAAAAGGGGGGGGGACATATTGCTAGAGGACTCGACTGTGACGGACCACCTTCTAATTAATTCAAAGCATCCTTGGCTCTGCTTCTTGTCTCTGTCTTTTATGCTGCCTTTCCTTGTCATTTCTGCCTCATGTTTCTTATTTCATTGCTTATCGTTATACTGAAACTCGGACTCCGGTATTTGATGATTAAGTATTCCTGGAATGCATAGATAGAGGATACATAGGATAGAATCGCAGTCACCTTTTATGCTGCCTTCCGCTAGTATTTCTGCTTCATGTCCATTTATATTTCTGTCTGTCTGAATTCTGAATTCTGGATTTGGGCATTGGTGATTATTTGGATCTGGAATACTAAACAGAAGGATACATAGGGTAGAATAGCAGCTGCAGTTTCTGTTACATGCTTTGTTTTAATTGTTGTTGGTTCGGATGCAAATTTGCGATCGTGCTGCTTGTTCTCCCCCCACCCGAAACGCATGATATTTACATCTCTTTCCTGTTCCCTTATCTTTTTCAATCTCTTTCCAGTTCCCTTTACCCCTTTTTTTAATCTCTTTCCTGCACCCTTATCTAAACCCCCCAAGTAGGTTAGGAAAGGAGCCGGCCTTCTCCGGAGATCGGCACGGGGGGCATCCCTTCCTCCCGGCCTTTCAATGTTGGTCTTCGGGTCTAGGGCGCATTGACACACCAAGTCCTTCCCAGGTGGCGGATCCATGGCCAATAGTAGACATGTTGTCCAATCTCATGCACTTGGATGTTCGACCAGGTAATAGGATATTGGAAAATATGACCTCTCTTCTTTCCTTGGTCGAATTCTTCCTCGACATAGTCCATCTGGCGTGATATCTCCATACCGAACTGATGGTCAGTGCAGAAATAGGGCAACAGGAACGGCTTCCCCTTGAATCCGTAGATTCTGACTACAATGCCCTGTGTCAACCGGAAGGTATCCCCGCACTTGTACTTCCTCAGATAGTTCGTCATGGCCACTGGCGGGCGAGATCCCTCGCCGTTGAACAGCGCCAGGGTCATACCTAGAAATTTGAAGTTGAACTCGTAGTATGACCCTTTCCTGTACAGGGCTTCAGTCCATTCGTACACAGGCAGCGGCTCTCCCTTTTCATTCACCTTCTTCAAGTCGGGCACCTTAATCCGGTAGTGCGTGTGGTACAGGCACAACCATGTGAGGAACGAGCAGAGCCGGAATTCTGTTGTCTGCTTCTGCTGCAACCTGACCAGGTTCGAATGTATGGCGTACGCCACCCAATCTGCCCAGTCAAAGAAAATAGGGCGCCTCCCGCTTCTTTGCGCCGTGGAGTCATAGAACTCCCCATGCAAGATGCATTCTGCTAGCGCCAGCTGGTACGAGCGTACCACTCTGTCGGAATCGCAGCCGAGTACCCATGCCAGGATGATATATATGTACTTGTTTTCGAACCTGTCTAGGGGTATAGGGCCTGTCGGCCACTGTCCGGCTGGTAGCGGAGTTTTCAGCTCTGAGTCGAGAAACTCTCTCATCCTCTTGGTCTGGGTGAATCTGCCCGCCTGTTCGTCCAGGTTAATTCTCCTGACAATTGCGTTGGGGTCGTACTGGAGCCTCGGGGCGAAAGCTGGCTGGACGCTCTCCCTGAAGAGGGTGAACAATACCCTTCCTTTGTTGTCGCAGACTTGCCGGGAAGCTGGTTTGTAGTATGCCACAATGGATTCAACTAGCTCCGAGCATTGCTGGACAGGAGGGCACAAGAACCAGTACAGGTTCGATTTGTATGTAGCACCGACATGGTCCGAGGGTGAAACTTTATCAGCCCACTTCGCAATATTTGGCCGCAGCTTGGTGAGGCTGATAGAGTACTCGTCGTCTCTATACCCGGCCAAGCGATTGATGGGCGGCGGTGGAGCTTGCCCTCGGCTTTTCTTCGACCTGGTTTTCCTTGTTCGCTCTTGTGGTGCTTTGCTCTCATGAGCGCTGGATTCTATCTGTTCTTCAGCTTCATGTTCTGCGTCACTGGACTGTGCTGGCATTGGTGCTTTTCCCTTGTCCATTCTTTTTTTTCTACCCGAGGTGGCAGAGACGGGGATTCTGGCTACTAATTCTTCAGTTCTGCGCTTTGCAGCTCAGAGTTGGCTCGACAATTTGAATGTTCTGAGTATGCCAGGACCCCTTTTCTAGGCAAGAAATACAGCATTAACGGCGCAACGGAGGGGGTTAAGGTGATTTACCCGAAGTACGTGGAAGCGTTATAATTTTTTGGCGGCCGTGCGTGGGTTTTTCTTTGGAAAGCGTACTGTTGTCACATTTTGCACGGGGTGCAATGTCTTCAATTTTGTAACAGTGCTGCTCTTCTTTTTTCCTCTTCCTCTATTTTCCCTTCTTCTGCTCTCCCTTCCTCTTTCTTTCCCACAGTTACTTTCTTTCCCCCTTTCTCGGAGTCCCTCAGTTGATTTTTAAACTTTCCAGCAAGTTACCTGAAAAATGGCTAAGTGTTGGTGCGAAGTTCGCACTTCGCCCAGTCTGGGTGCGAAGTTCGCACTTCGCCCAGTTTTGGTGCGAAGTTCGCACTTCGCCCAGTCTGGGTGCGAAGTTCGCACTTCGCCCAGTTTTGGTGCGAAGTACGCACTTCGCCCCTCTTCTGGGCGCACCTTGTAACTGGCAGGCTGACAAGAGAGTGTTAAATGCTGGAGCAAAGTCCGTACGGCGGCAGATACCGGTTTTCACCTGTGCGCAACCCGACTTCGCCACCGAAGTCGGATTGCGCCCTTGACAGGTGCGCAGTAGGGAAACAAACTCAGAAATGCACCTAAGGCATGAAGGCCTCCCCGACTGCGCTGTTTTCTGCCCGTGCAACCCGAGACGCTCTGGTCCCAAGCGAAGTTGGACAAACTGCCTTCCAAGGCAGACACGTGTCACACAGCATCATCCATCATCTGACAAGTGTCCAGCTTCGGGATTTGAGCCAAGACGTGCCGAGCAAAAGGACGAGCATGGGCTGCACTACCTGTGCCAGTAGCCTCATTCAAAGCTGATTAGAGGTTCTACCTGCTCCAGCTACCCGCATTCCTGCCGAGAAGATGTTCTGCCCAACACACTGCCACGTAGCTGTCCAGCTTCCAGGAAGACCATGCTGCGGGTACAGTCCGGTCCGACAAAAGGTCAGCATTTGCAGCTCTTTCGCCATTTTTGTCAGCTATTGTTTGACTGGGACCTTGTGCCCATTAATGTAACGGGAGGGACTCGGGCTATAAAAACCCACCATGAATTCATTGTAAAGTGTGGAAGGGGAATGTCTGTTAGGGAACCACTGTGCCCATTGTAACCGTGCTTCTGTTTATAAATATAAATTGTATGCCTGGCTCTGTTCTGTTGCTTCTATTTTTTATGCTGCCTTTCATTATATATATGCTTAACGCTAACCTGTGTCACGGCTCGTTGATTCACTTCAGCATTTGGTGATCAGGTGCCTTGAGCATTGCTTGTCTGAGCACTTTCCGTACTTAATAGTTTAAAGGATACATAGAATAGATGTGGTAGCGAGTTCCATCGGTTGTGTGTTACGTTGTCGTATCAGTATCCGGTGATTGATGCTGTTGTCAGTCACTGTTAGTTCCTTGTAGGGAATGTCTGTTAGGGAGCCATTGTAGCTGTGCGGTTAAAATCTCTGCATAACACATATACCTGGATCTGACATCTCTTGGTTGCTTTCTGTTTAAGACACCGTACGTATCTGGTGATTGATGCATTCCCGTGCTGTTAGTTCCTTGTAGGGAATGTTTGCTAGGGGATCATTGAAGTTGTGCATACACCGCTTAATACAGAGAGTATACTAGATTTTGCAGTTCTTAGTCACGCTTTGTATTTATGATGCAGTAAGTAGCGGTAATTGGTGTGTTCCCGTACTGTTAGTTCCCCCCACCAACCTCCACGTATATTTGTAAATTCCTTTCTGTTCATTTATCTCTTTCTCGTACTCTTAGCTTAAACAAACCCAAAGGCATTTCATCGTCGGTGGGCGAATCTGGGCGCATTAACCCAAAATCCTTTCCTCATGGCAGATTCGTAACCAACAGTTTCTCTGGCACGCCGGTGGGACCCGGGTCCCACATTTGACGAGAGATTTTCTGATCAGTCTCCACCCGGCGCTGACAGTGGTTCCTGAGCACTTGGTGAGGCAAGGAAGTTTCTCACCCCCAACAGAATTGAAGCACCGGTGTTCGCTTCATTGCTGTTCCAAATCCGAACACCTGGCGACTCTGCACGAACGAATCCTCTGAGTCCGAAAGACCGGTCCCGAGCACCTTCATGCACACAAGGTGGCAAGCAAGGGATCCGAGAAGCCCGCCTGAGTTCTACGAACTGGACATCAACGCTCGAGGCGAAGTTCCCAGGCTGGCTGATCCGCGAGCTCGTGTCGACGAAGCCGAGGCTGAAATCCAAGAGGAAGCCGAAGCTGAAGTCGGCGGAGCTGAGTACGAAATAGAAGAGGCCGAGGAAGAAGATCCTGCATCCTCGGAAAGTACCGATACCGAGTGCACAACCGACGGAGGAGAAGAAGAAGAAATGGCTGCTCAACAGCAAAATGACGATGATCTCTTCCCGGCGGTGGACTCTACGGGGCCTTTGGCCCTGGTTGGACAGCAAGTTGTGCCCCCTGCTGCTTTAAAGTCTATTCCCACATACGACGACTACGGTAAGACGGCGTACGAGCACATCCAGGACATCCTTGCCCTGGCCGCATTGCATACTATTACCGATGAGAGTGTGAAGACCCGTCTGCTGGCCCTTTCCCTGAGGGGAAAGCTTCTCTACTGGTGGAGATCGCTGCCAGAGGGATCCATCACAGGGTGGCCCCAGCTTGCCAAGAGGCTCGTAAAAGGATGCAACGAGTCTGCTGACCCTACTTCTCTCTTGCATCAGTTCCAAGCTATCCAGAGACATCCTCAAGAGGAGGTGTCTGATTTTAACATCAGGTTTGCGAGATCTTGGAAACGGGTACCTCGCGAACTTCGGCCTTCAGCCGGCATGGCTGCTCACTACTATCTGAGATCCTTCAACTCAGACATATGCCTGCTGCTGAAGATTGCCAGAATAGATGAGTTTCCTGCACTGTACGAGGCTGCCCAGCAAGCTAAAGCTGAGATTATTTCCATCGGCAGACTCCCGTCCGGGGTGCAGGAACCCATTCATCCCGACTTCCCCAGATCCCAGTATCCTTCTGCTTATGGCGGTTCGCCGTCCACATCAGGGCAGCAACCTCAGCAGCAGTGGAATCCAGCGCCGGTCGTAACTCCTTACGGCCCGCCTCAATTGCATTACCCTCACCCGCCGCCTCCTGGTCCGCATTTTCCAGCACTTCCTGCTCCCTCGCAGTACGCACCTTATTCTAACCCTCCTCCATTAGCCGCATTGCCTCCACCGGCACAATTGCCGCCACCTGACAGCAGCATTCAGAACACGATTCTACAGGAGGTGCGGGCTTTGGCCTCAGGATACCATGCCATGACCAACGACATGACCGCTCTGAAGAAGCAGGCCCAGATGGACCTTGCTCCTAGGAGGCCATATGCGCCACCCGCGCTAACAAAAGACAAAGCCCCAGAACACCAGCCGCAGAGGCATCCGCCTCCGAGAAATGCTGCTATAGAAGACTCGCCTGGTCCTCCCGACCAGGTTAACTGGTGCACTACGTGCAATGACCCGCATTCGGAGGAAGACTGCACTTTGCACCAGCACTACATCCAGACCTTGGCCGGCAGCGCCATAGAGGACGATGAACTGTACATGATCTTGGACGGCGAAGCTAACTTTGCCCTCCCAGAAGAGAATCTAGTGCCGCTTGCCAAGGAAGAAAAGAAAGACGCAGATGCGGCCAAGCCTTTGCAAGTTTACGCAAGAAGAGAAAAACCGCAGCCCGGTGGGCTGCCACCATACAAGCAATTGTGGCCATACACAGCCCGAGAGAGGGCATCCAAAGATAAAGCTCCAGCCAAGCCTTCTCCGGCAAAGGTTGCCGCTGTTCCAGCCAAACCTCCAGCAAAGGCCCCAACTCCGGCTAAAGCTCCAGTACCTCAGCCTCCAGCGGAAACCAAAGAACAAGCCCAGGAGAAGCTGAAGTACCCGTCTCTGACCAAGAGACAGCGAGTTGAGGCCACCCAGCAGTACCGGACGAAGTATGAGCCGGCAAAACAAGCAAAAGGAGCTAGTACCTCGGGCTACAGCATTGTAGACGAGTTGAAGAGAACTCCCGCTAGAATCAGCATGTATGATGCTCTTCTGCTCCCAGGCCAGGTGGATCTGCTGCAAGAATCACTGAAGAACATGAAGAGCGGCAAGCAGATACAGCCCGCTGTCCTGGTTCAACCTTTGACAGTCTCAGCCACTGGGAAGAACAGACCACCACCCTTTTATCTGTCTTTACGGATGCAAGGGCACATAGTTCACAATTGCATGGTGGATTCTGGTGCTTCCTCGACTGTGATGCCGAAGGCCGTCTGCGACGAGATCGGGATGGAATACACTCGTAGCAGCCAAGGCGTGCTGCAATTAGACGGCACCCCTGTCAAGACAGTTGGTGTCATAAAGGACATCCCTATCCGGCTGCACAAGGCTCTCGACATCGTGGTCATCCAAGAGGTCGTGGTTGTTGATCTAGAACCTTACTTCGGCATGTGTCTCTCTCGGGAGTTCACCGCGAAGTTGGGCGCGTACCTGTCTCTAGACTACTCACACATGGAAGTGCCCTTCAAAGGAAGGAGACTGAAAATTTTCAATGAGAAACCTTCCACCTTCCTAGTAGAGAAGATACCCGGAGGAGAGTTGGACTGTATGGTCCAGTTGTCAGAGGAAGAACTGGTGACAGTGGAGCTGACTGAGCAAGCCTTTGAAGTGCTACAGCTTGAAGATGAGTTCTCTTTGCGGGACTTCAATGCCGTAATTGAGACAGAGCAGGGCTGTTACTCCATTGTACAGCCCGAGAGGCTTGACATGTCAACTGCGAAAGAAGTACGACCTGCACCCGAGAAGCTATGGAAGCTTTTCTTTGACGGCGCGCGATGCAAAAATGGCGCCGGTGCAGGGGTGCTGCTGGTTTCTCCAACCGGAATCCAGAAGGACTATACCTACAGATTGGCCTGGAGCTGCACCAACAACTCGGCGGAATACGAAGCCCTGTGCTTGGGTTTGCGAAAGGCGGAGAGGCTCGGAATCAAACACCTGCAGATCTTTGGAGATTCAGAGCTGGTGTGTCACCAAGTCACGAAGAAGTGCGCATCCAAACAGCACTATCTTAGAGCGTACCGCAACAGGGTGTGGGACCTGATGGAGTCATTCGACTCATTGAATGTTAAGGCAATATCGCGTGAGAAAAACAAGCACGCTGATATTCTGGCGTCTGTTGGAGCCAGGTACGTTCCGGTCGACGACATTGTCCAGAAACCGAAGCCGGTTCGCACTATTTACAGGCCTTCTGTGCCTGATAAGGACACCCACTGGCAGGTGTGACGAGGAGATCGTCACATTCCTGGTTAACGAAGTATGTGTAATCGAAGGTGGAGACCCTGATGACGAGCAATATGAGGGGTTGATACAGTTAAGGAATAATCATGTCCCAAAAGGACTGATTACATTAGAGAGTCTCTTTGATCAGAATGACAGAGCAATATCTCACAGGATCAAAGTAGACCCGAGGCAGTATGCTGACCTGGAACTTGAACACGGTAAAACTATCAAGGTTGGAACAGACTGCACGTCGGAGGAACTTGAGCGAGATCGGATCACCGTGCCGGGAGTTCCCCGACATCGTGGCCTGGTGCTACGAGGATTTGAAGGGGTATGACAGAACTGTCATCCAGCATACTATTGAGCTAGAGGATGGCGCCAAGCCATTCCGACAGAAGCAGAGGGCCGTGAATCCGAAGATTGAGGCCATGATGAAGGCCGAGCTCTTGAAGATGCTGGAGGCCAAGATCATCTACCCCATCAAGCATTCATCCTGGGTCGCGAATTTGGTGCCCGTGAGGAAAAAGAATGGCGACATTCGTCTCTGTGTCGACTTCAGAAACCTAAATCAGGCTTCCCTCAGGGACCACTATCCGCTTCCCCAAATCGACCGGATTCTACATATCGTTCTTTGGAGCCCGAGAGATTTTCACTTTTAGATGGATTTTCCGGCTACAACCGGATTTGGGTCAAAGACGAGGACCGGCATAAGACGGCGTTTACCACCAAGTGGGGGACGTTCGCCTATCAGCGCATGCCGTTTGGCTTATCCAATGCTGGTGCCACATTCCAAAGGGCCATGGACCTGGCCTTCCGAGAGCTGCTCAATAAGATTATTGTCATCTACCTTGATGACATGACTGTTTTCTCTCACCAACGAGGGGATCATGTCTCGCACCTACGGCAAATATTTGAGAGGTGTCGAGAGTTCGGCATTTCTATAAACCCGAAGAAGTCTGTCTTCGCGGTAAAGGAAGGAAAGCTGTTGGGACATGTCATCTCCGAGGAAGGTCTCGCCATTGACCCTGACAGAGCAGAAGCCCTCGTTCGCTTGCCAGCCCCCATTGATAAAAAGGGGCTGCAGTCCTTCTTCGGTCAGATTAACTTCGTGCGGAAGTTCATTCCCGACTTCGCACAGGTGATCAAGCCTATGGCCGAACTGCTGAAAAAATATACAAATTATGAATGGACTGATGAGAGAGAGCAAGCCTTCGAGGAAATCAAGGCTCGAATTGCGCAAGCTCCGGTGTTGACAAACCCGGACTACTCCAAGGACTTCATCCTGTATGCAGTGGGAGAACCCGAAAGCTGCAGTCCTGACTCAGAAGGGAGATGATGGTGAGGAGCGCCCCATAGCGTTCCTAAGCCAAGTGATTCTGCCGCATGAAGAAAAGTACAATTTTATAGAGCGACAGGTTCATGCTGTTATGAAATCCCTTTGGAAGTTCAGGCACTTTGTCTCCCAGAGCAAAACGACTGTCTTTGTGATTCACCCGGACATTCGAAGCTTCATCTTACAAGGAGAACCGGGTCACAAGAGAGCGGGATGGATAGCAAAAATCCAGGAGTTCGACATTGAAGTGCGGCCCACCAAGCTTATCAGAGGCCGAGCCTTGTGTCAGGAATTGGCCCGAAGCGCTATAGCCGGCATCTCCGCCTATAAGTGGGAGGACACAGCGACACGCATCTACCTAGCCAACTCCTTATCGGAGGGGAGTGATTGGACAGATGAACTGGTGAGATTCTTCTGCACCGGAAGATGTCCCGATCACCTGAACGCCTCACAACGAAGGAGATTTCGGCTAGGTGCACTTAAGTACACTCTTCGCCCCGAGGGGCTTTACTTCAAAAACATCGACGACATCCTGTTGCGGTGCGTCAGAAAATCAGACCAGCCTAGGGTCCTCGGAGATTTTCATTCCGGGATGCCTGGGGGTCACCATTCTTCAAGGCCGACGGCCTTAAAAATAATCAGAGCTGGGTACTATTGGCCCACTCTATTCGCAGACGCTCATGCGGTCTGCTCTAAATGTGATCAATGCCAAAGGTTTGCTGGCCGAAACAGAAAAGCACCCCTGCCCCTTCAACCGATTCAGGCCGAGACTCCATTCCAGCAATGGGGTCTAGACTTCATTGGGGTGATTTCGCCTAACTCCTCTGCCGGACACAAGTTTATTCTTACAGCCACCGATTATTTCACACGGTGGGCAGAGGCAATCCCGACCAAGAACGCAAACCAAGAAACGGTTATCAGGTTCATTGAGAGCCTGATTACCCGCTTCGGGGTTCCAGAGTCAATTGTGACAGACAACGGTCCGGGATTCGCAGGCGCTGTACTCACGGAGTACACTGGCAGACTTGGCATCTATCACAAGATGTCTTCTAATTACTACCCGCAGGGAAATGGCCTTGCCGAGTCTACTAACAAGAACCTCCTGAAAATCATCCGGAGGACCATTGACAGAAACAAGCGGACTTGGCATCTACTCCTGAACCGGGCGCTGTGGGCGGACAAAGTTACGTTCAAGAAATCCATCAGAACGTCCCCCTATGCGCTTGTCTATGGCAAAGAGGCTGTCATGCCATCACACATTGAGATCCCTGCCCTATGGATGTTGGACGAAGACAGGAGCAGCGGAGACCCGGTGGACGACAGACTATGCCAACTCCTGCAGTTGGAAGAAGACAGAGAAAGTGCATACCAGGCCTTTACTGATCACATTGCTGCCACCCAAGGCTGGTTTGCCAAAGGCACCACTGCCCGAGTTTTCGAAATCGGGGACCTGGTGCTGAAGTGGGACTCATATAAGGCAAAGCCGGGTAATCACGGGAAGTTTGATGCCCTCTGGGAGGGCCCTTATCAGATTGCCCGGGTGAACCAGTTTAATGCCTATGTACTTCGGGATATGGAGGGTCAGCTCCTGCCTATCCCTGTTAACGGGTTCCACTTAAAGCTTTACCGCTACTGAAGGTGCCCGAGTGGCCCTTCTTTGTAAAAATTTCCCTTATGCATTTTCATTTCCCAGCATGTACAGTTTCCAGCTTTCAGCCTTTAGTTGTTTTTCATTTTTTTGAGCTTAAAATACGGCATGGGAGAGAAAGACAGACTTCGCAGCGAAGTCTGTCGTCGCCCCTCAGGAGGGGCGAAGTTCGGGCAGCGGCTTGGTTAAGTGAAAGCAAAGAAAAAGGCGAAAAAAATGTCTAAGTGTTGGCCGAAGCCCGACTTCGCAGCGAAGTCGGGCTGCGCGCCAGTCGAAGCGCGAAGCTTGAACGGAAAGAGGACTGCAAAGCACAAAAGAGAGCGGACTGCGCCCAACTTTGGGCGAAGTCCGACTTCGCACGCGAAGTCCGACTTCGGCCGACTTGCGTGCGAAGTACGCACTGCGCACAACCTCCGCGCGAAGTGCAAACTTCGCGCGAAGTTCGCACTTCGCCCAAACTTCGGGCGAAGTCCGAACCTGCTTCAATGTCGCGCTGCGTAGCTCGTACAATTCGGTCTAGAGGAGCAATAAAATGCTAAGTGTTCGCCTCCTCCGAAGATCGCAAAATACCCAGCCTGCGCTCAAACCTTGGGCGCGGCAAGAAGAAGGCTGACCCGGCCTGACCCGCTTCACTTGATCACTCCCTTGAAAACTTTCTTTTAAAGCCTTCCAAGCATCTTGAGCTGTTATACAGGATGCTATTCTAGGAAATATGCTTTTATCTAGGGCTGCTTGTAAATGATATAGAGCAAAGGAATTGCTTTTCTGGGCTTCTTTCTTGGATTTTCTATCGGCAGCACTTAAGGTAGACCAGTCAATAGGAGAAGGTTTTGTGTAACCCTCTTCAACTATTTCCCATAAACCTTTACCAATCAACATATTTTTCATTTTTATTGACCACTATTCATAATCACTACCATTAAATTCAGGAATTGGGAGATTTGAATTTGAAGCCATTTCTACTACTTGAAAGCAAACTTTGATTTGACTAAAAACAGGAAGTACAAAGCAATTACAAGTTCAAATCAAATCTAGATTTCTTAACTCTCTCACTGATTTCTTGTTCTTCTTCTTGAGGATTGTCCAGTACTGGAGGCCCAAAATTGTCTGCAATGGAATCCTCGTCGTCACTGATGACAACAATTTCAGGAGCTGCCACTGGCTCGGCCTATGCTGGCTCAGCCTCGCTGGCTCAGGCTCTGGAGAGCGTGGGGTATAACTCTCACTAGATTGTTCCTCAGGTTCAAATGCCACTGAATCGGACTCCTCCACTCGTTGTCCGAATATATTGTCTTCTGAGTCAGCCTCGTAACCAGAATCCGGATTCCTTTGGTGGGCTATAACAGAACTCTGCAGCTGACTGAATACGACATGCAGTCCGTCTCGTCGAACTCGTTCATCAAAAACTTCGGAGATCTAATCATCTACTCATCAAGGCAAAAAGAAAAAAATTCTTTAGAGCTTCTGATGGTTACAATTTTCGCTCTTTTACAGCCGCTGAGGCTATTACACAAAATTTTCCGAAAGCGAAAACGGGCGCTCCGGAAGGCTTCCCATCACTTTTTTTCTTTTTACAATGTTTGCCTCTTAGGCTATTACACAATTTTGCAAGGTTTTCAATAATAATTTTTTTATAAAGTCTTTATAAAAAATTTAATAATTTTATTTATATCTTTAATTATTTTTTTAAACAAAATTATATTTAAAAAATAATTAAAGAATATAATTTAAAAACTATTAAATTAATCAAAAAACTTTAATAAAAATAAAAATTTAAAAACTTTAATAAAACCTTTGTATTCGAGCTTGGAGAGGCTCGAACCGACGACCTCTTTTATTCCACTGACCGCCTCAACCACTACGCCGCCCCGCGGCTTTGAAACCAAACTCTCGGCACATCCATTTATCGTTGACAAATATTAAAACCCCACAAAAAAAAATAATAGTCTCGATAGGTTTCGAACCCGAGACCTCCGCCAAACTACTCAACACCCTTTGCCAACTACGATATGCGCTCAGACTGGAGTTAAGAGCAAACAAGGAATATTAAAACAGTGGCGGCACGAAAAATTTTAAAAAAATATACCTCCTTTTATCCCACATGTAGTGGGAGATGTGTGCAGGAGGTGTATAATATCGCAAAGGCGCGTGTTATCAACTAATTGCCTTCGAGCAATCGAGCAACCCAACATTTTGCCACGTCACCAGGTCACCTCGCCACCACGTCACTGCCAGCTGTCACCTCGCCGCAACCTCACTGCCAGCCCCACTCATGCCATGTCACCTTGCCTACTCACCAACGTCACTGCTAGCTCACCCTCGAGTTGCGTGCCCTCCACGTCGGCTGTCCACGTGTCCTCCAGAGCTCTGCCATGTATCGCCTCGAAAACCACACTCTTCTGTCTGCGTGTTCTCCTCGATCGTCGAACCGCCTCATGTTCTCCTTGATCGCCGAACCGCCTCGAAAAACGGACCCTGCCTGCGTCCTCTGACAACTTCCTCGGATTGGTCTGCCTCGACAAACGGGCCAAACTTCTGGCCGCCTCTGCCTGGATTTTCGAGCCCCTGGCCTCGGCTCTGATACCAGTGACCGAATCTGAGCAGAGTTAACTTTAATAAAGAGACAAAAAATAATTTAATTAAAACAAAATAGCCTCCTTTATTAAAATTTACGCAGTGACCTTCGATTACATATTATGCAATATAACATAGGTATTTATAAGCTATGGAGGTTAGAGAAGGGTGGAGGAAGAAGGGACGTGGAGGGATAAAGGAAGGGAGGAATAAGGAGGACGTGGAGCGGGAGAAAAGGAGAAATAAGGGGAATGAGGAGCGGAGGGATAAGGAGGAAAAGGTGTCGGGAATATAGGAGGAATAAGGAGGCGAAGAAATAGGGAAGCAAGGAGAGAATGGTGGAGAGGAAAATAAAAATCATGCCGACAAACACCTTGCTGACAAATACATGAAGTGTTCACACTGTGGTTAAATAAACAGATATTGCTAAGCCACTTTAGTCTATATCTCTCTTCACACTTGCAACATTCTCCCCTTTAAATTTGAGAGAACTGACTACACAGTCTCTCAGCTTTAAAATTGAGCTTTAGCCATCGCTTTGGTGAATATGTCAGCAACGTTCTCCAAAGTGCGGCAAAACTTAAGCTCAACAATTTCATGCTCCATCATATCTCAGATGAAGTGGTACTTCATATCAAAATGCTTCGTTCTGCTATGGTGGATTGGATTGTATGCCAACTGAATGGCACTGATGTTGTCACAGTAGATTTTGGTCGGACCACTTTGCTGCTCTCCAATGTCTTCCAGCACTTTTCTTAGCCACAAGGCTTGAGTACTAGCATAGGTGACTGCTATATATTCAGCTTCTTTAGAAGACAAAGCTACCAGAGTTTGCTTTTTGGAACTCCATGTTATTAGTCCTGATCCCAGACTAAAACAGTTCCCTGAAGTCGATTTTCTGTCATCAATATTGCTGCCCCAATCACTATCACTGAAGCCTACAAGTTTGATAGTGTTAAATTTTATGGTACTATATTCCAAAATCCAATGTACCCTTCACATATCTGAGAATTCTTTTGGCTGCTTGCAAATGCAGCTTAGATGGACTAGCCATAAATCGAGAGACAAGAGAAACAGCATACTGAATGTCTGGTTTGGTGTTGGCGAGAAACATCAAACTCCCAACCATGCTCTTGAAAGTGGTCACGTCAACTTTAGGTGCTCCATCATCTTTGCTTAATTGGATCCCATGTCCAACTAGAGTTGCAACTGGTTTGCAATGCTCCATAGCAAACTTCTTGATCATGTCCCTGTTGGCAATTTTGCCACATTAAATCTTTTGATAAATTTTGGCCTAAGTATGGAGCTTTCAAGCGGTAAAGAGCATGCTGAGGTGTTCGGGTTTTCGCAGGCCATAAACGAGGGCGATAAAATGGACAAAATGAGCTCTGGATATTTTATCATTGCAGATCTTCTCGCCAGCTTTCCGACGATATATTATAATAGGCGATCGGGTTAGCGGATCAAAAGTTATGGTCCCGGGAAGCAGAACCAGGAAACCCAGTTTTTGGTGCGAAGTCCGACTGCGCCCAGTTTTTGTGCGAAGTCCGACTGCGCCCAGTTTTTGGTGCGAAGTCCGACTTCGCCCAGTTTTGGTGCGAAGTCCGACTGCGCCCTTCTATCTAGGCGCACCTTGTAGCAGGCTGGCAGGAAAATTGACTAAGTGCTGGGGCGCAACCCGACTTTGCAGCAAAGTAGGAGTGCGCCCCCTTTCCAAGGCGAAGTCCGTACAGCGGCAGAAATCAGCTTTCACCTGTGCGCAACCCGACTTCGCAGCGAAGTCGGAGTGCGCCCTCTAACAGGTGCGCAGTAGGGAAATAAACTCATAAATGCACCCAAGGCATGAACGCCTTCCCGACTGCGCTGTTTTCTGCCTGCGCAACCCGATGGAGCTCGGATCCCGGGCGAAGTTGGATAGACTGCCTTTCAAGGCAGACACGTGTCAAGCAGCATCATCCGACAAGTGTCCAGCTTTGGGATCTGAGCCAAGACATGCCGAGCAAAAGGACAAGCATGGGCCGCACTACTTATGCCAGCTGCCTCATTTAATGCTGATGTGAGTTTCCACCTACCTCAGCTACCCGCATTCCTGTCAATATAAAGTTCTACCCAACGCGCTGCCACGTGGCTGTTCAACCTTCAGGGAGACCATGCCGAGAGTACAGTCCAGCCCGATAGAAGTCAGCACCAGCAGTTCCGCGGCTGCTTTTGTCAGCTAATGTTTGACTGAGACTTTGTGCCCATTAATGTAACGGGGGAAACTTTAGGCTATAAATACCCACCACATTTTCATTGTAAAGTGGTGGAAGGGGAATGTCTGTTAGGGAACCATTGTAGCTGTGCTTCTGCTTATCAATATAAAGTATATGCCTGGCTCTATTCTACTCATTCTTTATGCTGCCTCTCTTTTGTCGTGTTTCTTGTGTCATGGCTTGTTGATTCGTTTCAGCATTTGGTGGCCAAGTATTCTTAGACTTAATTAATTAGAGGATACATAGAATACTTTTGGTAGCAGTTCCTTCAGTTTGTGTGTTCTGTTTAGTTGTTGTACGTAGTGGTGATTGATGCATTGCCGTGCTGTTAGTTCTCCTTGTTGGGAGAATGTTTGCTAAGCCGGCTCCTTTTAGGGGGCTTGATTTAAGCTAAAGGGAACAGGAAAGAAATAAATGAACGGAAAGAGACAAATGTACAGAAAGAGATACAAATATGTCCAAAGGTTGGTGGGGGGGGAACTAACAGTACGGGAACACACCAATCACCGCTACTTACTGCATACAAACACAGAGCATGACAAGGAACTGCAAAACCTAGGCGTACTTCCGATACACCAGCAGCGTATGCACAACTTCAATAGCTCCCTAGCAAACATTCCCTACAAGGAACTAACAAGCGAGGATCGTATCAATCACCAAATACATACACCGACGGGGGTAGAAAGTAAACCTAGAGATGTCGAGCCGTGTATATGTGTTAGGTAGAGAGTTTAACCGCACGGCTTCAATGGCTCCCTAGCAAACATTCCCTACAAGGAACTAACAGCAGGGGATCGCATCAATCACCAGATACGGGCCAGCAACGTCACACACAACTGATGGAACTGCTACCAAAGTTATAATGAATGCTTTAAATAATGAAGTACAGATGGTGCTTTAAGCAAGCAATGCTAGAGGAACCTGATCGCCAAATGCCAAAGTGAATTAACGAGCAGACGACACGGGTGGGCCTAAGGCATATAATGAAAGACAGCATAAAAGAATAAAGACAGTAGAACAGAACCAGGCATACAGATTGTATTCATAAGCAGAAGCACGGTTACAGTAAGCACAGTAGTTCCCTAACAAACATTCCCCTTCCACCCTTATAATGAATTTCAGATGGGCTTTTATAGCCCGAGTCCCACCCGTTACATTAATGGGCACAGAGTCCCAGTCAAACATGAGCTGACAGAAGCGGCGAAAGAGCTGCAAATGCTGACCTTTTGTCGGACTGGGCTGTACCCGCAGCATGGTCTTCCTGGAAGCTGGACAGCTACGTGGCGGAGTGCTGGGTAATTCTTCAAGTCGGCAGGCTTGCTAGTAGCTGGAGCAGGTGAAACCTCAGATCAGCTTTGAATGAGGCTATTAACGCAGGCGGTGCAGGCAGCCCATGCTTATCCCTTTTGGTCGGCAGTCTTGGTTCAAATCCCGAAGCTGGACACTTGTCTAATGATGGGTTATGCTGTGTGACACATGCCTACCTTAGAGGGCAGTCTATCCATCTTTGCTTGGGATCGGGGCTCCTTGGGATGCATGCAGAAATCAGTGCAGTCGGGGAAGGCCTTCAAGCCTTGGTCAAATTCCGGGTTTGTTCCCCTACTGTACACCTGTCAAGGGCGCATTCCGGCTCTGTTGAGAAGTCGAACTGCGCACGGGCGAACACTGGTGTCTGCCGCCATATGGACCTGCTCCGACATTTTACCTTTTTTCTGCATTGACTCGTCGGTCCGCCGGTGCAAGGTGCGCCCGAGAGGTGGGGCGAAGTACGCACTCGCACCAAAGCCGGGCGAAGTGCGCACTTCGCACCAAAGCCGGGCGAAGTGCGAACTTCGCACCCGGACTTAGCCAATTTCGAGATAGACCTACCTGGAAAGCTGGAAAATCAAGTGGGGAACTCCAAGGAAAAAGGGGGGAGAGAAAGAGAATGGGAAAGAAAAGGAAAGGGAGAGAAGGGAGAAAAACGGAAGGAGGAAAAGAAGAGCAGCACTGTTACAAAACAACATTGAAGACATTGCACCCCGTGCAAAATGTGACAACATTTCTGGCGGCTCGCGGGGTGTCGAGCTCGCCTCGGCGCAAAGAATCCATGCCTTCATCCTTTGGGTGCAGAGGAACTTGCCTCCCCTGCCTTTTTTTGCTCTAACTGTTCTCCTTGCGGCAAGCCGTTCTTCGATTCATCTTTGTCGGTCGCCTCATCGGTATCTCCTTCGAAAGGTCTCCATTTCTCGCTTCGCCTCGCACATGCGAGTGTACGCCTCTTGGGCTGAGCGCCGGGCTTCCGCTTCGAATGGCTTGCGGTCAGCTATGTCTTCTAATGCTCCGTGAAAAGCAGCGACCGCGTGCAGGTCGATGGTGAGGTATCTTTTCTCTAACTCCTGAAAATAGGAGCGCGAGCGCGACGGCGTCCTTTTTTCCCCCGTGTCCTCATTCGCTGCAGAATGGGCAGGTGCAAGG
This sequence comes from Wollemia nobilis, assembly GCA_028583015.1. Classification (NCBI taxonomy): domain Eukaryota; kingdom Viridiplantae; phylum Streptophyta; class Pinopsida; order Araucariales; family Araucariaceae; genus Wollemia; species Wollemia nobilis. The sequence goes on from JAQPPZ010003212.1 coordinate 5,648,958, forward strand.
GTGACCTTGCACAAATATTTTAGAAAAGTTGAAGAGGTGAGAGTGGCCAGACGAATGCTTGACGCATTTGGACATGAAAAAGATATCTCGTCCGGCCCCCTTTCACGCTCTTTCGGAACTTGGGTGTTCGGGTTTTGTTGAGAATGGCGAGCTCCTTACCCTAGATCGGGTAAAGAAGAATTGGCAGTCCTTTGAAGCGAGATACGACTGAAATTGATTGCTGGACAGAGCCAATTCATGCTGGTGGGCGAATCTGGGCGCATTAACCAAAAATCCTTTCCTCATGGCAGATTCGTAACCAACAGTTTCTCTGGCATGCCCGGTGGGACACTTGTCCCACGATTTAAAGAAAGAGTACCCATCCAGTTTCCACCTAGCGCAACAGTTCTTCTGACCCGCTCGGCGGAACACGGGTCCCACATCTGACGAGAGATTTTCTGATCAGTCTCCACCTGGCGCTGACAGTTCCTGAGCTCTTGGTGAGACAAGGAAGTTTCTCACCCCCGACAGAATCGAAGCACCGGTGTTCGCTTCAATGCTATTCCAAATCTGAACACCTGGCGACTCTGCACGAACAAATCCTCTGAGTCTAGAAGACCGGTCCGGTCACCTTCATGCACACGAGAAGGTGGCGAACAAGAAATCCGAGAAGCCCGCCTGAGTTCTACGAACTAGACATCCACGCTCGAGGCGAGATACCCAGGCTGGCTGATCCGCGAGCTCGTTTCGACGAAGCCGAGGCTGAGATCCAAGAAGAGGCCGAAGCTGAGGTCGGAAGAGCCGAGTACGAAGTAGAAGAGGCCGAGGAAGAGGAAAATCCTGTATCCTCGGAAAGTACCGATACCGAGTACACAACCGACGGCGGAGAAAAAGAAGAAATGGCTGATCAACAGCCGAATGACGATGATCTCTTCAGGGCGGTGGACTCTACAGGGCCTTTGGCCCTGATCGGTCAGCAAGCTGTGCCCCCTGCTGCTTTAAAATCTATTCCCACATACGACGGCTACGGTAAGACGGCGTACGAGCACATCCAGGACATCCTTGCCCTGGCCGCACTGCATACCATCACCGATGAAAGTGTGAAGACCCGTCTGGTGGCCCTTTCCCTGAGGGGAAAGCTTCTCTACTGGTGGAGATCGCTGCCAGAGGGATCCATCACTCGGGTGGCCCCGACTTGCCAGGAGGCTCGTAAAAGGATGCAACGAGTCCGCTGATCCTACCTCTCTATCGCATCGGTTCCAAGCAATCCGGAGGCATCCTCAAGAGGAGGTGTCCGATTTTAACATTAGGTTTGCGAGATCCCGGAAACGGGTACCTCGCGAACTTCGGCCTTCGACCGGCATGGCTGCTCACTACTATCTGAGGTCTTTCAACTCAGACATATGCCTGCTGCTGAAGATCGCCCGAATTGACGAGTTCCCTGCACTATACGAAGCTGCCCAGCAAGCTGAAGCTGACATTATCTCCATCGGCAGGCTTCCGTCCAGAGTGCAGAGCCGATTCATCCCGACTTTCCAAGATCGCAATATCCTTCTGCTTCTGGTGGTATGCCGTCTACTTCAGGGCAGCAGCCCCAGCCGCAGTGGAATCCGGCGCCGGTCGTAACTCAATACGGCCCGCCTCAGTTGCATTACCCTCATCCGCCTCCTCCTGCTCCGCATTTTCCAGCGCTTCCTGCTCCCCCGCAGTATGCGTCTTATTCTAACCCTCCTCCATTGGCTGCTTTGCCTCCACCGGCATAGTTGCGCCTCCCGACAGCAGCATCCAGAACAAGATTCTACAAGAAGTGCGGGCTTTGGCCTCCGGATATCATGCCATGTCCAATGACATGACTGCTATGAAAAAGAAGCAGGCCCAAATGGACTTTGCTCCTAGAAGGCCGTATGCGCCGCCGACACTGACAAAAGATAAAGCCCCGGAAAACCAACCGCGAGGCGTCCGCCTCCGAGAAATGCTGCTATAGATGACCCACCTGGTCCTCCCTGACCAGGTCAACTGGTGCACTACTTGCAATGACCCGCATTCGGAGGAAGATTGAACTTTGCACCAGCACTACATCCAGACCTTGGCCGGCAGCACTATAGAAGATGATGAGTTGTACATGATCTTGGACGGTGAGGCCAATTTTGCCCTGCCAGAAGAGAACCCAGTGACGCCCGCCAAGGAAGAAAAGAAAGCTGCGGACGCGGCTAAACCTTTGCAGGTATATGCGACACCAGTGTTCGCCTGTGCGCAGTTCCATATGGCGGCAGACACCAGTGTTCGCCTGTGCGCAGTTCGACTTCTCAACGGAGCGGGAATGCGCCCTTGACAGGTGTACAGTAGGGGAACAAACCCGGAATTTGACCAAGGCTTGAAGGCCTTCCCCGACTGCACTGATTTCTGCACGCATCCCAATGAGCCCCGATCCCAAGCAAAGATGGATAGACTGCCCTCTAAGGCAGGCATGTGTCACACAGCATAACCCATCATTAGACAAGTGTCCAGCTTCGGGATTTGAACCAAGACTGCCGACCAAAAGGGATAAGCATGGGCTGCCTGCACCACCTGCGTTAATAGCCTCATTCAAAGCTGATCTGAGGTTTCACCTGCTCCAGCTACTAGCAAGCCTCCCGACTTGAAGAATTACCCAACACTCCGCCACGTAGCTGTCCGCCTTCCGGGAAGACCATGTTGCGGGTACAGCCCAATCCGACAAAAGGTCAGCATTTGCGGCTCTTTCGCCGCTTCGTCGACTCATGTTTGATCGGGACTCGTGCCCATTAATGTAACGGGTGGGACTCGGGCTATAAAAGCCCATCTGAAATTCATTGTAAAGGGTGGAAGGGGAATGTTTGTTAGGGAACTACTGTGCTTATTGTAACCGTGCTTCTGCTTATGAATACAATCTGTATACCTGGTTCTGTTCTATTGTCTTTATTCTTTTATGCTGTCTTTCATTATATGCCTTAGGCCCACCTGTGTCGCTGCTCGTTAATTCACTTTGGCATTTGGCGATCAGGTTCCTCTAGCATTGCTTGCTTAAAGCACCATCTCGTACTTCATTATTTAAAGCATTCATTATAAATTTGGTAGCAGTTCCATCGGTTGTGTGTGACGTTGCTGGCCCGTATCACGGTGATTGATGCGATCCCTCGCCGTTAGTTCCTTGTAGGGAATGTTTGCTAGGGAGCCATTGAAGTCGTGCGGTTAAACTCTCTACCTAACACATATACCTGGCTCTGACATCTCTAGGTTTACTTTCTACCCCTGTCGTTGTACGTATCCGGTGATTGATACGATCCGTCGCCGTTAGTTCCTTGTAGGGAATGTTTGCTAGAGAGCTATTGAAGCCGTGCATACGCCGCCGGTGTATCGGAAGTACGTCTAGGTTTTGCGGTTCCTTGTCATGCTCTCGTGTTTGTATGCAGTAAGTAGCGGTGATTGGTGTGTTCCCGTACTGTTAGTTCCCCCCAACCAACCTTTGGACATATTTGTATCTCTTTCTGTACATTTGTCTCTTTCCGTTCATTTATTTCTTTCCTGTTCCCTTTGGCTTAAATCAAGCCCCCTAAAAGGAGCCGGCCTTCTCCGGAGATTGGCTCGGAAGGCATCTCTTCCTTCCGGCCTTTCATGCTGGTGGGCGAATCTGGGCGCATTAACCAAAAATCCTTTCCTCATGGCAGATTCGTAACCAAAACTGGGCGAAGTACGCACTTCGCCCAGTTTTGGTGCGAAGTTCGCACTTCGCCCAGTTTTGGTGCGAAGTGCGTACTTCGCCCCACCTCCTGGGAGCACCTTGCACCGGCGGATCGACAGGTCAATGCGAGAAAAAAGGTAAAATGCCGGAGCAGGTCCATATGGCGGCGGACACCAGTGTTCGCCTGTGCGCAGTTCGACTTCTCAACGGAGCGGGAATGCGCCCTTGACAGGTGTACAGTAGGGGAACAAACCCGGAATTTGACCAAGGCTTGAAGGCCTTCCCCGACTGCACTGATTTCTGCACGCATCCCAAGGAGCCCCGATCCCAAGCAAAGATGGATAGACCGCCCTCTAAGGCGGGCATGTGTCACACAAGATAACCCATCATCGGACAAGTGTCCAGCTCGGGATTTGAACCAAGACCGCCGACCAAAAGGGATAAGTATGGGCTGCCCGCACCGCTCGCGTTAATAGCCTCATTCAAAGCTGATCTGAGGTTTCACCTGCTCCAGCTACCAGCGAGCCTGCCGACTTGAAGATTTACCCAGCACTCCGCCACGTAGCTGTCCAGCTTCCAGGAAGACCATGTTGCGGGTACAGCCCAGTCCGACAAAAGGTCAGCATTTGCAGCTCTTTCGCCGCTTCTGTCGACTCATGTTTGACTGGGACTCTGTGCCCATTAATGTAACGGGTGGGACTCGGGCTATAAAAGCCCATCTGAAATTCATTATAAAGGTGGAAGGGGAATGTTTGTTAGGGAACTACTGTGCTTATTGTAACCGTGCTTCTGCTTATGAATACAATCTGTATGCCTGGTTCTGTTCTACTGTCTCTATTCTTTTATGCTGTCTTTCATTATATGCCTTAGGCCCACCTGTGTCGCTGCTCGTTAATTCACTTTGGCATTTGGCGATCGGGTTCCTCTAGCATTGCTTGCTTAAAGCACCATCTCGTACTTCATTATTTAAAGCATTCATTATAAATTTGGTAGCAGTTCCATCGGTTGTGTGTGACGTTGCTGGCCCGTATCCGGTGATTGATGCGATCCCTCGCCGTTAGTTCCTTGTAGGGAATGTTTGCTAGGGAGCCATTGAAGTCGTGCGGTTAAACTCTCTACCTAACACATATACCTGGCTCTGACATCTCTAGGTTTATTTTCTACCCCTGTCAGTGTATGTATCTGGTGATTGATACGATCCCCTGCTGTTAGTTCCTTGTAGGGAATGTTTGCTAGGGAGCTATTGAAGCTGTGCATACGCTGCTGGTGTATCGGAAGTACGTCTAGGTTTTGCAGTTCCTTGTCATGCTCTGTGTTTGTATGCAGTAAGTAGCGGTGATTGGTGTGTTCCCGTACTGTTAGTTCCCCCCCACCAACCTTTGGACATATTTGTAATCTCTTTCTGTACATTTATCTCTTTTCGTTCATTTATTTCTTTCCTGTTCCCTTTGGCTTAAATCCCCCCCCCAAAAGGAGCCGGCCTTCTCCGGAGATTGGCCCGGAAGGCATCTCTTCCTTCCGGCCTTTCATGCTGGTGGGCGAATCCAGGGCGCAATAGCAGCAAATCCTTTCCTCGTGGCGGATTCGTGACCAACAGTTTTTAAGCTAAAGGAGCCGGCCTTCTCCGGAGATTGGCCCGGAAGGCATCTCTTCCTTCCGGCCTTTCAATGTTGGTTTGCGGGTCCAGGGCGCAATAGCAGCAAATCCTTTCCTCGTGGCGGATTCGTGACCAACAGGACCATTGTAGCTGTGCGTACAAATTCTCTGCATAACACGCATACTTGGATTTGACATCTCTCGGTTACTTTTTATATTTATGTTGCTGTATGTAGTGGTGATTGATGCATTGTCGTGCTGTTAGTTCTCCTTGTTGGGAGAATGTTTGCTAGGGGACCATTGTAGCTGTGCATACAGGTCTTTATATAAAAGGTATACTTAGGTTTTGCAGTTCCTAGTTATGCTTTGTATTTATGATGCAATAAGTAGTGGTGATTGATGTGTTGTCGTACTGTTAGTTCCCCCCACCCAACTCCACTCTCATTTGTAAATTCTTTCCGCATTTTTATCTCTTTCCTGCACTCTCATCTTACTAACCCCCACAAGGAGCCGGCCTTCTCCGAAGATTGGCCCGGAAGGCATTCCTTCCTTCCGGCCTTTCAATGTTGGTTTGCGGGTCCAGGGCGCAATAACGACAAATCCTTTCCTCATGGCGGATTCGTAACCAACAATTTTTGGCACGCCCGGTGGGACTCTTTGTCTCGCATTTGGAAGATCTCAAGCTCGTCCTCACTCGGGCTGACAGTTTCTTTCCGAATACTCGATGGGACAAGGAGGTTTCTCACCCCCAAACAGAATCGAAGCACTGGTGCTCGCTTCATTGCTGTTCAAAATCAGAGCACCTGGCGACTCTGCACGTTCATATCCTCTGAGTCCGAAAGACCGGTCCTGACGCCTTCATTCAAACAAGAAGGTGGCGAGCGAAGAACCCAGGAAACCAGCCTGACTTTACGAAATTAATACCAACGCTCCAGGCGAGCGCGTTAGGCTGGCTGATTACCAAGCTCGCATAGACGAATCCGTGAGGTGAGACAATCAGTCTCCATATTTTAAGGAAGCCCGAGTTGGTGAATCTTTGGCTTGCCTTCATCTAGCAAAATCACCTGGCGACTCTGAATGAGCTGAAGATCCAGATTTCTTGATCGCAGGCGCCTTTTTTTTTTTTTTTTAAGATAATAGAAGACACCCCAGAGGAATTAAGGTTTGATGAGCAGCCTTGATCTTACAAGCGGAGAAATGAATGTTCACCTACAGTCTCTGGAGTGGTGGTATTGGCTCCAACCATCACCGCAACCGGTACCCGAAGAGGGCTTCCGTCTGACAAATCTCCTTGTCACATTGTTCATCAATTGTACGGGTACCGGCATGAATGACAATCTGCCACGTTGCACCATGTTCGCGACCTGGCAAACTTTGGGAGGCCATCCGGACTTCAAAGATCATCTGAAGTACAATCAGATCTGGTCCGGACACTGCAAGTTCACCGGATAGGCAACCAAAGCTAGATTTGTGTTGGCGGCATGGCAATAATGCCGCAAAATTTTGTATAAATAAGCCGGCTAGTATTCAAAGTTTTAGTTGTTTTCTTAGTTTAGGTTGTGCAGTGTTTTCTTTTCAGTATTCCAAGAGTGTCGTGGGTCCCAAGGGTTTCAGAAGGAGGTTGCTACTGACAGTGGACATCAAAAGGACAGCGAGGGTGACTTTGTTGCCCAATGGATAAAGGCCTGGGTCCTCACATCGAGGCGAGCTCAATGCCCCGCGAGCCGCCAAGAATGTTGGCAATTTTGCCACATTAAATATTTTGCTAAATTTTGGCCTAAGTATGGAGCTTTCAAGCGGTAAAGAGCATGCTGAGGTGTTCGGGTTTTCGCGGGCCATAAACGGGGGAGATAAAATGGACAAAATGAGCTCTGGATATTTTATCATTGCAGATCTTCTCGCCAGCTTTCCAACGATATATTATAATAGGCGATCGGGTTAGCGGATCAAAAGTTATGGTCCCGGGAAGCAGAACCAGGAAACCCAGTTTTTTGGTGCGAAGTCCGACTTCGCCCAGTTTTGGTGCGAAGTCCGACTTCGCCCAGTTTTTGGTGCGAAGTCAAACTTCAACCAGTTTTGGTGCGAAGTCCGACTGCGCCCTTCTTTCTGGGCGCACCTTGTAGCAGGCTAGCAGGAAAATTGACTAAGTGCTGGGGCGCAACCCGACTTCGTAGCAAAGTCGAAGTGCGCCCCCTTTCCAAGGTGAAGTCCGTATGGCGGCAGAAATCAGCTTTCACCTGTGCGCAACCCGACTTCGCAGCGAAGTCGGAGTGCGCCCTCTAACAGGTGCGCAGTAGGGAAATAAACTCATAAATGCACCCAAGGCATGAACGCCTTCCCGACTGCGTTGTTTTCTGCCTGCGCAACCCGATGGCGCTCGGATCCCGGGCGAAGTTGGATAGACTGCCTTTCAAGGCAGACACGTGTCAAGCAGCATCATCCGACAAGTGTCCAGCTTTGGGATCTGAGCCAAGACATGCCGAGCAAAAGGACAAGCATGGGCCGCACTACTTATGCCATCTGCCTCATTTAATGCTGATGTGAGTTTCCACCTACCTCAGCTATCCGCATTCCTGTCAATATAAAGTTCTACCCAACGCGCTGCCACGTGGCTTTTCAACCTTCAGGGAGACCATGTCGAGAGTACAGTCCAGCCCGACAGAAGTCAGCACCAGCAGTTCCGCGGCTGCTTTTGTCAGCTAATGTTTGACTGGGACTTTGTGCCCATTAATGTAACGGGGGAAACTTTGGGCTATAAATACCCACCACATTTTCATTGTAAAGTGGTGGAAGGGGAATGTCTGTTAGGGAACCATTGTAGCTGTGCTTCTGCTTATCAATATAAAGTATATGTCTGGCTCTGTTCTACTCATTCTTTATGCTGCCTCTCTTTTGTCGTGTTTCTTGTGTCATGGCTTGTTGATTCGTTTCAGCATTTGGTGGCCAAGTATTCTTAGACTTAATTAATTAGAGGATACATAGAATACTTTTGGTAGCAGTTCCTTCAGTTTGTGTGTTCTGTTTAGTTGTTGTACATAGTGGTGATTGATGCATTGCCGTGCTGTTAGTTCTCCTTGTTGGGAGAATGTTTGCTAGGGGACCATTGTAGCTGTGCGTACAAATTCTCTGCATAACACGAATACTTGGATCTGACATCTCTTGGTTACTTTTTATATTCATGTTGTTCTACGTAGTGGTGATTGATGCATTGCCGTGCTGTTAGTTCTCCTTGTTGGGAGAATGTTTGCTAGGGGACCATTGTAGCTGTGCGTACAGGTCTTTATATAAAAGGTATACTTAGGTTTTGCAGTTCCTAGTTGTGCTTTGTATTTATGATGCAGTAAGTAGTGGTGATTGATGTGTTGTCGTACTGTTAGTTCCCCCCACCCAACTCCACTCTCATTTGTAAATTCTTTCCGCATTTTTATCTCTTTCCTGCACTCTCATCTTACTAACCCCCACAAGGAGCCGGCCTTCTCCGGAGATTGGCCCGGAAGGCATTCCTTCCTTCCGGGCTTTCAATGTTGGTTTGCGGGTCCAGGGCGCAATAACGACAAATCCTTTCCTCATGGCGGATTTGTAACCAACAGTCCCGAGCATACTTATGTTGACAAATGAAGATCCCTGAATCTGTCTGATGGACTTCCTTTCCAAGGAAGTAATGCATTAAGCCAAGATCCTTCATCTCAAACTGTTTCATCATTAAGCGCTTGAACTCCATATTCACTTTTTCATTACTACCCATGAAAATTAGATCATCCACATACAAGCAAACTATGAGGATGTCGTTACCTTGCTTCAGGTAGTTGTTGGTCACGAATCCGTCACGAGGAAAGGATTTTGTCGTTATTGCGCCCTGGACCCGCGAACCAACATTGAAAGGCCGGAAGGAAGAGATGCCTTCCGAGCCAATCTCCGGAGAAGGCCGGCTCCTTTTGGGGGGGGGCTGATTTAAGCTAAGGATACAGGAAAGAGAAGAATGTACAGAAAGAAATAAATGTACAGAAAGGGATTACAAATATATTCAGAGGTTGGTGGGGGGGAACTAACAGTACGGGAACACACCAATCAACGCTACTTGCTGCATCATAAATACAAAAGTATGACAAAGAACTGCAAAATCTACGCGTACTTCCGATACATAAGCAGTGTATGCACCATTCAATGATCCCCTAGCAAACATTCCCTACAAGGAACTAACAGCACGGCAATGCATCGATTAACGGATACGTACACTGACATAGGTAGAAAGCAAGCCTAGAGATATCAGGGCCAGGTATATGTGTTTATGTAGAGAATTTAACCGCACTGTTCAATGGCTCCCAGCAAACATTCCCTACAAGGAACTAACAGCACGGGATCGCATCAATCACCGGATACGGACCAGCAACAAAACACATAACTGATGGAACTGCCACCATATCTATTCTATAAATGCTTTAAATTAATGAAGTACAAAAGTGCTTAAACAAGCAATACTAGAGGAACCTGATCGCCAAACGCCGAAGTGAATCAACGAGCTGCGACACAAGTGGGCCTAAAGCATATAATGAAAGACAGCATAAAAGAATAAAGACAGCAGAACAGAACCAGGCATACAGATTGTATTCATTAGCAGAAGCACGGTTACAATGGGTACGGTGATTCCCTAACAAACATTCCCCTTCCACCCCCTTACAATGAAAACGTGGTGGGTATTTATAGCCCAAAGTTCCCCCCGTTACATTAATGGGCACAAAGTCCCAGTCAAACATTAGCTGACAAAAGCAGCCGCGGAACTGCTGATGCTGACTTCTGTCGGGCTGGACTGTACCCTCGGCATGGTCTCCCTGAAGGTTGAACATCCACGTGGCAACGCGTTGGGTAGAACTTTATATTGACAAAAATGCGGGTAGCTGAGGCAGGTGGAAACTCACGTCAGTCTTAAATGAGGCAGCTGGCATAAGTAGTGCGGCCCATGCTTGTCCTTTTGCTCGGCATGTCTTGGCTCGGATCCCAAAGTTGGACACTTGTCGGATGATAACGCTTGACATGTGTCTGCCATGAAAGGCAGTCTATCCAACTTCGCCCGGGATTAGAGCACAATCAGGTAGCACAGGTGAAAAACAGCGCAGTCGGGTAGCACTATTTCCCTACTGCGCACCGGTCAAAGGGCGCAATCCGACTTCGCTGCGAAGTCGGGTTGCGCACCGGCACTTGCTGATTCTCACCGCCGTTCGGACTTCGCACGGACAAGGGAGAGCAGTTCGGACTTCGCGCGAAGTACGAACTTCGCCCCAGCACTTAAGTCATTTTTCTTGCCGGCACCGCGGTTACAAGGTGCGCCCAGAAAGAGGGGCGAAGTCGGACTTCGCACCAAAACTGGGCGAAGTGCGAACTTCGCACCAAAACTGGGCGAAGTCGGACCGACTTCGCCCAAAAAACTGGGTTTCCTGGTTCTGCTTCCCGGGGCCATAACTTTTGATCCGCTGACCCGATCGCCTATTATAATATATCGTTGGAAAGCTGGCGAGAAGATCTGCAATAATAGAATATCCAGAGCTCATTTTGTCCATTTTATCGCCCCTGTTTATGGCCCGCAAAATCCCGAACACCTCAGCATGCCCTGACACTTGGCCATTTTTCAAGGCAACTGCTGTCAATTTTGAGAAGAATGAGAATGTAGGGAAGAGAGAGAAAGGGGGAGAAGGAAGAGCAGCTCCCTTACAAAAATTGAAAACATTGCACCCCGTGCAAAATGTGACAACAGTAGTAAAGTGTGGGTTCATTTCTAGTTTTGGTGAACCCAAAATATTTCAAATACCCATCAATGCGTGAGTACCAAGCTCGTGGTGCCTGCTTGAGGCCATAGAGTGCCTTTTTCAGTCTGTAAACAAGGTGCTCCTTACCTTGCTCTTGAAATCCTTGAGGTTGCTCAACATACACTTCCTCTGTTAAGTACCCATTGATAAAGGCACTCTTCACATCCATGTGTTGGACTTTCCATCCCTTGTGTGCAGCTAAAGCAAGAACTGTTCTGATGGTCTCTGTTGGTTACGAATCTGCCATGAGGAAAGGATTTTTGGTTAATGCGCCCAGATTCGCCCACCAGCATGAAAGGCCGGAAGGAAGAGATGCCTTCCGAGCCAATCTCCGGAGAAGGCCGGCTCCTTGGGGGGGGTCTGATTTAAGCCAAAGGGAACAGGAAAGAAATAAATGAACGGAAAGAGACAAATGTACAGAAAGAGATTACAAATATGTCCAAAGGTTGGTGGGGGGGAACTAACAGTACGGGAACACACCAATCACCGCTACTTACTGCATACAAACACGGAGCATGACAAGGAACTGCAAAACCTAGGCGTACTTCCGATACACCAGCGGCGTATGCACGGCTTCAATAGCTCCCTAGCAAACATTCCCTACAAGGAACTAACGGCGAGGGATCGTATCAATCACCGGATACGTACAGCGACGGGGGTAGAAAGTAAACCTAGAGATGTCGAGCCGGTATATGTGTTAGGCGAGAGAGTTTAACCGCACGACTTCAATGGCTCCCTAGCAAACATTCCCTACAAGGAACTAACGGCGGGGGATCGCATCAATCACCGGATACGGGCCAGCAACGTCACACATAGCCGATGGAGCTGCTACCAGATCTATTATATGAATGCTTTAAATTAATGAAGTACAGAAGGTGCTTTAAACAAGCAATGCTAGAGGAACACGATCGCCAAATGCCGAAATGAATCAACGAGCCGCGACACGGGTGGGCCTAAGGCATATAATGAAAGACGACATAAAAGAATAAAGACGAGTAGAACGAGAACCGGGCATACGGATTGTATTCATAAGCGGAAGCACGGTTACGGATAAGCACGGTAGTTCCCTAACAAACATTCCCCTTCCACCCTTTACAATGAATTCAAGATGGGCTTTTATAGCCCGAGTCCCACCCGTTACATTAATGGGCACGAGTCCCGATCAAACATAAGGTGACGAAGCGGCGAAAGAGGCTGCAAATGCTGACCTTTTGTCGGGCTGGGTGCTGTACCAGCGACATGGTCTTCCTGGAAGGCGGGCGGCTACGTGGCGGAGTCCTTGGGCAAAACTTCAAGTCGGCGAGGCTCGGCTGGTAGGCTGGAGCGGGTGAAACCTCGGATCAGCTTTGAATGAGGATATTAACGCGGGCGGTGCGGGCAGCCCATGCTTATCCCTTTTTGGTCGGCGAGTCTTGGTTCAAATCCCGAAGGCTGGACACTTGTGCGATGATGGGTTATCTTTGTGTGACACATGCACGCCTTAGAGGGCAGTCTATCCATCTTCGCTTGGGATCGGGGCTCCTTGGGATGCGTGCAGAAATCAGTGCAGTCGGGGAAGGCCTTCAAGCCTTGGTCAAATTCCGGGTTTGTTCCCCTACCGCACACCTGTCAAGGGCGCATTCCGACTCTGTTGAGAAGTCGAACTGCGCACAGGCGAACACTGGTGTCTGCCGCCATATGGACCTGCTCCGGCATTTTATCTTTCTTCTGCGTTGACCTGCCAGTCTGCCAGTGCAAGGTGCGCCCAGAAAGTGGGGCGAAGTCGGACTTCGCACCAAAACTGGGCGAAGTACGCACTTCGCACCAAAACTGGGCGAAGTGCGCACTTCGCACCCAGACTTAGCCAATTTAAGATAGAACTGCTGGAAAGTTGGAAAATCAAGCAGGGGACTCCAAGGAAAAAAGGGGGAGAGAAAGAGAATGGGAAAGAAAAGGAAAGGGAGAGAAGGAAGAAAAACGGAAGGAGGAAAAGAAGAGCGACACTTGTTACAAAACAATATTGAAGACATTGCACCCCGTGCAAAATGTGACAACATTTCTGGCGGCTCGCGGGGTGTCGAGCTCGCCTCGGCGCAAAGAATCCATGCCTTCATCCTTTGGGTGCAGAGGAACTTACCTCCCCTGCCTTTTGCTGCTCTAACTGTTCTCCTTGCGGCAACTGTTCTTCAGATTCATCTTTGTCAGTTGCCTCATCAGTATCTCCTTCCGAAAGCTCTCCATTTCCCTGCTTCTGCCTCGCACATGCGAGTGTACGCCTCTTGGGCTGAGCGCCAGGCTTCCGCTTCGAATGGCTTGCGGTCACCGCGTGCAGGTCGATGGTGAGGTATCTTTTCTCTAACTCCTGAAAATAGGAGCGGATCCTGGAATATCCTGGACACCATCTGAGTGACATGACTGTCTTGAATTGGCTCAGTCCGGCTATCAATTTCAGCTGTATCTGCTTCAAAGGATTGCCAATTCTTCTTTACCCGATCTAGGGTGAGGAGCTCGCCATTCTCAACAAAACCTGGACACCCAAGTTATGAAAGAGCGTGAAAGGGGGCCAGACAGATATCTCTTTCATGTCCGAATGCGTCAAGCATTCGTCTAGCCACTCTCACCTCTTCAACTTTTCTGAAATATTTGTGCAAGGTCACCCTTGCACCTGCCCATTCTGCAGCGAATGAGGACACGGGGGAAAAAAGGACGCCGTCGCGCTCGCGCTCTCGAAGATTTATCGCCGAGGTCCGGCCATTGCTTTGCACGGCGCTCGGCCTCCTCTACCACGAGGCTTTCCACGGGCGAGAAACTTCTTGAATCCTGGATGCGAAGTCCGGGACTGCCATCGCCTTAAAGGTATGGGGCTTGCATTCCCTCGGCAAACCAGCCCTCATTTCCTTAACTTTTGTCTTTGAAAAGACGGCCGCTTGAGATGTTTTCTCTGCAAGCTGCGATCTGCGCTCGCTTCAAAGACTCCTGGAGCTGAGAAATCTGCTCAGAGGCTGCTTTCTTTTCGGTTGCGGCTCTGTTCCTTGAGAAGCGGCCAGGTGGGCTTTGAATTCATCTCGTTTCTCGCCGCGCCGCTTCCGGTTGCTCGGTGGACCTAGATAGGTCCTCTTCAAGTTGCCTTACTTTGTCCTGCAGCGCGAAAAGTTCTTCCTGCTCCTCCAGGACTCTTGACAAAGAGATTGTCGACTTTGCGCATGATCGTACGAATCTCATCTCGTTTATCAATGTCGTCAAAGCTTTTCTCCTTTGTCTGGAGCACGTAGTCCGCCTTAGTCATTTCTCGGAGAGGCTTCTTCACTATTGGGATTATTTTCTCCGTTGTAATCACTCTCCTTCCGAAATCATACTTTGCGCGTTTCGCCGGGGCGGCTATCTCTTCGTGTCTCCTCCGCTTCAGGTCTTGGCGGAAAGAGACAGAATACTCTACGGCTCTCGTTGCCAGGGGCAAGTCATCTGAGTTACGAAGGTCGTCCATAAAATCTGGTTCCCCCAACCCTAGGGATCTCGCTGAGACGTCTCTCCTGCGGGGATGGGATCGGGAGGAACCGGACAGACCTTGGAAGAATCGGTCGCTTGTGGGGGCGGCCGAAGGAAATGGAAATGGGAGCGGGCGACACTCGTGAGGGTTTGAAGCGGGCGAGGCGGAGGATGTGATGGTGAACGGACAGCCTCGACGACGACCTCGGGCGAAGGGTTTGGAGTTGTGCTCGGAGAAAGAGAGACGTTAGGGTTACGAGCAAGCGATCGAAAGAATGGGGACCGCTAGAAGGACGCGGAGACGGGGGGGAGGATGTGGTCATGGCTCGCCCGGATTGAGCGGGGGACTGAGTGGAAGTAGAACTGGGTGAGACTAGAGAGACAGGGACAGCAAACGTACCTGCGGGCTCCGCCTGAGCCGATGCCGGGTGAATGTCTTCGCTTCTTGTCTCGGCGGCTGGCTTGGGACTGCCCAAAGGAATTGCCTCTGCGGCGGCAGGGACGCGGGCTGCGGCTCTGCGGCCAGGCTGCTGCACTATCGGGCTAGGTCGCCTTGATTTTCTCAACTCTCCTCCGCTTCTTCTCTCACGGAACAAGCTGTCGGATCGGGGGAAGGAGACAGAAGCGAGTGCGGCGAGACGCGATGCTCCCACGGTAAACTTGTACCGGGGTTTGACTTGCGGAAGGTATGCACGCGACCGGTCTGCTTTCTACGCGGCGCTGGCGCTTTTCTTGCCTGAGGAAGTGCCTCGGGCGCTGCCTTGACTAACTCTTTCGCCTTTTCAGGCGCCGCCTTAGGAGCCACGGGCTGCATTGGATCGGCCTGGGTACTTGCTGGGCCTGCGCTGGCAGTTGCCGAAGTGTACAACTGTTTGGGAGGAGACCCACTTTTATAATCCTCAAAGGGGCCTCGGGGAACGTAACCTTGATATGCGAACGGCCGCCAATTGTCATGATCCTTGGTCATAGAGAACCGAGAAGTCGTCATCTACGGCCAGGTTTCTCCTTGTGGATTTATCGTGCTGCGTGCGGCATCTCATTTTCCAGCATTCGGTAATCTTTTCTTTAGACCAGTTAAGGCCTGCAATCTTGGACAGAAATTTTTTGAACCATGGAGATGAGAAGTGATGGTCCGGGTTTCGCTTGGGGTCATATGTCACCTCCTCGCAGTAGAAATCCTGCCGGGGGGAGAAGCTTCCATTAATTCAATCTCCCAGTCAAGGTCCACATGGACCACGTCGCATCTATCTTCGGTTATATCCCGGGGGCACAAATGTGCAAACTTTCCCCTTATCCCATGAGGGTCATACTTCCAGTGACTGCGGCAACAAAACCGAGGCCAATCCGGGACAGCGCTTGCTCTAGGTAGACATGTTGTCCTACCTCGGTAATCTCAACGTTGGCCCGGGGAAAGAGGGTATTGGAAAATCTGTCCTCTTTTCTTCCCTAGGCCAAACTCTTCTTCCACATAGTCCATATGTCGGGCAACCTCCATCCCGAACAGATGCTCTGAGCACCAATAGGGCAGCAAATAGGGTTTGCCCTTGAATCCGTAGATTCTGATCACAATCCCCTGCGTCAGTCTGAAAACGTCCCCGAGCTTCTGATTTATCAAAGCACTCGTCATTTCTCTCGGGGGACGGGGGATTTCACTTTCGGTGAAGACTGACATGACGAATCCCAGAAAGTTGAAGTTGAACTTGTAGTAGGACCCTTTCCGGTATAAGTCATCCGTCCAGTTATAGACGGGCTGGGGCTCTCCCTTCTCGTTAACCTTCTTTAGGTTCAGGATCGGCATTTGGGGGTGCAGATGGTACAAACAAAGCCAAGCCGAACGGAACCGAAACGAAAATCGGTTGGTTGCCTCTTACGAATCTTCAACGAGGCTGGAATGAATGGCGTAAGCCAGCCAGTCTGCCCAGTCGAAAAAGATGGGGCGCTTTCCGCTCCATTGCGCCGCTGGTTCGTAAGATTCTCCACACGGGAGGCATTACGCCGGCGCCGAGCTGGTACGGGTGCACCGGCTCATCGGAGTCGCGGCCGAGGATCCATGCCAAGATGGTATATAGATACTTGCTACGAAATTTCGCCAAAGGCATGGGGCCAGTCGGCCATTGTCCGGCTGGAAGCGGGGCGTTGAGCTTTGAATTGAGGAAATCCCTCATTCGCTTGGTGTGCGTGAAACGTCCCGCTTGTTCGCCCAGACTGATTTTTCTGAGGATGGTGCCGGAGTCATACTCCAGCCCTGGGGCGAAAGGCGGTTGTACGGTCTCCTGCGCGGTGCGAACAAGGGTTTGCCAGCGGAGCTAGCAGTTGCCGGGAAGCTGGTTTATAATGTCTAACAATTAAGTCTATCGGCTCCGGGCATTGGTGGACGGGAGGGCACATGAATACGAAGAGATTTGATTTGTACGCCGCTCCAAAATGATGGGAGGGCGAAACTTTGTCAGCCCGGCTCTCCACATTCGCTCGCAGCTGAGTTAGGCTCATGGAAAACAAGCCGTCCACATATCCTGCCAGGTAATTCACCGGAGGTGGTGGGGATTGCCCACGCTGTACCTTCTTCGTCCGGGCCTTTGACTTTTTCTCTGGCGGAGGATCGCCTTTGAAAACTCCTGGCCGCGGCAAATCCCCTGGTTCGCTGCTTTCGCTGGACTGCGCTGACACGGGCCTTTTTCCCTTGTCCATCTCTCCGAGTCAGCAATAATGACAGGTTCAGGCTGTCTGCAACAAATTTCGCTATCAGAGGAATAATTAGCACTTTGTCCGAGGAATAATCTACGCAATCCGGAATGTTGGCATGATTCGACCCCCTTTTCTAGATAAAAACAGCGCCATTAATGCAACGCGGGAGGGGTAGGTCGGCTGAGTTAAAACCCTTGGTGGGCTGCGCAGGAGAACGTTTGAGAAAAGACGCGCCCCGGCAGACGTGCCTTGCTTCTTTAGTTGCATTTTTCCTTGAAAAACGCGCAATCATTAATTCAGCGTTGGGGATTGCACCATGGCTGACGTTGCTGCCACCACTTGGGCACACTGCTCAAGACAAAACCTTTGGCGCGGAAACCCAGATTAAAACAAGTGCAAGCGCGCCTTGGGCCCAGCTTGGGGGTTTTTGAATTTTTCGTTATTATTTTTCTTTTGAAACGCGTCCCAACGCTGGCCCGGAAAACTAGGCGCAGCCGGGCTTCGCCCGAAGTTGGGCGCGGCCCGACCTCGCCGGCGAAGTCGGACTTCGCCCGAATTTCGGGCGAAGTTCGAACTTCGCGCGAAGCGCGTGCTTGAACTCTTTTGCTTGCTTGCTGCGCCCAAGGCTTCGGGCGCGGTCTGGGTCTTTGCCGCCTTTGGGCTTCACACATCTTTGCAACCTTCGCCCGTTGTCCGAACTGCGCAATGCGATGCTGACTTTGTTCGGACTTCGGCCGAAGCTTGGTGCGAAGTGCGAACTTCGCGCGAAGTTCGCGCTTCGCACGAGAATAGAGCGCAGCGCGCACTTCGCGCGAGCGCTGGCCGAAGTCAGGCTTCGCTGCGAAGTTCGCACTTCGCGCAAACTTTGCGCGCAGTGCGTACTTCGGTCAAAGGATGAGCGGAGCTTCTTCTTGGTGTGCTTCAGTGTTTTCTCGAACAAACTTCGCAATTCGGCTGGGCCGAAGTCAGGCTTCGCTGCGAAGTCGGGCTTCGGCCAACACTTAGTCGATTTTTTGCTCTTTTTTCTCCTTTCTTTCTCTGCATAGCCGAACTTCGCCCCTCCTGCGGGGCAACGACAGACTTCGCTGCGAAGTCTGTCTTTCTCTCCCATGCCGCATTTAAGCTCAAAGAAGGAAAAAATAAACTGAAAGCTAAAGCGGAAACTATACATGCGGGGAAAAATAAAAAACACAAGGAAAAATTTTTACAAGGAAGGGCCACTCGGGCGCCTTCAACGGCGATAAAGCTTCAAGTGGAACCCGTTGACGGGGGATGGGGAGGAGCCGACCCTCCATATCCGAAAGTATGTAGGCATTGAGCCGATTCACCCGGGCAATCGATAAGGGCCCTCCCGAGAGAGCGTCAAATTTTCCGTGATTACCCGGTTTTGCCTTGTATGAGTCCCACTTCAGCACCGGGTCCCCGACTTCGAAAACTCGGGCAGTGGTGCCTTTGGCAAACCAGCCTTTAGTGGCTGCAATGTGATCCGCGAAGGCCTGGTATGCACTTTCTCTGTCTTCTTCCAAGTGCAGGAGTTGGCACAATCTGTCGTCTACCGGGTCTCCGCTGCTCCTGTCTTCATCAACCATCCACGGGGCGGGGATTTCAATGTGTGATGGCATAACAGCTTGCTTGCCATAGACGAGCGCGTAGGGGGACGTCTTGAGGGATTTCTTGAACGCAACTCTGTCCGCCCACGGCGCCGGTTCGGGGAGCAAGTGCCAAGTCCGCTTATTCTTTTCAATGGTCCTCCGGAGAATTTTCAGGAGGTTCTTGTTAGTAGACTCGGCAAGGCCATTCCCCTGCGGGTAGTAATTAGAAGACATCTTGTGATAGATGCCAAGTCTGTTGGTGTACTCCGTGAGTACGGCGCCTACAAATCCCGGACCGTTGTCTGTCACAATCGACTCTGGAACCCCGAAGCGGGTAATCAGGCTCTCAATGAACCTGATGACCGTTTCTTGGTCGGCGTTCTTGGTCGGGATCGCCTCCGTCCACCGTGTGAAATAGTCGATGGTTGTGAGAATAAACTTGTGGCCGGCGGAGGAGTTAGGAGAAATCACCCCAATGAAGTCTAGACCCCATTCTTTGGAACGGAGCTTCGGCTTGAATCGGTTGAAGGGGCGGGGGTGCTTTCTAGTTTCGGCCGGCATACCTACGGCATTGATCACATTTGGCGCGGACCGCATACGCGTCTGCACGAGCAGTGGGCCAATAGTATCCAGCCCTTATTATTTTTAAGGCCGTTGGCCTTGAAGAATGGTGACCCCCAGGCATCCCGGAATGAAAGTCTCCGAGGATCCTAGGCTGGTCAGATTTTATGACGCACCGCAACAGGATGCCGTCAATGTTTTTGAAGTAAAGCCCCTCGGGGCGAAGAGTGTACCTTAGTGCACCTAGCCGAAATCTCCTTCGTTGTGAGGCGTTCAGGTGATCGGGACATCTTCCGGTGCAGAAGTATCTCACCAGTTCATCTGTCCAATCACTCCCCTCCGATAAGGAGTTGGCTAGGTAGATGCGTGTCGTTGTGTCCTCCCACTTGCAGGCGGAGATGCCGGCTACAGCGCTTCGGGCCAATTCATGACACAAGGCTCGGCCTCTGATAAGCTTGGTGGGCCGTACTTCGATGTCAAACTCCTGGATCTTGGCAATCCATCCCGCTCTCTTGTGACCCGGTTCTCCTTGCAAGATGAAGCTGCGAACATCGGGGTGAATCACAAAGACAGGTGGTCTTGCTCTGGGAGACAAAGTGCATGAACTTTCGAAGGGACTTCATGACCGCATGGACCTGCCGCTCTATAAAATTGTACTTCTCTTCGTGCGGCAAAATCACTTGGCTTAGGAACGCAATGGGGCGCTCCTCACCGTCGTCTCCCTTATGAGTCAGGACTGCAGCGTAACTTTCGGGTTCTCCCACTTGCATACAGGATGAAGTCCTTGGAGTAGTCCGGGTTTGTCAACACCGGAGCTTGCGCAATTCGAGCCTTGATTTCCTCGAAAGCTTGCTCTCTCTCATCAGTCCATTCGTAAGGTGTATCTTTCTTCAACAGTTCGGCCATAGGCTTGATCACCTGTGCGAAGTCCGGGATGAACTTCCGCACGAAGTTAATCTGACCGAAGAAGGACTGCAGCCCTTTTTTATCAGTGGGGGCTGGCAAGCGAACGAGGGCTTATGCTCTGTCAGGGTCAATGGCGAGGCCTTCCTCGGAGATGACATGTCCCAGCGGCTTTCCTTCCTTTACCGCGAAGACAGACTTCTTCGGGTTTATAGAGATGCCGAATTCTCGACAACTTTCAAATATCTGCCGTAGGTGCGAAACATGATCTTCTCGTCGGTGAGAGAAAACAGTCATGTCATCAAGGTAGATGACAATAATCTTGTTGAGCAGCTCTCGGAAGGCCAAGGTCCATGGCCCTTTGGAACGTGGCACCGGCATTGGATAAGCCAAACGGCATGCGGCGATAGGCGAACGTCCCCCACTTCGTGGTAAACGCCGTCTTATCCTTGGTCTTCGTCTTTGACCCAAATCCGGTTGTAGCCGGAAAATCCATCTAAAAGTGAAAATCTGCGGGCTCCGACAACGATATGTAGAATACGGTCGATTTGGGGAAGCGGATAGTGGTCCCGGAGGGAAGCCTGATTTAGGTTTCGAAGGTCGACACAGAGACGTATGTCGCCATTCTTTTTCCTCACGGGCACCAAATTCGCGACCCGGGATGAATGTTTGATGGGGTAGATGATCTTGGCCTCCAGCATCTTCAAGAGCTCGGTCTTCATCATGGCCTCAATCTTTGGATTTACGGCCCTTTGCTTTTGTCGGAACGGCTTGGCGCCATCCTCTAGCTCGATGGTATCTTTGGATGACAGATCTGTCATACCCCCTCAAATCCTCGTAGCACCGGGCCACGATGTCGGGGAACTCCTGGCACAGTGATCTAATCTGCACCGGCTCCTCAGACGTGCGATCTGTTCCGACCTTGATGGTTTTACCGGGTTCGAGCTCCAGGTCGGCATCTCGCCTCGGGTCTACTTTGATCTGTGGGATATTGCTCTGTCATTTCGATCAAAGAGACTCTCTAATGTAATCGGTCCTTTTGGGACGTGATTATTCCGTAATCGTATCAACCCCTCATATTGCTCGTCATCGGGGTCTCTACCTTCGATTACACACACTTCGTTAACCGGGAATGTGACGATCTCCTCGTCACGGCTGAATACACGCCGGAAGGTATCCCTATCGAGCACGAAGGCACAGTAAATGGTGCGGACCGGCTTCGGTTTACGGACGACGTCTTCGACCGGAACGTGCACTGGCTCCAACAGACGCCAGAATATCAGCGTGCTTGTTTCTCTCACGTGATATTGCCTTAACGTTCAATGAGTCAAACGATTCCATCAGGTCCCAGACCCGATTGCGGTACGCTCTAAGATAGTGATGCTTAGACGCGCATTTATTCGTAACTTGATGACACACTAACTCTGAATCTCCGAAAATTTGGAGATGCTTGATTCCGAGCCTTTCCGCCTTTCGCAGACCCAAGCACAGGGCTTCGTATTCCGCCGAATTGTTAGTACAGCTCCAGGCCAGCCTGTAGGCATAGTCCCTCTGGACTCCGGTTGGGGAAACCGGGAGGACCCCTGCACCGGCGCCATTCTTGCAACGCGCGCCGTCAAAGAAAAGCTTCCACAGCTCTTCGGGTGCAGGTCCTACTTCCTTCGCAACGGACACGTCAAGCTCCTCGGGCTGCTTAATGGAGTAACAGCCCTGCTCTGTCCCGATTACAGCATTGAAGTCTTGCAACGAGAACTCGTCTTCAAGCTGTAGCACTTCGAGAGCTTGCTCGGTCAGTTCTACTGTCACCAGTTCTTCCTCTGACAACTGGACCATGCAGTCCATCTCTCCTCCGGGTATCTTGTCTACTAGAAAAGGGGAAGGCTTCTCATTGAAAATTTTCAGTCTCCTTCCTTTGAAGGGCACTTCCATGTGCGAGTAGTCTAGAGACAGTACCCGCCCAACTCGCGAGTGAACTCCCGAGAGAGACACATGCCGAAGTAAGGCTCCAGTTCAACAATCACGACCTCTTGGATGACCACAATGTCGAGAGCTTTGTGCGGCCGGATAGGGATGTCCTTTATGACACCAAGCTTGTCTTGACGAGGGTGCCGTCTAATTGCGAGCACACCTTGGCTGCTCCGTGTGTATTCCATCCCGATCTCATCGCGAGACGGCCTTCGGCATCACGGTCGAGGAAGCACCGGAATCCACCATGCGGTTGTGAACTATGTGCCCTTGCATCCGCAAAGACGAGATAAAAGGGTGGCGGTCTGTTCTTCCCGGTGGCGGAGGCTCGTCAAAGGTTGAACCGGGACAGCGAGCTGCATCCGCTTGCCGTTCTTCATGTTCTTCGGTGATTCTTGCGGCGAGATCTACGGCACAGAAGCAGAAGAGCATCGTACATGCTGATTCTAGCAGGAGTCTTCTTTAACTCGTCTACAATGCTGTAGCCCGAGGTACTAGCTCCTTCCGCTGGTTTAGCCGGTTCATACCTGGTCCGGTACTGTTGGGTGGCCTCAACTCGTTGTCTCTTGGTCAGAGACGGGTACTTCAGCTTCTCCTGGGCTTGTTCTTTGGTTTCGGTGGGGGCTGAAGTACGGGAAGCTTAGCGGGAGTTGGGGCCTTTCTTTGGAGGCTTAGGCTGGAACAGCGGCGGCCTTTCTTGGAGAAGGTTTAGCGGGAGCTTTATCTTTGGACGCCTTCTCCTGGGTTGTGTAAGGCCACAGCCGCTTGTACGGTGGCAGTCTATCGGGCTGCGGTTTTTCTCTTCTCGCGTAAACTTGCAAAGGCTTAGCCGCGTCCGCAACTTTCTTTTCTTCCTTGGCGGGCGTCACTTGGATTCTCTTACGGCGGGGGCAAAATTGGCCTCGCCGTCCAAGATCATGTACGACTCATCATCTTCTATAGTGCTTTGCCGGCCAAGGTCCGGATGTAGTCTTTGGTGCAAAGTGCGGTCTTCCTCCGAATGCGGGTCATTGCACGTAGTGCACCGGTTGACTCGGTCGGGGAGGACCGGGTGGGTCATCTATAGCAGCATTTCTCGGAGGCGGACGCCTCTGCGGTTGGTTTTATGGGGCTTTATCTTTTGTCAGCGCCGGTGGCGCATACGGCCTTCTAGGAGCAAAGTCCATTTGGGCCTGCTTCTTTTTCATAGCGGTCATGTCATTGGACATGGCATGATATCCGGAGGCCAAAGCCCGCACTTCTTGTAGAATCGTGTTTTGGATGCTGCTGTCGGGAGGCGGCAACTGTGCCGGTGGAGGCAAAGCGGCCAATGGAGGAGGGTTAGAATAAGACGCATACTGCGGGGGAGCGGGAAGCGCTGGAAAATGCGGAGCGGGAGGAGGCGGATGAGGGTAATGCAACTGAGGCGGGCCGTATTGAGTTACGACCGGTGCCGGATTCCACTTGCGGTTGGGGTTGCTGCCACTGAAGTAGACGGCACACCACCGAGAGCGAGAAGGATCCTGCGATGCGGGAAAGTCGGGATGAATCGGCTCCTGCACTGCGGACGGAAGCTTTGCCGATGGAGATAATGTCGGCTTCGACTTGCTGGGCGGCTTCGTATAGTGCAGGGAATTCGTCAATTCGGGCGATCTTCGGCGGCGAGGCATATGTACGAGTTGAAAGACCTCGAGATAGTAGTGAGCGGCCATGCCGGTTGAAGGCCGAAGTTCGCGAGGTACCCGTTTCCAGGATCTCGCAAACCTAATGTTAAAATCAGACACCTCCTCTTGAGGATGTCTCTGGATTGCTTGGAACTGATGCAGTAGAGAGGTAGGATCAGCAGACTCGTTGCATCCTTTTACGAGCCTCCTGGCAAGCTGGGGCCACCCGGTGATGGATCCCTACGCGGCCGATCTCCACCGGTAGAGAAGCTTTCCCCTCGGGGAAAGGGCCGGCGAGACGGGTCTTCACACTTTCATCGGTGATGGTATGCGGTGCGGCCAGGGCAAGGATGTCCTGGATGTGCTCGTACGCCGTCTTACCGTAGCCGTCGTATGTGGGAATAGACTTTAAAGCGGCGGGGGGCACGGCTTGGCGACCGATCGGGGCCAAAGGCCCCTGTGAGAGTCCACCGCCGGGAAGAGATCATCGTCATTCGGTGTTGAGCGGCCATTTCTTCTTCTTCTCCGCCGTCGGTTGTGTACTCGGTGTCGGTACTTTCCGAGGATGCGGGATTTTCCTCTTCCTCGGCCTCTTCTACTTCGTACTCGGCTCTTCCGAGCCTCGGCTTCGGCCTCTTCTTGGATCTCGGCCTCGGCTTCGTCGAAGCGAGCTCGCGGATCAGCCCGGCTGGGTATCTCGCCTCGGCGTGGATGTCTAGTTCGTAGAACTCGGGCGGGCTTCTCGGATTTCTTGTTCGCCACCTTCTCGTGTGCATGAAGGTGACGGGACCGGTCTTCTAGACTCAGAGGATTTGTTCGTGCGAGTCGCCGGGTGTTCAGATTTGGAACAGCAATGAAGCGAACACCGGTGCTTCGATTACGTCGGGGGTGAGAAACTTCCTTGTCTCACCAAGAGCTCGGGAAGCCATCGGCGCCGGGTGGAGGCGATCGGAAAATCTCTCGTCGGATGTGGGACCCGTGTTCCGCCGGGCGGGTCGGAAGAAGCTGTTGCGCTAGGTGGAAGCCGGACGGGTACTCTTTCTTTAAATCGTGGGACAAGCGTCCCACCGTGCGTGCCAGAGAAACTGTTGGTTACGAATCTGCCATGAGGAAAGGATTTTTGGTTAATGCGCCCAGATTCGCCCACCAGCATGAAAGGCCGGAAGGAAGAGATGCCTTCAGAGCCAATCTCCGGAGAAGGCCGGCTCCTTAGGGGGGGGTCTGATTTAAGACAAAGGGAACAGGAAAGAAATAAATGAACTGAAAGAGATAAATGTACAGAAAGAGATTACAAATATGTCCAAAGGTTGGTGGGGGGGAACTAACGAGTGCGGGAACACACCAATCACCGCTACTACTGCATACAAACACGAGAGCATGACAAGGAAGCGCAAAACCTAGGCGTACTTCCGATACACCGGCGGCGTATGCACGGCTTCAATAGCTCCCTAGCAAACATTCCCTACAAGGAACTAACGAGCGGGGGATCGTATCAATCACCGGATACTTACAGCGACGGGGGTAGAAAGTAAACCTAGAGATGTCGAGCCGGTATATGTGTTAGGCGAGAGAGTTTAACCGCACGGCTTCAATGGCTCCCTAGCAAACATTCCCTACAAGGAACTAACGGCGGGGGGATCGCATCAATCACCGGATACGGGCCAGCAACGTCACACATAACTGATGGAACTGCTACCAGATCTATTATATGAATGCTTTAAATTAATGAAGTACAGAAGGTGCTTTAAACAAGCAATGCTAGAGGAACCTGATCGCCAAATTCCGAAATGAATCAACGAGCCGCGACACAGGTGGGCCTAAGGCATATAATGAAAGACAGAATAAAAGAATAAAGACAGTAGAACAGAACCAGGCATACAGATTGTATTCATAAGCAGAAGCACGGTTACAGTAAGCACAGTGGTTCCCTAACAAACATTCCCCTTCCACCCTTTACAATGAATTCAAGATGGGCTTTTATAGCCCGAGTCCCACCCGTTACATTAATGGGCACAGAGTCCCAATCAAACATAAGGTCGACGAAGCGGCGAAAGAGGCTGCAAATGCTGACCTTTTGTCGGACTGAGCTGTACCCGCGACATGGTCTTCCTGGAAGGCGGGCGGCTACGTGGCGGAGTCTTTGGGCAAAACTTCAAGTCGGCAGGCTCGCTGGTAGCTGGAGCGGGTGAAACCTCGGATCAGCTTTGAATGAGGATATTAACGCGGGCGGTGCGGGCAGCCCATGCTTATCCCTTTTTGGTCGGCGGTCTTGGTTCAAATCCCGAAGGCTGGACACTTGTACGATGATGGGTTATCTTTGTGTGACACATGCCTGCCTTAGAGGGCGGTCTATCCATCTTCGCTTGGGATCGGGGCTCCTTGGGATGCGTGCAGAAATCAGTGCAGTCGGGGAAGGCCTTCAAGCCTTGGTCAAATTCCGGGTTTGTTCCCCTACCACACACCTGTCAAGGGCGCATTCCGACTCTGTTGAGAAGTCGAACTGCGCACAGGCGAACACTGGTGTCTGCCGCCATATGGACCTGCTCCGGCATTTTATCTTTCTTCTGCGTTGACCTGCCAGTCTGCCAGTGCAAGGTGCGCCCGAAGTGGGGCGAAGTACGCACTTCGCACCAAAACTGGGCGAAGTGCGAACTTCGCACCCAGACTTAGCCAATTTCAAATAGACCTGCTGGAAAGTTGGAAAATCAACTGGGGACTCCAAGGAAAAATGGGGGAGAGAAAGAGAATGGGAAAGAAAAGGAAAGGGAGAGAAGGAAGAAAAAACGGAAGGAGGAAAAGAAGAGCAGCACTGTTACAAAACAATATTGAAGACATTGCACCCCGTGCAAAATGTGACAACAGTCTCCTGTCTGGCTACAGGAGCAAATGTCTCCTCATAATCAATACCATACTTTTGTGTAAATCCTTTTGCAACCAATATTGTTTTATGCCTTTCAATGCTTCCATCAGCATTGTATTTGGTCTTGAAGACCCATTTACATCCAACACACTTCTTTCCTTTAGGAAGCTCTACCAGCTCCCAAGTATCGTTGTTTTTTATAGAGGTTATCTCCTCTTTCATGGCATCTTGCCAAATTTTTTGAGTACATGCCTTCTCATAACTAGAAGGTTCAAGTTGTGCACTAGTTAACAAGGCATAGTTAACTACATCTCCCCGAGGTTCAAGTTGGGAGTCATCATCACCATACAAATGCATATTTTCAAGTCTTTGTAAAACAGAACTCATCTCACTAGCTTGACTTCTAGTATACCTTCTTTGAAAATTTTTATCCAACATCTGATAAGATGGATGATGCTTGAGAGTTCTCTTACCTCTGGATGGAGAATCAATATCCATTGGTGAGGAACTAACTGACCTTTGTGGAGAAGGACTTGGTGAAGAAGATGATGAACTGGATGTACAATGTCTGCTTGGGCTTGGAGGAGGGGACTTCTTGCCTTTATGTGGCGCCTGATGAATTTGTGAAGAACCTGTATCATGAGATTCAACATCACTATAAATTTGGGGATGTCCCCATTCTCCCCCTTCATCAAAAATCACATCCCTAGAAAGTATTATCTTTCGAGTCTTAGGATTGTAGAGTCTGTAAGCTTTTGTGGTCTCACAATACCCTACAAAAATGCAAGCTTGACTCTTGGGATCGAGCTTCTTCCTCTGTTCATCAGGAATGTGTGAGTAAGCCAGTGAACCAAACACTCGAAATGCTTGACATTCGGTTTCTTACCATACCATGCTTGGTAAGGAGTTTTCCCTTTCAAACTTTAAGTAGGACTCCTATTCAAAATATACAAACTGGTCCTGGCTGCATCTGCCCTATACATATTGCTCAAATGCTTCGTTTGAAGCGTAGATCTTGCCATCTCTACAATGGTGCGGTTCTTTCTCTCAGCCACACCATTCTGCTGTGGAGTATAGGCAGCAGTGAACTGCCTCTTTATTCCATGTTTTTTACAAAAATTCAAAAATTCATTAGAGGAGTATTCTCCTCCTTTATCTGATCTGAGACACTTAACAAAATATCCACTCTCATTTTCAACTCTTGCTTTAAAATCTACGAAGCAATCAAATTCCTCATCTTTATGCTTCAAAAAATATATCCAACACATTCTTGAAAAATCATCAATGAAAAGAAGAAAGTAAGAGTTGTTACCAATGCTCTTGGTCTGCATCGGACCACAGATGTCCGAGTGCACTAGCTGGAGTGGATAACCGGCCCGCCATGCTTTTCCATGAGGAAATTTGGTTCTAGCGTGCTTGCCCAAGGCACAACCTTCACAGACTTCCTTATTGTCCTAAACTTTAGGAAGTCCGGTCACCATTGCTTGAGAAGTCAGCATCTTCAAACTGGCTGAATTCAAATGACCGTATCTCAAGTGCCACAACACACTTGGATTTGCAATAGCAACATTTACTAATTGATCTCCTCCTGGCTGGCCAAACTTTAAAGGAAATAACCTATTCCTTATCATTGGCACTTGAGTAATAACTCTATCACTATTACTCTTATCAAAAATGGTACATTTACCCTCATCAAATAGCAACTTATAGTTCTTCTCTAACATTTGACAAACACTTAAAAGGTTGTGTTGGAGATGAGGTGTGTAATAGATATCACTTACTTGTTTCATGCCTTCTTTTGTTGGAACCTCCATGGTTCCAATGCCTTCAACTGCCAATGACTTGTCATCTCCCAAATTGATGCTGGATTTGTAGGAAGAATCTAGAGTAGCAAAGTGTTCTTCTTTGCCACTCATATGATTTGAACACCTAGTGTCCAAGATCCAGGTGTCATTCAGGTTCTGATCTAACTTGCCATATGAGAGAAAGAGATTTGAGGTCTCTTCCTCTTCTCCAAAATTTCCATACTGACTACTTTGGTTGCTGCTCCCTTGTGAAGATTTTGACTAGTAGTCACGAGCGAAGTGGCCAAGTTTGCCACAATTATAGCAAGCTTGTTTTGACTTGTCACTTCCTTTTCCTCGTCCTGGATGCTTCCCTCTGTTCTGTTGTCCACCTCTATTCTGACCTCCACCTCTGTTTGAAGATCCTCCTCTGCTAGGAGTTCCTCCTCGTGGACTATTCCTACCTCTACCTCTGTGTTGACCTCTGCCACGACCTCTACCTTGTCCTTTTCCTTCTTGTGAAGCGAAGGCTTTGTCATCGCCTTCGTGGCTAGTGGAAGAAGATTCCTGCAATCTCTCTTCATGTGAAAGAAGAGAACCAATTAGTGCATCAAAGGAAAGTGCGGTCAAATCTTTTGACTCTTCAATAATGATTGCTACATGATTCCATTTAGGAAGAAGTGTTCGCAACACTTTCTTCACTACAACTTCTGGTTTAATCTCTTCACCTAGAGTGACCATTTTATCTACTACGGCTTTGACTCGCACGCAGTAGTCTCCTACTTTCTCATTCTCTTGCATTCTAAGATTTTCAAAATCTCTTTCCAGAGTTTTAAGCCCGACCTGCTTCGCTTGATCACTCCCTTGAAAACTTTCCTTTAAAGCCTTCCAAGCATCTTGAGTTGTTATACAGGATGCTATTCTAGGAAATATGCTTTTATCTAGGGATGCTTGTAAATGATATAGAGCAAAGGAATTGTTTTTCTGGGCCTCTTTCTTGGCTTTTCTATCGGCAACACTTAAGGTAGACCAGTCAGTAGGAGAAGGTTCTATGTAACCCTCTTCAACTATTTCCCATAAACCTTTACCAATCAACATAGTTTTCATCTTTATTGACCAGTATTCATAATCACTACCATTAAATTCAGGAATTGGGAGATTTGAATTTGAAGCCATTTCTACTACTTGAAAGCAAACTTTGATTTGACTAAAAACAGGAAGTACAAAGAAATTACAAGTTCAAATCAAATCTAGATTTCTTAACTCTCTCACTAATTTCTTGTTCTTCTTCTTGAGGATTGTCCAGTATTGAAGGCCCAAAATTGTCTGCAATGGAATCCTCGTCGTCATTGATGACAACAATTTCAGGAGTTGCCGCTGGCTCAGCCTCTGCTAGCTCAGGTTCCGCTGGCTCAGGCTCTGGAGAGCGTGGGGTATAACTCTCATTGGATTGTTCCTTAGGTTCAAATGCCACTGAATCGGACTCCTCCACTCGTCCGAATATATTGTCTTCTGAGTCAACCTCGTAACCAGAATCGGGATTCCTTTGGTGAGCTATAACAGAATTCTGCAGCTGATTGAATACAACATGCAGTCCATCTCGTCGAACTCGTTCATCAAAAGCTTCGGCAGTTTCTCTCCGCAGTAGAGAGCACAAAGCATGGTAACATCCGGTAGATCTGATCATCTACTCATCAAGGCAAAAAGAAAAATTCTTTAGAGCTTCTGAGGTTACAATTTTCGCTCTTTTACAGTCGTTGAGGCTATTACACAAAATTTTCCAGAAGCGATAAACAGGCGCTCCGGAAGGCTTCCCGTCACTTTTTTTTCTTTTTACAATGCTTGCCTCTTAGGCTATTACACAATTTTGCAAGGTTTTCAATAATAATTTTTTTATAAAGTCTTTATAAAAAATTTAATAATTTTATTTATATCTTTAATTATTTTTTTAAACAAAATTATATTTAAAAAATAATTAAAGAATATAATTTAAAAACTATTAAATTAATCAAAAAACTTTAATAAAAATAAAAATTTAAAAACTTTAATAAAACCTTTGTATTCGAGCTTGGAGAGGCTCGAACCGACGACCTCTTTTATTCCACTGACCGCCTCAACCACTACGCCGCCCCGCGGCTTTGAAACCAAACTCCCGACGCATCCATTTATCGTTGACAAATATTAAAACCCCACAAAAAAAAATAATAATCGTCTCGGCGGGTTTCGAACCCGAGACCTCCACCAAACTGCTCAACACCCTTTGCCAACTGCGCTATGCGCTCGGACGGGAGTTAAGAGCAAACAAGGAATATTAAAACAGTGGTAGCACAAAATTTTTTAAAAAAATATAACTCCTTTTATCCCACATGTAGTGGGAGATGGGTGCAGGAGGTGTATAATATCGCAAAGGCGCGCGTTATCAACTGATTGCCTTCAAGCAATCGAAACCCAACATTTTGCCACGTCACCAGGTCACCTCGTCACCACGTCACTGCCAACTGTCACCTCGCCGCCACGTCACTGCCAACGTCCACTCGTGCCACGTCACCTCGCCTACTCAGCCGCAACGTCACTGCTAGCTCACCTCTGCCAGCTCAGCTCCTCGAGTTGCGTGCCCTCCACGTCGTCTGTCCACATGTCCTCCAGAGCTCTGCCACGTATCGCCTCGAAAACCACTCTCCTGTCTGCGTGTTCTCCTTGATCGCCGAACCGCCTCGAAAAACGGACCCTACCTGCGTCTTCTGACAGCTTTCTCGGATTGGTCTGCCTCGAAAAACGGGCCAAACTCCTGGACGCCTCCGCCTGGATTTCCGAGCCCCTGGCCTCGGCTCTGATACCAGTGACCGAATCTGAGCAAAGTTAACTTTAATAAAGAGACAAAAAACAATTTAATTAAAACAAAATAGCCTCCTTTATTAAAATTTACGCAGTGACCTTCGATTACATATTATGCAATATAACATAGGTATTTATAAGCTATGGAGGTTAGAGAAGGGTGGAGGAAGAAGGGACGTGGAGGGATAAAGGAAGGGAGGAATAAGGAGGATGTGGAGCGGGAGAAAAGGAGAAATAAGGGGAATGAGGAGCGGAGGGATAAGGAGGAAAAGGTGTCGGGAATATAGGAGGAATAAGGAGGCGAAGAAATAGGGAAGCAAGGAGAGAATGGCGGAGAGGAAAATAAAAATCATGCCGACAAATACATGAAGTGTTCACACTGTGGCTAAATAAACAGATATTGCTAAGCCACTTTAGTCTATATCCCTCTTCACACTTGCAACATTATGGAATAGAAGAAAGCAAGAGCACAACACAAGTTTCAATACCATGTCCAGTGCTTCTATCCCTAGTGTTCAAATTGTGTCTTTGAAGATACCGACAAGTCTAGAGGAGGGGATAGATTTAGGCAGCTGATTTAACACTTCTACATAAGCATGTGTTTGAACGTGTGCACATGAATTGTTACATGTAAATACTATTGTCGTATGTGTGTGTTTGTCATATAGTGTTGTGTGCATCTGTGGTAATATGTGTTTTTAATAACATAATATAATAGTGTATTTTAGTGTTTTAATATACATAGGTAGTTTGGTGGTAGTTGGGAAGTTGCCAACCACCAACCAATCCTATTCTACCTATAAATATGCATCTACCTTGGTGAAGGTAGGGCATGTTTCATCAGTAGGTGGTTGGACAAGAGTGTGTTGCTGAAAAGAGTGCTTGTTAGTAGAATTGTTTGTCAAATAGTTGTTGTGTAGGATACATGTTGTGTGCACATTGTATTCATTTGTATCTATAAGTTATTCCCATTGTGTAGTTTTGTTTATATAAGTGGTAATGGAATTATATTACAATATATTGTATTCCATTTCTATGAGATCAATTGGTGAACTAACAAAACATCACATTTTAATATTGCATTTGCCATGAGATTGGACACATGACAAGAGATTGTATTATGAGAATAGATGAAAAATATGCAAAATGTTTTGGCCATAAGACAAGGCTAGAGTTCAAGCAAGGGTATCACATAGCAAATAGAAGATGGATTAAACCAAGGATTTTCCCCTCCCAAAAATATGGCAAAGAAAGACCCTTGCCTCATCAGATGGCAAAGGTCATTACAATTCATTAGAAGCAAACTTTAGGAGGAACCACAAAGGGCAAACTAGATGAACTACAATGTAAGGGATCATATTTAGAAGGTTCTAAAGTTGCAAAGGAAGTTTTAGGATCACTTTTCAAAGGGTATAAGGTGTAAGAGGGTGATTAAGAGTCACATAAATTATCTTCATCCTACTCAAACAATATAAAATTATCTCCTTGCAAACAAAATGAATGGAGTGTGAAGGTTGTGCTTGGCACTTTAGATTCCTGAGGGCAGCGTAAGGATGATGAGTCAACTTAGAAACTGTATGGATGGAAGAGATCGAGGAGGATGAAACATTGGTGGGAATGGCAAGAAGAAAGGAAAACCCAAATCAGAATCGAAGGGAAAAAGAAACCCAAAGGGGGATTGATTTGGGAAGTTAAAAGCACCTATTAGAAATATTAACATGAAGGGTTAAACACATAAATAAAATGTAAAAAAATATGATGATGAAGATGAATCTTGGAATATTTGGCGTATAACTATAAGCCTCTCAAAAAAGAGTTATCAAGGAACTAATAGATTATATTTGTTCTGATTTTTTTAAACATAGGAAATAAAAGTAGCTAGTGAGGAATGTAGCAAGGCATTTAAAAGGATCTGGAAATTATTGATGGATGCAGTATCTTGGAAATGTCAACCTATCTACAAGAAAGGAAATAGTGTGGAAGATAAAGTAGCCAATTGCAATATCGTTCTTGCATTTAATGAAATTCAAATATTGAAAAGTAACGAGTTGATGTAGGTTCTATTGCTCAACAAAAATGAAATCAAAGAATTGAAAATAGAAACCTAGTGCCCTAAGAGGAAGTAGGAAGAAGAGGGAGATAGAGAATATCTTCTATGGAAAGGTAAGCAAGGAATGATTTATAAGATACTATGCTTGGATATGATATGCTTGACTCAACAGCAGATGTTATAAGAAAATCTTGATGAAATAGCCCCCTATAAAAGTCACATATGACTTGTTTAAATAAAAAAAAAAACGGAGCCCCAAGTAATCCTGATTGACAATTACATCCTGTCACCCATATGAACTTTCTTAAATGTTGGTGAATCCCTTCTATATTTGAAGCTATGTTTTGGATTTATAGTTGAGTTATGCATTTATTTATGTTTTCATATGTACTCATCTACATATTTTGTTAATATTAAAAGCATTTCTTATTTAAGGAATCTTAAATACCAAATGAGGTTGCACTTAATGTTCCTACAAGGGAGATTTGGTGTTTGGCATACTAGGTCTATGCCCCTTTTTTGGATCAAGGATTAAATTTATACTAATTTAAGTTCCTACCAACTGAAGCTTGTGCAAAGCATCTTTGATGGACTTCTTAGGTTGGCAGATTCAGTAAAAACTATAAGAGACGATGGATAAACAACTGTCTACATTACTAGATGTACTACAACATTTCCTCATTTATATTTGAAACACAAACAAAAAACTGTCATTTGGTGGTAACATTCAGTTGAATCTGGGACACTATTATGGGCCAGAAATTGAGAGAATCTGTCAATAAATTCTGTAGAACTCAAATAGACCAAAGACCAGTTTTCTAATATTGTGAAAAACTCTTATAAAGTCGGTTATGCCAATAGAATGAAAGAATCATAAAAGCATTAAATTTCAAAATTCTTCTGTTTAATAGGCATCAAGACAAGGATTGAACAAAATAGTTTCCATCTTCACGTTAAAAGCATAGTCATACCGAAAGACGTGGCAACAAAGCCTCAAGGTTAGATGACAACTCTCGGATAGTCTCCAACAAAGGAAGTTCATCTTTAACATTAGCCATGGCCATGCGAACTGGATCACCTGTATGAATGACATTTATAATTTTTAAACATTAGTCCACAAGAAAGAAGTGCATCATTAACAAACAAATATACTCGATTTATATTTGATATTCTGTAATTTATTGTATCCTTGACTAAGTTTCAAAGAGTGGAAGTGCATGCAATATGACAGCCAATTGTGTCTCTGCATCAATCTTAAGAATCTTTTAAATTAAATTAGTTATAGGTTCTTTGGTATGCCAATACAAATAATTGCTGTGTGAATTTGAGTAGAATCTTTTACAAGAATTATAGGAACATAATTATTCTTTTCTTTGTCTTACTCCTCCATTCATATAACTATATGCCATGTGTTATCCAGGTGATAGCTTCTTCTATGATGATTAATACTATAGTTGAGAAATTGGGAATCGGATTGGAATTGACATGGAAAAAAAATTGGAAAAAATCAGGAATTGGCAGAAAACAAAAACCAAAGAAAATGTAAATTTTTATTGAAAAAAAAAAACATTTTTCATCCATATCACAATTAATTAACATTATGCAAATCAAATATTAATATTATAAGTGATACAAGCTTAAACAACAAGTGAAAGTGGCAAGTGATCCGTGCCTCTTCCTGTGCCCATGTCTCTTCTTGTGCCTTGGCTGCTATCTCCTTTGCTAGGTTTTCAAAGTTTTCAAAATCATCCATGGAGAAGAGAGGCTCTTGTTGCTGCTCCTGTTGTGGCTCTGTGATCCATTCAAATGATGGATCAATCTCATCTAGATCAATGGCCTTGGTACTTGTTCCTGTAAATTTTTTATGGTGGAGGCGAAGGTTGATGAACAAACACAAGATCATCCAGTTTTTCTTGTGTAAGCCTATTGCGCTTCTTGGAGTGTATGTGCTCAAACATACTCCAACTGCACTCACAACCTGAAGAGCTGCATGTTTGAGATAAAAATTTGATGGCGAAGCACTATAGATTGGGTGTATATGGACCAAAGTCATCCTACCATAAAACAGCCAACAAAAAGGAAATTTAATAATTCACATGTAAAATTGTAAATTGAGATTATTTTTTAAACAAAATCAAAAGACAAAATAAACAATAATACAATGAGGGTTACCTGGCCTCATAATTGACCTTGATCGAACGCACAATGATGATGGGAAAAGGATGCCCTCACATTCCTTATAAGCCTGCATGTTATCTTGTATCTTAATGCGCATTTTGTCATCAAGGTACATATGGTCAACTCATAGTAAAAGGCCCCCCATCACCTCATAGTCGGCCATGAGTGTGTCAACAAAAAAAATATTGGGCTTGAGGTTGTACCTCACTACATGAAGAGAGCTATGGAGTTGAGATGTCCATCACTTGTCAATGATATCCCAAATGAAACCGAATTTGGTGTGGACATGTACATAAAATGAGGCAATTGCCTATTTTGCCCTATTCATAGCCTCACATACATATGCCATTGGTGATTGTTCTCCATCAAAAAGACGGAGAACCCTCACCAAAGGCTTTGACACTTGGAAAAAAAGGAAAAATAATTTAAATAAAAATATTTAACAATAAAAAAAAAATTACAATACAAGATTCTCAAATGGAAAAATATTTCAAATTAAAAAAAAATAAATAATTAAATTAATTTAAAAACTTATTCTTGTACCTTGATGGCCTCATTCATGGCTATCCAAAAAGGCTCCTCAAACAAATAGTCATATACCTTCTGCTCCTCGCTGAAGAGTTGGTATCTAACAGCATCTTTGGAATTCCACTCATCGCTCACAAACATCTTCTTTAATGCCCCTCTTGCATCAAAGAGGCTCTGCAATGTCACGAAGTTTGTGGCAAAGCATGTAACTCCAACCTGCACTAGCTCCCTCCCACCAGTAAATTGCCTCATGAGGTGGAGGACCCATGTATGGTTGTAGATGATAGCTTTGGACTTTTGTACAACCTTTGACACCCAATGTAATTTCCCAATGTCTTCAAGGAGCAAAATCGAGACAATGGGTTGCGCATGGGGACCAAAAAACAATGGGGAATATCTCCTCCAAAATCTAACCAACTGCTACATATGTTGTTGCATTGTCCGTGATGACTTGGAGAACATTCTCTTCCCTGACCTCCATCACAACCTCCCCCAACAACCTTGCAAGCATTTCGACACTCTTAACTTGTGCCTATGCATCCGCTAACTTGAGAAATGCAATTCCATCTACAAAAGCAACCAAAAAATTAATTAAGGTTCTTCCCCTCCCAAGGGGGCATAGATGGATTTATCTATTTTTGCATATTGTATCGAAGTTTTATTTAGGAGGTTGCCCCCTCAAAGAGGCCTGCGATTCTGTATTGTGATCCTGTGTGATTAATATAGTTGCATTTCCATTTCGTATTACAATATTTTTGTTCATTTCATGATTATCTCTATTTATTGCAATATTTACGTGGATGTGCTAATTAGAATTGGAAGTTTCCTAACAAGTGGTATCTGAGCACCTTCCAGTGTTGCATCCTGTTGCGACTGCAAGATTTCCTGTCCTACCTTTCTGACCTGTTAGGTATAATTTTCCTTCATTTTTATTTACTGTAATGACTCTACAAAAATAAAAAATCGAGTCAATATTTTTTTTTGTTCTAGTTTAATTGTGCCAAGGGTTTTAAAAATCGTGGAGTTGTCGTTATTGGCTAATCTAGATTCCCATAAAGCGTTTAGTGATGTGGGGTGATCAGACTCTAATATGGACTTGAGCTCCAACGTATCTTTGGGTATCTAGGGAGACCCCCCTAGGATTAGGAGAAAATTTTAGCCATAGGAATTTTTTCAAACGTGTATCTACCCATGGTGCACCGAGCATAGCACTAAAAAAGATTACCCTCATATTGTCAGAGAGGTAAATAGTGCACTCAAGGGTATGCGTGGAATCCTTTTTGAGTAGTGGCCTAAAATATTGGTCCAAGCATTATCATTCATCGTTGTGGTATAACAGAGGGCTATGGACAATGCACACACCTTGGCCTAGAGTTACCCTGTTTTTGTCATATGTCAAACCCTAACATCGACCATCAAACCTCAAGAATCCTAACCATGAAATTAAGCATATTGAGGAGACTACACTTATCACATAATTCACTATACTGTAACAGATGGAGGTACCTGTTGGAAGTTAGTAATAATCAAGACAGTCTGCCAAGGTAGTCGTAAGCTATAGTAGGGAATGGTATCAGACAGGGCAAATATCAATAATAGTCAAAACAGAGTCTGCCAAGACAATTGCAACTTTCAAAAACAGAGTCAAATAGGGTAGTTGTCAATAACAAACAAGACAAAGCTTGTCAGGGTAGTTGTTAGACCACTAGTAGCAGACAAGAAAATTCTCAAGAACAAAGAAGGAAGTCATTTTTCTAAGTGAAAAGAGGCTTTAGGAGAAAAATAGAGGACGGTTGACTAAAATAAGTTTGGGGTGCCAGAAAACGTCATCTTGAGACCCAGTCCATTGTGATCGTCTTTTTGAGGTTATCATTTTGATTTATAGCACCCAAATAGTTTTTCGGGACCATTACTAAAAATAGTTACTACCAAAATAACATTTCTATTTTTAGTATCCTTAGAAGGTCTAAAATCACGGTGTATGGCTACAGGCACTAGGGGACAACAAATGGAACAATAGACGGATCAAAAAATCACCGCACAAGTGACTCAATGGGTGGAGCATTTGGGAAACCAATTATTTGATGGTCTAAACCAGTTAGGGGCTGGAATCAAAACTTTACAGGACTCCAAAACCTATGTGCTAAGGGAACAGAATGAGATGAAGGATGGAGTAAATGAACAATTTGCAGTATTGGAAGGACGTTTAAGCGGTAGTACCCACACATATGGCCGACATGATTCTTTTGACTAGAAGGGCAAAGGGTTGAGTAAACAGGAACAGGAGACAATAATAAAACATACAAACTACCCAGATTAGACTTTCCAAAATTTGATGGGAAGGATATATATGGATGGTTGTGTCGAGCAAAACAATATTTCAGTTTTCATAATGTCTCACAGCATATACACCTCATAGTTGAATCTTTTAATCTTCATTTTGATGCCTTGCAATGGTATCGGTGGGTCAGAAAAGCGCACCCCAATCTTACTTGGGATGAATTTGAGAAACTACTACTCATTTGATTTAGCCTTAGTGAGTAGGAGGATTTTACAAGAGCCCTTACTAAACTCAAACAAAATTCAATTGTTCAAGACTATCAAGCTCAGTTTGAAAAATTGGCCACCACTAGCTTGAATGAAAAATTCTTCCAAAGTTGTTTTGTGAGTGGTTTGAAGGATGATATTAAAGCTGAAGTTAAAATGTTTAAGCCATAAACATTACAACATGCAATAGGATTGGCTAGATTGGCAAAAGATAAATTTAAGGCTCAAGGATGCACCTCCAAGTTTTCACAAGCCCTGCCACATTTTTCGTCCGTGTCAACATCAAATCCTGCCAACAAATCACCTACCATTAGAAAGTTGACTCGAGAAGAGATGGAAGCTAGAAGATCCCAAGGGCTATGTTATAACTATGATGAGAAAAGTATTCCCCAAGACATAAATGTGTGCAACAAAAATTGTATTTGCTTGATGTGGATTAAACAACCACAAAATCTCAAGAGGTGGAAGAGGATCATTAGGAAGAGAATCTCAAGAGGTGGATGAGAAGATGGTGCAGGAACTGCTTGCCATAGGGGTTGTTCGTCCCAACGTTAGCCCCCATTCTTCCTCAGTGTTGTTGGTATGGAAAAAATATGGATCTTGGCGTTTGCTTGTGGATTTTAGAGAACTCAATAAAATAACTGTCAAGGACAAATATCCTATTCCGGTAATTGATGAGTTGTTGGATGAGTTTCATGGTGCCCAATTTTTCTCAAAATTGGATTTGTGATCTAGATACCATCAGATTTGAATCAATGAAGACAAAAATCCTAAAATGGCCTTTAGGACTCAAGAAGGGCATTACGAATTTTTGGTTATGGCATTTGGTTTGACCAATGCACCTTCCACTTTTCAGAGTTTGATGAATGCTATTTTTTGGCCCTTCCTCCACAAATTTATTCTAGTCTTCTTTGACGATATTCTGATTTATAGTTGCACTTGGGAGGAGCATCTCCAACATTTGGATTAGGCCTTGCAACTTTTGTCTAACAATCAACTTTATGCCAAGCGATCAAAGTGTTCTTTTGGCATGCAAGAAGTAGAGTACCTAGGTCACATTGTCTCCAAATATGGAGTTAAAGTGGATTCTAAAAATATTCATGTTATCCAAGAATGGCTAAAGCCTCAAACCCTCAAGGGACTTCAAGGATTTTAGGGACTCAGTGGGTATTACTGAAAGTTTGTGTGTAACTATGGAAAGATAGCGGCCCCTTTAACAACTATATTGAGAAAGAATTCATTTATTTGGTCAAAACCAGTGGAACAAGCTTTCAGGGAATTAAACAAGCTATGACAACCACACTCGTGTTAGCAATGCCCGATTTTTCTAAACCTTTTGCAATTGTAAGTGATGCTTCTGGCAATGGAATTGGGGTAGTTCTGATGCAAGAAGGAAGACCA
The DNA here is from genome assembly GCA_028583015.1 of Wollemia nobilis. Taxonomy (NCBI): domain Eukaryota; kingdom Viridiplantae; phylum Streptophyta; class Pinopsida; order Araucariales; family Araucariaceae; genus Wollemia; species Wollemia nobilis. The sequence continues at coordinate 5,689,031 of JAQPPZ010003212.1, forward strand.
TTGGTTTTCACCAACAGAGCACTGTTGGGTTTGAGCAAATCCGCTAATGAAAAGGAGATAGGAGATGCTAGCCATGTTACATGTTGTTAATCATTGGCGGCCATATCTCATTGGGCATCACTTTTCAATCAAAACAAACCATCAAAGTATTGTATTTCTTGGAACAATGGATAGCAACACACAAACAACAATGGTGGGTATCTAAATTTTTGGGCCATGACTATGAAATCACATATAAAAAAGGAAAGGAGAATATAGTAACAGATGCACTATCTTGACAGTATGAAGATCAGGGTATGTTAAATGCTATATCCACACCACTTCCTCAATGGACCAATCAGCTCGTAGAGGAAACGACTAAGAATTCTAGTTTGCAAACCTTGATCCACAAAGTCCAAGCAGAACCCAACTCATGCCTTGGATATGTCTGGGATGGTCAAGACTTGAGATATCATGATCGACTTGTTGTCCCTCAAAATTCACAAATGCAAGAATTCATCTTATAGGAAATGCATGCATCACCGACGACAAGACATTCCGGGTTTCTTAAATCCTATGAAAGAGACATACACGCTTTCTTTTGGAAAGGAATGAAAAGGGATATTCAAGCTTTTGTGGCATAATGTGATAGGTTCCAAAGGATGAAAGGCAAAATTGTTTGTACACCAAGAACCCTTCAACCCTTCCAATTCTGGAACAGGTGTGGACAGACATTTCTATGGATTTCATTGAAGGGTTACCAAAATCTAGAGGAAAATCAGTCATTCTAGTGGTAGTGGATTGTCTCACAAAGTATGCTCATTTCTATTCCTTAACCCATCCCTACATAGCCTCCATAGTTGCTCAAATATTTTTAGACTCCATCTTTCGCCTTCATGGAATACCCAAATCTATTGTGTCAGATAGGGACCCTACTTTTACCAGTCACTTTTGATAGGAAATGTTTAAGTTGCAGGGAACTCCCCTCAAAATGAGTTTGGTCTATAACCCTCAGATTGATGGCCAAACGAAAATTGTCAACAAGTGCTTAGAAACATACCTTCATTACTTTGCATCAAAACATCCTACACAATGGGCTAAATGACTCCCTCTGGCCGAATGGTGGTATAATACTTGATATCACACCGCTACCAAGGTTACACCATTTGAAGCTATATACAGTTGTCCTCCACCAACACCCTCCTCATACATTCCAGGAGGCTCCAAAGTTCAAGTTGTAGATACCACTCTCCATCAACATGCAACCATCCTCCGACGACTTAAGGCAAATCTTGAATTGGCCCATTATGCATCAACAAGCTGATCAACAACATTTTGAGTGCAGCTTTGAAGTGGGGGATATGGTCTTTCTCTGTCTACAGCCCTACAAACAATCATCACTCTAGCTCCGCAAGTGCCAAAAACTTGCAGCAAAATTCTATGGTCCCTACCAAGTGTTACAACGGATCGGTTCAACTGCCTACAAATTGGCCCTTCTGCCCACCTCCAAGATCCATCCAGTCTTTCATGTCTCCTCCTTGAAGAAGGTTGTTGGCAACAAGCTACAGGTTCAATCCACACTACTAGAACTGGATGAATAAGGATCTATGATTCTCGAGCATGAACAAATTTTGGACCGAAGATCGTGCACCCTTCACAATCGTGTCATCACTGATGTTCTTGTGCAATCACGGGGATTACAACCTAAATATGCCACATGGGAGTTAGTCTAGCAGCTACAATACTAGTTTCCTCATCTCTAGTTTTGAGGACAAAGCTTTTTGAAGGAGAAGGGCATGTTACGACTCCATCCTAACATTACTAGTTAATGACCCCCTTTCTAACGTGGGGACCCCATCCTAATGATATTATGTAATGTTCTGTAAAGTGTATGTGGCACTTGAGGTGCCTACACAAGTGGGGCATGTTACGACTCCATCCTAACATTACTATTTAATGACCCCCTTTCTAACGTGGGGACCCCATCCTAATGATATTATGTAATGTTCTGTAAAGTGTATGTGGCACTTGAGGTGCCTACACAAGTGGGGCCATTTAATGTAACCGTTATAAAGAATGTAACTTGTTGGGGACTAGAAATGGTCCCTACGCCCCGGGCGCCGCGACCCCCCATAATGTGGTTCTCGTCAGGCACATCTGGTGCCTATGCCTTGCTTGGAGAGCCAGTATTGGGAAGTCCGAGGAGCATGGGACAAGACTCCTTCAGACAACCTTCAAGGTTTTTTACCAAGGCCAACTCCTTTTTCGGGTGCAATCTTTGATGCTCTCCTCCTAAGCTAGCCTAATCTAACAGGTTCTTGCTAGGGAAAAGGGAAAAGAGAGAAAAGCGATAAATGAATTAAATGAAATAACAGAAAGATAAACATAACTAGTCTACGCTAAGGGTGACAATGCGCCAAAGATTACAATTTCTATTCTGCACATCAATGAGATTAGTGAACACATGCATCAAACATGACTACTAAAGTGAACATGATCCCAACCATATATGAGTGCAAATCAAAGAATCCACCATGAAAGCCATGACAAATACTAATCACAACCCCCCACATAAAGATTTATGAACACTTAGACTAGGATAGAAATTCGGGAGTTGTCATAACTCCTTGCATTCATATTAAAAGCACATTACATTCATATACAATTGAAAGAGGTTTGGCGTCCTGTACATGCAAAGACCTAAGGCTCAAGTCCAGACTGATATACAAAACAGAAAGAGGAAAAATTGCTCAAGGTCAAATACTGAACACAACAACAATTCAACCTCCTTTTACAATGAAGAAAACATTAATATTTATAGGCAAACATTAGGAACTTTTCCCTCCCAAAAATCAAAATGCCCGTTTCAAAATTCCTGCTTGGTTGCAATTAATACTGTTAGGTTTGTGGTCACTTCCTAGTAGCCTCCGTGTTAGTGTCTTTAATGTGTCTACTACCTTGTTGGATATGTTGTACCTTTTGCATGAGGACTATACACCTCAACACAAGGTGCGGGTTCCAAGGTTGCAACACCGGCCAAGGGTATGGCCTCCTAAATTTTCGAACCATGGTTGGAGGTGGCCTAAACGAAATCCAGTTTCCGATCCTTTTGTGCATCGCTCCTAGTCCAATTGGCGCTTCTTGCGGCTGACTCACTTTGCTCTCGTTGTTCTAATTGTTCCCACTCAGCCTATGATAATCAAATGTTTAAGTTGGGCGGGATTGCCCAAGTCATCTTTTCCCTTCTGATCATGCACGTCACTACTTCGGGCTTACCAGGACTCCAATTTTGTCTTCTCACTATCAACTCTATCCTAAAAAGTTGGGTTATCGGACCTATGCACATGTCTCTACTCTCCTCCAGATTTCGGGTAGCCTGTTTCCCATCAGAGATCCCCTTCACAAAACTGACCGAGGTATTATTCCTCCCAAGTGTAGTAATAATTCACTACATAACTATTTCTTTAGTCTAAGCTTGGGTCTCCACTTGCATGTGAAGCTGACCCTTGAGCATTAGGGTTAGGGTTATGAAGAGTCTTAAAAAAGAAAAGGGAGCATGGATGGATGTATCTCCTTTTGGATATTGTATCGAAGTTTTGTTTAGGAGGTTGCCCCCTCGAAGAGTCCCATGATTCTGTATAGTGATTTTGTGTGATTAATATAGTTGCTACATTTCCATTTCATATTGCAATATTTCTGTTCATTTCATGATTATTTGTATTTATTGCAATATTTATGTGGATGTGCTTTTTAGAATTGGAAGGTTCCTAACACTCCAACAGTGTGTCTTTGACAAGTAGCTTAAGTAGTGATGACTCAGAAGAAGACACAACAATACTACATCCAAATAGGAGCAATGCAGAACAACAAAACTCCGAGGGAGTGAGGCGCATAAGGAGGAGAATTGAAAATCCCCTAGTCAATAGACATGACCCTTTGGGAAGTCAAAGCAATTCGCAAAGACTGTTAAACAACCCAGGAAGTGTGCGTAGAGTAGGTAAATTAGGTAGTTCAAGAGGACTACCAGGTTCACTAGGTCATCTAAGCATAATCAGTCAAGGAAGAAGGTTGGTTGGCCTCCCTCCCGGTGGTTCGAGGGGATGGACCTTCCCCCTGACTACCCCTACACTACGTGGTCAGTGGTTTGGTCCAAGTGGATCAACACCTGATCATAGAGAAAACAACCAGTTACAACGTAGCCATCAAGATTGCCTATTTTTGCTATGGCTTCGGCCGTATTTTTGCTTTTCTTGTTTTCTTTCTCTTACCCTTTTCCTCACAAAGTAGATTAGATTTACTTTTCATGCACTTAGATTTCATTTTCTACACAATTAGATTAGTTTCCTTTTACGTTTTCAGCAAAGTTAAAAGGGAACCGACCCAAGATCCAGAGGTTGGGGAGAGTAAAACCCTCTCCATCCATTTGTTGAACTATAGTCATGGGCACAAATTGCACTTGACAATTTTCGTGTTCAACAAAGACCCGCTTTCAAATGTTGCAAGACAAAGTAATACCTGTTGCCACATTTTGCACGAGGTGCAATGTTTTCAATTTTGTAGCAGTGCTGCTCTTCCTTTTCCCTCTTCCTCTATTTTCCTTTCTTCTTCTCTCCCTTTCTCTCTCTTTCCTACATTCTCTTTTTCCCCCCTTTTCTTGGAGCCCCTCAGTTGGATCTCAAATTTGACAGCAGTTGCCCTGAAAAATGGCTAAGTGTTGGTGCGAAGTTCGCACTTCGCCCAGTTTTGGTGCGAAGTTCGCACTTCGCCCAGTTTTGGTGCGAAGTCCGACTTCGCCCCTTTTTCTGGGCGCACCTTGTAGCAGGCTGGCAGGTTGGCAGAAAAATGACTAAGTGCTGGGGCGAGGTCCGTACGGCGGCAGGAATCAGCTTTCACCTGTGCGCAGTCCGACTTCGCAGCGAAGTCGGAGTGCGCCCTTGACAGGTGCGCAGTAGGGAAACAAACTCGAAAATGCACCCAAGGCATGAAGGCCTTCCCGACTGCGCTATTTTTTGCCTGCGCAACCCGATGGCGCTCTGATCCCAGGCGAAGTTGGATAAACTGCCTTTCAAGGCAGACACGTGTCAAACAGCATCATCCATCATCTGACAAGTGTCCAGCTTCGGGATTTGAGCCAACACATGCCGAGCAAAAGGACGAGCATGGGCTGCACTACCTATGCCAGTGGCCTCATTTAAAGCTGATTGGAGGTTCTACCTGCTCCAGCTGCACGCATTCCTGCCGAGAAGTTCTACACAACACGCTGCCACGTAGCTGTCCAGCTTCCAGGAAGACCATGCTGCGGGCACAGTCCGGTCCGAAAAAGGTCAACATTTGTAGCTCCTTCGCCGCTTTTGTCAGCTAGTGTTTGACTGGGACTTTGTGCCCATTAATGTAACGGGAGGGACTCGGGCTATAAAAACCCACCATGTTTTCATTGTAAAGGGTGGAAGGGGAATGTCTGTTAGGGAACCATTGTAACCGTGCTTCTGCTTATAAATATAAATTGTATGCCTGGTTCTGTTCTGCTGCTTTTATTTCTTTATGCTGCCTCTCCTTTATATTTATGCTTTATGTTTTCCTGTGTCACGGCTCGTTGATTCATTTCAGCATTTGGTGGTCAGGTGCCTGAAGCATTGCTTGTGCCATGGCTTGTTGATTCATTTCAGCATTTGGTGGTCAAGTACTTTTGAACTTCATAGATTAGAGGATACATAGAATAGATGTGGTAGCAGTTCCATCAGTTGTGTGTTACGTTGCTGTCCGTAGTGGTGATTGATGCGTTGCCGTGCTGTTAGTTCTCCTTGTAGGGAGAATGTTTGCTAGGGGACCATTGTAGCTGTGCGTATAAATTCTCTGCATAACACATATACCTGGCTCTGACATCTCTTGGTTACTTTCTGTTTATGTTGTTGTCCGTAGTGGTGATTGATGCATTGTCGTGCTGTTAGTTCTCCTTGTAGGGAGAATGTTTGCTAGGGGACCATTGTAGCTGTGCGTACACCGCTATATCCAGAAAGTATACTTAGGTTTTGCAGTTCCTGGTCATGCTTTGTATTTATGATGTAGTAAGTAATGGTGATTGATGTGTTGTCGTACTGTTAGTTCCCCCCACCCAATTCCAATCACATTTGTAAATTCTTTCCGTTTCTTTATCTCTTTCCTGCACTCTTAGCTTAAACCATAGAACCCCCCAAGGAGCCGGCCTTCTCCGGAGATTGGCTCGGAAGGCATCTCTTCCTTCCGGCCTTTCTAGCTGGTGGGCGAATCTGGGCGCGTTAACACAAAATCCTTTCCTCATGACAGATTCGTAACCAACTGTTTCTCTGGCACGCCCAGTGGGACCAAGGTCCCACATTTGAAGAGAGATTTTCTGATTAGTCCCCACTTGGCGCAACAGTTTCTAAGCACTCGATGGGTCAAGGAAGAAGAAGCATCTGCATCCTCGGAAAGTACCGACACTGAGTACACAACCGACGGATAAGAAGAAGAAATGGCTGCTCAACAGCAGAATGACGATGATCTCTTCCCGGTGGTGGACTCTACGGGGCCTTTGGCCCTGGTCGGACAGCAAGCTATGCCCCCTGCTGCTTTAAAGTCTATCCCTACATACGACGGCTACGGCAAGACGACGTACGAGCACATCCAGGACATCCTTGCCCTGGCCGCATTGCATTCCATTACCGATGAGAGTGTGAAGACCCGTCTGCTGGCCCTTTCCCTGAGGGGAAAGCTTCTCTACTGGTGGAGATCGCTGCCAGAGGGATCCATCACAGGCCAGAAGGCTCGTGAAAGGATGCAACGAGTCTGCTGACCCTACTTCTTTGCTGCATCAGTTCCAAAGTATCCAGAGACACCCTCAAGAGGAGGTGTCTGACTTTAACATCAGGTTTGCGAGATCCTGGAAACAGGTACCTCGCGAACTTCGGCCTTCAGCTGGCATGGTTGCTCACTACTATCTGAGATCCTTCAACTCAGAAATATGCCTGCTGCTGAAGATTGCCAGAATAGACGAGTTTCCTGCTCTGTACGAGGCTGCCCAGCAAGCTGAAGCTGACATTATTTCTATCGGCAGACTTCCGTCCAGGGTGCTGTTGTCACATTTTGCACGGGGTGCAATGTTTTCAATTTTTGTAAGAGAGCTGCTCTTCCTTCTCCCCCTTTCTCTCTCTTCCCTACATTCTCATTCTTCTCAAAATTGACAGCGATTGCCACTGAAAAATGGCTAAGTGTCGGGGCATCGTTGAGGTGTTCGGGTTTTTGCGGGCCATAAACGAGGGCGATAAAATGGACAAAATGAGCCCTGGATATTTTATTATTGCAGATCTTCTCGCAAGCTTTCCAACGATATATTATAATAGGCGATCGGGTCGGCGGATCAAAAGTTATGGCCCGGGAAGCTGAACCGGGAAACCCAGTTTTTTGTGCGAAGTGCGCACTTCGCCCAGTTTTGGTGCGAAGTTCGCACTTCGCCCGATTGGTGCGAGTGCGCACTTCGCCCAGTTTTGGTGCGAAGTCCGACTTCGCCCCTCTTTCTGGGCGCACCTTGTAGCAGGCTGGCAGGAAAAATGACTAAGTGTCGGAGCGAAGTCCGAACGGCGGTGAGAATCAGCAAGTGCCGGTGCGCAACCCGACTTCGCAGCGAAGTCGGACTGCGCCCTTTGACCGGTGCTGCGATGGGGAAATAGTGCTACCCGTACTGCTGTTTTTCACCTGTGCTACCCGATTGCGCTCTAATCCCGGGCGAAGTTGGATAGGCTGCCTTTCAAGGCAGACACGTGTCAAGCAACATCATCCGACAAGTGTCCAACTTTGGGATCCGAGCCAAGACATGCCGAGCAAAAGGACAAGCATGGGCCGCACTACTTATGCCAGCTGCCTCATTTAAGACTGACGTGAGTTTCCACCTGCCTCAGCTACCCGCATTTCTGTCAATATAAAGTTCTACCCAACGCGCTGCCACGTGGGCTGTTCAACCTTCAGGGAGACCATGCCGAGGGTACGATCCAGCCGACGAAGTCAGCATCAGCAGTTCCGCGGCTGCTTTTGTCAGCTAATGTTTGACTGGGACTTTGTGCCCATTAATGTAACGGGGGGAACTTTGGGCTATAAATACCCACCACGTTTTCATTGTAAAGTGGTGGAAGGGGAATGTCTGTTAGGGAACTACTGTGCTCATTGTAACCGTGCTTCTGCTTATGAATATAATCTGTATGCCTGGTTCTGTTCTGCTGCTTCTGTTTTTTATGCTGCCTTTCTATTCATGCCTTAGGCTAACCTGTCACGGCTTGTTGATTCATTTCAGCATTTGGTGAGCAGGTGCCTCTAGCATTGCTTGTTTAAAGCACCCTCTGTACTTCATTAGTTTAAAGGATACATAGAATGGATGTAGTAGCAGTTACATCAGTTATGTGTTTTGTTGCTGGCCCGTATCACGGTGATTGATGCGATCCCGTCTTGTTAGTTCCTTGTAGGGAATGTCTGTTAGGGAGCCATTGGGCTGTGCGGTTAAATTCTCTACATAAACACATATACCTGGTTCTGATATCTCTAGTTTGCTTTCTACTCTTGTTAGTGTACGTATCTGGTGATTGATGCATTGCCATGCTGTTAGTTCCTTGTAGGGAATGTTTGCTAGGGGATCATTGAAGCTGTGCATACACTGCCTGAGTATCGGAAGTACACATAGTTTTTGCAGTTCCTGGTCATGCTTTGTGTTTATAATGCAGTAAGTAGCGGTAATTAGTGTGTTCCCGTCCTGTTAGTTCCCCCCACCCAACTCCACTCTCATTTGTATATTCTTTCCGCATTTTTATCTCTTTCTTGCACTCTCATCTTACTAACCCCCGAAAGGAGCCGGCCTTCTCCGGAGATTGGCTCGGAAGGCATCTCTTCCTTCCGGCCTTTCAATGTTGGTTCGCGGGTCCAGGGCGCAATAGCGACAAAATCCTTTCCTCGTGGCGGATTCGTGACCAACAGTTTTTGGCACGCCCGGTGGGACTCTTTGTCTCGCATTTGGAAGATCTCAAGCTCGTCCTTGTTCGGGCTGACAGTTTCTTTCCGAATGCTCGGTGGGACAAGGAGGTTTCTCACCCCCAAACAGAATTGAAGCACTGGTGCTCGCTTCATTGCTGTTCAAAATCAGAGCACCTGGCGACTCTGCACGTTCACATTCTCTGAGTCCAAAAGACCGGTCCTGACGCCTTCATTCAAGCAAGAAGGTGGCGAGCGAGGAACCCGGGAAACCAGCCTGACTTTACGAAATTAATACCAACGCTCCAGGCGAGCGCGTCGAGCCGGTGATTACCAAGCTCGCATAGACGAATCCGTGAGGTGAGACGATCAGTCTCCATATTTTAAGGAAGCCCGAGTTGGTGAATCTTTGGCTTGCCTTCATCTGGCAAAATCACCTGGCGACTCCGACTGAGCTGAAGATCCAGATTTCTTGATCGCAGGCGCCCTTTTTTAAGCTGATAGAAGACACCCCGGAGGAATCAAGGTTTGGTGAGCAGCCTTGACCTCACAAGCGGAGAAATGAATGTTCACCTACAGTCTCCACCGTGGTGGTATTGGCTCCAACCATCACCGCAACCGGTACCCGAGGAGGGCTCCCATCTGAAAAATCTCCTTGCCACATTGTTCATCAATTGTACGAGTACCGGCATGAATGACAATCTGCCACGTTGCACCATGTTCGCGACCTGGCAAGCTTTGGGAGGCCAGCCGGACTTCAAAGATCATCTGAAGTACAATCAGATCTGGTCCGGCCACTGCAGGTTCACCGGATAGGCAACCGAAGCTAGATTTGTGGTGGCGGCATGCCAATAATGCCGCAAAATTTTGTGTAAATAATCCGGCTATTATTCAAAGTTTTAGTTGTTTTTCTTGTTTCGATACGTGCGGTGTTTTCTTTTTAAGTGTTCCGAGGAGGCGGTTGCCGGAGGTGGATCCGAAGAGCGATTGCGGCGAGGGTGACTCTGTTGCCCAATGGATGAAGGCATGGGTTCTTTGCGCCGAGGCGAGCTCGACACCCCGCGAGCCGCCGAAATGTTGTCACATTTTGCACGGGGTGCAATGTTTTCAATTTTTGTAAGAGAGCTGCTCTTCCTTCTCCCCCTTTCTCTCTCTTCCCTACATTCTCATTCTTCTCAAAATTGACGGCGAGTTGCCCTGAAAAATGGCTAAGTGTCGGGGCATCTTTGAGGTGTTCGGGTTTTTGCGGGCCATAAACGGGGCGATAAAATGGACAAAATGAGCCCTGGATAATTTATTATTGCAGATCTTCTCGCAAGCTTTCCAACGATATATTATAATAGGCGATCGGGTCGGCGGATCAAAAGTTATGGCCCGGGAAGCTGAACCAGGAAACCCAGTTTTGGTGCGAAGTGCGCACTTCGCCCAGTTTTGGTGCGAAGTTCGCACTTCGCCCAGTTTTGGTGCGAAGTCCGACTTCGCCCCTCTTTCTGGGCGCACCTTGTAGCAAGCTGGCAGGCTGGCAGGAAAAATGACTAAGTGTCCGTGCGAAGTCCGAACGGCGGTGAGAATCAGCAAGTGCCGGTGCGCAACCCGACTTCGCAGCGAAGTCGGACTGCGCCCTTTGACCGGTGCGCAGTAGGGAAATAGTGCTACCCGACTGCGCTGTTTTTCACCTGTGCTACCCGATTGCGCTCTAATCCCGGGCGAAGTTGGATAGACTGCCTTTCAAGGCAGACACGTGTCAAGCAACATCATCCGACAAGTGTCCAACTTTGGGATCCGAGCCAAGACATGCCGAGCAAAAGGACAAGCATGGGCCGCACTACTTATGCCAGTTGCCTCATTTAAGACTGACGTGAGTTTCCACCTGCCTCAGCTACCCACATTTTTGTCAATATAAAGTTCTACCCAACACGGCGCCACGTGGCTGTTCAACCTTCGGGGAGACCATGCCGAGAGTACAGATCCGGCACGACGAAGTCGGCATCGGCGAGTTCCGCGGCTGCTTTTGTCAGCTAATGTTTGACTGGGACGTTGTGCCCATTAATGTAACGAGGGGAACTTTGGGCTATAAATACCCACCACGTTTTCATTGTAAAGTGGTGGAAGGGGAATGTCTGTTAGGGAACTACTGTGCTCATTGTAACCGTGCTTCTGCTTATGAATATAATCTGTATGCACGGTTACAGTTACTGTCTTTACATTCTTTTATCCTTGCCTTTCTATTTATGCCTTAGGCTAACTCTGTCACGGCTTGTTGATTCATTTCAGCATTTGGTGAGCAGGTGCCTCTAGCATTGCTTGTTTAAAGCACCCCCTGTACTTCATTAGTTAAAAGGATACATAGAATGGATGTAGTAGCAGTTCCATCAGTTATGTGTTTTGTTGCTGGCCCGTATCTGGTGACTGATGCGATCCCGTACTGTTAGTTCCTTGTAGGGAATGTCTGTTAGGGAGCCATTGGAGCTGTGCGGTTAAATTCTCTACATAAACACATATACCTGGTTCTGATATCTCTAGTTTGCTTTCTACTCTTGTTAGTGTACGTATCTGGTGATTGATGCATTGCCATCTTTGTTAGTTCCTTGTAGGGAATGTTTGCTAGGGGATCATTGAAGCTGTGCATACACTGCCTGAGTATCGGAAGTACACATAGTTTTTGCAGTTCCTGGTCATGCTTTGTGTTTATAATGCAGTAAGTAGCGGTAATTAGTGTGTTCCCGTACTGTTAGTTCCCCCCACCCAACTCCACTCTCATTTGTAAATTCTTTCCGCATTTTTATCTCTTTCCTGCACTCTCATCTTACTAACCCCCGCAAGGAGCCGGCCTTCTCCGGAGATTGGCCCGGAAGGCATCTCTTCCTTCCGGCCTTTCAATGTTGGTTCGCGGGTCCAGGGCGCAATAGCGACAAAATCCTTTCCTCGTGGCGGATTCGTGACCAACAAGTGCAGGAACCCATTCATCCTGACTTCCCCAGATCCCAGTATCCTCCTGCTTCTGGTGGTGCGCCGTCCACATCAGGGCAGCAATCCCAGCAACAGTGGAATCCGGCGCCGGTCGTAACTCCTTACGGCCCGCCTCAATTGCATTATCCTCACCCGCCTCCTCCCTGCTCCGCATTTTCCAGCACTTCCTGCTCCTCCGCAGTACGCACCTTATTCCAACCCTCCTCCATTAGCCGCATTGCCTCCACCGGCACAGTTGCCGCCTCCTGACAGTAATATTCAGAATACAATCCTCCAGGAGGTGCGGGCTTTGGCCTCAGGATATCATGCCATGTCCAATGACATGACCGCTCTGAAGAAGCAAGCCCAGATGGACCTCGCTCCTAGGAGGCCATATGCGCCCCCGGCGCTGACGAAAGACAAGCCCCCGAGCACCGGTTGCGAGGCGCCCGCCTCCGAGAAATGCTGCTATAGAAGACCCGCCTGGTCCTTCCGACCAGGTTAACTGGTGCACTACGTGTAATGACCCGCATTCGGAGGAAGACTGCACATTGCACCAGCACTACATCCAGACCTTGGCCGGCAGCGCCATAGAGGACGATGAGCTCTACATGATCCTGGACGGCGAAGCCAACTTTGCCCTCCCAGAGGAGAATTTAGTGCCGCCCGCCAAGGAAGAAAAGAAAACCGCAGACGCTGCCAAGCCTTTGCAGGTCTATGCCATAAGAGAAAAACCGCAGCCCATCGCCGTACAAACGACTGTGGCCCTACACAGCCCAGGAGAAGGCATCCAAAGATAAAGCTCCAGCCAAGCCTCCTCCGGCAAAGGCTGCCCCTGTTCCAGCCAAGCCTCCTATAGCAAAAGCTCCAGTTCCGGCTAAAGCTCCCGTACCTCAGCCTCCAGCCGAAACCAAAGAACAAGCCCAGGAGAAGCTAAAGTACCCGTCTCTGACCAAGAGACAGCGAGTTGAAGCTACCCAGCAGTACCGAACAAAGTATGAGCCAGCGAAAGAAGCAGAAGGAGCTAGTACCTCGAGCTACAGCATAGTAGACGAGTTGAAAAGAACACCTGCTAGAATCAGCATGTACGATGCTCTTTTGCTCCCAGGCCAGGTGGATCTGCTGCAAGAATCTCTGAAGAACATGAAGAGCGGCAAGCAGATACAGCCCGCTGTCCTGGTTCAACCTCTGACAGTCTCAGCCACTGGGAAGAACAGACCGCCTCCCTTTTATATGTCTTTACGGATGCAACGGCACATAGTTCACAACTGCATGGTGGACTCTGGCGCTTCCACGACTGTGATGCCGAAAGCCGTCTGCGATGAGATCGGGATGGAGTACACACGGAGCAGCAAAGGCGTGCTGCAATTAGACGGCACCCCTGTCAAGACAGTTGGTGTCATAAAGGATATCCCTATCCGGCTGCACAAGGCTCTCGACATCATGGTCATCCAAGAGGTCGTGGTTGTTGACCTGGCTCCCTACTTCGGCATGTGTCTCTCTCGGGAGTTCACTGCGAAGTTGGGCGAGTACCTGTCTCTAGACTACTCACACATGGAAGTGCCCTTCAAAGGAAGGAGACTGAAAATTTTCAATGAGAAGCCTTCCACCTTCCTAGTAGAGAAGATACCCGGAGGAGAGTTGGACTGCATGGTCCAGTTGTCGGAGGAAGAGCTGGTGACAGTAGAGCTGACTGAGCAAGCCTTCGAAGTGCTACAGCTTGAAGACGAGTTCTCTTTGCGGGACTTCAATGCCGTAATTGAGACAGAGCAGGGTTGTTACTCCATTGTACAGCCCGAGAGGCTTGACAAGTCAGCTGCAAAGGAAGTAGGACCTGCACCTGAGAAGCTGTGGAAGCTTTTCTTTGACGGCGCGCAATGTAAAAATGGCGCCGGTGCAGGGGTGCTTCTGGTTTCTCCGACCGGGGTCCAGAAGGACTATACCTACAGGTTGGCCTGGAGCTGCACTAACAACTCGGCGGAGTATGAAGCCCTGTGCTTGGGTTTGCGAAAGGCGGAGAGGCTGGGGATTAAACACCTGCAGATCTTTGGAGATTCAAAGCTGGTGTGTCACCAGGTTACGAACAAATGCGCCTCCAAACAGCACTATCTTAGGGCGTACCGCAACCGGGTGTGGGACCTGATGGAGTCGTTCGACTCGTTGAATGTCAAGGCGATATCGCGTGAGAAAAACAAACACGCTGACATTCTGGCGTCTGTTGGAGCCAGGTACGTTTCGGCTGATGACGTCCAGAAACCGAAGCCGGTTCGCACTATTTACAGGCCTTCTGTGCCTGATAAGGACACCCACTGGCAGGTGTTCAGTTGTGACGAGGAGATCGTCACATTTTTGGTTAACGAAGTTGGTTCAATCGAAGGTAGAGACCCTGATGACGAGCAATATGAGGGGTTGATACAGTTAAAAAATAATAATGTCCCAAAAGGATTGATCACATTGGAGAGTCTTTTTGATCAGAATGACAGAGCTATATCTCATAGGATCAAATTAGACTCGAAGCAGTATGCCGACCTGGAACTCGAACCTGGTAAAACTATCAAGGTCAGAACAGACTGCACCTCGGAGGAACTTGAGCAGATCAGATCACTGTGCCAGGAGTTCCCCGACATCGTGGCCTGGTGCTACGAGGATTTGAGGGGGTATGACAGAAGCGTAATCCAGCATACCATTGAGCTAGAGGATGGCGCTAAGCCGTTCCGTCAGAAGCAGAGGGCCGTAAATCCGAAGATTGAGGCCATGATGAAAGTCGAGCTCTTGAAGATCTTTGGAGGCCAAAAATCATCTACCCCATCAAACATTCATCCTGGGTCGCGAATTTGGTGCCCGTGAGGAAAAAGAATGGCGACATTCGTCTGCGTGTCGACTTCAGAAACCTAAATCAGGCTTCCCTCAGGGACCACTATCCGCTTCCCCAAATCGACCAGATTCTACATATCGTTGCTGGAGCCCAGAGATTCTCACTTTTAGATGGATTTTCCGGCTACAACCAGATTTGGGTCAAAGATGAGGACCAGCATAAGACGGCGTTCACCACCAAGTGGGGGACGTTCGCCTATCAGCGCATGCCTTTTGGCTTATCCAATGCTGGTGCCACATTCCAAAGGGCCATGGACCTGGCCTTCCGAGAGCTACTCAATAAGATCATTGTTATCTACCTTGATGACATGACTGTTTTCTCTCACCAAAGAGGGGATCATGTTTCCCACCTGCGGCAAATATTTGAGAGGTGTCGGGAATTCGGCATTTCTATAAACCCGAAGAAGTCTGTCTTCGCGGTAAAAAAAGGAAAGCTGCTGGGACATGTCATCTCCGAGGAAGGCCTCGCCATTGACCCTGACAGAGCAGAAGCCCTCCTTCGCTTGCCGGCCCCATCGATAAAAAAGGGCTGCGAGTCCTTCTTCGGTCAGATTAACTTCGTGCGGAAGTTCATTTCGGACTTCGCACGAGTGATCAAGCCTATGGCCGAACTGCTGAAAAAAGATACAATTTACGAATGGACTGATGAGAGAGAGCAAGCCTTCGAGGAAATCAAGGCTCGAATTGCGCAAGCTCCGGTGTTGATAAACCCGGACTACTCCAAGGACTTCATCCTTTATGCAGTGGGAGAACCCGAAAGTTACGCTGCAGTCCTAACTCAGAAGGGAGACGATGGCGAGGAGCGCCCCATAGCGTTCCTGAGCCAAGTGATTCAGCCGCATGAGGAAAAGTACAACTTTATAGAGCGGCAGGTTCACGCTGTTATGAAATCCCTCCGAAAGTTCAGGCATTTTGTCTCCCAGAGCAAAACGACTGTCTTTGTGATTCACCCGGACGTTCGAAGCTTCATCATACAAGGAGAACCGGGTCACAAGAGAGCAGGATGGATTGCAAAAATCCAGGAGTTCGACATCGAAGTGCGGCCCACCAAGCTTATCAGGGGCCGAGCCTTGTGTCAGGAATTGGCCCGAAGCGCCGTAGCCGGCATCTCCCACTGTAAGTGGGAGGACACAGCGACACGCATCTACCTAGCCAACTCCTTATCGGAGGGGAGTGATTGGACAGATGAGTTGGTGAGATATTTCTGCACCGGAAGATGTCCAGATCACCTGAACGCCTCACAACGAAGGAGATTTCGGCTAGGTGCACTTAAGTACACTCTTCGCCCCGAGGGGCTTTACTTCAAAAACATCGACGGCATCCTGTTGCGGTGCGTCAGAAAATCCGACCAGCCCAGGGTCCTCGGAGAATTTCATTCCGGGATGCCTGGGGGTCATCATTCTGCAAGGCCTACGGCCTTAAAAATAATTAGAGCTGGGTACTATTGGCCCACTCTATTTACAAACGCTTATGCGGTCTGTTCCAAGTGTGATCAATGCCAGAGGTTTGCTGGCAAAAACAGAAAAGCACCCCTGCCCCTTCAACCGATTCAGGCCGAGACTCCGTTCCAGCAATGGGGTCTAGACTTCATTGGGGTGATTTCGCCTAGTTCCTCTGCCGGACACAAGTTTATTCTTACAGCCACCGATTACTTCACACGGTGGGCAGAGGCAATCCCGACCAAGAACGCAGACCAAGAAACGGTCATCAGGTTCATTGAGAGCCTGATTACCCGCTTCGGGGTTCCAGAGTCAATTGTGACAGACAATGGTCCAGGATTCGTAGGCGCTGTACTCACGGAGTACACTGGAAAACTTGGCATCTATCACAAGATGTCTTCTAATTACTACCCGCAGGGGAATGGCCTTGTCGAGTCTACTAACAAGAACCTCCTGAAAATCATCAGGAAGACCATTGACAGAAACAAGCGGACTTGGCATTTACTCCTGAACCGGGCGCTGTGGGCGGACAGAGTTTCATTCAAGAAATCCATCAGAACGTCCCCCTATGCGCTCGTCTATGGCAAAGAGGCTGTCATGCCATCCCACATTGAAATCCCTGCCCTATGGATGTTGGACGAAGACAGGAGCAGTGGAGACCCGGTGGACGACAGACTGTGCCAACTCCTGCGATTGGAAGAAGACAGAGAAAAAGCATACCGAGGCCTTCACTAATCATATTGCAGCCACTCAAGGCTGGTTTGCAAAAGGCACCACTTGCCCGAGTTTTTAAAATCGGGGGACACGGTGCTGAAGTGGGACTCATATAAGGCGAAGCCGGGCAACCACGGGAAGTTTGATGCTCTCTGGGAGGGCCCTTATCAGATTGCCGGGTGAATCAGTTCGATGCCTATGTACTTCGGGATATGGAGGGTCGGCTCCTACCTATCCACGTTAACGGGTTCCACTTAAAAATTTACCGCTGCTGAAGGTGCCCGAGTGGCCCTTCTTTGTAAAAATTTCCCTTATGCATTTTTGTTTTCCAGCATGTACAGTTTCCAGCTTTCAGTTTTTTATTTTGTTTGAGCCGAACTGCGACATGGGAGAGAATACAGACTTCGCAGCGAAGTCTGTTGTCGCCCCTCAGAAGGGGCGAAGTTCGTGAAGGGGCTGCTTGAGTGAAGAAGAAAGCAAAAAAACGTCTAAGTGTTGGCCGCTGCCCGACTTCGCAGCGAAGTCGGGCTGCGCGCCAGCAAAAGAGCGAAGTTTGAAGGGAGAAAAACTGCAAGGGCACAAGTGATCGGACTGCGCTCAGTTTTGAGCGAAGTCCGACTTCGGCCGGCTTGCGCGCGAAGTACGAACTGCGCGCAGCTCGCGCGCGAAGTGCAAACTTCGCGCGAAGTTCGAACTTCGCCCGAACTTCGGGCGAAGTCCGAACGCGCTCTATTTTCTTAGCGCAGCTCGTGCACCCGGTCCCAAGAGGCAATCAAACTCTACTCGCCAATTCTTCCAAAGTTTGCAAAGGGCCGGACTGCGCTCAATCCTTGGGCGCGGTAAGAAAAGAAAAGAGAAACAGTCTCAATGCAAGTCGCAGTTCGGACTGCGCTCAGTTTTGGGCGAAGTCCAGCTGCGCTGGCGAAGTCGGATCGCGCCCAACTTTGGGCGAAGTCCGATTGCGCCTTGTTTTCTGGGCCAGCTTGGACAGTTTTTTAAAAAAAAAAAAAAAATGAATAAAATATTCTAAAAAGTTCCAAGCCTGGGCCCAAGGCGCATTGCGACGGTTTGAGATGGGTTTCCGCTCCAAGGGGTTTTTTCTTGAGCAGTGTGCCCAGATTGCGGCAGTGACGTCAGCCATGGCGCAGCGTTCAAGATAAATTTAATGATTGCACAGTCCTCAATGAAAGTGCAATCAAAAAAGCATGGCACGGCAGCCGGGATACCTTTTTCAAAACATTCTCCTGCGCAGCCACCCAAGAAACATAACTCCTTCACTTGCCAGCCGACCTACCCCCTCCTGCGCGACATTAATGACGCTGTCATTATCTAGAAAAGGGGGTCAAGTGCATCCAGACATGCCAAACTGTGCAGATTATTCCGTGACTGTGCAGATTATTTCTGTGACTGCGAAATCTGCTGCAGACGCCCTGAATTTGTAATTATTGTTGTTTCGGAGAGATGGACAGAGGAAAGATGCCAATGCCAGCGCAATCCAGCGAAGGGTGCGAACCCGAAGATTTACCGCGGCCAGGTGTTTTCAGAAGTGAAACACCGCCGGAGCGAAAGTCAAAGTCCCGGCCAAAGAAAGTACAGCGTGGGCAAGCCCCACCACCTCCGGTAAATTACCTGGCGGGATACAAGGACGGCTCGTTTTCTATGAGCCTGACTAAGGCTGCGGACAAATATGGAGAGTTGGGGTGACAAGGTTTCGCCCTCTCACCATTTCGGAGCGGCGTACAAGTCAAACCTTTTCCGGTTCTTGTGCCCTCCTGTCCATCAATGCCCGGAGCTGGTAGACCTGATTGTCAGACATTACAGACCAGCTACCCGGCAGATTTGCAGCTCCAGCGGTAAACCCTTGTTCGCGCTATGCAAGGAGACTGTCCAGCCAGCTTTCGCCCCAGGGTTGGAGTATGACTCCAGCACAATCGTCAGAAAGATAAATCTGGGCGAGCAAGCGGGACGCTTCATGCATACAAAAAGGATGAGGGATTTCCTCAATTCAGAGCTGAACGCCCCGCTTGCAGCTGGACAGTGGCCAACCGGCCCCATGCCCTTGGCGAGGTTTTAGAGCAAATATTTATACACCATTCTGGCATGGATCCTCGGCTGCGACTCTGATGAGCTGGTACAGCCGTACCAGCTAGCACTGGCAGAATGTCTCATGTGTGGAGAATCCTACGAACCAGCAGCGCAGAGAAGTGGAAAGCGCCCCATCTTTTTCGACTGGGCGGATTGGCTTGCATACGCCATCCACTCCAGCCTGGTGAAGCTCCAGAAGAAGCAGTCCACTGAATTTCGGTTCAGTTCTGTCCTAGCTTGGCTATGTTTGTATCATTTGCACTCCCGGATGCCGATCCCGAACCTGAAGAAGGTCAACGAGAAGGGAGAGCCACAGCCCGTCTACGACTGGACGGATGACCTATACCGGAAAGGGTCTTACTACAAGTTTAACTTCAACTTTCTGGGGTTGGTCATGTCAGTCTTCAGCGATGGCGAGATCCCTCGCCCCCCGCGGGAAATGACGAACTCTTTGCTGAGTCAGAAGCTCGGGGACGTTTTTAGACTGACGCGGGGGATTGTGGTCAGAATCTACGGATTCAAGGGCAAACCTCATCTGCTGCCCCTGCTGGTGCACGGATCATCAGTTTGGGATGGAGGTTGCCCGTCAGATGGATTACGTTGAGGAGGAGTTCGGCCTGGGAAAGAAAAGGGGCCAGATCTTTCAATATCCTCTTTCCTGGGCGAACGTTGAGATTTCCGAGGTAGGACAGCATGTCTATCTCGAGCGGGAGCTTTTTGACATTGGTCTGATTCTGCTGCCGCAGCGCTGGAAGTACGACCCGTATGGGATAAGGGGAAAGTTCACGCATCTCTGCCCCCGGGCGGATATAATCGAAGACAGATGCGATGTGGTCCATGTTGACCTTGGTGGGAAATTGACTTGATGGAAGCTTCGCCTCCATGGCAGGATTTTCTTTGCGAGGAGGTGGCATATGACCCCAAGCGAAACCCGGACCACAAGTTCTCTTCTCCGGGGTTTAAAAAATTCATCTCCAAGATAGCGAGGCCTTAAGCGGCCAAAAGAAAAGATTATTGAATCTTTGGAAGATGAGGTGCCGCACGCGGCACGACAAATCCACCGGGAGAAATCTGGCCGTTGATGACGACTTTTCAGCCCTATATGACCAGCACCATGACGGTGGCGGCCATTCGCATATCAAGATTACGTTCCCCGAGGTCCCTTTGAGGGTTATAAAGGAGGGTCTTCCTCCCAACAGTTGTACACTTCGGCAACTGCCAGCGCGGGCCCGACGAGACATCCAAGTGGACCCAATGCAGCCCGTGGCTTCCAAGGCGGCGCCTGAAAAGGCGGAGAAATTAATCAAGGTAACGCCCGAGGTGATTCCTCAGGCACAAAAGACGCCAGCACCGCCAGAGAGCAGACCGGTTGCGGCAGACCTTCTGCAAGTCAAACCCCGGTACAAGTTTACCGTGGGAACATCAGCGCCTGCTGCACCTGCTTCATCTCCTTCCCCCGATCCAGCCATCGCTCCGGAAAATAAAAAGAGGAAGAGAGTTGAAAAAATCAGGCGACCTAGTCTGACCGTGCAGCAACCAGTCGCAGAGCCGCAGCCGCGTTCAGCCGCTCCGGAGCTTGTTTCTCCGGGCGAGTCCCGAGCCGGCCGCCGGAACCAGAATCGCAGACATCCATCCAGCATCGGCTCAGGCGGAGCCCGCAGGTACGTTTGTTGCCCCACTCTCTCTGGTCTCATCTAGCCCTACTCCTACTCCATCTCCCGCTCAATCCGAGCAAGCCGTGGCCGCATCTTCCTCCCCATCTCCACACCCTTCTAGCGGCCCCCACTCTTTCGACCAGTTTGCTCAGAACCCCAACGTTTCCCTATCTCTGAGTCAAACCCCAAACCCTTCGCCTGAGGTTAGTGCTGAAGCCGTGCATTCACCGTTACATCCACCGCCTCAGCCGCTTGAAACCCTTTCAGCATCAGCCGCTCCCATCTCCACTCCCCGGTCGCCCTCAGAAGCGGCCGATCCTTCCAAAGTCCGTCCGGTTCCTCCTGATTCCATTCCCGCAGGAGAGACGTCTCAGCAAAACCCTAGGCTGGGGGAACCAGACTTCATGGACGACCTCCAGAATACGGACGATTTGCCTCTGGCAACAAGAGCTGTAGAGTACCCTATCTCTTTCCTCCAAAACCTGAAGCGGAGGAGACCTGAAGAGATAGCCGCCCCGATAAAGCGCACCAAGTTTAACCCGAGAGGAGAGTGCTTACAACGAGAGAAGATAATCCCGAAAGTGAAGAAGCCTCTCCGGGAAATGACCGGGGGCGGACTACGAGCTCCAGGACAAAGGAGAAGAGCTTTGACGATATCAACAAGCAATACGAGATTCGGGGAATCATTCGTAAAGCGGATAATCTCCTTGTCAAGAGTGCGGAGGAACGAGGGAAGAGCTTTTCGGGTTGCGGGATAAGACAAGACAGCTTGAAGAGGACCTGTCCGAGGTCCACGAGCAGGCTGGAAGCGGCGCGACGAGAAATAGATGAACTAAAAGCCCGGCTGGCCGCTTCTCGGCAACAAGCCGCAACGGAAAAGCGAGGCAGCCTTGGAGCAGATTTCTCGGCTCCAGGAGTCTTTGAAACGGACGCAATCGCAATCTGCAGAGAGAGCATCTCAAGCGACGGTCTTTTCGAAGAGCAAAGTTAAGGGGATGCGGGCTGATCTGCTGCGGGGATGCAAGCCCCACACGTATAAGGCTATGTCAGTTCTGGATTTCGCATCCAGAATTCAAGAAGTTTATGCCCAGGGAAAGCTTGTGGTAGAGGAGGCCGAACGCCAGGCGAAGCAATGGCTGGACCTGGCAATAAATCTTCAAGAGCGCGAGCGCGATGGCCTCCAATTCTCCCCCATGTCCTCATTCGCTGCAGAATGGGCAGATGCAAGGGTAACCTTGCATAAATATTTTAAGAAAGTAGAAGAGGTGAGAGTTGCCAGACGAATGCTGGACGCATTTGAACATGAAAGAGACATTTGTATGGCTCCCTTTCACGCTCTTTCCGAACTAGGGTGCCCGGGCTTTGTTGAGAATGGTGAGTTTCTCACCCTTGAACAGGTGAAAAAGAATTGGCGGTCCTTTGAGGCAGATACAGCTGAGATTGATGGCTGGACTGAGCCAATTCAAGAAAGTCAGGTCACCCAGATGGTGTCCAAATGCTGCAAGATCAGCTCCTACTTCCAGGAGCTAGGAAAAAGATACCTCACCATCGACCTGCACGCGGTCGCTGCTTTCCACGCAGCATTAGAAGAAGTTGTTGACCGCCGGCCATTCGAAGCAGAAGCCTGGGGCCAAGCCCAGGCCGCATACAACCGCATCTGCGAGGCAGAAGCAAAAGCTGGAGAGCCTTCGGAAGATGGTTCTGAGGAGGCAACTGACGAAGGTGAATCGAAGAACGGTTGCCGCGAGGAGAACGGCTAGAGCAGCAAAAGGCGGGGGAAGCAAGTTCCTCGCACCCAATGGATGAAGGCATGGATTCTTTGCGCCGAGGCGAGCTCGACACCCCGCGAGCCGCCAGAAATGTTGCCACATTTTGCACGGGGTGCAATGTTTTCAATTTTGTAGCAGTGCTGCTCTTCCTTTTCCCTCTTCCTCTATTTTCCTTTCTTCTTCTCTCCCTTTCTCTCTCTTTCCTACATTCTCTTTCTTCCCCCCTTTCTTGGAGCCCCTCAGTTGGATCTCAAATTTGACAGCGGTTGCCCTGGAAAATGGCTAAGTGTTGGTGCGAAGTTCGCACTTCGCCCAGTTTTGGTGCGAAGTTCGCACTTCGCCCAGTTTTGGTGCGAAGTCCGACTTCGCCCCTCTTTCTGGGCGCACCTTGTAGCAGGCTGGCGAGCTGGCGAGAAAAATGACTAAGTGCTGAGGCGAGGTCCGTACGGCGGCGGGAATCGGCTTTCACACGTGCGCAGTCCGACTTCGCAGCGAAGTCGGAGTGCGCCCTTGACGAGTGCGCGATGGGAAACAAACTCGGAAATGCACCCAAGGCATGAAGGCCTTCCTGACTGCGCTATTCTCTGCTTGCGCAACCCGAGACACTCTGATCCCAGGCGAAGTTGGATAAAGTGCCTTTCAAGGCAGACACGTGTCAAACAACATCATCCATCATCTGACAAGTGTCCAGCTTCGGGATTTGAGCCAAGACGTGCCGAGCAAAAGGACGAGCATGGGCTGCACTACCTATGCCAGTGGCCTCATTTAAAGCTGATTGGAGGTTCTACCTGCTCCAGCTGCCCGCATTCCTGCCGAGAAGAAGTTCTACACAACACGCTGCCACGTAGCTGTCCAGCTTCCAGGAAGACCATGCTGCGGGTACAGTCCGGTCCGACAAAGGTCAGCATTTGCAGCTCCTTCGCCGCTTTTGTCGGCTTGTGTTTGACTGGGACTTTGTGCCCATTAATGTAACGGGAGGGACTCGGGCTATAAAAACCCACCATGTTTTCATTGTAAAGGGTGGAAGGGGAATGTACGTTAGGGAACCATTGTAACCGTGCTTACGCTTATAAATATAAATTGTATGCACGGTTACATTCTGCTTGCTTTTATTTCTTTATGCTGCCTCTCCTTTATATTTATGCTTTACGTTTTCCTGTGTCACGGCTCGTTGATTCATTTCAGCATTTGGTGGTCAGGTGCCTTTAGCATTGCTTGTGCCATGGCTTGTTGATTCATTTCAGCATTTGGTGGTCAAGTACTTTTGAACTTCATAGATTAGAGGATACATAGAATAGATGTGGTAGCAGTTCCATCAGTTGTGTGTTACGTTGCTGTCCGTAGTGGTGATTGATGCGTTGCCGTTCTGTTAGTTCTCCTTGTAGGGAGAATGTTTGCTAGGGGACCATTGTAGCTGTGCGTATAAATTCTCTGCATAACACATATACCTGGCTCTGACATCTCTTGGTTACTTTCTATTTATGTTGTTGTCCGTAGTGGTGATTGATGCATTGTCGTGCTTTTAGTTCTCCTTGTAGGGAGAATGTTTGCTAGGGGACCATTGTAGCTGTGCGTACATGCTTATATGGAAAGTATACTTAGGTTTTGCAGTTCCTGGTCATGCTTTGTATTTATGATGCAGTAAGTAATGGTGATTGATGTGTTGCCGTACTGTTAGTTCCCCCCACCCAACTCCAATCACATTTGTAAATTCTTTCCGTTTCTTTATCTCTTTCCTGCACTCTTAGCTTAAACCATAGAACCCCCCAAGGAGCCGGCCTTCTCCGGAGATTGGCTCGGAAGGCATCTCTTCCTTCCGGCCTTTCTAGCTGGTGGGCGAATCTGGGCGCATTAACACAAAATCCTTTCCTCATGGCAGATTCGTAACCAACAATACCGATATGTGGTTCGTTGGAATATTGTTGTAATATGGTGATGACATAGTATGGATGGGGCTCATTTCAACCCCATGTAGCCAATTCTTTATAATAAAAAAAAGAAAAAGAAATTGTAGGAATGCTTTGGTTCCAATATCATTGAAAGCATCCCCTCAAGATGGATAACAAGTGATGGGTAAAAATAGTGTGTTTAATTCATTAAAAATCTATGAATGATAGATATGATCAAGGTGTATAAGTACTTAGAGGAAGTTCTTTTTATGGGAAAACATCTTCAAATATTAGTTATTTTATTTTTATATGTCATTATCAATATGTGGTACCAAAAAAAAAAAAAGGTTTTAGCCACTTTTATTTCATATTCCAATCATCAGCAACAACCATGCATTTACACATACGCCTAATATATGTGCATATTATTTTAAAGTTTAAATCTATCTTAAATATTGAGATTAGCATCTCCATATTATTGAAATAGTATAACGCATATTGATAGCATACCCATGACAAAGCTGAGAAAGTAAGGAACGGTGCCATGGAGTTCTTTGGGCACAATTTCCAATAGTGGAAAAAGAGGCTGTAGCTGTGATTTGTTGAAAGACGTCGCTAAGAAGGAAAAAGCAACAAAAATATTAGTTATCTCTTTAACCATTTGCATAGAATCAAAACTACAATTTATAAAAACTGATGCAAAGCATTATGAGGATATGATTAAAACTCCTACATAATCTTTGACCTTTAAAATCAAGTTTGGTCTTCTAAATGCAATAATATCAACTTCTTCTTTTACTTACCTGCATTTACCAATATTAAGACCAAGTCAATTGTGGGATTACGAGCTGCAACAGCTAATGCAAGGCATCCTCCAAGGGAATCTCCTACAAGATATACTGGTTTCATGGGCGAAACCCTGTGCTCCAACTTAATTGCTTCTTCTACATATTTCACGTGCCCTAGAATCACAATGCATTATAAACTTTAAAGGGGAGCCAACTAATAAACATTGTGTTTCAATAGAAAACGTTAACAATAAGTTGAAAAGTTCTGAGAAACGAGTTTACAGGTAATATGAAGAATGACAAAAATATATAGAAGGGAACATATCCAAAGACCAAGTTTTGTTACTAAATATTTTATTAATTATTTTGTAGGAGAACAATGGCTGTAATTGTGGACACCAATAATAATATTTCAAATGAAGTAGACATACTGATATAGTTTTTACAAGGACAACAAGAAGTATCGTCCACTTGGAAGAGAACGTATCTAAAGAAATATAAGGAAATGAAAAGCACTTGTGACCTGTTGGTTACGAATCTGCCATGAGGAAAGGATTTTGGGTTAATGCGCCCAGATTCGCCCACCAGCATGAAAGGCCGGAAGGAAGAGATGCCTTCCGAGCCAATCTCCGGAGAAGGCCGGCTCCTTTTTGGGGGTTTATGTTCAAGCTAAGAGTACAGGAAAGAAATAAATGAACAGAAAGGAATTTACAAATATACTTGGAGTTGGTGGGGGGGAACTAACAGTACGGGAACACACCAATTACCGCTACTTACTGCATTATAAACACAAGGCATGACTAGGAACTGCAAAATCTATGTGTACTTCCGATACTCAAGCAGTGTATGCACAGCTTCAATGATCCCCTAGCAAACATTCCCTACAAGGAACTAACAGCACGGCAATGCATCAATCACCAGATACGTACGCTGACATGGGTAGAAAGCAAACCTAGAGATATCAGAGCCAGGTATATGTGTTTATGTAGAGAATTTAACCGCACAGCTTCAATGGCTCCCTAACAGACATTCCCTACAAGGAACTAACGATGACGGCAGCGCATCAATCACCAGATACGGACCAGCAACAAAACACATAACTGATAGAACTGCTACCACATCTATTCTATGTATACTTTAAAATGTTAAGTACAGAAGGTTCTTTAAACAAGCAATGCTAGAGGCACCTGATCACCAAATGCTGAAATGAATCAACGAGCCATGACACGGAGTTAGCCTAAGGCATGAATATAAAGAAAGGCGGCATAAAAAACGAAGCGACGAGAACGAGAACCAGGCATACAGATTATATTTATAAGCAGAAGCACGGTTACAATGGGCACAGTGGTTCCCTAACAGACATTCCCCTTCCACCCTTTACAATGAATTCATGGTGGGCTTTTATAGCCCGAGTCCCTCCCGTTACATTAATGGGCACAAGGTCCCGATCAAACATAAGGCGACAAAAGCGGCGAAAGAGCTGCAAATGCTGACCTTTTGTCGGACCGGACTGTACCTGCAGCATGGTCTTCCTGGAAGCTGGACAGCTACATGGCGGTGTGTTGGGCAGAACTCCTCTCTGGCAGTGATGCGGGTAGCTGGAGCAGGTAAAACCTCAGATCAGCTTTAAATGAGGCTACTGGCACAGGCAGTGCAGCCCATGCTTGTCCTTTTGCTCGGCACGTTTCGGCTCTAATCCCGAAGGCTGGACACTTGTCGGATGATGGATGATCTTTGTGTGACACGTGTCTGCCTTGGAAGGCGGTTCGTCCAACTTCGCTTGGGATCAGAGCGTCTCGGGATGCGCGGGCAGAATACAGTGCAGTCGGGAAGGCCTTCATGCCTTGGTCAAATTCCGGGTTTGTTCCCCTACTGCGCACCTGTCAAGGGCGCACTCCGACTTCACTGCGAAGTCGGGCTGCGCACAGGTGGAAACTGGTGTCTGCCGCCGTACGGACTCTGCTCCGGCCTTTTGTCATCTTCTGTCAGCCTGCCAGCCTGTCAATCTGCCAGTTGCAAGGTGCGCCCAGAAAGTGGGGCGAAGTCAGACTTCGCACCAAAACTGGGCGAAGTGCGCACTTCGCACCAAAACTGGGCGAAGTGCGAACTTCGCACCAAGACTGGGCGAAGTGCGAACTTCGCACCAACACTTAGCCATTTTTCAGGTAACTTGCTGGAAAGTTGAAAAATCAACTGGGGGACTCCAAGAAAGGGGGGAAAGAAAGAGAATGCGGGAAAGAAAAGGAAAGGGAGAGGAGAAGGAAGGAAAATAGGGGAAGAGGGAAAAAGAAGAGCAGCACTGTTACAACACTGAAGACATTGCACCCCGTGCAAAATGTGACAACATTTCTGGCGGCTCGCGGGGTGTCGAGCTCGCCTCGGCGCAAAGAATCCATGCCTTCATCCATTGGGTGCAGAGGAACTTGCCTCCCCTGCCTTTTGCTGCTCTAACTGTCCTCCTTGTGGCAACTGTTCTTCAGATTCATCTTTGTCAGTTGCCCCCTCAGAATCACCTTCCGAAAGCTCTCCATCTCTTGCTTCTGCCTCGCAGATGCGAGTGTATGCCGCCTGGGCTTGGCGCCAAGCTTCTGCTTCAAATGGCCGGCGGTCAGCTACATCTTCTAATGCTGCGTGGAAAGCAGCGACCGCGTGCAGGTCGATGGTGAGGTATCTTTTTTCTAACTCCTGGAAGTAGGAGCTGATCTTGGAATATTTGGACACCATCTGAGTGACCTGATTGTCTTGGATTGGCTCAGTCCAGCTATCAATTTCAGCTGTATCTGCTTCGAAGGACTGCCAATTCCTTTTCACCCGATCTAGGGTGAGAAGCTCGCCATTCTCAACAAAACCTGGGCACCCTAGTTCAGAAAGAGCGCGAAAGGGAGCCAGACAGATATCTCTTTCATGTCCGAATGCATCTAGCATTCGTCTGGCAACTCTCACCTCTTCAACTTTTTTGAAATATTTGTGCAAGGTCACCCTTGCACCTGCCCATTCTGCAGCGAATGAGGACACGGGAGAAAATTGGAGGCCGTTGCGCTCGCGCTCTGAAGATTTACCGCCAGGTCCAGCCATTGCTTCGCCTGACGTTCGGCCTCCTCTACCACAGGCTTTCCCTGGGCAGAAACTTCTTGAATTCTGGATGCGAAATCCAGAACTGCCATCGCCTTATAGGTGTGGGGCTTGCATTCCCGCAGCAAACCAGCCCTCATCTCCTTAACCTTTGTCTTCGAAAAGACCGTCGCTTGAGATGCTCTCTCTGCAAGTTGCGACTGCGCCTGCTTCAAAGACTCTTGGAGCTGAGAAATCTGCTCCGAGGCTGCTTGCTTTTCGGTTGCGGCTTGTTGCTGAGAAGCGGCCAGCTGGGCTTTGAGTTCATCTATTTCTTGCCGCGCCGCTTCCAGTTGCTCAGTGGACCTAGACAGGTCCTCTTCAAGCTGCCTTGTTTTATCCTGCAACCCGAAAAGTTCTTCCTGCTCCTCCAGACTTTTGACAAAGAGATTATCAGCTTTGCGCATGATTGACTGAATCTCATATTGCTTGTTAATGTCGTCAAAGCTCTTCTCCTTTGTCTGGAGCTCGTAGTCCGCCCTGGTCATTTCCCGGAGAGGCTTCTTCACTTTTGGGATTATCTTCTCTGTTGTAAGCACTCTCCTCCCGAAATCGTACTTGGCGCGTTTTACGGGGCGGCTATCTCTTCGGGTCTCCTCCGTTTCGGGTTACGGAGGAAAGAGACGAGAATACTCTACGACTCTCGTTGCCGGGGGCAAGTCGTACGTGATTACGGAGGTCGTCCATAAAATCTGGTTCCCCCGGCCCTAGGGTTCTGCCGAGACGTCTCTCCTGCGGGGATGGGATCGGGAGGAACCGGACAGACCTTGGAAGAATCGGCCGCTTGTGGGGGCGACCGGGAAATGGAGATGGGAGCGGCTAAAACTGTGAGGGTTTGAAGCGGCTGAGATGGTGGATGTGACGGTGAACGGGCGGCCTCGACACTAACCTCAGGCGAAGGGTTTGGAGTTGTGCTCAGAGAAAGAGAAACGTTAGGGTTACGAGCAAGCCGATCAAAAGAATGGGGGCCGCTAGAAGGGCGTGGAGACGGGGGAGGGGGATGCGGCCATGACTTGCTCGGATTGAGCGGGAGACGGAGTGGGAGTAGGGGTGGGTGAGACCAAAGAGACGGGGGCAGCAAACGTACTGCGGGCTCCGCTGAGCCGATGTCGGATGGATGTACGTAGCTCTGATTTCGGCGGCTGGCTTAGGACTGCCCAGAGACTGTCTCTGCGGCGGCAGGACGCGGCTGCGGCTCTGCAACTGGCTGCTGCACTATCAGGCTAGGTCGCCTGATTTTCTCAACTCTCTTCCGCTTCTTCTCTTCTGGAATAACAGTCTGATCAGGGGAAGGAGATGAAGCAGGTGCAGCAGGCGCTGATGCTCCCACGGTAAACTTGTACCGGGGTTTGACTTGCAGAAGGTCGCACGCAACCGGTCTGCCCTCTGACGGCGCTGGCGCTTTTCGTGCCTGAGGGATTGCCTCGGGCGTTGCCTTGACTAATTCTTTCGCCTTCTCAGGCGCCGTCTTGGAAGCCACGGGCTGCATTGGATCGACCTGGAAGTCTGCTGGGCCCACGCTGGTAGTTGCCGAAGTGTACAACTGTTGGGAGGGAGACCCTCCTTTATAGTCTTCAAAGGGACCTCGGGGAACGTAACCTTGATATGCGAACGGCCGCCAGCTGTCATGATGCTGGTCATAGAGAACCGAAAAGTCGTCATCTACGGCCAGGTTTCTCCTTGTTGATTTGTCGTGTTGCGTGCGGCATCTCATCTTCCAGCATTCAGTAATCTTTTCTTTAGACCAGTTAAGGCCTGCTATCTTGGATAGAAATTTTTTGAACCCTGGAGATGAAAAGTGGTGGTCCGGGTTTCGCTTGGGGTCATATGTCACCTCCTCGCAGTAAAAATCCTGCCAGGGAGGAGAAGCTTCCATCAATTCGATTTCCCAGTCAAGGTCCACATGGACCACATCGCATCTATCTTCGGTTATATCTGCCCGGGGGCAGAGATGTGTGAACTTTCCCCTTATTCCATATGGGTCATACTTCCGGCGTTGCGGCAACAAAACCAGGCCAATCCGGGAAAATTCTTGCTCAAGGTAGACATGCTGTCCTACCTCAAAAATCTCGACGTTTGCCCAGGAAAGAGGATATTGAAAAATCTGTCCTCTCTTCTTTCCTAGGCCGAACTCCTCTTCAACATAGTCCATTTGTCGGGCAACCTCCATCCCGAACGGGTGCTCCGAGCACCAATAGGGCAGCAAATGGGGTTTGCCCTTGAATCCGTAGATTCTGACCACAATTCCCTGCGTCAGTCTGAAAACGTCCCCGAGCTTCTGATTTATCAAAGCGCTCGTCATTTCTCTCGGGGGGCGAGGAATTTCGCTTTCACTGAAGACTGACATGACGAATCCCAGAAAGTTGATGTTGAACTTGTAGTAGGACCCTTTCCGGTATAAGTCATCCGTCCAGTTATAGACGGGCTGTGGTTCTCCCTTCTCGTTGACCTTCTTCAGGTTCAGGATCGGCATCAGGGAGTGCAAATGGTACAAACAAAGCCAGGCTAGAACGAGGTGAAACGAAAATCGGTAGACTGCCTCTTCTGGATTTTCACCAGGCTGGAATGAATGGCGTAAGCCAGCCAGTCTGCCCAGTCGAAAGAGATGGGACGCTTCCCACTTCTCTGTGCTGCCGGTTCGTAGGACTCTCCACATAGGAGACATTCTGCCAGCGCTAGCTGGTACGGCTGTACCAGCTCATCAGAGTCGCAGCCAAGAATAGATGCCAAAATGATGTACAAGTACTTGTTCTGGAATTGTGCCAAGGGCATGGGGCCGGTTGGCCACTGTCCGGTACAAGCGGGGCGTTCAGCTCTGAATTGAGGAAATCCCTCATCCGTTTTGTTTGCGTGAAACGTCCCGTCTGCTCGCCCAAATTTATCTTTCTGAGAATGGCGCTGGAGTCATACTCCAACCCTGGGGCGAAGGCTGGCTGGACAGTCTCCCTGCGCAGTGTGAACAAGGGTTTACCGCTGGAGCTGCAAATTTGCCGGGTAGTCTGGTGCCGTAGTGTCGACAATTAGGTCTACCGGTTCCGGGCATTGGTGGACGGGAGGGCACAAGAATCTGAACAGATTGGATTTGTACGCCGCTCCGAAATGGTGGGAGGGCGAAACTTTGTCGGCCCAACTCTCCACATTTGCCCGCAGCTTCGTCAGGCTCATAGAAAAAGAGCCGTCCTTGTATCCCGACAAGTAATTTACCGGAGGTGGTGGGGCTTGCCCACGCTGTACTTTTTCGTCCGGGACTTTGACTTTCTCTCTGGCGGGGTTTCACTTCGAAACGCCCGGCCGCGGTAAATCCTTTGGTTCGCCACTTTTGCTTGGACTGCGCCGACAACGGCATCTTTCCTCTGTCCATCTCTCCGAATCAGCAATAATTGCAAGTTCAAGGCGTCTGCAGATTTAGTCACGGGAATAATTTGCCTTGTCAGAGGAATAATGTGCATAGTCTGGAATGTTTGAAAACATCTGACCCCCTTTTCTAGATAAAGACAGCGCCATTAATGCCGCGCAGGAGGAGGTAGGTCGGCTGAGTTAAGGCTCTTTGGTGGCTGCGCAGGAGAATGTTTGGAAAAAGCGCGCTCCGGCAGACGTGCCATGCTCTTTTGCTTGCACTTTCGTTGAGGAACGTGCAATCATTAATTCTGTCTTGGACGCTGCGCCATGGCTGACGTCACTGCCGCAATCCGGGCACACTGCTCAAGAAAGAATCATTGGTGCGGAAACCCACTTTGGAACGGTCGCAACGCGCCTTGGGCCCAGCTTGGGACCTTTTTTGAATATTTTATTCATTTTTTAAACCTTCACGCAAGCTGGCTCAGAAAACGAGGCGCAGTCGGGCTTCGCCCGAAGTTGGGCGCGGCCCGACTTCGCCGGCGAAGTCGGACTTCGCCCGAATTTCGGGCGAAGTTCGAACTTCGCGCGAAGTGCGCGTTGCACTGTTCCTTTTTCTTTTCTTCGCTGCGCTCAAGGATTGAGCGCGGTCTGGTTTCTTTGCGACCTTTGGAGCTTTGGCCACCTAACACTTTTGGCTCCCTTAGGCGGGGCTGCGCAGTGCGTACGTTGAGGCGGGTTCGGACTTCGCCCGAAGTTCGGGCGAAGTGCTGACCCGCGAGTTCGCACTCGCGAAGTTCCCTCCTCGCGCGGAAGTTGCGCGATGCGGACTTCGCGCGGAAGCCGGCCGAAGTCGGACTTCGCGCGCGAAGTCGGTCTTCGCTCAAAGCTGAGCGAAGCCTGTCCTTCGTGTGCCTTAGCATTTTTTTCTTAATCAAGCTTCGCACTTGGCTGGCCCGAAGCCCGACTTCGCTGCGAAGTCGGGCTTCGGCCAACACTTAGACGATTTTTTGCCTTTTTTCCTTTTTTCTTCTTTCTTTGCTTCCTCCTTTGCACAGCCGAACTTCGCCCTTCCTGAGGGGCGACGACGGACTTCGCTGCGAAGTCCGTCTTTCTCTCCCGTGCCGCAGTTAAGCTCAAATAATAAAAAATAAAATTAAAAGCTGAAAACTGGAAACTGTACATGCTGGGGAATGAAAGAGCATAAGGGAAATTTTTTACAAGGAAGGGCCACTCGGGCACCTTCGACGGCGGTAAATTTTTAAGTGGAACCCGTTGACGGGGGATAGGCAGGAGCTGACCCTCCATATCCCGAAGCACATAGGCATTAAACTGGTTCACCCGGGCAATCTGATAAGGGCCCTCCCGAGAGAGCATCAAACTTCCCGTGATTACCCGGCTTTGCTTTATATGAGTCCCACTTCAGCACTAGGTCCCCGATTTCGAAAACTCGGGCAGTGGTGCCTTTGGCAAACCAGCCTTGAGTGGCTGCAATGTGATCAGTGAAGGCCTGGTATGCACTTTCTCTGTCTTCTTCCAACTGCAGGAGTTGGCACAGTCTGTCGTCCACCGGGTCTCCGCTGCTCCTGTCTTCGTCAATCATCCACAGGGCAGGGATCTCAATGTGTGATGGCATGACAGCCTCTTTGCCATAGACGAGCGCATAGGGGGACGTTTTGAGGGATTTCTTGAACGCAACTCTGTCCGCCCACGGCGCCCGGTTCAGGAGCAAGTGCCAAGTCCGCTTGTTTATGTCAATGGTCCTCCGGATGATTTTCAGGAGGTTCTTGTTAGTGGACTCGGCAAGGCCATTCCCCTGCGGGTAGTAGTTAGAAGACATCTTGTGATAGATGCCAAGTGCGCCGGTGTACTCCGTGAGTACAGTGCCTACAAATCCCGGACCGTTGTCTGTCACAATCGACTCTGGAACCCCGAAGCGGGTAATCAGGCTCTCAATGAACCTGATGACCGTTTCTTGGTCTGCGTTCTTGGTCGGGATTGCCTCCGTCCACCGTGTAAAATAGTCAGTAGCTGTAAGAATAAACTTGTGGCCGGCAGAGGAGTTAGGAGAAATCACCCCAATGAAGTCTAGACCCCATTCTTTGGAACGGAGTCTCGGCCTGAATCGGTTGAAGGGGCAGGGGTGCTTTTCTGTTTCGGCCAGCAAACCTCTGGCATTGATCACATTTAGAGCAGACCGCATGCGCGTCTGCGAACAAAGTGGGCCAATAGTACCCGGCCCTTATTATTTTTAAGGCCGTTGGCCTTGAAGAATGGTGACCCCCAGGCATCCCGGAATGAAATTCTCCGAGGACCCTAGGCTGGTCGGATTTTATGACGCACCGCAACAGGATGCCGTCGATGTTTTTGAAGTAAAGCCCCTCGGGGCGAAGAGTGTACTTGAGTGCACCTAGCCGAAATCTCCTTCGTTGTGAGGCGTTCAGGTGATCGGGACATCTTCCGGTGCAGAAGTATCTCACCAGTTCATCTGTCCAATCACTCCCCTCCGATAAGGAGTCGGCTAGGTAGATGCGTGTCGCTGTGTCCTCCCACTTACGGGCGGAGATGCCGGCTACAGCGCTTCGGGCCAATTCATGACACAAGGCTCGGCCTCTGATAAGCTTGGTGGGCCGCACTTCAATGTCAAACTCCTGGATCTTGGCAATCCATCCCGCTCTCTTGTGACCCGGTTCTCCTTGCAAGATGAAGCTTCGAACATCCGGGTGAATCACAAAGACAGTGGTCTTGCTCTGGGAGACAAAGTGCCTGAACTTTCGAAGGGACTTCATGACGGCATGAACCTGCCGCTCTATAAAATTGTACTTTTCTTCATGCGGCAGAATCACTTGGTTGAGGAATGCTATGGGGCGCTCCTCACCATCGTCTCCCTTCTGAGTTAGGACTGCAGCGTAACTTTCGGGTTCTCCCACTGCATACAGGATGAAGTCTCTGGAGTAGTCCGGGTTTGTCAACACCGGAGCTTGTGCAATTCGGGCCTTGATTTCCTCGAAGGCTTGCTCTCTCTCATCAGTCCATTCGTAAAGTGTATCTTTCTTCAGTAGTTCGGCCATAGGCTTGATCACCTGTGCGAAGTCCGGAATGAACTTCCGCACGAAGTTAATCTGACCGAAGAAGGACTGCAGCCCTTTTTTGTCGATGGGGGCTGGCAAGCGAACGAGGGCCTCTGCTCTGTCAGGGTCAATGGCGAGGCCTTCCTCGGAGATGACATGTCCCAGCAGCTTTCCTTCCTTTACCGCGAAGACAGACTTCTTCGGGTTTATAGAAATGCCGAATTCTCGACAACTCTCAAATATTTGCCGTAGGTGCGAAACATGATCTCCTCGTTGGTGAGAGAAAACGGTCATGTCATCAAGGTAGATGACAATAATCTTATTGAGCAGCTCTCGGAAGGCCAAGTCCATGGCCCTTTGGAACGTGGCACCAGCATTGGATAAGCCAAACGGCATGCGGCGATAGGCGAACGTCCCCCACTTGGTGGTAAACGCCGTCTTATCCTTGGTCTTCGTCTTTGACCCAAATCTGGTTGTAGCCGGAAAATCCATCTAAAAGTGAAAATCTGTGGGCTCCAGCAACGATATGTAGGATCTGGTCGATTTGGGGAAGCGGATAGTGGTCCCGGAGGGAAGCCTGGTTTAGGTTTATGAAGTCGACACAGAGACGAATGTCGCCATTCTTTTTCCTCACGGGCACCAAATTCGCGACCCGGGATGAATGTTTGATGGGGTAGATGATCTTGGCCTCCGGCATCTTCAAGAGCTCGGTCTTCATCATGGCCTCAATCTTTGGATTCACGGCCCTACGCTTACGTCGGAATGGCTTGGCGCCATCCTCTAGCTCAATAGTATCTTTGGATGACGGTTACTGTCATACCCCCTCAAATCCTCGTAGCACCGGGCCACGATGTCGGGGAACTCCTGGCACGGTGATCGATCTGCTCCGATTCCTCCGACGTGCGATCTGTTCCGACCTTGATGGTTTTACCGAGGTTCAAGTTCCAGGTCGGCATCTTGCCTCGGGTCTACTTTGATCTGTGGGATATTGCTCTGTCATTACGATCAAAGAGACTTTCTAATGTAATCGAGTCCTTTTGGGACGTGATTATTCCATAGCTGTATCAACCCCTCATATTGCTCGTCATCGGGGTCTCTACCTTCGATTACACACACTTCGTTAACCGGGAATGTGACGATCTCCTCGTCATGGCCGAACACTGCCGGTGGGTGTCCTTATCGAGCACGAAGGCACTGTAGACGGTGCGAACCGGCTTCGGTTTACGGACAACGTCTTCGGCGGAACGTACACGGCTCCAACAGACGCCAGAATATCAGCGTGCTTGTTTTTCTCACGCGATATTGCTTTGACATTCAATGAGTCGAATGACTCCATCAGGTCCCACACCCGATTGCGGTACGCTCTAAGATAGTGTTGTTTGGATGCGCACTTCTCCGTAACTTGGTGACACACCAGCTCTGAATCTCCGAAAATCTGTAGGTGCTTGATTCCGAGCCTCTCCGCCTTTCGCAAACCCAAGCACAGGGCTTCGTATTCCGCCGAGTTGTTAGTGCGGCTCCGAGGCCAACTTTGTAGGCATAGTCCTTACGGATTCCGGTTGGAGAAACCGGGAGTACCCCTGCA
This sequence comes from Wollemia nobilis, assembly GCA_028583015.1. Lineage (NCBI taxonomy): Eukaryota > Viridiplantae > Streptophyta > Pinopsida > Araucariales > Araucariaceae > Wollemia > Wollemia nobilis. The sequence goes on from JAQPPZ010003212.1 coordinate 5,725,245, forward strand.
CCGGCGCCATTCTTACATCGCGCGCCGTCAAAGAAAAGCTTCCACAGCTCGCAGCTAACATGTCAAGCCTCTCGGGCTGTACAATGGAGTAACAACCCTGCTCTGTCCCGATTACGGCATTAAAGTCCCGCAACGAGAACTCATCTTCGAGCTGTAGCACTTCGAGGGCTTGCTCAGTCAGCTCCACTTGTCACCAGCTCTTCCTTCGACAAGCTGGACCATGCGGTCCATCTCTCCTCCGGGTATCTTGTCTACTAGGAAGGGGAAAGGCTTCTCATTAAAAATTTTCGGTCTCCTTCCTTTGAAGGGCACTTCCATGTGTGAGTAGTCTAGAGACAGGTACCCGCCCAACTTCGCAGTGAACTCCCGAGAGAGACACATGCCAAAGTAAGGCTCTAGGTCAACAACCACGACCTCTTGGATGACTACGATGTCGAGAGCCTTGTGCAGTCGGATAGGGATGTCCTTTATGACACCGTCTTAACAAGGGTGTCGTCTAATTGCAGCACGCCTTGGCTACTCTGTGTGTATTCCATCCCGATCTCATCGCGAGACGGCCTTCGGCATCACGGTCGAGGAAGCACCGAGAATCCACCATGCGGTTGTGAACTATGTGCCCTTGCATCCGTAAAGACGGATAAAAGGGTGGCGGTCTGTTCTTCCCGGTGGCGGAGGCTGTCAAAGGTTGAACCAGGACAGCGGGCTGCATCTGCTTGCCGCTCTTCATGTTCTTCGGTGATTCTTGCAGCGGATCTACCTGGCCTGGGAGCAGAAGAGCATCGTACATGCTGATTCTAGCAGGTGTTCTTTTCAACTCGTCTACAATGCTGTAGCCCGAGGTACTAGCTCCTTCTGCTTGTTTTGCCGGCTCATACTTCGTCCGATACTGCTGGGTGGCCTCAACTCGTTGTCTCTTGGTCAGAGACGGGTACTTCAGCTTCTCCTGGGCTTGTTCTTTGGTTTCAGCTGGAGGCTGAAGTACCGGAGCCTTAGCCGGAGTTGGGGCCTTTGTCTGGAGGTTTGGCTGGAGCAGCGGCGGCCTTTGCTGGGAGAAGGCTTGACTGGAGCTTTATCTTTGGATGCCTTCTCCTGGGCTGTGTAGGGCCACAGCCGCTTGTATGGTGGCAGCCCGCCGGGCTGCGGTTTTTCTCTTCTCGCGTAGACTTGCAAAGGCTTGGCCGCATCTGCGGCTTTCTTTTCTTCCTTGGCGGGCGGCACTAGATTCTCTTCGGGGAGGGCGAAGTTGGCCTCGCCGTCCAAGATCATGTACAGTTCATCATCTTCTATAGCGCTGCCGGCCAAGGTCTGGATGTAGTCTTTGGTGCAAAGTGCAGTCTTCCTCCGAATGCGGGTCATTGCACGTAGTGCACCAGTTAACCTGGTCGGGAGGACCAGGCGGGTCTTCTATAGCAGCATTTCTCGGAGGCGGACGCCTCTGCGGCTGGTTTTCCGGGGCTTTGTCTTTTGTTAGCGCCGGGGGCGCATATGGCCTCCTAGGAGCGAGGTCCATCTGGGCCTGCTTCTTCTTCATAGCGGTCATGTCATTGGACATGGCATGGTATCCGGAGGCCAAAGCCCGCACTTCTTGTAGAATCGTGTTACGGATGCTTGCTTGTCGGGAGGCGGCAAGCTGTGCCGGTGGAGGCAATGCGGCCAATGGAGGAGGGTTAGAATAAGATGCGTACTTGTGGAGGAGCGGGAAGTGCTTGGAAAATGCGGAGCGGGAGGCGGCGGGTGAGGGTAATGCATTTGAGGCGGGCCGTAAGGAGTTACGACCGGCGCCGGATTCCACTGCTGCTTGGGGTTGCTTGCCACGATGTGGACGGCGAACCGCCGGAAGCAGAAGGATACTGGGATCTAGGGAAGTCGGGATGAATGGGTTCCTGCACCCCGGACGGGAGTCTGCCGATGGAGATAATGTCAGCTTCAGCTTGCTGGGCAGCCTCGTACAGCGCAGGAAACTCGTCAATTCTGGCGATCTTCGGCGACAGGCATATGTCTGAGTTGAAGGATCTCAGATAGTAGTGAGCAGCCATGCCGGTTGAAGGCCGAAGTTCGCGAGGTACCCGTTTCCAGGATCTCGCAAACCTGATGTTAAAATCAGACACCTCCTCTTGAGGATGTCTCTGGATAGCTTGGAGCCGATGCGGTAGAGAAGTAGGGTCAGCGGACTCGTTGCATCCTTTTACGAGCCTCCGGGCAAGCTGGGGCCACCCTGTGATGGATCCCTACGGCGGCGATCTCCACCGGTAGAGAAGCTTTCCCCTCGGGGAAAGGGCCGGCGACGGGTCTTCACACTTTCATCGGTGATAGTATGCAATGCGGCCAGGGCAAGGATGTCCTGGATGTGCTCGTACGCCGTCTTACCGTAGCCGTCGTATGTGGGAATAGACTTTAAAGCGGCGGGGGGCACAGCTTGCTGTCCGACCAGGGCCAAGGGCCCCGTAGAGTCCACCGCCGGGAAGAGATCATCGTCATTCGGCTGTTGGGCAGCCATTTCTTCTTCTTCTTCTTCTCCGCCGTCGGTTGTGTACTCAGTGTCGGTACTTTCCGAGGATGCAGGATCTTCTTCTTCCTCGGCCTCTTCTATTTCGTACTCGGCTCCTCCGACTTCAGCTTCGGCCTCTTCTTGGATCTCAGCCTCGGCTTCGTCGAAGCGAGCTCGCGGATCAGCCCGGCTGGGAATCTCGCCTCGAGCGTTGATGTCCGGTTCGTAGAACTCGGGCGGGCTTCTTGGATCCCTTGCTTGCCACCTTCTCGTGTGCATGAAGGTGCTGGGACCGGTCTTCTAGACTCAGAGGATTTGTTCGTGCAGAGTCGCCAGGTGTTCAGATTTGGAACAACAATGAAGCGAACACCGGTGCTTCAATTATGTCGGGGGTGAGAAACTTCCTTGTCTCACCGGGTGCTCGAGAAACACTTGTCGGCGCCGGGTGGAGGCGATCAGAAAATCTCTCTTCAAACGTGGGACCAGGGTCCCACAGGCGTGCCAGAGAAACTGTTGGTTACGAATCTGCCATGAGGAAAGGATTTTGGGTTAATGCGCCCAGATTCGCCCACCAGCATGAAAGGCCGGAAGGAAGAGATGCCTTCAGAGCCAATCTCCGGAGAAGGCCGGCTCCTTTTTGGGGGTTTATGATTTAAGCTAAGAGTACAGGAAAGAGATAAATGTACAGAAAGAATTTACAAATATATTCAGAGGTTGGTGGGGGGAACTAACAGTACGGGAACACACCAATTACCGCTACTTACTGCATTATAAACACAAAGCATGACTAGGAACTGCAAAATCTATGTGTACTTCCGATACCTAAGCAGTGTATGCACAGCTTCAATGATCCCCTAACAGACATTCCCTACAAGGAACTAACAGTACGGCAATGCATCAATCACCAGATACGTACACTGACATGGGTAGAAAGTAAACCTAGAGATATCAGAGCCAGGTATATGTGTTTATGTAGAGAATTTAACCGCACAGCTTCAATGGCTCCCTAACAGACATTCCCTACAAGGAACTAACGATACGGCAGCGCACCAATCACCGAGATACGGACCAGCAACAAAACACACAAGCTGATGGAGCTGCTACCACATCTATTCTATGTATCCTTTTAATTCATGAAGTACGGAGGGTGCTTTAAACAAGCAATGCTAGAGGCACATGATCATCAAATGCTGAAATGAATCAACGAGCCATGACACGAGGTTAGCCTAAGGCATGAATATAAAGAAAGGCAGCATAAAAAACAGAAGCAGCAGAACAGAACCAGGCATACAGATTATATTCATAAGCAGAAGCACGGTTACAATGGGCACAGTAGTTCCCTAACAGACATTCCCCTTCCACCCTTTACAATGAATTCATGGTGGGCTTTTATAGCCCGAGTCCCTCCCGATTACATTAATGGGCACAAGGTCCCGATCAAACATAAGGCGACAAAAGCGGCGAAAGAGCTGCAAATGCTGACCTTTTGTCGGACCGGATGTACCCGCGGCATGGTCTTCCTGGAAGGCTGGACGGCTACATGGCGGTGTGTTGGGCGAGAACTCCTCTACGGCGAGTGATGCGGGTAGGCTGGAGCGGGTAAAACCTCGGATCAGCTTTAAATGAGGCTGCGGCGCGAGCAATGCAGCCCATGCTTGTCCTTTTGCTCGGCACGTTTCGGCTCTAATCCCGAAGGCTGGACACTTGTCGGATGATGGATGATCGTTGTGTGACACGTGTCTGCCTTGGAAGGCAGTTCGTCCAACTTCGCTTGGGATCAGAGCGTCTCGGGTTGCGCGGGCAGAAAACAGTGCAGTCGGGAAGGCCTTCATGCCTTGGTCAAATTCTGGGTTTGTTCCCCTACTGCGCACCTGTCAAGGGCGCACTCCGACTTCGTTGCGAAGTCGGGCTACGCACAGGTGGAAACTGGTGTCTGCCGCCGTACGGACTCTGCTCCGGCCTTTTGTCATCTTCTGTCAGCCTGCCAGCCTGTCAATCTGCCAGTTGCAAGGTGCGCCCAGAAAGTGGGGCGAAGTCAGACTTCGCACCAAAGCTGGCGAAGTGCGCACTCGCACCAGGCGAATCGCCCACGTGCGCATCGCACCAAGCGGGCGAAGTGCGAACTTCGCACCAACACTTAGCCATTTTTCGGGTAACTTGCTTGGAAAGTTGAAAAATCAACTGGGGACTCCAAGAAAGGGGGGAAAGAAAGAGAATGCGGGAAAGAAAAGGAAAGGGAGAGGAGAAGGAAGGAAAATAGGGGAAGAGGGAAAAGGAAGAGCAGCACTGTTACAACACTGAAGACATTGCACCCCGTGCAAAATGTGACAACATGACCAAATATTTCATGGGTTATTTTGTGGAAGAACCATATCTGTAATTGTGGATGCCAATATTAATTTTTCAAGAGAACCAAAAGTATCGGTATAAGTTTTACAAGGACAATCAACAAGCATCCTCCGGTTTTAAATCCATGTTTCATTTCATTATAGAGCAATTTAAATCCAATTAAGTGTATGATAGCATATGCTTAAAGGTCCTTAACACTTCCATGTGAGATAAAATAAATTAATTCCCAAAGTTTTCAGATCCTTTTCAATATACCATATCCCTGGATATCAAAATCAGAAGCATTGCAAATCATATGCCGAAGAGGAAAGGGTACTACATATCAAAGATGTTATTTTCTGGTAAAGCTGACACCTAATTTTAAAACCTACAAAATTTCTTCATCTATGATGACTCTAACTATCATTTCATATTCCCATGCACCAATGCAGCAATTCTCAAATAGAATACTGATCATCCTCAAAACAATTCTCCGAGTGTAATGACTCTTCCCTATCAGGTTCAGAATTCTGCTCTTCAGAAGTTGACTCCGAAGTTACACTTGCTTGTTCTTCCACTCTTTTTTGATCATGTATAGGATCCATGGCTACCCTTGTGTGTCCCAACTAAATAGTGATGATATCCTTGTTCTACTTGTGCAAAGGCTTAACTTGTTTCATCCATAGTCTGCACAATATGGCATTATAATTACAGAATTCACCTTTCATCTTAGAAACCATAGAAGACTATAGATAGTACCTGTTGGTCACAAATCTGCCACACGAAAGGATTTTGGGATGTATACGCGCCCTAGACCTGGACCAACATTGAAAGGCCGGAGGGAAGAGATGCCCTCCGTGCCAATCTCCGGAGAAAGGCCGGCTCCTGTACTAAACTACTGGGGGTTTTAAGATAAGAGTGCAGGAAAGTAATAAAAAAGAGGATAGGGGAAGAAATGTGAATGATTTAGTGGGAAAGAACCAGCAGCACGATTGCTAGCTAATACCTTGAAGTAGCAGCAATAAATACAAAGAATAAAACATGAATAAACACCACGCTAACTTCCCTATGTATCCTCTGGAAGAGTTCCAAGATTCAACTATTTTCCTACGCCTAAATCCAGATTTCAGAATTATAGCAATTAGGAAAATATATGAATGTAGCAGAAACCACTAACCACAGGCAGCATATAAAAAATTTAACGCAGTATTTTCTCCCCTATGTATCCTTCAGGAGAATTCCAGGGTCCAATCCCCAATCACACACCTAAATCCAGGATGCAGAATTACAGTATGCAAATGAAGAAATGGAATAACAGAAATAATCACAGAAGGCAGCATACAAGAGAGAAATTGAGCCCGAAGTATTTTATATCAATTGCAAAAATCAAGTTACAGCAGCTATCTAGCAAAAGTCCCACCCCCCCCCTTTTCATTACAATACGTGGGTTTTTATAGAGGACCCGACCCTCTGAGCCATCAATGCGCTGGCTTTAAAAGTACGCCCTCGGCCGTCTAAAAAATCCGCGCCTGTCCCCTTCTGCTACTGAGGTTTCACATCCATTTCCACAATTAGCAACCATGGCCGCATCAGCTGGGGAAATTTGCATTTATGAGCCGTCTGACCTATCCTAGGTTTCTCCGGGTGAGGTGCTCGAGTGGATTTACAAGTTGCCCTGGATTTTTTTCTGCAACTGATAGCTTTTTTCCTATTGCCACAAAATGGGCATCGGGTCTTTCGGTCAAGAAAAAATGCATTTATGAAACACTCAAATGCCTTGGAAAAATACCCGGCCTTGGGATGTGTGCCCTTGAAGAAAGCACCCCTCGTTGGTTGAGCCCTAGAGGGAGCTTCGCCAAATTCTAGTTCGGGGCTTTGCTTCGCAACAGGTGTGGGCTGAAGTGGGGATGATAATCATGTATGAATGCTTCGCCCGAAGGGGCCCTTAAAAACGGCTTCGCAAAGATCTTATGCCGAAGCAGATGGCCTCTAGCTTTTTATCACTTCGCCAGGGATGTAGGCTGAATGCCGCTTCGCTAAAGATTTTGTCCGAAGCGATGGATGATTGCCAACGGACTACAAACTACTTCGCCGCGAACCAACTCAAAACAGTTGTTCGGAAAGGTTTCGGCCGAAGCTAATTCCTGCCTTAGAATATTTCTTTAGCTTTTCGAGGGAAGCAAGGCCTTGGATGGGGAAGCTTCGCACAAGAGGTGGCCGAAGTAGATGCTTTGCAGTGGCTTGGGGCGAAGCAGAATTCACCGGAGAAATGGTTCGCCAGAGGAGGGGCCGAAGTGGGTGCTTCGCTAAAATTTTAGCGAAGCCCTTTCACACACTTAGAAAATTTTAGCTATTTGCTCTTGCCGCTTCGCAAAATTTCTGCCCAAAGTGACTGTTTTGGTAGCTTCACCAGCGAAGCTCCTTCTATGCCTTAGAAAATTTTTGGGCTTCTATCTGGGCTCTCCTATTTTTCCTTTGCTAGGCTGTCGAAGCTTTTTGTCCTGGTTAACTCTGTGGGCGAAGTTCTTGCATACATGGATTATTTACAAAGGGGGGCAAAAATGGCAGCCAAAATTGTTGTAATGCTGTTAAAAACAAGAAAACAAATTCATGGAAAAAAAAAGAAAATTCTTTACAAAATTTCAATTTTCACTACCCCTTCAAGCAATGTGACAGAATTGTCAACATTCCTGGTGGCTTGCGGGGCAACGAGCTCGCCTCGGTGCAAGGACCCTCAGCCTTTACCCGTTGGGCCAGAGTTGCCTCCAGACCCTTCTCCTGTCTGCTTTTCTTCCTCTGAGAGTGCCTCTGCAGCTACCTCTTTTCTTTTTTCCTTTTCTTCTCCTGCGGCTGCTTGTTCTAGTTGTGGCGACGGGGGAAGGCGATCATGGATGCGTTCCATAGTTCGGCAAACATGGGCCCAAGCACCCTTCTGAAAGGGTTCACGATCTTGCAACGCCTTAACAAGAATATGGAACCGATCAATTTGCCCTATGTCAGCATATTTGGCTCTTACACTCAAATCATTCAAACAAGCTGCAATTCGGCATTACTAAAAATGAAATCCATGACTTGCCTTTCCGTGACTGGCTCCTTCCAGTCATCTATTTCTGAAACATCCTTTTCAAATCTGAGCCAAGCTGGTTTGAGTTCTTTTTTGGTTAAAAGGTTCCCGTCATCGTCGGTGAAACTTGGGAAACCCAATGCTGAGAGATCCTGGAAATATCCCTGTGAAGTGCATTGCTCCTGCTTGAACATGTCCATGAGATTTTTAGCCTTCTGAGCTTTCCTCACCTTGGAGAAGAAGGAGCGGACCGTGGCCTGGACAGTGGACCAATCTCTTGTTGTCCGACTCATGGCAGTCACCTGTAAATCCTGGTACTTAATGCTCTGTACCTCAAAGGCCAAATCGATTCGGCTTCTTATTTCCTGTATTATTTCATCAACTATAGGTCCCTTTTGTGCAGCAACATACTGGGCTTCTGTAATATAAGATAATATTGACAGGGCGCTGGAGACCCGGGATCTGAAGTTTTTAAGCAAGTGCGAACGGATGTCCTTAATTCTGCCCCTATCGAACTGTTCCAAGTTCTCTTTCTCGTACAACTGCTGCTGCATCTGCAGGATTCGAACCTCAAATTCCTTGGCCTTTACTTCAGATTCGGCCTGTATCTTGCTTTGATTTCCTGCTGCGACTTGCAGTTGATCTATTTGTTGTTTCAGGGCATCCATCTCTTTCTTTACCTACTCGCACTGCTTTTGAGCATCCTCAAGTTGCGAGCAAGTTCTGGCTAGATCCTCCTCTAGCTTGACGTTTGCGTTCTCTGCTTCATAACAGCGCTGGTTGGTAATCCTCGCGTGTGCGCGAAATGCTTCGATTCTCACATGCATGGATTCAAACTCATCATCTACATCCATATGCTCCAGGTCCTTGACCTTCTCTTGATATTCATAGTCAGCGAGGGTCATCTCATCTAGGGGCTTCTGGACCTTAGGTATCTTCTTTACTTTGTGGAGCTTCCCATTTTTCAAATCAAACACAGCGCATTTCTCTTCTTTTGCCAGAGACCGCCCCCTTCTTCTTCTTGCTTCCTTGAGCATTTTGTCAGTATTCTGACGGGCCTGGATTAATTTTTCTGCTAGAGGACGCTCTTTGATCTGATTGCGCTGCGAAGTCGGGTTGCGCCCCAACACTTAGCTGATTTTCTACTGCACTGCTTCCCAAGTGCGCCCAGGAAGAGGGGCGCACCCCGACTTCGCTGCGAAGTCGGGTTGCGCCCTGACACTTAGTCAAATTTCGCCTGTTTTTGTCTGCCTGCGCACTTCGCATTCCCTACTGCGCTCCAACCTGAGGGCGCACCCCGACTTCGCTGCGAAGTCGGGTTGCGCCCTGACACTTAGAAACTTTCAGGGAACACTTCTGTTCTGGAAACTTTACTGGGGGAAGAAGAGGGAGGAATGAAACTGCAAGGAAGAGGGAGAAAGGGAGAAATGAAGAAAGGGAAAAAGAGGAGGGGGGAGAGAGAGAGAGCAGCTCACTTACAGAAACTGAAAACATGGCACCCCATGCAAAATGTGGCAATAGTGACATGGAGTTCTGAGAAGCAAAACCCTTGGGGAGATGCACAACAAGAGCATTGGATTGCAATAGGTGAAGATGCCGCAAATTTGTTTGTTGATGCAGATGAAGGGCCATCTAATGGAATGTGCATAACAGACGTGAAGACAGGATGCAAAAATGCAAATGAAGACTATAGATCGAGGATTTGTAGACACAAAAACTTCAATCACAGACGCAAGATCTGCAAACACGGGGATTGTTGCCGCAAAAATTACTGACGGAGAATCTGCAGTCAAAGAAGTTGAAGTTAGCCGTCAAGTTGACAGCAGAACAACAGTCAACCATCTGAAGCACCAGAAGCAATCAGTCATCCGTCTGAGGAAATCAGTCATCAGTCCAAAGCATCTGAAGCAATCAGTCATCCGTCTGAGGAAATCAATCAAGCGTTAGACTGATTGGAAAAGTGCATTCAGCCGTCAGGATGATAGCATAACAACAGTCGGTCGTCAGACTGATGGCACAAGTGCAATCAGTTGTTAGGATGATGGCAGCAACGCAGTCAGTCGTCTGCATGATGGCAAAATAGGTGTCGATGAGAAGTTGCATGCCGATGCAGAATGGTAAGCAAGACACGAGTCTGACATCAGTGCAAAAGACAGAGGACATGTCCAACAGTGCAAAGATGGGAGTTTGACACTAAGGAAATTGCAGGTTAGTATGCTCGATGGGGAGCAAGACAAGAGTCCGACATCAAAACAACTGCAGGTTGGAATGTTTCATGGTATGAACGAGAGTACAACGGAAGAGCAATTGCAAGGTGATGCACGTAAGGATTTGCATAAGGGAGAGATACGCAAACGATTGCAACCAATAACAGGCCAACCTATCAAACTGAAGGCCAATTTGGGCATATCGTGTAAGTGTCCATTGTTTCATGGAGAATCAAGAGAAGACCCAGTAAGGCATTGGAGAATTTGTCGCATGATGTGGAACACGACTAGACAAAACAATGAGGCAGATTGGAGGTGGTTGTTTCTTGCAACATTTCATGGATTCGCAATAGACTGGTACATGAAATTCCCTGCAGACAAGTACTAGACATGGGAGGAATTGCGCGATGCATTTTTGGAAGAATTTTGATTTTTTGACAATGACAATGCAGTCATTGCTGAAATCTATGGCCTGAAACTGGGTGAGAACGAGTCTGCTCATTCCTATAATAGGAAGTTGAGTGGCTTGTTTAACCATTTGGAGAAAGACCAATCAGACGCATTGAAGAAGAGATGGTTCATTGATGGACTTCTTCCTACATATCGGAAGAAAATGAGCATGGTCCCTCCGACATCATACCAAGAGGCTCTGAAATACGCCTTGATTTGGGAAAGTGATGCAAAAACATCAAAGTATTGGCATCATGTTAATATTGATGAGAGTGATTTTGAGGATGAAAGTGATTCTGATATTGAGACTGATTCAGACATTGAGAGTGATGATTTTGGGGAGGAGAGTAGTTCATCGCTAAAGTATTGGGGTCGAGAAGTCAAGGAAGGAAGCGACTCCCAAGAGACGACTGATGACTCTGAGGACGAGTATGACTCAGAGAGTGCAAGATCATCACTACCGGTATATGCAACACCAAGGGAGATTGTACAAAGACAAGATACCACTAATGAACCAGTCTATAACAACCGTCAGAGAACTCGCAAACGAAGAATTCAGTATGATAGTGAGGGTAGACCTATTGTACAATGTTGGCAATACCAATTGTGGAGGCACTTTGCACGGGACTGTCAAAATGCTGCAAAGCGAGTTGAACCAGTGATTCATCAAGAGATTGACGAGTCGGAGAAGGTTATAGCCCTTGCCAGGAAGCAGCGATGGTGAAGCCAATTGCATTTGAGGAAGTGAACCTGGTTGAGATGGTGAACTTGATGAGTTTGATTCAAATTGAGCAAGTGAATCTGATTTCAATTGAGGACAAAGACTTTCTACAAGAAGTTGAAACATTTCAGGAGTTGCAAAGTGCCATCAGGAGGGTGATAGGATGACAAAGTGTAGTCAGACAGGTCACCAGATGGAAGAATGCAATCAGTCAAGTCACCAGAAGGAAAAATGCAATCAGTCCAGTCACCAAAAGGAAAAATGCAATCAGTCCAGTCACCAGACGGCAAAGTGCAGTCAGGAAGAAAGCCAAACGACAGGGCTTTGTCAAGAGGCTGGTCAGATGGATGAGGCTAGGACGGTTGGAGAATGCAGTCATATGGCAGAGGAGCCGTCATGCCTAGAGCCATCTAAGGAGGATCTTTTTCAGGAGTCGTCTGAGGAGAATCCGTCTAAGGAGAAGTCGTTTGAGGAGAATCCGTCTGAGGAGAAACCGTCTGAGGAAAGCTATCTGAGGAGTTGTCATGCCTGGAGTCGTCTGAAGTGGAGTTGTCTAAGGAGGATCCTTCTGAGGAGGAGACATCTGAGGACGATCCATTTGAGGAGACGTCTAAGGAGGATCCGAGGAGGAGTCGTCTGAGGAGTCTTGCCAGGAGCCGTTTGAAGTGGATCCGTCTGAGGAGGATCAGTCTAAGGAGAATCCATATAAGGAGGATCAATTTAAGGAGGATCAGTCTGAAGTGGATCCGTCTGAGGATTAGTCTAAGGAGGATCCATCTAAGGAGGATCAGTATGAGGAGGATCTGTCTGAGGAGAAGCCATTTGAGGAGGATCCGTCTGAGGTGGATCCGTCTAAACAGGAGCCATCATGCTTGGATCCCTCTGAGGAGGAGCCATCATGCCAGAAGCCATCTGAGGAGGAGTCGTCAGGACTAATCCGTCTAAAGCAATCCATCATCAGTCTGGAGCAATCCATCGGGAGGAACCCGTCATCCGTCAAGATGAATCCGTCAGAGCTCATCAATCATCCGTCAGGACTGATCCGTCCGAGCCCATCTGTCAGGACTAACCCATCATCCGTCAAGACCAATCCGTCTGAGCTCATCAGTCATCTGTCTGGGACAATCCATCAAGCCAATTAGTCTGGGACAATCCGTCTGAGACAATTCGTTAGGCTTCTCAATCCGTCATCAGTCATCCATCATAGTCTATCAGTCATCTATCATAAACTGATATGACATAGCCTAATCCATAAAATATTGAGCTGTCAAGGATTGTTGTCATGGATAGTGTTGTCATGGTTGTTCCCATCAGAGGACCTATTGTCAGAAAAGTATAAGAAAGTGTCTTCAACAATGTTGTCATCTAAGGCAGTGCAGTCAGAGGAGTTGCTGTCAGAAGCATTGTCTGACGAGGAAGATGTCCACCAAAGGCTAACAAGTAGTCAGTTGGATCAAGAAAATAGTGAATTAGAGTTGAGGGGAAGTTGTTTCAGTGGGTTAAGTGAAGCCTCCAAAAATGTTGACAAGGAGCAAAATTTAGTTCAAGCAGTGATTGGTTTCAGTGGTTTTGCCGTTGAGGTTTTGAGGCGTTGTCCCTTGACCCTGCAAGGGGGCTCCTACCCCCTTGACCCCCGACACAGATGCCGACGGGCCCTGCCGTCATGTTCATGATGTTGATGGCATTGCTCATGTTGATGATATGGCTAATTGCAACAAGTGAAGTGAACAATTAGAGCATAATGGTCATATTGATCCAGTCGATGTTACAATTGATTGCAGCAAGAGGAGTGCACAATCAGAGAACAAGGTATTGCACGAACCAATCTGAAGTGAAGTTTGTTGCCCAAGATGTATGGAACAGGAGAAAGCGGAAGGAGCATGACAAAAGATTCTATTACATTGTTTAGTGCTTCTATTCCCAGTGTTTAGCTCATGTGTCGTCGAGGACGCCGACCAGTTTAGAGGAGGGGATAGATGTAGACCAAAAAATTGATATGTCTGCACTTAGTAAATCAGTTTTGGTATTATATGTTATTTTGTAATTGTATGCAAAGTGTTTGATGAAATGTGCATACATATATTTAATAATGTTATAAAGTGGCAATGTAATATTTTATATAATAATGTAATGTTAAGTCATGTATGTCGACAAAATCATAAGTCATAAGCTAGTTTGTCCTGTAGTGGGAAATGTCATGTAAATGCAAGTTAAATGCATATGAAATGTAATTTAGGGAAATGATGAGGTGTCAGGTAGTTGGAGGGTAACTAATTTTTGGTTGTATAAATAAGCCCCCCTTCACTCATTCAGGAGGATGTTGAGGCATGGAGAGCATGTTGGTGGATTGATATGCAGGATGTTGGAGGAGCAGTGGTACGTAAGAGAGAATGTTGTTGCATATCTGCGTAGGGCATAATGCAATCAGGCTATGGATGCAGTTATGAAGAGGATTCTACATAGGGTTGCAAACTGCAATATTGTAATGCTGCACTGTATATGCCATTGTTAATATTAATCTGCTTAGATTTATTTGTTATCTGTCATTGCTGCTGCCATTGCTGTTGTTATTGCTGTCTTTTGTGCATTGTTATTGCTAATGACTGTAGATCTGTAGAATTATTTAAGTAGAAATGGAATTGTGTGTAAGCATGTTAAATTTCATTTCTACGGGACATTATTTGCTCATAAATCACTTTGCTTTTTATGTTGACCGTCAAGTGCTATTGTACGGTATACCTTATCAATAAGCCAACAATTCAAGGATGAGTTAGTAGGTGGCTCGTTATGTTGCAGGAGTTTTTTTTTTTAGTGGTGGTCAGATTGGGTAAGAAACATGTCATAGAAGATCAACCATCAAGGATTTACTTGAGAGAATCTGCAAAGGGAAGAGTGTCATATGAATTTTCGGACACTCATTTGTTTTCAGTCACTATACTGCGTTTGTGGTAAAAGTACGTTGGGGAATACTTCTCGACGAGTGAGATGTTGAAGGAGTTTTTGATAGTCGAGAAGAGGCAGATAATAATAAAGTTAGCACCATTCCAACTAATTGCTAGGTTGTTGTACAGGATCGAACCAGATGGGATTTTGCGGAGATGCATAATGGACGAGGATGTGAACGTAGCACTAAAGAAGGCTCAAGAAGGGTTGGTGGGAGGACATATGGGGCCAGATACAACCTAGAGGAGGGTGCTTCTAACAAGGCTATGGTGGCCCACCCTCTATCACAATGCGAAGTTTGTGACCACGTGCGATGCATGCCAACCAGACAGGAAGTTGTTGCAAAGGGACTTCATGCCATTGTACCCATCTTAGTCGCAAGAGTTGTTCAAACATTGGGGATTTGATTTTGTTGAACCATTAATGACCAACAAAAGAGGGTGCAGGTACATAGTTGTAGCAACTAAGTATATGACAAAGTGGGTAGAGATAGGAGTGTTGCTAGATAACTCCACAAAGAGCGTTGTGCAATTCTTACTATGAGCAAATCATTAAAAGGTTTGGAGTGATGCTTTAGTTGACTTTCGAGTTCAAAAGTTTGCATTCATCGTCAAGTCCGTACTATCCAAGGGCAAATAGGTAGGCAAAGGCAACGAACAAAGTCTTGGTCTCAATAATGTACAAGACTTATGGAATCAAGAATATTGACTAGGGGAAAAAATTTCAAAAATCCTATGGCCATATTGGATGACGTATAAGCCGATGACAAATCATATGCCATTCTAGTTGATGTACGGTCAAGAGGCAATAGTGGCAATCAAATTTTTGGTGCCAAGTTTGAGAGTGGCGGTGAAAAATTGACTTGGCAACTATGAGAGCCTAGAAGAGAGGCTAACAACACTCATCAAGCTGGATGAGGAGTGATGGCACAATGGGCCACAGAGGTTGCCCAATGTCAACACAAGCTTTTGCACAACAAGCATCTATGGAAGTTGAAGTTGAAGGCAAGTGACCTCATGTTGAAATGTAATGGCAAGAATGAGATCAAGCTAAGAAGTACAATGGCATGGACCCTTTCAAGGGGAAGATTTGTTGAATAACGACGTAGTCCGATTTAAGTGACTGGACAACATGCAATATCCTGAGATAGTCAATGGTTCAAAATTGAAGTTGTACAAGGTAGGGTGCAAGTGAACCTTGTTATCATGAACCATATGGAGAGGAGTCAAGTATAGGCAAGTTGACGGTCGCACTAAGTTAGTCTTCGGGATCCTTTGAGGGAATCTTGACACATGAAGTTGGAGAATGTAGCCACATGGGAGAAGGTAGTGCAAATGACACAAGTGACTCTAAAAGTAGCAAACTTGTGAAGCAGTCGGCATGGTTGTATGAACAAGAATCCGCAAGGAGTTAAGGGAATGACATGCAACCAACAATGGAGTAGGAGTTGTCGATGTTTGAATCCACTGAACATAGCAGTTTGCATGTACATGTTAGATTCTCTGATGCTAAAGAGGGACAAAGTTCATTTGGTGATGAGGATGTGTAGCGAACGGCAACAAGGCATGTCGAACAAGAAGAACCGCCAGAAGAACCTCGCGTAATGGAAAAGAATATGAAGGGATGAGCTTATTGGCAACCATTGGATGGGGACAACAAAGAATGTGTGAAGAAGCACAACAATTGCAAGAACGGAGAAAATAGTTGAATGTTCAGATTGGAGAATTGCAGAGACAACATGTGCAAGGTTTGATGCAACTACGACAAGATATGCAAGCAGCTGATAGAAGTAGATTCTCTGGATAAGGGACAAGTCTGGAGGATATTCCTAGAGGTGCATGAAAAACAAGCACATGTTGGGAAATGCTGAAAACCATGTGGTGGAAGCTAAATTTCTGGAAGAAGATTGCCAAGAGCACTAACTTGGCAAACAATGTAGGGTCAAGTAGATTTATGGTTTTGTCAAGCAAAATATTGACAAAAATTGAATCGAGAAAATGCATGAAGTGTCATGTGAACCTGTTCACAACACCAATGCACTTGAACAGGCATTACCAAATGGAAGAGCAGTTAATAGCAGCTTGTCGAGGGAAGAAAGTAGCAGTGTGTCTATGACAAGTCCCAGCAATGATGAGGAAGATTGGAGTACTGCCAACCCCAACTCTGACTTCAAAAGACTAATTAGGGAAGGAACACCAAGGACAGTGTTGAGAGTTGAAGTAATGATACACCCGCCAAGTAATAACAATTTGGTGCCAAGTGATGTTTTGTAGGAAGAACAAGAAAATGAGCTTGAGATCACATATGAAGATGAGGAAGAAATATCAAAATGGAGGATGAACAAATGACAAACTTGGGAAGCTAGACATAGTAGGAGTCCAGGCGGACGAAGGCGTAGGACAGGTCAAAATTTGACTAAGTGTTGGAAATATGGCATTGGGACAAGTACTGGTTGTCGTCATTGGACAACATTGAACTATTCCTTGGACAACGTTGAACTATTCCTTGGACAGTCTGAATGGGTTGTCAAGTCCATCAAAGTCCAAGCCATTTGGAGATCAAGCGAGGCCATCTAAGGATCATGATGACTCGTCTGGAGTTTGGGGTGAAGACATGACATTAAAACCAATTGCAGCCATATGGAGGATTTGGGTCATCTAGGGTTTGTGCCAATAGAGGTAGTCGTCAAATCGGCCCATCTACATGATGGCCAATTCAGCTATTGGCGCCCTAGACCATCCAGACCAAGGATGCATAGGATCATCTAAGCTCAAGTGTCAAACCCATTAGGAACTGGGCATGCACGCTTTGCTGGTGGGCCCGCCATGCACAAGGAGAAAGGAGTCATAGACACATAGGATGAAAACAACACCCAAAACAAGTAGTTGCATGGACAACAATTATTAGTGTTAAAGTGGTAGTTAAGGGAGTGGAGAAAAACTTGGCCTATGCAAGCCAAGTGTCCCCCTACCTTCTTCAACTTATACAAAGAGGTAAAGAGCACTCGCTCATTCTCACTCATAGGAGAGGCAAGGAGCAACAAGGAGGAGAAGCAAGTGGAGAGTGCACCAGTTAGCTAATTCATAACCAACTAGGTTACAGCCTAGGGCATGTACCAGGAAGTTTAGAAGGCAAACAAATCACATTCCACCATGCATAATTTTAAGGCAAACAAGGAGAAAGGTAGACAAGCTGCAAATGCATACATTGCACCAGAGCGTGGGAGCTAGGGCACATCTGCATTATAGCAGAACCAAGCATTTTGCTAAAAATCATTGCCCAACAACAAGAGGTTTTCAAATTTTTGTGCAAGTGAAGCATTTAAGGTAGAGGAATGCATCCATTGGGGAGGGAGCACGAGATTCAAACACTTGCCAGCAAAATCAGCTAGAGTTTCAAATGAAATTGTGTGCTAGCAGAAGAAACCAGCTCGCCAATAGTAGAAACATGGAAGAGGGAGGTGAAGGACATCCAAGAAAGGGCATGGTAACAAGGAAAAAGTATCTGGCAAAGGAGAATCTTGCAAGCGTAGTCAAAACGGCCATCCAAGGACTAGAGAAGGCCATTTGAGACTGAGAAAAGTTGTATAGACCATATGGAGTGTCGTCCGGAGCAAGGAGAGGGTTGTCTAGGAGAAGCGACACAAAGTTTGAGACAAAAGGAGGGCCATATGACTATTGAAGAGGGTCATCTGACTGAAGGAGTGCATTGTATGGACAAAAGAGAACTCCAATAGGGCCATTTCAAAAATGAGACGAGTTGTCTAACTACAAAAAAGGGTCATTTGAGAGCTAGGATAGGCCATCAAAGGAAGGAGGAAGGTTGTCTAATAGAGTTGGGCCATCAAAGAAGTCATACGGACCATCCAAATCGTTTGGAGCAAGGAGCACTATAGGTAAGCAAATTGATGACTGGAATTAGTTTTGTTAGTTGTGTTATTTTATAGATCATACGCAAAGTGTTTGATGAAATGTGCGTATGTATAATTAAGTGTTATAAAGTGGCAATGTGATATTTCATGTAATGTTAGTATGTACTATGTACAACAAAGTCATAAAGTGACTTTGGAAATTGATGCAGGAGCATCCAACAAAATTATCGGGGCCATAACTTCTCAACCGTAGCTCCGATTGATGTGAAATTTGATAGGGAGCTAGTTGGGAGAGTTCTAAACAAATATGACTCCCTAGAGTCCTATTGTCCAAAAAATCCAGTTTTTGGGGCCAAATTCCATCATCTAAAATTATTTACCTAGTTTTTTATGCTTTTTGAGCTGTTCGGAGGTTAATATCTCCTAATGTATTTAGAGTTAGGACTAAAAAACTTTATTTTTGGCTTGTCTATTGTAAGAGGGATGTGCACCCCAATTTTGGGCCCCATCCGACTCATTTCAGTTTTTAAGGTTTTTTTTGGCTATATAGCCACAGAATGAGGGTTTGTGAGGTAATATTTTCTAAGTTTTTGAATGAGAATTGGTTTGAGCAAGTTTGGTTCTCCATCAAGTGGTATTGACAAAGTTTGGCTCTCCATCAGAAATGAAACGTAAATGTAAGTTAATGCAAGTGAAATGTAATTTGGGAGAATGATGAGGTGTCAAGTAGTTAGAGGGTGCAACTAATTTCTAGTTGTATAAATATGACCCTTGCCTCATTCATTCATACGTAAGGTTGATGGAGGTATGTCGATGGTGGTGGAGTTGGCCGACGCATATGCTTGTATTGAAAGTTGTGGTGGCTGGTTGTTGTTGGCTGTAAATGATTGTTGGCACCGAAAGGAGAGTGCATTGTTGTTAATACAAATATGCTCATTCATTTATCATCTGCCATTGCTGTTGTTATTGTATGTTGCCTGTGTATTGTTATTATTAATTGTTGCAAATCTATAGATTTATATAAGTAGAAATGGAATTGAGTTTCAGTACGTTAAATTTCGTTTCTATGTTCTGGTGTTGTTGTCTCTATGACATTGGGTCTAGGAGGAAGAAGAGAAACCGAATACCTCAAGGAATGGACAAGGCGCGACAAGTGGTGGCTATAGGAATAACCGAGGTAGGCAATACTAAGGCAATTGGCAAGGAGGCTAGAGTCGATTGGAGTATGATTCAGATGGAAGACTAATCATACAATGTCGCAATTGCCAAGAATGGGGACACTTTGCAAAGAACTGTCCCAACCCTCAAGCATGAGGAGCAACAAGAAATAACATTTCACAAATGTGTCAATGGTGTGAACCAAGCAATCATAAGGAGGTGAATTGTTTGAAGAAGGCGAGTCAATTTTCTTGACTCACAGAATGTCAATTTTCTTGACATAGAAGAACCTCCTAAGGAACAAAAGCCAACGAAAAATAATGTGCTTGTTGTTACAAGGGGTCAGGCGAAAAAGGATCAATACCCCGAACCTGTCATAGAATAGGAAAGATGGCAGGAGGCACAAAAAGTGATAGAAGAAGAAGTTGAGAAAGCTAAGCGGGAACAATTGGAAAAGCAAAAGAAGTTAAAGAAGCCATTAGGCTTAGAAAAGAAAGTGTGAACTCAAGAACAGGCAGCACAAGTGTTGAACACAATGGTAAAAGTAAAAGTGGCGAGTTTGCTTAGCGTCGTACCAATGCTACATGCAGTTATAGGAGAAGAACTGCAGCAATGAAGAGTGATGGAGATGCAGATCCAGTCTGAGGAAGAAGTAAAGAGGAAGGATCAATTTATTGATCCGACAATATTGATTATCAATGTTGGGAAAAAGCCAGCATTAATTCATATTGAGATACTAGAGCAAAGTTGACACAACTTATTGTTGATGGTGGATCGAGTGTAAATGTGCTCCCAGAGAAGACGTGGAAAGAAATTGGGGTTCCATTTTTATGGTCGCCGAGTTTCAAGTTATACAACGCGGACCAATACAGTATTGAGATGAAAGGAGTCTTAACAGCTCAAAAGGTAAAGATTGCAGACCAGGAATTCATCATGGATTTCATTGTGATTACAATGCAAAAACTAGCATATGATGCATTGCTGGGAAGAGGATGGCTAAGGATGGCCAAAGTTAATCACAACTGGGAAAAAGATTGGCTGACATTCAAGAAAGGACAACATAAATATATGATTAATTTGAAGAATCAAATGGTCAATGAAGATTTAGCAACAACAGATAAGTCATGAAGTTCTTTAGATGAAGATAATTAGTACGAGCCAAATAAAGAAGGAATGTTGTACCTGGAGGAGTGCAGTGAAGATGAAAACCGAATGGACAATGAGACTTCTCCATTGGCAAATGGAGGAGTATGAAATATTTCAGCCCACCTACCTGTGTATTCAGACAGAAGAGACTAAGGAAACCCATGATGAAAAAGCTGAAAGCAGTAAGAAGAATGAAGAGGATGAAGAGAAATGGACATTCCCAACGATTTTTGCAGAATATACAATCGGTGATGCTGAAATTGATGCAAAACCAGAACACCTAGAAAATGTGGCAATAGCAAGGGACGATCCAGAGAACATAAAGTATGAAGAACCAAAGACAGTGAAAGTGAATTTGGGAACTAAAGAAGACCGTAAGATAATCCATTGTGGAGATAGCAGCTTTTAAAAAAATTCTACAATATAAGGACATCTTCGCATGGATGGACAAAGATTTGAAAGGGATACCTCTAGAGTTGTGTGTTCATAGAATTCAATTGATTCCAGGCGCCTTACTAGTAAGAAGGCCATATAGAATGAACCTAAAGTATGCAGCCCTAGTGAATGCAAAAATTGAAAAGATGTTAGATGTTGGCATAACCTTCAAAGTTACGGTGAGCGGATGGGTGTCACCGATTGTGATCACTTTGAAGAAAGAAGCAAATAGAATCTGCATTTGTGTCGACTTTAGGAGTCTTAATGCAGTAACAATAAAGGATCCCTTTTCGATTCCCTTCACTGATTCTATTTTGGAGGAGGTAGCTGGACACGAGATCTACTCATTTATGGATGTGTTTTTGGCTACAATCAGGTCAGCATTGCAGAAGAAGATAAGCTAAAGACAACATTCGTTGTAGAGAATGGCATTTATGCTTCTAATAAGATGTCATTCAGGCTGTGTAATGCCCTAGCCACATTTCAAAGAATTATTCTGTATATATTCGATCAGATGTCGACAGGAAAGTTCAAAGCCTTAGATGATTGGTTGATATATGGGAAAGTGAAGGAGCACTTGCCAGCATGGGAAAGAAAATTGTGAGAAGATTGCAGTAATTATGCAAAAAGAAATCCGGTCCTGATAGAAAAAACAATCTAAAGTGTTCCTTTCCAAGCCAAGATGACCTTCCACAAAACTAGTGTGTTTGAAATCTCCAAAGCACATAAAAACAAGTTGTGGAGTGTAATCAAGAGTCTATGATACTTTTTCTAATTTGACAGGTTTGATATCGATTATTTGTGGAAGCTGCCAAAACTACCATCATTCATATATCTCTACGGCAGCATTTATCAGATAAAATTGTAATGTCAAAGTCCCTTGGAGCATCATGTACTTAGTTTACTTGTTTCCTTTAAAACATTCCTAAACGTAACCACGACCATTATAATCATCTCCTCTCCCTCCCTCGCAGAAATATTTGAGACAGAAAGGAAGTTTTTAATTTAAAAAAAAAAAAAAAACCCTTGAAGAACACATAACTTACCTTCAAAGGGTGTCCGATCCATAACTGGAATATGCAAACATCTAACTTCAAAAAGCCTGCGCTCAAGTTCGAAAAGGAGTATATAATTTTGAAAATCACAACTTGGCATTACTGAATCCCAAAACTAATAATTGTAGAAGAAGCATCTGATGTATTCACATATCTTCGAAGGAAAACCTCAGCATATGTAGATATGGCTTTTCAGGTTTTATTTTCTTACTATGAGTTTAAAGGAACTTACAGTGCCAAATTCTGATGATGCAAGATAAGGCCCAGCCCAGTTCCATCTATCCCTGTGCACGTTTAACAATAAAGATTAGGAAGAGATCTCCCTCAAGCCGAAGAACGAAGATTGAAGTAAAAGAAACCAATCATTCAATCATATTCTTTCCTTAATAAACAAAAAGTTTGTCTTAGACTTTGCGAGATCTATTACAACCACAATGTTAAAGTAAGCGGTATCATCTTTCAATGAAAGATGACTCAAAAAAACTCGTCCCGTTTGAAATGGAGGCCGAACGTATTCATTGCATAATATACTCATATTTTCTATACCCTGTTTTGGAATCCTCATAGTTAATTATAATTATGTTTCAATTCAAGATATTTTCTATACCCTGTTTTGGAATCCTCCTAGTTAATTATAATTATGTTTCAGGTCCTTGAATATTTTGTATTTCCACTGACAGCTCTTGAATGAATGAACTCCAGCTTTGCGTTTCCTGCAGGAAACGCAGATAGAAGATAGAGCTCCTCTTCTTCATTTCAGTTCATACCAAAGAAGGCAGAAGAATGCATAGAGAAGGCAGTCGTATGCTTCATTTGCATTAATCAAACACTGCGGTTCTATTTCTAGCAAAACGTAGTTATGATGCAATTCTTTGAAAATAGAGAGGATACCTGGTAGGAAAAACAGGACAGGCGCATCCTTAGGAGGATTACTGCACTCCAGAGGGCAAAACCAGCGAGGAGGTCCATCGTTTTTTCCAAGAAAATCTTGTGACCTGTCCAGGTAATCCTTCACGCTTACGGCCTCGTACTTCTTTTCCTCCGTCAATCCCATAGGCGCCGATTTCTTGACTGGTTTACTTCTATACTTTTCTTTAGTCGCCCCATTTTTTGTTCCCAGAATAGTTGTTCCACGTGGAAAGGCGTCTCCATTTTTCGACAAGTCTCCGCCAGTTTCTTCAGCTTTATCTGGAGGTGGCAAGGTCGACTGATCTATTGCAAAGGTGGCAACGTTTCTGTTTGTGGAAGGTTTTCCAGTAAGACCAACAGTTGCTGCGCGTGATAATGAATTTTCATGATAAGTTCTACTACAGAAAGCTAATGAAGTCGATAAGGAATTTAAAGGTGGAGGTTGCGACTGCCATAGGCTATGTTTTAAGGGGGTGCAAACATGACAAATACCAGAGAAATGTCTATTTGTTGCCATTCTGGCAATTATTCCCCTTCCTTTAGTTTCACTCAGCAACCGCTTGAAGCAGCTCTAGTATGTTCCAGAGTTCAGACAAGTTTCGCTTTTGCAAGACACATGCTCCCGGCCCAAAGGTTGGGCCAAAATATACATTCCAAACTGCTTATGAAACTTCTTACCATGAGGGGCTTAGCGTTCGTTTACAGACAGAATCAAATAAAATAAAAATAAAAAACATCTCAGCCAAATGGCATCGGCATCGATGGTCCCAGGCCTGGACGTACTTATAAATCCAAGATATATTTTACCGTTTGAATTCCGAGTCGTCAAATTTGATAATACTTTTATGATTAATAAAAATAAATGATTCATTGTCTAGAGGTGTTAGTGGATTGTAGGTTTTGGCACTTACCACAAATCAAATTCTAGGGTTATGCTGCAAAGGTTTGACTTAAATGGGTTGATGTCAGCACCTAGATTTGAATATTAGTTGGTAGTGGAAAAGAATTATAAATATAAAGATTCATTATATAAAAAAACAAAAAAATAAATGAAACCAGGGCGCCCATTGAGGTCCCATAGACCATGTCCCATAGACCATATTTGAGTCTCGCCGACGTAATTAAAATCTTTTATTACCAAATAACAAGAGATAAAAAGTGGAGCTCTCCAAATGCCACGTTGCTGTTTGTCGCTCTCCAGCTCGTCGTGATGTTGTGCGTCTAACTACTTCAATAATGCACAGGTATACCTACAAAGTCATGTCGGCGACCGTGTGCGCGCCACCCGGAGAACATCGGCTTGTGCTTCCTACATGTATCGTATTTATGCATAGAGTTTATTACTAGACTATTAAGAGCATCTGCCATAACTAATTTATATAGTTATATATTATTATGAGCCTTGTAAAGTTAATTTTTTTTAATCTTCATTGTTGGATTGGTATGTGGAGATGTGGTTGGACATTTATTAAGAAGAGATTTAAGTTCAAACTTGGGAGAAGTCAATAGCAAAGGTAGTAGTTCGATATGAATCTTTTGAGTGGAATAGGTTTGATGGATGCAATCTGTGCGGTTTGAGCCCTACACTAAGTGTGGTTGTAACCAACTCTTCTATCAAGCAAAATATATATATATATATATATATATTACCCAAGTGTTGTAGGTGAGTTGGAGAGGAGAGAGCAATTCTCCAAGGGAGGTTCCAGGTTCAAATCTCCACTCTACCAAAAAGTTGAATTGGGTATCTAAAATCCAATTGATAATGTTGGTACTAACAGGGTTGGGCGCAACTCTTGGGTGACTTTGATGATGTAAAATCCTTTGGTCATGGTCTCTCAAACCAAGGCGGCCCCGCTTTGGTTTTTCTATAGAAAGATCCAAGGTTCAAACCACAACTGACCTTTTTTTTTCATTTTCTCTATGTATAAAGTTATAGTCTGACAAGGATAGGACAGTGTAATAGTTAAGGCTTTGGTTTTTCTATGGAAAGATCCAAGGTTCAAACCACAATGGACCCAGATAAGAATAGGTTAAATGGTAATGATCGAGTGTTTGTCGGTTGGCTACTCTAGTTCGATGCTCTTGAGAATCAAGGTCTTATTGACTTCATCTAACCTAATAAACCAACAACACACAATGGTGTTACCGAATCTTTATGTATTTAAAATAATAATAATAATAAAATTATATATTTTCACCTCTTAAGTTTTTTTTTTTTTCTTCCATCCATTTAAGTTAATTGGACCTAGTCCCTAATAAGTCATAAGCATTTTTACTAGTTGTTTGGTATTTACTCTTATATATGCCTTTTGATAAGGTTTATATATGGGATTAAATTCAATGAGGTAGTGTTCTTTCTTCTTTTTTAATTTTTTTTTATTATGGTAGAGGGAAGGGATTTTGAAAGGCTCCCCAAACCTTTTACACTTCCTTTCATAGATTAAACATTAAAGCTCTAGAACTGAAACAAGAAAAGAGGAGACAAAACACCCAACTGAGGAGCCACACAGAAAGACTCCATCAACCAAGACTACCTAGCATATTTTTAATTTTTTTTTTGATACATAGGGGAATTGGTTACACACTACCTAAAACATATTACTAAAGACCCAACACAAAATACCACTATAGAGCAAGAGCCAAACACGAAGAGACCAAACTTATCAACAAATCAGGCAAAGGAAAGATCAGTCAAATTCACGATCCACCAACTCCATTTCCTCATGTGAACTCAAAGAAATTCGTTGTCTTGACTTTGTTTCCTTTGATGAGAGGAAAGCACAAGCATCTTTTGATGGCTCCTTGTATGAATGTCCTCTTGGTGCACTTATTTCTACTCTAGCCTAGCCTACCAGGTCTTGTGTGGGAAAAGGTCTAAAAGGAAAGCAATAAAGTAAAGTGGTAAAAACTATATAGCCTATGCTAAGGGTGGTGATGCACCAAGAATAAAACATCCTTTGTGCAGTGATGGGATTAGTGAACACATGAGCCACTTATTCTAGGAAAATGAAAACATCTTTTTACAACATATATATATATATATATATATATTCATCTCACGAAGCTTGTAAAATAAAGTGACAAATACTAGTCACAAGGTTCCCATACAAACTTACATACACACAAAGAACGGGGTAGAAAGTAAGTAGCCACAACTCTCATATATATATGTTGAAAAGTAGTAAATTACATATTCTACAATGAAAGGGCTCGAAGGGGACTGTACATAGAATGACTCGAGTCTCAAGTCTAGGTCACTACACAAGAGAAATGAGAGAAAAACTTCTCTTGGACCAAATACTAGGCACGAGGAAGTACTTCATTTTCTCCTATTTTATAATGAAGAAAAGATTAATATTTATAGGCAAAACTAGGGAACTTTTCCCTCCCAATTCAAAATCCTCATTTCAAAAATCCCACCCAGGTTCTCCCTCATTTATTTTGCACAATCTTGAGGTCTCTAGATCTAGAACTGTTAGAGGTGAGACCTTGCTACCCATGCTATAAATCTACAATGATTAGATGCAAAGATCAAAATTTGACCTCCTAAAATATCAAATCTGAGGTGGTGTAGGGCTGACCAAAATTTGGATCATCAATCTTTTGTATGTAGTCTTCCCTTTACTTTTCTATTAGAATTTTGGTCTTTGAACTCTTACACACTTTTAGTTCGATTGGCACTTTTAGTTGAATTTTCATATACTCTTATTTGGTGTTTCAGTTATCATTATTGGCTTGTAATTACCAGTTATTTTTAATTAGGAAGGTGTGCACAAGTAATTTTCTCTTTTGATTTTAATTATTTCACACACATCAACTCTTGTCGAAACTAATTATGTTGTCTTTCTATTAGCTTTATCCTTGAAGGTCCGATGACCATAATATTGCACCTGTATTTGTCCAAAATCCTCCATTGGGAATCTAGTTCATGCATATCTAGTCTTATCTCATCCTTCCTTTGGATTTTGGATAGCCTACCTCCCATCATATCCATCTCTTACAAAATTGACCAAGACATTTTTTTCCAGATCCATCCCCTTGGGTGTAGTGAGAATTCACTACATGTATGAATCCTATTGCAACAAGGGCATGGTGACTTTTCCTTCTACATGATCTCCCTCCCCTAGAGCATGCTATAGAGTGTATCTAACCCACATCTATTTCCTATTTTGTTTTTCTTCCCTCTAACATGGTTGATGTGCTTTGTCAAACAATGCATTTATAATCAATGATAGATTGTGATTGAACTTTGGGAGCATATACTTGTGTACTATTTATGACTTAAGCTGGAATCCCTTGGGTCACCCTATAGTAGTGGATATAAATGAGTGACTACCATAGTGTCCATCTATGCCTATCTTGCAATTTATTTTAGGATTAAAGGATAAATACTTGTGTCTATACATGGCATGAGTTGGATTCTCTTGGTGATCCTCATTGTAATGATGAGTGTGTTTGTTGGTACTTGGCACTTATTAGATATTATATGTGGCCCACCTACTTCGATGGCATGTATGATTTGGCATATCACCTTATGCATGGCCAATAATGGAGGGAGGTAGTGTAAGAAGAGCATGTCATCAAATGCTACTCAAATTGTTTTTGCTCTAAGATTAATTAAAAATCATAATGCACATTACTAAATATAACTCAAATCATACATGATATCTCTAATAATGATACATGATACTCAAATCATACATGTAGTTAATAGAGTTAAAATGATATGTCATTAAATGCTACACAAATTTTAAGTGTGTCATACATAAATAGACATGTTATTGAATGCTACATAAATCATAAGGAAATGCTATGAAATGCAATAAATAAATTAGAACCATCAAAACACAATAGCATAAGAGATGTTGTAATGAAAGAAAAAATCATATATTCATGTATATCTAAAAATATGGTACATAATGGTACAATATGGTATATGGGATACTAGGTTCCATCATCCTAAGCTACCCTATGTCTCGAGTACATAGTCACATCAACCAAAGGATCCTATATACATACTACTACAGGTGATATGGTTGCTACAAAGAATTCCATCATACAAATAATGGAAACTATGGGTACAAAATACACCCTTGTGTGCCTTTGACTATGTGTTGGGTGCCTATGACATGGTCTAGGAGGTGCCTATGCAAGATTGTCATGACACAAACATCCTAAAACCTATCAACTCTCCCTGTGCTCATACTAGCTCTAGTTGTGTCTATGTCAATTGTTGCTAAAATGTATGCTCTATCTCTTTCTATTAGCTCCTATCATAGTCATAGCTCTAGCTTCCTCTCATAGGTCTAGTAGGTTATGTGGCATCCTCTTGGTACCTAGGTCTAAATGGTGCCAAGTTTATGGGCTCTATTATACAAGTTGATTAACCTATCTGAAGGTCTAGCCTATGATGGTGATACTGGTGATAAGCTATCAAAATATAAGACTCTTCCTAGTGTGATTAGATGCAATCTATCAATGAGCTCATGCCACTCACTAGGAATTCTTTATAACCATAAAGAAAAATATAAGAGATAGATACATCATAATAAGACAATCACATCATGCTAACTCTAATCATACTAAAAGTAATTAAAAACAATACTATGATATATAAAAAAAATTTGCCTAGGTCACGTGGTTATTAGACAGGGTCATCCTCCTCAGAGGAAGAAGACTAAAGGCCTTTGATGTCCATCCAAACCTCATAGATGTAGATATTTTCTATGTCCATATCCTCCTTTGAGCCCTCTACCTCCTCTAGGATAGCCTCCTCGACCATCTCCTTCTTGGTCATGTCCTCCTTGGTTGTCTCCTCCTCAATCAGTCCTTAGCTATGGCCTAGTCAATTGCCTTCTCCCTTCGAGACTCCTCACCACTACTCAATATCTCCATAGGAATCACACTAGCTAGGACACTCTATAGTGGGATCATGTAAAAGGCATCTCTAGGGCCTCTTTGGCACTATGTCATAGGTCTCCCTACGGCTCCCTCATTTGTTGGTGGTGGCTTGCTCATCCTATCTACTGCTCACTTGCATCACTATCAACATCAAGGCTTGGGAAGAGGAAGATATCTATCTAGATGGAGGTACCTAAACTTACCTAGGAACTTCTCCATCCCATGAGACTTTATGGCCCTTGGTCAATGCTCCTACACCATGAACACCTACCTCACCCTTGCTACATAATGTAAATCCCTATGTTTTCTCTAACATAGGTGGTGATGGGGGATCCGAATAATCTATCCCTAAAGAATTTGAGTCAAGGGTGGTACCTATGGTTATGTAGTCCTTGCAATGTATCTCCACCATCTCACTCAGATATCCCCTAGTGTTATCATTTCATGATATGTCCTTGCAATGGTTTGCTACCTTTCATGAAGGAGAAGACTATATACTAGAATTTGTACCCAAAGGTCATTGATTATCATTCGAGGACCAATTTTGAATATAGGTTAAACCCTCTACATATAGTCTAGGTGTGATATCTTCTTACTATGTTGACATAACTATTGAAATATGTATAATCTAATATTGTTTAAGGCAAGGCCAAATGTGTGATGGTGCTTATGAGTGCCATTTATATAGCCTACGAACATGTGACTATATAAATCCTATGGGCATTCCTCATTTATGTAAACCTATGAGCATGTTAACGTAAGCCTATGGGCCCCTTTCATAATTCACACTTAGTGGTATTTTTTAATCCACCTTTATGGATAACCTTACTTAAAAAAAAATTATTGTTATTTTATTATAAGGTTAACCTCAAGGTTAAGTTAATGTCATCTTGGGGTTAACCTCAAGGTTAAGTTAATGTCAACTGGGGGTTAACCTCTCATCGGAGTTTTGGTATCACTATAAATACTTCTCAATGAGGATCCATTTGGGTTATGTGTGTGAATTAAATGTGATATATTGGGCTGCCCACAGACACCCACCTTCTAATTCTTGTCATCCCCTTCATTTAATTTTCATCATTTACTATTGTTATCTTTTAATCATCTTTGTTCTTTCTAGCATACGATTATGGTGAATGCATGTTTTAGATGATTTTTCAAAAATATTGTAAATTCAAATATGGTATCAAAGTGGATTTCAAAGTTGCTTCATTCTTTTTATAGAAAAGATTCTCATTGGGAATTCTTGGCATAAAATTTAGGTTTCTCTTTGACTTTTCAAAATTTTTAATTTTAAAATTTTCCCTTCAATTATTTCTTTCCCAAATAGATTGCTTTATTTATTCATGGAATGTTTGATTCAACCCCTCTGTGAAGGTGTGACCCTGGAAAAAGCGGCATCATTGGCATGGTGGACGTGAGAATATGCTTGCATGTTTGATGACAAGAGGTATTGGATTTGAAACTTGTCATCTTGACTATCATTTCCAAGTCATTTTCTTGATCTTTCTCTTTGTGTTACACCAAATGGGAGTGGCACAATGACAAAGTTCATCCTTTTTTCATAAAAATATGTGGGATCGAATCCCTCAACTGAATTCACTATAGGTGTGCTTTTGATAAGTGGGCATATAGGCTAGACAAATCCATCTATGGATTTGTTCTAGGAATGGCTATTTGGCACAATGTATGAACCTTTTGCTGCCATAGGAAAGGTCTTTGGTTTGAAAAAGATATTTTTTGTGTATTTGAAAAAAGAGGGAATACAATTTTTTTTTGGCTATAAATTCTTTATATCTGCCCAGTTGGTGTAGTGGCCAGACATCCTTTTCATAGAAGGGTGGTCACAAGGTCAAATCTCATGGGATCATTTTTGTTTTGTTGTCTTTTCTAATTGAATGGTTATGGGCGAAGGGGTAGGCAGTCTTCACAAGGCCTCAACCTATTGAGTGGTATAGTGGTTAGGTTGCTTGCTTGTGGGATGAAGGTACCCAATTAAAACCCAATAGTGGCACCTTTGCTATTTTTTAAACAAGGTATTACCTACAGATATCACATTTCTTTTATATTAGCTTCATCGTACATGCATGGTATGTTGGCTACTATCCTTGCTTGTGCATTTAGGAAGTCCTAGATTTGAACCCTTCAACTTGAAACCTACACACACACACATATATATTTTTGTGTACATACATACATACATACATACATACATACATACATATATATATATACCACCTTTTGAAATTTTTTTAAAGGGACAAATCAAAAGCTATCTCTCACCCCTCAAAAAATCTTAGAAAACCATATATATATATATACCACCTTTTGAAAAAGTTTTAAAGGGACAAATCAGAAGCTATCTCTCACCCCTCAAAATAGCTTAGAAAACCATATATATATATATATATATATACCACCTTTTAAAAAAGTTCTAAAGGGACAAATCAAAAGCTATCTTTCACCCCTC
This sequence comes from Wollemia nobilis, assembly GCA_028583015.1. Lineage (NCBI taxonomy): Eukaryota > Viridiplantae > Streptophyta > Pinopsida > Araucariales > Araucariaceae > Wollemia > Wollemia nobilis. The sequence goes on from JAQPPZ010003212.1 coordinate 5,756,391, forward strand.
AAAAAAGCTTAGGAAACCATCCATTCCGGGCTACCTTAAAATAAAGGATCATACAGCTGCTCAGATATTGCCACTAAAGCAAGTAAGATCATCTGGCCGCGGAGGCTATCTCTTCAATATAGAAAAAGATCTCCCGAGTTGATGATTTATTCGTGAGTTATTCTCTCTATTTTAAAAGGGGAGCCTCTCGGGGGTAATATCTCATGACAAATTTTATTTTAAAGGGCATACTACTTCCATAGTTGTCTGTGGAACTACATCATAGAAACGATCGGGCTGGCTGGGTTCGAACCTATGGCCATACCTATGGCAAGCACCTCATAATGAAGAATGCCGCTCACCTTTTCAAAAGCCGATCACTCAAGCCTTTAATAGAAGCTCTTAAACATGTCATACCTACACACACACACACATATATATGTATGTATGTATATGTATACGTACATACATATATATACATACCTACATACATACCTATATGTATATGTATGTAGGTATATGTATATATATGTTATATATACATGTATATATACATATATGTGTGTATATACATATACATGTACATATGCATATATACATACCTACATACATATATATACATATACATTTAGGTATGTTTATATATAAGTATACATATATAGATATAGATATAGATATATGTATATACTTATACATATACATACACATATGTTTGTGTGTATATATATTATATACATATATACATATTTATATACATAGACATACATTTTATTCATATATATATTACATATTATATACATATATGTATGTATATATATACACACACGAAGTTGAAAAACCCATCAAATCACATACAATCAAGCGTCAAATTTTGATTCATCAAACCCACTCTAGTGGTACCAAGTGGTAACTCCTAATTTGACAAATTTTTAAAAAGGTTTGGCATTTGATTTCTTGCTGATTTGAGTGCTAATTTAATCAAATATTTTAAAGGGTATAACTTCTGCATAAAAAAGTGTTTGAATGTTTTTGGATTACATGATTTTTTGAGCTCTCTATATAGTGGCAACGTCAATTTATGAAACTATCATAGATTTGTTTAGTATTTTCTATGCAACATGGATTCCTTATGGTATAGTACTCATCTCAATTGGTAAAATTATAGCACTTGGTCAATTCAAATGGCATGATTACTTAGAAGTAAAAATTTATTCATAAAATGATGCCATCCTCATAGGTTAATTAAATTATAGGATCAATAAATTAATCACATCAATATCAATATCATCAATATATCATGATTCCATCAAATGAACATCAATATCAAATAAAATCACATTGAAAGATTTTATTGATCAAAACTCAATACAAAGCTTATTTGAGTTACATTTTACATAGCTTTGTATCCAATATAAAGATACATGAGACCTTTCACATTACATGACTCTTGGCTTTTGCTCTCCTCAAACTCACAGGAGAACTTGAATCTTCATATTTTATTTTACATAATAAGTACCACATATTACATAAAGACAAAGTATCTCATGATTGCATATAACTCCCTACTTCTAAACTAGATACATCACACTCATAACTCTTCACTTCCTAACTAGATACCTCACACACTTAAATACATGACACATGCACACTCCTACTAACTTGACACATTATTTATATATAAAATCAAACTCACGCCCTAATCTAAATATTTACAATAGGACCAAATAATGTAATACCTCCAACAAACCTTGTATTATATTATTTGGTATGAAGGTGTTTGATTTCTTAGTCTCTTCTTCTTGTTCTATGTCTTTGGATTTGATGCTACTTGAGATTCTAGTAGTGTGTTTGTTTAGTCCATTCCTCTCTGGCTCTGGTAGTGCCTCTAATTGCTTCTTGAATCATTATAAATATAATTCTCTGAAGAAGGTTGTCCAGTGCCACCATTAATATTCTTTTCCATTTATCATTATAATTGTTTTCTTTGCACCAACAATATTCTTGAGGATGATTATTTCTTCCATAGAATTTACAAGGATAAAGATTCCAATATTTTCTTTCCTTGTGTCCGAATCTATTGCAATGATCACATTTTTCCATACAGTGTACAATATTTCCACATTTTAAATTTTCATCCTTCTTTTGAATATCATTAGTGTTGCAACATGTATCTTTCATAAAAGGTTTTTTCTTCAATTCCTATATTTTTATCTTGATATCATTTAGAATAACCATCACCTTGTATGCACTTTTCCATATGCTAATAGGTATTGCAATATGATGTTCATAATTGCTATTAGCATTCTTGAGAAGGAAATATGAGCAATATTGTAGTATTAAAGACATTCTATATTTGGTCCTTTTGTAAATGGATTGAAGATGTCCTATTAATTATGTTGACTCATAGTTTCTATCTTCAATAGTTCTTTGTAAATATTTTCTTGAAGTCTTTTCTTTAAATGCACTATTTTTTTATGATGCATACTGAATGCTTGTAATCCTCTTTCTTTTCTCAGTTTCCATGATGAGTTTCACACAAATTCTTCTTTCAATTCAATCTCCCTCAATTTAATCAATCAATCTTATTCAAACTCTTTTCAACTTCAAATATCAATTTCAATCAATCAAATTTAATTTCATATTTTCTTCTTTCAACTTCAATTTTTATCAATTCAATTTCAATTTCAAATATCAAATTTTCTCTTCTTATATCTCTTAATTAATCAATCAATAATTCAATTCTTCAAAATTTTAATTAATTTAATATCAATTCAACTTCTTATATGTCCAAATTTCAATCATTCAATAATTCAATTTCTCCCTTCCAATTATCAATTCAATCAAAACATTAATTTAATTTCTTCAATTATAAATCATTTTCTTCATTCATTAATTTATCATTTTTTTTAATTCTCCAATCAAATAATTAATTAATCAATTCCTTATAACTCTCGTTCATTCACTTTAAAAAAATCAATTTAATTTAATCTTCTTATCACTCCAAATTAATTCAATCTAACAATTAAATCTTCAAAGACGTGCACCCAAATATTAATGAATTCAAAGGTTATGGTTTACCTTATATGCCACAATTCTCTCTGATGTCTCATCAACTATTTATTTGCACAATAATGCCTTCTACTAGGCGTTAATCAAATTGTAACTCCCTTCTAATTTTACACTTAGGCATTTTGATATCTTTTTACTTTTTTCTCCAGTAAGATCCAATGCAACAAATTATAACATAATTTTTTCCTCCTTATGTCTACAGGCTTTATATTTTAATGCTTATAGGTTTCAAAGCTCATGTCTACATCTTAAAAAACTCTAGAACTCATCTCCAAGCTATTTCCTTAGGCTACATCCTCCAAGCAACATCCTCAAAGCTATGTCCTCCAATCATGTTCTCAGGCTATGTCCTCTAAGAAGCATCCTCCAATCACATTCTTAGGTTACGTCCTCCAAGCAATGTTCTCCAATATTATTCTCAAGCCACGTCCTCCAAGCAATATTCTTATGGCTTTGATTGACTTCCAACCTTATGTCTAGCTTCACTTATAGCTACTCCAAACTTATAATTATTTCTCCAACAAACAATAATATATCCTCCACCAATCAACAAATGCTCTCCAAATCTTCTTCCTCTATCACCTTCAACAATCTCTATCACTTTCCTCCTTGCAACTATTTTACTTAACATGAATCAATCCAAGCTCACTCACAATGGCTCTGATACCACTGTTAGCAAAATGATGCTATCCTCATAGCTTAATGAAATTCCAATATCAATAAATCAATCACATCAATATCAATATCATAAATATATCATGAATCCATCAAATGAACATCAATATCACATAAAATCACACTAAAAGCTTTTATTGATCAAAACTCAAGCAATGCATAAAGCAAAGCTTATTTGAGTTACATTTTACATAACTTTATCTCCAATATAAAGATACATGAGACCTTTCACATTATATGACTCTTGGCTTTTGCTCTCCTCAAACTCATGGGAGAACTTGACTCTTCATATTCCCTTTTACATAATAAGTCCCACATATTACATAAAGATAAAGTATCTCATGATTGCATATAACTCCTTACTTCTAAACTAGACACATCACACTCATAACTCTTAACTTTCTAACTAGACACCTCGTACACTTAAATCCATGACACATGCACACTCCTACTAACTTGATACATACTTTATACATAAAATCAAACTCACACCCTAATCTAAATATTTATAATAAGATCAAATAATGTAATACCTCCAACAAAATATCTAGTTCATCTTCAACAATGAATTAGATGAAGGTCTCAATGGTCATGAATTCCATAAGAGAAAGGAGGAAGCTCTTGGATTATTCTTCATGCTAGTGGAGCCAAATGTATTTTTCTACATTAGAGAATATTGATCCTATTGATGTATGAACTACTTGAAAGTTCTCTATGGACAAGTAAGTGCTGGTGAAGTTAAAAAAATAGAGACAGATCTTTCTAATCTCAAAATATCTGATTTTAGTACTATCATAGACTATATATCTCACTTCAAATCTCTAAAAACTAATATAGATATGGAAGGAGGCAATGTAGAAAGTGATCAAGAGTATGTCAAATATATTACTTCCAATAATTTTCATCCTTTTCATATAGTTGGCTTGGTTCTTTATGTGAATTCTATGACCATCAAAGAACCACAACCCATCTCTCTTGAAGGTCTTTTCAAGCTTCTAATCCATTATGAAGTGGAAATTAATAATTATGGAACTATTTATCATACACAAGACCATCCAAAGACTTCAAGCCAATGGAATCCAAGGCTTAGGTGCCTAAGGGCAAGTATATTTTTTTAAAGAAGTCAAACATTTGTGAGTAAGGATACCCATCACAAATTGCATTACAAGGTTGAAGAAGATTAAAATATATTATTGAGGGCTAGATACAAGCTTTATAATAATGAAGTTGAGGATTAAGGAGGAATAGATGAGTCCCACTAGAGCATCCATTATAGGGGGAGGTGTTACCTCTAATACCTTCTCTCCTTATCCCTATCAACTTAGATTTTGGGGGATATTGAAATATATGTAATTTGATCTTGTTTAGGCCAAGGCCAAATGTGTGATATGGTGCTTATGAGTGCCACTTATGTAGCCTATAATAAGTGACTATGTAAATCCTATGGGTATTACTCATTTAAATAAGTCTATGGGTATGTTCATGTAAGTTTTAGGGCCACTTTTATATTTCACCCTTAGTGGTATTGGTTAATCCACCTTTATGAATAACCTCACTTAAAGGGTAATTTATTATTATTTTATTTTAAGGTTAACCTCAAGGTTAAGTTCATGCCAATCTAAGGTTAACCTCTGATTGGGATTTTGGTATCACTGTAAATAGCCTTCAATAAGGATCCATTTGAATTATCTAGATAAATAAAATATGATGTGTTGGGGTTCCCATAGACACCCACCTTCTAATTCTTATAGTCTCCCTTTATTTATTTTCTATCAGGTACTATTACTATCTTTTATTTTCTTTTTATTCTTTTTGGCATACAATTATGGTGAATGCATGTTTTAGAAGGTTTCTAGAAAATATTGCAAATTCAAACAATAACAAGTAGGATATGATAGAAATGAGTGATTTACTATACTTTTTAATGAATGGTATAGTCCTTTATGTCCTAGGTATTATAGATATGGAATATGACTTACTACAACATAATTCCATTATGAATTAAATGAACAAATTATACAATATGAATAAAGTACAATAAAAATGCATACATTACTCACAAAATACATATATTTCTTGACACAACAATTCCAACTACCTAGTACAACATTTAGACTTCATGGAACAACTCTTAGATTACCTGGAACAACATTCATACTTGCTAGAATAACACTTAGATTACCTAGAACAACACTTAGAATTGTAGAACAACACTCAAAAAACCTAGCATAGTAGTTCAAGCAACTTGATACAAAACTTCAATACCATGACAACTTTGATGTCTATGTAACATGCCAACCTTTCCTTACATGCAAACAATACAAATGAATAAGGGAGGAGGTTTATTTATACAACTAAGTAGATAGTTGCATACTCCAACTTACAAACTACTTGACACCTTATCACTTTATTAAATTACTATTATCTCTTGATTAACATAGATATGAGATAACACCAATCCTGAAAAAACTAGGATGAAGCGATGACGAGCAAAAGGCAGGCAAAAATGAGTGAATATGCGGTGACCAAGCCTAGCAGAAGGTCAAAAGTAAAAATGATCACTTTGGGGGCAAAGCTCTAGCGACTGAGAAACAGAAAGGTGGAAATAGAAATCATGGGACCAGCTCACGACAAAGTGATGATTCCAACTCCCAAAAGGCAGAGGATGAACCAGAAAGTGAAGCCAACCCAGGCGCGGGAGGAGACGAGAAAGAAGGTCGTAGAGGCAAAGACCCACCTGACAAACATGAAACAACCAACAAGAAGACTAATCAATCTTCTTTCTTAGAAGCACTATAGGAAAAACCTAAACCTAGGTCCTCGACAGTGAACGCCTTCATAACCCAAGGCTGTAATGTCCTTTGTCCCGAGCAAGTCATGACTGGTAGGGAAATTTGTTGGAGGGAGGCCGGACATGGACTCACTTAGGCGATGGGCGACGATCAAGTGGAAAACCAGAGGGTGCCTAGAGCTGTCAGCCATGTCCCGAGGGTTTTTCATGGTCCACCTCAACACACAGGAAGATGCGGACCGTATCTTATCAGGAGGCCCATGGTTTTTTGGGAGGTGAAGTCTCTTCCTTTGAAAGTGGGGAGAGGACTTTGATCCTGAGTCATAGAGCATAAACTATGCCCCCATATGGGTGCGGCTCCTAAACTTACCACCACACTTCTTCTATGAAGATGCACTCCAAGCGATAGCCCAAGCAATAGGAGAACTAGTAGCCATCGATCCAGCAACCCATGCTTAGACTCGATTGATGCAAGCATGCATTTGTGTCAATGTCAATCTTGAAATGTAGCTTCCTAGCCAGGTTAACCTAATTTATGAGAATTACAGGTGAAGCCAACCACTGGAGTTTGAAAACAAACTAGCTTTCTGCTTAGAGTGCCAATTACAAGGACACCTTTCATCTTAGTGCCTAAATCACAAAAACTTGTAGATAGAGTCGCAGACAGTGGCCCACCTAGTTCAGGGGGAAAATCCAAAGACAAAGGGTAGGATGAGATAGAACCAGAATCATAAAGGCAAGCAGCAGGCCTTTCCCCCTCTAAATGGTGACAACCAAAAGGCAAGTAACTTGTTCTCCTCTTCCAACAAATTTGATTTACTTAGCAACTCTGGTCGTAATGCTAAATTCCAATATGCAAAAATCCTCTGTGAGGAAGCCCCTATTTCAAACCCTATCTTCCAACCAGATGCCATTGAGACCATCCCACAAAACCCCCCCATCCCCACCTCGACACTCTTCCCCCACACTTGACAACAGTCAGGTGTCTTTGAATCCCCTCCCCAAACCACCCCAACCCCCCATCCCCCCACCATCATTCTCCCCACCCAGTAAAACTGGGTCACCCCATTCCCCATCCACATCCCCTGTAGCCAAAAGCGACAACGAATATTCTGGCCAAGAGTCCCCAGAACCTTGGAGCCCAAAACAGACCCAAAGTTACAAAAAGACCCAAATTGATGTGGGTGGCGATAGAAAGAAGGGAAGGCCCTCTGGGGCATATATGAGAAACAGAGATGCAGTCGAGGATATAGCCAATGACACCCAAAAAACTTTGCTCCAGGACCTAGGGATAACAAGCAAAGAAGAAACTAAAAGATCCAAAACCCCCGCACAACAAGGCAAAGGGGGCAAAAAACCCTCCAAGAGTTCCAAATGAAAGTCCTCTCTTAGAATGCGAGAGGACTAAACGGGGTAGTCAAACAGAGATTGGCTGCTGCCATGTGGAAGGAAATGAATCCTACGATTTTTCTCATCCAAGAAACCAAATTAGGTGAACACTGGTCACCAAGAATTGCCAAAACCATATGGAGAAAGTGTGAGTTTGCCTACACTCTAGCACAAGGTACCTCAAGCGGACTCTTGTACCTTTGGAATCCAACCAAGGTTGAAGGGTGAGTTATTTCAGGCGATGGGCGCCTGGCCAACATTCTTTTTCATGATTCTAACACCCAGCTCTCCTGGGTCCTAACCAATGTGTATGCTCCCAACACCTCACAAGATAGAATAATCTTGTGGAACAACCTTTCCTATATGAGACAAGCATTTAGTGAAATCCCATGGATCTTAGCAGGGGACTTCAATACTCCCTTACATCCATCTGAGAAGAGAGGTAGGAATGCAATTACCTCTAGAGCCATAGAGGACTTTGCCCACTTTGTTGACTCAAATGAACTTATGGACGTCCATCTAAAAGGGACCCAGTTCACCTAGAGCAACAGGAGGGTTGGTAAAAACCTTATCCAAGAGAGACTAGATCATTTTCTGCTGTCCCAAGAAGCACTCCCTCTCTTTGGGGATGCTAGTTTGTAGGCCCTCCCAAAAATTGGATCGGATCACAACCCCCTGATGTTTGAAATAGCCAATAAACCCTAGTTTAAAACCCCTTTTTATTTTGAATCAATGTGGACACAACATCAAGACCTCAAAAATTGGATTACTAAATGGTGGGGGGAAAAGATCTCAGGGACGACCATAAACTAGGTTATGCAAAAACTCCGATCAATCAAGAGCAAGTTGAGGGTTTGGAACAAAGAGACTTTCGAAAACATCTTTGAAAATAAAAATATCATCAAAAATAGACTGAATCATATTGAGGACAGTTTCCAACAAGGGCAGGGGGACGACAATCTAAGAATAGAGGAGAGACTACTGCTATCAGAATACCATAATACTCTGTGAAAGGAAGAAATATTCTGGCACCAGAAATCTTGTTAGTTGTGGCTTAAGGAAGGAGATTCCAACTCCAAATTTTTCCACATCTCCACCCTTAAGCATAGAGGAGCCAACAAGATAAAATCCCTCATCAAGCAAGACGGTTCTTGCACCACTGATATTCACCAGATTTAGGAAGAAGTTGTTAATCATTTCAATACCCTTCTCGGTGTCCCTTCCTCCCCCTGGCCAGGCTGTAGAATCCCTCCTTGAAAACATTCCCAATTCTATCCCTGAGGCCACCAATACCTATCTTCTCAGCCCCCTTACCCCTAAAGAGATTCATCAGGCCCTCTTCTCAATGCAGCCAAACAAATCTCCTGGTCCTGACGGTTTCTCTCCTAGGTTCTTCCAGACCTATTGGGACATCATAGGACATGATGTCTTCTTAGCCATTTCTAAAATGCAAGCATCCAGATTCATTCCCAGGGATGTCAACTCCACTTTCCTAGCTCTCATTCCCAAGGGGGTGAATTCCCAATCCTTGTCTGATTACCACCCCATTAGTCTTTGCAACATCATTTACAAAATCTTGTCCAAAGCCATGGCTAACAGACTGACCAACATCCTCCCGTCCATCATTGATCCTTGCCAAGGTAGTACTATCAAAGGCCAAAACATTATCGATGGAGTCATCACTATCCATGAGCTCATCCATTCAGCTCGATTGTCCAACAAGTCAGCCTTCTTCCTGAAGCTTGACATGAACAAGGCTTTTGATAGAGTGGATTGAGATTTTCTAACCAGAATCCTCCTCAAGTTTGGGTTTCATGAGAATTGGGTCAAGTTGATCTATAATTGTATCTCCTCCCCCGGTTTTCTATCATGGTCAATGGTTCAGCTGCAGGGTACTTCCCTAGCTCTAGAGGATTGAGACAAGGGGACCCCCTGTCCCCCATTCTCTTTATCATCTTAGCAAAAATCTTGGGAAGAGCTGTCAAATCTGCCTGCTCAAAAAGATTGATTTTTGGTATCAAGGTTGCTTCCAACCTTCAACCCTCGACACACCAGTAGTTCATGGATGATACCTTGTTGGCCACTTCAGCCTTTGTCTCGGAAGCCAAGGTCATCAAGTCTATCCTCAATATGTATGAGGAAGCTATTGGCTAGAAGGTCAATTTTAGCAAAAGCAAGCTTTACTTCATCAATACCCCGGCAAGGAGGCAAGTTAAAATTGCAAGCATTTTGGGTTGCACGATCGTTGATCTCCCAACCACCTATCTTGGGCTCCCAATGTTTCAAGGGAGGCCAGTCAAGACCATGTGGAATAGTGTCACTGAGAGAATCCACAAGAAGCTGATAGGGTGGAAAGGGGCACTCCTTTCGCAAGTAGGTAAAGCCACTTTAGTTAAGTCTATTCTCCAAAGTATCCTAGTATTTTTCCTATCTGTCTTCAAAATTCCAAATGCTATGGGAGAAAGCATAGAAAATATCCAGAAGCACTTTCTTTGGGCAGGGACGGATAATCAGCAAAAGTTTCATTTGATGGCCTAGGATAAAGTATGCACCCCTAAAGACAAAGGTGGGCTCGGCCTGCATAGAATAAGCCTCATGAACCAGGCCCTCCTGGCCAAGCAGGCATGGAAGGTGGCTACCAAAGCCAATTTGGACTGGGTCTCCATCATTCAAAGGAAATACCTCCAACAACACTCTTTCAGGGATGAAGGGATTCCTAGTAACGGGTCTCACTTTTGGTGATCCATATCCCAAACAAAGCACCTCATCCAATAGGGAACAAGATGGTAGCTTGGGAACGGAATGGACATCAAATTTTGGCATGATCCATGGGCTAGGGATGAGCCTCTCATCAAAGACCCTGATATCACAACAATTAAACACCTCATCGATAACAGATTTGGTCACAGAGTCATTGATTTCATAACAACCACTCAAGATATTCGTAGGTGGAAGACAATCCAACTCAGGGTCAGGAATGCTATTTTAGACAGAGCCAAGATCGCCCTTCAATCCATTCTCAGGGTGAAATTCATCCCCCAGACTCAAATGGATGACAAACTCTATTGGAAAGGCACCAATGATGGGTAGTTCTCTATGAAGTCAGCCTACCAGCTGGTTGTCACCCCCCCAAGTGATTGAGCTCCATCAACAATCCCATCATTGCCAGGTCTATTTGGCTTAAACATTTGATCCCAAAAATTGCCCACTTCTATTGGCTTGCGGTCCATAATGGAGTTTTGACCACAAAAAACCTAATTAAGAGGGGGGTCATAGTCCCCAATAGATGTTATCTCTACACCCAGGCCTAGGAGTCCACTCAACACATCCTCATTGACTGTCCCTTCACCATTGAGGTCTTTTCCTCCCTGACAAGTAGGTTCCAAGTTAGCTGGGCTTGGCCCAAGTCTATCCCTGACTTGATCACTCAGTGGCCCAATGTCTTTAGATACCCAAGACTCAGGTTTCTCTAGAAAACCCTATTGCATCATGTTTTCTGGTAAATTTGGTTGGAGTGAAACAACCGTATCTTCAACGACAAGCCCAGGACCCCTGAAGTTGTTGCCATCAAAGCCTTGTATTTTACCTTGGAAAATGCTAGCATCATCTCGTGCATAGATCCCCCCTCTTATGAAAGGGATTTTGTAGTGATCAAGAGCTTAGGGATCTCCACTGAGTGTTCTAGACCTCAGAATCCTCCTAGTTCCAGGGCTAACACCAAATGGATTCCCCCCACCCAGTTGGCTCAAGGTCAACTTTGGCGGGTCCTCAAAATGTAATCTAGGAGAGGCAAGGGCCGAAGGAGTTATCAGGGACCATGAGGGCAATATCATTTTGGCTTTCGTAAAAAATGTGGGGATTCAAACCAACAACTATGCGAAAGCTCGGGCTCTCTGGAGATGTATTCAGGTCAACAAAAACATGGTCAATCCAATCATTTTTTAGGGTGACTCTCTCATTGTGGTTAACCATGTCAACCGCAAGAGCAACGGGGGTTGGAACATCCACAAAATTATTCAAGACTAATAAATTTCTCTTCGACAGCACCCCCAAAATGTGACCACCCACATTTTCAGATAAGCTAATAAAGTTGTTGATCTCCTGGCCAACATAGCGACCAATCAAGATAGCCTAATCATTTGGGAAGATGTCTTCCCCCAAGAAGTTAGCATGGTAGCCAATCATGATGCAAGGTGCATTCGTAAGAAGTAGCACTAGCTGCCACAATGGTGTTTCATCAACACCTACGATGTTTTTTCTCAACACCAGAATAAATCTAAGGATTGTCTCAAACGGTAGCTCTTGTAGCCACAAAGGCATTTTTTCAATGCTAGAAAGGTGTTTCCTCAACACCACGCACATCGGGAACTCATTACTATCCTTCACCCCTTGAAGTTCCACCAATATGACTAGTCATGTGGCTAGCCAAGTCTGTGCCAACCTAACCAGACACCACTCGCTACCTCCACTTTCATCATACCTCCACCTTGTTTTCCCCTTCCCAAAGTGCTTATCTGCCACCCCCATCATTTTCCCCTCTTGCCCACTTTTTGCACCACCTCCCCCGCTCGCCCCCCTCTCCCTTCTGGTCTGGTTTTCTACCTCCCTCATTCTCTGGTATCACTGCTTTTTGTGGCCATTGCCCCCTTTTCTTTTTAGAATCTATGGAGCGATTTCTTGCCACGTTCGCTTTAAACTCAAGCTTTTTAGTCTGAGCCTAGCTTTGTCAAGGTACATTCACTTGAGAACCATCACCCTGCTTGGCAGTAGGTACCGTAGTAGTTCGTCCGAATCCAGTTCTCCCATAACGGTGACTTTCATGGAGCCCACAAAACTCCAGCTAGAGGTAGGGGTCAAAGCTTTACTTGCAGCTAAGAAATTCACCCCCTTCTTCAAGATTTTTTAGGTGCGGACGAACAAATGACTAGGGATTTCATCAGCACATGGAACAAAGGTGAATTTTAGGTCTATGACCTCTATTTTGAGGTAAGCATCCCCTATTTTGCTAAAATTTTTGGTTTATCTCTTAGGGGCAGAAGTATTCGAAGGGACAAGCACAAATTTAAGGAAGAATTAGAGCATTTATCAGATAATGGGAAATATTTGGAATGGGAAAAGGGGGGTGTGCTTCAGTCATCTCTCCCTAAGATTTAGGATGTTATTATCATCTTTGTCATCTAGTACATTGTAGTCGACAACCCTGATCACCCCCTGCGTGCTTACCACCTTGCCTTTGTAAACCACCTTCGTGATGTCAAACCCATGAATTTCCTTGATTTCCTTCTTTGGTCCATCCGCATCACCATCACCAATCTTAGAGTGAGCATGTCCTCCAAACCCCCTCACCACCAGGGCTTATTCCTTGTCCTCTACAAGCATACCCTTTAGCACCAGGTCTTTGGTGGCATCCCTGATCACTCACCCAGTCCTGAGCCCTCATTTGCATCCCTCCGAAAGGAGAAGGCCAACCCCCCCACTCCCCAACCTCTGCAGATTCCCCTCAGTAGTTGGCCTCCTCCATAGATTCCCCCTCATCCTTGTCCACCCACGATCTATTCAATGGTAAGAAGCCCTTTTCCTCAACTCCCTCTCCTAATCTCGATGCCCTATCTAAGTGCCACCCTCCTGGAAAGCCCCTGAGAAGCAAGTGGAAATTAGTCCACCCCTCCCAGAAGAGCAGGAAATCTCGTTGACTTCAGTCCAAGAAAGTGAGCAATCAGGATCAGATCCTCGAGGTCATCATCGATGAGGATGACGAGGAATCCAAAAAGGCCGAAGATGTGCTGCGAGTGGCCACCCTCACCCGCATCAATAGAACTGTGGACCTCCTAAAGTCAGTAGCCAACATCATCAGGGAGGTTGGCTCCAGCTTGTCCAACATCATCAATGAAGTTTAGGAGCTTCCCGATGCCCTTGAGGCCCTCCTTGGCCCTATCAAGAATGATATGGATAACCAGAATGGGAAGGAGGCATCCCAGTAGCCATGGGAAGTTAGTTTTTGGTAGATGGAGTGTTGGTTTTTGCATTAGAGTATGTTTAGTTTTGTGTTGGACGTACGCTCTTTGCTTTGTCTTGATTGGAAGGGTTGGACCCTCAGACTTTATGTTCATAACTGGTTTGTCTTTGTAATATCGACAGTGTTTATGCCCTATGTAACAGGGATGGGCCCCTTCAACCCGATTAGTAAATAATTTTTTTTACCTACCAAAAAACATAGGTATAAGATATGCACCTTAGACTGGAGTCAAGATTGGATGACCTAATTTTGCTTTAAGATCAACCTCCAGAGAAGGTCGACTCCTTAAAACAACTTGAAATTTAAAGATAAATGGAAAAGAGAAATAGGGGAGAAAGGGGTAGAAACAAGATTAAAATAAGTGGGGTTCAACTAATAAAATTATTTTTAGCTATATGAACATAGGCCACTTAGTACAAAAAAGAGCCTAATAGACTATATAGTTATAGCTATGAAGAAACCAATAGAAACACATATGCTATAACACTCCCAAGACACTGATTAAAAGAAGCAAAACATAATTCACCTCAATTTCAACTATTAATTGAAATGATCTAAACAACCTAGGACCTAAAAGAAAATCCTCCAATCATAATAAAACCAAGCTCACTAAAAGCATTACAACATACAACATTTTATGTGCTCTAATACAAATTAGCCAAACAACTTTAGGCATAACATAATTTATTTCGACTAGAATTAAAATAAGCCAAACAACGTGAAGCCTAACAAAATTTACTCCTAGCATAGCATGAATGAAAATGTAGGAAGTGTAAATATTACAAAAGATAACAATTCATACTAAAATTGGGGTAAGTCATATAAATTTGTATTGCATTTGAGTAACATAAATATACAACCTACAATAGGCAAACATTGATGTTTTTGTCCCTTACAAATGAGGAGTGTTACTCCTTATATAGTTTTTTCCAGCCTAAAATAGAATAAACTACTACATATTGTTATTGGCCAAAATTGATTGAGCATGATCTTGGGCTAAGCTAGAACCACTTAACCTCTTCATTTTACTCTACATACTCCTTGTCAAGCGGTTATAATTCTTAAGATACTTGTAATGCTTCATGGAGGTGGTAGTCACTTTCTAGCTCCAATAGATGCTATGTGGTATAATTTCTCATTCTTGGAGTGCCAAGTGTCCTTTGCATTGAGATCCTTGTGTCCTTAATGCTACTACTATATCTCTTTCATATATAAGATTCCTCTAGACAATCTAGCAATAACTTTGAGTATTCTAGGCTTCTAATTTGCTTTGCTTTGCATTTTTGACTCCCTTGTGAGTTGTTTGCATTGTTCTGGAGTCTTTGAAAGCTTAGCTAACATCAGCCAACAAAGTTTTCTAGTTCATATTTATTTAGTTTTTTTTTAGATATTTTGGACTTATATAAGGATTGAATGACTATTTTCCTCCATACTTATCCAAGACTTTTGAAAATTGTGCTAATGTCAATGCTCAAAAAGTTTGGATAACCTTTTTTCCTTATGAGATCTTCACTTTACTGAAAGCTTTAGGTCAACACCAAATATTATATTTTATATCCTTTGTAGGTTTGAAAACAAGCTAGTATGTCCAAAAGCTCCCAAATTGCATGAATAGGTCAAATTTCAAGCTTCAAATAGCCTATCATTGTTTCCTAGACCAAATACTTGAAAGAATTATTGCTCCAAATAAGTTCTTTGAGCTTGATTGTTTATTGCCTTTTGTCTTACTGCTATACCCCTTGCTTGAATTATAATACTTTATAGTTACCTTCATATGGGAATTACAAAACAACTTGATTTGATGAGTGTGCCTGAAGTATTCCCTTTGTACAACTTGGCCTATTTGCTCCCTTTGCTTCTAGATGAAAGAATTGAGAAGTTGTAATGTTCAAAAAGCTTTTATTTTGTTTCTTGCCATGATTGAGGTAACCTCATTATAGACCAAGAAGGTTATATGATTTGTGGCAGTTTGATAACTTGAAACACCTAGGATGCTTATGTTTTCACAAACCTTAAGCTCTTATGGATGATACAAATATTTTTCCTAGTCACCTTAGGTCCTCAACTTGTGCTAAATGATTGCAATGGGTCCCATTGTCTATGGAGTATATCTTGGTTTTCAAACCCACTCCTACTAATGATGAGTGAATTTAATACTACAGTATGAGACTAAGTTTTACTTAAGGTAAATCCCTTTTAACTATCACTTGAATGGATTTGTGACTCTTACCAATAGCAGACTTTAGCTTAGATATCACTAGAAAGACTATAAGTAAATCATTATCTTTAAATTTGATGGATCAACATATCTTCATGGAAATGAGAGCTTTGAACTTGATAATAAATTTATTCACAGACCTTCCCTTGATAGTAGTTTTAGTGTCTTTATGGCATCAACAACATGATAGGTTGATGGAGCTTCAAGACATCTCATATTGTTCAATGCTAAGCAATGATTCAACTCAAAATTCCTCTTTTAGGCTATATTTGTCTAGTGTAGTGATTTTTCACTATAGTTTGGTGACACATGGGGGACTTATGCTTGTAGGAGGCAAAGAACCCATAAATAAAAACCTTGTATTTTGGGCATAGAGTCTATGAGGTAAAATCTAATATTTTAGGGCTCAAGGGGAGAGAAGATAAACTATATTACTTATAGGGAAACTTTGCTCAAGGCTTGTGAAATTCTAAGAAGGGAAGCCTCCTTATATAAACCTCTTCGAATAAGAAAGTTGTTGAAATAATTTATCCAATTAATCCTATTTTTCATCCAACCTTCTCATGCAAGATCATTTTAGAATAGTTGAATCAATAATAAAAATAATTATCCACTATTTCTTAGCTATTTTATTGACTATTGGACTTCCTGAATTATGCTAGCCTTCCTTGGTCATGCATACAAACTGCTTGTTACATTCTCCCAAATATTTGCTTTATGTGAGTGCTATGCTATTGCTAATCTAGCGAATAGCAATACAACACTTAACTTTTTTTTATTAGATGGAAAAATGAGGGGTTTTGAAAGGGGTTGTAAACCTTTTATGACAAGGATACAAAAAGGAATAAGTCTATGAGAGAGACAAATATTAATTAAAACCCACATTACAAACAACACCATCCCCAACACAAGTCGAGGAAGAGAGATTGACTAAAAGAGAGAGGCACCCAACTCCTCGGGTCACTAGAACCCAAAAAAATATCCAAAAATAAAACCCAACCAATAGAAGGAACTCAAGAAACCAACATACCCATCAAGCACTAACAAAAACCACTAAGATAAATTAGTCTTGAGAAGAGAGACATAAATCCATCCTTGGAGTATTTGGGTCCTAGTCTTGCTTCAATCTCTAGGATATCTCCTTAACATAGAAAGCTAACATCTTCACTGACCTCTTGAGATATCTCACCAAATATTTAATTGAATCAGAGGACTTACTCAGAGTGGTCTCCACTTGAAAGTTACAATTAACCAGTGGTATCTCAAGAATATTCAAGCTTTTATTTAATGTAGGGTAAACCTCCGAATCTTTTGAATCCTGAATCACATGAGATGTCTTTTATTTTCTTCTAGTTAGTCTTTAGGTGGTTCGATCTCCTCATTCCTTTCGGCTCTAATTTTGGCTTCTTTGAAAGCTCCTGCTTCTTCTTCAGTTTAAGCTTCTCTTCCTCCAAGGAAGAAGAGTCATCAATCATCGAAGGTCCAACCAAGATAGTTAGGGGGGTTGAAAAGGATCCAAAGGAGCCTTGCTATCCTTTAGAATTTTAGGAGCACCACCTTTGATCTTCGAAACTATAATATCTTCGATCAAAATATTTTCAATATTATTTTCCAACTTGATATTACCAACATGAAATCCTAAAGGGATCTCCTAAAAATTATCCCTTGAATTATTTTCCACACAAATGTTATCAAGGTTGGCCTATAAAATAAGATTATTTGAAAGGTAGTTAACTATCTCTTTTCCAAGGTAAGTGGCACCCCATGCTCAGCTTGACCCAACACCACTCTTTCCTACAATAGTTGTTTTTTTCTTTAAAGCAACATAATTAAATATTACTTTAAACAAACACTAATTATTTGTTGTAGAAGAATTAACTTGCTACACATTAAGTATCATTCTTTTCAACTCTTTATAGAGGAATCTAGGAATGTTCATCAACTTTTTTCCCAAATATGGTTAACCAACACCATATGGAAACTCCTAAAGACATCCTGATTGCATTCAGGGGTGAAATAATCCATGATTACAAGAATCACCCTATCCGATGGGGCACAAAATGAGATCCTCTGATAGCCATTATGGTACTTTACTATCTGCCTAGCTCTATGCCTGAACAGATCCAACTCCTTCACTAGGGAATAATTTTCCTTGTTAACACAATCTCCATACACATGTACTCTGGTAATCTCATAAATAAGTTGAGTGGTAATCACAATCTCCAAACCTCTAGCTAAGACCACCCTTTTATTCTGTGAAAGAACCATCTCTTTAGCCAACTTGGGATCATGGCCATTAAATTGTTTTAGAAATCTTAAAATTATCCCTCTTTAAAAAAAATCCAAAACATCTATGTCTAGGGCTAGAGACAGAGGTTCAACACATTTAAACTCTTCTTCCATAGAGAACTTTCTTCGCACACCTTCAAAATTATAGTACTACCCAAATTTTGAACTCAACTTGAACTCAGTCAACAAGATATTCCTTACCAATAGAAGGAAGTTTCTAAATAACTTTGTTATGATTTTTAAAAAGAGTAGAGAAACTTTAAATAAAATGTCTTTAGAGAGACATATACCATAGTCACTCAAATTCCTTAAAGAACCTTCTAAATTCCAATATCAATACCTAAGGAGACCATCGTAGCATCCAATATGATGACAAACAGTAGGGCCAAATATTTCAAGTAATAACTAAGACTTGAAAGGTCTGACAAGCATCAAATTGCAAATGTTAAAATATAAGGGTTGCCACATCATGATGGTACATGAATCCAACCAAGGAATAGCACATGTTTAAGGAAAACTTGTGAGCCTCATAATGAGCCAAGAAGGTATCACATGGGATTCCACTACCTTAGGTTGAGAGAAAAATAGAGCAATCAATCGAACACAAATTATCACACGAGGGAAAAACCAAAAGAATAAGGGGCTCATTTTACAAGGAGTTTTGATCCATGAGAAAATTGAGCCAGATATTCAAGACCAATCCTAATTTATAATGATAATGATACACCACCTTTGTCTTGAGTCCACCTCATAACAAGCCTCCATTTGGATTGGAGAAAATATATTCATGCAGTGCCACTCGCTCCAAAACAACCACTCCAAGGAGACCACGGTGATCCGTATCCACCCAATACTAAGTTGCCAAAGAGGATAAGAAATATGAATGGGAAGCCATCTCCCTTGCTATCTGGTAAAAAGCAACCAAATCTAGTGGCACAAATACTCACCACTAAGTAGAAATATTTTTTTAGCATTCTTGCTTGAGAACTTTAAAGTTAAAAATTTCCCCCACTCCCACCAAAGGATTAAATTGTTTTGGTCGACCCACAAACCAATACTCTTATAATCCTCACAATATATGATAAAATTGAAGTAGAGAACTAAAATCTAGTAAGAGATCCTCACCTTCCTCTCTCTGAAATCCCAAACCACAAAGAATTAAAAAGTGGGAAGCTCATGGCTATCTTGAGGGCTTTTACTCTTTAATGATTCTCAATAATTCCTATAGGAAGTTGTTTTTCCCATATGGATAGTCCACCTTAAGAAATTCCAAGGTTGGCTAAAGCATTTACCACCTTATTTACTTCCCTAAAAATGTGCATACAATGAAAGGAATTTAGGGATTTTATATTACTATTAAATTTTTCCATCATATTATCAGTAATCCAGCTAGCATTTGGTTGACCTAAGAGGGAATTAATGATATTTAATGAATCACCCTAAAAAATGGCCTTCCTACCTTGAACAGACCTCATAAAAGTTGAGCCTTGGAAAATAGCCCTTGCTTCCACAAAATGGCTTGTTTGTATTCCAATATTTTTAGTGAAAGCCAAAAGTATCTCCCCTTGTTTTCTTTCTTATCATGCCACTTTCTCCTGTTGGTCCTAGTTTTTCCTTTGAAGCCCCATCAAAGTTCAATTTTAACCATCCAACTTGAGGAGGAGTCCATTTGGTTTAATGCCTACTCAATTACAAATTTGAAACAACCTTCACAGGTCCACAAGAAATACCCAAGCAATAAGCAAGCTTTGATTCCTAAGGGCTTTTATTCTCTTAACAAAAGAAGAAATTTGAGATATTTTCAATCAAATCTAAGAAAATTTTCTACCAATTGTAAATGAATCATTTGTGCAGTCATTAAAATCCCAATTATTCCTTTCTTTCTAAACCTCCCATAAAATGTGAGGATGACTCAAGGACCAAAAACTTTGACATATTTGGCTAGCAAATGAAGAGGTCCATTGTTCAAAAAGATTGACTATAGATCTTAGGAGCACCCAAGATACCCCAATATTCTTTAGCAACATCTAAAAGACTTCACAAGAGAAAGAACACTCTACAAAAATATTATGAGTAGTTTCCTCATTTTTAACACTTAAATTCTATCAACTTTATTTACATGTATATTTACACAAAATTTGGCAAGGTTCCCCCTACCAGTTGTTTCACATGTTGCCAATTAATTAAAATCGATAATTTCTAGACCAAAATGACCTAAACCTCTTACGATCCTACCTATTTGTATTTTGGAACATATGACTTGCTTGAGCCAAAAGTTGCTATTATGTTGGTTTTGATAAATAATGAGTTCCAAAGCTTGTATGAGCTATAAAATTGAAACCTTTCAAAGATAACTTCTATCTAGATCGTGATTCCTTTGCTAGCTCCCTCAGATATTCTAAATATTATACTAGACTAAAACCTTGCTCTTCATGAGTTTCTAGGCTCATGTGTATTATTGCATTGAGATGGATCATGGAAAACTCACCTTCTTCTAGTGACCCTTATGTTAGCTTCCCTAGGTCTTCTAAATGTATTTGTTGGAACATGTGACTGGTTGAAGCCTAAAACCAACTATTTGTTGACTTTGAATTATGTTGAGTTCCCATTTATGAGAAAAACTACATTGAGATCAAACATGGAAAACCCTTCCCCCATTGGTGACTCATCCACTAGCTCTTCTAAGCTTTCTGCTAGTCTTCTATCTCCATGTGATCTAAAGCATCTTCAAATATTGACACTTTATTACTCATATCTTTCTATATGGTAGAGTATGAGATTCTAGGTATATATCTAGACCCTGTTTCCTTTGCAATGGAGTATCATATGAGTATAGTCCACTGACAAGTATCCCCCATGCTTTGCTGTGAACTTCCTTGATAAGCATAATCTAAATAGTGGAGGAAGTTCCACCACTATCACCTCCTAAATTACTGATATATCTAGAACCTTGTGTAGTAGAATTAAAATATCCTTTATAGACCCCACTATTCAAACTGGTATTTTGTTAATTTGTAACACTCCAAAGATAGTATGGATGTATTCTTAGCCCATTTGATCACAAAACTTAAACATGACTATTTTTATAGCTCCAAAATCCACCATACAATTTTGTACTATTTAGCCTTCCATGCACAAGGAAATATAAAAGGGAAAGGTTTGATCTTACCCATGCTAAGAGAAGACTTGATATTACCCATAGATGGCTAATTTTGTGCTAAATTGAAGTCTAGAAGGGTTAGTCTACCTAATATTAAAATTTTGAGTGTTGCTTTTAACAAATCAATTTTTTTGGGGATCAATAGAGCATCATATATAGTTACTCTTGAGGAAGTCTTCTTCAATTATGTCATAATGCTAAATCTAGAGGCTTCTGACAACTTCTCTTCCTTTTAGGCTAGTTGCTCAAATCTTCTTTGATATTGTTGAGAAAATTCTTCTCTTTGCTTCCTAGTCACCAAAGGGTACCACAAATTCCTTAATATTTACTCCCTTAGCTCTTGTTAATGAGCTTCTAACCTTTAAATAGCTTTTTTTACCTCTAACCCTTGGTTATCCTTTGGTGTTTTTAGCCTACCCTACTCCTTAGGTGTTTTTGAATTTTGGTAGATTGCTAGTGCTTCTAGCTTTACATTGACTTTCAACCTATGGCTAATAGTTAATATTTTTGGCTTGGCCTATTCATTAGGTGCTTTAAGCTTCTAGTAGATTGCTTTTGCTTTTGGATTTTGATTATCCTTTCACTCTTCCAACATAGTCTACTCCTTAGGTAGGTCCTTTTTCTACTCCTTTTGTGGCTATGAGGGAATTTTTGGATTTTGAGAATTAGACAACAAAGGTATTTTATTGAACCTTATCAATATATAGAGTGGTTCAGAAGTTGGAGGCTCTTTAATGATAAGGTTTTGTTCCAAATCCACTAATATGCCTATAAGCCTTTTTTTCTCTCTTCGTCCTGGGCTGTATCCAACTAGCATTGATGTTGATAAACTACATGTGTCAAAATTGTGAGGATCATTGCATGCTAAACACTAGTAGCTATCAAGAACTTTGGAAAATTCTTCCTCTTATCTTTTGACAATAATAACTTGCTTTCTATAAACATTACTAGTAGAAGCCTCTTCATCTTTTGAGATGTAGGGGTATCTTTTTTGTTGATATCTATCATATTTCCCCTTAGCATTTTGTCACTCTATTGTTACAAATTTATTTGTGAAAATTATAATCAAAGATTTCAATACCTCCATATCTATTGACTCTTTTACCTCCAGGGTGGGAAGGCTAGCACTGTTCTTGCCAAACTAGTAAGTTGAGGATATAATATAGGTGCAAGTAGAGTGGCCAATGAAGGGCTTGCCAAAAGTAAAGCTTGGTGGCTTGGCTATTGGATCTTAGGAAAATACAACATTATGAATTTGGGATAAAGATTACCTACTGAGATGAGTATATTTTTATCTATAATAACCACATGGAAGATTTGAGGGAATCTCATCTCATTGGTCTGCTAGATCTAAAGACCTAAGTTAAAAGTAAAAGCATAGAGATAATATATGTAGGCTTGGGCATGTGATGATCTTATATCTTAAGGAATTCTTCTCCAAGTATTATTGAATTAGATATTGAAAGCCATAATATTTTCTTGAGGATACCTTTGAACAATGATAAACTAAGTGAGCAAAGAAATGGGATCCCCTAGATCATTTAACTCTATGATAAATATTTCAATAAGGTCATTCCAAGTGCTAATTATACCCTATTTTAGTAAACGATACTAGGATAATATTTTACCTCTAAAAGATAGAGCAAGTAGCATGACCATTACATCTTCATTGATAATATTATGAATAGTAGCTAAAGCAATGATATCCTCACAATGTTCATAGGTTGTCTTCTCCTACCATCATAAGGAGGTAAAGTTTTAAGGTAGATTGAGGAATGTGATGGATATATGAGATATTAAGGGGTTAAAAGCTATTCCATATAGGCAAAATGCATTCAAACATAGATTCTAGTGGAGATCTAGTATGTGACCTGCAAAGAAGTGGGGCTTTGAACTAAGAAAAATAAAATAGGTGAAAGTGACTTACCTTTCTTACGTGTCTATATAGTTTGTAGTTCAACAAATTGCATGGTTATTTTAGCTTCTTGGCTTCCAATATAGGGATCATGCAATTTTGGATCTATGTCCTTCTAGTGGGGTTGCCATTCTTAAGTTCTTTCAATAGTAGTGTCAATAGGTGAATTGATTTTATTTGCTTTTAAGGCCAATTTATTCACCAAAATTTAATTATCCAAAAATTTGGTCATGCTAAATGCTCTTATGCACATGGTGGCTCTAACTTCTAATCAAGTGATTGTTATAATTTGCATCCTATCAAACATGCTAAAACTCTTTATCTATCAATCAACATAGGTATGAGATATTCACCTTAGACTAGAGTCAATATTGGATGATGTACAATTACTTTTAGATCAATATCCATAGGTGGATGGCTCCTTGAAATAGATTGAAATTTAAAGAGAAAAGGGATAGAGAAATAGGGAAGAAAGGGGTAGAAATGAGATTAAACTAGATTGAGTTCAGATAACAACATTATTTTTAGATGTATTAACATAGACCACTTAGTACACACAAGATCCTAACAAAAAATATAATTGCAACTATGAAGAAACCAACATAAAAACAAATGCTACAACACTCCTAGGACACTATGATTAAAAGAAGCCAAATTGTCCTAAGCCTGACAAAATTCACATCAATTTCAACTACTAATTAAAATGATCCAACTATCCTAGGACATAATAGAAATTCCTCCAATCACAACATAACCAAGCTCACTAAAAGCATTACAACATCCAACATTTCATGCACTTTGATAAAAATAAGCCAAACAAATTTAGGCCTAACAAAATTCACTTCAACTAGAATTGAAATAAGCAAAACAACATGAAGCCTAAAAAAATCTACTCATACCACATTGTGAATGAAAATGAAGTGTAAATATTACAAAATATAGTAGTTCTTCATACTACAATTGGGCTAAGTCAAACAAATTTGTATTGCATTTGAGCAACATAACATACAATCTACGATAGGAAAACAATGAGGTTTTTTACCCTTACAAATGAGGAGCATTACTCCTTATATAGCTTTCACTAACCTAAAATGAAATAAAATATTACATATAATTATTGGCCAAAATTGATCGGGCATGATCTTGGGTTGAGTTGTAACCACTCAACCTCTTCATTTTACTCTACATATCCCCTATAAGTCGGTTATGATTCTTGAGATACTTGTAATGCTTCATGGAGGTGGTAATTGCTTTCTAGCTCTGATATATGCTACATGGTATAACTTCTCATTCTTGGAGTTCCAAGTGTCCTTTACATTGAGATCCTTATGTAAAAAATGCTATATCTACATATCTCACCTACTTGGATTTCCTTTTTTACTTCATGATAGTATTCCAGACAATCTAGCAGGAACATTGAGTAGTCTAGGCTTCTACTTTACTTTGCTTTGTATATTGGACTCCCTTGTGAGTTGCTTGCATTGTGCTATAGTTTTTGAAAGCTTAGCCGACATTGTGTAACAAAGTATTTTAGTTCACCTCTCTTTACATTTTTTATAGATCTTTTAGAATTATATAAGGACTGAATGACTATTTTCCTCCTTCATACTTGTCTAAAACTTTTGAAAATTGTGTTGATGTCAACGCTAAAAATTTTTGGCTAGCATTTTTTCCTTATGAGCTCTTAACTTTACTAAAATATTTAGGTCAATACCAAATATTCTATTTTATCTCCTTTTTAAGTTCAATAACAAGCTAGTCTAGAGAAAAACTCTCAACTTAAATGAATAGGTCAAATTTCAAGCTTGGAATAGCCTATCATTATTTCCTAGACCAAATACTTGAAATAATTATAGCTCTAGATAAGTCCTTTGATATTGAATTTTTATTGTCATTTTTACTATTGCTATGATCCTTGCTTGATTTATGATACTTTATAGTTTCATTCATATGGGAATTACCAAGTTATTTTATTTGATGAGTGTGCTTGAAGTAATCTCTTTGCTTGGATTGAATTATTTTATCCCTTTACTTCTAAATGAAATATTTGAGAATCTATAATGTTTGAAAATATTTTCTTTTATTTCTTGCCATGATTGAGGTGACCTCTTTGTAGACCAGGAAGGCTATATATTTTGTGGAAGTTTGATAACTTGAAACACTTGGGATGCCTGTGTTTTGTAAACCTTAAGATCTTTTGGATGATGCCAATATTTTCCTGGTCACCTTAAGTCCCCATAATTCCTTCACATTTCTTGATTTTTCTTTTTCAAGAGAACCTATTGAATGCAATGGACCCCATTGTCTATGGAGTATAGCTTGATTTTCAAATCCATTCATGCAAATTATGAATGAATTTCAAATTATAGTATGGGACTAAGTTATACTTAAGGTAAATCCCTTTTAGTTGTCACGAGAATGGATTTGACACTCTTACTAATAACAAAATATATCTTAGCTATCATTAGAAAAGATGTAAGTAAATCATTATCTTTCAATCCAATGGATCAACATCACTTCATGGCATCAGGAGCTTTGAACTTAACAAATTTCTTTGCATGCATTTCCTTCATAATAATTTTAGTATCTTTTTGGCATCAACAAATTTATAGGTTGATCGAGCTTTAGGAAATCTCATATTATTCAAAACTAGGCAATGATTCAACTCTAAATTCCCCTTTCAAGCTAGATTTGCCTAGCGTAGTGAAATTTTCACTACAATTACATTTGACGTGCATTTGACTTACATTTATATTTCATTTCAAGGATCACTTTATGGCTAATGAAGTA
The DNA here is from genome assembly GCA_028583015.1 of Wollemia nobilis. Classification (NCBI taxonomy): domain Eukaryota; kingdom Viridiplantae; phylum Streptophyta; class Pinopsida; order Araucariales; family Araucariaceae; genus Wollemia; species Wollemia nobilis. The sequence continues at coordinate 5,782,682 of JAQPPZ010003212.1, forward strand.
TCTGTACATAACTAATACTTCAATTAACATTATATATTATCACATATAATATTACATCACAACATTATAACATCAACTATATAAAAACTCTTAATGTGCAACAACTTGACTTCTAATACACTTATTCATTGATTATGCAAACATGTCAATTTGCCTGCCTACAAGTATCAAGTAAATTATTTTTACTACATTACGATTGGCCCCAACTTTCACTTTACTATGGATAATCTTTGTGTGGTTTACTCTTGAATACTTTATTTTATTTATGGTTGGATTAAGATATTTTTTAGCTTTGATAATTAATTTATTGCTATACTATCTTAGTTTAAGTATTTTTTTAAATTTTGTATTAATTCATGTAATTGTATGAGATATCCCTTTTTCCTCATAAAAATTTTACACCCACTCTAATACCATTTTGGATTTCATAGTAGATTTTGAAAATAAATGGAATCAACATATTACCCAGTAATGTTGAAAAAGAGAACACACACAAAGTAGTGCGCATAGTATATGAGAATGCCCATGGACACCAAATAATATTAATATCAAAGAATACAATTACACTCCAATTGATAATAAAATGGTTTGTAGGATGGGGTATATTTATCCAAATGCAAGTTAACCTTTGGTTAAGGATAAGAGACTAACCTTAAGGATTAAAACAATAAAATATTAGAAAAATTCATTTTTTAAGGTTTACAAGGGTCCAAAGGGATTATATGAAAAATATGATACAAAAAGTGGCTTTGGCCTCAAAATAATATTGACCACCACATATTCCAATATGTAAGCTATCATATAATACATCATTAGAGTACATCATACAATACAAAAGAATTGGCCCTTAAGGGCAGCTTGGGATTAACTCTAGGACCTAGTGTTAGGGGCTCTAGATCCTCCTACCTATAGTGGAAACATCCTCATTTATTGTTATGATTTATGAGTAATAGACCATAAATATATTTATATCCTCATCCATGCCTAACGAGGTTAAGGAAGGTAATGATCAATAGGTAAAAAAAAATGATATATGAGGGTCAATCACTCAACCTTTATCATCAATTTCTCGTAAAATTATGCTACATCTACCTTAGCTCATGCCAATTTCATCAAATACCTCTATTGTGCCATAACCATATGATCTATAAGAGTCTCGACCAATTGTATATCACTCCTAACAAATAATATCAAGGCCTTTGCCATATCTACATTCCTCTCTATAATCAAACTAATAATTGTTGCCTATATCATGGAGGTCTACCACACCATGCAATCCCAATTATACATGAATGTTACTACCTCCATCCATATTGTGTCTTACTCTATCATGAGGTATGTCACACTAGCCTAACAGCTAGCTACCTTCCTAGCCAATGCATCCCTCTCTGCATTTATTGAAAATTGAGATGACCTACTTGGTCTTACCTCCCTTATCATGATAATAAATATGGTAAATGATACTCCTATTGTTGATGTAGCTACCCTCTACCTATGATGATGATATTCCTTTTATTGCTTGCCTAGTTGTAATACTACTATGCTGCCCATGACATCCTTCCTAATTGCATCATTTTTCTAGTTTGAAGCCTAGCCATGGTCACCTATTATGGCTACACAATATGGTACCAAACCCAATAGTGATCAATCACTTTGGGGTTGTTTGATATTGAATTTGGAATAACTAGGTTATCTACATATATTTTAGAAGATGAGTCTAGATCTAACTTAAACCTTTACTCTTGAGTAGAATATCTTTACCACATAGGGCTAGGTGGGATATCCTACTAAAGCCTAAACTAATGGACCCTACATTCATAATGCAAGAGATTACATTATCCATGTGATCCTACAACCCAGTGCCATTGCCTCACCTTGGTCATCTAGAGTGCATTATCATCCCATTTTGGGAGGTCATTATAGGACTACATGTCACCTACTCTAAGTGGAGTTCATCAATCATATGTCAAGCTATACCCAAAATGCTGCAATATAGGTAGGTTTGTCATGCCTAAAAAATATGGGCCTATTTATAGGACTAATGGGACCTTTGTCTCATCTATCACACTAGACAATATAGGAGGCTTTACCGCTACAATATGCTTCCATTTCTAAACTTGAAGGACCATGCAATAATTCATACTCTTATTGCCCCTATAGGCAATATGGTGTAGTGTATGGTATAATCTCACTAGTATAACTAGACCCTAAGTAAAAATTATCTAGTTCTTGATCACATAGACCATTACCTCTCTCAACCCCCATTGAGACACTCATTTACTAGTATCTAGTAGCAATACCCATAAAACCATGATTGCTAGTAATGTTATTTGTCTATCTAAATGCCCTCTATTGTATGCAATATTGATATCAATGCTAGAACACACAAGATATAAGAAGAGTGTAAATCCTCTAACCCAAGCAATGTGAGGATTATCTTGAAAGCATGAGGTCACCAATTTTGGTAATCTATCATCTGTAGCCTCACCTACACAAGCAATAAATAAATCATAAATGATGTATAAAAAATCTAAAATATTAAAAAGTTCATCTTAAACCTAAGATGTGCAAAAGCACCACTGTTTAGCATAAACACCATCAGGGAAAAATATTGTATTCTAATCAAAGTGCTACTGTAGCACAAACACATTACACAATAGTGTTATCATAGTATGAAAGTATTGCTCTTAACTTTCTAGTCCTTTTTCATAAAAAAATATAAAAATTGATCTAGTTCAAAGAGTCATACCTGAGGTTAATCCCCTCCAATTGTGGGTGGCCTCACATGATCATTGTAGTGAATTAGTATTACCTAATGTACCTGTTGGTCATGAATCTGCCACAGGAAAGGATTTTATGCGAAATGCGCCCTAGACCCGACCAACATTGAAATGCTGGGAGAAAGAAATGTCTCCCAGACCAATCTCTAGAGAGGGCTAGTTCCCTTACTAAATCTAAGCTTGATGAAGACTAGAGTTACTGGAAAGGAATTATAAATGTGCAGAAAGAAATGGGAAATTACGAAAAGAAATGGGAAATATAGTCACAGGCCAAATTTATCAGATCGGGAAAGATTAGCAGCAGATAACTTCAAGCACACTAACAACATATAATAGAAGATATCAACATAATTAACTTACAACCTTGTGTAGAAAACCTCCAAGATCACATTCCAGAACTCACTTCCTCACTAGCAATATTTAAACTCAAATGCAAAATTCAAATTAAGCAACAGATAAGAAATACGAGTGTAAATTAGGAATGCATAAGATAGAAGGAAAAACCACACAGACAATTGCTTGCAAAACCAGAGGCCAAATATCTTTCATTCATGCAAAGAACTTGAAAGCTTTCAGCAAAAGTCTCTCTCTCTTGATCCCTCTTTTTGAGATCTACATTGATATTTATAGAGGTCTTGCCTCTCTATAGCATTAAAAACATGCAACTGACTTCCTCGAGATCTACAAAATGTGCAACAGAAACAAGGAAATGATCCCCTTAAACCAGCCTCGGAGAAACCATAAATTAAATGAAATAAGGAACCGATCGTCTTCATTAAATAGTCGTTCTCGAAGCATGCTTGAACCGTTAGAAAATCATGAACAAAAGCTTTGAATAATGGAGGCGTCTTCAATTCTGGTGGCTTGGGCACGTTCTTTTATCTTGTATACATTGGAAAGCAGCAAAACATTTAATTCTGGAGTGCTTTTAATCTTTGGAAATCATAATGCTTCATCGGGCCGTTTAAACTGCTTTCTGGTGCGAAATTGTAACAGGTCGCAAAAACACGACATGTCACGATTTCATGACATTTCTTTGCTCCGTACACTTTTGTTACTTTGGGACCGTGAAAATAAACCTTGTCATGAAATCACAACGTATTTGGATCCTTGGTCTCCTTCACCACCTTAGCTCGTGAAAACACGACGCGTCGCAAAATCATGATGTTCCGTACTATTCTGCTCTTTCTCCGCTCTGTTTCTGCGAAACTATGACCTATCATGAAATCGCGACGTTCTTTACCCATGTTGTCCTTTGGTTGCTTCAAACTGTGAAAATGCGACAAGGCACGATTTCGCTACACCTTCCTCTCACTTGGCTTCTCACTACTCTTTGTCTACAAAAATTCGTCATGTCACGAAATCGTGACATTTTGTACAATCTGGCTGCCTTCTTGCTTCCTCTTCCCAAAAACGCGACATGTCACGAAATCGCGACAATTCCTTGTACTTGGTTCTTTCGCCCCAATATGTCACAAAATCATGACGTTTCCTTGTTGCTGGACTTCATCTCCACAAATGAAGCAAAATCGCGACGTCTTTCATGCCTTATGCTTTTTGTTTCAACTTTGCCGCGACCACGCAACACGTCACGAAATCGCAATAATTTCTCATATTTTGCGCCTTGTTCACTATTCTATCGTGAAATCGCGACGAGAGTCATTGTCATTGCCCAATTTGGTCGTGATTTCACGACCTTTTCTCTTACTCTGCTTCATGGCCATTGTAAGTCACAAAAACGCGACATGTCATGATTTTGCGACAATTTTACTATGCTGCCCCCGTTGACCATTTTGACCGTGATTTTGGAACACGTCGCGAAATCGCGACAACTTTGCTGCTTAGCTGTTTTTTGCATTTGGCACCGCGAAACTGTGACAGGTCGCGATTTCGCAACATCTTTGCTTTTGACTTCTCTCTCCTCAACAGACCCGCGATATCGCGACGGTTTTGAAACTGTGCTTTCCATGCTACTTTTTGTCGCAATATCGCGATAGTCTTTGGACTGAGCTATTTTGGCATCAAAACTCGTAGAAGAATGAGAACTTCAACATTTTATGCAAAAATAATCAACAATCAAAACAATGTGGCAAAAATGCCAATAGTACCATAGTAGTCTATGCTAAAATCACATATCCTAAGATCTCATTATGTGATCATCAATAGTAAAAATAAATTTATTTCTACCCCTATGCATTTCACCCTTATCTCTTATTTTTTTCATTAATCACTAGTTCTTATCAGTTCAACTATGTGCGTTAAATTTGGATCAATTTTTCTCATCCAATCCTATTTAAAAAAAAAACTTGAGGGGGAATGTAGGGGCATGCCAATATTTAATATTTTTATAAAGACAAAATCTTACATCATCAATCAACTAATAACAATCATTGTTTATTTTGAATCATGAATCTGAGTCATCATGAAGTCTATTTGTTTCAAAGTTGGAGTATATGAGCTAGTTTTTGACACACTCATTATTTGATGAGTGCATCAAGAGGGGAAAAATGTAGACACCTAATTTTGAGTACATCACATGATAACACTTTTCTTATAAAACATAAAAAAAATCATAATCAATTAATCAAGTTAAAACCTCATCAAATGATGCATTTAATGGCCTAAATCAAAAGTATTATACCTTACGTAGGAGCACTAATGACTCTTGTGAGTAAGGGTTATTGTTTGCACTACTAATGTAGTGACTTTTTACTACACTCAATTTTTTTTCCTTAGGAAATTTTTTAAAAGAAGAATGAAGTAGAGGTAAATTTGGCAAAAGCTAAGGAGAGAGACATTAGACCAATGCAGAGAAAAAGTTCCAATCAAAGGATTGGTGCCATTTTATAAAAAGTTTTTGACCAAGGAAGGAAGGTAAAAATTCTGAGATCCTAAATGGTCAAAATTTTGAAAAATATGGAAAATGATAGAGAGGTATGATGAGCGCAAGAAGAGAAAAACTCTCGAATATTGGAAGTAAAAAAAGTTTTGAAGGAAAAGAGAAAATGAAAGTCCTAAAGTCGGACCATGAGTCATGAGAAAATTTTGAAAATAGATAAAATAAAATTTTTGATAAGGTAAACATCTGAAAGATTCGATAAAATAGATAAGGGAAATTCTTTAATTAACTAATAAAAGTTTAACAAAACCTTAGAAGTTTATAAAAGTATGGTACATAATGACGAGAACAAGTTTTGATAATTTTTTGATAGCTTGATCATCTTGAAATTTAAAAGGAAATTGAAAAAAGAATAGAAGCGCTCCAAGAAGTAGGGCATGATGTAGAAAATGTCCAACAAGAGGGCATGATGTAGAAAATGGCCAACAAGAAGGATCATATTAGGTTGCAAGACATCAATATTGGTGCAAAAGATCCCAATAGGGCAGATGAGCCAAACTAATAAGACATTACTGATAAAAATCAAGGATCACCTAGTAATATCAATTAGGCTTAGTCATACAAGGAAAGTGGGTGGACATATTAAAGGTAAGAACATGGTAGCTGTAATAGCAAAAATTCTAAATCTGACAACTGCTTCTAATCAATTTTTAGGATCCCTAGGGTGGTAATTAAACATCCAGTAGCTCAGAATTGATGATGCAAGATCTAAATATCTTGAAGGGCTAAAAGTTATGTAAGGAAGATTGAATCAAGGGAGCAACATAAAGGCTTTATCAAAGGCTCCTATACAAGGTTTAGAGAGAAAATATCCCTATTTTCTTATAAATAGTAGTTGTTTAGACATTGTAAAGGATCAACAAGTTTCTTATTCAAACCTAAAGCTTTGTATGTAACTTCTATTTCATTTTCTTCTATATAACAGTTTGGACCTAAACCCTAGGCCATTTTGTAGATACGCTTTCAAACCCTCACTTATAAAAGAATTTGTAATATTTATATTCATATATTTTTATATATACTAGAATTCATGAGTATTGGGTTTTTTCGTCCTATTTATTATGTGTATGTATGATTATATGCATGTATAAGGGGTTGTGACTACTTCATTTTTGTCTTGTTTCTTGTAAGTATGATCTACACTTAACTTTACATGTCAAGAAGGGAAAGTGTTCCTTGTGTGCTATTTGCAAATTATTAATGTATTCATTTATCCCACTATTATACAGAAGAATCCTACAATGATATTGGCACATCACCCTCAGTTAGCTTAGGTTTACTTAGGACTTTTTCCCTTTCTACTATCTTTATTTTTTTATGGTTTTTCTTTCCCTTTTTATTTGTGTACCTAATGGCTAGGTTAGATTAGTAAAGAGAGTCTTGAAGATCACATCTTAAAAGGATCCAACCTCATAAAAAACCCTAGAAGCAGTTTGATCAAGCCTCTTATCGTGCTCTTGGAGCTACCCTACTGTGTCGCTCCACATGAAGCATGGTAGTCTGGTCATTTGGTTCCCCTCATCTAGTGACCATGACAATCAAAGATGAAAATAACAACCATAGAGATTTTATCACTAGCATAATTGCTTGATCATGAATAATACATAAATTAGGTTGCTAACTAATGTTAGGTACTTTCTAGTATGGAATATCACCTTCTCACCATGTGAATCTTCATGAAGTCTCATATGACTACCAATCACATCTTCTAACTGACAATCATGATTTTTACCTAGTAATCACTATCCTCTCATCTCTCAATCAAGATCTTGTAATTATCAATCCTATCTTATACAACTTCTAATCATACCAACTAAATTACCAATAACATTTGATGCAACTTAGTCTCTTATTTATAAATAGGCATCTTGTCATATCGTCAAGTTTGTGTCAACTAACATCTCCTCTCGAGCACATTATCCAAGGTAGAAACCAAAAATTTTCTATAAAATAGATCCTCATAGCATCAACAAGGGTCTAATTCTTAAAAATGTATTCAATCTCTAACAAAATTTTGATTGCTTGCATACAGAGGAAAAATACCATAATAAATTGTTGCCAAAAATTGATAGAATTTTTGTTTGATCCCCTTCATCTTGGATCATCTACAAAGGCTTCTATGATCGCACACCTAAGAGTATAATCATCTACATTTGTATAATCATAGGGACAATTGATCCATCATATTTGGACTCTTAGATTTGCTTCTAAATACATCATTCATTTTTTTTTTAATTTATTTTATTTATCTATTTTAGGTTCATCTTTGATCACTTTACTATCATTTATTTAATCATTTTGTCTGTATCCATTTTATATTTGATCATTTTAATGTAAATTAATTTTCTTTATCGAGATTTTGTATCTATGTTAACTAGAATCTAGTATCATCATTTCATACTTTTTGATTTCTCTAAAATTATATCTTTTATCTCTAGAATAGGGGTATGACCAAGGTATACCCCTTAAACACTAATACATCATTGAGTGTTTTATGTTTATGTACTCCTAAAGCATGAAGCAAAAAATTAGGAAGTAGAAACATCAAGATCAAAACAACAAAAAACTAACCAAAGTCATCAATATGTTCTAAAATCCTTGGTTCCCTTCTCTTTAGATTAATAACCTTATTTTATTTAGATGCATTAGTTACCTTGCATTACACTAAGATAGAATTCTATGCTTTTTGTTCTAAAATAAAGCTATAAATGCAAGGAATGAGATTGGTACTTTGCATAAATATATATTGAAATCTACTTAGATCTAAAAGAAACCATTTAGTTTAGGGAAAGTATTTTTGTTAATTCTATCATTTTGATCTGGTCATTTAGATAGTATCTGCATTTGAAATAAAAAAAACTTATTTATTGTATAAACACCTGTTGTGCCATTTCTTTAAACAAAAATAAAAGGATTTTATATTTTTAAATAGAAATAATTATACCATTTAGATTAGAAATCTTAATTATATGTATTTTTTTGTGCCTAAATTGATAGCCTAAAATAACGAATATGGTTTTGAGTTAATTATATTTTGGGTGAAGGGACTTTGTTTCAAATTCCCTGCTCTCCCCTGATCCAATCCTATGGATCTCCAGTTGGGTAGATCTTCCTAAGATATCCTTGCTACATTTCTAGGACCTCCACAAGATCCTCTTAGGGCTTCTCAGGATGTGCCTTCCTATTTTTGATGTGTTTGTAGTTGCCTGGCTTGATTGAACCATATATTTTTCCTTGGTGGACTTTGATGGTGGTTGGATTTTAGTTGGCTCAACTTTGGATTTGGAGCTACGAAGCCTTTCTTAGTGGATATTTTTGGTCTTTAGGAGGACCCTGTGCTTTGTCGCTATCCATAGGGAGGGCTTCCTCCATTACTCTCCAAAGCTAGGCTTTTGGAAGGGGGCTTCTACTTTTCATTTTACCCATTGTGATTATAGCTTGGGTTCTACTTACTGTGTTTTTCTTGGTATTGGGGGAGGACCACACTTTTATCGTCCATAGCTAAGTGGCTCTTGTGGATATTTCTAGGATGGGCTTTCTAGTGCAGGTTCAAGATCTTCTGATATTTCTCTCAGAAGATCCCTTTTTTATCTATTTTAGAGTCTTCCTATAGAACCTTTCCATGCTACTTATTTTTGGTCTTTGGTATGGAACCTTGTGCTTTCTTGAGAAACTACGGTTGAAGGTGTCTATGGATTTCTTTATGAATAGACAAGTTGGTGGGGTTGGGTGGTGATTTGGTATGGGTGAATTTTTGATGGGCTTCTTCTACAGTGTTTTTTGGTCTTTGGTCAGGGGGCCCCATGTGTGCTTGCTTACTATAGAATTTGGTATCTTGATGGTAGTCCTTGTGTTACATTTTCCCTTCCAATCTTGAGGTACCATGATGGACAAAATCTTCTTTGGGTTTTCTCACCTTCTAGCTGTGCTCTCTATCTCCATTATAGTTGTGGGTGCTTTTGACCACCATCCACATGCACTTTGACAAGAAAGTGCTAAGGATAAATAAAATATGCAAAATGAGAATATTTAGTTTAAAATTAGCTAAGTTTGAAGGTGGTCAAAAGTTTTATACCTAATCGAGGCCCGACATGGTCCCAAAGATCCTGCCTAACCAAGGAGTGTGAATTTGCTTAGTCTAAGGAAGAAGAAGCTTTGTCCTTGATCAGGTTTTGAACAAGTCCCAGATGTTTGACCTAATTAAGGAGGTGGTAACGACTAGAATATTTGCACATGATTGTACCCGAGTTGATCCAAAAGTTTTGGTATATAAATACAAAGAAATATTCAAGTCCAAGAACTTCTAGAGAAATCATGCCCGACTGGAGCTTGAAAAGGTACCAAATGCCTAACCCATGGTAAAAGGATGCCACATTACAAGAATCAACTAACTATCAATTCCACAAAAATATTTACACTTGATAGAGACCCAAAAGGTTACCAACTGTCCATCCAGATACCAAAAGCCAAAAAAAGTCGAGTCTAGAGAGCGTCGAATGATTTATACCTAACCAAGGCTTTAAAAAGTTCCAAATATTCAATATTTTCTTCAAGTTCAATTTTGGAAGCCCGAAATTTCTTTTCCTGGTCAATATTGAATGGGTACCCAATCCCCAACCTGATACCAGAGATTTCCAGATGTCAAGAAAAATAAGTGTTGACACCATTGAAGCCCCTGTACCTGACTAGTCCTAAATAGTTATCATAACTTCATAGCACATAAGCTTGGCAATCGACTTGATCAAATCTATCACTGGACCACCTACACAAGGATTGTTGTCATCTTAGGACACCTGTACAATGAGATTAATTTTTAGGAGAATATCAGTAAGGTAGTTATGCTCATGGCATCATGCAGGCAACAAGGTGACTCAACCAAAAAATATCAACAAAAAGCAACGAACTAGATGCAAGAAACATGCACAACACTAATCAACATAGCACAAATTCTGGCTAGATCAGTAGATCATGATGAAGCAGTTGATGTGGCCATACTTCCAAATAATCCAATCAGTTGGTATCCCATATGACATAACAATAATCCATATCTAAATAATGATGTTTTTGATAATGATGAGATTGTAGACAAGCCTATATATACAAGGATGTAAAATGAAAACTGGTTAGCTCTTAGGCATTTACAATTCATATGTAAAATATAAAATTACATCTTAATACAAATTGACTACTATATGGTCTCTGGTTTAATTCATTTGTAGAACATGTATGTATGGATGATCTCTTATTTCTAATTTAAGCATGTTGAATGTTTATGGTGTTTATTTCGAATCCTAGATTTGTGTTGTGTTCATTCACTTGTCTAGAATTGGTGGTCTCATAGTATACAATATATTAAAATTCAATGTTATGTAATTGATTACAAATATGGTTGGTCTATTAGGTAGTTGGTTGTTTAGTTACACGATCATTGTTTTTTCATATGTCTTGATGTTGCTTAATTTGCACCACTATAGGTTCTGGATTTATCTCCTTTTATTTATTTCAACATCCTTCCCCCCCCAAAATTAGGAATAGTTAGTCAAGACTTCAACAAACCGATCTCCTCTAAATATTGATCATTGTAGTTTTCACAACTCCCTGGTATTTCAATGTTGGTCAAGGTCTGTGGGTACACAAACCTTTTCGTTAGACATTCTTCGACCAACAAGTTTTGGTACACCCGGTGGGAGACTAGAGTCCCATATTTGGATAGTATAAGATCAATGATGTACTCTATTATCAGATCTCATTAAAATCACCTAACAACTTCGCTCAGATCTAGAGACCTATTTTTCATGACTAGTTGCCTATAAAATATGAACAGAGTTTGGTGATACTCTGTCTTGTCCACAACTTCTATCACTTGGCGACTCCATCTATCGATACCTAGAAAATACTTACATATCCACATTTTATCAAGTTGTCTTGCCTAATATGATCATAAGACAAGCAACTAAAAAACCAAAAGAACTGTAGTTTGGCAACTTTAGAATTCATTCAATCTATCCACCTATTTCAACACCCTCTTTAGTACTAGTTGTATATCTGACCAGTGCAACTACTTCCATTGCTACAAATACCACTTCGATAATCCATCATCTTACACTAAAAACAATGGCTATAAATCCAAATCAGAATGCTCAGAACTAACCAAATTGAAATCATACTGGACCTCTGAATTTACTAGTCTATAATCCCATTCCCTAGGCTATCCTGAAAGCACTTTCAATATATGATGGCACTGGAAAAATGACATACGAGCATTGTCAAGATGTGACATCACTAACTACCATGCATAATATCCTAGATGAAGATGTCATGATAAGGCTGTTGGTAATGTCATTAAAAAGAAAGATATCCTACTGGTATAGAAACTTGTCAGATCTAACCATAACTTTATGGAATGAATTTATCAATAAACTGATAGAAGAATTAAATAAATAGGTAGATCCCTTCTCTCTATTGACATAGTTTACTAGAATCCAAAGGCACCCATAAGAGGAGATAATAGAATTCAACATTAGATTCAATTGAACATGGAAGAGAGTACTGCAAGACCTACATCCAACTAATGAACAAGCAATGTATTACTATTTAAGGGTCTTTCACTCTGATCTAGGGATGTACATAAGGCAATCCAATGTACACATATTTATGGTCTTTAAAGAATCATTAAAAGTAGAAAAGGACCTAATCACTATAGGGAGACTGCCTCCAAAGTTTGTGATGCCTATATATCCAGAATTCCCTCAACAACAACCAACAATTTTGACTCCATCAAAATATTTCTTGGCATATACTCCACCAATCAATTTTCCATCATGGCCACCTACTCCAAGTCCATAAATACTGCTTACTCTACCTGCATTCCCATTACTCTCGACACCTGCTACTATCCCGACATTACTCACCCCAAAATCCTAAATAGTTTCCCTTTAGGAAATGATAGCAACCTTTAAGAACCTGATGAATGAATTTACAACCTTGAAGAGATGAGAAGTTAAGAGAAACTTTCTACCATGAAGGTTTCCATCTATCACAATAGATTAGGCTACCTCCACTAGCAAGCCCCTCAAAAAATCTAATGCCATGTATGCCAATCAAGAGGAGGAACCTTCTTCCTCAGGCTTTGAGTTCACTTACTAGTGCTCAAATTGTAATGATCTACATGGGGAAAGCACGTGCATGATGCATCAACACTACGTCAAAAAAATTACAATTGAGAAAGCAGAGAATGCATAGAAAGAGCAAGTGAACATGATGAGGGATGCAGATGATTATAATTTTATGGTGATAGCCATAGAGCAAGTGGCACTTCTTACAAGATCCAAGAAGAAACCTCTATACATTGATACTAAAACTTGGGACCCTTCAAAGATACCTTCTGAACCAAAGGACATTCCAAAGAAGGATATATCTCTGCCTACCCCAGTGCAAAAGATAGTGCAATAACAACAAAAGAGAACTAAGGAAGGTGAAGGAAGGGAGAAGGCTAGAGATGAATTAAAATATCCTTCCTTGACTAAATATTAGAGGATAGAAGCTACCCAAGATTTTAAGGACAAATATGAGGAACCTGTAAAAGAGTTGAGGAAACAGAAAAAAACTTTTAGTTTCAACATTGTAGAAGAGTTGAAGAAAACTCCATCCAAAATCAACATGTATGACACACTCCTCATCCTAGGACAAAAAGATCTTCTGCAAGCTTCTCTTAAATCAATAAAGAGTCAAGAGAAGTAATAGGCAAGGCTGAACTTAGCTCAAGGCTACCCCACTTCAATAACCAGGAAGAATAGGCCACCTCATTTTTACTTGTCCTTACATATGGAAGGGTGGATGGTACATAATTGTATGATTGACTATGGAGTAGCTACCACTGTTATGCCCAAAGCAATCTATGAAATAATGGGTATGGAATACACAAGAAGCAGTCTTGGAGTGCTATAGTTAGATGGTACTCCTATTAAGATAGTTGGAGTAATCAAAGATATCCCCATGAAGTTGCATAGAATACCTCAAATTACTGTCATTTAGGAGATTGTAGTGGTGGACTTGGAACCTTATTTCGGGATGTGTCTATCAAGAGAATTTACTGCTAAGTTGGGTGGTTATTTGTCCCTTGATTATTCCCATATGGAAATTTCTTTCAAAGGTAAAAGAGTCAAGGTCTATTCTAAAAATCCATCCTCATTTCATATAGAAAAGTTGGAGGAGGACCAGCAAGCGGATATAGTGAACATCATTACCCAAGAAATGAATATGATGGAAGAGGTCTTGGAGGACCTCCAAATAGAGGATCAATTTTGCATAAGGGATTTAAATACTATGATTGAGATTGGAATAAGCACATATTCAATTACGAATCCAGAAGGAATAAACTTCATAGTGCCAACTCACAAGAATCACAATCAAGAGCATATGTGGAAGATGTTGTTTGATGGTACTAGATGCAAGAATGGTTCCAAAGCAGGTGTAGTGCTAGTATCACAAACCAGAGTAGAAAAGACCTTCTCATACCGATTGACATGGAGCTGCACAAACAATGGAGCAAAATATGAAGCATTATGTCTAGGATTAAGAAAAGCTAAAAAATGGGAATCAAGCAATTACAAATCTTTGGTGATTCTAAACTGGTGGTTAATCAAGTCATAGAGAAATGCAGTAGTAAACAAAATTACCTCAAGTAATATAGAAATAGGGTATGGTACTTCTTGGAATATTTTGCAGCCTTGAACATGAAAGTCATTCCTAGAGAACACAACACTCATGTTGACATCTTAGCTTTTGTTGGAGCAAATTTCTATCCAGTATCCGACACCATTCGTAAAGCTAAATTAATAGGGATTGTCTACAAGCCATCGATGTTGGACAAAGACATCTTTTGGTAGGTATTTGAGAACGATGAACAAATAGTCAATTTTTTTATTCAGGAAATGAACTGTGTGAATGATCAACTATCCAAGAAATATGAAGAAGGTGAAATAATTCAATTAAAGAATAATCATATCCCCAAGGGGTTGATAACTTTGGAAATCCTATTTGACAACAATGATAGACCATCCACCCACAAAGTTGAAGTCAATAGTAAGAGCCACAAAGGGGGGCAAATTAAGCCCATAAAATATATCAACATCAAAGTGCGTTGTTTAGAAGAAGAAATCAACTAGACTATTGAATTGTATAAAGAATTCAATGACATTATAGTTTGGACATATGATGATCTCAATGTATATGACAAGGACACGATTCAACACACTATCAAACTATTTATAGATGCTAGGTCCTTCTAGTAAAAGCAGTGGCCTGTGAACCCCAAGATAGAGACATTAATGAAGCAAGAACTCTCAAAATTGTTGAATGCCAAGATCATATACCCCATCAAGCACTCTACCTTGGTGCAAATTTGGTTCTAGTCAAAAACAAAAATAGAGACATCTTCCCATGTGTGGACTTTTGAAACTTGAATCAGGCATCATTAAAGGATCATTATCCCCTCCCTCAAATTGATCAAATCTTACACACTATAGTAGGGGCCAAAATATTTTCTCTCTTGGATGGATTTTTAGGTTTCAATCAAATTTGGGTGAAAGATGAAGATCAATACAAGACTACATTCACCACAAAGTGAGGTACATTTGCATATCAATGCATGCCTTTTGGGCTATCTAATGCAGGTGCCACCTTTCAAAGGGCCATGGATTTGGCATTTGGTGAATTGGTAAATAAAATAATCCTGATCTATTTGGATGACATTATTGTTTTCTCTCATGACAAGAAGAAGCATATCGAGCATCTTTGGATGGTATTTGAAAAATGCAGAGAGTTCGAGATATATTTGAATCCCAAAAAGTTAATCTTTGCAGTACATGAGGGAAAGTTATAGGACATGTGGTATCAAAAATAGGATTGGCAATAGATCCAGATAGAGTGAAATTTATTTGGTCTCTCTCTCCCCCACAAAACAAGAAGGGACTTAAATCATTTTTTGGGAAAATTAACTTCGTTCAAAAATTCATTTCATATTTTGCTCAAATTGTGAAGCCAATAAATGAAATGCTGAAGCAGGAGGTAGAGTTTAAGTGGGTGGATGCTCGAAAGAAGGCTTTCAAGGAGATCAAAGAGGCAATATCTCAAGATTTGGTCCTCATTAATCCAAATTATTCAAAGGACTTTATCCTCTATGCATTTAGAACAAAATGGAGCTATGCAGCTATCCTAACTCAGAAAAGGGAGCAAGATAGTGAAAGACTAATAACATTTTTGAGTCAAATATTTCAGGACCATGAAGAAAAATATAATTTCATCAAGAAGCAAGTTTATGTGGTCATGAAATATTTGAAGAAATTTAGGTATTTTGTCTCTCAAAGCAAGACCCTGGTGTATGTAGTATACTCAGATGTCTGGAATTTCATGACTCAAGGAGAACTTGATGACAAGAGGGCTAGCTAGGTAACAAAAATTTGGGAGTATGATGTTGATATCATACCAAACAAATTGATCAGGGGTAGAGCTCTATGTCATAATTTAGCATATTCCACATCTCAAAATACCAATATGTCAAATCAAACCGATTTTGATAGTGATCCAAAAATGGAAACAAAGAATCCAAAAGATTGGATTGAATAGTTACATCACTCCTTTACCTCAAGTAGATGTTCGAATGACTTGACTGCATCCCAAATATGAAGATTCAGATTACAGGCCAAAAAATATACACTGATTGGAGACATCCTATATCAAAGAAACTTTGACAGGGTGTTATTGATATGGATTTCACCAAAAAAAATCGGAGAAGTACTTTAAAAATTCCACAAGGGTTTTTTGGTAGGCCATTATTCTGGATGGGCTACCATAGCTAAAATTCTCAAGATCGGATACTATTGGTTGAACATTTTTGTCGATGCTTTCAAATGGGCTAGAACCTGTGAAAATTGTCAAAAATTTGTAAGCAGAGGCAAACACCCGATAATGTCGTTACGATTGACAACCATAGAAGAACCCTTTCAAAAATGGGTATTAGACTTTATTGGTGTTATTAATCCAAATTTATTCATCGAACATAAATACATTTTGATAGTAACAGACTCTTT
This sequence comes from Wollemia nobilis, assembly GCA_028583015.1. Classification (NCBI taxonomy): domain Eukaryota; kingdom Viridiplantae; phylum Streptophyta; class Pinopsida; order Araucariales; family Araucariaceae; genus Wollemia; species Wollemia nobilis. The sequence goes on from JAQPPZ010003212.1 coordinate 5,799,451, forward strand.
TGTGAAGTGGACTGAGGTGGAAGCTACAAAGCATACTGATCAAGACACTGTGATCGAATTCTTGGAAAGATTAATCACCAAATTCAGAGTTCCAGCGACCATTGTATTAGATAATGCCAAATATTTTATAGGGACTAAAACCATTTATTTTGCAAGAAAATATGGGATTTATTGGAATGCCTCATCAAACTATTACCCTCAAGGGAATAGTATGGCAGAATCCACCAACAAGAATTATTGAAAATCATCAGAAGGAGTACTCAAGATAATCATAGAAGCTAGCATCTATTGCTAGATCAAATGCTTTGGGCTGACCAGCTCAAAGTAAAGAGGACCCTAAAAACTTGCCCATATGCTCTAGTATACGACAAAGAGGTTGTGTTACCAATTAACCTAGAGCTTTCGATGCTATAATTCATCAAAGAAAACTATCCAGATGACTTACAACTGGTAGAAAAAAGGATGGCTGAGCTAATCCAATTAGAATAATAGCATGAATAGGCATATACTAATTTTTACCACCATTAGACAACTGTCAAGTGTTGGTTCAATGGAAAATCCACGTCAAGGATATTTGAAGAGGTGACCTAGTGTTTATATGGGATATCAACATAGTGAAACCTGGAGCACATAAAAAGTTTGATTCTATGTGGTCCAGACCATACATCATCAAGCTGAAGAGGGATCTAAATACCTTTGAATTGAGGTATTTAGATGGCCATCTACTGTCAATCCCAATAAATGATCAACATTTGAAGCACTATGCTTAGGACAAGTGACGCTTATCTTGTACATATATAAATATGATGCGTGTACATCCCTTGTAAATATTTTTTATCTTTTTTGGACTGAGGTGCTGCTTGCAAAAATTAATGTTCAAAAGTGCATAGATTATATACCTAGCTAGCATCTCAAACTATGCAACCCCTCATCGCATCCTAACTGAGTCACTAATCAATGAGTTCAAAAAATGATTGGCATCCCAAGGCACACATCACAATATAACGATTCTAGGTTTATCATAGGCCACCCATGATTTAACAAATGTAGCAAGGTCATTGGCTAGATCAACTACCATACACAACATGTAGAATTAAATTTGCAATGGCTGGTGATATTGATGAAATCTCCTAAAAATTGTAGGTCTACGAAATTATGCAACCACAATCATACCTCTCAGAAGTAGTTATGACGAAATGCATCCCAATTTGAAGAAACCATTGGTTGTCAAAAAATGTAGACGAATGTTATAGGTCAGTGGCACTCTTTCCTAAATTACATGTCAGTATTTGGAAAGGAGCAACAAATACCCTAAACAAATCTCCTCGACATGCATGAATCCATCATGCGAATTCATTAACGTCTCCCAATGGTAAAATGCCATTTCGAACACTATAAATTGATCGCACCTCTCAAGTGCTCTTCCCTTCATGAGAGTTCTGAATACTGAAGTACAACAGAAAGACCTAACCACTTTAGAAGAAATCATGATTAGTGACAGAAGTAGAGTTAGAAAAATGGGTAGAGGAAAGAAGAGAACCATTGCACAAAAAGTCGTAAAAGAATCATATGATGATCTAGTGGGAATCCATGACCCAAAACTCACCATTAGGTCCAAGTTATGGATTTCTCGAATTGGCTATGAGAAAAAAGGGAAGAGATTCTCTATGAATCACAAGGTAGGTGCTCCCTATCATTCCAACCTTGGTAAATTTATTCTAGAAGTTGTACATCTATGCCTAGAGCTTATCCATGCGATAGTAAAATTCTATAATGATAATATAACCATGGTATGTAATTCTTAGTCTCAACAAATTTTCACCATAAATAGGTAACTCTTGATGTAGGTATTTTCTATAAATAAACCTCCAAGTACCAAGATGAAAAGAATCATGGAGGAGGAGTAGAGATTATATCTGCAAAATTAGTCAGTGAAGGATTGACCGTAAAATGCTTTTTAGGGCCAAGATTTTAAATAATTTATTATTATTATTATTTTAATCCCTAGGGTTTGACATTTTAATATCATTTATTTTTCTATCTCCTTGAGCATGTCGCGAAATCATGACATTTTTATTTTATAATATCTTCCAACCTAAAAATGTCGCGATAGCGCTACATTTTGTATTTCTCTCTTCCTTCCTTGGAAATGTTGCCATAGTGCTACATTTTTCATTTCTCTCTCTTCCTTCCTTAGAAATGTCGTGGTAGCACTACATTTTTCATTTTTCTCTCTTCATTCCTTGGAAATGTCGCAATAGGGCTACATTTTTCATTTAAGCCCCTTTTCTTCCTCAGAAATGTCACGGTAGCGCTACATTTTTCATTTCTCTCTCTTCCTTCCTTGGAAATGTCGTGGTAGCGCTACATTTTTCATTTAAGCCCCTTTTATTCCTTAGAAATGTTGTGGTAGCACTACATTTTTATTTCTCTTCCTTCCTTGGAAATATCGTGATAGCGCTACATTTTTCATTTCTTTCTCATCCAACCTAAAAATGCCGCGCCATCGCTATATTTTTCATTTCTTTCTCTTCCAACATAAAAATGTCGCACCATCACTACATTTTTCATTTTCTTCTCTTCCTTCCAAAAAATGTCATGCCATCACTACATTTTTCATTGAAGCCCCTGCTCTTCCAACATAGCAAATTTTCTAGAATTTGTACATTGACTAATTTGCTGGGCACTTTGTAAAATTTCCAAAAAATCAAACATGGATTCTAATGACCCCAAAATTTGGGTTTTGGCACTTTAACATTTTTTGAAGAATCCTCCATTCTCGAAAATGACTTTCAAATACTGGAAAATAAATTTTAATTGCTCGGAAGTTGCCAGTTTCACGTGGTGTGAAATTTAGGACAAAAATTGAAAGTGCTCAAAATTGAACAAAACCTTTTATGCTTTCAAATGATCCAAATGGGTATCCGAATCTATAGAAAAAACTTGAAAATTCACTTTGGATTAGAAGATATCATATTAATAAGTTCATTGTCTAGAAATAAAAATTGCTATTTATGGAAGGTGAATCTTGCTTGAAACCCTAAAAATTTAACACCATTGAAAATGTGAGTTCGAGACCTTTCATCCAACATTTGAATCATCTCAAACAGATCCTTGTGGTAGAAGCTATAGCATTTCCAAGATTGAAGTAAACATTAGGGTAAAATGAAAAATTTCAAAGAACTTTAGAAGTTAATTTTAAATCTTTCAAACCTTAGGAAACTATTAAAAATTAAACTTTTGAAATACTTAACCAAAAATAATGCCATTGAAGCACAAATACTTAGAAGAAATCAATTTAAATAAATTCTCTTATGCAAACAACTTTGCACCTTGATGCAAGAAAAATTTAAGGACTTGATGCAAAAAAAACTTGGATAAAAAACCAAAAAACTTCAAGAGGGTCCCTCGAAAAATGAAAATTAATTATTTAAAAGGCTCAAACAATTTTATTTTCATTGGGGGTGTGTTGCTTCTTAACAAATGGTGACATCTACGGGGAAATAGTAGCACTATTTAGAACCCAGAACTTTAGTTTTAAAACAATTTAAACCATGTATCCTACCTTGCCTCAAAGATTTTCAAAATATTTTAATTATTATCTATCAATACATTGAAATTTCCTAGGGACATACTAGGTTGAATCACTCAAGGAAAACTTTGGTGTGTGATTGCAGTACATAAATTCTTCCTCTTAAGATGACCATGGCTTAGAATTCCTACTTAGGTTTAACTAGACTACTTGGGCTGCAGAAGTTTATTTGAGTACAACTCTATTGCTAGTTTAGCCTTTTATGGCCCTGACAGAGTTACTCTTAACTTTATTTTTAAGACCTTGGTTCAAAGCCATGGAGCATCTATAGCTCTGGTGAATATTTTTAAGATTTCTCTTTTAGGAATCTTTGCTATCTCCCTTTTATTATGGAACTATTTTTTTTGATAAAGACTAGATAGCCAAGAAGCCTTACTAAAGGTTCAAAATTTGCATTTGCCTTGATATTTCATTAACCAAATAGTCTATCAACTAACCATTTTAGTTTTCAGACACCAATAGCCTCTTAAGAGTAGTTAAAGTGTTTTTGTGAATCAGAGTTTTCCTCTCATGACCAACTTTTCTTGGATCCCTTGGGAGTTCTCCAGCTAAACAACATAATAGTTCTTTTATGATTAAAATAATTATGACGGGCAAGGTAAAAAATTTAAACTATCTCTCTACTATCAATCCGGATAGCAAACATTACCACTCTCTCCCTACTTAGAACATCCCTTTATCAAATCATCCTTATTTGATTCTTGAAACTGAGAGAAAAACCCACTAGAAGAAAGAAAAGGAAAACAAAGAAAACCAGGAGAAATTGAATTAATTCTAAAAAATAAACTAAACAAAAGCATTGAATCACTTTATTTATACCTTAATATATACATATGTACAAAGGCCCTTACGATCATTGAAATTATGTATAAGATGGAAAAGCAGAGAAATAATGCTTTAAAATTTGACCATTTACAAGTAAATTTAGAAAAATACCTTCCAGGTCCTATAGATGAAATGCACCCCAGTTTATGCTTCCTAGAATTTTTGCTACCCGAGAAAGACTTGGTGTGTTTACCTTTCTTTTCATGGACCTTGTCCCACAGAAACACCAAGTCTGCAAGTCCTTCACCCTGCAAATTAGTCAAGTCATATAATAATATGAATGGTGAAGTTTTCAACACCTGCTTATGTTTTATTCTATCAACCCACAACGCATACAGTTTTTCTACCTCTTTCAAAATCAGGGCATCAACATGTCTATGTTTCTTCCTGAAGGGTTTACAAAATTCTTTCAAAGAGGTGGAATGTGTAAACACCCAAGGATCAAATACCTTAAGGCCTTTATAGAACCAGATCGTCATATATTTAGACTTATGTAACAAATCAAAGAGATCATATTGTATTTGTGGGTCACACTTCTTAATAACTTGAATGTTTTGTGGTTGCTCTGCTGCTTCAATGTTCAATATTTCAATTTTTATCCCTCTAGTGGAATTTTCAAAATTTGCTCTTTCACCCGAGCCTTGCTTAGACTTAATCCTATAAATGTGTAATATCCAAATGACATCGTTGTGATTGGTTGAGTCTATAACTGGTCTCACCTTCTCAGTTGTTAATTTCTAAACCCTAATTTTTGCACCAACATAGTTTACAACCCCAATTTTGATATTATGTTCAGTGACCATGTGTTCATATCTGGGCTCTCTTTCTATTCTATGTTGGTTGGCCATATTCACATTCACTATTTCCTTTTCTTGAAGTTTAACAAAGAGTTCAAAGTAAGTCTTGATTTTCTTCATATCCTCAACGATGTCATACTTCTTCCCGAGTATTGTACTAGTTTCATCATGAGTCTTACTTTCATTACCCTTTGGTGGGGGAGGATCATTATTAGGAGTAGGTTCTATATTATCGCATCTCAAATTATAACTATCCCTTTGGAACCGTTGAAAATCTTGTACTCCATCGATAGGAACTTCCACAATATTTTTTGACTCATTCGGGAAGGTGAATGAATCTAGAACCATAGTAGCACTAGGTCTAGATGAACCAGGACCATCAATGTTTCTTTGATTCTCAAGAAAATTCAACTCACCAGAAAAATATTTGAAAGTGTTGGGTAGTGCAAGATCACATATGTTCACTTCAAGTCCCTTGCCTTTATTATAATCCTCATTAGCTTTATATGTAGGTTTGGAAAATCTATTCTATTGGTAAGAAAATTGGTTTGAACTTTTTACCCCAGAGATTTATCTCATAATACTCAGGAAGTCATTTTCTAGGTTTTAGACCATCTCAGATACATCTTCCACCTTAGCATTATCAAAATATTTCTCTACATTTTGCACGTTCTTAGTGTGTGTCATAGTTAATGGAGTTTTCTCTAGTGGGGAGTGACATGTTGACATTAACACCTGATGTGGAATAAGATTCAAAATAGGCATGTTTTGTGCAACATAGGATATCAAAGTACTACTCAAAAGTTGAGATCCTAACCCAGGTGTTGTAGGTGAGTTGGAGAGGAGAGGGCAATCCTCCAAGGGAGGTCCCAGGTTCGAATCTCCACCCTACCAAAAAGCTAAATTGGGTACCCAAAATCCAATTGATAATGTTGGTGCGGGTAGGGCTGGGTGCAACCCTCGGGTGAATTTGACGATGTAGAACCCCCTATTCGTGGTATCTTAGACCAAGGTGGCCCCACAAGGGGTTTTTCACTTAAAAAAAAAAAAAGGTTGAGATCCTAACTATCTTTCAAGAATTAGAGCTTCCTTATAAGCTATTGCTAGGGTTGTGATATTGATGTCTCTCTTGAGGAAAATAGAGGTCACTGGATCCAAGGCATTCTTATAGATTTCTAAGGCCAGATTTGCACTTGGGATATAATGGCCAGTAATTCTACCATAAGCCTTTTGGAATCTCACATTGAAATACCTTATAGTTTCATCGGATCCTCTCTTAATGCTGGAAAGTTGCTTATACAACACATTGAGATCAATCACTTGACCAAATTAGGAAATGAAAGCATTTTCTAATTCATCCTAGCTACTGATAGATTCATTGGTAAGATTCAGAAACTAGTCATATGCAACTTCTTGCAAAGTAAACAAAATAACCTACAAGCAATATCTTTATGAAGGACATTTAACAATTTAAGAGCATTTTTTAAGGCAACCATGTGCTTTTCAACTATCCTAGAACCATCATGTTTATAGGTTGGAAGATATTTATTATGATTCCTAGGTAAATCATGGGTTGTACCAGGAATATTCAAGGTAGTGGAACCCAACCAGTTGGCCATAACTATTGGATTAATGACCCACAAAAGATAAAACACAATACAAAACTGTATTTCTCACTTTAAACACACCATGAAAGTAAGCTTAGGCCCTCCTTCTAGCGCCAATTTTTGTTGGCTTACATTTGCTATTTAGGTAATACTAAAGCAAACAAAATTTGAAAGCTAATGAGGAGGGAAAGAAACCACCAATTAAAGATAAATTTGCACATACCTCAAAAGACAAAACACAATACTTTAAACATGACATACAATTATATTTCTCAATTCAAAAACACCAGGAATGTAAGTTCGTTGGTCCTCCTTCTAGTGCTATGTTATGTTGGCTCGACTTTCATGCACACCCTACAAAGAGTAAACATAAAATAGAAGTAAAATTTAAAGGGAATAAATTCCCTCTCACTTTAGAATCTTGTTGGATATCCATGGTGTGTGTTACAAAGTTGGGTCGAATGCTACCACTCTTTTCTACTTATGGAATAGTTTCAAGTTGACTGTATTTTACCTTACAACAGGTTCAACCTTCCTTCGCTGTTTTTGGATGGTAGAATGTGTTGTTTTTAATCAAATTTACAATTTATCTGATCTATCTCTTTGAATTCTAGCAGATTAAAAGAATAAAGAATTTTAAGAAATATAAAAATGAGAACCTTTCAGAAATAAAATAAAGAGGGTAAGGCAGGGCAAAAAAGAGAGGGTGAAATTATGCAATTTTAATTTTTAATCATTCTTTCAACTTAGCATACTGTTATATTCACTAATTGGAACAAATAGAATAACAAATTATCCAACTTTCTAAGATTAACTTGTTATCTTGCAAAGGAAAAAACATGGGAATAGAATAGAGTAACTTATTTAAATCACAATTTTCTCCAAAATTAACAAGATGAATCTATAGATAGCCAACGCTCATGCACACAAAACAAAACTACCAAATTCAAATCTTCAAACCAGGTGATTTAAATAATTCTTAAGATAGTTTAACACTTCTAAAATTTTAAACTTGCTGGGATGATTTTACCGGTAGCATAGCACACACAACAAAACTAGAGCCAATAGGAAAAGAAATTAATTTTAGAAATATTAAACTGCAATTCAACTTTCAAACAACACCAAAAACATACTAAAATCAATTGAATTCACAATAATTACAACTACAAACATTTCAATGAAAACAAGAATAAGGAAATGAGCACTGTTCAAACTCCAAGAGTAGATTAGGCACCTGGCCATGCCACTTTAGGGTAACAACACCACACAAATCCTATGTCCACAATAAAGGCTTTTCCAAAAAACAAATTTGAGAAAAAGTACTTCTATTATAAATTCTTGCATCCTTCCTTTTATATTCAATGGGAGTATTTATAGACTCAGGACATGACTTGATATTTTTAAAAAATATCTTCTCTTAGGGAATTAAAAATAATTAAAAAAACCATCGTCGAAGCTTTACAATATAAGGCATTTTTAAATAGAGTTCCGATCAACCCCAATCACTCAGGAAATCTGCCTGGGTATCTTACTGTTGATAATTGTGTCACATTGCTTGAAGGGGTAGAAAAGATCAAAATTTTGTAAAGTATTTTCTTATTTTTTCATGAATTTGTTCCCTTGCTTTTTAGTGTATTTCCAAGTATTACAGCAATTTTGGCTTCCATTTTTGCCCCCCTTGTATATAATCCATGTATGTAAGAACTTCGCCAACAGAGCAGGATAGGATAAGAAGCTTCGTAGAAGAAAGAGAAGGAGAAGGACAGCTTCGCAAAGAAGAAACAGAAGAGTCTAGGCTCGAGCCCGAAAAATTTCTAAGGCATGGAAGGAGCTTCGCTGGCGAAGCTACCAAAACATCTACTTCGGGCAGAAAAGTAGCGAAGCTGCAGATGCAAGTTGCCGAAATTTTCTAAGTCCGCAGACGCACTTCGCTAAAATTTTGGCGAAGCATTCACTTCGGCCCCCTTATCTGGCGAACCATTTCACTGGCGGGAGCTACTTCGCTCCAGACCATAGCGAAGCATCAGCTTCGGCCATCCCCTCAGCGAAGCTCCCCAACCGAATCCTTGCTTCGCCAAAAAACCAAGAAAATGTCCTAAGGCAAGGAGCTAGCTTCGGCCGAAATCTTTCCGAACTGTCGTCTTTCAGATGGTTCGCGGCGAAGTAATTCCATAGCCCGTCGCCAGCAATCCGCCACTTCGGGCAAAATCCTTAGCGAAGCGGCATTTGATCCACACTCCAGGCGAAGCAATGTAACTGGAGGCCATGCCTTTCACAGGAAACATCCACTTCGGCCTAAACACCTAGCGAAGCCATTCTCGGGGACACCTTCGGGCGAACCATCAACACCTTCTCATCACTCTTGCTTCGGCCCAAACCCGCTGCGAAGTGACGCTCCGATTTAGAATCCGGCGAAGCTCTTCCCAGGGCTCGATTGACGGTGGCGCTCCCTTCAAGGAACACACATCCCTAGGCTGGGTATTTGTCCAAAGCATTCGAGTGCTTCATAAATGCAATCTTTCTCGCCCGAAAGACCCGGTATCCATTTGAGGCAATAGGATGTGAATTATCAGTTGCAGAGGAGGGCCAGAGCAACTTGTGGAGCCACTCGAGCACCCCACCTCGGAGCAACCCAGGACAGGTCAGCGGCTCATAAATGCGGCTTTCCCCGTTAAACGCGGCCCTGTAACCAGATATAGAAATGGGATGTGAGTTTTCATTTCGCATGAGAAGGCGAGCGCGATTTTTTCGGCCGCTAGAGCGTCCTTGTAAACCCAGTGCATTAATGGCTCAGAGGGTCGGGTCCTCTATAAAAACCCAGGCATTGTAATGAGAAAAGGGGGGAACATTTGCTTGAAAGCTGCTGTATCTTGATTTTTGCAATCGATATTAAAGAACTTTGGGCTTCATTTCTTTCTTGTATGCTGTCTTCTGTGATTATTTCTGCTATTCTGTTTCTTCATTTGCATACTGTAATTCTGCATCCTGGATTTAGGTGTGTGATTGGGGACAGAACCTTGGAATTCTCCTGGAGGATACATAGGGGAGAAAACGTTGTGTTAGTTTCCTTGTATGCTGCCTGTGGTTAGTGTTTCTGCTATATTCATGTATTTTCCCAACTGCTGTAATTCTGAAATCTGGATTTAGGCGTAGGAAGATAGGTGGATCCTGGAGCTCTTCCAGAGGATACATAGGGAAGCTAGCGTGGTGTTCATTTATGTTTTATTCTTTGTATTTATTGTTGCTACTTCAAGGTATTAGTTAGTGATCGTGCTGCTGGTTCTTTCCCTTTAAATCAAGTTATTTCCATTTCTTCCCCACCTTATATCTCGCACCCTTACTCTTTTTATCTCTTTCCTGCACTCTTAGCTCAAAAACCCAGTAGTTTAGTAAAGGAGCCGGCCTTTCTCCGGAGATTGGCACGGAGGGCATCTCTTCCCTTCGGCCTTTCAATGTTGGTCCAGGTCTAGGGCGCGTATATACATACAAAATCCTTTCCTGTGGCAGATTTGTGACCAACAGTTTTTGGCACGCCCGGTGGGACCTGGTCAGTCTCACCTTATGAGTGGTATTGAGAGTTGATGCTCATCTCATTACTGTAAGACTCGAGCATCTGGCGACTCTGTTCAATCTGAAAATCTCAAAGCCTTAGAGACCAGTACTAATCATCTGAACCTTCATGCATACAAGATGGAGAGTTAGGAATAGTGGAGAAGAGACCGAGTTTTTTGAACTCGACATTAACGCCTTCGGGGAACGCCCTAGACTAGTCACACCCGAATCACTCTTACGCGAAGGGTCCTCGCAAGAGGCTGTCTTTGACGAACAAGGTCTAACCTCGGACAACACAGCGACCAGTCTCCCCCCTAATCCCCCTAACTCCCCAGATCACCAGAGCGCCTCCGTTCCACCTATTCACCAATCAGGAACTTCGGGAGTTTCGGTTTTGCCGAACCAACCGAATCAGAGCGCAAGTATGGCACACCAGCAACATCAACAACAAATGCAGCAACAAAAGCAACAATAGCCGCCGCCGCCCAGACTGTTCCCGGCATGGAATTCTACTGGACCATTGAATCTAGCGGGACAGGGGCAAGTTCCGCCTGCTGCTATGAAGAAAATCCCCACGTTCGATGGCACGGGGAAGACAGCTTACGATCATATCCAAGACATCGCTTCCCTGGCCTCGATACATAATATCACGGAGGAAGCAGTTATGGTTAAGCTCTTGATTTTGTCTCTCAGAGGGAAACTCCTATACTGGTACAGAACTCTACCACCTGGCACAATAACAGGATGGGACCAGTTAGCCGGACAACTGATGAGAGGGTTCAACGAATCTGTCGATCCGTCTTCCCTCTTGCACCAGTTTACAACAATCCAAAGGCACCCTCAAAAGGAGATAGCCGATTTCAATGTGAGGTTCGCCCGAACCTGGCAAAGAGTACCCACTGGACTTCGGCCAACTAGCGAAGCTGCAGCCTATTACTACCTCAGGGCTTTTAACGCCGACATTAGTATGATGGTAAGATTTTCGAATGTTAATACTTTCCCTGAATTATATGAGTTGGCCCAGAAGGCGGAAATGGATTTGATCGCCATCGGCAAACTCCCTCCGAGGATGCCGATGCCCATTTTCCTAGAATTTCCCCAATCTCAGTACCCTAGTGCCACTGCTTTGCAAACTTCTGCATCTCCGGTGTGCCCAATCCCACCATGGAATCCCAACCCTATAGTATCCCCATTTTTTGCTCCACAGATACATTTCCCCACAACTTCGCCACCACAACCCACTATTCCTTCGCCATTTCCGGCTTTACCAGCGCCACCTCAATACCCTGCCTTGCCCTCAGTACCAACAATAGCCCCATTGCCAGCTCCAGTAGCATCGGCCCCTCCAGCCACGGACATACAGGCTAAAATATTGCAGGAGGTTTCATCTTTGAACTCTACTGTGCGAACCTTGTCTAATGACATGGCTGTCATGAAGAAGAAGCAGGCACAGCAAGAATTCCTGCCAAGAAGATCGTATCCTCCACCAGCGCTCACTAAGGACCAGGTGGCACAACCAGGCAGACCTCCAGCAAGGAATGCCGTGATCGATGAGGAGCCAAGCACTTCTGATTACGTGCATTGGTGCTCCACCTGCAATGACCCACATGAAGAGGGCACTTGCATGTTACATCAGCATTACGTGCAAACGCTATCTGGCAGCGCCTCCAGCGGTCAGGTCAATATGATAAGGCAAACAGATCACAATCTGGTGATCGCTGGAGAAGAACAAGTTTCGGTCCTTACCAAGGAAGGAAAGAGACCGATGGAGGTAGACGCAGCTCAAATGGCCCCCTTAAAGGTGTATACCCGCCGCGAAAAGGAGCAACAACCTGTTAAGGCTCCAGACAAAGCTCCTCATCCTCCGTCGGCAAAAGAGAAATCCCAACAGGCCGCCGCAGCCCCGCCTCAGGCCGAAACTAAAGAGCAGGCTAGAGAAAAACTCAAATTCCCTTCACTAACGAAGCGGCAAAGAGTCGAAGCCACACAACAATATCGTACCAAATATGAGGCGACGAAGGAGCCAGAGGCACCCGCTATCACGGCATATAACATCGTGGATGAGCTGAAGAAAACCCCCGCCAAGATCAGCCTTTATGATGCCCTGCAACTACCAGGACAAGTGGACTTGCTGCAAGAGTCCCTGAAATCGGCAAAGGCGGGAAAATCAACACAGCCCGCTCTGGTTCAAACCCTATCTACTTCAATCACAGGAAAAAACAGGCCTCCTCCGTTCTACCTGTCCCTACAAATGGAAGGACATATCGTTCACAACTGCATGATTGACTCCGGTGCCGCAACAACAGTTATGCCGAAGGCAGTCTGCGAAGAGATAGGGATGGAGTATACGCGAAGCAGTCACGGCGTGCTCCAGCTGGACGGTACCCCTGTAAAGACCGTCGGCGTCATCAAGGATATACCCATCCGGTTACACAAGGTACCCCAAATTGTGGTGATACAGGAGGTGGTAGTTGTTGATCTTGAGCCCTATTTTAGCATGTGTCTCTCAAGGGAATTCACGGCTAAGCTAGGCGGATATCTTTCCATGGACTATTCACACTTAGAAGTCCCATTCAAGGGAAGAAAGGTCAAAATCTACAATGAGAAACCCTCCACGTTTCTCGTAGAAAAGATGACCGAAGAAGGAGAAAATGATGATTCAGTCCACGCGATAGCCGAAGGGATAGAACAAGTGGACTTAGTGGAAGAATCTTTAGAGAAGCTGTGTACCGAAGACGAATTCTCACTAACAGACTTCAATGCAATGATAGAAACAGGAATGGGATGCTACTCCATCGCCAGACCCGAAGAGTCCACGAGGTCGATGCAGGAGAATAAAAGAGCTGCCCGAGAAGAATTATGGAAATTATTTTTTGATGGCGCCAGATGTAGAAACGGCGTTGGGGCAGGGATACTCCTAGTATCGCCATCTGGCGAACAGAAGGAATATTGCTACCGGCTGGCCTGGAGCTGCACCAACAACGCAGCCGAATACGAAGCTCTATGCCTAGGACTGAAGAAGGCCGAAAAGTTAGGCATTAAACATCTCCAGATTTTCGACGACTCAGAACTGGTATGTAATCAGGTCACGAATAAATGTATTTCCAAAAAGCATTATCTCAAAGCATATCGCAATAGGGTATGGGACCTGTTCGAGCAGTTTGAATCACTTAATGTGCGGTCCATCCCACGGGAGAAAAATAGGCATGCTGATATCTTGGCTTCTATTGGGGCCAGATACTCTCCAGCCGATGACATGGTACACAAGCCTAAAGCCGTAAGGACCATTTACAGGCCCTCTGTGCCGGACAAAGACACTCATTGGCAGGTCTTTGACAGTGATGAACAAATCATCAATTTCCTAGTTCAAGAGGCGGCCACTGTTGAAGGGAGAAACCCCGAAGAAGAAGATTATGAAGGGTTAATTCAGCTGAAAAACAACCATGTTCCAAAGGGGTTGATCACTCTAGAAAGCCTATTCGACCAGAATGATAGGGCAATTTCCCACAGAATCAAGGTTGATGCGAGGCAATACCAAGATCTGGAGCTCGAATCTGGGAAGGCGATAAAAGTCGGGACGGATTGCACCCTAGTAGAACTGGAACAGATCCGATCTCTATGCAGACGATATCCAGACATAGTGGCATGGTCTTATCAAGACCTGAAAGGCTACGACCGACAAATGATCCAACATACAATCGAGCTGCAAGAAGGGGTCAAACCTTTCAGACAGAGGCAAAGGCCAGTCAACCCAAAGATCGAGGTCCTCATGAAGGCCGAACTTCTGAAAATGCTTGAAGCTAAAATCATTTATCCGATAAAGCATTCTTCTTGGGTTGCGAACCTCGTCCCGATCAGGAAGAAAAATGGGGATATCCGCCTGTGTGTGGATTTTCGTAACTTAAATCAGGCTTCATTGAAAGACCACTACCCTCTCCCGCAGATCGATCAAATCTTGCATTCTGTAGCTAGAGCCCAGCGTTTTTCATTGCTCGACGGTTTCTCAGGGTATAATCAGATCTGGGTTAGAAATGAGGACCAGCACAAGACGACATTCACCACTAAGTGGGGAACGTTCGCTTATCAGCGAATGTCGTTCGGCCTTTCAAACGCGGGAGCCACATTTCAAAGGGCTATGGATTTAGCATTCGGCGAACTGCTGAATAAAATCATCGTCATCTATTTAGATGACATGACTGTATTTTCTCGAAAAAGAGAGGATCACGCTTCGCATCTGCAGCAGATATTTGAGAAGTGCAGAGAATTCGGCATCTCAATTAACCCGAAGAAGTCCATCTTCGCGGTAAGAGAGGGGAAGCTACTGGGACATGTCATATCAGAAAAGGGACTCGTCGTCGACCCCGACAGGGTTGAAGCCCTCCTAAAGCTTCCACTCCCAATGAATAAGAAAGGGCTGCAGTCATTCTTTGGTCAAATCAACTTCGTGAGGAAGTTCATTCCAGACTTCGCCCAAGTCATCAAGCCGATGTCCGAACTCCTGAAAAAGGATGTTGAGTTTGCCTGGACAGAAGAAAGAAAAAGAGCGTTCGAGGAGATCAAAGCTCGGATCGCCCAGGCCCCCGTGCTGGTCAACCCAGATTACAACAAAGACTTCATTCTTTATGCAGTTGGGGAACCTGAAAGTTACGCAGCAGTCCTGACACAGAAGGGAGATGATGGCGAGGAGCGCCCCATCGCATTCCTAAGTCAGGTAATACAGCCCCATGAAGAAAAATACAATTTCATAGAGCGTCAGGTACATGCGGTCATGAAATCTCTGAGGAAGTTTAAACACTTCGTCTCCCAGAACCGGATCACGGTATTCGTTGTCCACCCGGACGTGCGAAGTTTCATCATCTAGGGTGAAATGGGCAGCAAGAGGGCCGACTGGGTGAACAAAATACAAGAGTTTGATGTTGAAATTCGGCCCACTAAATTGGTTCGCGGTCGCGCATTATGCCAGGAGCTTGCAAGGAGCATCGTTGCCGAAGTAACAACCTGCCAATGGGATGACCCAATAGCAGAAGGGAGCTTCGCTAATCAGGTAGCTGATGAAGGGGATTGGGTTAGTGAAATAGTCAAATATTTCAACACCGGGAGGTGCCCCCAACACTTGAATGCTTCGCAGCGAAGGCGCTTCAGGATGCGATCCCTCCGTTATATCTTACGCCTCGAAGGGCTATTTTTCAGAAATCTTGATGGTGTTCTCCTAAAATGCATCAGAAAGGACGAAAAAGGAAAAGTCCTCAATGATTTTCATTACGGGATGTCAGGAGGTCACTCTTCAGGGAGGTCGATGGCTTTAAGGATAATCAGGGCAGGCTATTATTGGCCCACAGTCTTTGTCGATGCCTTTGCAGTCTGTCGAAAGTGCGAACAATGTCAGAAGTTCGCCGGCCGAAGCAAGAGTGTCCCCATGCCCCTCCAACCAATACAAGTCGAAGCGCCATTCCAGCAATGGGGGCTAGATTTTGTGGGGGTTATATCTCCAAATTCTTCAGCAGGACACAAGTTCATCTTGACTGCAACAGATTATTTCACCAGATGGGCCGAAGCAATACCCACAAAGCACGTCGATCAAGAAACAGTCATAGCGTTCCTAGAAAGTTTGATCACCCGTTTTGGCGTCTCGGAAGCAATAGTGACAGATAATGGTCCCGGGTTCATAGGCGCCAGGATCAATGAATTCGCCTGTAAGTATGGAATATATCTCAAAGCCACTTCCAATTATTATCCACAGGGTAATGGGTTAGCGGAATCAACAAATAAAAACTTATTGAAATTATTGAGAAAGCTTATAGAGAAGAACAAGAGGACTTGGCACCTCCTCCTGGACCAAGCGCTATGGGCCGATCGGATCTCTATCAAAAAGTCAATCAAGACCTCACCCTATGCCCTGGTCTACGGCAAAGAAGTTGTCTTGCCGACCCACTTAGAAATTCTTGCATTATGGATGCTAGATGATGAGAAAAGGGAATTTGATCCCATGGAGGCTAGGCTAGCTCAATTGCTCCAGCTAGAGGAGGACCGAGAAAAGGCTTACGAGGACTTCGCGAGGCATGCACAAATTACCCGAGACTGGTTCAAAAGAAAGTCTTCTGCCCGCACCTTCAAAGTTGGAGACCTAGTGTGGAAGTGGGACTCCTGGAAGACTAAGCCAGGCAACCACGATAAGTTCGACGCGTTCTGGGGAGGGCCATTTGAAATTGTGCAAGTAAATCAGGCTAACTCCTTTATCCTTAAGGATGCGTCTGGTCAGACCCTACCGATCCCGGTTAATGGTCTTCATCTGAAGGCCTTTCACCATTAAAAGGTACCCCAAAATTTTTTTGCCCTTGTATATAGCATTTTGTTGTTTACACCTGTATATACTCTATTTCAGAGCCTTTTAGAATTAGAAATGGATTTAGAATAGGATCGCAGCCTTTTGCTGCAAAGCCGACTGATTCCAGCCCAAAATCATTAAGTCCGACTTACCTAAGCCTAGCAAACACTTCGGAAATTTTTTGCGCGAAGTAGTTGTCACCAGTTGGTTCGCTGCGAAGCTTCTCAACATCAATGGATGGAATGGTGTAAAGAAGTTTCCTCCGGAGCAGAACGGCGTCAAAGGATGGTTCAAGGCATGTGTACAGTGCTTCGTCAATATACCAACGTCAAGAGACGACTCATATAGCCCAAGACCAAGGAAAGAAAGAGGAGATGAATAACATCACCCAGAGGCAAGCTTCGCTAAAGGAATAGACGAAGGACCCCTTTGAGGTTTGAAATTGACTAAGGCACGAAGGATACTTCGTCCAAAAAGGCCTAGCGAAGCTACACTTCAGCGACAATCTAGCGAACCACTCCCCGTTCCCATAAAGACAATGAGGTTGAAGAAACGCGCGAAGTAAATGCTTCGCTCAAAAGGAAGCCGAACCTCCACTTCGGGGCCGATTCCACGCGAAGCAGTCATCCACCAAAGAATCACGCCACTGTGCAAAAAACAGCTTCGGGCCAGGGACATAGCGAACCTATGGATCGCTCCGGATTTCAGCGAAGTACCATTTGAAAGAAGAAAACGAGGAGTTGAAACTGGTTCGGCAAAGATCTGCTTCGCTAAACCTCAAGCATAAAATCGACTTCGGAAAAAAGGTTTGCCGAACTCCTAGATCGCTCCCAACCTCAGCGAAGCAACAAAATAAAAGGGAGAGCGCATTTAAAACGTGCCTTGAAGCGCGTGCCAATTGGCGGCATAGGAAAGCGTTTGAAGCGTGTGGAGTTAATGCAAAGGTGGCGGAGCACACCCCAAGAGAATTTAGTTATGCTAAAAGGTCGTGCCCAGGTACGAGGTAACAGAAGGTTAAGTTTTCGAGACAGGGCCAGATCTTCAAAGTACAATAGCCCTCGTGAACGGCGCCGCAGAACCAATGGAAGGACAAAGCGATCTTGTCGGCCCGATTTGCACATTTAATTTTAGCAGGAGCCATTAATGGAAGCAGCTTCAACTACCATCTATAAAAGCCGAGCTCCATTAGCAAAAGGCTATTTACCTACTGGAGAATTTCGAGCGAGAGCTTGAAGCCTTAAGAACCCTAACCAGAGCTCTGTTGTGTTCTCGCCACTCTGCCTTAAAACCCTGCTACATTCTGTGAGCTAAGATGGGGAAAAGAGCTTCGAAAGAGAAGAAGGGGCCCGAAGAGGCGGGTACGGAGAAAACCAAGAGGGCAAAGGAGGAAAGGAAGCATAAACCTAAGAAGGTCGACCTCAACCTCCGCCCTGAAAAGCAGGTCGTGGAAGAAGGGGAGGATTCTGAGGAAGAGCAGCCCGTCGAGCCGCCCATTGATGGGTGGCAACACATCAGAGATACCGAGCTTTCAAAGAGCATTGCTGAGCTCCGACAAATAATTGACTTCATGAGGAGCCGGCTTTCTGCAGAAAATAAGCGGGCCGCTGCTTATTATTCACACATATACTGGTATTTGACTCCGTCGGTGCATCATTGCCCTGAATTGGTCCATGCAATTGCGCAGAACTACCAACCCTCAACCAGGCAGGTCCTGGATGCGGCAGGCAACAAGCTATTTACAATCTTCACGGAGGATGTACAAGATGCCTTCGCTCCCCGGCAGGGGCCACCTAAGGGGTATACCGTTCGCAACGTCAGCCTGAGCGAACAGATGGGGAGATTCACCCCCTCCGACCACATCATTAAGTTCTTGAGCGATAATTTGAAGGATGGGCTCCCCTCAGGCAAATTGCCGCAGATGCCTCGCCCCCTTGATGATTTTAAGTATCCAGACATCTTCTCCATCATTGCATGGGTGGCGGGCTTGTCTACTGACGCTGTTGTACACCCCTGGCAAGTGGCGCTCGCGGAATGTATTTCGCGCGGAGAGTTCTATGCTCCAGATCCGTCGAGGCCAAACACCAACCCAGTATTTTTTGACTGGGCGGAGTGGGTGGCTCGAACCCTGCACACGCGGCTGGCCAATTTAAAAAATTCTAGGACAGACCAGTATTTCGGGCCATGCTCCTTCCTGATTTGGCTCTTCTTCTACCATACTCAGGAGCGTTTCCCCCACATTGTTGTCAATCGCATCGGCAAAGATGGAGTTCCCCAGCCTATATACCAGTGGACTTCTCTCCTGGCGAGGTCAGAGTCATATTATGTTTTTAATCAACAGTTCTTGGGACCCGCCATGCAGCTCATGCGAGGCTCCTGTCCTCGGGTGCCCGCGATTCTCAGGGATAAGGTCGTCGTCGAGAGAAAGGGCGATGTTTTCCAACTAACGCAGGGGCTCGTCGTTCGTTTGTTTGGGTTTACAGGAAAGCCCTTCCTGTTACCATTTTACACTTCTGAATACCAATTTGCACTGGAGGTCGCTCGCCAGAGCGACATGACTAATGTAGTCTACGGCCATGGCCGAAAATGGGCACCGACCTGCGATTTCCCCTTCAAAATGGGGGTCGTTGAGGTTTTCGCCCTCAATCAGTACATTCACTTGGAAGAGAAACTTGCCGACTTCGGCTTGTTGCAAATCCCGCAACGGTGGTTCTATGACCCTTTGGGAGTGATGAGGGATCACCTCCGATTTAAGAACTTCCACATTTGCCCTCACCCGGAGATAGTAGAGCAGCGTAACAACCCGAACGGGAGGGATCTGGAGTGGCACGTCGAGCGGATGCGAATGTTGCCCCCGTGGCATGATTTTTATGCTGTTGAGGCCGAATACGACCCCACCCGACACCCTTTTCCGGAACCAGACTCGACATTCTGGAGAAAGATGAAAGACGATTTGAGAGGAGAACTGAAGGGTTGGCGAGAAGAACAACTGAGGGAATGGTGGATAATGAGGGTCCACCGCCGAAAACAAAAATCACACGGCCTCCTCCAGATGGATACAGATTTCGGCATTTTTTATGAAGCCAACGTTGGGTCCTGGCAACCCATCTCCTTCGCCGACTTTGTCCCTCCTAGTGCCCCGGGCTCGGGTGAAAGCCCAAGGAGAATTGAAGATATCTCTGAGCAAGAAGAAGAAGAGGAGACGACGGTAACACAACAAGAGCTGCCGAATGAGCCTGCTGAAGGTTCTGGTCCAGACACTGGGAAGGAGGCACAACAGCAAGAAAAGGAGGAAAAGAAAAAGAGAAAGAAGCTCGATAGAGTTCAGATGCCTCCCCCGCACCCAAAACGACCTCGCACAAGACCCTCTGGTGCTTCTGGCGAGCAACTTGTGGCAAGCTCAGATGAGGCGAATGTTGGAGAAGCGGCACCTGAACCTCCGCCGCAAGAAGAAAAGGAAATTATTGAAATTGATGTTATTGATGTGGAGGAACACCTCCAAGAAAAAGAAAATGTAGGGGAGAAGGAAGCAGAGGATGTTGAAGGAGCAGAAAGGAAAGTGGACGCGAGCCCGACACGCAGGATTTCACTACTACTGCTCTATCATCAGAGCACGCAGGTACGCGCCCCCCTTCCCTCTCTCTTGTATCCCAGATCGCATCTGTAGTAGCCCCGACCGAAAGGCCCTCAGAGTCTTCTGTCCCTTCAAACAAATCCCCCCGAAGCACCTTTCCCATTGTACAGTCACCAATTCACACGGACTCATTCGCTGCTACCGCCCCGTTTACCCGAACCATGTCTCGCAACCCCGCCGGTCCCCCTAACGTTTCCATACCATCTGAGTCACTTGGCTGGGACGCATCCACCAGCGAGACACCGCCCATCCACTCCAACCCCATATCATCTAAACAGTCCGGGGGTGACACTTCACTCCCGAATCCTGACACCCATGCTACAGTAGCACAACCTATCGCTTCACCCACTGGATCCCCCACCATGCCTATCACCAACCCCACCGGTGAAATGTCATCTCTGCAGTCACTATATTTGTTCACACCTCTGGCTGGTAACCCGACCTCACTAGAAAATGAATTGGCATTGATCAAAGAGCGCCCTCTGGCGGAGAAGTTGCTCCAAGCCAGACAAAACACTGACAAGCTTCTCAGGGAGGCCAGAAAGAAAAGAGGGCGGACCCTGGCGAAGGAGGAGAAGTGCGATGTTTTTTATTTGAAAAATAAAAAACTATATAAAGTGAAGAAAGTGCCCAAGGTCCAGAAGCCAATAGACGAAATGACCCCTGCAGATTATGAATACCAGGAGAGGGTCAAGGACCTGGAGCACTTGGATGTAGATGATGAGTCTGAGTCCATGCATGTGAGGGTAGAGTCAGTTCGCACGCATGCAAAGATAGCCAATGAGTGTTGCTATGAAGCGGAAAATGCGAATATTAAGCTAGAAGAAGACCTGGCCAAGACTCGCTCACAGCTTGAAGATGCTCAAAAACAGTGTGAGCAGATGAAGGAAGAAGTGGATGCCCTAAAACAGCAAGTAGTTCAACTGCAGGTTGCGGCAGGAAGTCAAAGCAAGATACAAGCCGAGGCTGAAGTGAAGGCTAAGGAATTTGAAGCGCGAATCTTGCAGATGCAGCTGCAGTTGTATGAAAAGGAGAATTTAGAACAGTTCGATAGGGACAGGATTAAGAGCATCCGTTCACACTTGCTGCAAAACTTCAGATCCCGGGCCTCCAGCGCCCTGTCAGTACTGTCTTACATCACAGAAGCCCAGAGTGCTGCTTCACAAAAAGGACCAATAGTTGATGAGATAATACAGGAGATAAGGAGTCGACTCAATTTGGCCTTTGAGGTACAGAGCACCAAGTACCAGGATTTACAGGTAGCTGCCATGAGTCGGACAACAAGAGATTGGTCCACTGCTCAGTCCACGGTTCGTGCCTTCTTCTCAAAATTGAGGAAAGCTCAGAAGGCCAAACATCTCATGGACGTGTTCGAGCAGGAGCAGCGCGCTTCACTGGGATATTTCCAAGATCTCTCAGGATTGGGTTTCCCGAGCTTCACCGATGATGATGGGAACCTCTTGACCAAAGAAGAACTCAAGCCAGCATGGCTCCAGTTTGAAAATGATGTTTCAGAGATAGATAACTGGAAGGAGCCAGTTACAGAGAAGCAGATCACGGATTTCATCCTTAAGTATTGTCAAATCGCGGCTTGCTTGAATGATTTGAGCAAAAGGGCCAAGCATGCCGACATAGAACAAATTGATCAGTTCCATATTTTAGTCAAGGCGCTGCAAGATCGCGAACCCTTTCAGAAGGGTGCATGGGCCCATGTTCGTCGGACTATGGAACGCATCCGTGATCGCCTTCCCCCGCCGCCTCAACAGGAGCAGACACCTGGTGAAGAAGAGAAAGAAAAAGGAAAAAAGATAGTTGCAGAAGCGCCCTCGGAAGAAGAAGAGCAGAGAGAAGAAGGGACCGGAGGAAACTCTGGCCCAATGGATCAAGGCTGAGGGTTCGTGCACCGAGGCGAGCTCGTTACCCCGCGAGCCGCCAGGAATGTTGACAATTTTGTCACATTGCTTGAAGGGGTAGAAAAGATCAAAATTTTGTAAAGTATTTTCTTATTTTTTCATGAATTTGTTCCCTTGCTTTTTAGTGTATTTCCAAGTATTACAACAATTTTGGCTTCCATTTTTGCCCCCTTGTATATAATCCATGTATGTAAGAACTTCGCCAACAGAGCAGGATAGGATAAGAAGCTTCGCAGAAGAAAGAGAAGGAGAAGGACAGCTTCGCAAAGAAGAAACAGGAGAGTCTAGGCTCGAGCCCGAAAAATTTCTAAGGCATGGAAGGAGCTTCGCTGGCGAAGCTACCAAAACATCTACTTCGGGCAGAAAAGTAGCGAAGCTGCAGATGCAAGTTGCTGAAATTTTCTAAGTCTGCAGACGCACTTCGCTAAAATTTTGGCGAAGCATTCACTTCGGCCCCCTTATCTGGCGAACCATTTCACTGGCGGGAGCTACTTCGCTCCAGACCATAGCGAAGCATCAACTTCGGCCATCCCCTCAGTGAAGCTCCCCAACCGAATCCTTGCTTCGCCAAAAAACCAAGAAAATGTCCTAAGGCAAGGAGCTAGCTTCGACCGAAATCTTTCCGAACTGTCGTCTTTCAGATGGTTCGCGGCGAAGTAATTCCATAGCCCGTCGCCAACAATCCGCCACTTCGGGCAAAATCCTTAGCGAAGCAGTATTTTGCTCACCTCCCAGGCGAAGCAATGTAGCTGGAGGCCATGCCTTTCACAGGAAACATCCACTTCGGCCTAAACACCTAGCGAAGCCATTCTCGGGGACACCTTCGGGCGAACCATCAACACCTTCTCATCACTCTTGCTTCGGCCCAAACCCGCTGCGAAGTGACGCTCCGATTTAGAATCCGGCGAAGCTCTTTCCAGGGCTCGAATGACGGTGGCGCTTCCTTCAAGGAACACACAGCCCTAGGCTGGGTATTTGTCCAAAGCATTCGAGTGCTTCATAAATGCAATTTTTCTTGCCCGAAAGACCCGGTATCCATTTGAAGCAATACGATGTGAATTATCAGTTGCAGAGGAGGGCCAGAGCAACTTGTGGAGCCACTCGAGCACCCCACCTCGGAGCGACCCAGGACAGGTCAGCGGCTCATAAATGCGGCTTTCCCCGTTAAACGCGGCCCTGTAACCAGATATAGAAATGGGATGTGAGTTTTCATTTTGCATGAGAAGGCGAGCGCGATTTTTTCGGCCGCCAGAGCGTCCTTGTAAACCCAGTGCATTAATGGCTCAGAGGGTCGGGTCCTCTATAAAAACCCAGGCATTGTAATGAGAAAAGGGGGGGAACATTTGCTTGAAAGCTGTTGTATCTTGATTTTTTGCAATCGATATTAAAGAACTTTGGGCTTCATTTCTTTCTTGTATGCTGCCTTCTGTGATTATTTCTGCTATTCTGTTTCTTCATTTGCATACTGTAATTCTGCATCCTGGATTTAGGTGTGTGATTGGGGACAGAACCCTGGAATTCTCCTGGAGGATACATAGGGGAGAAAACGTTGTGTTAGTTTCCTTGTATGCTGCCTGTGGTTAGTGTTTCTGCTATATTCATGTATTTTCCCAACTGCTGTAATTCTGAAATCTGGATTTAGGCGTAGGAAGATAGGTGGATCCTGGAGCTCTTCCAGAGGATACATAGGGAAGCTAGCATGGTGTTCATTTATGTTTTATTCTTTGTATTTATTGCTGCTACTTCAAGGTATTAGTTAGTGATCGTGCTGCTTGTTCTTGCCCACTGTAATATCAAGTTATTTCCATTTCTTTCTACACCCTCAGTCTTTTCATTTCTTTCCTGCACTCTTAGCTCAAAAACCCAGTAGTTTAGTAAAGGAGCCGGCCTTTCTCCGGAGATTGGCACGGAGGGCATCTCTTCCCTCCGGCCTTTCAATGTTGGTCCAGGTCTAGGGCGCGTATATACATACAAAATCCTTTTCTGTGGCAGATTTGTGACCAAAACTTACCATAAATGGAGAAGATAAAATATAATTTTATCTTCATCAAATGGATAGTGCATGCAAGTGTATCTTCACATTTCAGCAAGTTGTCAGAGCATCTCATTAATTCCTCATTTGCAAAATCCGGATGAATCATTGACTTCTCGGGCCTTTTATCCTCGCACAATCCCTTTTGCTTGATTCGCATTGAAATTCTCTACCCACCATCACTTTTGCCATTAATTTTACCATTAAATGCATCCATCGAAAAATTCCTACAAAAAATTAAAAGGGGTAAATGTTAGAACATTAGTTTTAAAATTAAATTTAATCAATTTAATTTTTCCTAAGATTCAAGGTTTAAATTTTAGGTTTTAAAATTTTTATTATTTTTCCAAAGTTTGTCGTAAAATACTTTTTAGGGCCGAGATTTTAATTAATTTATTATTATTATTTTAATCCTTAGGGTTTGACATTTTAATATCATTTATTTTTCTACCTCCTTGAGCATGTTGTGAAGTCATGATATTTTTCTTTTATCTTATCTTCCAACCTAAAAATGTTGCGATAGCCCTACATTTTTTATTTCTCTCTCTTCCTTAGAAATGCCACTGTAGCGCTACATTTTTCATTTCTCTCTCTTCCTTCCTTGGAAATGTAGCGATAGTGCTACATTTTTCATTTAAGATCCTTTTCTTCCTTAGAAATGTCGCGGTAGCGCTACATTTTTCATTTCTCTCTTCCTTCCTTGGAAATGCCGTGGTAGTGCTATATTTTCATTTAAGCCCCTTTTCTTCCTTAGAAATATTGTTGTAGCGCTACATTTTTCATTTCTCTCTCTTCCTTCCTTGGAAATGTCACGGTAGCACTACATTTTTCATTTAAGCCCCTTTTCTTCCTTATAAATGTCGCGGTAGCGCTACATTTTTCATCTCTCTTTTCCTTCATTGGAAATGTTGCGATAGCGCTACATTTTTCATTTCTTTTCTCTTCCAGCCTAAAAATATCACACCATCGCTACATTTTTTATTTCTTTCTTTTCGAACCTAAAAATGTCGCATCATCGCTACATTTTTCATTTTCTTCTCTTCCTTCTTTGGAAATGTTGCGATAGCGCTACATTTTTCATTTTCTTCTCTTCCTTCCTTAAAAATGTCACGCCATCGCTATATTTTTTATTGAAGCCCCTGTTCTTCCAACACTTAGTAAATTTTATAGAATTTATACACTGATTAATTTATTGGGCACTTTGTAAATTTCCAAAAAATCAAACATGGATTCCAATGACCCCAAAATTTGGGTTTTGGCACTTTAACGACTTGTGAAGGGTCCTCCATTCTTGAAAATAACTTTCAAATACTGGAAAATGAATTTTAATTGCTCGAAATTTTCCAGTTTCATGTGGTGTGAAATTTAGGGCATAAATTAAAAATGATCAAAATTGAAAAAAAAAATTCTTTCAAATGAGCCAAATGGATATCCGAATCTGTAGAAAAAACTTGAAAATTCACTTGGGATCAGAAGATATAACATTAATAAGTTCATTGGCTAGAAATAGAAATTGCTATTTTTGGAAGGTGAATCCTGCTTAAAACCCTAAAAATTTGAAACCATTGAAAATGTGAGTTCAAGACCTTTCATCCAGAATTTGAATCATCTTAAACATATCCTTGTGGTAGAATATATAGCATTTCCAAGATTGAAGTAAACATTAGGGTAAAATAAAAAATTTCGAAGGAATTTAGAAGATAATTTTAAATCTTTCAAACCTTAGGAAACTATTAAAAATTAAACTTCTGAAATACTTAACCAGAAATAATGCCATTGAAGCACAAATACTTAGAAGAAATCAATTTAAATCAAATCTCTTATGCAAAAAACTTTGGCACCTTGATGCAAGCAAAATTTAAGGACTTGATGCAAACAAAACTTGGATTAAAAACCAAAAAACTTAAAGAGGGTCCCTCAAAAAATAAAAATTAATTATTTAAAAGGCTCAACAATTTTTATTTTCAGTGAGGGTGTGTTGCTTCTCAACAGAATCATTGCCTCAAAATCCACTAGTAGTTGACATCAAAAGACTAGCTCCACAAAGGGTAGCTGAAGTACCCTCTAAAATTTAGCCTGAATATTTTGGCCAGAGCTCCAAATCTAGTAATAAGAAAAAATATTGCTCAAATATAGGGATATTTGAAACCAGTAAAGCCATAAGAAAACAAATGTTGGAGGAATATGAAGAAAATAAAAAATGGAAGAGGCAAGAATTGCAATGAGAAGCACTAAGGTGCGCTGCAGTAGTTGCATGGGTAGAAGCTGAACAGGTACAAAAAGCTAAAATTAAAACCAAACCAGTGCAAGCCTTGTAGATGGAGGAGCTAAATTTGGGAGTGCAAGACATAGTGTAGACACCAAAATAGCACCAATCTGATTATGTGACTACAAGCACTTACCGAATCGGCATACATACCCCCTAGGGCAGCCTCCAGAGGTTAAACAGTGGTCCTAACCACTCCCAAATCAGTTTTGAAAGGTCAGAGGTCAATTTGGCACCTTTTAAGCACTTTTCTCCCTATTTGTCCCACCCTAGGATGATTAGAATCCTATTCGCCCCACCCTAGGATGATTAGCAGCAATCGTTCCAAGGTGGGACGATTAGCAGGTTTGACTAGCAAAAATTCAAGCCTTGACAAATGACAACCCAGATCTACCACCCAAATTCACCTTCAAGGCATGCAATTGTGAGGAATGGTTTCAAATCAGATAGAGGGACTTTAGTCAAGCATGCCCTGATCATGGAGGCCCTAAATCAGGGAGGAATCTTCTCTCCCCCAAAAGGGCATAGTGATCCAAGTGGCACCCTCGCATGCACATGCAAAGGAGACCTTGAGGTATATAAAAAGGTGAGCCTTCTCACCCCAAAAGGGGAATGGATTTGGAGCATTTGGAGTAATGGAGTTCTACCAAATTATACCCCCATTCCTCTTTGTGCTTCCTACATCCCTAATTTCTCTTTTGGAAGAGAGGTTATCGGGTGAACACTAGGAATGCAATCTAGACCCAAAACCCAAGAAATAAGCCACAATACCACACAAAACTTGTCGAAACAACCCCATAGGAGGTTTTGGACCCATCCCACTTGGATTTGTGCCAAAACTAAGCCCCAAAAAATGGGCGTCTTGCCCTCGGGTGCCCCCCGCACTACTACAGCCCTAATCGCCCCACCCCAAAGTTATTAGAAATTTGTGTATGATTTCTTTACTATTATTTTTGCATTATTTTTTATCTGATGTACTTATGCTACTGTCCAAGTTTCATTGCTTTTTGACATGATTTGACCCTATTTTTGTCATTTTATGCGTTTACTAACCTACAGGGATCACATTCAGATATAGGACAATCTGGGTAGAATCTGCAAAATATGACCTTCCGGGTCATCTCAAAATGCCCCTTTTAGTCTAACCCCAAGTTTTTAGGAGTTTTTGAGGCCTCTGGGTAGGACATTTACAAGGTCACTTTTGCACGTTTTGTGATAGTCCCCAACGTCCCATCCCAGAGCGATTAGAAATTTGTGCATGATTTCCTGAATATTATTTTTGCAATGTGTCCCTAATGATGTCTCCATGCCTCTATCAAAGTTTAGGTTCATTATGACATGTTTTGACCATCGTTTCATTCTTTTATATATTAAACTAGCCAGAGGCTTTGGGGATTGCATGTTTTCCTACATCCGCATATGCTATTAACTATTTGCTATTTTTTTGTGTGTAGGATCTCACTACCAAGAACACCAAAGGGGCAGCAAGGAACGATGAACACACAGATGCAAGCAGCGAAAACTTTTGGCCCACCCATTTCGAATGTGGGCATGCAAAAGACACTGAAAGCGTATCATCCATTGATGTAACGAACTGCATCAAACATTCTAAGCCCTAGAGAGGGGGGATGTATTGTAACCATATTAAAAGCAACATTAGTAAAAGAGGCCCTGCTTTTTTTTGCTTACATCTCATTTCTGCGTCATTTCCTTCATGCATTTTTTCATCGCATTCGTAGGACTTAGTATCTATACCATATCTATTTTTGTTTGCATCATATTTGGTACGCCGTCACTCTGCATTCGAATTTCACATAGGTATATCTCCTAAACAATATTTTCCTTTAAATCCTTCATCCTTGGAAATCTTAACCTCCCCACCCGACCAATTTTGGTCTTCTTTCAATATGATCCCTGCAATAGTCAAGATTGAAGAAACAGAAAATCCTTTTCCTAGTATACCCACCATTTTGCAAGTCCCGCCCACTTAGTCAATTGCCTCAACACTTATTGAGTCCATTATGTTGTCTCATAAATTTTCCCTCCAAGCTTCACCCCCATAATCTCCTATTTTTGCTACTCCACCCACAACCAAAAGAGGGTAAGATCTACAAGGAAGTACCCCCTGCAAAGTCTATACTATCTTATCCTCTCACCCTCATACTAAATTTATTAATTGCTCTGGTTCTTCCAATTTCTACCGAAGAACCACTATCGAATATATTCTCTACTATTCAGCTGGCAGAATAAAACCAACAAAAATGGAGGAAGAAGAGCAATTTGAATGTTTACAAGGAAAAGAGGACATAGCTGTTGCCATGGGCTATGATAGAGTGGATTCCATCAGGGAAGAAAGTATCAAGATCTTTGCCAAGCCAAAAATGAAGAAGCCTACCTCCCTGATGAGATCGAAAGATAAGGATATAGAAGAGTATTGAAGGGATATCTCCACAATATCAAAGATTGAAACCGCTTGGGCCATACATGTAGATACAAACACATTGCTTGTGCAAAAAAGAAAATAGATAGAAGTCTGGAATCTACCTAGAAGAAAATTGATATCTTGAAGGTCAAGCTCACCAAGGAAAATACAAATAATAGTGCCATAAAAAATGACATTATCAGGTTAAGGCCACTCTTGAGAAGGAAGTGTGATTGAAAGATAAACAAATCAAGGAGCTAGAGATTGAATTAAAGAGAATGTAAGAAGAAAAGGATCAAAAATGAAGTAAAAATCAAGCTAGCAGAACAAGAGGAAGCCTTGTCCACCACCATAAATGAATTGCAACAAGAAAGAAACAAACAATCTAGTTTAGCAATCTCTAAAGATTGGCCCAGTCAGATCTGGGAGTTTTACTAGGAAAAATAAAAGGAGCGATTCTGCCAACATTTCCCCCTTTCTATACAAAACTTAAATAAATCATTGTTGTTACTATATCAGCCAAGAATGAAATGGATATGGCTAAAAAGACTTTGACATCCAAATTTTAGGAAGCACAAATGTTAAAAAATGTTGAGATACCCTTATAGCTTCCTTGCCATAAGGGTATAATGCAACTAGGATGTAGAAGACTAGAGACTTCTTGCACACAAAATCTAATGGACAAATGAGCTTATTGGTATACTTTAGAATTATTCACTATCATCAGAAAGGATACTGATGAGATGAGTGCCATTGCACAATATATCAAGACCCTAGGAACACCAAGTTTTTCGGATAATAAGTCATTCTAGTGCAAGCATGAATAACTCACCCAGTTATTCAAAATTTAGGTGAAAGACCAGAGTGAGATTGATTTACTATCAAAACCAATGGATGTGGAGAAATTTTTTACATTCTTCTATAGGCTTTCTCATATCTTGGTAAAAGAAAAATACCTAGTTGAGAGATATAGTGACCCTCCTTACTACTACATGATCATGCTAAATGGAGCTATCTCAAAACTAAAGGGAATTCTAGACCCCCCTCCGGGTGTCTAGGAAAACATGTGCCAACATCTCCAAATAGTCATTCCATCTAGGGCTATTTCATAGCATGGGGAATCATTAGGAATAGTTGCACAAGGGGGACATCTATAGGAATAAGGATCACAACAACATACATCACTAGAGGGTGATTAGAAAAATAAAAAATTGGTATGCCCATGTACTATATCACTTTTTGATTTTTTGTACAGTTATATCATAACATATTGTCAAAATAATGACTTCGAAGCCCAATGGAACAAGTGTAAAAGAAGATAGAAGGAAAACTACAAATTTTGTATCTAGCACAACAAACAAGAAGGTAGCGGTAATAAATTACCATCAGATAATTGGTACTAAAGATGACACACATATCAATGCTCATACTACTATAGTTTTGTTTGCTATTCCCTACACAGTTGCACAAGCTTCAGTGGTTTATATTCCACTTTTTGAGTTCTCTTTTTATCAGATAAAAATCCCCTGGGAGCCACCAAGAATGTGGATGCTTTTGACCACCACCCACATGCACTTTGACAAGAAAGTGCTAAGGATAAATAAACTATGCAAAATGAGAACATTTAGTTCAAAATTGGTTAAGTCTAAATGTGGCCAAAATTTTTGTACCTAACCGAGGCCTGACATGGCCCTAGAGATCTGGCCTAACCAAGGAGTGTGAATTTGCTAAGTCTAGGGATATTGGAGGCTTTGTCCTTGACAAAGGCCCAACTAGGTCTTGGATGTCCGACCTAATTGAGGATGTGGTAGTGATAGGAATATTTGCACATGATCGCACCTTAAAGTGGTCCAAAAGTTTTGGTACATGAATATAGAAAAATAATCAGGTCCAAGAATTTCTAGAAAAATCATGCCCGATCGAAGCTCGACAAGGCACCAAATACCCGATCCATGGAAAAAGGATTTTGCATTGCAAGAACCAGCTAAGTATCAATGTTGCTAGAAAATTTGCACCTGACAGAGATCTAGAAGGTTGGAAATTGTCTGCCTAGAGATCAAAAGCCAACAAAAGTAGAGTTTGAAGAGCATCAAATGATTTTTACCTGACCAAGGCCCGAGAAAGTGCCAAATATCTAACTTGTTCCTGAATTTCAATTTTGGAAACCTAGAAGTTCTTTTCCTAATCAATACTTGAATGGGTATCCAATCCCTGGCTTGATATCAAAGATTGTCATATGTCAAGGAAAACAAGTGCTGACACTGTTGAAGCTTCTATATTCGATTGGAGTCCTCCAAGATCCTAAATAGTTGATATCATGACTTCACAGTGCATAAGCTTGGTGGTCGAATCGATCAAATCTAATACTGGACCACATGCATAGGGATTTCTATCATCGTAGGACACTTGTATGATGAGATCACTTGTTAGGAGAATATTAGTAAGGTAGTTATGCTTATGGTATCATGCAGGCAATAGGGTGGCTCAACAAAAAAATATCAATAAAAAGCAATCAACCAGATGCAAGCAGCAGACACAACACTACTCAACATAACATAGATTCTAGCTAGATTAGTAGATCACGATGAAGCAGTTGTGTGGCCATACTTCCAAATAATCCAATCAGCTAGCCCCCTATATGACATAACAAAAATCCATATCTAAATAATGATGTAATTGTAGATGAGCTTATATATACAAGGATGTAAAATGAAAACTGGTCAGCTCTTAGGCATTTACAATTCATATGTAAAACAAAATATTACATCTTAATACAAAGTGATTGTTGTTTAGCCTCTAGTTCAATTCATTTTCAGAACATGTATGTATGGATAACCACTTATTTCTAATTTAAGCATGTTGAATATTTATGATGTTTATTCTGAATCCTGGATTTGTGTTGTGTTCATTCACTTGTTTTAAACAGGTGGTCTCATAGGATACAATATATTAAATTTCAATGTTCTGTAATTAATTGTAAAACTAGTTGGTCTATTAAGAAGTTGGTTGTTTAGTTGCATGATTCTTGTTTTTGTATATGTCTTGATGTTGTTTAATCTGCACCATTGTAGGTTCTGGATTTAGCTCCTTTTATTTATTTTAGCACCATTTTTCCCCTCACATTTAGGAATATTTAGTCAAGACTTCAAGGAACTGGTCTCCTCTAGAGATTGACCACTGTAGTTTTCACAACTCCTCGGTCTTTCAATGTGGGTCAAGGTCTACGGGTGCACAAACCCTTTCGTTAGATAGATTCTTCGACCAACAACCATGAGATATCATGGCCTATGGAGATATCCTCGTACTGCTAATCCATATTTCAGGCTACTGTTGATCCATGGAAAAGGTTTCCCTAGGCAGGAATCTCCTTTATTTTTTCCTATTTTTTATTGTTTGCTATAGTTTTCTTTCAGTGAAGACATCCCTACATGGGAATCTTTTTTCAATTTTTTTGAATTTCTATTGATTGCTGATAGTTTGCTATAGTTTTCTTTCAGTTAAGACATCCCTACACGGGAAACCTTTTTTCAAATGTTGAATTGATGGAGCTCTTTGGTGTTGGTTTCCCTGAGTGAGAAACTTTTGTTCCTTTTTTCAAATCTCTAGAAGTCTTGTTAAGGCCACGATGACCCTTGTTTGTTGTCTCCTGGATATTGTACCGTTTACTATTTTTTTAAAAGGTTTGAGGATCCCTTTCAAAACCTCTTTTCAACCAATCAAAAAACAATTCTTGTATTTCTCTAAGAAAAGGGAGAAATTTAAAAAAAATTTAGAGTAAACATAAGTATTTTATTAAATAAACACATCAAACATAGATCTAATGCACATCCCTCATAACATAACTTGTCTTTCATATCTTCAAAGTGGAGAAGGATGATGATAGGGACAAAGGATTCCATACACATCTTCCTATATTTGACCTTCTGCTATAATTCCATAGAGGCTAAGCATAAAGAGAGTACCTATTTTTATATTAGTTAAATTGGTCATAAATGGAATATAATATCCTAAGAATAATTGTTTTTCTAAACACTTGTTCCACTTGTATTGGGTTTTAAATCTACATATGATGAGTTTAAAATTATCATAGTTGAAAAGCATTAATAGTAATCATTCAAGTTCTTTATAAGGAGTAAAATTGTGATAAAGACTCTTTTTTAATGATCTTGTATCCTCCATTTTTATACAATCCTAATGCTGTAACAAAATCATTACAAAATCTTGTACGAAAAAATTATAACCTAAATTCCATTCCTTCCTCCATTCCATTATACTCCCTTATTTCTCCAACATTGAGATTTAAATTAGGCTTTCTTCAATATATTCCTTTGATCCTCCTCACCAATCTATTAAAGTACTAATCCTATGACATTATGACCCTTTATTTTAATAGCATTATGTGCAAGGTTATATAATTAAAAAATTAAAAATATAATATTATCATCATCTTCTACAATGGTAGCATGAAAATCACATCAAAAAATTTAAACTAGTTCTAAGTTGATACCATGTTGTTGCTACAATGTTTAAGTTAGAGTGGTATTAGCACCATTCACATTACACTTGGTCTCAAACAAGGTGAAGTGAATTTTATATTGCTTTGAACTAAACTCTATGAACAAATTTACACTACCAAAGAATACAATATATTAAATAGGAGTGTTGAGTTGGAGTTAAGATGATCGTAGATACATCTAATACACCTTTAAAGATTCAAATAATTGATAACATAAGCATATGTTTCATGATATTTGATTGTACCTAAGAGATTAAGTTAACTTTATAATGAGAACAAGAAGAAAAAATATAAAATATGTATTTGATGTTTTCATCATTTATTATGCACAACTTATTCAACAAGCTATTGTTAAAAAATATATAAATGTTAAGGGCCTATAAATTTAATTTCAATAAATATTACAATTTACATTGAAAATTAAATTGTTATTGATCTAAATTCTATTGTGAAATTTATATGGGATGATATATGTTGATATGTAGTGATGTGGACCATATTATTATTTTTTTTTGTGGAAAACATCCCAGAAGGGATGCCACTTTTGGGTAAGACCCAAGGAGGCAGGGGTATCTCTTCCACAAAAATCGCCCAGGGCTCGCACCTGGCCTACCACCTTTGACATACTCAAGGAGCAAACCTGAAACAATAAAAAATAAGAACACACAAACACAAACACACAAGAAGATAAAAAAAACTGCTCCTTGAGTGTGTCAAAAAGATAAAGCACAACCAAACACACACACAATAAGATAAAAAAAACACAATATGAACCACACAAAAAAAACACAAGAACAACATAAAAAAATAAACATGACAAAAACAATAGAAAGATACAAAGACAACCAACAAAAACATGAAAAACAAAAACAACCAAAACCTTAAAAAATAATAAAATAAAAAAAAACAAAAAAAAAACAACCAACAATAGACAATAAACAAAAACATAGAAAACACTCACACACCAAAACAAAAAACACCAATTAACACAAACATACAGAAACACAAGAACAAGAAAAATAAAAACACAAGAACAATAACAAAAAAAACACAAAACAATAAAAACACAATAACAACAAAAAACAATACAAAAAACACAAAACAAAACAAAACACACACACACCTCAAAAAACTAAACTACCCAGACCGAACCAAAGAGAAGCAAAAATAAAGCAAGAAGAAACTAGGTACCTCCAGAAACTGGAGCCATCCAAAGAAATGATAGACAGAAGAGCTTCCCTTATTTGTGAAGCCCACCATCTAGGAGGGTGGCCATAGCAAGTAAGATCACCTTTGTCCAAAGCCCAATTAGCTAAAGCATCAACACTCTTGTTCTGATCTCTGACCACATGATTGTAATCAACTTTCAAAAATCCCATCTGGATTAACTGAATCTTCTCAATAATTCTTTTTATTCTCCAATCAACCTTATGATTCTTAGAAGGAGTCTTCAAAATATTAATCATGAGTTGAGAGTCAGACTCAACTAGCACCTTTTCCCATCCAACCTTAGTAGCCTCTTGAAGGCCTCTAAGGATACCATACCCCTCAACAAGGTTATTGGAAAGAATACCCAAATTCTCAGCAAAAGTAAAAACCAGGGAGCCATATGAAAGTCTACCAATTCCTCCCACACTAGCTTTTCCAGGGTTCCCTCTAGAGGCTCCATCAGTATTGAATTTTCCAAAATCCTTAGGAGGAGGTTGCCAATTCCTTGTTCTATCCATATTGCAATTGCTCACATTCCCTTTAAGATGGTTTCCCTTAGAGGAGTTAATCTTCAATATTTGCATCACTTGATCCCATATTTGGTGGGAGTTTTGGGGGTGATTAAGGAGTTGTTGGACTGATTCAACTAAGTTGGCAATGGTCTTTTGCCAAATATAGTGAATATCCTTCCTATCTTGATTAAAAATTTGATTGTTCCTTTCATTCTAGATATTCCAAAGAAGAATGGTAGAACCCATCCAAACTAACTGCCTAATAAAATGATCAACACCCTCTTGTTTAGGCCAATCCCTCCAAAGTTGTTCAAAAGTAAAAAAGTTGGACCACTGTAAGCCAAGTAAAGTGGCCATTCTCCTCCATAGCTCAGAGGCTAAAGTACACTCAATAAAAATATGGTTGAGAGTTTCTACATTCTTTCCACACATTTCACATCTAAAAGGGCCATGAAAACCATGCTTCATAAGTTGCTCACCAGTAAGCACCCTACGATGCAATAAAATCCAAGTAAAGAACCTCACCTTAGGCCAGAGATTTTGAGCCCACAACTGAGAAAATATGTCAGATGATTGGTTGGGATTATTATGGCATAAGGTCAAATAACCTTGAGCAACTGAATACTCACCCTTAGTAGTGTTGTTCCATCCAAAACAATATTTTTCATGGGACCAAGAGAGAGATCTCATATGAAGGATGCCTTGGATATCTTGTCTTTGCCTTTCTAGGATTTGAATAGGCCAGTCCTCAATAGGGATCCAATATCTACCAACCTTTGAATTACCAGTATGGTACCGATAGTAATTAGCCACCTTTATCCAATTAGCTCGGTGAAGCTCCTCCATCCAAGGCCTCCAATCAGGAAACTGAGTTATCAAAGGCTTGTGACCATCCCAAGAATCTATCCAAAAATTTACCTGTTGACCATTATGAATGATCCAAAATAAATTTTTCTTTATCAAATCCTCACCAGTCTTAAGAACTGCTAAAATGGGAGAACCTTTGGTAGGCAATTGATAGCGAACAAGGTCTTCAGGACTTTTGTTCTCAGCATATTTAGCATGGAGATTATTGGCCCAAAGAGCATTGGGGTTATGCAACATCCTCCAATATAATTTAGCAGCTAAAGCTTTGTTGTTATTAATAGAAGACCAGAATCCTAACCCCCTTCATTCTTAGGAAGACATAAAGTGTCCCATTTCACCAAGGCCCATTTTCTTTTCTCCTTAGTACCACTCCAAAGGAACCGATGACTGATTTGATCCAGTTCTCGAAGAACAACCTTTGGGATATTCAACATGGAAGAAACATAAATAGGAATAGCTTGAAGGACTGATTTTACCAAGGTGATTCTACCCCTAGAAGAAAGCCACATGTTGGTCCACTTTCCAATTTTCTTCTTGACTTTGTCCAACAACCAATTCCAATATTTTTTTTTGCCTTTGAATATTGATGGGAATACCTAAATAAGTGATCGAAAGGGAGGTCTTCTTATATCTTAATTTATCCAAGACCATGGATTCCTTTCTGGTAGAGCAGTGAAAGAAAATAACTTTAGATTTGTCTTCATTGATCAATTGCCTAGTAGCCTTAGAAAAATAGCTAATGATTTTCTTAATATTAGAAGCTTCCTTAACTGTAGCTTTACCTAAAAGAGTAGAGTCATCAAAAAATTGAATATGGGAGATAGGTCTAGCTCCATGAGCAATGGTAACTCCCTCAAGGGTTTTGTTTTCTCTCTTTTTGGTTATAGTCCTACCCAAGCATTCAACAAGAATGATGAATAAATAAGGGGATAGCGGGTCACCTTGCCTAATACCTCTGGAAGCTGGGAATGACTGAGAAGGCCTGCCATTGATAAGAACTAAGTAGGAAACTGAAGAGATACATCCCATAATCCAATCCATCCAATCCTGAGAGAAACCAAATTGCCTCAAAACTTTGATAAGGAAGTGCCAATCCACTCTGTCATAAGCTTTGGATAAGTCTAACCGAATGAACATGGAAGGAGATTTTTGCATATCCATGGAATGGATGGCTTCCTGAGCAAGAACTATCTCATCTACTATTTGATGCCCTTCCACATAACCCCCTTGTTCAGGGGAAATAATCTTATGCAAAAGAGGCTTCAACCTTTCTGCCATGATCTTAGTAATGATTTTGAGAAGAACATTACATAAAGCAATAGGTCTAAAAGCTGAGATATGATCAACCTCTTGAGCTTTTGGAACAAGAGTAATATAAGTTTTATTGATAACCTTCAAAATTTCTTTGGCTTTCCTGGCTTCTTCCACCACCTCTAATAAATCAGCATGAAGGATATCCCAGAACTCTTGGTAAAACTCAATGGGAAAACCATCAGGACCTGGGGTTTTCCCTTTTTGCATTTTAAAAACTACCTATTGAAGCTCATTGATAGTAACAGGAGCAGTCAACATAGAGTTCTCCTCAGAAGTGATAAGAGAAGGGATTGCTTGAAGAACATTTTGTTGAGAAGTTGAGTCAAGAGGAGTAGCAGTAAAAATATTGGAAAAGTAATCGACAACAATAGAGTTCATGCCATCCCAAGTGTAGACAACATCTCCAGAATCTGATTTTAGGGAAGAAATAAAGTTGTGAGATCTTTGAGCTAGAAGAGATTTGTGGAAGAAATTTGTGTTTCGATCTCCTTCTTTGAGCCATTGAATTCTAGATTTTTGCTTCCATAAGAGTTCTTCTCTTTTTTCCCATTCCTCTAACTGAGTTGTGAGTTTAATTTCATCTGCACTTCTACTCTCTGTGAGGCCATCTAAACGGATTTTCTTATTCAAATTTTCAAGTTGAGCAATAACTTCATATTTTTTTTATGAACATCCCCAAACTCCTTCCAGTTCCAAGTCTTGATTTTGGATTTAATGTATTGTAGTATTTTGGCAAAATAGAACATCTTAGTCCCATACCTAGGCTTACCTTCCTTCCACCATTGTTGCACATGAGGTCTAAAGGAACTATCTCTGAGCCACATTAATTGAAAATGAAAAGGAGAGAAACTCACATTGGTTTTCCACATTTCCACCATGATTGGCCAGTGATCCGAACCAACATTGTTAAGAGTCTTCACTTTAGGAATGTGACCATGGATTAAGAAATTTTTAGAGAGCAAAAACCTATCCAATCTCTCCATTATACAAGCTAAGCCTTGCCTTCTGTTAGACCAAGTCATAAGGCCATTATCTGGTTGGATGTCCACAAGATGGAGGTTTGCAATATATTCGCTCATGAGGTCAGTGCTTCTATCCAAATTTCTATTTCCCCCTATTTTCTCATCCAGAGAGAGGATGGTATTGAAATCTCCTCCGATCAAGATCCAAGCTTCAGGAAAATGAGAGATAATATAAGTTATATCCTTCCACTATCTTCTTTTTTCCTCCAAAGCAGTCGGAGCATAAACAGTAATGTAGAGCATAATTTGGTTGGAATGTCTACTTTGAATAGCTATAGCCAAAAGACCCCAACTGCCAACCATATGGTGAATAACTACCTCTTTTGGGTCCCAAAGACAAGCAATGCCACCAGAAGTCCCCTAGGAACTGAGGGAAACCACTTTTCCAGCTGGCCAAATTTTACTAGCAATTGAGTCCATATCCTCTATTGACATCTTCATTTCTTGAAGGAAAACAAGATGTGGATGATTTATCTGAATCATTCTTCTAATTTCATTTTGTTTTGAAAGACTCCCTTTGAGTCCTCTAATATTCCAAGTGATGATCTTCATTAATACCAGGGCTAAAAAATTTGGGAAGGGCATTAATCTTACCTTCCTCTACAAGCTTTTCACCTTCTTTTACCATATGATATTGATTGGTCTTGCGACCTACCTTTTGATTAGAATCCATCTTCAATTTTTTTCCCTGTTTCTTGACTTACTCCAATTGAATCTGAGATGGCTTCTAACCTTGAAGAATGCTCATACACAACCAAAGTGTTACTAGAGGGTTCAACAGAGTCTATATTGGGACCTGTATTATTTGAAGTTTTGACATTTAAAAGATTGTTTTTCTTGTGTAAATTTTCTCCCTTTTTTTTGTTGAAAACCTTTGATTTGTTGGTTTGTCTCTGAGTTTTTCCCTTCATATTTAAATTGTGTTTCTAAGATTTTTGTTTCCATTATTTCCTCTTCCTCACTTGGGACATCATTCATGGAAAGGATTTCAAACATATTAGCAGATGACTTTGATTGATCCTTCATAACTAGTTTTTTTTAGTGTTCTTCTTCTTAGGCATTTGGAAACCTGTTGAGTTTATATCTTCTTTCTTTTGATCAGGAATTTTATTTGGGCAAGCACTAGCCAAATGACCATATTCATGGCAAATTCTACAATGAAAAGGAATGTTCTCATAGTCCACTACTTGCTCCCAAGTGTCTTCCCCAAATTGTAATGTGATCTTTTTAGGTAAGGGTTTGTCAAAATCCATTAAAACACAAATCCGAGCATAAATAATATGTTCAAAATTTTGAGTACAATCAACAATCATCATAAAAGTTCCTAAAGAGTTTCCAATTGAAGAAAAAATAGTAGGATTCCAAAATTCAATAGGGAGGCCAAAGAGTCTAACCCACACGGGAGCTGTAGAAGGCATCTCTTCTTCAGATTTAAATTTAGTATGCCAGGGCTTCATGAAAAGCCCTGCCCTTCCAAAGAACCAGGGACCCCCTTGAAAATTTTTCTCTCTATCTTCATTATTAGAAAATAAAACAAGAAAATAACCATTTGGATAAATAGAGATTTGTAACTCACCTTTAGTTTTCCAGCTTTTTGCAGCCCAGACTTTGAAAGCAGATAGGCTCGGACGAAAACCCATGAACCGACAAATTAGTCCTCTTTTTTCCAGATCTTCAATGCCAGTCTGAATGTTACCCATATCAAGCTTAACAATAGGAGTTCCATCAGCTGCTTTAAGACATCCTGACTCCATTTTCCTGGGATCAATATTAGGTATTCTTAGAGGTTTATGGGAAGCCCTAAGATTAATATTAGCATTGGGCTGAGGTTGTCCACCATGGAGGGCATCCCTAAAATTCATTTTTGGGGCTGAGTCTTCGAAATTCTTACCCTTGACAGGGGTTTTCATAGTAGATTTATTTTGTGGGTGCACCTTAGCACCAGAATCACTTGAGATCTGAGCCATTTTTTGATCAATTGCTTGAAACTTATTTCGTGATCTCTTTAATCCTTGCCCTAGACGTCGTGGAAAGGTATGGTTTTCACTTTTATTTTGTGCAGCAAATTGGAAGTCGTTGTCACTCAAGTTCACAACATGATCTATTGAAAGATAGATTTCTAACCCATATTGGATCCCCTGCAACATATCCTACTAAAATATTGAGTAGAAACCACAAAAATATTGGCCGCTAGGGCCCGAAGGCCCCAAAAACCAACCTCTGGAGCTGCTTGCACTCAACCCAGATGAAACCCTCGCACAACTACTTGCCAAAAATCTCGTTCACACATAGGGATGCGCTAGGATCTGTGTTGCTCCAAATGATCTAAAAATTGGTGGAGATATTCTAGGGTTTTCAGGCATCTACCCTCAAAATTTTAGCTCAATCCGAGTCCGGATGAGTGAAATATGGCCAAAACAAGTTCGATAGTTTGGGCAGTCCTGCAAAAAATGTCCCTCCTCCGAAATTTGCAATTTTTCTTCCAAAAAATAAATTGCAATCGATTTGCTTACTCGAACTAATAAATTTCATCTTCCAAAAAAATCATCTGGACCATATTCTTGATAAGGGATGTGATGGCACTGACAAGATCACTATGTAGAGATTGAATGACCAAAATTCCTCATAATATCTACTCAATCAGAACTTTAAAATAGTCCAAGTTTTCATTGCTTTTATAGTGGATAGACTCTAATATTATGGTGGCTCTAAAATAAAAATCTATCAAAAATGGTAGAACAAAGTAGTAACTCTGAAATCATTGTTGGATTTTAAGCTAAACTATCTCAGGTCCTGATATAATTAAGCCACAATATCTTGTATTAAAGCAATCAAATATATATGTTGGCTAATATAAATTATAATAACATTCACTATAGTATCAAATATGAATATAAATGGTCAAAATAATTCATGTACAAGCATGAAATATACTTACAATAAAATTGCTCAAAATCTGTATACAATATTTATTATCAATGCTTGTTATGGTATTGTTATAGATATTTTCCCACTTTTTCTCCTTTTCTCTTATTACATTGTATGGAGATTTATCTCCATAATATAGACATAGAAAGGTGACTCTTCAATACTTGACTATTGCACTCCTCACATATTTGGGAGTTGCAACCTTTCCTATTATTGTCCTTTGGCTTCTCATATTGCCACTTGTATACAAGACTCTTCACTCTCTACTTACATGCACACTTGAACTTGAACACTTCTATATGACTCTTATTCTCCTACACAAACTCCTAATACAAGACACTTGTGCACATCCTCACATTACATATTTTCACACTTACATCATTTGTGCACTTTCTCTCATTATACACTTGCACTCTAACTTACATGACACTTGTGCATATCCTACATATAGTCACTTACATAAAGAGGAAATATAAATAAATCTTCTAAACTATAGACTCAAACCCTAATATATTACATATTAACATTTGTACCATAAGGGTGTCATGGGGGTACATTTGTATGTACCAAATAATGTAATATTCTCCAAAAATTTCATCACCCGATTATATCTAATCTAGATATGGTACAATGCACTTATAGTTTTAATAAAATATTAACCAAAGTATCTCATTTTTTGCCTACCAAGGATACTTACAAGGCTAAGTATGAGATCTAGTTGTATTTGGATCAAATATTGAGGTTGAACAAAGTTCCCAAGAAAATTATATAGAACCAATATTCTGTGTTAAATCTAGGTTTTGAAATATGTTTTAGCATGACTCGGATATCCAACTAAATTTCAATACTATATATCATCCTAAGAATGATATCCAAATAAAGAGGATGATTTGTACACTCAAATATATGTTGAATGTGGAAATAATGGATCAAAAAACTTCATGGGACAAATACCATAATTTGGTGGAATTTATATATAAGAATATCCATGCATGTTCCATAGGAATAGATCCTTATGAGGCCTTGTATGATCATCCCTACAAAATTTCCTTAACTTGGGGTAAGTGAGAGGACCAAGTGGTTATTCAATTTGAAATGCTCCAATAACTAGAAAAGTAAGTGAATAGGATAAATACCTATCTCAAGAAAGCTCATGCATTAAAAGATATTTGAATATGCAATGCATGAAGGGAGATTTTATAGTGGAAAAGGGTGTTTGTTTAGGTAAATCCCCATAATTATCATATTGGTTTGTAGGGTCATTTGATATTCTAGAAAATATTGGACATATTGCTTATCACTTAGCCTTGCCACCTTGTTTGTAAGTGTCTATTCTGGAAAGTTGTAAAATTTTTTATCATAAAAGTGTAGTACCATAGAACTACCTTTTAAATTTTACAAATTTTGAATGGGACTGGAGTGGTAGAGATCAAGTAGTAAATACTTCTCAAAATTCTCAAAATTTATCTAGGTATTGTAGAGGGGGAAAACTACCTTATCGTGTATGATTCCCTAATGGATATATTTGGAGCTAAGGTGACTGTGGGGGTATGTTATAACTCTATACTCGATGGATAAAGGGGAAGGGTTCACTAGGAATAGTTTTAGGACTCACTCCAAGTCTAGAGAGGAATGTGTTTGAATATGTTAATTAAGCATGCACCTATGTTTGACCTTTTAGGACTATACTAGAAAAAGAGGAAAGAACAATGCAAGATACTAGATGCAAGAAGACAAAAGCTAACCCTAGAATGATTCTTTGCTTGAATGATCACTAACCCTAGGATTGAAAAGTAAATCCTTTAAGCAAGGGTCTAAGAGAAATGC
Organism: Wollemia nobilis; assembly: GCA_028583015.1. Taxonomy (NCBI): domain Eukaryota; kingdom Viridiplantae; phylum Streptophyta; class Pinopsida; order Araucariales; family Araucariaceae; genus Wollemia; species Wollemia nobilis. Next base: position 5,842,608 of record JAQPPZ010003212.1, read on the forward strand.
ACAAACAAGGTTAAAACCCTAAGTACATACTATATTACTTTATTATTTTGAATGCCTAGAAATTTAATCAAATAGTTTTCCTTACCTATGATCTATATTTTGAATAGAAATGGATAAAAAAAATCAACAAACAACCTAGAGATATATTAGGGTACTTATCTGATTCAGTGGTTGTTCCAAGATTTATTTTGCATCCAACAATATCCCACAACTTTTTTCCTACAAAATAACTTCACAAAAACCCTCAAAAAATATGACCAACGTTAGGGGGTTTGCTTGGGTTACTATATGACTGTACTTAGAGGCACAATAGTCAAGCCCCCTAGGTCATTTTAGCCAACATTTAGAATGCAATACTAAAATTTGACCTTTTTGGAAGATGGAAAAATAGAATACAATGTAACAGAACAATATGATGAACAAAATGTAAATTGTGCTATTATGCTCTAAATATAACATAAAATGCAGATCTAGTGTTTGGACGCGAACTTCTACCCCCAAGCTTGACATAGGCAAAACCATACCCTGCATAAGGTAACCATGACTTTATCAATGATGAAATCACACCTTGTAATTATGAGGTATTACTTCGCAATAGAAATAGAACACTGCAAAATAATGCAAATAAACCAACGAAAGATGCAAAAATAATATTGAATGAATGCAAATGAACAAAAACAACCTGGTGGTAGTGAAAAAGTAGACAAAAGGATGAAGACCTCCAAGATAGTAGACTCCTCCTTAGGGATCCAAAACTTATCCACCAAGGGTAGCAACACATAATCAATGCAATAGAAGAGAACTCCATAAAGATTAACAACTTTCAACAAATCACTTGGCACTTTAGTGATTAGGCACTTCTTGCTTGTATCAAAACTTGTTCTTCTTAGCTTACTTCTTGGATCGGGGAGAAAAGAAGGCTTCAAAACCTTTATTTATAAGGTATTTAAAATAATGATGGGTGGGAAAACCAAGGGAAAACTGACATCAAAGAGGTCAATTTAGAAAATTAGGGTTTTCTAAGAGAAAACCCTAGCTAGGTGAAATCATGCCCCATAAGGACTGGCTACAATTTCACTGAAAATAAGAAAAAATGGGGGAAAAGGAGGGGGAAAGAGGCCCAAAATTGCTTTAGGTAAGTTGGAAGGTCAATTTAAGGATCTAGGGAAAATTCCTGACTCAAGTGGGTCAATTTTTTGTGTCTACATTTTACCCCCTCTTTGATGCCTTTATGGCTGTTGAGTGGTATTTTCACCCGATTGTGAAAACACACTCTTCGATAGGATTTGGGTTCTAAATCCTCTGCTTGCAAAGAAATTAAACATGTAACTTCTCCAAGGTTCCTGTTATGTTAGCATTTCGCATCCGTGTATTAATAATCTCAAATAAAGATATTTAATTAAAATGCTTGGAACACCTTAGTGGTTGCAAGTAACTGAAAACAAGGGGCACCGTGGTTTATTTTACTATGAAAAGTTTAATGATTGTTCATTGAACCCTGATAAAGCAAATGTGATTTGATCTTTATATGACCATGTCTGTAACTTCAAAATAAAATTTAATGAAATGCCATAACATGAAGGAATTATTTATGGATTTTGAAGTTTTTTAATTTTTTATTTTATTTTAATGCTTGAAAAATAAAGTTGGAGCTTCTGAAAAATAAAGTGCAGCAAAAAGAAAATAAAATGTAAAAGAAAAGAAATTAAAATTGCATCCAGTTTGATGCTATCCCGTCCTGGCAAAACCGAAGATGTGAGGTTTCCATGCATGCAACCTAACCTATTGGACCTGCAAACACGCACAATCCCAATAAGCTAAGTGCTTGATCTCAAAGGGTTTTGAAATAAAATTCAGATTTCGAACATTCACCTAATGCAACCCAGAGAAGTGGCATTTAACTTTATCTATAAATCTAAAATCTGAAAATGAAAGAATAAACATTAAATCTATAGCATGCACAGAAGATCTCCTTCTTTCTTGCCAACAAGATGCAAATTTTTGAACACTCCTGCATTAAAGATAAATCCTGTTACAATAGCAGAACATCTGGTTTTCTCAAAACCAGAAAAAGGAAGAAAAACAGCCCCAAGCAGGCCCAGAATGGCTTCTCGCCTTAGGCACTGCAACTCTGCCCGCAGCGGTTTTCGACCCCTCGTACTTGTCCTGTGCTTCTGCTTTTAAAGCTTGGCAATGCTCTCTGTTTCGCCCTGTGACGCTTCGTTTCATCTTCCAGATCGCTTCGTTTCACCTTCCCGATTGCTTCGTTTCATATTCCCGCCTTTTGAATTGCTTTTGAATTTATGTTTAATGCTGAAACGTTTGATAATATTCTATGAATGTAACGTTTCTGTAACCCTTATACATGTATGCCACGTGTTCTGCACTTTTCTGCATCTTCTGTAATGGCCCCATGAAAATCATGACAAAAAATAGCATGCAGCTTTGCTCCTTTGCTTTCACCGTGAAAACGTGACATGTCGCGATATCGCGACATTTTCTTGCTAGCAGCCTTGTCCGCCTTCATGCGTGAAAACGTGACATGTCATGAAATCATGACATGTCGCGATATCACGACTTTTCTACCAACCCTTTCTTGCCTTCATGCACAGCGAAATGGCGACATGTCGCGATATCGCGACAACTTTTCATTCCATACACTTTGCTATTTTTCTATCATGAAATCGTGACACTTTTCTCTTCCATACACCTTGGCTGCTTTCTATCACGAAATCATGACGCTTTTCATCCTTGGCATGTATTCGGCTTTTTCATGAAATCGTGACGCTTTTCACTTCACTTTTTTCCTTTTTTTTCGTCATGAAATCACGACGCTTTTCTATCTCGGGCTCCTTTGCTGCTTCTTGTCGCGAAATCGTGACGCTTTTCTGCTTTGCCCTGTTTGACTAGTTTGACCCATGATTTTGTGACATGTCACGATTTCGTGACAATTTTACAATCTACCTTTCTCTCTCCTCTCTGGGCCATGATGGAGCAACATGTCATGATTTCATGACACTTTTCATTTTCTGGCAGCGACCACGCAACACGTCGTGAAATCGTGACACTTTTCATTTTCTGCCAGCGACCGCGCAACACGTCGCGAAATCGTGACACTTTTCATTTTCTGCCAGTGACCGCGCAACACGTCGTGAAATCGTGACACTTTTTCATTTTTTGGCAGCGACCACGCAACACGTCGCGAAATCGTGACACTTTTCATTTTTCGGCAGCGATGGAGCGACATGTCGCGATATCGTGACACTTTTTCATCCTTGTGCAATTTTGCCCCTTTTTCTTGATTTTTAGCATCTGGGTCACTGAGATCTTCTTTGAAAGCATGCAAAAAGGTGGGTCCCCAATTTTGGGGTGTGTTGTGGATCAGCCACAACAAATGGTGACTCTTCTGTCAAATGCTCCTGAGCATTTGTGAGAACCCAACTCGGAAGTATACAAACTTGAAAACATGTGTTAGCACATAAGAAATATAAACAAATGCCCATAGATCAAAAATACATGAATCATCAGAATTATTAAGTATCAGCTCGATGTGTGCAATGTGTTTTCATTCCCTATCGTTTGAAATTGATCAACATTCCATCATTAGTTTTACATGAATGCATATGTGAGATTGTGAATGATTTGTGTAACCTAATAAATATGCTAAGAGATTTTGCTTTTATAAAAGGCATAGTCTTTCTTCTAGTATCATACACAAACATTCAAGATTATCAAACCCTCTTAGGATCAACTATATGTATAATGAATTGCTTTATTATATCCCAAAGTTGGTTATGAGTCCCTACTATCTTGAACCCATGTGCAAGTGAAAGTGAAATCAGAACTTTGGGGAATCAGACTCCCAACCTAACCGAGATGGGAGTTTAACCCTATCCTTACTATTCTGATTTGGAATTCATTACCTCACTTTGAGCAAAATAATTTAACCAATTATGGAAGAAATGGTCATGCTAGTCTAACCCTTTGGACAATCAGTGGTCTTGTTTTTTAGACAAGACATGTTGCCATGCATGGGCATACCTAACCCCATAATCCAAGACTTATCTTCATTTCTTTGGACCTTGGGGATGACTACCCATCCTTTGCAGAGGACAAGTAGTACGATCCTTCCAATCCAATATAAAGATGAGATGGGAAAAATTAATTTTTTACTTCTTGGACCTTGGGGATGACTACCCATCCTTGCTAGGGACATGTAGTACGATCCTTCCAATCCAAGCTTTGGATAAAAATGGAAAATATTAATTTTATTGCTTAGACCTTGGGGATGACTACCCATCCTTTGCAGAGGACAAGTAGTACGATCCTTCCAATCCAAGATTTATCATGAAATGAGACATAGGAGCTTTGGGGAATCAGATTCTCAACCTAAGCGAGATGAGAATTTATGCCCTATCCTTACTACTCCATGTAGGTCAAATCAAAGCTTTGGGGAGTTGGATCCTCAACCTAAGTTCGATGAGGATTTAGCCCTATCCTTACTACTCTGATTTTAGGCTTTAAGCTTTATGGAAGTGGTCAAAACCACTGTTTTAAGGATCATGTTGCATAAATAGGATAGACATGAAATACTTCTTTCGCCCAACCTTTTCTTCCAAGCAAGGTTTTGATCATTTTGCTCAAGATCCTTTTTAATGTGTATAAAATGTGCTTGGTTCTAGATATCTCAAGACTCAGCTCCCAACCTTAGGATTTTCTTCTTATTTATGTGATAGCATAACCTTAAGAGGATTTGACACACTTTAATGATTTGTATTTGAAATGCATTTGCAACTAAGATGGCATGCATGTGCAAAGTGAGATGTAATATGAATGCATTGTCTTTTGAAATGCAGATGAAATATTGCCATATAAAACTGACTACTTCATGCATCACAAGTTTCAAACGATATTATTAAATTGTTTGTGTTACTTGTGGAGCTTTCTACAACACAATTCCAATGTTCCATATTTCCCCGATCTAGAACATAAGTTAGCATCTCAAGGCAACTTTTTCATCATTTTTTTTTTTTTTAATAGACAAACAAAACATGTCAAATAAACACACAACTTTAAATCCAAATCCAAACTGCAATCCCAAAAATGAAAATTTGAAAACACAAACCAAAACCAAACCCAAAGTAACTTCAAAAATGATCTTGAAAACACAAACCAAAACCCAAAAAACCAAAATCTATATACAAATGTACAATATAATACAAGATGATGCAAAGCTTGGATTATCACTTTCCTGGATCCCAAACATGATTAGAACATTTCAACAAAAATATAACATGATATGCATGCCAAATGTTGTGGGAATCCAACACAAACAAGACTAGACCAAACAATGCAACAAATTTCCACTTGCCATGCTCACCATACCAATTTGATTTAGTTCCAATAATACTCCCATAGGTGAGCATCAAATTACTAAAATGATTAGACAATAAATGATTTTCAATTTTATCATGTCTATTCTTTAAAATGTAAACTTCATAATTCCCTCCTTGATTTAGAATTAGGCTATCCTTTTCAAATATGCAATTTTGTAAGTAGGAGCCTATTTCTACAAATTTCAAAGCCAAATCATTTTCCAAATTTGTAGGCCAATCAAATTTGTGTAACAATTTACAAGCATCTAGGATATTTACTAAATTAGGATCATTAAAAGTTTTTATCCTAGATTCAATTAGTAATTGTTGATGAATTTGGTTTAACAATTCAAGTGCATCAACTTCTTTTCCATTCATTAAAACAATGTTATTAAAGGTGTGATTAAAAATTATACCTTGTTTTTCATTTACCTTTAATGACATTTCATCATTCAAATTCAAAACATGGTCATGCAAATTTTCAACCCTCAAATGTTCTTGGTCAAAGTGTATGTCCCATGACTCATCTTGATGATCCTTCATTTGAGTTGCTTCCAATTGATCAATCTCTTTGTCATTTGGTTCTAATTCTTTGTTCACTATCCATGGTATCTCTTCATTTGAATCCTCAAAATCATCATGCAAACTTGCATCCACACCTTCAATGAATTTATATTCAACATGATCAAATTTTGTCCCCTTTTCAAATCTTGTGAATATGAGATCTTCGTATGATGTAGAAGGTTCAACATCCTGCATATCAAGTGAAATATGAGTTTCATTTATAGAGATGTGAGAAAAGAATGCATTATCATATCTCCCCCAACCATTGTGAAAATTGTCATCCAAATCCATGGCATGAAATTCCATGATGTTTGTGACATGATCTCTTGATTCATTCATCAATTCATTTTCTTCTTTGTCCTTGGTAATAGAATCATTATAATCTTCCAAAATTTGATGAGATTTGAAACCCTCTTCCAAAACATCCTCAAATTGTACAGGAGTTGTAATATCTTCCTTCGAGTAGGCGATTATGTTGTCCTGTATATCAATTGGCACACAAGTTTCATTAGTAGTTTTGGATTGAGTGTAGTCTTCCCACTTCTTCCAAGCATCATAATAATCATCTTTCAAAATCAAGTGGTGACGTTCAACTACTTCTTCAACATCTTCCAATTCATCAATGTGTTTCTCATCAAATTCATCTTCACCTTCCTTAGATGGTTCAATTATTTCCAAAAGTGGGTTATTTCTTGAATTCAAATTTATAAGGCTATCATCGTCCAAATTAGTAACCCATGATTCAATTTTATCATAATTTGGAGGGTGAAGAATTTCTTGATCCTTAATTTTACACATCTCATCAATAGTATCTTCCAAGAACAAGTGGTGAGACTCTATCATGTCTTCAAATTCATTTATTGGTTTTCTTTCCATTTCACTTTCAACCACTTCATTCAATTCTATGGTGGGTTCCATCCTATCACATATATCAAACATTGTTGAATTTAGAACCCCTTCATCCAGATAATCGTGTATCTCTATGAATGAGATCATTTCTGCATAATCCTCACTAGTGGATGTTGGCTTATCAATTTGCACCTCCTCGTGGACTACATCTAAGGTGGTTGTAAGATTTGGATATTCAAATTCATCCCCTTGATCATTTACCTTAGATATCATTGGAGTGGAGGGTGCTATGTTTGATGGTTGGTGTAGGTTGGCATCAAAAGAACAATCTCTCATGTGAACATGTTGTGCCTTTTCTTCTTCAAGACCTTGTCGTTCTATCTCTTCTAAGACCTCATGGATTTTCTCTAGGGACAAACCACTCAGCTTTTTCCTCAATGAGTGAAGCAAGTGTGGGGTGTATGGCTCCTAGGTATACTTCCATGGCTTCCTCTTCCAATGTGTTAAAATTTTCCCACATTTGGGAGTGCAACTCACGAAATCTTCCATTGAATTGACTCAAGGATTCATTAGGCTCTTTACATATGGAGGTAAACTGATTTTTCAAGATTTCTAAGTCAACCTGATTACCAAAATGGTAAAGATAGGCTGCTTCTAGTTGTATCCAAGAAGTCCTAACCTCCATGGGTAGTTGGCTGTACCAAAAGAATGGTTTATCATCCAAAATGTATGCAAATAACTTACAAGCCACCTCCTCATAGAAAATCTGGAATTTACATAATGTATCCTTGTAGACATGCAGTTTTTGCAAGTATCCTAGTGGCACCTCTTGATTAAAACACCGTAAAAAATCCAATAACATTTTAGGAATTTGATAGGGTACCACAGGTATAGATAAACCCTCATAATGATCCTCTATCATTGATACCATTCTTTCTCTTAGAGATACTATTTCAGCTCTTAGGGATACCATTTGCTCCTCAAGTGTTGCCATTAGTGAAACTTAAAATGTAATTTTAGAACCAAATCTGTTGAATATTCAACCTGCAAGGTAAAAAAAAAAATCAAGTTAGCATCAACCAAGAGATGTACTTATTAAAATCAAATGTCAAGTAATTGCATGAGACCAAAATTTTCAAAATTAAATCAAATCACATATTTTTGTATGAACAATCAGAAAAGTGTTAGAATAATATACAACATACCTGAATTAAAATAGAACAAGTAAATAAATTCGGGCCGTCCTTTTACAATCAGCTGAGTGTTAGAGGACTAAAGCATAAAAAATTTAAATTTAAATAACACTAAAATAAACCCGTTCGGCCCTCCTAGCACCAATCCGTTGAGTGGTGTTAGAGGCCGAAGATGCTAATAAAATGGACTTGAAATATTTAGCAATGTAAAGCTCTTAAACAATTATAAACCCGTAGCATCTAAAATCACGATAAAATAAACCCGCTTCAGGCCCTCCTTCTAGCGCCAATCTGTTGAGTGGTATTTTCACCCGATTGTGAAAACACACTCTCCGATAGGATTTGGGTTCTAAATCCTCTGCTTGCAAAGAAATTAAACAAGTAACTTCTCCAAGGTTCCTGTTATGTTAGCATTTTGCATCCGTGTATTAATAATCTCAAATAAAGATATTTAATTAAAATGCTTGGAACACCTTAGTGGTTGCAAGTAACTGAAAACAAGGGGCACTGTGGTTTATTTTACTGTGAAAATTTAATGATTGTTCATTGAACCCTGATAAAGCAAATATGATTTGATCTTTATATGACCATGCTGTAACTTCAAAATAACATTTAATGAAATGCCATAACATGAAGGAATTATTTATGGATTTTGAAGTTTTTTAATTTTTTATTTTATTTTAATGCTTGAAAAATAAAGTTGGAACTTCTGAAAATAAAGTGCAGCAAAAAGAAAATAAAATGTAAAAGAAAAGAAATTAAAATTGCATCCAGTTTGATGCTATCCCGTCCTGGCAAAACCGAAGATGTGAGGTTTCCATGCATGCAACCTAACCTATTGGACCTGCAAAACACGCACAATCCAGATAAGCTAAGTGCTGATCTCAAAGGGGTTTGAAATGAAATTCAAATTTCGAACATTCGCCTAATGCAACCCAGAGAAGTTGCATTTAACATTATCTATAAATCCAGAAATCTGAAAAAGGAAAGAATAAACATTAAATCCATTAGCATGCACGGAAAATAACTCCTTCTTTCTTGCCAACAAGATGCAAATTTCTGAACACTCTCGCATTAAAGATAAATCCTGTTACAATAGCAAAACATCTGGTTTTCTCAAAACCAGAAAAAGGAAGAAAACAGCCCCAAGCAGGCCCAGAATGGCATCTCGCCTTAGGCACTGCAACTCTGCCCGCAGCGGTTTTCGACCCCCGTATCTGTCTTGTGCTTCTGCTTTTAAAGCTTGGCAATGCTCTCTGTTTTGCCCTGTGACGCTTCGTTTCATCTTCCAGATCGCTTCGTTTCACCTTCCCGATTGCTTCGTTTCATATTCCCGCCTTTTGAATTGCTTTTGAATTTATGTTTAATGCTGAAACGTTTGATAATATTCTATGAATGTAACGTTTCTGTAACCCTTATACATGTATGCCACGTGTTCTGCACTTTTTGCATCTTCTGTAACGGCCCCATGAAAATCATGACAAAAAATAGCATGCAGCTTTGCTCCTTTGCTTTCACCGCGAAAACGCGACATGTCGCGATATCGCGACATTTTCTTGCTAGCAGCCTTGTCCGCCTTCATGCATCGCGAAAACGTGACATGTCGCGAAATCGCGACATGTCGCGATATCGCGACGTTTTCCTACCAACAGCTTTTCCTGCCTTCATGCACAGCGAAATGGCGACATGTCGCGATATCGCGACAACTTTTCATTCCGTACACTTTGCTGTTTTTCTGTCGCAAAATCGTGACACTTTTCTCTTCCGTACACCTTGGCTGCTTTCTGTCGTGAAATCGTGATGCTTTTCATCTTCGGGCTACTCTTGCTGTATTTGGCCATGAAAACATGACATGTCACGAAATCGCGACGCTTTTTCATTTCGTACCACTTTGCCAGCTTTTCGTCGTGAAATCGTGACGCTTTTCTATCTCGGGCTCCTTTGCTGCTTCTTGTCGCGAAATCGTGATGCTTTTCTGCTTTGCCCTGTTTGACTGGTTTGACCCACGATTTTGTGACATGTCACGATTTCACGACAATTTTACAATCTGCCTTTCTCTCTCCTCTCTGGGCCGCGACGGAGCAACATGTCGCGATTTCGTGACACTTTTCATTTTTTGGCAGCGACCGCGCAACATGTCATGAAATCGTGACACTTTTCATTTTCTAGCAGCGACCGCGCAACACGTCACGAAATCGTGACACTTTTCATTTTCTGGCAGCGACCGCGCAACACGTCGCGAAATCGTGACACTTTTCATTTTCTGGCAGCGACCGTGCAACACGTCGCGAAATCGTGACACTTTTCATTTTCTGGCAGCGACCGCGCAACACGTCGCGAAATCGTGACACTTTTCATTTTCTGGCAGTGATGGAGCGACATGTCGCGATATCGCGACACTTTTTCATCCTTGTGCAATTTTGCCCCTTTTTCTTGATTTTTAGCATCTGGGTCACTGAGATCTTCTTTGAAAGCATGCAAAAAAGGTGGGTCCCCAATTTTGGGGTGTGTTGTGGATCAGCCACAACAATGGCCTAATAAACACACCAAAGAAATATGTAGACACCTATGAGCATAGGGAAAAAAAAAAAGGAGTAATGCAAAAATGATGTCATTCCAGACACTTTCTTATTTTACATGCAAATCAAGGCATTAGGGACATTAATGCCTCTCAAGCTAGGAATCCCCCTTGAGTTTCAGAAGGAATGTAAAATTTCTAATGAGACTTGAAATGGTAGATGTAGAAGAAAGAGGAATGAAAGAAATAGAAAAGAGATAAGAGAGGAAAATAAAATTAGAAAACAAGAACAAGAGAGCAAGGAAGGTAAGAAAAAAATGTGAGTGTGTGCTCATGTGTAATTGTTGCTTATTATTATTTTATGTTTAATGATGAATAATGAGCACAAACATATAGATGCAATGCATTATGGGCCTAACTAAATGGAATGAATGAATAAATATAACTAATAGAATGCCTAAAATACAAGCTAAAATGAGAGCAAGAATGAAATGCAAAAATGAAATGCAAGGAATGAGTGAGGTGATGAAACACAAAGGGGTGAAGCGAACACAAAAGAAGAGAAAGTGGAAACAAAGAAACAAAACTCCAAAGAGGCCAAAGAAGAAGGTAAAGGATGAAAATCCAACAAGGATGTATTCTCGTAAATGACTGAGATGGAGGTTGCTCCTCACATGTGGTCATGAAGATATTTTGTAGGAGTTATAAAGATGGACAAGTGTAGAGTTGGACCCTCTATGGGTGTAGTGATTTATAATATGGAAAAAAGAGAGAGATATCCACTAGGATGTATGCTCACAAATGACTTAGATGGAGGTTGTCCCTTGTGTGTGGCCATAAAGCTATCCTGTATAAGGTATGTTGTGTGAGTGATGAATTAGCGAGTACTACCTAATAGGGGTGTGATATGTGAAATAAAGTGCATGAATATGGTCAATGGAGCAAAATGAGAACCATATCCCTTGACTTGGAGAGATATAAGAAATAAAAAATTTCAAGGTTAAGGAATAAGGAAAAGATGAAATGGGTGGATGAAATGATACAAATACATGAAGGTGAGCCCTAGGGTGGGGATTCTCTAGGCATTAGATACCTAGTGAGAGTGAAATGCATGTGAGCTATGACCTAACTAGGTATCTTCACTTGCCATTGTTGCAAATTCCCAAGAATCTATATGAAAAAACAATCACGCAAATATGAGCAGGCATAAGTGCAATTTATGACAAGTAAAAAGTACAAATGGAACAAAATACCAGGAAACCATGCAAAATATAACATGCAACCTTGAAAAATGATCAAGAAAATAAAATCAATATGAAACTATTCTAAATGCAATGTGCAACACAGATGATTGATCATACATAATATATTTTGAGATACATTATGTTCATTGGTTCTTTAATTTCTTCACCATCTAAAAAATCTAAACAATAGGCACCTGAGCCAAATTGGGTTGTTATGACAAAGGATCCTAACCAATTTGCCTGGAACTTACCTTTAATATCAAAATGATCATTGGTGTTCTTCTAATTTTCCTTGAGGACAAGGTACCCAACCTCAAAAGAATTATTATGAACTTTCTTAGAGTAAGATCGCTTGAGCCTATTTTGATAGGCTTGCAAATGCTCTAAGGCATGAATGTGCTTTCTATCCAGTAACTCCAATTGGTGCAAACAATCTAAGTGATACTCATCACCGACTGAGGTATCTTACAACAAGATGCACAAAATACATAATATGAGGTACCTATGGGAGTATACACACTAGTACGATAGGTCCAAAAGGTAAGATAAAGCTGGATATGCCAATCATGACCGATATTGCAAAACCAACTTCTTCAATATATTGATCCAAGACTTGTAGGATGCTTTAACTTATCCATTACCTTGAGGGTAATATGGAGTTGACCACCTGTGCTAAATCTTGTACTTAGAAAGTTTATGAACATCCTTGTTCTTGAAAGGAGTGCCATTATCAGAAACAATCATCGAAGGAATATTGAACCTGCAAAGAATCTGGTTGAAAATGAACTTTGAAACCTGAGTTCAAGTCACTATAGCTAGAGATATGGCTTCGAATCATTTACGAAAGTACTCTATCATTGTTATGATAAACATATGACCATAAAATAACATGGGCTTAATCATCCCTATAATGTCCAATCCCCACATGGAAAATGGCCAATCCACTCGAGAGAGTAATTTTTTTTATATAACAAATATTGCTATTATAAATTTCATAATCAAGTATATTTAAACCAACATCAATCAAGGTAGTAAGTAACCAAGAGATTTACGACATGGTTATTGTGAGTGACCAACTCCTATATAATCTTACATTCCATCATGATGTTATTAATTTTTGCTTCTGTCTCTTTTAACTAGAAAGTTTAATTAAGTCTACACACTTAATTATTTTATCAATAAACTATTATTTCTATTACAATGGAATACATACATTTTTAGCCAAAGCATAAATACTGCCTCATCCATTCAAAGAGCATAAACCATTGCATCATACTTGATAACCATTCTTTGGAAAAGTAAGTGTAACATTCATCATTAAACCTCAAGTGCAAAGATAATTCGATCTTATTTATTGAATATTGCTTGTTAACAAAAATCATTGCATCATATAACACTTTAGTAATTGTATCATGTAAATATAAATGCATCATCCATATTATAAGCTAACAAACAAGAAGTGTCAATCCACATAATAAAGATCCATAACACATTGTTTATCCTGGGAAAAACCCCGAAGGGAAACAACCCAACCTCAAAATATGCATCCTCATATTTCATTAATATTTTTGTCTCAATTTACAATGATATAAAGAATTCTAAAGATTTTTTTTTGAACCATCATTAAATACATGGCTATAGGAGAATCCCATACATTCCTTTTTTTAGGGTATCATCACAACTGAAGCACATAAATGAAATGTTCATTGGATACGTATAAATTGAGAATGAAGGAAAACTCATGGCTTTCTCTAGAATGAACCTTGCATTCATTATTAAAACCTAGATATCATTAATCCATTCAATCCAAAATGGAATGGAAGTTATCTAAAGTTTAATAATACAATAAGAGACCCCATAATCTCTTCAATATTAGATTCCACATCTAATATTTCTAAATTCATTCATGTTTCCACAAAATGAATTCTTAAGCGCACACATGCATTCATCATCAAATGTATTTCTAAAGTATCATGTAGTTTTCAATGTAATCTACATAAGTACATACTAAGAGGAAACCCCATATTTTCCTCAAGAATAGATTCCTCATCCATTCTTCCCAAATTATACAATTATCACTTGATATATCAACAAGATCATACTATAATTCTTACAATCTATCCATAAGATCATATTTATAGTTATCAATAATTTGATCACCAATTTGTCACTTGATATATCAACAATATCATACTATAGTTCTCATACTCTAAAAACGGGATTATTCTATAATCCTCACAATTTGGACCATAAGTTTGTCTTATGATCTATCAACAAGATCATATTATAGTTCTCATAATCTATCAACAAGATTACTCAAATTTTATCACAAATTTGTCTCGTAATCTATCAAACAAGATTACACTATAGTATCTACAAATTTTGACACAAATTTATCTCATAATCTATCAAACAAGATTACACAAATTTTGCCACAAATTTATCTCATAATTTATAAAATAATATTACACTATAGTCTCTATAAATTTTGACACAAATTTGTCTCATAATCTATCAAACAAGATTACACTATAGTCTCTATAGATTTTGACACAAATTTATCTCATAATCTATCAAACAAGATTACACAAAATTTTCCATAAATTTGTATCGTAATCTATCAACAAGATTACACTATAGTTAATCACAAACTTTGCCTTGTAATCTATCAAACAAGATTACAACTCAATCACAAATTTGTTTGGTAATCTATTCAATAAGATTACACAAATTTGTCTTGTAATCTATCAAACAAGATTACAACTCAATCACAAATTTGTCTTTTAATCTATCAAACAAGATTACACAAATTTGCCTTGTAATATATCAAACAAGACTACAACTCAATCACAAATTTGTCTTGTAATCTATCAAACAAGTTTACAAAAATTTACCTTGTAATATATCAAACAAGATTACATCTCCATCATAAATTTTAAACATAGATTTGTATCACAAGATTATACTCCATATTGGTTTCATCCATTTTATTTTATTAGCTTGATATAAATTTACAAAATCAATACCATTTATTTAGCATTGTACTTTTATTTAGTATAATCAATACCATTTATTTTTTAAATAATGGAGAGCAATTATAAAACCAATGAATTCTACAAGAAATTTTTTTTAACCCAAAATGGTTTTGAAGGTCCAATTGGTTCCCAACCTAATCAACCTTGTTAGTCATTGAACCAAAATTATGTCGGTCAAATCAGATTAACTGGTCAATTCAAGTCAACACGTCTAACAACCCATTACCCCAGCCTTCTTGGTTAGTCTGACCACCACCACGTGGCCATCCTAGTAGGGAAGGTTTCTCCTTATTTAATCCTTCGATTGCTCCCATAGGAGAAATGTGAGAAAAATACCACAAGTCATATATAAAAGGGATTTTGTTCTAACCCTGACATACATGTGAAGAACAATAGATAACCAAACTCCACATGCCAATATGTGTCTCAAAAAGTTATATCTGGTGCATGGGACCATTGATTGATGATCACTTCCCTAAATATGGTTTCACTTATAAATGGTTCATAAAATCCCCATGCCATCGATGTGGGACAAATTGGATACATATGCAAGAATATTGCTTCATCCATGCGAGTTAACCCTTCCATTAGATCAACAATAATTTGACTAACATCGATTTAGCTATTAAATAAGCATGCTACCATCTTGCATTTGACCTACCACTAGGTGGTCAAGAGTTTGATTGTCTTAAATCCTATAAACTTGTTTTAGGCCTGAGCATGTCCCATGTGGGATAATTGCTCACAAGGCCTTTCTACAAAGGGTTGAGAGTGATCCAATGGATCTCAACTACATAGACAAGGGAATCAAAAATATCACAAACCTTCTTGTAAGCCTCTATTTGTGATTGAAAAAACTAACACACTTCCCTATATCAGGTCCAATGCGATTATGAAGTAGTTGAAGGAATATTGCGACCATAATATAGTAGGAGGGTTTCAATAATTAATATCAGTGATTGGAGGTTAGAATGAATCCTCTTCAACAATAAATTATAGGTGTTGAACTCCATTCCAACGTAGGTTACAAGCATTTATAAAAAATATAGTTTTAAGATATTGTTAGTAGATATTCTTGCTCGACAAGAAATAAGGTCAAACAAGGTAGGGTTTGATAGGATCTGCAATACAAGGGTTGACTACTATGCACCAACCAACAAGAGGGTGCCAATTATCATCTCAAAAAATGGATATAGCAATAGATCACAATCAAATTACATGAGTTTTGAACAAGGGCTTCAAATACTTATCAACAAGGACTCGGGTTGGACATAAGGAAATATTTATTATCAAAAGTTATATTTTACTTAAATAACAGGGATCGTATGCTCCTAATCATATCTTAATTAGAAATCCAAAAGTATGACTCCACTTAACCTTAATACCATACCAATTGAAGATTACAACATACATTATCAATATGTAAAATTCCTTCAAAGTTTTGGTATACACATGCTTCTGCAGGGATATCGAGCAACCATAATGGATAATAAAATCTGCCATTAAAATTTTGAGCACTTAAAATACAACTATTAAGGGAAGCAGAATAAATTACAATGAAACATACACATTCATATTCTACAATAAGACTTTAGTCAAACCAGGAATAGAATACGTTTATGGGTCAATTACAGACCCAATTTCCTAAGCACATGTATTTACCACTTCCTTGAAAATGGTGATTGATTGAAGGAGTAATTCAATTAAGCAGGGCATAAATTGAAGTGCCTAATACAGGTAGGAGCAAGATAGTTATGAATCAAAGAAAACTTTGATCCAATTCATAGTTGAGAAAAGATAATCAAAGAGACTACCTGACCTAAAACTCTCGCATGAATAATTCCCTTAAACTTTCTTCTCCAAATTAATATTTCTCCTTTCTCTTCTTGCTTTCGCCATGCTTGCCTCCAAAGCTATCTACTTCATGCTTGCCTTCCAAGATGTCCCTTTATTAATTAGACACAGGTATTTATAGAATTTTTCTATTCAAAATTCATACTTGAAAGAAGGTAGAAGGAAGGATCCATGAATAGAAAATTTTAACCATAGGAAGACTAAAATACCCATGGTTTTCTTTTTCTAGAAATCAACCCCCAATTTTGGCTCCATTTTCTTCCTTTCTAGAACTTGGCTCAATTTTCTACTACTTCTAGAAATTGGCCCAATTTTCTACCTCTTCTAGAAGTTCTTTTCCTATTTTATTTTTATTTCATTTTTGTAACAACAAAATGATAAAATAAATACCATCTAGGTATTAAAATAATTAGGTTAATTTAAAACCAAAATCAATATCAATTATTGACATCCTTCTTCTTGATGGATCTTTTGCAATATTTATCCCTTTCAAGAAATTTGATGATGGTGATTGCTTTCCTTGCCACCTTTGGAAATACCTAAAATCATCAAATCATTAATAATACCATATTCAACATCAATGATAATTAACTACTAATCATATTTACCTCTACAAAATATGATAATATACATCATCAATGGGACATTTTAAGGGAGGATTGTGATAGGGAATAAATATCCTAAAGGTGCTAAGAAGGAGCATGGATAAGATTGTTGTGGCACTGAAACTTGTCACAACATCAAACATGATCACATGCATATTTCTCCATGGAAGGTCAATAGTACCCCATCTACAAGATCTTTGCAATAGCATTATTGCTAAAATGGCCTCCACATGATCCTTCACGAGCCTCACTAAGAGCTAGTTGGACTTCATCAGAGTTAAGGCATCGTAAGAGGATGCCTTGAAAATAATAATGATACAAAGTATTGCTGATTATAATGAATTGACATGCTCTTTTGCGTAAAATATTATGCTAATTATGGTCTAAAACATCAAGTATCAAAACACCCTTAAGAAAATTAAAGATGTCGATGTACCATGGTTCAAATGGGACATCTTCGATGGTAAAAACATATAACAACACAAGATAATAACCAAGTGATGTAGGCTCCCGGAGTTGTCTAATGATAATCAATGCTTGATCATATTCCAACTCCAAAGGAAACAAGGATGCAGGAGTGGCCATGGCATCTACATGATGGTTTGAGGATCTAGGGACAAACTTTATGGTTACTCGCTCAAATAAGGACAAAAACTTGGTGAAAATATCCTTGTAAAGCTTTAGTTTATCATCTTGAGTCTGATAAACATCATTTATATGATTGACCACAAGTTGAGAGTCAACAAAGATTGAAAGAAATCTAACCTACAAGGCTAAGGCTGCTCTAAGGCCAAGGATCAAAGCTTCGTATTCCATAGTATTATTCATGCAAGATAAACAAATCTTAAAGGATAAATGGATGAGTTGTTTTTGTGGGGCAACTAGAATGACTCTAGCACTAGTGCCCTTCATGCATCGGACTCCATTAAAAAATAAAGTCCAAGACTCTAGCTCTTCAACTTCAACATTGAAGCACTCATTAGGAAACTCAACAACCAAAGGATGGGTAGCTTCTAGGGGAGCAAAGGCTAACTAATTAGTGATTACCTAACCCTTGATAGCATTATAAACTATGAATATCAAGTCAAGTGCACTAAGGGCTAAAATCCACTTAGCATCTTGACCTAAAAGGTGAGGCTTAGACATTAAGTAGTGCAAAGGATCAAACTTTTCCACTACCAATATATTATGGCTAAGCATGTAGTGTCTTAGATTTTGGGAAGTGAAAACTATGATGAGGTAAAGCTTCTCTAAGGGGGTGTACCTAGTTTCATAGCTAAACAAAGTTCTACTGATATAGTAGATAGCTCACTCTTTATTTTGATCATCATGTTGAGCCAATAGGGCTCCCAAAGTGTGACTCGTGGTAGCTACATAAAGCATCAAATGCTTACTAGGTATAGGAGGGACTAAAATAGGTAGGGAAGTGAGATACCATTTGAGGTCATCAAAATATTTTTGACACTCGAAATCCCACTAAAATACAACATCTTTCTTAATATTAAGAAAGAGATGACACTTATCAACTAATTGGGCTATAAATCGATGAATAGCCTGAAGCTTGCATCGCAAGCTTCATAACTCGGTTAGGGTGTGGGGATGAGATATGTTAGTGATAGTCTCTATCTTAGCAAGGTATAATTTAATACCTTGATTAGAAATAATGAAGCCTAACAACTTACCAAATGTGACTCCAAACACACACTTAGCAGGATTAAAGCAAACCTTGAAATACGAAAGGCTTTCAAAAATTTTCCTTAGATCATTAATATGATCCTATCGATGTATGGAGCAAACTAAAATATCATCCACATAATCCTAGACAATATCATGCATCATGTCATGACAACTATACGTCATAGCCTGTTGATAGGTGGCACTAGTGTTTTCAAGCCAAAAGGTATGATTTTTCAGTAGAAGGTGCCCCATGAAGTGATGAAAGTTGTCTTGGCATGATCTTCAAGGACAATCATAATATGATTGTATCCCAAGAAATAATCCATGAGAGATAACATCACACATTTATAAATAAAATATATGACCTAATCTATGTTGGGTAGGAGGAAATCATCCTTGGGACATGCTAAGTTGATGTCCCTAAAGTTGGTGTATATTTCGATTGTTCCTTCCTTCTTAGCTACAAGAACAATGTTGGCAATCCAATCAGAATAGTCAATGGCTTTTATAAAATTGATGTCAAGGAGTTGTTAGAGCTCCTACTTAAAAAAAAGGGCAACCTTAGGATGCATCTTCCTAAGTTTCTGCTTAACAGACTTAATACTAGGCTTCATTACCAAATGATGCATAACAAGGGAAGGATCAAGCCTTGGCATGTCAACATATGACCAAGTAAACACATCATGAAATTCTCTTAGTGAGATGTTAATTAATGATTCCTCTCTCACATTTAGATTTTTAAATTTCTTAGTTGGATGAGATGAGGGATTTGATGGATGGAAATAAAATTGAGCTTGTTTGTTTAGTGAACAATATTCAAATGGGTGAGGATCACCCAAATTATTAATAAATTGACTCTTAAATTCAAACTTCAAACACTAGTGAAAGGTAGAAGGGATAACCTGCATTGCATGGATCCAAGGATTTCTGAGAAGTAAATTAAAAGATGCAAGGCAAGATACCACATAGAACAAGGTATCTAAGATCATGGGTCTAACCTTAAGGGGGAGGGACATAATACCAAAAGCTTCATGGGACTCATTGTTGAAGGTTTTTATGGTGGCATTATATTTAGTTAAATTATCCTCTTTTAATCCAAACTTTTGGAAAATTTGATAAGTGCATAAATTGAAGGAAGACCCATTATCAATAAAAACCCTCTTGATAAAAGTATCCTCAATATATGCAATGATGTAGAGAGAAGAATCCCCTTATAAGTTTGAGGAAGAAATATTGTCATTCAAGAATGTGATATGATGTATCTCAAGAGAGCTTACAACATTAGCTATAGCACTAGGGTAAATGTATACAGGTATAGATTGTTGTCTTAGATGTTTCAACAAGGCTTCTCCATAAATAGGAGACTTTTGAAAAAGTTCTAAGAAATAAATCTTGGTTCAATAACTCGTATCCTATTGAGATCATTGGATTTGATGATTTTGTTCTTGTTACCTTGTAGTTTCTATCATACCAACTACATTATCATAGGGAGGTGGCACATTATGATAGGACACTTGATTAGCTACCTGCTACCCATGATTAGGTAGAGGATATTGGAATATTCCCATGTCTTGATTAGTTGTATATGCTTGTTGAGTAGGAGGTTTATTTATTGGTGGATGAGAACCTTCTATGACAAGGCAACCTTTATTAATCAGGTCTTGAACCACATGTTTCAACCTCTTACAATAATTTGTCTAGTGCCCCTCCATTCTATGATACTCATAGTGTTGACCAGCCTTATAACAATTCATTGTGGTATCAATTTACCTTATGGGAGGCAACTCAATCATATTAACTTCCAAAAGTTGCTTTATGACCACTACCATAGGCATGTTGAGTTTTGTGAAATTCCTTTGTGGAGGATTTTGGGGTTGGCTAAGCACCATATTTTATAGGTTGTTAACAATATTGTTAACAGGACTACTATCCATTACCCCATAACCAATCACATGCTTGTTCTTATACTAATTTTAGTGGTCCTATCTTCTTTCACTTTAAGTTATCCTCTTCTGATAAGAGCTTGCTCTACTTTTCTTTCTAGGTCAATTTTTTGATAAAAAGATGTGATAGTTGTAGTTTCCAATGCATAAGATAATTGCTCTTACAAATTTCCAATAAATATCTCAAGCATGTCTCGAGGAGGTAAGGTATATCTCAAGCATCCAACTAGAATCTTCCAATGAGAAAGAGATTCTAAAAAACTTTCCTCTTTACCTTGTTTTAACATGTAAACATCTTTCATGGTTACATTCTTTTCAACATAAGCACCAAATTTTTGCACAAATAATTTAGTTGTTTCTTCAAAATTACTCAAATAATGGTTGGGAAATCGATAATACCACTCTAATATCATGCCACCAAGACTCTTAGGGAACATATTTAGCAACAACATGTCATCATATATGATATCATGATAATTTGTTCTAAACATTCTTAAGTGCTCAATTGGATCTTCTATTCCATTATATATAGGCAAAACAGGCATGGAAAATGCTTAGGATAGGGCCTAGTGGTAATTATATGGTCTAAGGGTTGATTGCACATTTCTCTATATTTGTAGGTGAAACTAGGGGTTGAATCATATAAGTTGGCATCCGAATTGACATCAAGGAAATATTGAAACTGTGACTATTATCTTCAGTATTATGGTAAGGTATGCATCCACTAATCATAATCTAGATCCCAACATTGGATGGATTAAATATTCCTTTAACCCAACCTCCAAAGTAGGTTGGTATATCTTATCAACTAATTTGGGTGTTGACTCATTTAAAATCAGTTAAATTTTTAAATATATGGATAGAAATGAGTTTAGAGTTAGAGAGGTAATGGTTAAACAGTGGTTAGATAAAGCTAATAACATAGGAATTTATAGGAAAACCTCCACAAATTGATTTCTAGTGTCCCACACTTATGATTAACAACACTCAAAACAAGTAATATTCATCAATTAAAGAACAAGAGATATGCTTCAAGAAACTATTTCAAACATCCAGAGTACTAATAATCCAAATAGCAGAATTAGATCAATACTCAGACTAATAGAAAATAATTCCTTTTGAGCATATATTCAAACATGAAACATTTCAAGGTGCTCTAAGTTAGCAATCCAATATCAACATAATAGACTAACCATAGAAGTAGTAGCATAAATACATTCACAGATCAAATCTCCATAAAATACAAAAGACACCAGCCTGATAAAACATCCAAGTAATGTTTCTTCTATTGATTTGTAAAAAATATTACACAATAGGGTAAGCAAACACTCTAGAGCTGACCTTAAAAAATGAGGGTTAAACCTCTATTTATAGTTTTACATGTTTAAATATTAAATAAAATGGAACATTACAAGGAATTGGAATGCCAGATAAATAAGATGTTGAGGTGGTAATCTCTGGTTTATTTTAGAGGAAGATGAAATCATGTGGTCTTTCTCTCCTCTACAACTTGGCCTCTACAAGATGCTTGAATTTCATGATGCCCAACCCTAGACTGCATCAAATTGGTATGAATACCGTTCACCATTCTTACTGATGATATCTAGTCATAGATCTACAACTGACATCTCCTTATAGTTCTTGATCCATCTACCACTTTGTCTTCCTATTATTTTAGCTTTAGATGCCTTCATATGAAGATCAACCAGTTCGTGCTAATTCAACTCTTGCTTTTATAAATGTTTTGGAGCATAAGCATATGGGTCATCAATCACCTTATCAACGACTGAGATCAGTGCAATAGGATCTTGGCACGCTCATTCATGAACAACATTTGTGGTATACAACCAATATCACTTCTTCCTTCTTAGCTTCCTTAGCGATGTAGAACCATGTCGTAGCCCACTCCTTGAAAGTCTCATTTAAAAAAGTTGACCTATTTGAATGCGGGTAGGAGTAATGGAAGCTTTGTCGTGCTTTATGCAAAAGTGTTCTGAGCGACGTGGGATAGAAAAATGTCTTGGTCTGCTCCTCTTATCACTAAGATAACTTTTTTGTTGTTTTGGGTTGTGGCATATAATCATACCCTAAAAAATATCGTAGCCAATGATTTGATATTCCAATGCATAATTTTGACCAATTTTGATCATGGGGTAAAGCATTACATTGAGCCAAGGGATGTAGAACATACGCTGGCTTGCATGAGGTGGATCTTGCTTGTGCGTTGCACCTAATAATGCCCACTTTGTAAAACTTGACCATGTTGACCACAGTGTAGAATTGTGCACTAGGTCATGCGATATAGAACATGCAACTACCCGTGCAAGGTAGAACTTATGTTGTGGATCATGATTCGAAGAGTATATTTTTCAAATTTGACTACACTGGCTGCAAGATAGAACATTTCTCTGTGTCATATGGGGTAAGCAATTTTCATAAACCACTAGATCTCCACTATGCTCTAGCCTGTGAGTTTAGAAACGCTAAGTGCAAATTTGACTAAATTGACCGTGGGGTAGAACACCATGCATTGTGCCGCTACCATAGGGTGGAACACCATGTTTTAGGACTTTGAAAAATTTGTAAAATTTTTCTAAGTATGTGGTCATTTTGGGCCTACAATTTGGTGCCTCTTAGGGGGTTTTGCTCGCAAAGCATGAGAACTTATAATATTATCCATTGGGCATCAAGAGTCAAAAAAGATATGGGAAAAATGATAGTGAATTGGGATGAATGAATGAAAATAAATTTAAAAGAATGTATGAATGAAGGGGATGCGAGGGAGAAAAATATATGCAGTGAAAGAAGTGAAGAGATGAATGGAAATGGGGTAGACTCTAGTCATCGGTGAGCTATGTTTCATAGAATAACTTCCATACGACCATCACTCTCTAGGACCTTTTTGAAGATACTTAGAGAGTAATGGTTCATAGAGAAATCATACCAAAAGCAAACAAAATCTCTATAAATCCTTCCATATATTCAATCTTTCTTTGGTTAAATAAAATGTGCTCCTTTTATAATTTTAGTCTGATCATAATTTCCCTTGCAACATCACCTCATGACTTCTTCATGTTTTATTTTCACAAGTTCATGCTTTATGACTACCCTCTAACATTGTTAGGTTCAAAACAACTTACAAAAATATAAACATATAGTCCTTCTGCTAGCTTATGATGTACAAAAATACTTTAGCTCATTTCATAGAAAAACTTCTTACTCTTGTACCTTCTCCTATTGATATTGCTCTTCAAGCTCTTCATCTTGAACCTCCTCAATATCTTCCACATTCTTCTCTAATTGGTCCTCTTCTTTTTGGTGCATTTCTTCTTCATTTTGGTCATCTTTGTCCTCTTCACCCTCTTATTCTTCTTCATTGTCATCCTCCTTGTCTTCTTTAACCTCTTATTCCTCTTCAGATTTTGGTTATACTCAAAATAGTTAGATCATCTATTGTAGTGTCTGTAATTCTTATCTCTAGGCTGACTCAATGGGATTAGTCATCTTTTTAAGATTCTTATTGGTATATTCCAGCTTGGTAGTCTCTTCATAGGACATAGAATTACCCTTGTTCACCAAGTCTTCCATTAAATATTTAAGCCTGGTTAAGTCCTTGATCATTTGAGAGACTTGATCCTGATTAATTGGATCTTCCCAAGCATCTATTTTAGACTCATCTTGTATGATTGAGGCTATGTTGGTTTGAAGATCTTCTTCTATCAATAGGGTTTTATTTTCAACCTAGAGTCCTCCAAAACCATACTACATCATCTCTTGATGGATATCTACAATCTCCTATAGCTTACCCTCAATTCTATATGATAGTAACCACCCTTTCTAGAGCAACTTATTTTTATAAACCATAATCTTGGTAGCCAATATGGCAGTATTCCATGCCTTGTTTGGGATAGGCTTAGCAACTTTACTAAATTTATTCTTGAATAGCTTATAAATCTGCTCTGCTAGTATCACCATGGGTTGTAGCTCTTTACTGAAATTACCTAGATCTTTTGTAGCTCTTTACTGAAATTACCTAGATCTTCCTTGGTTGTTTGCAACAAATGGTTGGTATCATCCATGTAATAAATTACAGGCTATATTTCTAAATATTTCTCCAAGATTTTAGACCATATTTACTTCTTGACCTATTTGACCCATTCCTTATAAAATCCTACAACTCAATCTGGACCTGATGCTTGAAGTCTTGTATTTCTTTGGCCTAGGCTTCATTCTTTTTCTTTAGCTCTTCCACTTGATCCTTAAACTTGATGGCCTCCTAATATTTACTTTACCAGATTTTAACCTAGTTTATTACAACCTTACCCACCTTCTTCTGATTTTTTATTTTTTTCTCCAACTTCTCAACCTTTTCCTCAAGTTTTTCATATTGCTCCTTGTAAATGTTAGTCTTGACATAAAAGGTTTCAAGGTGGGCCTTAGCTATGACTAATTCATCCTCCATTGGTAATTGATTGATATCTTCTATATGCTCTTCTAGCTGATAATATTCCATAGTCATATCCTCCTCTGGTTTTTTTATGAGGGGAGTGATGGACATATTTGTTTTTTGCCTACTTTTTAGATCAATTATCATGGTTTTCCTCCATATAGCAATTTGTTTCGAAGGCTTAGATAATTTATCATCCCAAAAGTCTTGATTTTTTTGTGAAACATTCTTCATTCTTTGCAAAGAGGCTATTGTAGGATGATTTGGAGTGGAGGTAGTCATAAGTGAAGAGAAAAATAGATTTGACATAGATGAAAGGGGAGTTGTTGTAAGGATGGTGGAATCTATGCTTATGGTGGAGGTTGTAGTTAGTGTTGATATGGCAATGGATGTTACAACCATGGAATGATGTGGGAAAGATGGAAGTGACTGCACCTTTATAGTTATCATAGGATATGACTTTGGGGATGAAGACAGGTGAATAGGAGATGATGTTACTGGAATTTCTAGTGAATTTGGAGGATATGGATTAGTTTGGAACTTTGTAATGGCTGGTGAATAGTGTGGTGAACTATGAGGTGGAGGGGATGCCTTTTGTTCCAATTTTTCTTAATATTGGGATGGAAATTCTTTTGGGGAAGGAGAAGGAGAAGGGATAGAAATTGTACCTTTGCCTATGGAAGTAGTTTTCTAGAAAATATTTTCCACACTTTGGTGATGTGTTTGCTAAACATGTTGCTTTTTAACTAACACAGGAGTTTGTTCAACTACTTGCTTTTGATCCATTTTTTGCTTCTTACTAACCTCTTTTTTAGCCCCTCCTACTGCATATTTTAACTTTCTCTTAAAAATAATAGGTACTATAGTATTATATTTATTAGTTCCATCTTCATGTTGTGTTTCTTGTAGTGCAGCTTCTAAAACAATGGATGGCTTGACTAGGGCTGCAATGGTGAATTTCATAGGAGTAAATGTTGGTTCTTGTAAAGGATCTTCTTCACCCAAGGCTAGATTTTTTTATTTTGTGCTTACCTGGATATTTTTTACTTTCACTATTTCATATTTACCCAAACCGCCACCAAAATAATGCATCTTTTTCATTATCTCAGCACCCACAAAGTATTTTTGCAATTGCTCTTGTGAAGGCTCAAACATGGTTTGGGTTCCTTCAGTTACTAATGGAGCATTTTTCATAGTTTCTTGTACCTCTTCCTATGAATGTGGAGAAGGAGAATCTGATGATACTTGATCTTTATTTTTCCCTTTTACTCTCATTTTCTTGTAACTCAATACCAAACTCCTACCATTTTTGGCTTTCCATGTCTTAATATTCTTGTCATAAAACTCAAAAAACTTAGTATCCACTTGATGGCTGAATATGGATTTTGTAGCTCCTATCTCTACTCTCATTTGCAACCATTCCATAATTTTACCATTGTCCCATTTATGTTTTTCTTCCAATTATTTGATCTTGGATTCTTTCAAGTGATGGGTTTTATCCTTTTCAGAATCATAATCAACTATTTGCTCATAAAAATCTCTCCAAGGGGGAAGTTGTTCCATATTGTTAACATACCATTCCAATGGAGCATTTTCCTTGTTGTTTCTACCCTTCTCAAAGTGGGACCTTGAAGTTTTTTCAAATTTGAGGGCTCTTTCTCCATTCAGGGCAATGTTTCTTTCTAGGAACTTGTCATTAGGGTCATATCTCCATATCTATGGAATATACATAAGACCAAGTCTCTCCAAATATTGATCAATTTATTCGGGTTGGTTCTTTTTGGTTATAGTTATATCATCTACATTTCAAGAATAGATCAAATTTCCTTTTCTTCCTTTATCGATGTCGAAGTTGACATTGATCAAATTAGTCTATCTCAAGTATTCTAAAGCTAGCAGTCTACTGGTGACAAAGTGAGGCAACAAAAATGATTTGTTAGTAAAGCCATAAATCCTGATGATTATCCCCTCAGTAAGGATATATCAATAAAATTCTTCAACTTTCTCTACTTGCAACAACTCTTTAGCCAGAGGAATTCTAGGACATTGGACATACATAATCTTTAGGGCTAGCCCCAAAAATTGCATGTTGAATTTGTAGTATGACTCAGCATTTCTCAAGTGGTCAGTCCATTGGTAAACTGGTATAGGATCCCCATTATCATTTTTATCTATCACTAGAATCCAAGGCATCATATGGCTTACAACATTGAAGAACATCCATATCAAGTTCAAACAATGCCAGAAAGAAGAGGCCTCTGAATCCTATCATCCTAACCAACTGTTCATGTATCCTTTTGGAGAGATAAGCCAACCAATTTAAATAAATTGGTTTTATTTTCTCATATTTTGTCAAAGCCTTGTACATTTTCTCATTGAATATACAATAAATAGTGGCTACTTGCCAATATCTCACATATCGATCAGAATTTAGACCCTCTAGGAAGTCTATCATGGTAAAGAGTTCTGGGTAGGAAAAATACTTAGTGGCAATTAGCTTTTTGGGTAAAGTACTTATGGACTTTATTATTTTGAACTAGATGTAAACCCACCTACTTAAAGGCTCACCCTCGTGAGCCTACCCCTGTAATGAATAATATTTAGCTTGGGTTGATGGGTCAAAGGGTTTAGGGATCACAAGAGGGTCTATGCCTATGGAAAAAATATCTCGGTAAGCTTTAGTAGTTATACTAAAGAGGGTTTTACCCTTAGCTATTTTTATTGCTTTTACCCTAGGGTTATAAAATTTACGATGGTGGCTATCAAATTTGGGAAAGGATGTACTTAATCACAGATATAAAATTATAGAAAAGAGCATATGGCACAAATACCTTAGAATTTCATCGGTTTTTCCTTTTGGTATTTGTCGTCGATGTCTTGCCTGAGTCTATTTCTCATCCTCCATGTAATTTTAGTATCTGCCACTGCTTACACTTTGTCTATGTATCATTCCAATTAACCACTCTCTTTTTGACCCATTTTTCCTATGACCTTTGGTGCCATCTCTGAGAAAATTATCAAAGAATTTCCCTTTTTGTCACTTGGTAGCTTCATCTCACCACTTCGTTAGCGCTCCATGGTAAATTAACACTATTTGTGAAATGAGTAGTAGTTGAATTTTTAGCTTTAAAATTTCTACATGCATACTTTCCACCATTAATGTGGTTAAAGATCTATTTTCCCATTGCACGCTTTACAATTCGAAGTATGAACGAAATAGTGACAGAAATTGCCATTTTGCTCAATAATTGGTCATGGTGTAGCACATGGCATAGCCCATGACATGTCTTGGGAGCGTGTTGTGAGTTGCTGCATTGCCTCTTTTATTTTTTTCTTTGTACAAAACTTAAAAGAAATAAAGTATAGTACAATTATATACATATGTTACATGAAGAAATTTTTTTACTCGAAGTAAAGCTTTAGATGATATCCATTAACCAAAATCAACCGATGGAGCTGGAAAGAATTGTTCTCTTTAACCTCTACCACTTTGGAAGGACCATCCCATAAGGAGTCAAACTTTTGGTGGTTTCTTGGTTTGGCTCTCTCCACATTCCATCTTAGGATTGAATCACCCACTTTGAATTTTCTAAAATTGGATTTCTTTTCAAACCATTTTTTAGTGTCAAATGAGTGTTTCTAGAAATCATCATATTCTTGAGTCATTTTTTCCTCTAGCTGCAAGAGATGCATCAACCTGGTTTCTATTGGATTATGATCTAACTTTTCCTCTTGTTTTATCAACTTTAAAGCTGGTATCTCCAAATGAGTAGGCAAGATAACTTCTTTCCTATACACCAATGCATAAAGGGTCATCGTGATAGATTTTTTAATAGTGATATTGTCTTACCATAGAGCTTGCTCTAAAAAGGAGATGCCAACTCCTTTTATTATTTTCTACTGATCTCTTTAGAGTCCTAAGAAAATTTTTATTGGTTGACTCAGCTAATCCATTTCCTTGAGGGTAGTAATTAGAAGAGTTCTTTAAACTTATGCCATATTTACTTGTAAACTCAATGTAATTAGATCCTATAAAATCTAGAAAATTATCACTTACTATGGCTTTAGGAATACCAAACCTTGTGATCAAACCTTCCATGAATTCAATTACCACTTCCTGATATAATTTCTTGGTTTGAATAGCTTTGACCCATCTAGTAATATAGTTTGTAGTAGTCAAGATGTATTTATGAACTACTGAAGAATTAGGATTTATCACTCCAATGAAATCCAATCCCCACTATTGGAAAGGTTCTTCCACTTGAATAGGTTTAAGAGGAAATGTAGCATTTATGTTCCTTCCCACATATCTTTGATATTTTTTGCATTCCCTAATTATCTTGAAGGTGTCAGCAAAGATAGTAAGACAATAATAGCCCACCCTCATAATTTTCATAGTTGTTACCTTCCCTAAAAAATATCCTCTAGATAATCCTTCCTTAGAAACCACATGTCCTAATAGCTTTCCCTCATGGACTAAAAAAAAGGACTTCTTTGGGTTCAGGGAGATACCAAATTCTCTACATTTTTTAAACACTTGCTCCAGATGCTCCAGAT
The DNA here is from genome assembly GCA_028583015.1 of Wollemia nobilis. Taxonomy (NCBI): domain Eukaryota; kingdom Viridiplantae; phylum Streptophyta; class Pinopsida; order Araucariales; family Araucariaceae; genus Wollemia; species Wollemia nobilis. Next base: position 5,872,469 of record JAQPPZ010003212.1, read on the forward strand.
GAGCTTATTTCTTGTGAAAGAAGACAGTCATGTCATCTATCTAGATGAGAATGACCTTATTGATTAAATCTCCAAAAGCATAATCCATAGCTCTCTAGAAAGTGGCCCCTACATTGGATAAATTGAAAGGTATCCTTTGGTAAGCAAAGGTCCTCCACTCGGTGGTAAATGCTATCTTGAATTGATCTTCATCCTTTACCAAAATTTGGTTATATCTAGAGAAACCATCAAATAGTGAGAACATCTCTACTCCTACAATAATTTGCAAAATTTGATAAATTTTGGGGAGAGGGTAGTGATCTTTTAGTGATGCTTGGTTGAGGTTCCTAAAATATATGCATAAATGGATGTCCCCATTCTTCTTTCTAATAGGAACTAAGTTTTCCACCCATGTCGAGTGCTTGATGGGGTAAATAATTTTGGCTTTTAGCAATTGGAGCAACTCCTCCATCATTAAGGATTCAATCCTAGGATTCACTGGTCTCTGCTTTTGTCTAAAGGGATTTGCATCAGGATCTAACTCAATAGTATGTTGGATCACCTTCTTATAATATACCTTTAGATCCTCCTATGACCAGACCACAATGTCTTGATACTTAAAGCACAAGGCTTTGATCTCTTCTACCTCCTCTAGAGAACATCAGATACCAAATTTGAGCTTCTTATATTTTTTGACTTCAATCTCTTTATAGTTTCTTCATTGATCTCCATAGCTCTAGCTTTCCTCCCATATTCATTATCAAAGAGGATTTTTAGGGTGACCAAACCCCTAGGGATATGATTGTTTTTTAATTGCTTGACATCTTATTGATCTATCTCATGAGGTTATTCCTCCTGTACACTAGATAAGCAAGATTTCCTTACTAGAAAATCAATAATCTGATCATCACTTTCAAGAACCTGCCAGAAGATCTATTTGTCTGGTACTGTAGGCCAAAAAACTAGTTTGACTCTTTTGTCCTTAGATGATCCCATGTCTGAAGAAGGACTAAAATTTGAACCCTTGATAGCTAAAGAATCAGCTAGCATGTTATGTTTTCTAGGGATAAAGTGAATATTAAGGGTATTAAAATATTCCATAAAATCCCACACCCTATTCCTGTATGATTTTAGATAATGGTGCTTACTGCTACACTTTTCTCTCACTTGATTAACTATTAGCTTAGAGTCACCATATATGTCAAGCATTTTGATCCTCATACTCTCTGCTTGCATTAATCCCAAGCATAAAGCTTCATATTTTATAGCATTTTTAGTGCAAGACCATGTTAGTCTATATGCAAAAATCTACACCTTCTGAAGGAGACTGTAAAACTACACTGTCACCAAATTCATTTTTGCACCTTGCACCATCAAAATGCATAGTCCATATTTTTTCTCTCAAGGACTAATTGGAGATGGTAGGAGTCTTTTTCTCTATTTTTGAAAAAATACTATAAGTGCCCATACTTGTTCCAAACTGGCTGTAATCTTCTCTAAATGGCAATTCATCCCACACCTCTTAACTCTTCAAAGCTTTCTACTAGATTGAATTCATCTAGATTTCTGAGGTTGCACATATATTCTTCCATATTTTATGTGATAAGACAATATTTTAAGATGTTATTCTTATCCTCTTTCCTTTAAATAAAATCATCATGCCAGAGTAATCCAAGTACATATAGCCTCCTTAATTAGCAATGAATTCTATATGAAGACACAAACCAAAATAAGGTTCTGGATCTACCACTATAATTTCTTGCACAATGGTCACTTTTGAGGCCCTGTGCAGTCTCATTAGTACATCCTTTACTACTCGAATAGTCTTAACTATTGTACAATATAACTGTGGAACTCTAGGATAGGATCTGGTGTACTCCATACCCATATCATAATAGACTACTTTGGGCATGATTGTGGTCGAAGCCCCTGAATCAATCATATAGTTGTGGACTATCCAACCCTCCATTCTCAAGGAAATATAAAAGGGGGGAGGTTTATCCTTTAGAACAAAAAGAGTCATATTCTCTTTATCGAAGGGCACACTAAGAATTATGGTGGTCTAATTTTATTGGTGTTGGTCAAATATCTGCCTAATCATACAAAACTGCGTTTGTGCGCCCTAGATACGACCAACATTGAAAGGTCAGAGGAAAGAGATGTCCTCTGTGCCAATCTCCAGAGAGGGCTGGTTCCCAAACTAAATCCTACAATGATAAAAGACTAGAGATGCAGGAAAGAAATTAGAAATAACAGAAAGAAATGGGAAATATGGCCACAGGCCGAAGTGCAGGATTGGTGTTAGACTAACTAGCAAGAAAAAACCCAAGCACAAATTAGCATTCATGAAAGGAAATGAAATAGAACAAGCTCACAATATTGCCATAATAACTATCAAAATGGTACTCCAGCATTCGCTTTCTCCTTAGCAACTTTAAATCCAATGACAAAATTTAAATTCAACAACAAATTAGATAGGCGAATGGAAATAGAAGCACACTACGCAGAAAATAATTATACACAAGACCGCTCACAAATTCAGAAGTCTGATGCCTTCTATTAATGCAGAGAGCTTAAGGGAATCTCTCACAAAATGTCTAACTCCCCTTTTACAATGAAATTTACCTAGTATTTATAGAGGTTTTCGCCTCTTTCATTTAATACATATGGGGGAAGAATGTCTGGGAATCAAAGACAAAATCAGCAAAATCCTCCTTGAATTCTTGGAAAATCCATTCGCCAGGGGAACAAATTCCTGAAAATCCAAACTTCGGACGGAGGTGCGCCTGTTAGGAGAAAATATTAAATTCTTCGGATCGCCTCTGATACATTGGAAATCATGAAGGCTCGTTTCCCTTCGCCTTCCTCTTCGTGATCCACAAAATGGAGTAACTAAGAGTGCCCTTCATTTAATGCCAAATTCAACATCTTGACCAAAGTCCCATTCGTTCGATTTATCTTCGCCCAACATTAGTTTCACCCCTTCAGACGCGCGTGATCTTGATACAAACAGGTTCACCCAATTCAAGGGCGAACGACACGTTCACCCCTAAGGGAAGGCGAACATGATTTTCCATCGTCGCTAGGTGGTTCACCCATAGGAGAGGCGAACGGTGTGTTCGCCCCTCGACTAGGGCGAACGTAATTTCATTCGGGCGCGCGACCCCTCAAGGCGATGCCAAGGCACGTTCGCCCCTAGAAAGGGCGAACAACACGTTCACCTCTAAGGGAGGGCGAACGCAAATTGTCAAGCATGTTCACCCCTAGAAAGGGCGAACGACACGTTCACCCCTAAGGAAGGGCGAACGCAATTTGTCACTTTTTTAATTTTTGCCATTCTGCTTTCCAAAAGTGATTCGCCCCTAGGAAGGGCGAAAGGGACGTTCGCCCCTAAGGAAGGGCGAACGTCAATACATAAGATTTTCTGGCGATTTCGTTCAAGTTTTTTATGAAACTCATTCTCTTCATTTCTTTTGGACCTTGAAGGACATCTCTCCATTAATACATTCAAATGCATTGGATTTCTGAAAATTATTACAACTTATTACAACTATCCAAATTAATTGCATATAAAATAAAGGAGACAAATATATTATCGCTTTATACAAAATTTCCAATGAATACAAAATGGCCAACATTTCTTGGCGACTCACGGGGTATCCAACTCGCATGGATGCAAGCGATCCCAGGCCTTTATCCATTGGGTGCAGAGTTCTTTTTTCCAGTTGCTACTGCCTTCTTAGCTGTGGAAGCTTTCTTCTTGGATGCCTGTTGCGTGCATTCTGCTTCTTCCTGTTCTACCGTGGTTGCAACGTGAAGTACCTCCGCACGTTCAGCCTCTTCTATCGCCTTTGTCGTTGCTTCATGATCCATCGTTGCTTTCTCTTCCTGCTCTATGATAACCTCTGAAAGGGCCTCGTAGGTGCGAACAACCTCATGCCAAGCTTCAGTAGTAAATAAGTAGGGAACGCTGAGAGATTCATAAATGAAGCGAAGATTTTGCACATCCATCAAGCTGAGGCGCTTCGAACGTTGGGCTAATTCATAAAGAGACAGCTCCAAACGTGTATACTTTTCAATCAGAGGCAACACTTGCGCTTCAGTAAGGGGATCAGTCAAGGCGTTAATGTCCGTAGTATCTTCAATGAATGCACTCCAGAGCTCTTGCAATTGCTCCATCGAAAGAGGTTCACCCCATTCATCCAGGAAGGTAGTGAAACCCAACTAGTCGATAGTCTCAAAATGAGACATCAAAATAGTATGCTCTCGCTCAATAGTATTGAGGATAGCCCACCCTTCATTTACAAGGTCCATGCACTAAAAATAGCTTCGTAGGGTTATGCACGCTCGGGACCAGGCATAATCCATCTCACTAAGAGGGCGAATATTCAGAGACGTATTCAACAATGCTTGTATCTTTACAATTGTCTCCATATAGGGTGAAAGCAACTCTTCCACTGAGTCAATCATTTGTTGCCCAAGCTGGATTTGTATCCCTGCTTCCCATAAGTACTGCAACACCTTGACGGCTTGTGCGGCCAACTTGGTAGAATTTTGGATGGAGCGAAGGTGAATGTCTCTTACACTATCGTGCAAAAATCCTGCAATAGGTACGGCCTTGGCTTCCAGCTGCTTCTTGAGTTCTTTGACCTGCTGCTGAAGATTATGCATTTCAATTCTAGCAGCATCACGCTCCTTCAAGTGCACCTGGACTTGATTGCGCAAATATTCATTTTTGGTGGTCGTCTTTTCTTCTGTCACCCTGCTCTTGGCCAAGGCGCTTTCAAGCTCCAACACCTTATTTTGCACTTCAAAATATTTCTCTTTATAATGCTCCCCATGCAAATACAATGAACTCATATCAACTTGCATATTACCCATTTTTTCAATGGGATCAATCCACGCATCAGATCTTCAATGATAGTCTCAGAAACATAATCTTCAGGCTGCAACTCGCCTTGAGGTTTCTGAACCAGTGGAGTGAATGTTGTCATATGAGCCTCCTTGGCAATTGGATCGAAAGCCACCTTCTTGATCGGATGCACCAGTGCCAAAGCTTCCTTTCATCGCATACTCTTCAACCATTGGGAAGAGCTCAGATGCGCCCGATTTAATTTTTCAATGTCTGGCTGCTTGTGGGCTACCTGCACATCTGGGACAGTCTACAGCTCCAAAAATGGTGTAAATGGAACAAAAATTTTGAGCGACCAGGCCCAATGGACACGGATGATACAGATTGTAGTGAAGGAATGGACACGGGAATGGTGGAAGGGAGAGAAAGGGTGGAGGGAGTGGAAGACACAGGTACGGCTGTAGTTATACTAATTTTAGATGGAACTTGGGTACTAACAACCGTAATAGTGGAGGAAGTGACGACCGAGGGAAGGGGACGAAAAAAGGATTCGCCCCTAACGCATACGAACTAAAAGAAATGGAAGACGAAGGAGCGGGAATGAAAGAAGGAGCAACAACGATTTCAAAAATGGAAGAAGTCGAAGCGGAAGAAGAAACCATAGAAAATGAAATGGAAGGACTACCAAAAGGTGGAGAGATAGAAAGTGGAGGAGACAAAAATGTAACAGATGGGACCAAAGAAGAAATCATTGTGTGCTCGATGAGAGAGAGAAGAAGAGGGAAAATATGACGTACCTTGGGGCATAGGTGCCACTTGTTCTATAGATGGGGGAGGTTGTGCAACTGCCTCCTCTTCTTGATTTACCTCTGGTTCACCAACATTTAGGGTTGTCCCCTCATTCAAAATCTCAACATGAGAATCTTTAGAAAGTTGCTCTTCCTCTTCTTGTTGTGCCATTGGAAATATTTGTGCTACAGAAGTAGGAAGTTCAACATTGGGTGAAGGCTTTGCTACCAAAATAGAGGTGACTGTAGAACTTGGCATGACAGAAATCATAGTACCTGAATACATGGGTGTTGTAATAGTGAAAGTAGTAGTTATGCCAGTGCGAGGCCGTTTAGCTGCTTTAGGAAATGGAGGTGCCATCGGTTGTTTCTACTGTTTGGGCGTGGGAACCTCCTCCTGAGGGTGCTTCATTCTCTGTGATCACCTTTGGAAAACATATTGTTGTTCTTCTTCTTCTTCATCCTCGGCATCATCCTCAACTATAGGATTTTCCTCTTCAGGTTCACTTTCACCACTTTCAGACTGCTGAAAACTTTGCGGTAAAATAGTGGCAAAAGCAACGGGCTGATAAGATTTCACAAACTTATCATAAACTCCAAAAAATTGGGTATCAAGCTTCATCCCATAAGCATTATACGACTTCCTCCTATGAACACGCATCACCCACCAATTCATAATTTTCTCCTCCATCCAATCAGGATTCGCTTCTTGGACAGTTGTGAACAAACCCGGAGGAGGAATATGTGTTGCATTATTTTTTGGATTATACTCCACTTCCTGCTCATAGTAATCATGCCATGGAGGAAGGGAGGACATCTTTTCTATATGCCAGTTCATGTCTGGCCCATCAAAATTATTTTGCCACCTCTGAATATCCGGGCATGGGCAACAATGAAAGGACTTCGCCTTAATAAATTCCAAAAACTTTTCGAGTGGGTCATAGCGCCAACGTTGTGGTAACTCAATTAATCCTAGGTCTTGAAGCGCCACCATCAGAAGGTGATTTTTCCCAACCTGATTCACTTCTATACTTCCAAACTTGAAAGGCATTGCACAAGTCATCTTTTTTCCTCGTCTAGAGCCATATATATCATTGATATAATCCATCTGGTGCACAACCTCCATTGCAAAAATGTGCGTAGTAGCAAAATAAGGCAACAAAAATGGTTTACCTGTATATCCAAAAATTTGAACTACCATGCCCTGAGTGAGCAAAAATATGTCGCCCTCTTGCTTCGAAACAACTGCATCTCTCAAGTCGTGAGGCACTCGGTCGCAACTGCCACAAAGCAATTCAATGGTGGGGCCCAAAAACTAGCTATTAAAGTTGTAGATGGACTCTTTCTTCGTTAACACCTGAGTCCACTTATAAACCGATAGAGGCTCATTATTTTCGCCCATCTACATAACAACGATAAAAGAAAAATGTCACTACATCTAAAAAATAAGAACCATACTAGCAACGAAGTATACCGAAATGATCTAGATTTCCCTTCCTACAATCTCTATAACTATGAATTGATTCTTCATGAAATAAATTTAGCCCAATCAAAATAAATCGGATTTCCACCCTGCCTCATAGCAATGGGCGAATAAAACTCCACCTTGCAAATACATTGAGCCATAGCTGCCTGCCATTTATGCACCGTTTCATCTGAGGGCAACCCAACAATCCAGGCAAGCATGGAATAGATGTCCTGGCACTTGAATTCTGAAAGAAGTTTAGGCAAACTCGATAGCTGCCCCATCTGTGGATCTTTGACAAGCTGAGTTTCCATGAATTGTCTCATCGTAACTGTGGAGACATACCTATCCTCTTGTTCATCCGTATGGATCTTTTTGTTTACTGCATAATTCGGTGCGCTTACTCCATAGGCGAAAGCCTCTCGGATCTCATCCGATGTAATCGTGAATAGAATCTCTTGTCTAGCATTTTGGACGGCCCTAGTAGAGGAGTCATAAAATTGTGCAGTTAACTGAATAAGCTCGGGGCATGGATGCACAGGTGAACAAAGATACCATGAAAGCTATGAATTGTGAGGCATTGTGAGCCAACTATTGTAGGAAACTCCCTGACTCACTACAGCTTTGACCTCTTCCCTCAACTGGTCAACTCCTTTATGCGTGATCAAACAATCACCAATTTTAGCCATATTATCTTCATAAGGATCCAGGCCAACATAATCATTTTTCTAGGCTTTCTTGGCCCTCGAACTTCTTTCTCTTTTCTTAGCGGGCTTTGCTTCTATGACCTCCTGCGCCTCTTCTGGTTCTTTACTGCATCTGCCCATTTTGCTAAACAAAAAGCGATGACTCTTCTGCAATTCCCTACTCCGAGACTTCCGAAAATTCTTCTACACTTCGAAGCACAGGATACAGAGAAGCAAAAGATTTAAAATCAGGGAGAAAAAACAAAATTAGCCCTTTACCTCCCAGGATTTATAGAGTCGCTACCAACTACTGCAGTAATTACAAAATTAAATGTAGGCGCATCTCCGATGAAAAACATTCTTCGAAAACTGCCCAAATGTCCTTTCCAAGGTGCAAAAATCCTCTTCTCTGATTCATCATCGGATCCTCCTAAAAAAATGTGCCCTCTACGCTGCATAATTTTATAGAAAAATGTGCCCTGGCACTAGAATCTTGTTAGGGAAACCAACCCAACCGTTACTCATTCAATCATTAATTCTGACTGCTACCTTGAAAAATTCAATTCGAATGCTTCCCACGTTCAGAAATCATTACTCGAATTTATCGCCCACTACTTTCGATTATCGCCACGTAATCCTTGGGAATATCTTCTTCAGCAAAAACCCTCTCACGCGCTTATGAATTCATGGGCGCATGTGTTTTTAAAATCTCATAGCGCGCCTCCTAAAAAAATGACATTTTTTCTAAAAAAGAAAAACAAGCTTTTTTATGCTTTTTCCTTTCTTATCTTTCTTTTTTTCCTTTTTTTTTTTTGATGATGTCATCAAAGTGCGTTCACCCTAAAGATAGGTGAACATGACGTTCACCTCTTTCAATAGGCGCATGCGAAGCTCTATCACTTCTTTGCCAATATTTGAGTTCCTTTTTTCTTTTTCGGGCGAATGACATTTTAACCATCATTTTTTTTTTTAGAACATATTTATACCTATGCAGAATTGTTTAAAATACATGAAAATATTTACATATATACAGGATGTTACCTTTGATTTGAAACCTTATGAAATATAAGCCTTCAGATGAAGGCCATTCACTGGGATAGGGAGCTCATACCCTTCCATGTCACAAAGTCGGAATGCATTAGAAGAAGTGACAACAGAAATTCGAAAAGGTCCTTCCCATATTGCATCAAATTTTTGATGTTTTCCTGGCTTTGATTTCTTTTCATTCCATTTCAGTACCAAATCGCCCACCTGGAAGCTTCGATCAATCATTTTTTTCTTGAACCACTTCTTCATCTCAACAACATGTTCTATGAAAGTATGGTAAGCATGCTCCCTTTCTTCTTCTAATTGCAACAATTGCGCCAATCTAGCCTCCATTGGATCATTTTCTTCATTATCATCGTGAAACATCTGCAATGCTTGGAGCACAAGGAGCTCGATATGCGTAGGAAGGATAGCTTCTTTCCCATACACCAAAGCGTACGAGGAGGTTTTTATTGACTTTTTCACTAAAATGCGGTCAGCCCAAAGCGCCTGATTTAATAACAAATGCCAACTCTTCTTATTGTCGCCCATTATTCTTTTCAAAATCCGGAGCAGATTCTTGTTAGTTGACTCAGCCAATCCATTCCCCTATGGGTAATAATTGGAAGAGGTTTTTAGGTAAATTTCATATCTACTAGCAAATTCTATAATTTTGGCTCCAATGAAGGGAGTGCCATTGTCGATGACTAAAGAATCTGGTATGCCAAAATGGGTGATAAGGCTTTCCAAAAAAGAAATAACAGTCACCTGATCTACTTTTTTGGTAGGTATAGCTTCTACCCATCTGGTAAAGTAGTCTATCACGGTCAGAATATATTTATGTTCCATAGAGGAATGTGGATCAATAACTCCTATAAAATCGAGACCCCACTACTGAAAGGGTGCTTCCACCTGGATCGGATGCAGCGGTGATGCTCCTTTCCTAACTCAACCCACATATCTTTGACAACTATCACACCGTTGGCTTATCTTATGTGAATCGATGAACAGAGTGGGCCAATAATACCCCACCCGAATAATTTTTAGAGCCATAGGCCTACCTGCATAATGCCCTCCTGATAGCCCAGAATGGAATTCTTCCAGAATATTTTCTTTCTCAAAATATTTTACACATCTAAGAAGTATACCATCAATATTCTTATAATATAAGCCATTGGGCAATAGTACATACCTGAGCGCTTGTAATCTAAACCTTCGACATTGTGAGGGGTTAAGGTGGCTAGGACACCTTCCAGAAAAAAAATACTCAATGAGTTCCTCGGTCCATTCTTTGCTGACTGCTGCACTATTTGCACAAATTACATCTTCGCGACTTGTCTCAACAACAGCACTTTTGGCCAACTCCTGGCACAGAGCGCGTCCACGAACCAATTTCGTCGGTTTAATTTCTACATCATACTCCTGGATCTTCGAGACCCATCCGGCCCTTTTATCACCCAGTTCTCCTTGAATGATGAAATTTTGAACGTCAGGATGAATGACATAAACCATAGTTTTACTTTGAGAAACAAAGTGGTGAAACTTCTTCAAGGCTTTCATCACTGCATAAACTTGTTTCTCTATAAAGTTGTACTTTTCCTGATGTGGTGCTATAACCTGGCTTAGAAAAGCGATAGGCTTTTCTTCGCCATCATGTTGCTTTTGCGTTAGCACTGTAGCATAGCTCTCCTGCTCACCCACTGCATAAAGTATAAAGTCTTTGGAGTAATCAGGGTTGATCAATACTGGCGCTTGAGTAATTCTCTCTTTGATTTCTTGAAAAGCTCACTTCCTGGCTTCTGTCCACTTAAATTCCATATTTTTCTTCAAGAGCTCGGTCATGGGCTTGACGACTTGGGCAAAATCAGCAATAAACTTACGCACGAAGTTTATCTATCCAAAGAAGGACTACAAGTCTTTCTTATTAGCTGGTAATGACAATCTCATGAGCGCTTCAGCTCGTGCAGGGTCTATGGCCAATCCTTCCTATGAAATCACATGGCCCAACAATTTCCCTTCCTTGACCGCAAAAATTGATTTCTTTGGATTTATAGAAATCCCAAATTCTCGACATTTCTCGAATATTTGCCTTAGATGGAAAACATGATCCATTCTACAATGTGAAAACACCGTCATATCATCAAGATAAATTACAATGATTTTATTTAGCAACTCACCAAAGGCGACGTCCATGGCTCTCTGAAAAGTAGCTCCGGCATTTGAAAGTCCAAAGGGCATCCGTTGGTAAGCAAATGTGCCCCACTTAGTTGTAAACGTCGTCTTGTATTGATCTTCATCTTTAACCCAAATTTGATTGTACCCAAAAAAGCCATCCAACAAGGAAAATCTCTGAGCACCAACCACGACATGAAGAATCTGGTCTATCTGAGGCAGAGGATAGTGGTCTTTGAGTGACGCCTGATTTAAATTTTGAAAATCGATGCATAGACGTATGTCCCCATTCTTCTTCCTTACAGGAACCAAGTTTGCCACCCAAGTGGAATGCTTAATAGGGTATATGATCTTCGCCTCAAGCATCTTCAGTAACTCTGCTTTCATGAGAACCTCGATCTTGGGATTAACAGGGTGCTGCTTCTATCGAAAAGGCTTAACTCCTTCTTGTAGCTCGATAGTATGCTGAATCACGCTCTTGTCGTATCCTTTCAAGTCTTGATAACTCCATGCTACTATGTCTGGATATTCAGAGCACATATTTCTAATGCCTTCAATCTCATCTGATTCGCAATCAGTACCAATCTTGATCACTTTTCTTGGCTCCAACTACAATTCTCTGAATTCCTTAGCATCCACCTTAATCCTATGTTTATCAGCCCTATCACTTTGATCAAATAAACTCTCTAGTGAAATCAAACCTCTAGGAATGTGATTATTCTTTAACTGAATCATTCCTTCCTTTTCTTCTTCCACAAGAATCCTATCTTCTATGCTGGCAACTTCTTTTAGCAAAAAATTCACTATTTGCTCATCATTATCAAACACCTACCAATAGAGGTTCTTATCTAGAATGGAAGGTCTATAAATCACCCTTACTATCTTGGGCTTGCGAACCACTTGCTCAGCAGGAGAATAATTAGCGCCCAAGGAAGCTAAAATGTCAGCATGTCTATTTTGTTCCTGAGGAATTGCCTGAATATTCAAAGCTTTAAATGCTTCCAAAAGATCCCATACTCTATTGTGATAAGCCTTCAAGTAATGTTGCTTTGATACACATCTATTTGTAACTTGATTAACAATAAGCTCGGAATCACCAAAAATCAGTAGTTGTTCAATTCCTAACTTTTTGGCCTTTTTTAAGCCAAGGCATAGCACTTCATATTCAGCCGCATTATTTGTACAGCTCCAGGTCAATCTGTAGGAGTAAGTTTTTTGTATGCCTTCAGGGGAGATCAACACAACACCTGCTCCTGCACCATTCTTACATCGAGCGCCATCAAAGAACAACTTCCATAACTGATGCGAAATAGGTTCTAGGGATTCAAGGACTTGCTCTTGGGACTTCTCCATCTTCTGAATTGAATAACAACCAATATCCATTTCAATCATAGCATTGAAATATGTCAGCAGAAACTCATCTTCCAGGCCAAGCTCCTGGGGTACTTCTTCAACCAAGCCAACCTCTTCCAATTCTTCGATCATCATGTTCACCATGCCTGGGACTTGTTCTGCCTCCTCTATATTTTCAATATGAAAAGGGGAGGGCTTCTCATTATGAATGTGAATTCACCTACCTTTGAATGGAATCTCCAGATGTGAATAATCTAGGGAAAGATAACCTCCCAGCTTAGCTATGAATTCTCTTGAAAGGCACATGCTAAAGTAGGGCTCTAAATCAACAACCACCACTTCCTAGATGATGGTAATCTGTGGCATGCTATGGAGCACTATTGGAATGTCCTTGATTACTCCAATAGTCTTAACTGGCATACCATCCAATTGTAAAACCCCTGGGCTACTTCTTGTATATTCCATTCCCATTACTTCGCATACTGCCTTTGGCATGACAGTAGTGGCAACACCAGAATCGATCATACAATTATGCATGATCCACCCTTCCATCCTCAAAGATAAGTAAAATGGGGGAGGCCGATTCTTACCTATCACTGAAGTGGGGAGCGCTTGAGCCAAGACTATTTGTAAATGATCTTTCTTTTGATCTTTGGCGGTCTTCAGAGATTCTTGCAATAAATCAATCTACCTAGGTAATTGCAATGCATCATACAAGCTAATCCTTGCTGGGATTTTCTTCATTTCTTCCACGATACTATAGCCATGAGCAGGTGAGACCTTTTCTTCTAAGGGCCACTCATATTTATCTCGGTACTACTGCGTAGCATCTACTCTTTACCTTTTTGTCAATGAAGGATACTTGAGTCTTTCCTTAGCTTGCTCTTTAGTTTCGCTAGGAAATGGAGCAGTAGCGATGCATTGCGAAGTTGAAGGCTGAACTTGCGCCTTATCTTGTGCTTGATCAGGTGATGAATTTTTTGATTTATCAGCATCAAGAATCTTTGTCGGGGATGCCCGCTTCTCTTCCTATGCTTTTGGAGTCGTAGGTACTTTCAAAGGTTGCAAGTCTACAGGATCAACAATCACTGGCTTCTTTCTAGACCTAGTAAGGACTGAAACTTGCTCTGGAGATGACACCATACAATTACACTCCATCTCTCGAATCATGTTGACTTGCCCACCCGAAGAACTTTTTGTTAATGTCTGAACATAGTTCAGATGTACCATACATGTATCTTCACCATGAGGATCATTACATGTAGAACACCAATATGTCCTTTTGGATACGTTACTCTCATCATTTGCTTGGATCATGGTGTTTTTCTTGGGTCCCTTGCTGGTAGATACTTGTTCTCGGGTTATTGGTGGAGTCTGAAACCTTCTTGATCGAAACTCAGCCTCAACCTGCTTCTTCCTCATAGTAGTAAGCTCATTAGATATCATCCTTAAAGCCGCATTATTGGATTTTACTTCTTGTAACAAGGTCGTGAGAGGATCTGTATTGGGTGACGGAGTTGGCGCTAGCAATGACAAGGGCGTTGGAGGTGCAGGTAATGGTAAAGGCATTGGAGGTGCTGGCAGTGTTGGAAAAGAAATGGATGAAGGTTGTGATGTTACTGATGGGACGGGAAATTATGGAAAGCTCATAGCAGATGACTATGGAACAGGGATAGGAGCTACTTGAGGGGAGCCCAAATTCCATGAAGGGATAGGATACATCGATGGCATAGGCTACAAAAATGCATTAGAGTAAAGATACTATGGTAGATCAGGGAGGATAGGCATCATCGCCTTCGGAGGAAGCCTACCTACAATAATCAAATCTGACTCGACCTTTTGAGCTTGTGTATAGAGATCCGAGAATGTAGTCACATTGGCCTGGTGCACCGCCATACCAATATCGGTACTGAGTGCTCAAAGATAATAAAATATTGCTTGCTCATGAGTTGGTCATAACCCATCTGGGACCCTCTACCAACTACGTGCAAATCGGACGTTGAAATCTACAAGTTCCTCTTGTGGATGTCTTTGGATTGAGGTGAACTAGTGCAACAGAGAATACGGATCAACTTGTTCATGGAAATTCTTAATCAACAACTCTGCCAATTGATCCCACGAGGTGATGGTACCCGATTGCAAAGATCGGTACCAATACAACAATTTCCCTCTTAATGATAGGACCAAAAGTTTTATCATCACATCCTCATCAGTTATATCATGAATAGTTGCAAGAGAGGCTACATCTTGGATATGCTCATATGCAATTTTTCCAGTACCATCATATGTGGGTAAAGCCTTCAGAGCAGCTTGAGGTACGAGATTTTGTGCCTGCAAATTCAGTGCTCCTGAGCTATTCCAAGCCAAAAACTGCCTTGGAAGTTGTTGATGTGGTGGAGGATTCTGAGCCATGTGGATGGGAATATGAGGAGTAGGCCTCGGGACGTTAGCGGTTGTACTAGGCGGAGGCTGAGGGAAACTGGTGGCAGTGCTTACAGGACTTACAGGGGCAGAAAACACACCAACTAACTGGGAAGATGAAATAGATGGTATGGATGAGATATGAGGAAGTGAAGATGTTCATCGAAAAGTGGCTATTTGAGGATGCTCTCCTAGCCTTTGAATGTCTAGTTCATAAAATCTAATCTGATTATCAAGATTTTTGGCTTTTGATCTTGTATTCATGAGAAACAACTTTCGTCGTCCTCACGCTTATGGAGTTCTGGGTAAAAATTGAGTCACCAGATGTTCTAATCTCAAGCAGGAAGGCGAACACCAAACCTAATGCTGCTGGAAGTGGAACCTTAAAAGTCCCATCGGGCGTGCCAAAAATTGTTGGTCAAATATCTGCCTAATCATACAAAACTGCGTTTATGCACCCTAGATACGACCAACATTGAAAGGCCAGAGGAAAGAGATGTCCTCCGTGCCAATCTCCAGAGAGGGTTGGTTCCCAAACTAAATCCTACAATGATAAAAGACTAGAGATGCAGGAAAGAAATTAGAAATAACAGAAAGAAATGGGAAATATGGCCACAGGCCAAAGTGCAGGATTGGTGTTAGACTAACTAGCAGGAAAAACCCAAGCACAAATTAGCATTCATGAAAGGAAACGAAATAGAACAAGCTCACAATATTGCCATAATAACTATCAAAATGGTACTCCAACATTCACTTTCTCCTTAGCAACTTTAAATCCAATGACAAAATTTAAATTCAATAACAAATTAGATAGGCGAATGGAAATAGAAGCACACTACGCAGAAAATAATTATACACAAGACCGCTCACAAATTTAGAAGTCTGATGCCTTCTATTAATGCAGAGAGCTTAAGGGAATCTCTCACAAAATGTCTAACTCCCCTTTACAATGAAATTTACCTAGTATTTATAGAGGTTTTTGCCTCTTTCATTTAATACATATGGGGGAAGAATGTCTGGGAATCAAAGACAAAATCAGCAAAATCCTCCTTGAATTCCTAGAAAATCCATTCGCCAGGGGAACAAATTCTTGAAAATCCAAACTTCGGACGGAGGTGCGCCTGTTAGGAGAAAATATTAAATTCTTCGGATCGCCTCTGATACATTGGAAATCATGAAGGCTCGTTTCCCTTCGCCTTCCTCTTCGTGATCCACAAAATGGAGTAACTGAGAGTGCCCTTCATTTAATGCCAAATTCAACATCTTGACCAAAGTCCCATTCATTCGATTTATCTTCGCCCAACGTCAGTTTCACCCCTTCAGACGCGCGTGATCTTGATACAAACAGGTTCACCCAATTCAAGGGCGAACGACACGTTCACCCCTAAGGGAAGGCGAACATGATTTTCCATCATCGCTAGGTGGTTCACCCATAGGAGAGGTGAACGGTGTGTTCACCCCTCGACTAGGGTGAACGTAATTTCATTCGGGCGTGCGACCCCTCAAGGCGATGCCAAGGCACGTTCACCCCTAGAAAGGGCGAACAACACGTTCGCCCCTAAGGGAGGGCGAACGCAAATTGTCAGGCACGTTCACCCCTAGAAAGGGCGAACGACACGTTCGCCCCTAAGGAAGGGCGAACGCAATTTGTCACTTTTTAAATTTTTGCCATTCTGCTTTCCAAAAGTGATTCGCCCCTAGGAAGGGCGAAAGGGACGTTCACCCCTAAGGAAGGGCGAACGTCAATACATAAGATTTTCTGGCGATTTCGTTCAAGTTTTTTATGAAACTCATTCTCTTCATTTCTTTTGGACCTTGAAGGACATCTCTCCATTAATACATTCAAATGCATTGGATTTCTGAAAATTATTACAACTTATTACAACTATCCAAATTAATTGCATATAAAATAAAGGAGACAAATATATTATCGCTTTATACAAAATTTCCAATGAATACAAAATGGCCAACACTTGGTAATTCTTGTTCAAAGAAGTCTTGAGTAGGTCCATCTAACCAGGAATAAAAAGATAATCATAGAGGCTTGCTTTGGAGGGAATCCTCTTCATCTCCTCTACAATGTTAAATTCTAAAGTTTTTGTAGGGAGCTTCTCAAATCTTTTTTTTGGCTCACCATATTTCCTCTTATATTTTTGTATAGCTTCAATCCTTTACTTCTTGGTGATGTAAGGGAATCTTAGCTTTTCTTGTGCTTCATATTTAGAGCTCATTCTTTCTTTATCACTTTCCTTCCCATACCTCTTGGGAAAACTGATCTCCTTCTCCTGGATTTTAAGAGTTGCATATTTCTTTTCAGTTGCTTAAGGAATAGGGAATTGGTTATTACTTTATAGGCAAGGGTATTTCTTCTTCTATGAAGGGACCTAAAATTGACCCATATTCTGTGGATCAACTTGCAATATATTTTTACCCGATCTTGTCACAACGACAATAGGTTCTTCTTCATCAAGATCTTGTCCAACCATGATCTGTTCTAGCTACCATAGCATGTTAACTCTACCCTTTTGGTTCCTCTTAGCTTTCTCCATGGCCTATTTCACATGGTGTTGGTACATAACACAAGAATATGAATCATACGAATCATTACACACAAGGTACCATACATTCACAAGGCTAGTCTCAAGGGGTATTCTTGATCTTCTTGATATATGTTAACTCTAGATCCTGCACCATTATTGGTGCTAGGCTTATGATATCTATTGATGTATGGGTACCTCATTTGTTGAGACCTCTCCATATCTCTTTTCTCAATTCCATTCATCTTGTTATTGAGTGTTTTTAAGGTACTCTAAATATTTAGCAACAAGGTGGATTCTTGGGGAACTTGATATGGGAGTGGTGGAAATGAAATTGAATTATATGATGCTTTGGGGGTTGGAATTGGATTCATTTGAAGAAGTGGTGATGACAAAGGAGGTGGGTCCATATATGAATATGTAGTTACACTATATTAGGTATGAGGGATATCAGAATATTAAGGCATAACTATTTTTAGAGGTAACCTTCCTACATTAATTAGAATATTCTCTGCCTGCACGATTGCGTTATACACTTGGGAGAAGGTATATACTCCTAAATATTAAGTTTGTAACCCAATTTCTAATCCAAGAGCTCTGATATAATACATAAAGGCAAGGGGAGTAGCTGGTCTAGCTTTAGGTGGAATCATTTTCTAGGTTCTACTGAATATTAGGCTAAAATTTGACACGAACTCTTGCTTATGTTTTTGTATAGATGTAAACTGGTTGAGGAGAGAAAATGGATTGGCAGATTCATTGAATTATTCTAAAATGGGTTCAGTTAATTCAACCCAAGAAGTGATGTTATTGTCTTCCAAAGTCCTAAACCAATGCATAATATTTCCTCTAAAATATATGGCTAGAATCTTGACAATCACATCTTCATTCCTGATGTTGTGAGTGCTTATTAGATTTAGAATGTTGGCAATTTTGGGTACCTTGGGTCCATTGCCTTTGCTCAAGTGTAGAAGTTGTCATTGATGTCAAGAAGCTCTTGAAGGAATTTGATTTAATGTCAGATTATTCAGAGCATGGACAGTGAGTTTCCAGGAAGATCATAGTAGCCCATTTGCAAAAGATCAAAGAAAAAGACAAGTAAGAAAAGGTATGCAGCAGGCAAGAAAAACTGTCACGATTTCGTGACATGTTTGAGGAGAGAGAAAGAGCTGGCAAAACTGTCATGATTTCGTGACATGTTGGAAGAGAGAGAAGAAGCAGAAAAACTGTCATGATTTCATGACATGTTGGTAGAGAAGAAGAGCAAGGTGGAAAGTGTCACGATTTCGTGACATGTCGCATTTTCGCGACTCGAAAAGTGCAGGAAGGCAGAGAAGGAAAAGTGTCACGATTTCGTGACATATTGCAAAGAAGATTGTACGGACTGAAAAGTGTCACGATTTCACGACATAATGCAGAAGAGAGAGTCCAAAAGAAAAAGTGTCATGATTTCATGACATAATGCTGAAAAGAGAGTCCATAGTGTGAATTGTCATGATTTCATGACAAGTTCGAAGAGAGAGAAAGTAGCAAGACAAAGTGTCACGATTTCGTGACATGCTACAGAAGTCGAAGTGAGAACTATCATGATTTCATGACATGCAGCAAAGGAAGAGGAAAGTAAAGCGTCATGATTTCACGACAGGCTGAAAGAAATGGATGAGAAAGTGTCATGATTTTGCGACAGGTTGAGATGGCAACATTCAGTTGGAGAAAGTGTCATGATTTCATGACAGAAATAGGAAGCAAGTCTTCAACAGAAGAAGCGTCATGATTTCACGATGAATTCAAGAAGGAAGAGCTCGAAGGTGAAAGTGTCACGATTTCGTGACATGTTCCAGTTTCGCGGGCGTAAGGCAGAGAAAAGCATAAGGCAGCGAAAGTGTCACGATTTCGTGACATGTTCCATTTTCGCTAGTGCAAGCCGAGAAAAGGTTGAGAAAGCGAGAAGGGTCACGATTTCGTGACAGAATTGAAGATGACGTCAGCAGAGGCAGAAGTGTCACGATTTCGTGACAAAAGCAGAGAAGAAGGCCATGAAGACAGAAGGGTCATGATTTCATGACAGAATTGAAGATGACGTCAGCAGAGGTAGAAGTGTCATGATTTCATGACAAAAGCAGAGAAGAAGGCCATGAAGATAGAAGGGTCACGATTTCACGACAGGAGTGAAGATGACGTCAGCAGAAGCAGAAAGTGTCGTGATATCATGACAAAAGCCATAAGATAGTGTTCGGTTGCAAAGGTGTCATGATATCGTGACATGTTGTAGTTTCGCGATAGAAGCTACAGAGGAGTTGCAGAGGCAGTGAAGCCGACAAAGTTAAATTTGGGCCGACGAAGTTTAGGGTTTGCAGTCGACGTAGTTTAGGGTGTGCAGCCAACTAAGATCAAGGTTTTAATCTTGATAGTGTTAGTATAAAAGGAGGGCTGCTTGGAGAGTTAAGCATTGATCGAGTGTGTGTTCGAAGTGCGACTTTCATAGATAGAGTGCGGGGGAGAAGTTCGATCGCCGAGTACAGAGTGCATTTCTTTCGAATCGTCTAAGTGAGAGAGATCGCAAGGAATCAGAGTGCACGAAGACAGTGCTACTGTGTTTTGCATAGAGAAAGTAGAGGGCGTAGTAAGCGCAATAGGCAAAGACGAAAGAGGACATTTGTGCTAGACCGAAGGACTGTGTTTAGTGCAAATTCGAGGACCAGCTTTTGAGGTGATAGAGTTGAGGACAGAGGTCTCCAGCCAGAGCAGGGAAGACAGGTGTCTTCTATGGATAGAGTTCCATTTGCTAAGGGCAGCGGAGGCAGAGGTTTTCTAGAGGATCACCAGCCAGAACAGAGCTAGGGGATTGGTGTCTCCTTTGGGTTGGTGCCCATAAACTTTGTAATCGGGAAAGGTATTCCCATAATTTGATTTGATAAAATTTAGTGAAATATTTTATCCGTGGAGTAGCCCACATTGGGTGAACCACGTAAATTGTTGTGTCTCTTTGTGGATGGTGTTTTGTGCATTGCTTTGATTACGGCTTTTGATACTGCTATCTTTACACTGCATAATATTGAATTGAAAGTTGAATTGAAGGAAAAAGTAAAAAGTGGTCTTATACTGTTCATCACCCCCTCTCAGTATAAGCTTGTGTTCTTCAATTGGTATCAGAGCGGGTGCCTTCGAAAAGTTTAACAACTTGAAGGAAAAGCTAGCAAAGAACACAATGGATTATTCAAGTGGCAATGCAACACCTATTCTTGATGGATCAGATTTTGGTCTTTGGAGTGCAAGGATGAAGGTTCATCTAATGGCACTTGGGAATGAGGTTTGGGAAGTGATTGAAGATGGGTACACCATTCCTGAACATGGTCCTTATACTAAAGAAGATAGGCTCCTTCATCACAACAACTCAAAAGCAATGAATGCAATCCTGAAAGGTTTACAGAAGGCAGATCTGACCAAGGTGATTCACTGCAAGACAACTAGTGAAATGTGGAAACAGTTGCAGGTGGTTCACACAGGTGATGTAAATGTCCGAAAGGCTAAGTTGAGACACTTCAAAGGTATGTTTGAACAACTCAAGATGAATGATGATGAAAATATTAGTGACTACATGCTTCGTATGGATGAGGTTGTTAACTCCATGAAAGACTTAGGTCTTGAGCTTGCTGAAAATGATGTTTGTGATAAGATTTTAAGATCTCTTCCTAATAGATTTAGTGAAAATATTTCTGCTATTGAGGAAGCTAAAGATTTGGATAAGTTGAAAAAGGATGAGCTCCATAGTATACTTGCAGCATTTGAGTTGAGAACTCAAGTGAAGGTTGATGTCAAGAAAGAGGCAGCTTTCAAGGCTACCAAGAAATCCAAGGGTAAACAACTTCAAGAGAGTGATGAGTCTTCCAGTGATGAAGAGGCATATTACAGCAAGAAAGGCAAGTTCTCTAGAAAGCTCAAAAGCATGAAAAATATAAGATGTTTCAATTGTGGAAAGTTCGGTCATTATGCTACTGACTGTACTGTTCCCAAGAATGAAAGTGATGAAGATATACAGGATTCTAAAAGCAAGGATTCTGAAAAGCACAAGCATCACAGGAAAAACAAAGATGAGCGCAACAATCAAGGAAAGAGGTATTCTCACAAGCACAAGAAGAGTTTATACCTAGACAAAGCAAGTAAGTGTTCTAGTAGTGATAGTGAAAGTTCTTCAAGTGATACTGAAAATGAGATGTTGTTCATATCTAAAAAAGAGGAAGAACCGAAACATAGATTCATTATCATGAAATGTCTTAGATGTGGAAATTTTGGTCACCTTGAGGATGATTGCACAAATGATGATTTGGTTTCTAGTATGTATGAGGATGCTTCAGAAAACTATAAGGAAGATGCATGTATGGTTTTTGAAAAAGGTAGCACCTCTAGTGATAGGAAATCTGAAAAAGGGTTTGATGATTCAGAAAGCAAACAAATAAAGGATCTAGAAAGTGAACTTACTAACGCTCTTAGTGTTTTGAAAAAGGAAAGAAAGAAGAATGCTAGACTCAAGGATAAGTTAGATGAATGTTGTATGGAGAGAGATGATCTTATAGAAAGTCTCGACGTCTCTATGGCTAAGACACAAGAACTCAAGGATGAGTTAGAGTCTAAGGTTCTTGAATACAGTGAGTTAGAACAGAAAATGGCTTCTTTGAAAGAGGAAACTAAAGAGTACAAGGATAAGCTTTACAGGTTTCAAGATAGCTCCAAAAAGGTTAAGTCACTCATCAAAGGTCAAAGAAAGACAACGGATAAAACAGGCCTTGGTTTTGTCAAGGAACAAGCTGGAGAATCTAGTAAGAGACTCCAAAAGGAAGAGAGTTCTGATAAGGAAAGTATTTCAGATTATGAGTCCTTGGATGATAGATGCGTAGAAATAGAAAACGAAATTCAGAATGAAAAGAAGAAGTTTTCAGGACCCAAGAGGTCGGATAAAGGTAAATTTCATGGCAGATGTTTTGCGTGTTACAGGTTTGGTCACATGGCTGCACATTGCATGGCTCAAGTGAAGAAGGTGAACGACAATTTCAGAAGCGCTAGTTTCTTTCGAGGGTATTGCTACTCTTGTCAATAGTTCGGGCACAAGGCAGTCTATTGCAAGGTAAATAATAGGAACAGGTTTGATCAGAACAGGTTTAGGCAGAACTAGCGGATTCAAAGAACAGGTATGCCTAAAAGAAATAACATTGTTACTTGTTATAAGTGCAACAATGAAGGTCACACAGCTAGACAGTGTAGAGCTGAACTTTCAAGGTACAAAAATAGGAACAGTGGTATAAACAGGTCCAAGGATCAAGGCATGAACAAAAATAGGGATGAGAACAAGAACAAGAACAAGAATGATAACAGGAAAAAGAACAGTGACAAGAACAGGAATACGGGCAAAGAATTCAAGAGAAGGCCCGACAAGGAAATTGTAGACGCTGATGATGATCAGTGCCTAATGGGAGTTTTACTCCCACCCCTATTTTAATCACCTCATCAGGAGGTGGGGGAGGGACTAAGCTAAGAGGCTCATTCTTAGTCCCGAGCCCCAAAGGTGACCCTTTGCCATTGATGACAAAGGGGGAGAGATATGAGTAAGGGGGAGAGCTTCAAGTGAAGAGAAGAGCTTCAAGTCAGGGGGAGCAAAACTTCAAAGGCAGATTCTCAGTTGTTAGCACAGTTGGTTTCAGTTTTGGCTCTTGAGATGAGTTTTCAGTGAAGGGTTGCCATCAATGACAAAGGGGGAGATTGTTGGCAATTTTGGGTACCTTGGGTCCATTGCCTTTGCTCAAGTGTAGAAGTTGTCATTGATGTCAAGAAGCTCTTGAAGGAATTTGATTTAATGTCAGATTATTCAGAGCATGGACAGTGAGTTTCCAAGAAGATCATAGTAGCCCATTTGCAAAAGATCAAAGAAAAAGACAAGTAAGAAAAGGTATGCAACAGGCAAGAAAAACTGTCGCGATTTCACGACATGTTTGAGGAGAGAGAAAGAGCTGGCAAAACTGTCATGATTTCATGACATGTTGGAAGAGAGAGAAGAAGCAGGAAAAACTATCACGATTTCGTGACATGTTGGCAGAGAAGAAGAGCAAGGTGGAAAGTGTCACGATTTCATGACATGTCGCATTTTCGTGACTCGAAAAGTGCAGGAAGGCAGAGAAGGAAAAGTGTCACGATTTCATGACATATTGCAAAGAAGATTGTACGGACTGAAAAGTGTCACGATTTTGTGACATACTACAGAAGAGAGAGTCCAAAAGAAAAAGTGTCATGATTTCATGACATAATGCTGAAAAGAGAGTCCGTAGTGTGAATTGTCATGATTTCATGACAAGTTCGAAGAGAGAGAAAGTAGCAAGACAAAGTGTCGCGATTTTGTGACATGCTATAGAAGTCGAAGTGAGAACTATCATGATTTCATGACATGCAGCAAAGGGAAGAGTCGAAAGCTAAAAGCGTCATGATTTCGTGACAGGTTGAGATGGCAGCATTCAGTTGGAGAAAGTGTCACGATTTCATGACAGGTTGAGATGGCAGCATTCAGTTGGAGAAAGTGTCACGATTTCATGACAAAAATAGGAAGCAAGTCTTCAATAGAAGAAGCGTCACGATTTCATGATGAATTCAAGAAGGAAGAGCTCGAAGGCGAAAGTGTCACGATTTCATGACATGTTCCAGTTTCACGGGCATAAGGCAGAGAAAAGCATAAGGCAGCGAAAGTGTCACGATTTCATGACATGTTCCATTTTTGCTAGTGCAAGCCGAGAAAAGGTTGAGAAAGCGAGAAGGGTCATGATTTCATGACAGAATTGAAGATGACGTCAGTAGAGGTAGAAGTGTCATGATTTCATGACAAAAGTAGAGAAGAAGGCCATGAAGACAGAAGGGTCATGATTTCATGACAGAATTGAAGATGACGTCAGCAGAGGCAGAAGTGTCATGATTTCATGACAAAAGTAGAGAAGAAGGCCATGAAGATAGAAGGGTCACGATTTCATGATAGGAGTGAAGATGACATCAGCAGAAGCAGAAAGTGTCATGATATCATGACAAAAGCCATAAGATAGTGTTCGGTTGCAAAGGTGTCATGATATCGTGACATGTTGTAGTTTCGTGATAGAAGCTATAGAGGAGTTGCAGAGGCAGTGAAGCCGACAAAGTTAAATTTGGGCCGACGAAGTTTAGGGTTTGCAGCCGACGTAGTTTAGGGTGTGCAGTCGACTAAGATCAAGGTTTTAATCTTGATAGTGTTAGTATAAAAGGAGGGCTGCTTGGAGAGTTAAGCATCGATCGAAGTGTGTGTTCGAAGTGCGACTTTCGCAGATAGAGTGCGGGGGAGAAGTTCGATCGTCGAGTACAGAGTGCATTTCTTTCGAATCGTCTAAGTGAGAGAGATCGCAAGGAATCAGAGTGCGCGAAGACAGTGCTATTGTGTTTTGCATAGAGAAAGTAGAGGGCGTAGTAAGCGCAACAGGCAAAGACGAAAGAGGACATTTGTGCTAGACCGAAGGACTGTGTTTAGTGCAAATTCGAGGACCATCTTTTGAGGTGATAGAGTTGAGGACAGAGGTCTCCAGCTAGAGCAGGGAAGACAGGTGTCTTCTGTGGATAGAGTTCCATTTGCTAAGGGCAACGGAGGCAGAGGTTTTCTAGAGGATCACCAGCCAGAACAGAGCTAGGGGATTGGTGTCTCCTTTGGGTTGGTGCCCATAAACTTTGTAATCGGGAAAGGTATTCCCAGAATTTGATTTGATAAAATTTAGTGAAATATTTTATCCGTGGAGTAGCCCACATTGGGTGAACCACGTAAATTGTTGTGTCTCTTTGTGGATGGTGTTTTGTGCATTGCTTTGATTACGGCTTTTGATACTGCTATCTTTACACTGCATAATATTGAATTGAAAGTTGAATTGAAGGAAAAAGTAAAAAGTGGTCTTATACTGTTCACCCCCCCTCTCAGTATAAGCTTGTGTTCTTCATAGAATATCTTATGAATGCTCGTAAATATTTTTTCCTTATCCATCATATGTAGGTATAGCTTTGGATACAGCTTTAGGGATATCATGCATTTGGGTAAGTCTTAAAGGACCAATTGTATCCCAATTAGGGTAATTCTGCATAGGTTGATTTGGGTTTACATTCTACTATCCAACCATATTTACTGGCTTGATGGAGCCAGTATTGGAGGTATTTAAGGGGCTAACTCAACTAGAACCTCTTCTAACTATTGATATCAGAATAAATTTCTTATAATATTGGACCCTCTTAATGGGATCTCATAAAAATAATAGGGTCTTCATTGCTTTTGATAGATGACCTAGTATTCATGAAATATACGAGCTATTAGAATGGATTTTTTGGTTTCTTGCATTCAGGTAGTCACCAAGTGAATTTATTTTCACCTTTTAAATATTTCAAGACAATCCACTAAATATTGATTCCTCTAAGAAGAATAGAAATGAAATCTTGTGGGTTAACAAAGGTTTCTTATAAATAGGGTCCCACCGGGTATGCTAGAATTATTGGCATCTAAATTGACATCAAGAAAATCTGCAAACTATGACTATTATATTTAGTATTCTAGTAAGGCATGCACCCACTAATCACAATACAGACCCCAAAATTTTATGGATTAAAGATTACTTTAACCCAACCTCCAGAGTATGTGGGTATACCTTGTTAATTAATTTGGATGTTAACTCATTTAAGCTTAGTTAAATTTTTAAAAATAAGGATAGAAATGAGTTTAGGGTTAGAAAGGTAATGGTTAAATAGTGGTCGGATAAAGCTAACAACATAGGCATCTATAGTAAAACCTCCACAAATTTATTTCCAATGTCCCACACTTGTGATTAACAACACTCAAAACAAGTAATCTTCATCAATTAAAGAACAAGAGATATGCTTCAAGAAACTATTTCAAACATCCAAAGTACTAATAATCCAAATAGTAGAATTAGATCAGTACTCAAACTAATAGAAAATAATTCCTTTTGAGCATATATTCAAACATAAAATATTTTAAGGTGCTCTAAGTTAGCAATCCAATATCAAAAAAATAGACTAACCATACTAGCAGTAGCATAAATGCATTCATAGATCAAATCTCCATAAAATACAGAAGACATCAGCCTGAGGCAAACATCCAAGTAATATTCCTTCTATTTATTTGCAAAAAATATTACAAAGTAGGGTAAGAAAACACTCTAGAGCCGACCCTAAAAAATTAGGGTTCGACCTTTATTTATAGTTTTACATATTTAAAAATTAAAGAAAATGGAACATTACAAGGCATTGGAATGCTAGATTAGTTAGATGTTGAGGCAGTATCCTGTGGTTTTTTTGGAGGAAGAAAAAAGCATGTCGTATTTCACTCCTCTACAACTCAATCTTTGCAAGTTTCTCGATATTCATGGTACCCAACCCTAGACTGCATCCAACTGGTATTAATTTTTTTTTGTTCTTGTTGATGATATCTATTCGTAGATCTACAATTGACATATCCTCATGATTCTTGATCCTTCTACCTCTTTGCCTTCCTATTATTTTAGCTTCAGATACCTTCAAAAAAAGATCAATTATTTCATGCTAAGTCAACTCTTACTTTTATACGTGTTTTGGAGCACAAGCATACGAGCCATCGATCACCTTATTAACGATTGAGATAAGTGCATTAGGATCTTGGAATGCTCATTCATGAACAACATCCATGATATAAAACCAATATCACTTCTCTCTTAGTTTCCTTAATGACGTAGAATCATGTCGTAGCTCACTGTTTGAAAGTATCATTTGAAAAATTTGACCTCTTTGACCATGAGTGGGAGTAATGTAAGCTTTATTCTGCTTTATGCAAAATGTGTTCTGAGCTATGCAGGATAGAAAAATGTCTTGACCCGATCCTCTTATCATTAAGATATCCTTTTTACTATCTTGGGTTGTAATGCTGAACCATACCCTAAAACATATTGTAGCCCATGATTTGATATTCCAATGCACAAGTTTGACCAATGCTGACCATGGGGTAGAGCATTTCACTGAGACGTGGAATGTAGAGCATACATTGGCTTGCACGGGGTGGTTATTATTCGTGTGTCATACCTTAAAATGCTCACTTTGTAAAATTTGACCATGTTGACCATGACATAGAACTATCCACCATGTTGCATGATATAGAACATGTTATTGCCCACACAGGGTAGAATTTGTGCTATGGACCGTGATTCAAAGAGCAAATTTGTCAAAGTTGACTACACTGACCATGGGTTGGAACATTGCTCTATGTTGCATAGGGTAGGCAGTTGCTGTAAACTATTGGATCTCCACTGTGCTTTGGCCTATGAGTTCAAAATTTCTAATTTTAAAGTTGACTGAGTTGATCGTAGGGTAGAACACCTATCATGGGGTGGAACACCATGTTTTAGGATTTAGAAAAATTTACAAAAAAATTCTAAGTATGTGGCCATTTTGGGCCTACAATATCCACTCTTGAAACCAATTGTTTCACCATATTAGTTCAACTTTGTACCTCAAAGTTTTTGTACAAGGCTCCTAGATTCCCTAAGGGAGGGGTATAGGTAGGCTATTGAAAGGATACTTGGCCCATGTTGGAGATATTGATACTATTGTGATATGTGGTATCTTGCTAGAGAGGATAACTAATAGTTGGTGGAACAGAAGCAAAAATGTTGAAATTAGCTGAATGAGGAGAAAATTGAACATAATATTGAGATGAACTATCAATTGGAAGAATTTATAGAATCATTCCAACATTGGTTGTCACAGTAGTAGCATATGTTGGGTTATGAACAAGATTACCATGATGCAAAGATTCAATCAAGGGATTGTTATGAACATCTTGAGAGGAAATGGTTTGATGATGAGATGTTCCAACTTCCTTGAGTCAAGCTTCCTCTTCCATAGCTTTATCCAAGGCATCCTTGTGATACTTGTAGAAATTTCAAACATGTGTAAATGATTTGAAAATAAGTTTCCCATTGGGTCCTTAGTAGGATCAAGGTCATTCTAAATATCTTCATTATACTTCTCTTCTAGATTATGTTTTTCCATATCAATTTGATCATCTTCTTGAAAAATCTCATTAGACTCTAAAAGCCTTTATCCACTCCTAAGGTTGGGAGCCATTAGGAGAGAGAGAAAGGATAGATTAGAGGAGGAGAAATAAAAACTAGCAAAAGCACACAAAATATTTTAAGATGTTTTTAACTATTTTCTAATCTAAACAAACATAATTAGTGGTCTTGTTTAAGGTTTTCAAAATAAAAGTAAACAAGGAAGAGAATTTCTAATTTGGCCAAGACGTGTCTTTCACATCGGGTTCACCAAAGATGTAGAGGGGGAAAACTACCCTATCGCATACGATTCTTGGTTGGATCCACTGACAGCTGAGGTGATGGTGGGGGTATGTTATAACTCTACACTCAGTGGACAAAGGGGAAGGGTTCACTAGGAATGATTTTAGGACTCGATCCAGGTCTATGGAGGAATGTGTTTGAATATGTTGATTAAACATGCACCTATGTTTGGCATTTCTAGAACTACACTAGGAAAAAGAGGAAATAATAATGCAAGATACAAGATGCAAGAATACAAGAGCAAAAACATAGAATGATTCTTTTCTTTAATGATCACTAACCCTAGGATTGCAAAGAAAAACCTTTAATCAAGGGTCCAAGAGAAATGCAAAAACAAGGTTAAAACCTGAAGTGCGTACTATATGCCTTTATTATTTTGAATGCCAAGAAATTTAATCAAATAATTTTCCTTACCTGTGATCTATATTATGAATAGAAATGGATAAAAAGTAATCAACAAACATCCTAGAGATCTATTAGGGTACTTATCTAATTTGGTGGTTGTTCCAAGCTTTATCTTACATCCAACAATGTCCCATAGCTCTTATCCTACAAAATAACTTCACAAAAACCCTCAAAAAATATGATCAGTGTTAAGAGGTCTGCTTAGGCTGCTATATGACTATACTTGGAGGCATAGCAATCAATCCCCCTAGGTCATTTTAGCTAAAATTTAGAACGCAATAACAAAATTTGGCCTTTTTGGAATATGGACAAATATAATACAATGTAACAAAACAATATGATGAACAGAGTGCAAATTGTTCTATCGTGCTCTAAATAAACATAAAATGTAGATCTAGGGTTTGGAGGTGAACTTCTACTCCCAAGCTTGACACAAATAAAATTGTGCCCTACATGAGGTAACTGTGAATTCGTTGATGATAAAATTATGCCCTATAATTATGGGGTGTGATTTCACAACAGAAAGAGAATGCAGTAGAATAATGCAAATAAACCAACGAAAGATGCAAAAATAATAATGAATGAATGCAAATGAGTGAAAACAACCTGGTTGTAGTAAAAAAGTAGACAAAAGGATGAATACCTCCAATATAGTAGACTCCTCCTTAGGGCTCCAACACTTATCTACTAAGGGTAGCAACACACAATCAATATAGTATAAGATAACCCCACAAATATTAACAACTTTCAATAGATCACTTGGCACTTTAGCGATTAGGCACTTCTTGCTTGTATCAAACTTGTTCTTCTTAGCTTACTTCTTGGATCCTTCTTAGATTGAGGGGTAAATAAGGCTTCAAAACCTTTATTTACAAGGGATTTGAAGAAAGGATAAGTGGTAAAACCAAAGGAAAATTAATGTCAAAGAGGTCATTTTGGAAAATTAGGATTTTCTAAGAGAAAACCCTAGCTAGGCGAAATCATGCCCCGGAAGGGTCGACTATGATTTCATTGGAAATAGGAAAAGAGGGGGGAAAATAGGGGGGAGAGACCCAAACTTGCTTTGAGCAAGTTGGAGGGTCTCTCTAAGTATCTAGGGAACCAAAGTGTTATTCTTTATTATGCAATAAAATATCAGTCATTATTTATTTTATGTTATGGTGTGCTTTTCCATGCTTTCAAGTGTGTTTTCCTAGAAAACATACGAATCAATATGTTTTTCTTAAAAAACATATCCATCCATATGTTTTCTATAACAAAATCCTCCCACATCTCAAATTTCACCTCTCCTAGGCCCTATGAGATCTCACAATGACATTTTGTCAAGTGATTTGTTGTTGTTTGTAGATTCTTCATCCATCAACTCATAACTTGAGGGGGTAGATATCACACATTAAAAATCCACCTTGCATATAATTAATATTAAAAACACTCAATTCTAGAATCATGTTCATCTACAAACCCTTGCTTAAGACCATCATAAGCCCTCATTTACTAGGGCAAACAAAAAGCAAAAAAAAAACTCAATCCATTAAAATTTGGTAAACTCAATGTCAATGTCTTTAGGTTACTCGTACAATCACTTTATCGAGGTGGTAACACGTCCACTTACAATTAACCAAAAAATCATGAGGACACTTGCATGCAGACTGATAAATTACTAAATCAATCAAGAGTAACAAAATCCATCAAAAGAAAAGTTTTAAGGATGTGTTCCCTTCCACAATTGGGGCATCATACATTGATCATGACTCAAGATAATATTGAATCTACCTCCGTCAAACAATCGTCACAATGCAAAAAAGGCCTCAATTATACACCAACCTTGATCAATTCTCCTCAACTCACACACCACCACAAATCAACCATCAATTTGGCATCATAAATTTTTCACTACATCGTGTTCTCACATAACACAATACAAAAAGGGAAAAATGTCATGCTCGGTCCTATGCAATAACAATCAAATATCAACTAATTTTTTTTATAAAATTGTTAAATTACCTAAACCCTAGGAAAAATCTAACACTAAGCCATCCTAAATCCTAGGTTAATATAAACTCTAAGTAAACTTATCCCATCCAACCCACACCCCACTCACATCCCTCTACATTATTTCCTAAGCACCTACCACCCCCCTTCCCATAAACACCTAATTCCTCCTACAAGACTTTTAAAGGAATTTAATGGAAAAAGGAGATTTTCCATTTTTCCTAAGTCTTAGGTGGGCATGGCACACCCATGCCCACTTAATACACTTATGTGGAAGGGTCTTATCCATAACATGCTTAATTAAGAGGACTTCTCTCTCCTCTCCTCCTACCACATCACTTACCCCTTCTCCTACTCATGAAGTCTATAAATAAATCCATCTACCTACGATTCTAGAGGAGGATAATATTATATTATTATGCTGCCAAAATATTTTCAGATCCATTCTCATGCATCTCACATAACTAGAACTCCTTCCGCTTAATTTTCTTTGTGAATTTTGGTGGTTTAAGGTACCAATCAGACACTTTTGACTTCTATTTTTAGATCAAAATGCATCCAAAGGCTCTATGACCAAAGGACCAACCAATATTATCAAGGAACAATAAAACATATGGATAGGTATATTTTCTCAAAAAATGTACGAATAGGTACGTTTTCCACAAATAGACTGCCAAAATAGTCGGCCAGGTAATCTCTCTTTCCTACTTCAGTTTCATTTCATTTTAGAAATTCATGCATTTTAATTATCCTTTGTGTCACCTCTGTTTATGTTTATGAGAGGCCTAATTGAGATAGGCCTCCAAATGTTTTAACACTTTTTGTAGGGTTATGCAGGTTTTGAGTACTAACGTAGGTAACAATGGCACACATCCGATAAGCCCACTCCCTCATAAGGATCTCATAAAAGACTATTTGTGGTGTCAATAAGACATTTAGTGCTAGGTTCCCTCCTCTTGGAGGCCCTCTTTTGTAGCCCTTGGGGCAAATTATAAAAGGATATCATTTCACATTGTAACACTTTTACACATTATCAATGAAATTCAACACATTTTTTGTCAAAAAAAGAAAGCATATGGATCCATACAATCTGTACAAAATGTATAGATCTATAATATCTATATAAAATGTATGGATCCATATGATTTTCAAATAAAGAGCATTTTTGGAAATAATTTTCCCCAAATATATGCATAAACAAAAACACATAAAAAAATGACAAAATTTTTGCACAAAAACACATAAATAAATGACAAAATCAAACAAACACACATACACGCAACATGCATAGAAAAACACATCAATATACACACATGCATGCAAATTTCTCCCACTCATTTTCTTTTCTCCTCACCCATAACATACAACTTACATTGTCACATTCTACTTCTAACATTTTTTGTTTTACTTAAAATTGAGCCATTGGGTTTATTTTATCTTGAAAAACATAAAATAGAGTAAAAAGTCAACTTACCTCCACTACACACCCTCCAACGCCAACTCCTACACCAATCTAGGCCATCTCGTCCACTCATGTTGCTACTCCAAAAATGATCCACATCACACACTCACTCTCCCTAACTCCTCTTCTTGCAATTTTTTAATAAAAACACGGTGTAAATGAGTCCCGCACCGCTCTAATCATGTCTTTTTAAGCACATTTAGGGAAAATGTATGGATAGGAGGTTTTTAATATAAAACCTATAGATTCGTATATTTTTTTTAACATATGTTTTCTATTATTGCACTACAAAAACCTCCCATATTTCAAATTTCACCTCTCCTAGGCCCTATGTGACCTCACAATGACATTATGTCAAGTGATTCGCCACTGTCTACAAATTCATCATCCATCAACTCATCATTGGAGGGGGGTAGATATCACACATTAAAAATCTACCTTGTGCATAATAAATATTCAAAACACTTAATTTTGGAATCATGTTTGTCTAAGAACCCTTGCCTAAGACTATCACTAGCCCTCATTTTTTGGGGCAAACAAAAAGCAAAAAAACTCAACCCAATAAAATTTGGTAAACTCGACATCAATATCTTTAGGTTACTCGTACAATTACTTTATTGAGGTGGCAATGCATCCACTTAAAATTGACCAAAGCATCATGAGGAGACTTGTATCTGGCACAATAACTTACTAAATCAATCAAGATTAATAAAATCTATCAAAAGTAAAGTTTCAAGTAGTATGCCCTTTCACAGTTGGGGCATCATACATTGATCATGACTCAAGATAATATTGCATCTCCCTCCATCAATCAATCATCATGACATGACAAAGGCCTCAATCATACACTGACCTCGATTAATTCTCCTCAACTCACACTCCACCACAAATCAACCATAAATTTGGCATCATAAATTTTTTCACTGCATCGTGTTCTTACACAATGTAGTATAAAAGGGGTAAAATGTAAACACCTAAAAATATCATGCTTGACATCGTGTAGCAACAATAAAATATCAATTGATAAAATATTTATAAAATTGCTAAATTACCCTAAACCCCAGGTAAAACCTAACACTATGTTGGAAGTATGAGCAAGATTTGTTGTCATTGATGTCAAAAGTCAGTTATAGTGAGCAGTGCAAGAGGAAGGACTTCAAGAGTCAGTTTCAGAAATAAGAAGGTGATCAGATAAGGTCTACAAGAGAAGTTAGAAGGCCCAAGAAAAATAATATTATAATATTTTATTATAATATTAAAGGTCTAATGGAAAGACCTAAAGTAATTAAATTAATTATAATAATTTCATTATAAATTAATTTGTAATTTAATTTAATTAACCCTATGGTTATTAAATTAATTATAAGTTAATTATAATAATTTTATTATTAATTAAATTATAATATAATTTAATTAACCCTAAAGTTAGGGTTGCAAGGCAAAAAGAAATGCGTCGACGTCATAAATAAAATCCCTCCATCGACGTCTAAAAACTATGGTGGCATAATGGTATAAATACCATATGCCTTAGTGGCAAATAACTTACCTTCATTCGAATTCTAAAAGGCCTACGATTAATGTGATTTATGCGATTTCATGCGAGGAAGAAGACAAAATTTTTGTCTTGTGTGCGCCAACGAAGGAATAAATTTGGTGAGGCTCTAAGCCTCATATCCATCCAAAGGTTGGCCTGGTGGCAAACGGTTGTGAGCTTAGTGCTTTGGAAGTGGGAGGACCCATGATCGAATCTCGATGGTAGTGTTCATGAGTGTTTTGTTTGGGCGCCAAAGGAAGCAGCACAATTTTTGTTTAGGTGCCAAGAGGGGAGGATATAGAGCACGTGGTGCTCTTTGCTCCCAAGGTGAGTGCCTAGCTCACGTGATGGTTGGAGCCACGACTAGGGCACTGGTGGAAGCGTAACGTGGGTTCGATTCCCACCAAGGGCAAAAGGTATTTAAATTTTTCAAATTTAATTTTTGTCCTAAGGTTGTTTTGGCATAAGGTTTTTAGGGAGATATAAGGGTTGTGAAAGTTGATTTTTATATTGTGATTTTTGGTGATTAGAATATTGAATGGAGTGATAAGGCATTAGATGGTTTTGAATATTATTTCAAAATAAAGTTTTATTTTGTTTAATATTTGAAAGGAGTAATAAGGTTAATTGAGTTCTCATGTTGTGAATGGTGAAAATAATTTGTGAGGAAATTATTGATTAAATTCTGAGAAGGTTTTTACTACCTAACCCTTAAAATTGGCAAAGAGAATAATTGTGATTGAGACAGGTTTTTAAGGGCACTTCTTCATCAAACAAAAAGGTATGGGCACATCTTCCTTGTGAGTGATTGTTGGATGTTGTGAATGCTAAGTTGGAGTGAAAAGGGTTGTTTGATAAGCATTGTTGAGTTTGATTGTTAAAGGTTTTTCTGGAATAAAGGTTGAAGATAGAAACCTTGTTTGATAAGCATTGTTGGAAATATTGAATGAACCTTCATATGCATGATTAGGGTTTGTGAAAGAACATGAGTATCATTGTTATGTGAAGTTGTGAACTATCTTGAACTAGGGTTTGTGAAAGAACATGAGTATCATTGTTATGTGAGATTGGTTGATAAGCATTGTTGGAAATAATTGAGTGAGTGTTCATATGCTTGGACTAGGGTTTGTAAGCAAGGAGTATTTCATTGAGTGATTGATTGAGTGGAGTTGATTGAGCCTAGTCAAGTGGAAGTGTTGAAGTGATAGTTCTAATTATGTGAAACAAATTGTTCTATATTCTAATTTGATTTGAGAAAGAGATTGAAAGTGATTAAGCATTGTGATGAGTGTGAAGCATATTGAGTCTCTAACAATTCTCTATATGTTTATGTGAGATTGAACAAGTTCTATGTGAAGCTTGTTTGTGTGATTGAAGAAATTTTGTGTAATTGAGTTGAGGTGAGTAAGCTTTTGTGGAAGCTTACAATTAATTTGAGGTAAGTCTTGGTGAAGACTTGTTGAGAGATTGGACAAGTTCTAGTGAGGCTTTTGGAGCATGGATAGATTAGTGTGAGCTTTTGTGGAAGCTTACAATGAGATTTGAGATAAGTCTTTGAGAAGACTTGTGAGCAGAGTTGATTGATTGATTTTTCAAACCTTGAGTTAAGGTTTGGGGTAGATCTAGCAGATTTGATTTATGATTGAGTCAAGCTTTGTGTTAAGGCTTGAGGACAAAATTAGAAAATATTAGAATTGTGCTAGACCAAGGACTATGTTTAGTACAAGATTAGAGGACAGATATTGAGAATATTTGTTTGAAGTAGATCCAAGGACTATGTTTAGTGCAGATTTGAGGATAGAGATTGAGCATATTTGTGCTAGCCATCGAAGGTACTATGTTTAGTATAGATTTGAGGATAGATATTGAGCAGATTTGTGCTAGATCGAAGGACTATGTTTAGTATAGATTTGTGATAGAGCTAAGAGCAAGCTTTGGAGGTGATAGAGTATAGAGGACAATAGTCTCTAGTGGATAGAGGTCCATTAGCTAGGGTAGTGAAGATAGGTCTTCTATGTGAGGGCAAGAGTCTTCAGTGGATAGAGATCCATAAGCCAGTGTAGTGGAGGTAGTAGTTCTTCTAGAAGATCACCAGCTAGAGCTAAGGAGAAAGAGTTCTCCTATGGATAGAGATCCATGAACTTGATTAGGGGATTGGTGTCTCCTTTGGATAGAGGTCCATAAACATTGTAATAGGGAAAGGATTCCCAAGATATTTGTTGAGAAAATTTTAGTGAAATATTTTCTCCATGGAGTAGCCCACATTGGGTGAACCATATTAAATTGGTGTCTCTATTGTGTGTGGTGATTTGTGCATTACTTTGATTACTATTGTTGATATTGCTATTGATACATTGCATAATATTGATTTGGAAAGAAAAGTAAAAAGTGGTCTTATACTATTCACCCCCCTCTCAGTATAAGCTTGTGTTCTTCAATTGGTATTAGAGTGGGTTCCTTTGAAAGAGTTTAACAACTTGAAGGAAAATCTTACAAGAACACAGATGGATTCTCAGAGTGGATCCTCAGGAAATTCAACACCATTGTTCGATGGGAACAATTATACACTATGGAGCACAAGGATGAAGTTTCATCTAATGGCACTTGGAAATGAAGTATGGGAAGTAGTTGAAAATGGATACACACCACCAACAACTCCACCTACAGATAAATATGGTAAGCTTCTACATCATTATAATTCAAGAGCAATGAATGCAATTCAAAAGGGCTTACGTGAAATAGAGTTTATAAATATTATGCATTGCAAATCAGCAAAGGATATTTGGGATAAGTTGCAAGGCATATATGAAGGAGATAAAAAGGTCAAAAGGGCAAAGTTGCAAAATTTCAAGAGAGCATTTGAAGATCTAAAAATGAAGGATGAAGAAAATATTATGGGATATCTACTTCATGTGGATGAGGTTGTTAGCTCCATGCAAGGACTTGGGCTTGAAGTTTCAGAACCTGATGTGTGTGATAAGATTCTAAGGTCACTTCCAAAAAGGTTTAGTGAAAATATTTCAGCTATAGAAGAGTCAAAAGATATTGATCATTTGACAAGAGATGAATTACATGGCATTCTCACAATATTTGAGATAAGAATAAAAGAGGAACCTATTCCCTAGAAAGAAGCAACATTTAAAGCCACTAAGAAGACTAAGGGTAAGAAGTCAGATTCAAGCAATGAGCTATCCAAGTGATGAAGAAGCCAATTATGGTAGAAGGAACAAGGACTCAAGAAAATATAAAGGTACAAAATCAGTTAGATGTTTTAAATGTGGAAAATATGGTCACTATGCATATGATTATCCAGAAGCTAGAAATAGCAGTGGTGATGAGAAACAAGATCATAAGAACAGGGATACAGGAAGGCACAGGTACCAAAATAAAAATAAGGATGGACAAGGTACACAAGGGAAGAAGTTTTTCCAGAGGCACAAGAAGAGTTTCTATGTAGATAAGGCAAGTAAGTACTCAACTGATAGTGATGATAGTTCCTCAGATAATGATAGAGATGAAGTTCTATTTCTGGAAAAAGAAAAAGAAGTGGTTAGGAAAAGAACACCAATAATCCTCAAATATTTTAGATGTGGTAACTTTGGTCATCTTGAGGATAGTTGTACAAAGAGTGGTTTCAATTTTAGTGATGATGAATATGAAGATACACTTGAAGGACCAGAAGAGAATCTTCTTATGGCACTAGAAGAAGAAGGAGGTGATCCTAAAGAAGACAAGTCAGAAAAGAATGAAGATGTTTTCAAAGGTAAACAAATAGAGGAAGAATCAGAGAAGGGAGAAGTTGATCTTGAGGGAGAGCTTATTCATGCTCTTGATGCATTAAAGAAGGTAAGAAAGCAAAACTCCCAACTTAAGCTTCAGTTTCAAGAATGTGATGAAGAGAAAGGAAAGCTTATAGAGGATCTAAATAAGTCAATGGCTAAGACAAGGAAGTTCAAAGATAGGTTAGAAGCAAAGGTCTTAGAATGTGAAAGGTTGGAGCATGAAGTAGCTTCACTAAGGAAGGAAGTAAAAGAGTCTAAGGATAGGTTACACAGGTTTGGGAGAAGCTCAAAGAATTTGGATAAGATTATCAAGACACAAAAACCTACAACAAGCAAAATAGGACTTGGTTTTGAACAAGTACAAAAGAAACAAGGAGAGGAGTCAACCTCAAGTTCTGAAGAAGAAGAAACTTCAGAAGAAGAGAGTGTAAGAGAAAGTGAGACTTCTGAGGATGAGTTGGACAATAGAAAGTTCAGCAAGGAAAGGAACAATGCACAAAAGAGGAACAGATGGAACAGGAACCAACACAGGGTAAAAGAGACTAAAAGACCCATGGGGTCAAGGCAAGGCAATTTCAATGGATGATGCTTCTCATGTCATAGGTTTGGGCACAAAGCTTCTCAGTGCAGGACACATGAAAGACAAGAATATGGGAACTTCAAAAATATACAACTATTTCAAGGGTATTGCTACTCTTGTAATCAGTTTGGTCACAAGGCAATGAATTGTAAGGTTCATGACAGGAATAGATATGGCTTCACCAAGAGAAATCCCAAGATATTTGCACCTCCAAGGAATAATAACATTAAGTGTTATAAGTGCAATAATGATGGACATACAACAAAGTGGTGTAGAGCAAAAATTCCAGAGACAAGCAGGAACAGAAATAGTCAGAGGAATCAGAAGGATCAGATGAGGAGGAAAGTGGACAAAGGAAAAGAGCAGTGCATGCTGGGAGTAGAAATACTCCCACCCTAGAATTAACCACCTCAAGAGGAGGTGGGGGAGGGGCTAAGCTAAGAGTCTCATTCTTAGCCTCGAGCCCCAAAGGTGACCCTTTGCCATTGATGACAAAGGGGGAGAGATTTGAGTTAGGGGGAGAGCATTCAATAGGGGAGCAGTTTCTTAGGGGGAGCAGAATAGAAAAAGGTAAAAGGAATGGTAAAAGGAAAATGGGTTGCCATCAATGACAAAGGGGGAGATTGTTGGAAATATGAGCAAGATTTGTTGTCATTGATGTCAAAAGTCAGTTTAGTGAGCAGTGCAAGAGGAAGGACTTCAAGAGTCAGTTTTAGAAATAAGAAGGTGATCAGATAAGGTCTACAGGAGAAGTTAGAAGGCCCAAGAAAAATAATATTATAATATTTTATTATAATATTAAAGGTCTAATGGAAAGACCTAAAGAAATTAAATTAATTATAATAATTTCATTATAAATTAATTTGTAATTTAATTTAATTAACCCTATGGTTATTAAATTAATTATAAGTTAATTATAATAATTTTATTATTAATTAAATTATAATATAATTTAATTAACCCTAAAGTTAGGGTTGCAAGGCAAAAATAAATGTGTCGACGTCATAAATAAAATCCCTCCATCGACGTCTAAAAACAATGGTGGCATAATGGTATAAATACCATATGCCTTAGTGGCAAATACCTTACCTTCATTCGAATTCTAAAAGGCCTACGATTAATGTGATTTATGTGATTTCATGCGAGGAAGAAGACAAAATTTTTGTCTTGTGTGTGCCAGCGAAGGAATAAATTTGGTGAGGCTCTAAGCCTCATATCCATCAGACGGTTGGCCTGGTGGCAAACGGTTGTGAGCTAAGGCTTTGGAAGTGGGAGGACCCACGATCGAATCTCGATGGTAGTTTTCGTGAGAGTTTTGTTTGGGCGCCAAAGGAAGCAGTGCAATTTTTGTTTAGGTGCCAAGAGGGGAGGATATAGAGCACGTGGTGCTCTTTTCTCCCAAGGTGAGCGCCTAGCTCATATGATGGTTGGAGTCGTGGCTAGGGCGCTGGTGGAAGTGCAACGTGGGTTCGATTCCCACCAAGGGCAAAAGGTATTTAAATTTTTCAAATTTAATTTTTATCCTAAGGTTGTTTTGGCATAAGGTTTTTAGGGAGATATAAGGGTTGTGAAAGTTGATTTTTATATTGTGATTTTTGGTGATTAGAATATTGAATGGAGTGATAAGGCATTAGATGGTTTTGAATGTTATTTCAAAATAAAGTTTTATTTTGTTTAATATTTGAAAGGAGTAATAAGGTTAATTGAGTTCTCATGTTGTGAATGGTGAAAATAATTTGTGAGGAAATTATTGATTAAATTCTGAGAAGGTTTTTACTACCTAACCCTTAAAATTGGCAAAGAGAATAATTGTGATTGAGACAGGTTTTTAAGGGCACTTCTTCATCAAACAAAAAGGTATGGGCACATCTTCCTTGTGAGTGATTGTTGGATGTTGTGAATGCTAAGTTGGAGTGAAAAGGGTTGTTTGATAAGCATTGTTGAGTTTGATTGTTAAAGGTTTTTTGGAATAAAGGTTGAAGATAGAAACCTTGTTTGATAAGCATTATTGGAAATATTGAATGAACCTTCATATGCATGATTAGGGTTTGTGCAAGAACATGAGTATCATTGTTATGTGAAGTTGTGAACTATCTTGAACTAGGGTTTGTGAAAGAACATGAGTATCATTGTTATGTGAGATTGGTTGATAAGCATTGTTGGAAATAATTGAGTGAGTGTTCATATGCTTGGACTAGGGTTTGTAAGCAAGGAGTATTTCATTGAGTGATTGATTGAGTGGAGTTGATTGAGCCTAGTCAAGTGGAAGTGTTGAAGTGATAGTTCTAATTATATGAAACAAATTGTTCTATATTCTAATTTGATTTGAGAAAGAGATTGAAAGTGATTGAGCATTGTGATGAGTGTGAAGCATATTGAGTCTCTAACAATTCTCTATATGTTTCTGTGAGATTGAACAAG
Source organism: Wollemia nobilis (assembly GCA_028583015.1). NCBI lineage: Eukaryota > Viridiplantae > Streptophyta > Pinopsida > Araucariales > Araucariaceae > Wollemia > Wollemia nobilis. The sequence goes on from JAQPPZ010003212.1 coordinate 5,913,308, forward strand.
TTTCTGTGTGAAGCTTGTTTGTGTGATTGAAGAATTTTGTGTTAGATTGAGTTGAGGTGAGTAAGCTTTTGTGGAAGCTTACAATAATTTGAGGTAAGTCTTGGTGAAGACTTGTTGAGTAGATTGGACAAGTTCTAGTGAGGACTTTGAGTTGAGTAGTTTTATTGATAGATTAGTGTGAGCTTTTATGGAAGCTTACAATGGAGATTTGAGATAAGTCTTTGAGAAGACTTGTGAGCAGAGTTGATTGATTGATTTGTTCAAACCTTAAGTTAAGGTTTGGGGCAGATCTAGCAGATTTGATTTGTGATTAAGTCAAGCTTTGTGTTAAGGCTTGAGGATATGAAATAAATATTGAGAATTGTGCTAGACCAAGCTATGTTTAGTCAGATTTGAGGACAAATTATTGAGCATAAGGACTATGTTTAGTGCATATTATAGATATTGAGTAGATTTGTGCTAGACCGAAGGATACTTTTTAGAAAATGAATAGTTTTAGGATAGTATTGAGTATTTGTGCTAGATCGAAGGACTATGTTTAGTATAGATTTGAGATAGAGCTGAGAGTAAGATTTGGAGGTGATAGAGTATAGAGGACAATAGTCTCCAGTGGATAGAGGTCCATTAGCTAGGGTAGTGAAGATAGGTCTTCTATGTGAGGGCAAGAGTCTTCAGTGGATAGAGATCCATAAGCCAGTGTAGTGGAGGCAGTAGTTCTTCTAGAAGATCACCAACTAGAGCTAAGGAGAAAGAGTTCTCCTATGGATAGAGATCCATGAACTTGATTAGGGGATTGGTGTCTCCTTTGGATAGAGGTCCATAAACATTGTAATAGGGAAAGGATTCCCAAGAGATTTGTTGAGAAAATTTTAGTGAAATATTTTCTCCGTGGAGTAGCCCACATTGGGTGAACCACGTTAAATTGGTGTCTCTATTGTGTGTGGTGATTTGTGCATTGCTTTGATTACTGTTGTTGATATTGCTATTGATACATTGCATAATATTGATTTGGAAAGAAAAGTAAAAAGTGGTCTTATACTATTCACCCCCCTCTCAGTATAAGCTTGTGTTCTTCACACTAAGCCATCCTAAACCCTAGGTTACTCTAAACCCTAGGTAAACCTACCCCATCCAACCCACACCCCACTCACACCCCTCTATGTTCTTTCCTAAGCACCTACCCACCCCCTTCCCATAAAAACCTAATACCTCCTACAAGGAATTTAAAGGGATTTAATGGAAAAGGGGATTTTCCCTATTCCCTAAGCCTTAGGTGGGCATGGTACACCCATTCCCACTTAATAAACTTAGGTGGTGTTGGGGTCTAAATTTTGAAGAAGCAAAATTCACGATATCGCCTTAAGGGCATTTACTTGCAATGTAATGTAATTATAAAGCATTAAAAGGGGAAGCATGAAATAAGCTTATAATATAGTGGAATGAAATAAAATAGGCAATAAATATGATCAAATTTCCTTCTCTATTCATTCAACCATAGTTTCAAAACCATATTACAAGGCATCCCCTTGAGGGCTTTACAAAAGTGATACATTTCAATTACAATAACCAAGGGATCTAGTCCCTTGGAAGGAGGCCTTTAAGGCGATAACCAATGGTGTTGTGAATTCCTACTTCCCACACTCGAGAGCTATTTTGAGCTGATAAGCTTATGACTCCTTAGATCCTCCTATTTCCTAGAATTCCTATTCCTGAAGATAAGGTATTGAAAGGGGATTAGTAGCACCTGTGTTATAGAAGAAACCCATAAAAACCATAAAGGAGAGCATATTCTATGACAATAATAGGTGATCTACATACATAAAAACTAATCTACATTAAGCATAAACATATGTTACTATAATATAAATGCAAATAAAGATGTTTGGAAGCAAGATCTAAAGTGAAACTATGCAAAAATGATGGTCATCCCGGGGTGAGCCAACTAAACCTGCAACATTGGGGACTCCAGATCCTGCATCAGTACTCTTCCAAATTGCTTCAAATTTGGACCATATTGTTAGTATTACAATGGCACTGAGAGGGGGGGTGAATCAGTGTAGCTCTTTAAACTTAAATTCATAGCTCTTAAAACTGAAATAATGAAACCTTAAAACCAGATAAAGCAAGTATCACAAGAGAACATCACACAACACAAGATTTTAACGAGGTTCACCAATTTGGCTACTCCTCAAGAATGACTGCTTGGACTACCATCCAAATCCAGCCTTTGCAAAGCATCAACTTTACAATCAATTTACCAGCACCAACTGGAAGGAGCACCAACCCCTGATTTATCTGCACCAACAGAAAGGAGCACCAACCCCGATTTACCAAAGGACCAAGCTGGAAGGAGCACCAACCCCGATTTACCGGCACCAACTAGAAGGAGCACCAACCCAGAGATGCCAAGCATCAACTTGGACTTCAATTCTGAAACTAGAAGATTGATAGTGAGATACCTTTGCTTTTGCAAGACCCTGACTGGTCTTCTTCACCTTTGTGCTCTCTGCGCACTCTGCTCTCTCTACGCAATCACTTCGCACACTCTGCTTCGTTACAGCTACACTTTGCGTTCGTCTTCTCCCTTTGCACTCTGCTCCTTCTGCTTTCTCTATGCAATCACAGACGCACTTAGGACAATTCGACATGACTCTTCGCTCACATTGCACACTTCGCCATCATCTCATCTCTTCTGTGCTTTCTGCGCTCTTACGGCCACATTTCACACTTCGACGCATTCGACGACTTATCCAACACTTCAACAATTCTCCAAACAACCCTCCTTTTATAACAACATTTTCATGATGAAAACCCTAATCTTAGTCGGCTTGCATAACAACTGAAAACCCTAAAATTAGTCGGTTGTTCGTCGGTCTTCGTCGGCTTCAACTTAACTGCGATGAAAATAAACATGTCGCGATATCCGTGACACTTTCACTTTCCTCTCTCTTTCTCTTTGCATCGGACCGGGAAAAAGCTACATGTCACGATATTGCGTGACACTTTTTCTCCTTGCTCTTTCTCTTAGCTTCGGACCGTGAAAATACAACATGTCACGATATCGCGACACTTTTTCTCCTTGCTCTTTCTCTTAGCTTTGGCCCACGAAAATACAACATGTCACGATATCGTGACACTATTTTCTCTCTCCTCTTTCTCTTTGCTTTGGCCCACAAAAATACATGTCACGAAATCGTGACACTATTTTCTCTCTCCTCTTTCTCTTTGCTTTGGCCCATGAAAATACAACATGTCACGATATCGTGACACTATTTTCTCTCTCCTCTTTCTCTTTGCTTTGGCCCACATGAAAATACAACATGTCGTGATATCGCGACACTTTCACCTCCTTGCTTCTCTCCCTTTCTCTCTCCCTCGCCCCGGTCGAAAACGCTACATGTTCACGATATCGTGACACTTTCGCCTCCGTCACTCTTCCATCTTTGCTTTTGTCATGAATATCATGATACTTCCTTGAAGTCTTCTATCTACCTCTTTAGCAGCTAGTCGCAAAATCGTGACACTTCTGCTTTCGTACTTAGCTTCTTAGATTTTGTCACGAAATCGCGACACTTCTGCCTTCGAAGTCTTCTTCTTTGCTTTTGTCACGAAATCGTGACACTTCGCCTTCGAAGTCTTCTTCTTTTGTCATGGTGAAATGACACTCCCTTCCTCTTCTTCTACTTTTGTCGTGAAATCGTGACATTACTGCTTCCGTACGTCTTCCTCTCTTTCGTTTGTCATCAAAAGATCATGTACAATCCCACTTTTCCTCCTTCTCTTCCTATCTTTTCAGTCATGAAAATGCGACATGTCGTGAAATCGTGACACTTTTCTTTCTCTTCCTTCCTCGCTTTCCAGGTCCAGAATGCGACATGTCAAAATCGTGACACTTTTCCTTCTCTCCTCTCCCAAATCTGACACTTTCTTCTTCTTCCACTTTTCAGTCGCGAAAATGCGACATGTCACGAAATCGTGACACTTTTTCTTTCTCTTCCTTCCTCCTTTTTTCAGTCGGGAAAATGCGACATGTCGCGAAATGACACTTTTTTTTCTTCCTTCCTTCCTTTCCGAGTCGCGAAAATGCGACATGTCGTGAAATCGTGACACTTTTCCAACTTACTTTCTCTCTCCTATTTTAGTCGTGAAAATACGACATGTCGCGAAATCGTGACACTTTTCCAACTTATTCTCTTTCTTCGAACTTGTCACGAAATCGTGACACTTCTTCCTGCTTTCTCTTTTTCTTCCAACATGTCACGAAATCGTGACAGTTTTTCCACTTGCCTTTTTCTCTGCCAACATGTCGCGAAATCGCGATAGTTTTTCCACTTGCCTTTTTCTCTTCCAACATGTCACGAAATCACGACAGTTTTTCACTTGCCTTTTTCTCTGCCAACATGTCGCGAAATCGCGACAGTTTTTCCTGCTTCTTCTCTCTCTTCCAACATGTCACGAAATCACGACAGTTTTTCCACTTGCCTTTTTCTCTGCCAACATGTCGCGAAATCGTGATAGTTTTTCCTGCTTCTTCTCTCTCTTCCAACATGTCACGAAATCGTGATAGTTTTTCTTGCTTTCTCTCTCTTCCAACATGTCACGAAATCATGACAGTTTTTCCAACTTTTTCTCTCTCTTCCAACATGTCACGAAATCGTGACAATTTTTCTTGCCTGTTGTATATGTCGCGATATCGCGACACTTTTCTTACTTGTCTTTTTCTTTGATCTTTTGCAAATGGGCCACTTCGGTCTTCTTGGAAACTCACTGTCCATACTCTGAATAACCTTTGAACTCCTGTCTTCTGCATCTGAATAGCTTTTGAACTTCCTGTCCACTACATCAACAGATCTATCTGACTGTGTTGACAACAATGACAATATTGTTGTTGCACCTTGCTCAACAATCTCCCCCTTTGGAATTGTTGGCAACACATGTGCACTTTCCTGTAACTCTTCTCCCCCTTTGACAATAATACCAAAGGGCTACTGCAGACTCCCCCTGAGTCCATGCACAACATTCTCAGGCACAATTGATTATACTTAGCAAAAATCATGAACATGAGCAAAAAGATAATCAAATACTTAAATGCTCCCCCTAAAAATGTGATCCCTATGGCTAGTCAATTCTTGGGAAGTTTGACCACTCGACCAATCTGTCTCCAAGATAGAATGCACCTCCACTGGTACTCTTTATGTCATCGACACATCCTGCCCAATCTGCATCTGAATACGAAATAAGGGTGAAGTCTTTACCTTTCGGATACCATAACCCATACTCCATAGTACCCTTGATATTATAGAAGACTCTGTCTCTCTGCTGCACTGACTGGTGGACCTCTCTCCACTTGAAGAATCCTCACTCAGATCTATCTTCAACTATGTTGGCTGTTGGATGTCTATCCATTGAGACTCTGTCCTCTGTACTCTGTCACCTCCAAAGCTCTGTTAATGGGCTTATTAAGAACCTACTCAATAGGCTCACAGAACCTGTCCAAATCTGCTCCAACAAGCTCACTAAGAACTTGCCCAAATATGCTCTAGCAAGCTCACCAAGAACTTGCCCAAATCTGGTCTAGCAAGCTCACCAAGAACTTGCCCAAATCTTCTCTAGAAATCTGTCCCAACACTGTCCTCAAATCTGTCCCAACATTGTCCTCAAATATTTCCCAAAGGCCTTCTTCAAAGGCTCAATCAATCATGCTCAAGTAGTACTCAAAATGAACTCAACAATGAATGACAGTCTCAAATCAAATCCACTTCATAGAAGCATAAAGAGAATTGTTAGAGACTTAATATCTTCTATTCTCAAATCTCAATCTCAACTCAAATCAAGGAAAGTTTATTTTATGGAACTTGAACAACCACATGCATCCAATCACTTGACTAGGCTCAATCAACTCTACTCAACCAATCACCTCAATGAACAACTCTTTATCACAAACCCTAGTCGAAGCATGTATCAACCAACTCAAAATGTTTTTCTCTAACTCAAGTTCAAGTTCTTTGCACAACCAATGGGCTTCAACAACAATGCTTATAAAATAAGGTTTAATAACAACTCTCAAACCAGAAAACCTTGAAGCATTAAACCAATCACTTTCAAAAAAGAAACCACAATCAATCCTTTTTACTCCTGTCACATGAGTCTCCTTGGGATTAGCTCGAAATCGTGCTACCATGCATACTATGCTCGGGGTGCCTATTTCAAGCCATATATCTTCAACTTACAAACCAAGTTGGGATCATCACCAAGCTGGAAACCATCTGGCTGCTCAATAAAAACCTCTTCTTCAAGCTTCCCATTCAAAAATGCTAATTTCACATCTGTCAAAAAAATTGTCAAGTGACTCACACTTGTACCAACTTTTGTCCAATACTGTACCGACACTGCAATTTTACTGTCAACTCTGTGCAAGTATCAAACACAGTACCACAACACCAACCAAATCCCTTTTTACATTTTCAACTTGGTCTATGTTTTCTACAGTCACCGTTGGTCACACCTTACTTTCAACTGTTCGAATCAGGAGACAATATTTTGTTTAAACACTTCACGGCCAACTATAGTGCACCTTACTAAAACTCATACTTCTGGACCTTGGATAGGTATGATTCACAAAGCAAAGTTGCTCATCTTGATGAGCTAAACATGAATCAATAATCAGACTTCAATATTTTTCACCACAGCGTCATAATAGATCTAACAATCTTCACATCAATGTGTAGTTCAAATACCCACTGCTTTTATCGAAACACATGTATGCGGCTAGAGCAACATTCTTTCACTAACCAAATTATCTGAACTGTTATAATCCTTAACTTTGGATAGTGGCAGTAAGAACCATCACCAGTACAACAATGACATATAGCAATACTACCAATAATGAGAACTCTCAATTTAATCACCACCCTTCACGGCACTTCCACAAACAACTACATGAACTGAAAACACACTTCGACAACTATACGACAACTCCCCCTAACTACTTGCCTTTCATCCTCAGAAACCCAAACAAATACATAGGAGCATTAAAATAAAACTTTAAGATTGCTCCCCCTGAGGATGTGCTACCTGGAGTTGCTTAGTGCAATAGAGGAGTAGTCTCCTTCAGTCCAAGGAGACATGATTTCCTTTCTTCTATCTTTCTCCAAACTTTCTTGAACTCGGGCTTGGATTTTTGAACTGCATCCCTATTTTGCACCTTTTCGTGAACTCGAACATTTCTCTTGTGTGGTTGTCTCTTGTGCATCCTTGATGAATGATTATTTTCCTTTCTTTTATGTACATGATTTATTCCCTATTTGTGTTGCGTTCTTTGCGTCTGATGAAATCTACTATTTTGTCTTAGATTAGATACATAAGTGCTTGGACAAAACCTTGCTATGTGCCCATGACCATTACATTGAAAACATTGTACATAGTGTTCACTCAAAAACGCAGATGTATTTCTACCAGCATAACTCTTTGGTTTATTATTCAATCCACAATAAGTTGCCTTGTGACCATACTGGTTGCATCTGAAACAATAGCCATTAAAAGTATTATTATGAATAGAGTGAGAGTGATAGAACCTCTTTTGTTGTGGCTGCTTTGTTGTAGATCTCCTTTGATATTTTCTTCCTTTTGAAGATTCAGCTTCAAACTTTTCTTGCTTCGATCCTTCAACAATTAACTTCTTCTTCTCTGCAGAGTTGGAAGATGAAGGTTGTTCAACTTCATATCCAAGACCATGCTTATCCGTGGAGCTTCTTTGTTGGCTTATCATTTTATCTAGCAACTCTGTGCTCTTCTCGAATTTGAGATTTGTATTGGCCTCTTCTAGTTGTTTCTTCAATAAAACAATCTCTTCCTCTTGTTTGCAGCAACCAATCTCTTTCTCATTGATCTGTGACCTGAGAGTTTCTTCAATCCTTTTGAATTCTTCTACCTGTACTTTCAAACTGGTTATTATTTCATTTGCATCCTCAAGATTTCTTGAGATTTCCTTATTCCTTTTTCTTTCTATCTTCAATTCATCCAGAGCTGCAATTAGTTCCTCTTTCAAATTTATTTCTGCATCAATTTCTTCTTCATCACATTTCTGTTCTTTTTTTGTTTCTCTTTTAGAATCATCCTCTAGGACTTCATTAACTTTCAGCATATATGCCTCTATGTTCTCATCGTTATTCAACTTTAAAGCTTCGAACTGAGCTTGATGTGTTTGTAACTTGACCTCCTTGATCTCATCATCTCCTTCATGAATACTCCTTAGTTTGTCCCATATTTCTTTTGCCATTTTACAACTCTTGATCTTTACCAGTTCATTGTCTACTAATCCGCACCTGATAGCATTCCTTGCTTTTGAGTCATTTTCAAATAGATTCTTATCGACAACATCGGTTGGAGGAGTGATGGGTATTGTGTATTCATTGTTTACTGAATCCCAGATGTCGTATCCCAAAGCACAAAGATATGCCTGCATCCTGATTCTCCAGGTCGTGTAATTAGTTTCATCAAACAAAGGTGCTTTGTTTGATGAAAAGTCTTCAACCTTTTCTGGTTCAATTTTCTCTTCCATAGGAACTGAAACTGACTGAGATGCCCTTTTGGAGGAGGATCTATTCTTCTTACCCATTGCGTACTAATCCAAGATCAACCCTAGCTGATTTAGCTTGAGAAGGGAACTTGGCTTTGATACCAATTGTTAGTCTTACAATGGCACTGAGAGGGGGGTGAATCAGTGTAGCTCTTTAAACTTAAATTCATAGCTCTTAAAACTAAAATAATGAAACCTTAAAACCAGATAAAGCAAGTATCACAAGAGAACATCACACAACACAAGATTTTAACGAGGTTCACCAATTTGGCTACTCCTCAAGAATGACCGCTTGGACTACCATCCAAATCCAGCCTTTGCAAAGCATCAACTTTACAATCAATTTACCAGCACCAACTGGAAGGAGCACCAACCCCTGATTTATCTACACCAATAGAAAGGAGCACCAACCCCTGATTTACCAGCACCAACTGGAAGGAGCACCAACCCTTGATTTACCAGCACCAACTGGAAGGAGCACCAACCCCTGATGCCAAGCATCAACTTGGACTTCAATTCTGAAACTAGAAGATTGATAGTGAGATACCTTTGCTTTTGCAAGACCCTGACTGGTCTTCTTCACCTTTGCGCTCTCTGCGCACTCTGCTCTCTCTGTGCAATCACTTCACACACTCTGCTTCGTTACAGCTACACTTTGCGTTTGTCTTCTCCCTTTCGCACTCTGCTCCTGCTTTCTCTGCGCAATCACAGATGCACTTAGGACAATTCGACATGACTCTTCGCTCACATTGCGCACTTCGCCATCATCTCGCCGCTTCTACGCTTTCTACGCTCTTACGGCCACATTTCACACTTCGACGCATTCGACGACTTATCCAACACTCACAATTCTCCAAACAGCCCTCCTTTTATAACAACATTTTCATGATGAAAACCCTAATCTTAGTCGGCTTGCATAACAATTGAAAACCCTAAAATTAGTCGGTTGTTCGTCGGTCTTCGTCGGCTTCAACTTAACCATGAAAATACATGTCGCGATATCGTGACACTTTCACTTTCTCTCTCTTTCTCTTTGCATCGGACCACGAAAAAGCTACATGTCGCGATATCGCGACACTTTTTCTCCTTGCTCTTTCTCTTTGCATTGGCCCACGAAAATACATGTCGCGATATCGCGACACTTTTTCTCCTTGCTCTTTCTCTTAGCTTTGGCCCACGAAAATACATGTCACGAAATCGCGACACTATTTTCTCTCTCCTCTTTCTCTTTGCTTTGGCCCGCGAAAATACATGTCGCGAAATCGCGACACTATTTTCTCTCTCCTCTTTCTCTTTGCTTTGGCCCACGAAAATACAACATGTCGCGATATCGCGACACTTTTTCTCTCTCCTCTTTCTCTTTGCTTTGGCCCGCGAAAATACAACATGTCACAATTCGACACTTTCTCTCTCTCTTACATGTCACGATATCGTGACACTTTCACCTCCGTATACTTCGTCTTTGCTTTTGTCGCGATATCATGACACTTCTACCTTCGAAGTCTTCTTCTCTACTTTTGTCATGAAATCGACACTCTCGTACTTAGCTTCTTAGCTTTTGTCATGAAATCATGACACTTCTATTTTCAAAAGACACCTAACTTCTTCTCACTTTTCCAAATAACATGTCAAATTATTCTACTTCCTACCTTCCTCTCTCAATTCCTATCAAAATGCGACATGTCAAAATCGTGACACTTTTCCTTCTCTTCCTTCCTTTAAGTCAAAATACATTCAAAATGACACTTTTTTCTCTTCCTTCTTTAAGTCAAAATGTGACATGTCACGAAATCATGACACTTTTCCTTCTTTGCCTTCCTACACTTTTCAAGTTGCAAAAATCTGACATGTCGCAAAATCGTGACACTTTTTCTTTCTCTTCCTTCCTATGCTTTCCGAGTCACGAAAATGTGACATGTCGCGAAATCGTGACACTTTTTCTTTCTCTTCCTTCCTTCTTCTCGAGTCATGAAAATGCGACATGTCACGAAATCGTGACACTTTTCCAACTTACTTTCTCTCTCCTATTTTAGTCGCGAAAATGCGACATGTCGCGAAATCGTGACACTTTTCAAACTTATTCTCTTTCTTCGAACTTGTCGCGAAATCGCGACACTTCTTCCTGCTTTCTCTTTTTCTTCCAACATGTCATGAAATCGTGACAGTTTTTCCACTTGCCTTTTTCTCTGCCAACATGTCACGAAATCGCGACAGTTTTTCCACTTGCCTTTTTCTCTTCCAACATGTCGCGAAATCGCGACAGTTTTTCCACTTGCCTTTTTCTCTTCCAACATGTCACGAAATCGCGACAGTTTTTCCTGCTTCTTCTCTCTCTTCCAACATGTCGCGAAATCACGACAGTTTTTCCACTTGCATTTTTCTCTGCCAACATGTCGCGAAATCGTGACAGTTTTTCCTGCTTCTTCTCTCTCTTCCAACATGTCACGAAATCGCGATAGTTTTTCCTGCTTCTTCTCTCTCTTCCAACATGTCGCGAAATCGCGACAATTTTTCCAGCTTTTTCTCTCTCTTCCAACATGTCGCGAAATCGCGATAGTTTTTCTTGCCTGTTGTATATGTCGTGATATCGCGACACTTTTCTTACTTGTCTTTTTCTTTGATCTTTTGCAAATGGGCCACTTCGGTCTTCTTGGAAACTCACTGTCCATACTCTGAATAACCTTTGAACTCCTGTCTTCTGCATCTGAATAGCTTTTGAACTTCCTATCCACTGAAACAACAGATCTATCTAACTGTGTTGACAACAATGACAATACTGTTGTTGCACCTTGCTCAACTCATAGGTTCCTCTAGACATTCCTAAGGGGTCTATGGAGGAATTTATCTGAAATTCCAACCTATTTTGTGGCCATCCCTAGGTGTGCCATGGATAGACTGTTGACCGTCCCCAGGTGGGACGGTCACAAAACTACCTTAGTTTTGTCACCTATGGCTATGGGAATTGGTCCAAAACTTGGTAAGGGTGTTGTCGACATATGGGGCCAAATAATTCTTCAATTTGGCCAGTTTGGGTTGGATGGTTCGAGCCTTTTTGCCCCTAAAATCACCTTCGAATGAAGAGGGTTTCAAGGCCAAGGTAAGGTAGGTTTTGGTTTGCAAAGTTTGGGTTTCAATTTGGGCAGCACTTCATGGCATTAATCTCCAAATTCTCCTCTCTGAAATTGGGAGTTTGGAGCTCCTTTTATAGCCCAAGAGGGCACTTAGGGAAAAATGGCATCTTTTCCATGTGAGGCAGGTGATGCCATGTGTCCTAATCGTGTCATGGGGTGATTGGGAGAAGGTTGCCCCTTTGGGTGCTCCCAATAAACTACCCCACTATCCATTAGTAGGTCCCCAATCAATTTGGGGTGATTGGACGCGCTAATGGCAGTCTTTGATTGCCATTTAGCGCATCCTTTGACTTTTTCAAGGGTCTAGTTAGGGGCCATCCCACCCAGGGATGGTTGTGGATGGCCATCCCTGGGTGGGACGGTCACCAACTATGACCGTCCCTGGGTGGGATGGTCACCAGTAGGAGCCCCAAAACTGCCCCAGACTGCTAGGAACCCTCCAAAATGAGTTTTGGAGCCTTTTGGAAGCCTTTTTCTAGCCTAGAGGGGTGCCCAATAGGGCCATATGTTGTCGATAAGAGGGCATATGCAATGCACTGATAGTCTTATCTGATTTACATGATTTAGGTGTCTACAGATACCCCATTTTTGGGATGCACAATGTGAAACAAAGCGTTGAGAAAAAATAGATCACTAAATCATCAAATGATCAAGGTTTTTCATTAACCTAATCAACTTTGGATGCCTCCATTATGGAAAAGCATACATTCTTAGAATCCTTTCTATTGACATAGTCGAAGGATCGATTTTAGGTATACCTTTCAGTCATGTTGTAATGACAGTCTTATGGGGCTTAGGGCATACTAGGTCTTGGTGCCTTGTATTCTTGTAAACCTTTACATGGGTCAATTCCTAAGGTTTCAAGGAGGTCAAGCCTATTTAATTTACTTCTTATGCTGATTCTTTGCCCCAGCATGGGCTTGAAAATTTATCTTTAGCCAAGATTCTTTTGAATGCATGGAATTTACACTTCTGAGTGTTTTAATGTTGATTCAATTTTTGAATTCATTATGATGACTACCCCCTCAAGTGATGAGTCAATGAGGGCATGAAAAATGTTAAAGTGATGAGTCACTTGACACATATGACTTAATTGGGGTAACTCTTTATTTTGCCCATGGTACTAAATACCTATTTGGAGGTGATTTTTGACTATTTTGATGAATAGTTTTGGAAGCAAAAGGCCAAATATATCATTCCTGTGGAGTGGTCCAGCCATGGAGGCCTTCTTGGGGACTAAAATAGAGTCTTATGATGCATCCAAAATTATTATAGGTTCAGTCTAGATCCCTCTCATTTTCTTGCCCATTCTACCTTGTTTTTGGTGGGTTTTTGGCCCATTTTTTGATATTTTTGATGTTTTTAAGTGCAATTTTCTTGTGACCATCCTAGGGGGGATGAGGACAGCATTTATGACCATCCCAGGGTGGGATGGCCAGCCAAAAGTGTGCTCATCCCACCCAAGGGCGGTCGACTTCTTTTAGAGCTATAAAAGGCCAAAATGGGCCATATGAGCTCATTTATGCATTCTACTTGGAGGAGTTGGAGAGGAGAGGAGGAGGGAGTTATAAAGTGGAGTTCTATAAAAATATCAACCCACAACATGATCCAACCAATGGATGCGACAGGCGGTGGAGCCGGTGCGAAACGGGTATGAACTACATGCTTTCTCTGCCCTATTTTATTAAGTTTTTGCAATTTCTGCTCTAATTTCATGACTACAGCCACACCAATGATTAATAAACCCTAGGAGGACTAAAATTCATAAAATTGAACTTTTATTTATGTTTTATTTGCAAAAAATTAGGGTTAAAAACCAAAATTTTTTATGTTTTTTAGGGTTTTTAGGGCATTTTTAAGGGTCAAATTGACCCTATTTTACCCCTATTTGGGGACCGTCCCTATGAGGGATGGTCACTAGTGGCCATCCCTAGGTGGGATGGCTACCAAATTAGGGGCCATCCCTAGGTGGGACGGCCAAAAATTAGGCCAAAAAAGGCCCTTTTTTATGTGTTTTTTAGTGTTTTTATAGCAAAATTTTGCATTTTTAGGGCCTTTTTGACACCCTAATTTGCATGAGCAGATAGTTAGGAGTCAGTATAGGGTACCGAGTCTCTTTCAGGTCACTAGAGACCATTTTAATACTACATACTGGCATTGGCTTGATGCCATTAGTCTGAAGCAAGTTACGCGGTTAGATCCCATGGTGGGAGACCACGCCTATCTGACTGCTTTGATAGACCTATGGGACCCTCGTACTAATACTTTCCATTTAGATATGGGGGAGATGATAGTGACACTAGAGGATATATATTAGATACTACATATTTCCGATAGAGGGGCACCAGATAGTATCTTCTTCGATAGAGCGATGAGAGGTCATAGTGCGGAGGTACTTCAAGGCATGCTAGGAGGATGTATTGATTGATATTCTCAACGGAGGGATTCTAGTGGCTACATGGTACCAGGATGGTGTGCTTGGAATTAGGCACACTTTTTTGATGACCTTGATCAGCAACATGTTGCTACCCGACTCTTCAGGAGCTAGGTTCCCATGGAACCTAATAGAGTTGGTCTTTACTCTAGTGGATTGCATAGAGGATGAGCCCATAGTTATGGCTTGGGGTCCTACTTTATTGGCATAGCTATATGATGAGCTATATGAGATCTACTCTCATGGGTGGAAGGGCTTGGGCTACAGTTTCCTACTATAGTCTTGGGCTTGGTAGCATATTATAGTGGAGAGACCATGGGGACTACCATGGACCACTCGAGCAGAGCTACCAGATAGGGAGATTGGCTATGGGGAGCTATGGAAGAGGTCACATGAGTCAGGGTATAGCCGATGATATTCTAGGGAGGTAGAGCACTATGTAGAGGCTTTTGCATGGCTTAGGGTAGTGGATATCGAGTGGAGACCCTACAAGGATTGTCCTGACTAGGAGGAGGTTGAGACACATCTACGCCAAGTTTGGTGAGGTAGATGGTTGATAGGGTGACATGGGATAGAGTGAGAGTACTTCCCTTATGATCATGTGCTATGATAGTTTGGGCTATGCACCAGGGATTTCCCAAGGAGCCGATGGTCTACCATCATCATGGGGATGAGAGGACTCTAGCATGGCCTATGGTAGAGGACTTGGGAGATGAGTCAGATCCTGAGGTGGTAGTTTTTGATTTAGATGATGTGGGCACTACAGAGGAGTATGATGCATGGTGGGTCATGCGATAGTGGCGAGGGGAGGGACCACTAGGAGGGGATGCAGCTTCCAGGGTAGTGGATGCAGCTAGGGGTGCTCTAGATGAGGAGGGTTTTGGTGAGTCTCTAGATGATGAGGAGGTAGACATAGGTGAGTGAGTTATGCGTCAGCATGTGTCAGTGGATAGGGTGGAGCTGATAGATGTTTAGGATCCAGTAGGCTTTGATGAGGGAGACTTGGGAGATCAGGGTCTATAGGCAGAGTTAGCAGCATGAGATGCTAGGATCATAGAGTTATAGAGTGATCAGGATTTACTATAGGTATAGGTGTAGAGTGCATAGGAGGATATGGAGAGGTAGGCAGTAGTGATAGCTACACTTCAGGCATAGGTCGGTGGATAGGGCCCTAGCCATGGGGAGTCCAGTAGTGGTGATCTAGCCAGGATGCAGGAGGAGATAGCACATCTCTAGAGTTTGGTGGTGACCTATCAGACTAGGTGTCGAGAGGAGTGCACCTACATGGATATGATGGAGGATGAGATAATGCACTATAAGGGGTGCATACCAGATCGAGCATTAGCCATTGGATCATAGCATAGCCAGGGGAGCGGGATGGGATAGTCATCTACTCGGATGAGGGCTCCGAGATCTTCTCGAAGGATGGAGGTATCTGGGAGGTAGAAGATCGGGGGTAGTATATCTGGGAGCTCATGATGGACTCATACTAAGAGTAGGAGAGAGAGTCGAGGTACCGATCCTGCGTGACCATGGTCAGCAGACTCTGATGGTTCTTTTTGGTTTTTTGGGTTGCGAAGTCGGATGACTCACTTTTATTGTAGCCTACGAGAAGTTTATGGACTATGATGTAGCTTTCAGATTTTACATATATGGACATATATATGACTTAGCTTTGATCATTATGTCATTTTACTGCTTTATGATATGAATGCAATGTTTATATTTGCTATATGATGTTATGATGGATGTCTAACATGGATGCATGTATTTATCAGATGATGTGATTTGATGATATGTAGATGTGGATGCTTCATTTTATATGCTTTTGTAAATTAAAATATATGCATAAAATAGTCAGTGGTCATCTAAATATTATTGCTAATATTTAACCGGTATCTATCCTAGATCATGAATACCACTTAATAAACAAAAATTTTAAATGTGTATGATTGAAAGTAATGATTGATTGGATTTAATTTTATATGATGGATTTATGATGACTATTTTGATGCATTATATGCTAGCACCATAGACTATACAAAATGTATCTTTATTATTTTCATGTTATTATTGACACTTTATGTAATGGATTTTGTAATTTTGACAAACATGTGACAACATGATGGAAAATGAAATGGATAATGTAATATGATATGATATTATTTGATAGTTTTGAAGAGACTCAAACACTCTAGTTACCTAATCAAAAGTCATATAATAACTATACAAGATATTTTGACAAAGTATGCACCTACTAAGATAACCAAGATAATCAATATCCCTATGTGTGCATGTGAGTTCATTACCATGATAACACATAAGATTACCCTAGTGCAAATGGGATTCACTCAGCCCATCGACATTAGAGATCATTCTATGAGTCTCATTATCCTGAGTTTTTGTACTTAGTTGGATTAGACTACTAGGTAATCTAGGTTACAACAAGCTAGCTCATCCACATTCAAACATTGGTCTATACCTAAGCAAGTTGCTTAAGTGATAGACATATCATCATGTGGGAGGCTACCACCATTGACAAGTAGGCTATCCACCAAACCTGTAATGAGGATCACCTTATGGTTCTCTAATGCTGAGAATTCTAGGGATTCAAGTTCAAGACTCCCTTATTTTCTTTTAACTTTGACTTTCTCAAGGGAGTTGCTCATTTTGATTTGGTGAGCAAGGGATTTTTGTAGTGGTGAGAACCACTGTTTCTTTGTGCTTTTCCTAGTGATAATAATCATTATTTCTTTTGCATATTTTGAAGTGATAATAATCACTATTTCTTGTTGGAGTACTTTGAAGGGATAATAATCACTATTGATTTTTCTCTTTGGGATACTTGCCCCAGTGTAGGGCAAGGGATTTTTGGGTAAGGAGGAACTTGTCCTTTTGTCAATTCTCAGCATCTTTGAACCATTCGCATAGGGGGATGAGCAAGATAACCTTTTCACTTAAAGCAACCTAGACCACTTCATAGTTTTCATCTTTCCTTGTGCTAGAATTGGATTTATTAATGTGAAAATTGTGTTGGGATTTTGATGTATACCAAGCATTATCCAAGCAGGATTCTACCTTCTAAAGATCATGATAGCTTTCTAAAAATTTGAGAAGACAACTAGATATGGTTGAGTGACCGAAAACTTTAACTATGTTTTACTAACAATGGCTAAGTGACGGGAAACAAACATATAATGTAAATGGTATATGTAATATAAACAGGTGGTAATATGGACTCATATGATAACAATGAATTTTTACCAGATGCCTAATGTACAGACCTGGTGCTAGACATATATGATCAATTTGGAATGATGCATAATGCAATGATGAGTAATGCAATACAATGCAATATTTTTGTATTTTGATGATTTTAATGATTTTTTTGTTATTTTTGAGATATATATATATATATACAGGTTGACCAATGGGCTTAATGAATGCCATTGGGGATTTTGGGATGACCAAAGGGCTTATAGATACCTTTGGAGCATTTAAGGTTGACCTAGATGATCGTAGATAGTCTAGGAGATTTTTTATTTGACCTAGATAATCAAAGACCACTAGGAGCAATTTTGGGTGACCTAGGCAAACACTTAGAAAGTGTCTACGACTACCTAGGGGAATTTTATTATGACCAAAGGGCTTATAGATGCCTTTGGAGCATTTAAGGTTGACCTAGATGATCGTAGATAGTCTAGGAGCTTTTTTATTTGACCTAGATGGTCAAAGACTACTAGGAGCATTTTAGGGTGACCTAGACGGGCAATGACACTTAGAAAGTGTCTACGACTACCTAGGGGTATTTGATTGTGACAAAAGGGCTTATGGATACCTTTGGAGCATTTAAGGTTGACCTAGATGATCGTAGATAGTCTAGGAGATTTTTTATTTGACCTAGATGGTCAAAGACCGCTAGGAGCATTTAGGGTGACCTAGGTGGGCAACGACACTTAGAAAGTGTCTACGACTACCTAGGGATATTTGATTGTGACCAAAGGGCTTATGGATGCCTTTGGAGCATTTAAGGTTGACCTAGATGATCGTAGATAGTCTAGGAGCTTTTTTATTTGACCTAGATGATCAAAAACCACTAGGAGCATTTAGGGTGACCTAGGCGGGCAACGACACTTAGAAAGTGTCTACGACTACCTAGGGATATTTCATTGTGACCAAAGGGCTTATAGATGCCTTTGGAGCATTTAAGGTTGACCTAGATGATCGTAGATAGTCTAGGAGATTTTTATTTGACCTAGATGGTCAAAAACCGCTAGGAGCCTTTAGGGTGACCTAGGCGGGCAATGACACTTAGAAAGTGTCTACGACTACCTAGGGGTATTTGGATGGTGCTCTAAGCATGAAATGGTCACAAATGACTTATATTCATGGGTTCAAGCTCTTCACTTCCTTCGATGGATGCTAGGTGATAAGTTCCAGGTCCAATCTGATTTGTAATGATGAATGGACCTAACCAGTTTGTTGCAAATTTGTCTCACAAATTGGAGGGCAAATTTGAGTTTTGTTGGTTCTCTTTTAGAACTAAATCACCTACTTGAAAGTCTCTCTGATGTACTTTCAAGTTGTAAGCTCTCTTAAGATGCTCTTGATAAACATGTAGATGCTCGAGGGCATTCACATGTCATTCATCAAGTAACATTAACTGATCTAACCGAGCTTGCCTAGTTGTATCATCATCGATGAATTCTTGCATGGAAATGCGTAGTGATGGAATCTCTAACTCCAGAGGCATGATGGCTTTAGCACCATACACTAGTGAAAATGGAGTTGCCCTAGTGGGCATCCGAATGCTAGTGCGATAGGCCCAAAGGGCAAGAGGTAATTGATTATGCCAATCTTTATGATTTTCCTTGAATGGTTTTCTTCAAGATGGCTACTACTATTTTATTTGATGCCTCTGCTTGCCCATTGGCCTATGGATAATAGGGCATGGAAAAGCTATGCTTTATGTTATACTTTGTTGTTAATGCATGCACATCCTTATTTTTAAAGGGTGTTCCATTATCCGATATTATTTTGGATGGAATACCAAAATGACATATGATATTATGTAGCATGAACTCCGTAATGCGAGGTCCAGTCATTGTGGTAAGGGGAATTGCTTCCACCCATTTTGTGAAATACTCGGTTGTCGTTATGATAAATGTGTGATGGCCCGATGAGGTAGGTGAGATTTTCCCAATTAAATCAAACCCCCATTGTGCAAATGGCCAGACCGATTGAATCGGTTGTAAGGCCTATGAAGGTACATGTGTCAAATTTGCATGGTGTTGACACTTCATGCACTTCTTAACATAAGCGCAGCAATCTTGCTCTAAATTTGGCCAATAATAGCCCATGCAAAGAATGCGCTTAGCGATGGCCATGCCGCTAAAGTGGCCACCACATGTACCATCGTGTGCTTGGGTGATGGCCCAAGTTGACTCCTGTGAGTCTAAGCAATGAAGGAGGATACCTTCATAACTTCGATGATACATTATGTCTCCTAGTAAGACATATTTTGCCACATTTTGTTTGAATGCTCGCTTTGCGGCATGTGACAATCCAGGTGGAATATTACCTAGCTTAAGATAATATTTAATCTGGATGGCCCAATCTTGCTTTGAAGAAGCCTCAATATTATGAATCATGCTATCCTTTTGATGTTTGTCTCATGCGAATGTTGATTGAGAGTGAACTTGGAGATATAGCATTGTGCTAGTATCAAAAGGATTATGAGGGAACAAAGCCCCCTAGTTAGCATTATTCAAATATTGGTGTAGTTGAGAGAACCTTTCATGAGAAGGCTCAATATGAATCATGTGAACAACTGGTATAGCATTATGCTCTTCACGCTCAGTCATAGATTGCGCTAGCATTTTTACTTGGATAGTTGTGATATCATCTGAAGGGTCATGCGGGATTAGTGACCCTAAGGAAGCCATTGTATCCACAAAATGATTAGATGAGTGAGGGAGTGCCTCTATATCATACCATTCAAATTTGACCAGGAGTTTGTCCACTAGGGCTTTGTAGGCTTGCAATATGGGACATCGACACTGGAAAATCCCTTTAACCTGATTAACTATGAGCAAGGAATCATCAAAAATGTTTAACTTTGTTATTTTCATGGTGATTGTCATTTGAAGTCCTATGATGAGAGCTTCATACTCGGCATTGTTGTTGGTACAAGGAAAATCGAGTTTAAATGAAAGAGGTATGGGAGCCCCTTGTGGTGTGAAAAACATGATACCTGCACCACCACCTTGCTCGCATTTGGAACCATCGAAGAATAGAGTTATGTCCGCCTGTGACTCAGGCTCTGCAGAATCAGGTGATTCTGATAGATGAAATACTCCATCATCGAGAAGTTCTACATTTAGAGGTTGATCATCCTATAGAGGAGCCTCTGCTAGTTGATCGGCTATGACCTATCCTTTGATAGATTTTTGTCCAATGAACTCTAGGTCAAATTCTATCAACAACATTATCCATTTCATCGTGCGACTATTATGATATGTTCTACTCATCATGTAGCGCAATGGATTTTCTTTAGATACGACATACGTGGTATGATTGAGCATATAATGGCATAGCTTTTTGGTGGCAAAGACCACTGCTAAGCATAGCTTCTCAACATATGCATATCTAATTTCATAGCTGACCAGTGTGTGGCTAATGTAATAGGTAGCCTGTTCTTTGTGAAATTCATTCTTTTGGGACAACATGGTGCCCAAAGCTAACTCAGTAGCTGAGATGTATAAATAGAATGACACTCCTGGTCATGGTGGAGCCAATACAGGTGGTGAAGCCAAGTATTGTTTTATTTCATCAAAGGCATTTTTACATTCTTCATCCCAATGAAATGAGACCCCCTTGTGTAGCAACCTATTCATGGGTCGACACTTATCCGATAACTATGCTATGAAGCATTTTATGGATGCGACCTTTCCTTGCAAACTACGTAGTTGCTTAATGGTTGTGGGGGAGGCATTTCTAATATTACCTTGACCTTGTTTGGATCTACCTCTATGCCTCTCTTGGAGACTATGAATCCCAAAATTTTACCAGATGTGACACCAAAGACACACTTTTTGGGATTAAGCCTGACATTGTGCTCAATGAGGTGATCTAAGACCTTACATAGTACACTGATATGCTCATGACATTCTAAATATTTTACCAATAAATCATCCATGTAATCTTCCAAAATCTTATGCATATAGTCATGGAAGATGTACGTCATGGCTCATTGATAGGTGGCACCAACGTTCTTAAGGCCAAAAGGCATGACCTTATAACAGAATGTCCCCCAAGGCATTGTGAATGCCATTTTGATCTGGTCTTCTGGATTAATATGAATCTGATTATATCCAGAGAAACCATCCATAAGGGAGAGCATTTCATGTCCTATTGTGGCATCTACCAATGCATCAATGCTAGGTAAGGGAAATTCATCCTTAGGACTCACTTTGTTAAGATCTCTAAAGTCGGTGCAAATGTGAATCCTCCCATCAGGCTTCTTGATGGGAACCATGTTTGAAACCCATGGCGGATAATCTACTGAGATGATAAATTCTGCATCCAACAACTTTTGTAATTCATATTTCACCATCAAGGCGACTATTGGGTGCATTTTACGCAACTTTTGCTTGACTGGCTTGATCTTTGGGTCCAGTGTAAGATTATGCATGACTAGATTTGGGTCTAGTCCTGGCATATCTTTATATGACCAAGCAAAAGCTTTCATCCTTTCTTTTAGCACTCTTGTGAAATCATCTCTCTCAACTAGGGATAGACCTTCCCCTAGTTTGATAATGCGAGGATTATCGAGATCTGTACCGATATCCTTGTCAATTGTTGGCTCAATTGACATATGAGACCCATCTTCCAACTGATGTGGAGTGGGAATCAAATGAATGTCATCAACGAGGTTTGCTTCATCCATAGGAAATTCAGGATCAACCTCAGCTTGATAAACATCTTGAGTAGTGCTTGGAGAAAATTGAAATGGCTATAACATTTCCTCACAAGGCCAGTACTCTGAGGGTGATGGGGGTGAATCTCCTCGATCAAATTCAATTGCCTCAATATCGAGATGCAAAGACTTTAATGGGTTATTCGGATCTATCAGTGGTGTATTTAAATCTATGGAAATCATGTTGATGGATACATGATCTCCTGCTCTAGGGTGAGTGGGTCTAGAGACCTGATGTTGCCTCATAACTCATGGGTGTGGCTCTAGTGGAAATGGAATGAATGGTGGTGGCCTATGCGGAAGAGGGTGAGCCTGCTCTTCATGTGGAAGCAGCTAGCGTCAGATGGGTCCTTGGATGGGGAATAACATATGAAGATAATATTCATCCTCATCATCCAAAGGGAACACATGCTCATATTCATCATCTGAGCTAGGGTAGTTAATGGGTGTGATGCCATAGTCATCATCATCATCACTCATCCATTCATGAGGAGGACCTTGGTCTTGTTCCTCACTATCAGATTGCAAGGTGTGTGAGCTCTCCCCCACTTCATGGGGTTGGGTGACATCACTAGAAAGACCTTGATCTATCATTTCTATGGGGAAATGATCTCCCAAGGAATGGACATGATTCAGATTAGCATATGGGTCATGGGTGAGCTTATCCTGATAACCTAGGCATAGGTGTTCGAGACTCTCGATGAGGACATCCAATGGTACCGGTTTATTTTGTCCCAACCCGGATCTATCATACGAAAGTTGATATTGGGGTTGACAAGGAACATGAGTACCCTGCTCATATAGGCCAAGACCAAACCCATGCCAATTACAGTGATCTAAGTACCGCAATGCATAGTCTAGATTTGACAAATAATTTACATCCTCAGAAAAGGGTTCATCATCATCTTCTTTCTGAGGAATGGGTAGAGCTCCATACTCTAAACCTCCATATATGAAATTCATTTGATTAGGAGGTATACCAAGAGGTACAATGCTACCTATGGGAAGATGAGGTCTCCCCATGTCTTGCACTATCTCCAATGATGGAACTATCATGATATTTCTCACCAAGTATTCCCCTATCCCTGTACTAGACATCTAGACTATGACCTGGGATGGCGAAGATGGATGAGATGGAATGGAGGTTTGAGGTGATTCAGTGTTCACCTCTAGAGGTAATTCCTCATTAATGACACAAGGAACCTCCTCCATGGATATGGTGGAAACTAATGGTGGGATCTCATCAATAGGCCTCTTCGACATGTTCCTCGATGGAGGGTTTGATGATGTCGAAGCCTTCTCTAAAGGTGGTGATGATGAGGATGGAGTAGATGATGATGAAGGTGGTGGAATGGGTAGACTATGAATAGGTGTATTCAATTAAAAGTCTATGTGAGTCGAAGGTAATGTCGACTCTGGCATCTACTGCAACATGTTGCAGTATTTGAAGGGCTCTAGATCGGTAGATACTACATGTACTTGCCCTTCATGAGTGTATTTAAGACATTGATGTGCAATGGAGGGGACACACTTCATATCCTGTATCCAAGGTCTTCCTAGAAAAATGTTATAGGCCATCTCACCCTCTAGCACATGGCACAATGTCGATATAATCTTTTGCCCCACCTGAATGGGTAAAACTATGGTACCGACAGTAGAGCATATTGTGTCATTGAAAGTGTGAAGAGTGTAAGTTGATGCCACAACATGAGATGCTAGCAATTTAAGGTGCTTTAGTGCTTTAGTTGTTATGATATTACTTGAGGAACCAGTGTCTATAAGCACTCTCTTGTATGGTATCTCATTTATACATGCAATGATGTGTAAAGGAGGATCTACCACATCGCTAGCTATTTCCTTAAGCTCATGCTCATGAAATTGTATGACTGGTTCCTTGCACTATTGCACATGACCCACAAAATCTATGAAGGAGTTGGACTCCTATGGTTGCAACTCTATTGATTTTAAAATGTCCATCAAGGCATCCCGATGTGGAGGTGATTGTTGGATCAACTCATAGATGGACAATCATGTTGATGTGGTCCTCAAGCTTTGTGCAAGCTTGCTCTTAATTGTCACTATTGGCCTAGAAGGAAGGCCCTGTACTATAGGTGGTGTAGTTTATGACGTAGTTGGAACATCATTCGAAGCTACAGGCTATGCAACTTGACTTGGATATCTCTTGTTCCTGGTCACAATACTCACCATCCCAACATACCCTTGCATAGGGTGTTGTTGCTTTACCTCATTCATCGATTTAGCAGGCACTACCTATACCTCATGAGTTGGTAAAGGGTCTTTGTAAATACCCATTTGTTGATTGGTAGGAGCTAATGGAGCATCCACTTGAAGCTCATTCCTCTCAATCATGTCTTGTACTACATGTTTAAAACCATAGCATGATTGTAAATCATGGCCACCTTGTCGATGAAATTTACAATATTGATCCTCTCGATATCCCATAGGCTTGGGTTTGCCTATTTCTAGATCATTGGGTTTAATATCTAGTAAATTAACCATCTTTGTAGCCCACAATCGATCAAAAAGAGAATCCATGGATTCAACGATGGGAGTAAATTGTCGTTGAGGGTGACATTGTTTTTGTCCCTGATTCATTGTACCATTATTGTTATAACTCGTAGGAGGAGGTTGGGCCTGATAGTTCACCTTTTTGGGAGGCGTAACTTGAGGAGGCCCAGGGACATTTATGGCCACTTGATTGACCATAGCTGGCTTTGTAGGTGTTGAGCTATTCTTAGGATTCTTTGTCCACTCCTTATGAGGTTTTGTTATTTCTCCCTCTTGGATTTTGATTTCCTCTATGTTTCTAGCCTGTGCTAGAGCTTCTTCCAAGGTAGGGTATTGTTGTAATTGCAATGTCAAAGAGATGGGTCTCAAGAAACTCTTTGAAAACAAATGAGTTAATTCAGTCACTGGAAATAGATAGGGTAGCTTAGCCAAAAGCGTTCACCACCTATTTCCATAGTCAGTGATCGACTCATCCTCAGTTTGTTTCATCCCTGTGAGGTCGGTTAATGTCACCTTCCTTTTGGTGTTAAAGGTGAAACATTCCAAAAATGCATCAGCAAATTGTTCAAAAGTGTAGATGCTATGTTTTGGAAGTTGGTTGAACCACTCAATGGCAGGACCAGAGAGGGTACTCAAGAAAGTTCTTAGGAGCAATGCATCATTGTCCTGTATGTTGAAGCACAGATTTAGAAATCTAGTGACGTGCTCTTGAGCATCTTCTTCACCCTTGAATCTATCAAATTTGGGCATTTTGAAATGCTCAGGATAGATCGGGGAAGGAATGGATGGGTGTAATGGTTGGTTCTTTAGCTGATGCAAAGTAGGCTTTTGAAGCCCATTGCCAGTTGTCTTACCTTCTATAGTTTCTAAGCATGCAAGCAAAGCTTGATACGCATCTGAGGATTTGATCTCCTCTTCCTTATTTTGAACTCGTAGAGGTGGACGAGGAATATTAAGCCTAGGTTGGGGTGGTTGATTGACATCAGCCATGCCTCCATAAGGTGCTTCTACATAATCCTCATCTTATTCCAAATCATCGTAAGCCCCATAAGGTGTTTCAGGTATGGGCCTACAAGGAGGAACTAATGCCTATTGAAGGTGATCTATGTTTGGCCTATCATATGCATTCTATTTAGGCCTACGAGGTCTAGGAGGCAACATAGGATTAGGTCTAGGAGACCTATCTTGTTGGAAATTTGGTTGCCTTGGGTGAGCCTCTTGTCTACGCGTACTTGGAGTTACAGCTCCATGATGCAAAGTTTCTTGAATTTGTCATTCAAGATTTTCTTTCTCTATTTGCTGCCATTGCTCTAAGAGATCTAAGTGATGTTTATCCGACCTAAGTCGATTAAACTCAGCTTAGCGGTCAGCATATCTCTAGACCAAATTATTAATTTGATCAGTTGTATGAGGTCTAAGTGCCTTAGCACTATTGCCTTGTTGTCTATCATGTTCAGGAGGATCTGTGAGATCAATTACATGCTTCCCTCGATCGAGGGTAGTCACATTGACTTGAGGTTCTCTCCTAAACAAGTCTTTCTGAGAGACTACTAGTGCAGAGGCACAACGTGCTTGCATTGACACATTTTCATGAGGATAATCTAGATGTTCCTCAGGTCTTCCCTCATAAAAAAGGAAAGGTAAGGTGGAATAAGGTCACCTAATTTGATGAGTATCATACTCATCATGATTTTGATACCTTGGAGTAGGGTGACTTGAAATCTTGAGATGATCATTCAACCCTACTCGAGGTGTGAGCTCTTGCTCCTATGTATGAATAGGAGTAGAAGATCGAGCAGGCACATGAATGTGTGGTATTGCTCTATGTGGAGGTACCTCATTGCATGGTGACTCTTCTCTAAAGAAGGTATTTGTAGCATGTGAATTAGGGAGATATTTTCCCAAACTAGGACTATGACCTATAGGGGTACCCTACGAAGGAGTCCCTTGTAAGCTAAGCCTTCTAGTTGACACTCTAGGACTAACCATCCACTCATCTATCGGTCTACGACTAGGGAGAGCAGCTGATTTCCAGGGAGGAATGATCCTATCCCTAGGCTCAACACGAGGATGTCCTATATCCTCTTCTCTATTGCCCATAGCTTCTGCCCCTGAATGGGCTTGGCTATGGGTACGTACCATAGCTATGTACTCTAACTACTATGTGTTTATCTTCTTTACAATTTCTATGAATTTGAAACAAACAAACAATAGAGACACACAAGCATAGAAGTGATTATCTCATTTTAAATTTTTTAGATGTGAATCCTAAACTGTTTGTTGTGTTTCAATGATGTGTTGCTTTGTAAAGAAAATCCTTTTCTCATGTTTGATATTTCATTGAATGATATTCTCAAATTTTAAAGGATTTCACCTATATACTCACAACAATCAAAGTATGGGGATGAAATCCATATTCCAATCAGGGAGCATAGGTCCTACTGATCCTCACCCAACACCCTATGCATAGTGATACACCCCTCCGAAGAGGAATGCATGCTATTTTGCATGGTTAGGATAGATCTTGGAGTCGGTATTGGCCAAGTTAGTACCTTCTGAGTCAATCGAGTGGTATTACACCACTATTGGACTCGATCAGTGGGTTGGATATGAAGCCCAACTCACCATGATGTTAAAATGATCATGGTGTGTGGTGGTTCCTTTTAAATATTTGAAAGAAAGCAATATAGCACTCAATGATTATTCACTAAATGCATGAAGGTGCATTTTTCTTTCAGAAGCATTAGTAGCATAAAAGGAAATCCAGAAAATGCAAAGCCTATATGACCTTAACCTTCTTGGGTAAGGTTCCAACAGAGAAACCAGACAAAAGTAGAACTTCTACTATATTTTTCTCTATTTTTCTGAACTAATTAATGCACGATTTTGGAAAGAGATAATCTAACCTTTCTATGCATAGAAGAAGCAAGAAAACATGAAATTTGCAATTTTAAATAGTAAATTTGCAAATTGATAGTGCAGAAGGGTATAAAATGGAACCTAAAATTGTTGTTTCTACAAATTTTTGTAGAAACCCTCTAGTTTTGTGGCCATCCCAGGTAGGGATGGTCATATATTGGGGGCCATCCCACCCAGTGCCATGTAGCTGGTCATCTCACCCAGTGCCACCTAGCAGCAAAGGGGTCATTTCTGCTCAGAACGGTCACTACCTACAACAAGTAAAACCAGAAATTGAGGTCCAAATTAGCACAATCCAAGGGGAGATTGAAATAAACTTAGATACCATGATCACCACTAAAGAAGTGAAATTCATGATATCGCCTTAAGGGCACTTACTTGCAATGTATATCAATTATAAAGCATTCAAAAGGAAAGATGATATAAGCTTATAATCTAATGAAATGAAACAAAATAGACAATAAAGATAATAAAATTATCTATATATTAATTCATAAATAGCTTCAAAACTATATTACAAGACATCCCCTTGAGGGCTTTACAAATTTGATACATTTCATTACAATTTTCCAAGGGATCTAGTCCCTTGGAAGGAGGCCTTTAAGGCGATAAATAATAGTGTTGTGAATTCCTACTTCCCACACTCGAGAGCTATTATTGGGCTGATAATATTATGCCTCCTTAGCTCCTCCTCTTACCTAGAATTCCTATTCCTAAAGACAAGGGATTGAAAGTGGGTTAGTAGCACCTACGTTATAGAAGAAACCCATCAAACCATGAAAGGAGAGCATATTCTACAATAATAAAAGGTGATCTACATGCATAAAAACTGATCTACATTAAGCATAAACATATTTTAATATAATATAAATGCAAATAAGTAGATTTGGAAGCAATATCTAAGGTGAAACTATGCAAAAATTATGGTCATCCCGATGTGAGCTAGATAAACCTGCAACATTGGGGACTCCAAATCCTGCATCAAAACTCCTCCAAATTACCTCAAATTTGGACCAGAGGTTCCTCTAGACATTCCCAAGGGGTCTATGGAGGAATTTCTCTAAAATTACAATCTATTTTGTGGTCATCCCTAGGTGTGCCATGTAGACTAACCATCCCCAGGTGGGGCGGTCACAAAACTACCTTAGTTTTGTCACCTATGGCTATGGAAATTGGTCCAAAACTTGGGTAAGGGTGTTGTCGATAGATGGGGCCAAATAATACTTCAATTTGGCCAATTTGGTTTTGATGGTTCGAGCCTATTGCCCCTAAAATCACCTTCGGATGAAGAGGGTTTCAAGGCCAAGGAAAGGTGGGTTTTGGTTTGCAAAGGTTGGGTTTCAATTTGGGTAGCACTTCATTGCATTAATTCTCCAAATTCTCCTCTCTAAAATTGGGAGTTTGGAGCTCCTTTTATAGCCCAAGAGGGCATTTAGGGTAAAATGGCATCTTTGCCATGCGAGGCAGGTGATGCCATGTGTCCTAATCGCGTCATGGGGTGATTGGGAGAAGGTTGCCCCTTTGGGTGCTCCCAATCTACTACCTCACTATCCATTAGTAGGTCCCCAATCAATTTGGGGTGATTGGACATGCTAATGGTAGTCTTTGATTGCCATTTAGCGTGTCCTTTGACTTTTTCAAGGGTCTAGTTAGGGGTCGTCCCACCCAGGGATGGTTGTTGATGGTCATCCCTGGGTGGGATGGTCACCAACTGTGACCATCCTTGGGTGGGACGGTCACCAGTAGGAGCCCCAAAACTACCCTAGACTGCTAGGAACCCTCCAAACTAAGTTTTGGAGGCTTTTGGAAGCCTTTTTCTAGCCTAGAGGGGTGCCCAATAGGGCCATATGTTGTCGATAAGAGGGCATATGCAATGTGCTGATAGTCTTATCCGATTTACATGATTTAGGTGTCTACAAATTGACATCAAGGAAATATTGAACTATGACTATGAATCTATGACATTTTGAAAGGCACACACCCTCTAATCATAGCTCAAACCCCGATATTGGATGGATCAAAGATTACTTCAATCCAACCTCTAGAGTAGGTTGGTATACCTTGTCAACTAATTATGTGTTGACTCAATTAAGCTCAGTTTGAAATGTACAGTTAGCAATAGAAATAGGGTAAAGGTTAGAAACAATTGAATGAATAATGGTCAGATAAAGCTAACAATATTGACAACTATAAAGAACCTTTTGATATATCACATTTCCAGTATGCCACACTTGTAACTAACAACATTCAAAACAAATGATCTTCATCATAAAAGAACCAAAAAATACTCAGAGAACTATTTCAAACATCCAAAATATCAATAATCCAAATAGTAAAATTAGATCAATATTAAAACTAATAGAAAAATAAGTTCTCGATAGCATTTGTTTAAACATGAAGCATTCCAATTTACCCTAATTTAGCAATCCAATATCATTAGTAATGACAAACCATAGTAGCAGTAGCAGAAATGAATTCACATATTAAAGTCACAAGAAAAATGAAGATAAAATCTTGAGGCAAACGTCCAAGTAATTCTCCTATTGATTTCTCAAAAAAATTACAAGAATAGGATAGGAAAAATCTTCAAAGCCAACCCTTCAAATCGAGGTTTTGGCCTCTTTATATAGATTTTACAATGAAAGTAGTAAGAGTAGGAACATTACAAGGAATTTCATGCTAGATCAGTAGGATGCTGAGGTGACGATCTCTTATTTGCTCATAAAAAATAAAAGAGTTGTGTTGCATGAAACTCTGCAACTCTGATCTTTGTAAGTTGCTCATATTTTCATGGAGTTCGATGACTTCACTATTTGTAGGTTGATTTGGTTTGTATCTTATTCTTGATTCAACCTCTTCATCGCAGATCTATAACTAAAAACTTGGGCAGATCTTGATCTCTACGATTCTTGATATCCCCTGGTTATTTCCGCTCATGAGCAGAAACAAGTAGATCGAGGGTCACTCCTTTATCAACATAGAATCTTGTCCCTCACTCCCATCTTCTTATTTTAGCCTTTGATGTGTTCTTGAATGGCTCAGATAAAATATGAACTGGCATCCTTGAAATCTGCATTATTCTATGCTTTTGTAGCTTTGAAATTTACCTCTTAAATCCAACAATCAATGCTTTGGTTTGGGGCTCAGTGCAAAAGTCTACTTTGCAATATTCCATTGTAGGTTCCCTTCTTCTCAACATCCACTCCTCAAAATTCTGCTAGGTCAAGTTTGACCATGTTGACCATGGAATTTTACCTAGCACTAAGAATAAGCAAAAAGAAATCATAGGATCTTGCTTGGAGGGGGACCAAAATTTCCATTGAGTCATATTCTTTCAAAATCTATTCCTACAAATTTCGCTGCATCGGGTTTGATGATTTTGATCATGAAATTTTACCTTGAGTGGGATTTAACACTGCAACTCTTCTGTATAGAAATTAACTATAGGTTGGAGTTCCTCTACTCAAAATCCACTCCTCTAAATTCCATTGGGCACTTTTTGACCAGTTTGACCATATATTTTTGCATTTCAACAAAATTTAACACTACAACTCTTCTGTATAGAAATTAACATTGGATTGGAGTTCCCCTTCTCAAAATCTACTCCTCCAAATTCCATTAGACATTGTTTGACCACTTTGACCATAAATTTTTGCGTTTCAATAGAATTTAACACTACAACGCTTCTACATAGAATTTAACACTGGGTTAGAGTTTCCCTTCTCAAAATTTGCTCCTCTAAATTTTTTTGGACACTATTTGACCAGTTTGACCATGGAATTTTATCTTGTCTCTACTTTTGGTGGAATTTAACATTGTAAACTCTCCTACTTATCAAAATTCACTCCAAATTTTTCTAGGCATTGTTTGACTAGTTTGACCATGGATTTTTGCACTGAACTCGTCTTCCAACGGATTTTAATATTGTCTTTGAGATTCTTTCAACATTTAGCCAAATTTCACAAAACTTGCTAAGTATGTGACCCTTTTGGGCCTACATTTTGGTGCCTCTTGGGGAGCTTTTCTAGTAAGGCTTACGAACTCACATCCTTATACTTTGGGTACTAGAGTCAAAAAAATAATGAATGGGGCTACTTCTTCTTTCATCAAATCAACCTTATATCCATGATTTAGTATTTGGTCTCTTTCATGAAGGATGGTAAAATCCGCTTTAGCTGGTTGCAGAGGATGCTTCAAGGAACAACTTCCTTGTGAATATTACTCTTTTAAGCCATTGGAGAGGTACTCAAAGAGTAAAGGTTCATATGGAGGCCATCCTAGAAGTAGTTATTGATCTTCCCTAGAGTTGCATGAAGGCGTGTTCCTTTATAGACATGGTCAAAAATATGTTCTTCCTCAAAATTTCATTTCACAACTTTTACATGCCTTGGCAGGCTCATGCTTCTTTTGTTGCCTTCTAACATTGTCAGACTCAAAAATTCTTACAAAAAAACCACTATGGCTATTTTTCTAGCTATATCGTTCAAAATTTAGATATTTTACAATAAAATTTTGGTACTCTTATGACTTTTACTATTGGTCTTGATTTTCACCTTCTTGGATATTTGTAGTGTCTTCCACTTCTTCCTCTTCTTTCTCACCTCTTACATCGTCTTCCTCTATATTACTCACTTCTTGTTGCACCTCCTCTTCATTTTCCTCACCTTATTACTCTTCCTCTTGAGTCTCTTCATATGTTTCCTCCTTATCATCTTCTTGTTCTTCATCTTCTTCAGCTTCCTTTTGTTCTAAATATTCCTTCAAAAGCTGGGTGACATGGTCCAAAGTGTTCATGGCTTTGTTATAAGATGCTTGAGAAGGATTCCTTATCTCCAGCAATTATTAATGAATGTAACGCAATTTAGATATTTTTTCATATGATACTATAGCTCTCCAATCTGCTAAATCTCCCATCAGATCTCTCAGTCTGGTTAGCTCTTTTATTAACTGGGTTACTTTGTCTTGGTCAATTAGCTCTTGCCATGCATCTACCTCTGACTCATCTTGCATCATCACATTTATTCTATTATGTAGATCTTCTTCTAACAACATAATATGGTTGTCATCCTAGAATTATTTGAAACCATACTACATCATCTCCTCGTTGATATCCACGATCTTCTGGAGCTTGTTATCAATATTGTTGATCAAAAACCATCCTTTTTGGAGTAATCTACTCTTCTCCAGGATAATAATTTCCATAGTGTTTACATTATATTGGAGGGGATATTGTTCTCTATTGTTTATGTGCTTCTCTATCTGTGGGTGATTTGACTTTACAAATTTAACCACTTTAAATCCATGTAGCTCCTTAAACATTTCTATAAATAAATAATTTTGGTCATATCCCCATCTCTGAGGGAGTTGAAAAAACCCTAACCTTTCAAGGGTTGAATTGATTTGCTTATATTATCCCCTCCTCCATATAGTGATATCACATTCCTTAAAAGTGTAAGTAATTATGGCCTTTATTTTATTTTTGGAGCCAAATTTATAGTTTATATAGTCCACATTCCTATAATATTCTAGTGCAAATAAGTTGTGGGTGACATAGTGGGGTAATAAGAATGGCTTCTATGTGAAACCATACAGCCTGATAATTATTCCCTCAGTCAAGACATACCAATCTCACTCTTCAACCTCTTTGACCATTAACTTATCTATTTTAGGAGATAGTCCAGGGAAACTATCATACATGATTTGCAAGGCTGGTCCTAGAAATTCCATGTTGAAAGTATAGTATGATTATGCCCTACTCAACACTTTATTCCAATAATAAAATGGTAAGGTATTCCCTTTTGCATATTTGTCCACCACTGATGCCCAAGGATTATTTTTTCTAGTAGCACTAAGCAACATCCAAATTAAATTGGAACAATGTCTAAATAATGGGTTCTTCTCTTCCCTCTCAATGGCCACCAGTTGCTCATGCATTCTCTTGGCAAGGACTGCATGCCAGTTGAAGTAAATTGGGACATTATCACCATTCCCTATTAGTGTTATATACATTTTAGTGTTCAAAATGTAATACGTAGTGGCTAACTGTCAGTCCCTCACATGCATGTCAAAATCTAAGCTAGCTAATACAGCTAACATGGAGAACAACTCAGGGTGTGCAAATTCCTCAGTGGGAATTGGAATTGTTGGTAGGGTTTCCCTTGATTTTATGGTTTTGAATTGCTTATACACCGAGGCCCTAAAGTGGATACCATTTTGGCTGGGGTTACTATTGACAATTCTGTCACATTACACAAGGGGTAGAAAAAAATCAAAAAAAATTCCTTTTGTAAAGTGTTTCTTTTGTTGCTTCAAAAGCATTTGTAAGTGTTGCAGCAATTTTGGCTTTCAATGCCATCCCCTTGTACACAGAATGAAGAAGGAAAAGCTTCGCTGCCAAACAGGCCAAAGAAAATAGCTCCGCCAAAAGAAAGAAAGGTTGTCGCGATATCGTGACATGAAAACGGTCACGATATTGCGACATGTCGCATTTTCGCGACCGCAACAAAGAAGAAGGAGCAAGAATGAAAAATTGTCGCGATATCGTGACATGTCACAAAATCACGGTCGGAAGCAAGAAGAAGCACTAAAAGACAAAATTTGTCACGATATTGCGCATGTTGCATTTTTGTGACCAATCAGCGACAAGGGCGCAAGAACAAGAAAGTTGTCACGATATCGCACATGTCGCGTTTTCGCGACTAACAGTGAAGAGAAGCGCCAGGGCGAGAATGTTGTCGCGATATCGTGCATGTCATGTTTTTGTGATCGACAGTGAGGAGAAGCGCCAGGGCGAGAAATTTGTCGCGATATCGTGCATGTCACATTTTCATGACCAATCAGCGGCAAGGGTGCAAGAACAAGAAAGTTGTCGCGATATCGCGCATGTCACGTTTTTGTGACCGACAATGAGGAGAAGTGCCAGGGTGAGAAAGTTGTCGTGATATCGTGCATGTCGCGTTTTCATGGTCGACAGCGAAGAGAAGCGCCATGGTGAGAAAGTTGTCATGATATCACACATGTCGTGTTTTCACGACCGACAGTGAGGAGAAGCGCCAGGGCGAGAAAGTTGTCGCGATATCGTGCATGTCGCATTTTTGCGATGGGCACGCACTCCAAGTCGGGTATTTTCTCAAGACCATTAAAGTGCCTCGTAAATGCATTTTTTCTTGCTCGATAAACACGCTGCTTTTTTCTAGCAATTGGAAG
The DNA here is from genome assembly GCA_028583015.1 of Wollemia nobilis. NCBI lineage: Eukaryota > Viridiplantae > Streptophyta > Pinopsida > Araucariales > Araucariaceae > Wollemia > Wollemia nobilis. The sequence goes on from JAQPPZ010003212.1 coordinate 5,948,083, forward strand.
TGAAGTATCAGTCAAACATGGCGGCCACTCGAGCATTGCACCCAAAAATCAAGGACGCTCAAACATTTCATCAATGCACCTTTTCGTGGTTGACTCGATCACAGTTACCAGTTATGGTAATGGATTTGAAAGCTTAGTCTCGAGGGCCACGAGGAGCTGACTTCTAAGGTTTCAAGAACATACTTTGCCATTCTGTGTAATAATGACTTAGAGGGTCGGGTCCTCTATAAAAACCTAGATTTTATAATGTAAAAGGGGGGAACTTTCTGCTAGAAAGCTGCTGTAACTTGATGTCCTGCATCTAATACTAAAGATTTTTGTACTCCATTTCTCTCTTTTATGCTACCTTCTGTGCTTAATTCTTTTGTATGTCTGCACTCGTATACTAAGACTCTGAATCCTGAATCTGGTGTGCGATTGGGGACTGTACCCTAAAATTCACCCTGAAGGATACATAGGAGAGAAAAAATGTCCCTGTTGCTTTCTTTTATGGTGCCTGGTGGATCGAGGTTTCTGTTATTCCCTCATCTTAATCGCTGTTACTCTGAACCCTAAATTCCAACGAGAGAGAGAGGAGAACCCTACGAACCCGTCTAGAGGATACATAGGAAGGTCGACACTGCGTTTCCTTCATCTATTCTTGGTGTTCTTTGCTGCTATTCAAGTTATTAGTGAGTGATCGTGCTTCTTGTTCTTCACCCTTGAATCATCAACCTCTCTCCCTTAACCCCTTTTATTTCTTTTTCTAACCCTACTCCTTTTTTGTTTCTTTCTCTAACCCTACTCCTTTTATCTCTTTCCTGCACCCTTGTCTCAAAAAACTCAAGTAGGTTAGTATAGGAGCTGGCCTTTCTCTAGATATTGGCATGAGGGGCATCTCTTCCCCTCGGCCTTTCAATGTTGGTCGTAGGTCCAGGGTGCACAAATCATCGAAAGTCCTTTCCTATGTGGATTTTATGACCAACAGTTTTGGCACGCCCGGTGGGACCCAACTGTATCTGTCCTGGATAAATCCATAACCAATCAGGGTCCCAAATTTTTAACTCAATCCCATTTCATCGGGGCCACTAGTTCTAATCAGTTCCTGGTGTGGCTCGGTCAGTCTCACCTGACTAGTGGTAGTGAAATCTGATGCTCTCATTACCAGAAGACTTATAGCATCTAGCGACTCTGTTCAACTTAAAAATCTCTAAGTCATAAAGACCAATTCCTAAATCTGTGCCTTCACAACAAAAGTCCCCATGTTTTAAGGAAGCTTGAGTTGGTGAATCTCTGGCTTGCCTCCATCTGATAAAATAACCTGGTGACTCTGATTGAGCTGAAGATCTAGATTTCTTGATCGTAGGAACCTTTTAAAGCTAAAAGAAGACATCCCAGAGGAATCAAGGTTCGATGAGCAGCCTTGACCTCATAAGCAGAGAAAAGTATGTTCACCTGGTGACTCCGAATTAGTTGCGAGGACCGTGATCTCTGCAGGCCACTGCTGTAATGGAGAGGGTATGTTATCCTAGCTGGGATGTTTATAACCCTTTGAATCTTCAAAGTTACCATGAAATTCCTAGAGGCGTCTTAAAAAATGTTCCAAAATATGATGGCGCTAAGGGAATGGCCCTAGAGCACCTTGAACATCTTGTTGATTTAGGGTCCATCTATGACATACTCCATGAAGATGTCATGATCAGGCTCCTGGTCCTGTATCTGGAAGGAAGGGCACTGCAGTGGTACAGACTACTCAGGTGTAAAAGCATCTTCTTATGGTATTACTTAGCGGGAGCACTACTCAAAGATTTTGATGGCTCCCAAGACCCCTTCCAACTATCAAGCATACCTCATCAGGAGGTAGACCAAAGAGAGGAGCAGATCCAAGTGGTAGTGCCTGAGAGCAAAGAGGGCACATTTTTGCACCCTTTTTGTGTCCTAGTGGATAGCACACAGACATTCATCCAGAGCCCATTAGGCATGCCTCATCAAGAAGCTGAACCCGAGGAGGCCCTAGAAGATCACTCTTTGTCGGAGGAACCCTATTACCCCATCAGAAGGATGGAAGAACCTATACCTAGCCCACAGCTAGAAGATTCTTCAGTATGCTGGTATTGGTTCCAGCCCCTACCACAACTAGTACCCCAAGAGGCCCCTCATGCGGCGAACTTCTTTGCCACATCTTTCATCAACAACGTGGGTACTGGCAGGAGTGACAACTCACTACACTGCTTCCTGTTTGTAGCATGGACAGCTTCGGGAAGAAGCCAACCGGACTTCAAATATCAACTGAAGTTCAACCTGATCTGGTTCGGGCACTACAGATTCATCAAATAGACACCCGAGGCTGATTTTGTGATGGTGGTATGTCTGTCATGCCACAAATTTTGTATAAATTGTAAATAGCTCGGCTAGTAAATAAGAGCCAAAAGCACTAAGGTTGCTTAGGCATAAACAAAAAAATATATATGTTGTCAGTGGATGATCAGAGAAGAAGATAATGGGAATGACTCTATTGCCCAATGGATAAAGGCCTGGGATCTCTGCATTCAGACTAGCAAAATGCCCCGCGAGCCACCAAGAATGTTGACAATTCTGTCACATTACACAAGGGGTAGAAAAAAATCAAAAAATTTCCTTTTGTAAAGTGTTTCTTTTGTTGCTTCAAAAGCATTTGTAAGTGTTGCAGCAATTTTGGCTTTCAATGCCATCCCCTTGTACACAGAATGAAGAAGGAAAAGCTTCGCTACCAAACAGGCCAAAGAAAATAGCTCCGCCAAAAGAAAGAAAGGTTGTCACGATATCACGACATGAAAATGGTCATGATATCACGACATGTCGTGTTTTCGTGACCGCAGCAAAGAAGGAGCAAGAATGAAAAACTGTCACAATATCGTGACATGTCGCAAAATCACGATCGAAAGCAAGAAGAAGCGCCAAAAGACAAAATTTGTCACGATATTACGCATGTCACATTTTCATGACCAATCAGCAGCAAGGGCGCAAGAACAAGAAAGTTGTCACAATATCGCGCATGTCGCATTTTTGTGACCAACAGTGAAGAGAAGCGCTAGGGCGAGAAAGTTGTTGCGATATCGTGCATGTCACGTTTTTGTGATCGACAGTGAGGAGAAGCGCCAGGGTGAGAAAGTTTTCATGATATCTGCATGTCGCATTTTCATGACCAATCAGTGGCAAGGGCGCAAGAACAAGAAAGTTGTCGCGATATCGCGCATGTCGCATTTTCATGACCGACAATGAGGACAAGCGCCAAGGTGAGAAAGTTGTCAAGATATCGTGCATGTCATGTTTTCACAGCCAACAGCGAAGAGAAGCGCCAAGGCAAGAAAATTGTCGTGATATCGTGCATGTCGCATTTTCATGATCGATAGTGAGGAGAAGCGCCAGGGCAAGAAAGTTGTCGTGATATCACGCATGTCGCATTTTCATGATGGGCATGCACTCCAAGTCGGGTATTTTTCCAAGACCATCAAAGTGCCTCGTAAATGCATTTTTGCTTGCCCGATAAACACACTACTTTTTTTGGCAATTGGAAGCGAAGTATCAGTCAAACATGGTGGCCACTCGAGCATTGCACCCAGAAACCAAGGACGCTCAAACATTTCATCAATGCACCTTTTTGTGGTTGACTCGGTCACAGTTACCAGTTCTGGTAATGGATTTGAAATCTCAGTCTCGAGGGCCACGAGGAGCTGACTTCTAAGGTTTCAAGAACATACTTTGCCATTCTGTGTAATAATGACTCAGAGGGTTGGGTCCTCTATAAAAACCTAGATTTTATAATGTAAAAGAGGGGGAACTTTCTGCTAGAAAGTTGTTGTAACTTGATGTCCTACGTCTAATACTAAATATTTTTGTACTCCATTTCTCTCTTTTATGCTACCTTCTGTGCTTAATTCTTTTGTCTGTCTGCACTCGTATACTAAGACTCTGAATCTTGAATTTAGTGTGCGATTGGGGACTGTACCCTAAAATTCACCCTGAAGGATACATAGGAGAGAAAAAACGTCCCTGTTGCTTTCTTTTATGTTGCTTGGTGGATCGAGGTTTCTGTTATTCCCTCATCTTAATCGTTGTTACTCTGAACCCTAAATTCCAACGAGAGAGAGAGGAGAACCCTGCGAACCCATCTAGAGGATACATAGGAAGGTCGGCACTGCGTTTCCTTCATCTATTCTTGGTGTTCTTTACTGCTATTCGAGTTATTAGTGAGTGATCATGCTTCCTGTTCTTCCCCACCTTGAATCATCAACCTCTCTCCCTTAACCCCTTTTATTTCTTTTTCTAACCCTACTCCTTTTTTGTTTCTTTCTCTAACCCTACTCCTTTTATCTCTTTCCTACACCCTTTTCTCAAAACACTCAAGTAGGTTAGTATAGGAGCTGACCTTTCTTTGGATATTGGCACGAGGGGCATCTCTTCCCCTCGGCCTTTCAATGTTGGTCGTAGGTCCAGGGTGCACAAATCACCGAAAGTACTTTCCTATGCGAATTTGATGACCAACAGTTACTTAGAGTATAGTACTTGGCTTATTTCTCTAGGTCAAACTCTTTAGAAGCCACAGGGGATCATTTTCCCATTGCAAATAAGTCTCGACAAGATTGCTCAGTTATCTAAAATAGGTTCTACCCTGGAATGTCTTAACTAACCTAGTTGAGGGATCATAAAATTTGGCTATGGTTGAGATTAATTTTTGGTAGGGATGAATTGCATCATAAATATAATAATACAGCAAAGAGTACATGGCATCAATACCTTGATCCAATAGAGGCTCACCCTTGAAGAACTTGACTTCAAACCCCCTCCTGAGTTGATCTCTATTTATATAAGTTATCCTTGTGTCTATGACCACTACCTTCTTATTAGTGTAATTTGGATTTTCAATGTTGATCTACTGATCAGGTTGCCTTGTCACATTGGATGTCATTTCAGAGGAATTTTTAGCAGATAGTTATTTTTTGAATATGTAGCAAATTCGCTCAACAGTGCTCTGGTTCTTTGGCTAAATTCATTTGAAACTATTTCTCTTCAAATTTCATCACTTAAATAGATCTCCATGCACCACTCTACCATTAATGAAGTATATGAACATGCAATTATTCTTCATAAATTCAAATAAGCAAATTAGGTGATGCAAAGTGTGGCCTATCAGTGAAATTCGCATCGTTAATTGGACAAAATTCATAGCATATGGTGGTAAACTATTTATTGGCACACTTTTCAAGGTGCATTTAATCCCTTTTCATTATGTAAGTTAACCCTTAGAATATTTCATCATTATACTTTAGTCTTCAAAATTCTGCTCATGAAGGCTCAGTGTTCTTTCTGGGTGTTTCCCTCAAAACTTCGCTCCTTATATTTCCACAATGGCACCTTTGATTGAGTTGACTATGGAATTTAACGTTGTGTTCATTTAATGGAATAGAAGAGGACTTGATACCTTTGAAAATTCCACTAGGCTCAACATTCTGCTCCTTGAAATTATTTACTTCAAGTTGAAAGGCATTGTTCTTCTTTACTTCAATGATCTTGAAGGGTCCTTCCAGAAGGAATCAAAATTTTGGTGGTTTCTTGGTTTAGCTTTTTCTACATTCCACCTTAACAATGAATCTCCTTTATTAAACTTCCTAAATTTTTATTTCTTGTCAAACCAATCCTTTGTATTCATGGAGTATCTCTGGAAGTTCTCATATGCCTGAGTCCTCTACTCTTCCAACTACAGAAGGTGCATCAACCTGGCCTCTAGTGGACTCTGATCTAGCTCATGATCTTGTTTGGCCCATTTCAAAGCTGGTATCTGAAGATGAGTAGGTAGAATAGATTGTTTACCATAAACTAATGCATAAGGGGATGTCTTGATGGACCTATTAGTAGTGATACTATCTGCCCACAAAACTTGGTCTACTAAAATATGGTAACTCCTTTTGTTCTCTTCCAATGCCCTCTTCAAAATTCTAAGTAGGATTTTGTTGGTGGATTCAGCCAATCTATTCCCCTTAGGGTAATAGTTAGAATAGTTCTTTATATTTATGACATACTTGTGAATTCAATATATTTTTGCACCTATGAAAGTTGGGCCATTGTCACTTACTAGTGCTTCTAAAAGTCCAAACCTTGTGATTAAATTTTCTATGAATTCAATCACTACTTCTTGGTCCAACTTCTTATTTGCGATAGCCTCAACACATATGGTAAATTAATAGTTGTAGTGATGAATTTGGGTTAATTAACCCTACAAAATCAAGCCCCTTTTGTTGAAAAGGCTCCTCCACTTGGATTGGTTTAAGTGTAAATGTTGCATTCTTGGTACTTCTCACATATATTTGGCACTTATCACATGATCTAGTTGCTTTAAAAGTGTCTGCAAAGATAGTGGGCTAGTAGTACCGTGCCCTTATTATTTTCATAATAGTTACTCTTCCTAAAAAGTGACCTCCTGATAGGCCTCCATGAAATTCTTCAATGACCTTTTGTTTTTCATTATCTCTTAGGCATCTCAGAAGTACTACATCCAAGTTTTTCTTGTATAATACTTTAGGAAGCAATACATACTTCAAATATTACAGTCTAAACCTTCTTCTTTATGAAGGACTAAGGGCTTGAGGACATACTCTAGTTTGAAAGTAGGTTGTCAACTGGGCTACCCAATATGATCCCTCTAGAAGACTATCGCTGTGATCATCCACTACTTCTTGATATATATGACCTAGCATTGGTTTTTTATTTCTATCTAGAGCTTTGAGTCGTAGTCGAGGTATGCTCTACCTCCTTGTGCAACTTAGTCATGATGTGAACATGTTATCAATTTTTTTATTTAGAATGTATGCTCCCCTTGCAACAATGTCTAGTTGAAGGTTATATTGCATAGGAGCTATAGGAATTTGAATTATCACTTTAGTAGAAATATTAACACCACCAACCTTGTCATTATGGCTATTAAAGCATTCAAGACAATCACCTAACAATATTTTTTTGCAAACCTCCAATAACCTTAGCATGGTGATAAAGCAATTATAAATTCTCTAGAAGGTGCACGACATCGATCCAACAAAGGGATTATCGATATACACAAAGAAATACAACTTTGTGATAGAGAAGTGATATTGTTTGTGTAGAGGGGGGAAAACTTCCCTCCGATGTATGATTCTTGATTGGTTTCGTTGGGAGCTGAGGTGACCACAGGGGTGTGTTATATTCTCTACACTCAAAGGCTGGGGTATCAAAGGGTTCACTAGGAATGGTTTAAGGACTCAATCCAATTCTAAGGTGGAATATTTGATGTGTATATTTAATAAACACCTATGTTTGGATTTTTTAATATCTAAGCTATGGAAAATGAAAAACATAATGTAGGACAAACAATAAGGCAAGCAAGCAAAGACTACCCCTAGAATGATTCTTGATTTTCAATGATGACTAAACCCTAACTTGCAATAAAATAGATGTTTCCTTTTCAACAAGGGTTCAAGAGGATGCACAAAAAAAGTTAACCATAGAATGCAAACTATATGCCCTTTCTCTTTCAAATGCCTAGGAATGAAACCAAAATATTTTTCTTTTGTTTATGATCTAGATCTAGAATAGGAATGGGAAAAAAGTAAACATCAAACAACCTAAGAAGTTTACTTAGGGTACTTACTTGATCTAGTGGTTGTCCTCAGCTTTTAACTTGTGTCCAGATGCATCCAATAACTTCACAAGCTACAAAACAACTTTATAAAACCCTAGAAAATTTGATCAGTGTTTGGGGGCCTACTTAGGCTACTATGTGACTAATATTGGAGGTGCAACAGTCAAGCCCCCTTGGTCCTTTTAGCTAATAATTTAAAAATAAAGTGATTGTTGACCTTTTAGAAATGAACCCGACAAGATGCAATAAGATGAAACAATGTGAAAAATAGAGTGCAAACAGTGATATTATGATCCAAATAAAGTATTAAAACACATATTGAGGGTTTGGGAGTGAAGCTTTACCCCCAAAATTAATAAAGACAAAATCATATCCTATAATGAGTGACCACAAATTTAGATCTATCAAAATTACACCCTATACAAATAGGGTGTGGATTCATAGCATAAGTGTAAAATCATCTACTAATGCAAAATAAGACATAAAAATGCATAATTAATGATCTAGGAATATTTAAATGTAATAAGAAATCTGGTGGTAGCAAAAGAACAGTCAAAAGGATGAAGACCTCCACAAAATGGTAAAATCCATCTCAAGGCTCCAACACTTGTCCATCAAGAACAACAAATCAAAATCAAAGTGGCAGAAGAACGCCAAAAGATACTTGATCTTGCTAGGATAATTCATCAAAAGCCTTTTAGCCAAAAATCATCTCTCTTGAAAAATTACTTAGCATCACTTTTTAGAATCGATTAGCACTTAGCAAAAAAAGAGGATCCAAACCCTCTATTTATAAGAGGTTTGGAGGGCAAAAGGGTGAGAAAATAAGAAGGTAAACCTAGGGGAGGGTTGATGTCCAAAGGTCAGCTCAAAAGTTGGATTTTCTAAGAGAAAACCCAACTTGTTGAAATCACACCCCATATTGGGCGATTGGAATTTTGGTAAAATTAGGGAAAAAGAAAAAGGAGTAGAAGAGAAGCCCAAACTTGTACTTTAACAAGTTTGAAGGACTTCTCAGGGGTTCTAGGAAAAATAACTCACTTAGGTGGGTCAATTTTCCATGTCTACATTTTTCCCCCTCTTTGATGCATTTATGGCCTAATAAATGCATCAAAGAAATATGTATACACCTATGGTCTAAGAGTGATGAACACAAAAAAGGGGCTGTTGGTTTACTAGAAAAGGGTGATGCAAAAATGGTGTCATATTGGACACTTGAAAATTTTACATGCAGAATGAGGTATTAGGAAATTTAATGCCTCTTAGGCCAGGGTGCCCCCTTGAGTTTTGAAAAGAATATGAAATCCTTAAGGAAACTCAAAAAAGGTAGATGCAGAAGAAAAGAAAGTAGAAAACAGAGAGAAACATGGCAAAAACACAAATAGGAGAGAGAAAAAGAGGAGTATAAGAATATGGGAGGGTGAAAATAAATTTATTTTCACCATGTGAGAAGAAAAATAAGAGCTCTAGAGAAAAATACAAATGGCACTTCCCACACACCATTCAACCATTGCAAAGGACTATTATATTTTGATGCCACATATATTGGGAGATACCAATCACAAGATGCAAAAAGTAAATAAAGTAGATATATGAGATGACTAAAATATGCTATAAATAGAAATGGAAAAAATATTACAATAGTAGTTTTGGATAAAATTAGCACTCCATAATATATGCTACTGGTCCATGAAGGAGATCTTAGCTTATAGCTCACACACACACTACCCTACTGCCTATCTAATACACACTGAATGTGATATTGTCTGTGATGCTTTGACTTCTATATCTAAGGTCATTATATAGGAAGATAAGTTCCTTGGCCAACACTCTATCTGGTTGTACAACTGGACACCTTGCACATTACATCTTGCATATTGACACATGTGCATTTATTACATTGTACAAATTAACTAGATAACTTCCCTCTAAAGTAACCTAAAGTCCTAAATATGTACCAACGAAGGTATATTTACATGACCCAAATAATGTGATATGATCTATTTCTAATACCCCCTCTATTACAATATTTGGGTATTGAAGACTTTAGTCTTCAATTTGGATCTTCTTCCATCTGATGGCTTTGAGTTGGATCTTCATATTTGATCTAGAATTCTTCATATTCACCATTGTTGTCTTCTATCCATCCACCTTCATTGGTCTCCTTACAAGCATCTTTATTTGGTTTTGAATATTGATGGCTAAGTAGAGCATGGTGCACTTGTCATATCATCTTCTTGATTTTGATTCTTCTATGTTTGGCTCTATGTTGTACTGGTTCTTCATTTTCATCAACCTATTCCTTTGGAAATATGTTAGTATCATTTTAAAATATCACAGTATCTTGTGAGATTTCATTTTTTTTGGTAATTAAGGGACATAAACATTACAACCGGGTTTTACAGGTTGACCCAAAACCTATTACAACAATAGCACAATGCTAAAACGGGACAATAACTCAAAATGGATAGTCTGTTTAGCCCTCTGCTGAGGACACAAAGCCAACAAAGAGTAATACCCTTACAAAAATTTACCCACACCTTGGAACAAAGGTGGTCGACAACTCCGCCTTCTAACACTTTCTCTTTTCTTTTGGTCGCAAAACTGCGACATGTCGCGATATCGCGACACTTCTCCTTCCTCCTCTTTCTTTTCTCTTTTCGTCACAAAAAAATGACATGTTGCAAAATCGTGACACTTTTCCTTCTCGTACTTTCTCTTCTCTTTTGGTCGCAAAAATATGACATGTGAAATCGTGACACTTTTTCCCTCCTGCTGGTCGTGAGTATACGACATGTCACGATATCACGCCATTTTCCCTTCTTGTCCTTAGTCTTATCTTTTGACCATGATAAAACGACATGTCGTGGTATCATGTCACTTTTCCTATATTGCTCTTTCTCTTCTCTTTTAGTCGTGAAAAAACAACACGTCGCGATATCGCGACACTTTTTCCACTTGCTCTTTCTCTTCTTTTTTGGTCACGATAAAGAGACATGTCGCGATATCGTGACACATTTTCCATGTCGCGATATCACGACACTTTTTCTAACATGTCGCGAAATTGTGACACTTTTTCCTTCCTTCTCTTTCACTTATTTTTTGGTCGCGACACAGCTGCATGTCGCGATATCGTGCCGCTTTCCCTTCTTGCCCTTTGACCGTGATGAGACTACATGTCGCGATATCGTGACACTTTTCCTAACATGCTCTTTCTCTTCTCTTTTAGTCATGAAAAAACAACACGTCGCGATATCGTGACACTTTTTCCACTTGCTCTTTCTCTTCTTTTTTGGTCGTGATAAAGAGACATGTCGCGATATCGCAACACATTTTCTAACATGTTGCGAAATCGTGTTTCCTTCCTTCTCTTTCCCTTCTTTTTTGGTTGTGACATAGCTGCATGTCGTGATATCGTGCCATTTTCCCTTCTTGCCCTTAGTCTTCTCTTTTGACCGCGATAATACGACATGTCGCGATATCACGACACTTTTCCTATCTTTCTCTTTCTCTTCTCTTTTAGTCACGAAAAACCACCACGTCGCGATATCGCGACACTTTTTCCACTTGCTCTTTCTCTTATTTTTTGGTCATGATAAAGAGACATGTCGTGATATCGCGACACATTTTCCATGTCGCGATATCGCGACCCTTTTTCTAACATGTCACGAAATCACGACACTTTTCCTTCCCATACTTTCTCTTCTCTTTTGGTCGCAAAAATACGACATGTCGCGATATCGTGACACTTTTCCTAACTTGCTCTTTCTCTTCTCTTTTAGTCACGAAAAAACAACACGTCGCGATATCGCGACACTTTTTCCACTTGCTCTTTCTCTTCTTTTTTGGACGCGATAAAGAGACATGTCGCGATATCGCGACACATTTTCCATGTCGCGATATCGCAACCCATTTTCTAACATGTCATGAAATCGTGACTCTTTTTCCTTCCTTCTCTTTCACTTCTTTTTTGGTCGTGACACAACTGCATGTCACGATATCGTGCCACTTTCCCTTCTTGCCCTTAGTCTTCTTAGACCGCGATAAGATGACATGTCGCGATATCGCGACACTTTTCCAACACGTCGCGATATCGTGACACTTTTTCCACTTGTTTTTTCTCTTCTTTTTTGGTCACGATATCGCTACACATTTTCCATGTCGCGATATCGCGACACTTTTTCTAACATGTCGTGAAATTGCGACAATTTTTCCTTCCTTCTCTTTCACTTCTTTTTTGGTCGCGACACAGCTGCATGTCGCAATATCGCACCACTTTTCCTTCTTACCCTTAGTCTTCTCTTTTGACCGTGATAAGACGACATGTCATGATATCGCGACACTTTTCCTATCTTGCTCTTTCTCTTCTCTTTTAGTCGCGAAGAAACAACACGTCGCGATATCGCGACACTTTTTCCACTTGCTCTTTCTCTTCTTTTTTGGTTGCGATAAAGAGACATGTCATGATATCGCATCACATTTTCCATGTCACGATATTGCGACACTTTTTCTAACATGTCACAAAATCATGACACTTTTTCCTTCCTTCTCTTTCACTTCTTTTTTGGTCGCGACACAGCTGCATGTCGCGATATCGCGCCACTTTTCCTTTTTCCTAACTTGCTAAAAATTGCTTTTCCTAAAACTCGAACAATTCATGAAAACTTGCCAGCGGTCTTTGGCCTCAGCCATTGCCCTTAACCCCATAAAACGAAGCCACCAAGCCACCTGGAACCTTCCTCTGTTGCAGAGAAAACTAAAGCCATCACAATAAGGGCCGAAGCAATACTGACCAAACCACATTGAAACTGCTCTCCCTTTTTTTCGTTCCCCACGGCTTCACCATCATTGGCAGTCATTTTGAATAATTTTGGTCACTTCACTTGGGACCCCATGTTCCCAAATGACCAACCCATCGGCTTCCACCCCTAAATTGGCCAAGATATCAGCAGTTTTATTTGCTTCCCTAAAAACATGCTGGGCCTTCCGGTCGTTCCTAGCCTGATAAAGGCTCCTAGCCTCTTTGATGACAGTATTAATCCACCATGGAGGAATTTTCCCATTGCTGAGAAGATTTAGGACCTGCATTGAATCTCCTTCGATAATCAGTTTACCTTCAATTTCCTGAGCCAACTGAAGACCCCTCCATAACGCTCTTGCTTTCGCCTCATTGTTAGTCCTATTTCCTAGCTATTCAAAAAATGCCATCACCAACTTTCCTTGATAATCTCTCACTGCTCCTCCAACCCCTGCATTGCCAGGGTTACCTTTAGAATCCCCATCAAATTTGAGTTTGAACCAACCAATCGGGGGCGGTTTCCACTTGACACCTAATCTGGGATTGACCTTGGAAGACACAGGTTTCTCGCCAAGAGTAATGTTTAAGGATTGAGCAATCTGCCTCTCCCAGGTTTGAGATTTCCATTGAATCTAAGATGTATGTATTTCCATGGATTGACCATGTTGCTTTAATTTTACCTTGATTCATAATGAGACATATTGATTCCATCCATATATCCAAATTTGATCATATAATTATCTTCTACCAACTTGCTTACTGAAATGATATTGAATGTCAATCCAAGAACATACAATACATTTTTTAGTAGAATATTTGGAAATGATCTAATAGGTGTTACATATCCATATCCATATGTATAGGATAATTTTAGCTATCCACAATTCTTAGTCTGTAGCCATTGGTATCTTCAAGATAGTCGAACCATTGTATATTTCCTTTCATATGATGACTTGCTCCAGATTCAATGTACCACATATTTATATATGTATATCAATATATGTATATATATATATGTATATGTATATATATGTATATATGTATATATGTATATATATACATATACATATATATATGTATATATATATGTATATGCATATACATATACATATATATATACATATATATATGTATATGTATATATATATATATATATATATATATATATATATATATATATATATAACATAGATATACTGACAAACACAAAAATTAACTTGGTTAGGTGATATATGAATGAAGCTTAATGAGTTTAAAAGCAAAGGTAGCGATACAAGTACCTATATTGTTATGTTCATTATCTTATGGTCAAATATATGTGTGCTTACATTTAGTGTAGTATAAGTCTTATTTTTTTTGTTAGGTTCCTTTGTGCATATAAACCTTAAGTAAACCTAACCTAATTCCAATTTAAAAACACCACATAAATGTTAAACAAAATTAAGGACATTCATGCTGAAAAACATTTGTTTATTGTTGTTAGACAAATCCTTTGAGGATATTCCTTTCCTTGTACACAAAACATCTAGTCATGTGGATTTTTGACATGTAGATTGTTGTTCATCCAAATGACATGGCACGTCATTTCCCAGATAAGATATATCATTCACAAAAATCCCAAGAAATGGGATGAACTAGGTCTATGTAGCTCTAGATATTGGTGGTAAACATGACAATCTCAAATTTATCCATTATGACATCTAAGAAACCCTTGATGTCTAGCCACTTGAACATGTATATGACCTAGCATTGGTTTTTTATTTCTATCTAGAGCTTTGAGTCGTAGTCGAGGTATGCTCCACCTCCTTGTGCAACTTAGTCATGATGTGAACATGTTATCAAATTTTTTATTTAGAATGTATGCTCCCCTTGCAACAATGTCTAGTTGAAGGTTATATTGCATAGGAGCTATAGGAATTCGAATTATCGCTTTAGTAGAAAGCTTAACACCACCAACCTTGTCATTATGGCTATTAAAGCATTCAAGACAATCACCTAACAATATTTTTTTGCAAACCTCCAAGAACCTTAGCATGGTGATAAAGCAATTATAAATTCTCTAGAAGGTGCACGACATCGATCCAACAAAGGGATTATCGATATACACAAAGAAATACAACTTTGTGATAGAGAAGTGATATTTTTTGTGTAGAGGGGGGAAAACTTCCCTCCCATGTATGATTCTTGATTGGATTCGTTGGGATCTGAGGTGACCACAGGGGTGTGTTATATTCTCTACACTCAAGGGCTAGGGGTGTCAAAGGGTTCACTAGGAATGGTTTAAGGACTCAATCCAAGTCTAAGGTGGAATATTTGATGTGTATATTTAATAAACACCTATGTTTGGATTTTCTAATATCTAAGCTATGGAAAATGAAAAAAATAATGTAGGACAAACAATAATGCAAGCAAGCAAAGACTAACCCTAGAATGATTCTTGATTTTCAATGATGACTAAACCCTAACTTGCAATAAAATAGATGTTTCCTTTTCAACAAGGGTTCAAGAGGATGCGTAAACAAAGTTAACCATAGAATGCAAACTACATTCCCTTTCTCTTTCAAATGCCTAGGAATGAAACCAAAATATTTTTCTTTTTTTATGATCTAGATCTAGAATAGGAATGGGAAAAAAGTAAACATCAAACATCAAACAACCTAAGAAGTTTACTTAGGGTACTTACTTGATCCAGTGGTTGTCCTCAGCTTTTAACTTGTGTCCAGATGCATCCAATAACTTCACAAGCTACAAAACAACTTTATAAAACCCTAGAAAATTTGATCAGTGTTTGGGGGCCTACTTAGGCTACTATGTGACTAATATTGGAGGTGTAACTTGGTCCTTTTAGCTAATAATTTAAAAATAAAGTGATTGTTGACCTTTTAGAAATGAACCCGACAAGATGCAATAAGATGAAACAATGTGAAAAATAGAGTGCAAACAGTGATATTATGATCCAAATAAAGTATTAAAACACATATTGAGGGTTTGGGAGTGAAGCTTTACCCCCAAAATTAATAAAGACAAAATCATATCCTATAAGGAGTGACCACAAATTTAGATCTATCAAAATTATACCCTATACAAATAGGGTGTGGATTCATAGCATAAGTGTAAAATCATCTACTAATGCAAAATAAGACATAAAAATGCATAATTAATGATCTAGGAATATTTAAATGTAATAAGAAACCTGGTGGTAGCAAAAGAACAGTCAAAAGGATGAAGACCTCCACAAAATGGTAAAATCCATCTCAAGGCTCCAACACTTGTCCATCAAGAACAACAAATCAAAATCAAAGTGGCAGAAGAACGCCAAAAGATACTTGATCTTGCTAGGATAATTCATCAAAAGCCTTTTAGCAAAAAATCATCTCTCTTGAAAAATTACTTAGCATCGCTTTTTAGGATCGATTAGCACTTAGCAAAAAAAGAGGATCCAAACCCTCTATTTATAAGAGGTTTGGAGGGCAAAAGGGTGAGAAAATAAGAAGGTAAACCTAGGGGAGGGTTGATGTCCAAAGGTCAGCTCAAAAGTTGGATTTTCTAAGAGAAAACCCAACTTGTTGAAATCACACCCCATATTGGGCGATTGGAATTTTGGTAAAATTAGGGAAAAAGAAAAAAGGAGGAGAAGAGAATCCCAAACTTGTACTTTAACAAGTTTGAAGGACTTCT
Source organism: Wollemia nobilis (assembly GCA_028583015.1). Taxonomy (NCBI): domain Eukaryota; kingdom Viridiplantae; phylum Streptophyta; class Pinopsida; order Araucariales; family Araucariaceae; genus Wollemia; species Wollemia nobilis. The sequence goes on from JAQPPZ010003212.1 coordinate 5,964,189, forward strand.
CTGGGGTTCTAGGAAAAATAACACACTTAGGTGGGTCAACTTTCCATGTCTACATTTTTTCCCCCTCTTTGATGCATTTATGGCCTAATAAATGCATCAAAGAAATATGTATACACCTATGGTCTAAGAGTGATGAACACAAAAAAGGGGTGGTTGGTTTAGTAGAAAAGGGTGGTGCAAAAATGGTGTCATATTGGACACTTGAAAATTTTACATGCAGAATGAGGTATTAGGAACTTTAATGCCTCTTAGGCCAGGGTGCCCCCTTGAGTTTTGAAAAGAATATGAAATCCTTGAGGAAACTCAAAAAAGGTAGATGCATAAGAAAAGAAAGTAGAAAACAGAGAGAAACATGGCAAAAACACAAATAGGAGAGAGAAAAAGAGGAGTATAAGAATATGGGAGGGTGAAAATAAATTTATTTTCACCATGTGAGAAGAAAAAGAAGAGCTCTAGAGAAAAATACAAATGGCACTTCCCACACACCATTCAACCATTGCAAAGGACTATTAGATTTTGATGCCACATATATTGGGAGATACCAATCACAAGATGAAAAAAGTAAATAAAGTAGATATATGAGATGACTAAAATATGCTATAAATAGAAATGGAAAAAATATTACAATAGTAGTTATGGATAAAATTATCACTCCTTAATATATGCTACTGGTCCATGAAGGAGATCTTAGCTTATAGCTCACACACACACTACCCTACTGCCTATCTAATACACACTGAATGTGATATTGTTTGTGATGCTTTGACTTCTATATCTAAGGTCATTATATAGGAAGATAAGTTCCTTGGCCAACACTCTATCTGGTTGTACAACTGGACACCTTGCACATTACATCTTGCATATTGATACTTGTGCATTTATTACATTGTACAAATTAACTAGATAACTTCTCTCTAAAGTAACCTAAAGTCCTAAATATGTACCAACGAAGGTATATTTACATGACCCAAATAATGTGATATGATCTATTTCTAATACCCCTCTATTACAGTATTTGGGTATTGAAGACTTTAGTCTTCAATTTGGATCTTCTTCCATCTGATGGCTTTGAGTTGGATCTTCATATTTGATCTAGAATTCTTCATATTCACCATTGTTGTCTTCTATCAATCCACATTCATTGGTCTCTTTACAAGCATCTTTGTTTGGTTTTGAATATTGATGGCTAAGTAGAGCATGGTGCACTTGTCCTCTCATCTTCTTGATTTTGATTCTTCTATGTTTGGCTCTATGTTGTACTGGTTCTTCATTTTCATCAACCTTTTCCTTTGGAAATATGTTAGTATCATTTTGAAATATCACAATATCTTGTGAGATTTCCATTGAATCTAAGATGTATGTATTTCCATGGATTGACCCTGCTGCTTTAATTTTACCTTGATTCATAATGAGACATATTGATTCCATCCATATATCCAAATTTGATCATATAATTATCTTCTACCAACTTGCTTACTAAAATGATATTGAATGTCAATCCAAGAACATACAATACATTTTTTAGTAGAATATTTGGAAATGATCTGATAGGTGTTACATATCCATATCCATATGTATAGGATAATTTTAGCTATCCACAATTCTTAGTCTGTAGCCATTGGTATCTTCAAGATAGTCGAACCATTGTATATTTCCTATCATATGATGACTTGCTCCAGATTTAATGTACCACATATTTTCATGTTTTATAGATTGGTTTCTATTGAAGAAAATTCCACATTCATTATATGACATTTTGAAGAAATGAGATAGGATTTTCTTATGACTTCCTGTTAGGATATTGTTGGTCACAAATCTACCATAGGAAAGGATTTTATACACATATGCGCCCTATGCTTGGCCAAAATTGAAAGGCCGAGAGAAAGAAAAGTCTCCTGAGCCAATCTCCAGAGAGGGCTGGCTCCCAAACTACTCTAAACTGGTTTGGAGGATAAGGATGCAGGAAAGAAATGGGAAAATGTTGAAAGAGAGGGAAATAATGGCAAGGAATGGAAATATGGCCGAAGTCGATAGTTAATTGGGAACAACCTTAGATAGCAAATATCTTAAACCAGATCCTGAAACTTAAGCAACAATAGATTCTTAAGCGTATACGGAAATCGGATCGAAACTAGCCGTAGATTCGTCTTCAATTATACTTCAAACATTTAGAAAAAATACAGCTAAATTTAGGACAGCAGAATTCAACTTATATTAACACTGGACGAAACAGAAGTAGATCAGACATAAAACAAAACATAAACAATAGTTTGGATCTCAAACTCAAAAGACGCTAAGAATAGAGCGAGACTGCATCTAGGATTTCTGCTTCAATTTCTGCAAAAAGGTCTTCCTCCTTTGCTTGAGATTTTACATTGGTATTTATAGAGGTGCTTGCCTCTTTCTTTCGTATTACAACATTTAAAACATGAAAAAAGTTTTGAAGAAACGATCCCCTTGATCTGCCTCGGATAAATGACAGTCCCTGTCTTAAATGAATTACAACTGAAGATAAACGAAAACAAGGGACCATATTTCTTCATTTAATGACCGTTATTGGAGCAAGACAGGAGTTGTTAAAAGATCACGAATAGGAGCCTTGAATTCTGGAGGTGTCTTTAATTTTGGTGGCTTCGAAAACTGCTTTAGGTTCTTCTATCTAGCGCACATCGGTAATCAACAACATTTAATCCTTGAGCTTCTTTGACCACGATCTCAAAATCTGTTGGAGAACTATTAAAACATTACTGAATTTGATCTTATCTTCTTTGCACGTTCTCCTATGCAATTCTGAAGGAAAATGCAAATAGAACTGTATCGGGCCTTTGTTATTGCTTTTGTCGCGAAAATGAGACAAGTCGCAAAAATGCGACATGTCGCAAAATCGTGATAGTTTTACCTTACTGCATTCTCTTTCGCCAATAGGTCACGAAAATGGGACATGTCATGAAATCACAACATCTTTCTCTTCCTTGGCCTTCATATTCCTACAAGTAGCGAAAATGGGACATGTCACGAAATCACGACAGTCCGTACTTAGCATTTTCTTTCGGGCTCCTTCATCGCAAAAACGTGACATGTCGCGATATCGCGACAATTTTTGTTTGCCTTGTACTTGTCAGCTTTCATTCTGTGAAAACGCGATAGGTCGTAAAATGCGACATGTCGCGATATCGCGACATTTTTCTTCATTTGGCTCTTTCATCTTAAACAAGTCGCGAAATCGTGACATGTTTCTCTGTTTGGCTTGATCTCCGCAATACGTCGTGAAATCGTGACATTTTATCTCTTCTTGTCACTTTGATGCTTCTCGACCGTGAAAATTCAACATGTCGCAAAATCGTGACATTTCGTACAATCTGGCTACCTCCTTGCTTCCTCCTCACGAAAATGTGACATGTCACGATATCGCAACAATTCTCCGCACTTGGCCCTTCTGCCCTGACATGTCATGAAATCATGAGACTTCTTTATGCTTCCCATCATTGCCGCTTCTCGTCGTGATATCATGATGTCTTCCTCTTGCTTGACTTCATCTCAAAAAATGTCATGAAATTGCGACATCTTTCATGCCTTGTGTTTATCTATCAGTCCTTCCCGTGATAACACAACATGTCGCGATATCACGGAATGTGCTCCTTTCTTGCTTTTCTGTCGTGATATCATGACATTTTTCATTGACATTGCCCTTGGCTGCTTTATGTCGCGATATCACGACATTTGCTATCACTCTGCTCCATGACCACCGCAAGTTAGGAAAACACGACATGTCGCGATATCACGAAAACTTTTCATTTTGATGCTCTCTCACTGCAACAAGTCACGATACTCCAACATGTCATGATATCGCGATAGTTTGACCTCCTTGCTGCCTTTGACTGCGTTGACCGCGAAAATGCGACAGGTCACGAAAACGCGACATGTCACGATATCGCGACATTTTCTTGACTTAGCTTTTTTTTGGTACGGACATCGCGAAAACGTGACAGGTCGTGATTTTGTGACATGTCACGATATCACGACATCTTTGCTTTGTCACTTACAAATAGAGGAATGAGTATTTTTTACAATCTGAGCATTCTTTTACTTAAATAGCAACAACAAAAACAATGTGGTAAAAATGCCAACATTCTTGGTGGCTCGTGAGGTATACAGTTCTGCTGTATGCACGAACCTCAGGCCTTTATCCATTGGGCAACAGAGTTAGGAAATTGGAGGAGCAAAAAAAATGAGTGTTGAGTGATGTTGGACGTCTCTGCAAACTGCTGCAACAAGCTCTTGCTGGTATTCGGCTCTCAGAAATAGAACTTTCAACAAAAATTAATAGAAGAGCAGAACTTCCCTTATTCCTGTAACTACTGCATAAAAAGAAACACACACAAACTAAACAAAAATTGTACCTAAGCTCCTAAGCAACACTTAGTGCCCTCGGCACTTTATTTACTAGTCGGGCTATTTACAATATGTACACAAAATTTTACGACATGATTGGCATGCCGCCACCACAAACCTAGCTTCAGGTGTCTATTCGGTGAACCTGTAGTGTCCAGACCAGATCTGATTGTACTTTAGTTGATATTTGAAGTCCGGTTGGCCTCTTCTCGAAGTTCTCCATGGTGCGAACAGGGCACAACATGGCAGGTTATCATGCATGTCAGTACCCATACAGTTGATGAATAATGTAGCAAAGAGATTTGCCACATGGAGGGCTCCTTGGGGTACCGGTTGCAGTAATGGCCAAAGCCAATACCACCATTTTGAAGAGTCCACTGGCTATGGACCGAGTACATGTTCCTCCAACCCCTTGATGCGATAATAGGAATTGTCCAGCGGCAGTCCTTTCTCCAGGATTTTCTCAGGCTTAGCTTCTTGATGAGGCTTGCTTATTGGGCTCCGGTTGAACACTTGCATGCTATGCCTTGGGATACAAAAAGGGTGCAACAATGTATCCTTGTCGCTCTCAGGTTCTACCACTTGAGCCTGTTCTTCTTCTCCTTCGCTCATCTCCTCTTGATCCATTTCTTGATAGAAACTACAAGCAACCATATTATCTATTGTCGGGACAAGGCTTGCCGATTCCCATCGTGGGACTTGGATGAAAGCTGCCTGTTGAGCTCCACACAGCTGCATCTCAGGTCTCTGCTCAGTATGAGGAATCTTCCATGGTGAATACTGAGTAGGAGAGACAGGAGCGACGACTACCGGGGAAAGTGCTAGAGTTTCTCCCCACTGCCACTTTCCTGATAGGAGCAAAAGTTGTTTCGCTCGCACTGCTTATTCAAATATTTTAGGAAACCTTCGTTCACCTGATTGCAACAAGAGGAGGCTTATGTCCGGGTGAAAGGCACGAACATAGAAGAGGTGGGCTTGGGTGGGTGTCGATTGGATCTCCCCTGGAATTCTCTTCCAACTTCTGCAAAATTGAACATTGAAGTCTGTGATGTTCTCTAGAGGTGCTCTCGTGATGGTGGAGAAGTGCATCAAGAGCTGGAAGGGATCCTGAGAACCATCAAATGTTCTGATTAGTGCTCCCGCTAAGTCATCCCATGAGCAGATGCTTTTTTGCTCGAGCAGTCTATACCATTGCAACGCCTTTCCTTCCAAAGACTGAACCAGAAGTCTGATCATGACATCTTCATGGATTATGTCATGGAGGATTGACAAAGCAACAACATCTTCAATATGCTCTTGGGCCATTCCATTAGTGCCATTGTATTTTGTCAGTGTCTTCAAGGCACTTTTGGGAATCTCGTGTAAACTTTGGAGATTCAAGGGGCCAGGATCATTCCAGCTAGGACAGCATACACTCTCCATTATAGTAGTGGTCTGCAGGGATCACGGTTCTCGCCAAGTCGGAGTTGCTAGGTGCACATTCTTTATCCACTTGTGAGGTCAAGGCTGCTCACCAAACCTTGATTCCTCTAGAGGTATCTTCTTTTAGATTCAAAAGGTGTCTACGATCAAGAAATTTGGATCTTCAGCTCAGCAGAGTCACCAGATGAACTTACAATCTTTGCTATGAGGTCAAGATAGTTCATCAAAATCTTGATTCCTTCAGGTGTCAATAAATGGAACTTGTGATTCCCACCGGGCGTGCCAAAAACTATTGGCATAGGTGGGTTTATCAATTTGAAATAATGCTTATCCCACTAATTATGGATCTTTGGAGACATAAATAGTCTGTCCCACCGAGTGTGCCAAAAATTGTTGGTCACAAATCTGCCACAGGAAAGGATTTTATACACACATGCGCCCTAGACTTGGCCAACATTGAAATTCTGAGAGAAATAGAAGTCTCCCGGGCCAATCTCTAGAGAGGGCTGGCTCCCAAACTACTCTAAACTGGTTTGGAGGATAAGGATGCAGGAAAGAAATGGGAAAATGCTGAAAGAGAGGGAAATAACAAAAAGGAATGGAAATATAGCCGAAGCTGATAGTTAATGGGGAACAACCTTAGATAGCAAATATCTTAAACCAGATCCTAAAACTTAAGCAGCAACAGATTCTTAAGCGTATACGGAAATCGGATCGAAACTAGCTGTAGATTTGTCTTCAATTATACTTCAAACATTCAAAAAAAATACAGCTAAATTCAGAATGCAGAATTCAACTTATATTAACACCTGGATGAAACAAAGTAGATCAGACAAAAAACAAAACATAAACAATAGTTTGGATCTCAAACTCAAAAGACACTAAGAATAGAGCGAGACTGCATCTAGGATTTTTGCTTCAATTTTTGCAAAAAGGTCTTCCTCCTTTGCTTGAGATTTTACATTGGTATTTATAGAGGTGTCTGCCTCTTTCCTTCATATTACAGCATTTAAAACATGAAACAGGTTTTGAAGAAATGATCCCCTTGATCTGCCTCAAAGAAATGACAGTCCTTGTCTTAAATGAACTACAACTGAAGATAAACAGAAACAAGGGACCATATTTCTTCATTTAATGACCGTTATTAGAGCAAGTCAGGAGTTTTTAAAAGATCACAAACAGGAGCCTTGAATTCTGGAGGCGTCTTTAATTCTGGTGGCTTCGAAAACTGCTTTAGGTTCTTCTATCTAGCACACATTGGTAATCAGCAACATTTAATCCTTGAGCTTCTTTGACCACAATCTCAAAATCCGTTGGAGAACTATTAAAACATTATTGCATTTGATCTTATCTTCTTCGCACGTTCTCCTATGCAATTCTGAAGGAAAATGCAAACAGAACTGTATCGGGCCTTTGTTATTGCTTCTATCACGAAAATGATACAAGTCGCAAATATGCGACATGTCGCGAAATCATGACAGTTTTACATTACTACCTTCTCTTCTGCCAACAAGTCGTGAAAATGCGACATGTCATGAAATCGCGACATCTTTCTCTTCCTTGGCCTTCATATTCCTGCAAGTAGCAAAAATGGGACATGTCTCAAATTTTTGATAGTCTGTACTTAGCATTGTCTTTCGGGCTCCTTCGTCGTGAAAACGCAACATGTCACGATATTGCAACAATTTTTGTTTGCCTTGTACTTGTCAGCTTTTGTTTCGCGAAAATGCGACAAGTCACGAAAATGTGACATGTCGCGAAAATGCGACATGTCGCGATATCGTGACGTTTTTTTCATTTGGCTCTTTCATCTTAAACAAGTCACGAAATCGTGACATGTTTCTCCGTTTGGCTTGATCTCCACAATATATCGTGAAATCACGACATTTTCTCTCTTCTTGTCACTTTGATGCTTCTCGGCCATGAAAATTCGACATGTCGCGAAATTGCGACATTTCATACAATTTGGCTGCCTCCTCGCTTCCTCCTCACGAAAACGTGTCATGTCGCGATATCGCGATAATTCTCTGCACTTGGCCCTTCTACCCTGACATATCACAAAATCATGACACTTCCTTGCGCTTCCCATCATTGCTGCTTCTCGTCGCGATATCGCAACGTCTTCCTCTTGCTTGACTTCATCTCCAAAAATGTCATGAAATCGCGACATCTTTCATGCCTTGTGTTTATCTATCAGTCCTTCCCGCGATAACGCAACATGTCGTGATATCGCGACATTCCATACCATTTGCTCCTTTCTTGCTTTTCTGTCACGATATCATGACATTTTTCATTGACATTGCCCTTGGCTGCTTTATGTCGTGATATCGTGACATTTGCTATCACTCTGTTCCGTGACCATTGCAAGTCGCAAAAATGCGACATGTCGCGATATCGCAACAACTTTTCATTTTGATGCTCTCTCACCGCAACAAGTAGTGATACTCCAACATGTCGCGATATCGTGATAGTTTGACTTCCTTGTTGCCTTTGACTGCGTTGACCACAAAAATGCGACAGGTTGTGAAAATGCGACATGTCGCGATATCGCGACATTTTTTTGACTTAGTTTTTTTCTGGTACGGACATCGCGAAAACGCGATAGGTCACGATTTCACGACATGTCGCGATATCGCGACATCTTTGCTTTGTCACTTACAAACAGAGGAATGAGTATTTTTTACAATCTGAGCATTCTTTTACTTAAATAGCAACAACAAAAACAATGTGGTAAAAATGCCAACAGATATATGATCTCTGATGGAAGTATACAAGCTTGATTTGATAAAAGCTATATTAATCCTTTATTCATGTGGGCTTCCTTATGTCTCCCTAGTAATTAGAATGAGTACTCTTAAGGATTTTTAGGTTTTGTAGATAGCTTATATATTGCTAATGGATTTGCAACTTGATAAACAATAGAATATGATATTACCAAGTTTAGTAGAATGCCTTATGACTCCCTAGTATGTTTTGGACAAGATATGAAGTGCTTTTGTAAGATATATTTCAATCTTGGTTGATTTTGTAAAGTTATGTAAATGCTAAAAATCAACTTCTATTGTCCTTATTGCTCCTATTGAACTAAGCACTTTTTCTAGATTTCAAGAGGTTTTAATGTTGGATATTTTGTCTCTATTTGAGAGGAATTGAGATAAGTAAATATTATAATTTCCAACCTTTATATGATTTTTATAAACCTCTTATAATGGCCCTTTTGAAATCTGATTTTAATTTTTCTAATTTCCAATAAATCAATTTGTAGTAGTAGACCTTATGACTCCCAACTTTGGAAAATTAGAAAATATAATAATATTTGCAAAGTATTAAATGATTCAACCTAAGTAGAAGGCCTTATATCTCCTAGGTTAGTTTACAAATAGTATTCTAATTTTTGGTAAGTTATCTCCTATGTCTTTTGCTTTCTCAACCTTAAAAATAATCCTTAAAAATATAACCTTATATCTCCTATGTTTGAAAGAAATATAAATGAGATATTTTTCTTACCTTAGCCCTCTTGACTTCACACTTGAATGGCACTGATTTTGACTGAAATATGACAGTCCTCTATGTACCCTTTCTATGATGCTTGACTTGATGAGTCTAAGTAAACAAGTGTGGTATGGCTATCGGGCTTCCTCTTTGATGCTTGGAGAGTAGATGTTTATCTTTTAATGGAGTCTTAAATGCTCATATGCTCTCCTTATTCCATGTTGTGCTTAGAAATGGATTGACTAGACTGTGCTTGCTCTTCACACACTCTGTGGATGTTGTACGTGAATGTTATCCTTTTGCTCTCTACGCTGCATATATGGGTAGTCTTTGGAGGACAAGTGGTACTTTCGTATCTTGGTAATGTTGCCACTTCTTCTTGTAATGTTGTTGCACCAACATTTACTCCTACGTAATGTATCCTTCTTGCTTTGAGTGCTCTCAATGTTCATCTCTTGAGCGTTAGAGAAATGATAGCCATGAGGGAATAATGTGCCAAGTGGCACTCAACCCTTTTGCATGGATTTTCCTACGTAATACCTCCAAGAAGGAGATTATAACTCCTTCAAATGTCTTTCTCCTTAGCTTGCTTCAATTTCTTGAATAGCAAGCAATGTATTTTCTTCTGCAGGTAATTCATGAGCTACCTTGGAGCTTTGGACGAGGATGAGGTAGCTCTCTTTCTACCCTTTGTTGATGCTACTCCCAACGTAGCATCCACTTTCCTTCTGTATGCTTATACCTTCGTTGTGCTCCATGTTCATGATGATAGAGGTGAAGCTTGATGCATTTGAATGCTGAATACGCTCTATATTTTATTTTATGTAGATAGATTATTCTTCCTTGCTATGGTTTACGTAAACATTCATGATAGATTTCTTTTGGATCCTTTAGCTTATGTAAATAGCCTTTGAAGGTTTGTTGTCATTTATGTAAAAAATTCCTTTATCTCGAGGTTCGATCTTGGAGAGAATGCCCTTTCGATGTTGGAGAATGCTTGATCCTTTGGCCCTTCCTATGGCCCTTCCTTTGGCTAACTTTTTCCTTGTACCTGTTGTACCTATTGTGGCACCTTAAATCTACTCCTTTCCCTACGTTTGATGTATTGTAGAAGTGCAACACCATGTAACCTTTACATGTATATAAAAATATTTTTATTGCACATTTTTTTGCACTCTTTTGTAGGTCTGAAATTCTTATTTTTGTAGTAGATTGATGAGTGCAAAATGAGGGTTTTAAGGATGTATCTTTGGCTAGACTCCTTACCCTTTTAATTGGATGATTGATGGTGAATCCAAGCCTTGTAAATGTTGTAGAACATAAGCTTTATTTTAGTTGCACTAACCCTAAGTGCTTTGTATTTGAGACTCACCAAGTCTCAATATTTGAAGCTTCTTTTTGGTTAGGTTTTTTTCTTTTTCCTTTGCTTGTACTAACCAATTTTGGTGGCTTCTATTGGCCACTATGAGTTGCAAGTTTTTGTGCTTTAAAAGTGTCTTTAGACACTTGATCCAAACTAGATTTTGTAGCCTTTATTTCAAAGCACAAAACTAATTTATTTTGAGAGTAATAATAGTGCAAATGAATCTAATAAATTCTACTTTTAATGCACTAACAGATTACACCTTATCACTCCAATCTACTCTCAAGAAAATGCACTTAATCAATTCACTGCAACTAATCAAGAATAATCTCAAATGAACCTTCAAGATTTATTCTATAAATTTCTTACAAGCAAGATATTAGGAGATAGTCTTATTTTGCTTTCCAAAGTAGATAATAGGCTAGTTGATAGATTATTACAATTCTAAAATCTAATCAACTCCTAATGTGCAAATGAACCTTAAAAATAATATTTCTTTTTGCACACTTGAAGACTATAATACGAATCTCCTTTTTGCAACTTTAATCAGGATGAAGGTGCTTTAATAAATCTGATAAGTAATCCACCTAATGAATCTACTTGCACCGATAGTTGCTTACCTTTTTTTGAACACTTTTGTAGCTCCTTTTCTGCTTCTATAGAGGATGTAGATCTTGGTGCCTAAGATCACCAAGTTGTTACCTTGAATAGGATCTTGTAGCTCTTTGTAGACTATTTTGAACAGCTCCTTCTTCACCAATTTTATGGTCTCAAAATTTCTTTCATAAGCCTAGGATTTGGTGACTTTGATCTCCTCTTGTAATCTCCTCCTACTATAGATTTGGAGAAGTTTGTATCTCTGAAGCAGTGACCTCTTGCTATAGGAGGTAATATTTAAATCTCCTAGATTTGATAAGCATCTTCTGCCTTCAAGTCTTCTTATCGAATTCTGACTTCAAGCAGGATCTTCTTCTCAAGATTCTGAATGTCTTGAGGTCTTCACTGGATTCTTCTTCTGCTCGTATTTGGCACTCCTTACCAAATTCTCCTCCTCTTGGGCTTGTTATCATATGGCAAAAATTATCCCAAGTCCTTCACTATCAGGGGCTTCTCCTTAGTAGTGGATTTCTCCAATGAGTTCTCCTTTGAGAATTTCTTTAACAAGGCTCTCCTAGCCTTTTACTAGATGCTCATCGAGACCTAGTCAAGGTCTTTGATCTTGTAGCTTCTTCTGGTCTTCCTAGAGACCTTATCTTCAACCTTCTACTTTTGGAAGTGTTGGTATTGAGATCTTCTCCTGGATATCTGATTCTGCTGCTTTTGGATACGAGCAAGAATCTCCTAGTCCTTCTTCTTCTTCCTAGCCTAGAAGTTCTTCAATGAGATCTCCTCCTGATCTCTTTTGCTTCAGGTATTGGATTGATTCTAAAGAGGTTTTTCTTCCTAACTTTCTTGTAGGAATCTTTCTTGACTTATTGGATCACCTTTACCTACAACAAAAATATTAGTACTGAAATATTCTTCTAAATTATATCCTTTCCTCTAGAATATTCTTTAGGATAAAAGGTATCTAAGGCCTATTTCAGTATCAAGGCTTTTGTGGTCTATTCTTCAATATCAAGGCTTCTATGGCCTATTCTTCAATATCAAGGCTTCTATGGCCTGTTCTTCAATATCAAGGCTTCTATGGCCTTTTCTTCTGGATCAAGGCTTCTATGGCCTTTTATTCTATATCAAGGCTTCTATGGCATTTTATTCTTATGAAGTTCTTCAATATATCAATGGAGATATCCTGTCTCCAGACTTCACCATGATTCTTTTCCAGAAGATTCTTCTGAAGTATTCTCCTTTCTACAATAACTAATCTCTACACTATGAAGGCACTTCGACCTTCGAGAAATGAAGTTGAGGTCTCCTAGATTTCTGTTGTAGGAGGTATCCCAATCATCTAAGTATTAATTCCTTGCAATAAAATAAAATTTTAGGTAAGTATTTCCAGATCTCTTAGCTTCACTAGTTGATTCATCAACCTAGTGGATCAAATGTTGAGTCCTAGTCTTCACGAGTTTTCCTTCAACTATGTGGAAAGACTCTAGCCCTATGCAATCTTAGTATTTCTAAAATTGATATTTCAGTCCTCACTTGTAACTCTTCCTAATTCTACCACCTAGACTCTTCTAAGAAATTTTGACAATGATTGGTCCAATGGTGCGTCAGGTTCTCAAAAAACTTAGGATCAAATAATAATGGTGGTTTCCCTATAGACCTATTGTGGCTTGATCTACCGTAGCTCTGATACCACTGTTAGCTTTTGATACCACATACATTGGGAGATACCAATCACAAGATGCAGAAAGTAAATAAAATAGATCTACGAGATGACTGAAATATGTTATAAATAGAAATGGTAAAAATATTACAATAGTAGCTATGGAGGAAATGGGCACTCCATAATATATGCTACTTCTCCATGAAGGAGCTCTAAGCTTATAGCTCACACACACTACCCTACTGCCTATCTACTACACACTAAATGTGATACTGCTTGTGATGCTTTGACTTCTATATCTAAGGCCATTATATAGGAAGATAAGTTCCTTGGCCAACACTCTATCTAGTTGTACAAGTGGACACCTTGCACATTAAAGCTTGCACATTGACACTTGTGCATTTATTACATTGCATGAAGTAATTAGATAACTTCCCCCTAAAGTAACATAATGTCCTAAGTATGTACCAAGGAAGGTATATTTACATGATCCAAATAATGTAATATGCTCTATTTCTAACAAGGACAAGGTTGACATAGAAGCGGAGCAAGCACGGGTAAGGACTAAAATCCTTCCTCTAGACTAGGCTAGATTTGGGTTTTTAGTTCTTTTAAGCATTTTTTATCTTTTTTGAGAAAATTGCCATGCACAACCCAACACAAATTCAAGGTTCAACCATGAATTCAACTGGTTTGTGGTGGTGATCAATTCAAACCCTAAAATTACAAGGCATGAATTTACGTATTTGTGCCCTGCAAGCATAGGGTGAAAATTTGATAGAAGAAGGGGATGAAATCACACCCAAAGAGAATGGGGTGTAATTTTGGTAGAGTGAAAAGCAAATAAAAAGGAAAAATAGACAAAGAAAACTAGAAAAATAGAAAATAAATACAAGAGTTCTTAGATGTTATTAAATTAATGTTTATTTTTACTGGAGAGCTGAGAGTGGCAACCAAGCTCCTTGAAGGAGGAGCTACGAGGGCTCAAACTAGTAGATATGGACACCCTAGGGGTGATGGGACTACTGCATTTAGTAGAGATTCCCTAGGTGGAGGCAGATAGAGCACTACTAATGACATTGGTAGAGAGATGGTACCTAAAGTTGCCTACCTTTCGATTATTGACAAGGGAGATGACGGCCACACTAGAAGATATGTGGTGCATCCTACGCATCCCCATCAGGGAGAGGGTATTACAAGGCATGAGTGAAGCAAGTTGTGTTTCAAAGGTTATCAAGGAACTAGATCCACAAGATCTGACAGAGTAGGATCCATAATGATAAGTTGGTAGGGTGTCATGGGGTTGATGCTCTGATGATCATGCTTTGTGGGGTGGTAACAGGATTCCCGGTATGCCATACTAGTAGGCAATACCTACCATGGGTACTAGTAGGAGTAGTGGTAGATATGCAAGACTAGTAGGTGTAGTTCGTATGGGACCCATTTGTACAATATATTGTATAATATCATGTACAAACGACATACAAGGCTAGTTTGTACAACCTTGCTCCAAGTATGGTGCTAAAAGCACATAGCAGTTATGATATCGTATGCACTTCTAGGGCCATTTCCCAACCTAGAGTGACCAACAACATATAGGTGGTCCAAAGACTTTTAGAGGGTTTAGAGGATGTATGCTAGGATCCTACCACTAGGTAGGCGGGTGCTAGACGAGCTACGAGACCACATGATCATATGGTGATTGTGGCACCTACACCTTGACTACATGGAGGATGTAGAGGAGCTAGCAAGGGGAAGGAAGGTTAGGTGGGTCTCCAAGAAGAAGGGGTATTTGGATATCTTCTAATTTGATCGAGTCAAGTGATAGTTTGATATCTTTCAAGAGATACTGAACCTAGGAGACTATTGGTACATGTGGGTTTAGAGGGACCCATTAGGAGTTGAAGAAGATCTTGATGTGGGGAGATGAGCAAAGGAGGACCTAGATGACCCATTGTACATGGACCTAGGGGTGGATGATTTCGAGGTGGCCCTCGAGTACAAGAGATTGTATAAGAGCATCATACCCCCAAGGATCTTCCCATCGGTGCCAATGTAGAGATGCTAGGTTATGGGTTAGTGGGTGCACCTAGAACTTAAAGAGGTGACTCGATGCACCATAAAGTGGTGGTAGTAGATCCAAGATACCTCATGGCTAACACGATAATAGTTCTAAGTAGATATGGTGGCAACGACTACCATCATTTCTAGGACCAAGGAGGAGGGAGCAGTAGGATATGCCCCCGTGATGGGAGTTGGGCTAAGTAGGGAATCCAGAGAGGCTTCTACATCGATAGTAGTAGGATCGAGCAAGACCATGGGTTGGGGAGATCCAATGAGAGAGATAGAGGTGCTACATGCTTGTTTAGTAGCCATGCAAAGGGAGATGAAACTACATTAAGAGGATAGTTCAAAGAGGATAGAGGGTTTGTAGAGTGCCTTGACCATGACACTCATAGAGCGAGACACAATGAGGGTTGAAGTGGACTACCTTAGGGGGGATATGAGTTAGCTAGAGTAGGAGTGATAACAGGCTCAAGATGAGGGGATGGCTATTGTGACTAATAGTCAACAGTGTGAGGAGATCCATCTGTTACAAGTAGAGCTGTAGAGGGTAGGGGAGAGACTGGAGGTGGTCGTACGGAGGAAGACCTTCTAATAGATCATGTACTTTTAGGTGGTTCCAATGGAGCAGAGGGTTCCATCATCATCCTCCCTTTAGACATGGATCTAGCCAAAATTGTGCCCCATAAAAACAGATCGCGAATTCGATGTAGAGCAAATTTGCACCCCATATGGACAGGGTGCAAATTTGGAAAAGAGGAAAGAAAAAGGAGAAAAATAGGAGAAGAAGAAGCAGAATATGGAGAAGGTCAACAAAGAAAAAGGTGCTTGGAATATGATGTTTGAATCAACGTAGACCGTGAAATATCAGTGTGATCAAACGAACATAGACCAAGCAAAAAGGAAAGAGTGGAGCGAAACCCTATAGGGATGTATGCTCACAAATGACCGAATGGAGGCTGCCCCTCACTCGTGGCCATGAAGCTATCCTATAAGGGTGTTATGCTCACAAAAATGGTCAAGTGTGGAGCGATACCCACTATGGGTGTAGTGCTCGCTAATGGCCAGAGATGAAGAGATACCCACTAGGATGTATGCTCACAAATGGTCGAATGGAGGCTGCCCCTCACTCATGACCATGAAGCTATCCTATATGGGGTGAAATATTTGATTGATTTTCCAAAATGAGTACTACCCGATAGGGGTGTGGTGTGTGCAAGAGATGAATGAGCAAAGTAAAACATAACAAAATAATGTGTGTGTGTGCATGTGTTAGATGAAAAGAAGATAGAAGAAAGATATAATAATATAGAAGCAAGGAGCAAACAATAATGTGTGTGTGTCCTTATTAAAATTTTGATAGCTAAGAGATGTGCATAAGATATTCAATGGTCATATGAACACCATAAATGATATTCATGTGATATCTACCCTATCCCATGAGGATCCCTTAACAATCAAAATATCAAGAAGGAAAAGTGTGAGTGAAAGAAAAATGAGCAGATAGAAGAAGGAATGTATATCCTTTATCTTGGGGAAAAGAAGAAATGATTAAAACTTTCAAAGGGAAAAGGACATACAAGAGATGAAGAACTATATCCCTTGACTTGGAGAAATTAGAAATGAATAAAACTTTCAAGGTCAAGGAATATAAGAGAAGAGAAGAAGAGAAGACATGAGCAAATGCAATGATGAAAATGCATGGAGATGGGCCCTAGGTTGGGGATTCACTAGGCATCAGAGCCCTAGTATGAGTGCAATGCATGTGAGCTAGAACCTAACTAGGTTTCATCACTTGCCATCCTCATGAAGTCCCCAAAAATCTATATGATCAAGCAATCATGCAAATATGATCAAGCAACAATGCAACTATATGACAAGAAAAAATGCAAGTGGAATAGAATGTCAGGAAAACCATGCAAAATATGATAGGCAATCATGCAGTATGAGCAAGCAAACCAAAATGCAGGATGAAGAATGAAGATGTAGAATCATGCATAATATCTTTTTAGGTGCATTATGTTCATTGGTTCTTTTAAATCTTTACCATCTAAAGAAGCTAAATGATAGGCTCCTGAGCCAAACTTGGTTATTATGACAAAGGGGCCTACCCAATTGGGCTAAAACTTACCTTTAAGATCTGAACGAGCATTAGTGTTCTTTTGGTTCTCCTTGAGGACAAGGTCCCCAATCTCAAAATAATGATTGTAAACTCTCTTGGAATAAGATCACTTGAGCCTATTTTGATAGGCTCAAAGATGCTCTAAGGCATGAATGCACTTTTCATCCAACAACTCCAATTGGTTTAAATGATCTAAATGATACTCAACACAAATTTTGATTGTGCCTCCTATCTTAATAATAAGGATGACAATACAAGGGACTAACCCATCAAAGAAAAAGCTATTATGGAGGATATCTTCATGATCCATATCACAAAGAGGATCATCCATAACATATTCTCTAGGAGTCATCATTGCAAACTCTAATTGTGTTGTCCTTAATGAAAGGAGGAAGACTCATAATTTCTCAAGGTCTTTAAGAGACATAGGAATAAAATCCTCTTGAGAACTAGAAGACTTGACATGCACAACATAAGGGATTAACCCATCAAAGAAGAAGTTATTTCAAAGGACATCCTCATGATCCATGTCACAAAGAGTATCCCCTTCAACATAATCCCCTAGGATCACAACTAACTTAGGATGCACCAAAGTTATCATATTATAAAATAAAATGTTAGTGGGATAAGGGGGTCCCTCATCCTCATCACTCCACTCCAAGCCTTGATGATCCAAATATTTAGCATAAGTAATGAGGTGATCATCATCATCAAATGGAAAAGGTTGGTTTTTATTGGGTATGTAGCCTATGCCACATCTCCTAAGCCAAAGCTCAACTTCCAAAGGCTCTTGAATACCTTTCTATTGTGGCCCCAAACCTTTACCTACATATCCCATACTAGATAGGATTTTCTTGGGAAGTGGGTAATCATTGGATAGGTAACAATGGGCAAAAGAACGCTCTACAGGAAGAGGGTTTCTACCATAGATATTTTCTTTGAGGGATATACCCATGAAGATAAAGGTACACATGCCAATGTGTACTACTTCACCCTTCTTATGAGGTAAACCCATAGTCCTAGGTGAAGGTGGTAGCTTGGCTAAATCTAGAAGAGGTTCTTGAAGAAAAGGATTGACCTGATCTTGTGATGAAACATTGATTAGTGGTTCCTCACTTACCTTTAAATTTTCAAGTTGCTTGGTGATGTGAGATGAAGAAATTGATGGACATAAATTGAGACTAGATTGAGCTTGCTCAACCATTGAAAAATATTGGAATGGATGAGGGTCACCCAGAATGGTGACAAGTTGATCTTTGAATTCAAACTTCAAACATTGATGAAGAGTAGAAGGGACAACCCTCATCGCATGAATCCAAGGGCATCCAAGAAGGAGATTAAAATATGTGGGGCAAGGTACCACATAAAACAAGGTATCTAAGATCTTAGGTCCAACCCTAAGGGGGAGGGATATAATGTCATAGGCCTCTTGGGACTCATTGTTGAAAGCTTTGATGATGACATTAGATTTAATTAAATCTTCCTCTTTTAATCCAAAATTTTGGAAAAATTGATAAGTGCATAGATTGAGGGAGGAACCATTATCTATCAAAATTCACTTGATAAATATTTCCCCAATATATGTAGTGATGTAGAGGGAAGAATCCCCTCACAAGTCTGAGGAAGGAATATCATCATCCAAAAATGTGATATGATGTATCCCAAGGGAACCTACAACATCAACTATAGCACTAGGGGAAATGTCTTGAGGGATAGATTGTTGACTTAGAAGCTTCAACAAGGCTTCCCTATGAATAGGAGAAGTTTGCAAAAGCTCTAAGAGGGAAATCTTGGTTGGGGTACTAGCTAACTATTGTTGAATGTCGAAGGAGACTTTAGGTTGTGGTTTCAACACTAAGGGTGGGTTTTCTACTCTTGTGCTCCTTTTTTGGGTACTCTTCAAAACTAAGGGTGGTTTAGAAGGTTGATTGGATGTAGAACTCATCTCCTACTGAGATTGTTGAGTCGGTTGAGCTTGAGCTTGTTGCCTTGTAGTTGTTGCTATCATACCAACCATATTATTATAGGGAGGTGGCACATTATGATATGACACTTGATTAGCTACCTATTGCCCATGATTAGGTAGGGGATCTTGGAAGATCCCCATATCTTGATTAGTTGTGGGTGCTTGTTGAGTAGGAGGTTGATTGTTTGTTGGAGTGTGGAGTAGGTTGAGAATCCTCTATAACAAGATGACCTGCATCGATTAAGTCCTGAACCACATGTTTCAACCTCTTACATGAATTTTTCATGTGCCCCTCCACTCTATGATACTCACAATGTTGACCAGGATTATACCAATCAGTCATGGTATCAAGTTGCCTTATGGGAGGTAACTCAATCATATTAGCTTCCAAGAGTTACTTTAGGACCGATCAAAATAGGTTGGTTGAGTCTTGTGAAATTTCTTGGTGGGGGTTTTTGAGGTTTGCTAAGTACCATATTTTGCAAGGTATTAGCAACATTATTGATAGGTCTACTATCTATTACCCCATCACCAACTACATGCTTGTTCTTATACTAGGATTTCATGGTCCTATATTCTTATTTCTTTGGTTTAAGTTGACCTCTTCGAATAAGGGCTTGCTCTACCCTTCTTGCTAAATCTATTGCTTGGTCAAAAGAGGTAATAGTTGTTGTTTCCAATTCATATGATATTTGCTCTTGTAAATTTTTAATAAAGATCTCTAGCATGTCTCGAGGAGGTAAGGTATATCTTAATCATCCAACTAAACTTCTCCAATGAGACAAAAATTCTAAAAAACTTTCATCTTTACCTTGCTTCAACATATAAACATCTTTCATAGTCACATTTTTCTCAACATAAGCTCCGAATTGTTGAACAAACAACTTTGTTGTCTCTTCAAAATTCCTCAAAGAATGATGAGGTAGTTGATAATACCATTCCAATGCCATACCACCAAGGCTCTTAGGGAACATCTTTAGTAACAACATGTCATCATATATAATATCATGGCATGTTGTCCTAAACATCCTTAAATGTTCAATTGGGTCCTTTGTTCCCTTATAAATAGGTAAAATTGACATTGGAAAATGCTTAGGGTAGGGCCTAGAGGTGACGATAGGGTCTAAGGGTTGATTGCACATTTCCTTATAGTTGTAGGTGAAACTTGGAGGTTGAATCATATCCACTCTTGAGACCAATTGTTTCACCACACTTGTCAAACTTTGCATATCGGGATTGTTGTTGTGCAATACCCCTAGGTTCCCTAAGGGAGGGTTATAGGTAGGTTGTTGAAAGGGAACTTGGCCAATGTTGGAGGTATTAACACTATTATGGTATGGGTTATGATATGTGGTATCTTGTTGTGGAGGATAACTGACATTTGGTGGAATAGAAGCATGAATGTTGAGATGAGTAGAATGAGGAGGAAATTGAGCATAATCTTGAGATGCACTACTAGTTGGAGGAACTTGTGGAATTCTTCCAATGTTGGTGGTTATAGTAGTAGCATATGTTGGTTTATGAAAAGGATTAACATGATGTGAAGATTCAAACAAAGGATTGGTGTGAATATTTTGAGGAGAAATGGTTTGATGATGAGATGTCCTAGCCTCTTCGAGTTGGGCTTCTTCATCCATAGCCTTATTCAAGGCATCCTTATGATGCTTCATGAAATTCTAGATATGATCAAATGATTTAAAGGTGAGGTGTCCATTAGACCCCTCAGGAGGATCAAGGTCATTACCAGTTTCTACATGTTCTTCCTCTTCTAGATTAGGATTCTCCCTATCAATCTGGTCATCTTCTTGAAGAATCTCACTAGATTCTAAAAGCCTTCACTTACTCCTAAGGTTGGGAGCCATTAGGAGAAAGAGAAAGGATAGAGGAGAAAAGGAGGATCTAAAAACTAGCAAAAACACACAAAATATTCTTAAGATGTTTTTAATGTTTTTCTAATTCTAAGCAAACAAATTTAATGGTCTTGCTTAAAGTTTTCAAAAGAAAAACAAAAGGAAGAGGCTTCCTAATTTGGCCACTAAAGACATGTTTTCACATCGGGTTCACCAAATATGTAGAGGGGAAAACTGCCCTATCATGTATGATTCTCGATTAGATCCATTGGGAGCCGAGGTGACCATAAGGGTGTGTTATATTCTCTACACTCGGGGGCTTGGGGGATCGAAGGGTTCACCAAGAATGGTTTAAGGACTCACTCCAAGTCCAAGGATGGAATGTTTGATGTGTATATTGAGCAAGCACCTATGTTTGGCTTTTCTAAGATCTAAGCTATGGAAAATGAAAGAACAATGCAAGACAAACAATGATGCAAGAAGACAAGAGACTAACCCTAGGATGATTCTTGATTTTCAATGATGACTAAACCCTAACTTGCAATAAAATAGATCTTTCCTTTTCAGCAAGGGTTCAAGAGAATGCACAAACAAAGTTAACCCTAGAATGCAAACTATATGCCTTTTCTCTTTCAAATGCCTAGAAATGAAATCAAAATATTTTTCTTTTATTTATGATCTAGATTTAGAATAGAAATGGATAGAAAGCAAACAAAAAATAACCTAAGAAGTTTACTTAGGGCACTTACTTGATCCGGTGGTTGTCCTTAGCTTTTAACTTGCATCTAGATATATCCAACAACTTCACAACCTACAAAACAACTTCACAAAACCCTAGAAAAATTGATCAGTGTTTGGGGGCCTACTTAGGCCACTATGTGACTGAGCTTGGAGGCACAATAGTCAAGCCCCCTTGGTCCTTTTAGCTGACCATTCGAAAACAAAAGTGATTGTTGACCTTTTTGGAAATGAACAAGACAAGATGCAATAAAATGAAACAATGCAAAAAATAGAGTGCAAACAATGATATTATGATCTAAATGAAGCATGCAAACATAGACTGAGGGTTTGGGAGTGAAACTTTACCCCCAAACCTAAAAAGCCAAAATCATGCCCCATAAGGGGTGACCACGAATTTGGATCTATCGAAATCATGCCCTGTATGGATGGGGCATGAATTCACAATAGAAGTGCAAAATGATCTATTAATGCAAAATAAGACACAAAATGCATAATTAATGATCTAGGAATATTAAAATGCAAGAAGAAACCTGGTGGTAGCGAAAGAACAATCAAAAGGATGAAGACCTCCACAAAATGGTAGACTCCACCTCAAGGCTCCAACACTTGTCCACCAAGAACAACAAATCAAAAGTAGAATAGCAAAAGAACACAAAACACTTGATCTTGCTAGGAGAATTCGTCAAAAGCCTCTTAGCCAAAAATCACTTCTTAAAAAATTGCTTAACATCATTTTTAGAATCACTTAGCACTTAGGGAAAAAGAGGATCCAAACCCTCTATTTATAAGAGGTTTGGAGGGCAAAAGGGTGGGAAAATGAAAAGGAAAACCTAGGGGAGGGCCGACGTCCTGGAGGTCGGCTCAAAAATTGGGTTTTCTAAGAGAAAACCCTAACTTGTCAAAATCGTGCCTCGTACTGGGCGACCATGATTTTGGAAAAACTAGGAAAAAAGAAAAAGGAGGGGAAGAGAAGCCCAAACTTGTACTTTGACAAGTTTGAGGGACTTCTCAGGGGTTCTAGGAAAAATGACTCACTTAGGTGGGTCAATTTTCCATGTCTACAATTCGCTAGTGAAATCCCTCATCAAGTGATAAAGTAAACTTGTCAAATAAGGAAAATACCTTATTCAACATTAGTTCCTTCCTTAAGGTTCGAGGTGTAGACCAATTAGTTCGACCAAACCCCATAAGGAGGGCAGAGGTCCAAGGTTCAAATCTTGGGCCTCGTTGGACTGAACGCTTGTCCCTTTCTTGGTGCTTTCAGTGACATAAAAGGTTTAAAATGATTGTGGCATGGTGGTTATAGGGGCGGACTGCGTGAAGATCTGTGTGGCGGCTTTCGGGGCGAACAACGTAGAATACTGTGACGACCATAAAAGCTAGACAACCTACCCGAATTTGTGGTGGCTACCAATTCCACCATGTAAACTAAAAAAACATTAGTTCCTTCCTTATTCAAAATCTTGTACTCTATCGTTGATGTCCCTCCACCTTTGCCTTCCCCTTCAATGATGCCTCATCCTTTAAGCCCCTTTCAAGTGCCTATTCATTTGCCAAGTTTTTCCTAAGCAAGATTTACTTGACCACCTATGCTTCCTTTGACACTACACCCTCTTTTGAGATGATGCCCTCTTTTGAATTTACCTCAAGTGCCACCACCCAAGCCATTGACGTTGTCACCTTAACGGTGACGACATTGTCCTCGGTTGTTACATCATCATCCTCATTGTTTTCCTTCCCTTATGCTAGCTCTGCACCTATTAGGTCTAGTCTGTTTGGTGCCACCTTCACCACTACCAATTGTACTTCTTCACAATGTCCTTTCCTTCTACTCTACTTTTCTTCAAAACACCATGACACCCCCTCCTCGTCATTATCCTTCGATACATTGATAAAAAGAACATTTTCAATTATGACATTTTTCTTTCACACATTATCATCCATGTCAACCTTAGCTTGGGGTCTATCTTCTAAAATCTTGACGACCATGTCAAATTTATTTATTTTTTGATTACATAGGAGAGTTGGTTACAACCACTATTTTTAGTAACTGGTCAACGCAAGGTTCAAACCATAGGGATTGCTCCCAACAAACCTATCCGTCTCGTTCTTGTTGACCAGACATGAGATGAGAACCACCAATCACTCGAGGTATGTACCGTCGTCGTCGATCTGACGTGCACTCAAAGAATTCCGAGCAGACTACTACCTTTGCAAAGGGTTGGCTTCCCCCCAATGTTTGAATCTAAGTCTCTTCTTGATGAGTGCCCAACCACACTTACACTTACTAATCCACTTAACCCTTGAGAGTATGAACATGTCAACTTTGACTCGAGACATATCTTTTACCATAACAACATAAATATATTTTAAAAATATTATAAATAATTTAAATATATTATAAAATAATTTAAAATTCTTATTTAATTTTTTCGTGATACCGACATTCCTTTGCCCAAAAAAATCACGTTCAAACTACTGCATTTGTAGTTGTTATTATTGTAATAAATTCTCCTTTATTTATATAAGTTTATGCAACGCTTTTCTAGGACGAATGAAATATAATGTTTTGATAAATCCTTTGCCGCTGGTTTTTTATCCATGTCTTTGCTTAATAAACTATAACCATGCACGTGCTTTGACCGACATGACCGACATGACCGACATGGTTATTACACAAATTATATATTCCGGGGGATTCCTATTCCTATCCTATTGTGGTTTTTAAAATTGTGGTCGGTTGTTGTTTTGAATACTATTTAGTAGGAAGTACCATTTTGGCTCGCACTTCCACGCTTGTGTACTCACCCATCACACGGACATCTTTAGGGCCCAACTGCTTCCTATATTTTATATTTAG
Source organism: Wollemia nobilis (assembly GCA_028583015.1). Taxonomy (NCBI): domain Eukaryota; kingdom Viridiplantae; phylum Streptophyta; class Pinopsida; order Araucariales; family Araucariaceae; genus Wollemia; species Wollemia nobilis. The sequence goes on from JAQPPZ010003212.1 coordinate 5,988,730, forward strand.
ATAGCCAAATTTTCCGAGAGTATTCATAAATACAAATGATAACAGCTGGTGCAAACGGATAATAGCCCTTAACTTCCCCGGTTCCCCGTAATGCGCACTGTCGGCCATATGATAAAAATATAAAGATGATAATACTAATAATAGTGAATGTTTAAGTTTAAACTCTCTTTAGAAACCTTTTTTAAAACTTTGTTTAAATTTAAAAAAAAATTATTTTCCATAGTAAAGTTTGAAGTTTGGTTTTTATATGAGTTTGGTTTTTTTTGGAAAAGTTTAAGGTTGAAATTTATATATGAGTTTAATTTTTTTAAGTTACCAAAAAAAATCATTATCTAAAATAAAAATACTCAACCATCACAAAAATTTATCACACTAACTAAATTTAAAAAAATTGCAACTAGCCAATGTCAGCGTTGGCCTCCGATAATAATGTAGCCATAAATGCCGCGGTGGATTCTCAAGCACCCATGTGGCGAGACACGCATTGCCACAAATAAAGACCAGTCAGCCACGTCAGCCGGCACGGGCTGTCAGACGAATCGGCGAACAGAGCGACGCTTCGGGGGATGTCATCTTGCGACGGGATTTTTTCTAACATCTGTTTACACGCCAAAGACTTTCTTCCATGGAACTCCGTTAAGTAAAAGCGAGAGCCGTTAACGTGACGGTATCCACTTTCACGACGGAAACGCAAGACCGAGAACCTGCTTGGTGTTGATCGAAATTTTGACCGAGAAGCCCGCTTATTGTTGATCGAAACGTTGTCAGAGTGGGAGTTGAGCCAAAGCTTTGAATTGCCGTTGCAGACGGTATGGAATAATACCTATCTATATACCTAAGGATCGAGCTTTTCACGGGCTTTTGGTATTGTTACTATCGCTATGATTGTTTATTTTACTGGTAGCTTTTGGCTTTATGAGACTGAGTCCGTGAGAACAGTGGGGACAGAGATTCCCGCGAAGGTCAGCGGGCACGAAATTAGTAGTTTGTAATGAATCGTTTCCCTTTTATTTAGTCAGTACCTGCTTTACCTACTCTCTGGGCCTGCTGTCGTTTGTTTAATGGCGCGACTTTGAAGAAAATAGTCGATGAATGGGCCACGACGCAACGCTTCCCGCGGCATTCGCCATAAAAACGCTGCGAAAACTCTTTTTTAATCAGTCCCGTGAGGAATCTTCCTTAACTGAGAAGCGGCGAAGTAGTTGCGGTGTTGTAAAGCTCCAAATTTAATATAAACAAGGATAGGCTGTATTTTGCAGGTCACTGCGCCAGGGCGAATGGGTTATTGTATTGTATTGTATCATGTAGCAGATCCGGCCTGGAAATCGAGTATTGAATAATAAAGTTTGCTCTTGTTGAGTGGAGTCCTCCTTGGCAGGAGACGAAAGCAATCGGTCTAGTGATTTTGCAGATTTTGGAAAAATTGCCCGCTAAATGCCGAAGAAGGAATTTTAAGGTGAGCCTTTGCAGCAATTTTTAGGTCTGATTTGTTTGTAAGTCTATACTGTACCGAATTCTTTTCTTCTGGTTGTTATCTGCTAATTGGCAGCAGTTTCACTTTTGATGTAAGTAAACAGAGGAAATTTTATTTTCTTAGGTTATGATATTTTCAATAATCGGTGAAAATTATAAACATAGGAGACTTGAAATGCCTTGTTCAGATCGCAGCTTTACGAAGGTTATGTCATAGTAACTGTTCTTAATAGAATGTTGTGTATGGAAATACTTGATTAGCTCAACTTCAGAAAAACGAAAGGAAGATTACCTTCTAACTAACAAAAGTGTTATTTTCTTTCTCTTTTTTTGGGGGGTAAACGTTGCATGATCTTTGTTCTTGCAAAGTGTCGCTGTACTCTGCTTTCTTGTCAACAGGTTGTAGCGTATGATAGTCTGAGTCTTTAATCAGAGAACTTAATCTTGTTTTGCAGTAAATAATGAGAGTGATGGCAGAATCTGAGAATGAGGAGAGGTCTGTTGAAGGCACAGTTTCTGAAGATAATTATTTGCAGAAGTCTCAGAATCTTATTTTGGTTGTTATAGCAGAAATTTCTTTGGTTAAAACCTTCACAGGAAAGTGGAACATTATCAGAAACAAATTACAGCTTCTTACGGAACAATTCACAGATCTTGCAGATTTTCCAGGTTTTCTGCAAAATTCTTTGTGCACAGAGCTTCTCAAGTCCATTTTAAATACACTGAATGAGACACAGGATCTTCTGAAGAAGTGTGTTGATGTACAGCTCGGCATTGGAAAGCTACAAATGCAAAGCTGTCTAGATGGCTTAGCAATGAAATTAAGCCAGCACCTTCAAGACTGTGAATTGCTAATGAAAAGTGGTGTTCTGCGAGAGTCCGCAACACCTCCTGTGCTTTCTAGGTCAAGAACAATTTTGCATCGGGAAACAATACGCTGCACTAGCCGAGAGCTTCTAGCTCGTCTGCAAATTGGAAATTTCGAGTCCAGACAAAAGGCATTGGATTCTCTTTTAGCTTTGATGCAAGAAGATGATAAAAATGTTTTTATTGTTGCAGGCCAAGGCAGCGTACCTGTGTTAGTTCATTCGTTGGACTCAAGTATCATTGAAATCAGAGAAAAGGCTGCAGCTGCCATATGCAGGCTTGCACAGGTTGAAAGCTGTGAACATTTGCTGGTTAAAGAAGGGGTTCTGCCTCCTTTGGTAAGGCTTCTAGAGTCGGGAAGCTCTCTTGCAAAAGAAAAAGCATCAGCTGCTCTTCAAGCACTAAGTTTGACACCTGAAAATGCAAGGTCTGTAGGAACACGCTGTGGAGTGTCGGCATTAGTTGATATCTGCCGATTGGGAACTCCTGCGGCCCAAGCAGCTGCTGCAGGGACCCTCCGCAACCTTGCTAGTGTTCCAGAGATACGGCAATTATTTGTTGATGAGAATGCCATCCCTGTTTTAATAAGGCTAAGTACTTCAGGCACTGTCATTGCACAAGAGCATGCTGTTGATTGCTTGCAAAATTTGGCATCTGCTGACGATAGCCTGAGGACATTAATAGCCAAAGAAGGTGGAATTCAGCCTCTTCTTTTCTTCTGGGATGGAGCTTCAACAGCTAGAGCCCAGGAAGTTGCAATTGGTGCATTAAAAAACATATCTGGTTGTAGGTCAAATGTGGATCTTCTCATTGTTTGTGGTTTTATTCCTCGACTTGTCGATGCTCTAAATAGTGGAATTCCAACCGTGAAACAAATTGCAGCTCTTGCTATATATGAGCTTGCTACTTCGATGGAAAATAGAAAGGCACTTGGAGAAGCTGGGTGCATTCCTGCTCTAGTGAATATGTTTGAAGCTAAGACTTATGCTGAACAGGAAGCTGCAGCACAGGCCTTGTCAGTTCTCCTCCTTTATGATGGTAATAGGAAATTATTCAGAAAGGAAGAAAAGGGTGTCTCAGGAACAGTTCAGCTCCTACATCCTTCTAATCTGAATGCAGACAAGAAATACCCCATTTCCATTCTGCTTAGCCTGTCCAACAATGGCAAGTGCAGAAGGCAGATGGTTGTAGCTGGAGCCTGCATTTACTTGGAAAAGCTTGCAAAAATGAATGTCATTGGTGCAAAGAAACTTCTTGAATGTCTCGAAAGAGGCCACCTTTGGAATATATTTGGCAGGACATAGAAGTTCAGAAACTTTTAACAAGAGAGGCTTGTGTTTCTTTTCTTTCCTCTGTCTGCAAAGGTTGAAGATTCATTATAAGTAAAGAAAGCATCGTCGTTTTTGTGAAGCAATAAGAGCGAAATTGGAGCTAAGAAGGGCACTTGGAGGTCCAAGACATGCCCTCCTTAGAACTGCAGCGAAGCATACAGTGATTTTGTTTGTAAATTGACTCCGACTTACCAGCATGTTCTATACAACCTGTTCCCTTCTCATTAGTACGTACAAATTGATTTTCCTCGTTCCCTTTGTAAAGTGTTTTTAACATCAGGATATGTTTTGTAAATGCTTGAAAAACATTGGTTCTCTCCTTGCAGTAAAGGATTGTATACAAGATTTGTATACAGGGATTATATACAAGTTTGGAATATCGAAATTACATCATATTCATTCAGCTTGGACTTTCTTAGCCTTATTGAATAATAAATTTTGAATTCATTGTGCTCTGAGTTTGAAGAATAGTATCTTCTTCAGTAACGTTGGCTCCTCTGGAAGCCCTTTTCTGTATCTCGTTTTCTTTCCGCCTCCAACTTCTGTCATTACTACGACAGGTTCTGCATAGAGATTAGCCTGATTAGAGTTCCGCATATTAGGTATGCAGATGCCATTTGGTGACCAAGGTATTGTATGCCAGATTGTTTGACAGAGTATAGCTCCAATCAGCAAATTTCCTTATAGCGTTGATATATATTTTTGTGATTAACGACAAAACTATATGTGGTTAAGCTGAGATTTTTTGATGTGGAGGTTACCATGGGGATGTCCATCGTTTTAAATTCAAAACTACAATGTTATTTTTGACTATTGGTTTTCCATATAATTTTTTGACATAAACTGTGAGTCCACATAAAACTTCTGATCCATGAAAGGGATCGTGGAAGGGAACACATGGGCAAAGATCCGAGAAAATTAGTTTTTGTGTTTTGTCCTGAATACTTAATCATAAAGAGAAAATTTTGAGCATTAATGTAGAAAATGTTGCACAATTGGATGCCTTCCCTAAAAACTGGAGAAAATTCTGAAAAACAAAATCCCTGGTACTGCCTAAAACTTCACATTTGTGTGTCAAAAATCCCTGTGAAATTATGTTCCACTGCCTAAACAGGTGGAATCTTCCCATATTTGTCTCACATAAGTTTGCGCCAAACATGTCAGACACATTGGCAAAATCAGAAGAATAATATATTTTAAATAAAGTTCTCGCCTGTCTAAAAGTTTTCTGTACTTGGGAAGAAAGCCCAAATTTTTAGTACGAAATCATAGGACTTGGACGCAGCCGAATTCACCTCTTTCTACGCAAGATCGTCCACTACCACCTACATTCATTATTCTATAAATTGTATTTTAGGAGAATATTGGACGTTGAATTTAGTCCATTCTGAGCATTGAGGTGCATGGTAGGAGAAAGTTTAGTTAGGCATTTCCTGCAGCCAAGAGGCTGGTGCAGCTGCCCCCCCTGGGCCCCTTGTGATTAAGGCACATCCAGCCTCTAGGGGTCCACAAAGGAAAATTGACTTAAATAACTGCCCTACTTATCAGCTGAGATGGGAGACACTCCAATCGAGGTACTTTGACATCGGTGATCATTAAACATTGACATTTGTCTCGTAGATTCACATATGGAGTTATATCCGCCAGTGACAGAAGTTATGGCTCTGCAAATTTGCAGATTTCCAGTAAAAGCGGTATCAGCTACTATCAATTTTTTGTGTTTACATTTATATGGTTAGTTAGGAAAAAGACTTCCCTTGGAAATTGATAGGGAAGTTTCTTCATAAAAGCACTTCCCTTCTACAAATCTCCCAGAACCAGCTGGAGAGTGAATCGCTTAAATACAAGAAAACGGAATAAATCATTAGACTGCGACTGTTGTACATGGGAATACCTGTCTAGATCATTCACGTACATTTTAACCGGGGAAGCGAGCACAAGCATGCTCTTCCTATAACTTGACTTGCCTTTCTGTCCAAATCATTTCCCAACTGCCTCTACTATGTACCTACTCCATTCATATTTGGAGTTGAATTGTTATTTTTCAATCAATTAGATATCCTACAACATACAAATTCTTTGAGAATGATAACGAGCAATTCCCCTGATTTAGTTATTTACAGTATAAATTAAAAAGTAAAATAAAGCTTATTGTCAATAGACACAAATTGTCATTCATTGCATTAATAATAGGTCATACGACTAATCATTGTTGATACGATTACGATCCAAGACTTTCATCCGTGTATGCCGTGCCCACCCGATTAGTATGGTGTAGAAGCTACCGGTTGCGATTGGGAATGGGTAGAATAAGTTTGTATGATGTGATGCCCCTTTCCTTTGCTGTTATGTTTACCTGCTAGGAGGCATGCTTGCGAGCATGGATATTAAGCAGTTAGGGGAAGAAGTAAATTCACATAGCAAACAGTAGCTTAGGATATTATATATATATTGCGAGCATGGATATTAAGCAGTTAGGGGAAGAAGTAAATTCACATAGCAAACAGTAGCTTAGGATAATTTATATATATATACATATAATTACTATAAAAAAATAAAATAATATTGTAGATATTAAAATTTAGTTATTTGTATAATTAATTTATCAAAACTTTCCTAACATTTATCAAATCCTTATCAACTCACCTAAATCCTCAATTTGTCATAAAATCATGTTTTATTTCTTTAATCTTCCTCACATTCTTCATAATTCTAATTAAACCCACATTTTCCTTTAATCTCCCACTTAACACACATTAAATGTAAAAAAAAATTCTTTCACACTCCATGAGGTTTAAAATTTCCAGCACATGTCAAAAAAAATATTAAATGTCCATTAAACCTCTCCACACCCTCCATTCCTTCATTTTGTCATTTCACACTGCCAAACAAGTTTATTTGAATTAAAAAATTCAAAATGAAAGTCTAAGACACACATTAAATGCTCGTTCAATTCTTAAATCCCTTTTACACTCGGTAAAAGCAGTCACTCCAGATCCTGGGTACCCTCCCCTCTCCCTCGCAGTTTCTTATAAATATCTCCCTTCATTTCCTCAAAAAGACACACATGAACGATAGAAAGTCTATGTCTAAATGTTGCCAGGTCAGACATGAGAGATGGAGGGAAGAAGTTGAAATATACCTACATGTTGCTCAAATTGCTCCTACGTATGCATTTCATAGCATATTCTTAGATTATGTTATTTTTCTTAAATTCATTGATTGTATTTTTATGATTTAGGGTCTCATCTCAAAAGGCCCCCAAGTGCTCCTAATGTTTTGTTGTGGACTGTGCAGGTGCCATGGAGGAGCAAGAAGCCTAAGGTGGTCCGGCTACCATAGCCATCCAAACCCATCCACACTTTGATACTTTGATGGAGTTGGGAAAATGAACTGCAACGTTATTTGATCATTTTTTGTAAAACACGATAAATTTCCACTTTCACGATAAATTTCCACTTTGGAAATCCTTGATTTGTAAGCCCTTAAGGGCATTTTGGTAAAATATGTTATTTTGTAACAATCTTTTGATACCAATGCAATGACATGTTTTTCTTGTCTTCAAAACGATGATCATAATTTTCTCTTATCCACATTCATTTTTATGTTTTTTCTAGCTACTCTTTAGCTTGTTAATTTTTTTGTCTCTTTTTGTGGTTGTAGTATTTTGTATTGGCCATCCCCTCTTCATCGAGAAACACAGTTGCGTCGTATCCAGATCTCAGATAGGCTTGTGCAATTTTTTTTTGCTAAAATCCTTTGAGATCGTATGCGATTTGCCTATTACAAATGTTATGCATAAATCTGCCTTGGCATTGTCCAATTTATATTTTGTATTGGCAACCCCCTCTTCAAAGGGAAAAATAGGTAGGTGCAAAAACCCTATGTGTATAAATTAAAAAAAAAAAACATAAAAAATAAAAGGAAGTATTCTTTTCTTTTTCTTTTTTTATATTATTTCATTTTTTCGTTAAATAAAAAAGTTTTCTTTATGGTTTTATTTTATTTTCCACTAAAGAAAAAAAAAACAAAGTTCTCTTGTTGTTTTTATTTTATTTTCCATTCACCAAAAAAAATTAAAAGATTTCTTTCTGTTTTTATTTTATTTTTCGTTAAAAACAAAAAAACAAAGTTTTTTGTTTTTATTTTATTTTCCATTCACCACAAAAAAAATAAATTTTCATTAAAAAAAAAAGAATTTAAAGCTTTATTTTATTATTATTGTTTTCCGTTAAAACAAAAAATATATATAATATTTTCTTTTATTTATTTACTTTTTATTTAATTTAGTTAATTTTAGAAAAGGGGGATAGGTCTCTCCTCTACAACCCCCTCCTCTGTCCCTGCGGGCCACGCACTCATGCATAGCCCTCCATCCCGTCCTCTATCTTGTGAGGGTCATGCACCAGACCCCCATTCCACCCCTTTCCCCCTCCCATGGGAGCCACGCACCACCGCACGACCCCCAACTTATTAAGATTTTTCCTAGCCCAAACTTCAATTCCACGATCATGTGAAGGGTGCTCTCCCTTTTGATGCCATTGAAACACCTACATCAATTATCGATCCTTCTTACCTGTTGCTTGGTCGAGGTGCATACCACCACACAACACCCTCCTCTTCAATGAAATGCACATATAAGAACTCAATACGTCCCCAACATGCATTGGCATCAGAGTCTCCTCCCTCCACGTTTCTCCTCCATATGCGTGGCGATAAACCATCTACTGTGTTGTGGTTCCACACACGACACACTCTCTTCATGTCCGTTTTAGTTAATTATAGTTCTTTCATTTACCACTATGATATACGTCACAAGATGGTTGTGGGCATTTAATAATTCAAAAATGAAAAAAATCAACAAAAAAACAAACAAAAAAATAAAACATAAACCAAAAACAAAAAAAAAAAACAATAGCAAAGAAAAAGAACAAAAACACAAAACAAGCACCAAATGAACAAAAAAACAAAAACTCAACACCAAAAACAAAAATATAAAAAAAATGCACAAAACACAAAAAATCACAAAATAAACATAAAAAAAATGCACAAAACAAAAAACAATCAACATAAACAAACAAAATACAAAAAATAAATCAAATCAATTTTCATACCACCCCCCAAAAAAAGCAAAAAGAGAATCATTTTTTTACTTAGCATATTTTATTGTCTTTTTTGCTTAGCTTAGTGCCTGGTTGCATCCTAAGCATAGTACTTGTTTGCCTTTCTTTTCACATCCTTAGCTTTTGTTTTGCATTGCAAATAGGCATTCTTAATTCCAAAACAAACAAACACAAAACAAAAAAACAAAAAAAAACAAACAAAACCACAAAATCAAATGCAACAATTTTTTTACACATATTTTTGCACGAGGAAAACCTCCCGATGAGTTGGTCTTCATCCCCAAACCATCGATCAAGCCCTTAACACACCCTAGTTTAGCATGCATAGTTTATCAGACTTCATCATAGAGAAGCTAGTTACCTTTGGGACTAGCTTTGGGTAGTCTTGAGGTTAGATGCCCTTTGACCACAGGGCTTAATAATGAGTGGATTTATAGTTGTCATTGTTGTCTGAGCCTGACCGAGGGTGAAGCAAAAGCCTGGGTAGATTGATACCAAGATTTAGATAGCGCAACCTCTTTCGGGAGATACTTTTTTGTTCCCTTTAGGATACCCAATGCCACAACAACCATCCTAGGAAGCCTTTTTCAACTATTTTTGTACTTTTCATAAGGGAAGTGGGTATAAACACACCCTTTTAGATTCCTCTTCATTTACCCCATTTGTAGCTCTTAGGCTTAGAGTATATCAAACACATCAAACCCACAACAAAAAATAAATAAAAATAAGTCATCCCTCATCTCAGCTAACACATCCAAAACCATTACAAAACCATCACAACAAAAGCACAAAAATATTACAAAACCATAAAAAATATCAAAAACATTACAATTACATTCAAAAATATCAAAAACATTGCAAAACATCAAAACAAAAAAAACATTTAAAAAAATTATTTGTTTGTTTGTTTAATTGAACACTGGTATTTTTGTTTGCATAGGTAGAACTATTATTTCACACAAACTTTCTAAACCACCACCAAAACATTCAAAACCATTTCCAAATCCATCCTACCTCATTCTATCACACTCCCATCCACTTATAGTCTCAATCCAAAGCCAAGCCTGCACTCAGGAACAACCTTCCATGGAGCGTTCTATCCAAGCCCCTTCTCCATAAATTCCTTCAACACATTTGGGGGAGGTGCCATTCATCCCACGTAACACTTTAACCACCATTCGTCCTATCCTATGTCCACCTACCAAGGCCACCATGGCCTATAATCTACTGGATCACGTGGAATTAACCATCTTATACATATGATCCCTTTCCAATGACTCCTTTCTTCCTCGATTTCCTCCTATTTGTCAATCCATCTCGTTCATCTATCGACATATCACACATAATCACCAATCGACTTTATACACCCACATCATACCTCACCACAACTCATCTCATCACTTGAGTCGGATGACATTACCTAATCAATGCTATCACGAGCTTGTTCAATATCCAACACTCAATCTTGGAATCAATGTCTATCCAAGAACCTTGCTCGAGACCATTATGAACCCTACTTTGCTGGGTCATAATGTAGACTTTCTCTTCTCAACACAAACTCTAATCCAAATTGATTCCCTACATTCCATGCCATATTTTTAATGGTTCTACATGCCTATGCTAAAATCGAGGTGGGAAAATTGATCGACCACCTACGATTACAACATCGATAGGACATCGACCACATGGCTGGCTCATTTGCCAACTCCAATGTGATCAAAAATTTATCAACAACTAGGTTCAAAGATATTTATCCCTTCCACCATTGGGGAATCTTACATTGATCACAATTCAAGATAATCCTAAGTCTTTTGCTCAAGTGTCACCTCGTCTCTTTGTATCCATCATCGACCACCGTCATCATCCCCTCTCTCATTGCTTCACCTCTTTCCACTTTTTTCTTGTTATCATTATTTTCCTTCCTCTACAACATGCTTCTGTGACCAGGGGACTTCACCATTTTTCTACTCCATCATCTAGTCTAGGGGAGTTACAACCCCTTTTCCCTCCAGCATTCTCGTGTCACATAACGACCATCGTCCTCATTCGGTTTGGTTTCCATGCCACCATAGGTTTGGTTTTATTGTCTTAATCAAGGGCATCTCCATCATTGTATTTGTATTGTCTCTTTGTATGCTCATTACCACCATGTTATTTGCTCCCACAACCATCTATAATAACCCTTGTGTTTCTTAACACTACCCATATGACACCTTGTCTCTTTCAAAATCTTTGGTTCAAAGAATCTCTAGGTTCTTTCAATCACTCAGCCATGCCTAGTATCTCAATCAAATCTCCATTGAATGTCATCTGGTCTTTGAGTGCTATAGGCCTTTTTTGGTTACATCGGGTATTCTCTTGGACCACACACATACTTCACATATTAATCAACTTTTGAGTCTAGGGAATATGAAAGCCAAGCATAGCTTTATGCCATAAAGCGAATGGTTTCCCTGGCTCCTATCATGTGCATAATCCGAACCTAAGATCCAAATGGCATATACATCACAAAAAAATACTACACCAAAAATAATAAATCAAGAATAAAAAAAAAAATCATAATCAAAATCAATAATGATATATTGCCATGGATCCTTGGGAATTTTAGACATCTCCATTGGGACTATAGATGCCTAGCTGGCAGTGGAGTAACGTCGAAGTATTATGGGACTATCTCCACCGAGGCTATAGATCCCTAACTGATAGTGGAGTATGCTCTTCGCGTGATAACATGTTTGTCACATTAGCGACCTTTTGTACAGACCATTGATCGCTCCTAGAAGAGCTAGCTTCTATTGGCTTGAGTTGCAAATGATTAGTCCTACCTCGCTCAATTAAAAAATGAACATTCACTACACACACTTTGGTTTTTGAGAACCTTGACTCGTTGGACTGGTCTCAATATCTTTGAGTGCTTGCTTAATTAGTAGATGAGTTTGATTGATGTCACTAGGGTGTTTGAGCTTCTCGAAGAAACTTTATGCTTCTTTCTCACTAGGACGTGAACTTTACTATTCTATTCACCCCATGCTGTTATGACCCACCTTAGCATGAGTCTTTACATGATTGACTATGTATTGATAGATGATGATCTGATGCATAGTTTTAATGCATTTTGATGATTATATATGTTGTTATTTTGATATGAGGATATGGTACTATTGATATCTTCCTTGATTGCAGGACCAAGTGCTCTTGTGGGTGGAAGAAGAGGTCAACCACGAGAATGAGGTACTGGAAAAGGGATCTAGCAAAATATCCATTCAAATTATATTAATTGATATAGAGACTCAATTAATACCTGACTTACATTAATACCAAGCTAATAATTAATATTAGTATTGGTATTAAATAAAGTAATTACAAGGAGGTAATTAATGTGTAAGCAATAGTAAAGTAATAACGCTGAATTATTAATGCATTTTATTTTTGTTTTATATTTTAATATCAACCACTTGGAAAGTGGATGCCCATGTTTTCTAAAATTATTGTGGAAATCTCTACAATGGGTCAAATTATTATAAAAAGAGAATAATCTTTTAGGGTATGGGTTTTATTATTTTATTAAGAGGAACTTCTAGAGGATAAGACTCGATGTTTTAGAAAAAGAAATCATATTATATTATATAAAAATAAAATCGAACATCTCCTTCGTCGTCTTGATTAGATGAGCTTTTATTTTAGTAGACGGGAATTTATGACTCTTGGGGATGGCTTGGGAGGAAAGCCATTAAAAATAGGATGGCTCAAATTTTTGGAGGGGGTCAGCAAGGAATAGAGGTGAAAGAAAAACTCTCTAGGGAAAAGGTAGAGTAGAACAGGGGAGAGGGAAGAGAGTAACCAAAATAGGTGAGCAACTGAAGGAGGAGGATTGGAGTTTGAATGAATACTCAGGTTGGACTTGTCTTAACTTTCTTGTTTGTGCAATTGAAATGTGAATGTATTAATAAATTTAGGGAGTTCGATTTCATCTTGTTTTTGTTTGCCATTTGGCTTTAAACATTCTGTTTGAAATTACCTCTGAATACTCAACTCTTAGAGAGGAAGGGGAAGTTTATTATCTATTTATATATGAGCTTGAAAATATTATTCTTAGAATATTGAAGCATGAGATAAGCGTCCGCCATATCAATTCATACTAACTAGTCTTCAAAATTTCATTGCATGAATATTTTTATTTTTCCTGAATTCTGAGTTATGTTGTTCTTCCAAATTAAAAAAAACTCCATTCTACTAGATCGACATGAAATACTAAGTATAAAATGACTTTTTCCACGTATGTCCAATATTTATTCTAAAAGATATTGCTATTATCCATTTTGAATGACTTGGACTACAGATCCTTGTGTGTTTTATATTTTTAACCATTGTAGGGTATGGATCGACCTCTGTGGATAGATTTTTTTGGACACTCTTATTCTCTTTTTCTTTAAAATTAAATTTGCAAGAGATTTTGGATCTGAAATGTGGAATGTGTTATTCATTATCTCCTAATGCCGCTTCTCTGACGTGCTTTTAAAATTATGTTATTTTTCTTAAAACCAAGTATACTCTCACAAAGTTTTAAGCATATTATTATTGATTATAGAATGGTAGGTGTACGATGCCAGGAAACATGCACCTAAGCTACTCGCATCATAATATCAAAGATAAATCAAGAGAACATGTACTGATAATGAACTAACAAAAATACAAGGGATCCTTTTATTAATTCATGATAAAATATGGTTACATATATGTCCCTCTTAGGAATACCAAGCTTTGATACGATGAATACAAGTAATATGTAGCCCCTAAACGGGGGTGGTGCACTTCAAATATCTCCTAGATCAACACGAATTGATTGAGGGTTTATTCTTGGTTCCTCCTTCTCTCTTGTTTAGAGGAAAGGTCCTTGGATATGGGTTTGCCCTTCGTAGATCTTTTCACCCCCGCACAAAGAAACCACAAAACACATCAATAGCATATACAACCTCTCGTGATGAGATTTGTTTCAAATATTTTGCATGAAATGACATGAAAGCATGATAAAAGTATAATGGTGCAAAGATAAGAAAAAATATATAAATAACTAGTAAATCATCGTACAAATGCAATGTAAAGGACACATCTACTCTAATATGAGATGATAAAGCAGAAGTAATAGGAAATCTACGCTAAGAACTCAAGAAATGGTGACTCAAACCCTAGCCGCTATCGCTCAAGGTAGTTGTACTTGCAGGTCGCTATCGAAGATAACAATTATGAACTGTGACTTCTACCTCACAAACTAGGGGTTGCGACACTCGATTCTTCATCCGAATTGATGTTCAAGGGTTGTATTCGTGTATAGAGATGGATTGGCAGTGAAAATCGTAGGGATTTGTGTCAAATTTATGTGAATTTGCGATGTATGCTTCTCAGTCCTTCGAAACCTCCATGGTTGGTCATAGGCTTGGTAATCTACAATTGGGCAGCACTTCAACTCTCCTCAAGGGTTGTCAACTCGCTGCTCACTCGGACAGGGCTTCGCTTCATAAAATTTTGTATCTTTCAAATTCATATTTGTTCCTGGGAGGGTGCATATGTAGGCCTCCCAAAATCCAAAACTTGGCTTCTTGGAGAAGCCAAGATCCAGATTTGCATGGAACTAGCCGTTGGAGGAAAAGGTCCAGTTCCAGACTTGCATTAGAGTGGTAGTTAGGAGGAAATCTAGGAGATTTGCATCCAAAACTGCTCGAATCCAATGCAAGTTCAGTTACCATGCGTGATTTGAGCTCGCATGTTTGTCTCAGTGCTAGCCGTTGTCCACAGCAACGGCTAGCTCGTAGCCACTTTGAGCTTTAGCAACTGGGCTAGAACTCGCTTTGGTCGATAACGGCTATGCCTGAACAGGTCAGAACTACCCCTAGTGAGTGGTTAGAACCACTGCTAGCTCTTGGAAAGGTCCAAGATTAGTCATATGGTCTGCAGAGGTACCCATATGAGTAGTCTCTTAAACATGACATATTTTAGGTGTCTAGAGATTCCCCTTTTTGTGATGTGTTATGGGAAACACATCGTTGAGAAAAAAATAGACCACCTAAAGCCATATTGTAGAGTGTATGATGATCATTGATCTGATCAACATTAGATACCCCAATCATGAGAAGGGCACGCATTTTTGAATCATTGCTTCCAATGACGTGGAAGGCTTAGCTTGCATTAGAATTTGAAGTCCACTAGAGTCTCGAGTCGTATTGCTTAGCATTCACAAAGTATTAAAATCCAGATTGTCAAAGATTTAAATCAACATATTTGCTTTTGCCCCAAGCAATAGGGTAAGCTTATGATAGTTGTTAGCAATGATTCATAAGATGAACACGATTAACTTGATTAAGTTATCAATTGTTGATTTTGATTATGATTTTGTTATTATGACTACCTTCTAAAGTGACGATTCGATGAGGAGAACACTAACTATAAAAGTGACGAGTCGCTTGACCAAGATGATTGATTTGGACAATTTAAGATGAATGCTTTGTTATTATAATGCTGGTCCTATTACAAGTGTAATTTCAACCATAAATAATAGTTGTACATTTCTATCTCACGGAGCAGTCTGATCTCAATGGCCTTCTTTGGGAATCAATATGATAGCAATTCTATTAGGCTTGTTTTGAATAACTCAATGATCTGCTGAACACGTCATGGAAGAAATAAAATGACCTCCTCATTCCTGTGGGGCATTCCGGCTGCTAAGGCCTTCTTCGAGAGTGAAGTGAGGACATTTTAGTAAAACAATGACTAATTTGTCTCAAATGACCTTATGGTAATTTACTCATCTTGTTGGATTGCATGGAGCGCAAGTCGCTGCAACCACCAAGTGTATAGGTTAAATAACTAGGTACGAGGTGCACTTGAAATTTTTGATATTATTTGATTTGTTTTTGTTAATTTTGATGATTTTTGATGATTTGAATCAAATGAACTTATGGGAATTTACTCATATTTTCGGATTGCATGGAGCACAAGCGCGGCAACCGCCAAGTGTATAGAGTAAATAATTGAATACAAGGCACATTTGAAATTTTGAATTATGTGATTTTTTTGTTATTTTTGAAATTTTTGAAAATTTTGGACGAGTAGATATGCATTAATGTCCATTATGAAACTCCTTATGGTGAGCAAATATGTGCATTTATGGGATTGACCAAATAACTAAGGCATCTTTGGAGCATTTTTGGGAGGTATGATATTGATAATGCCCCAGTTGATGCTTGAAAATATTTTTGTTTTGATTTTATGTTATGGATGCAATGATGAATGCAATGCCTAAATGATGATGTGATTATGCTTATGTATGCAATGTATTGATGACATGCACTAACTAGATAATATATGTATGCTTAGATGCTATGATCTAAATGTGTAGGTGCACTACTACGTATGCATATATGGATGAAATAATTTGTGTTACATGCATGTTTAATTTGTTTTAATTGTTTATTCATTTATCTTATGTTGGTATGTTATGGTGAATGCAATGTATGCAATGCAATATTTACATGATGGTGATATAATGTAAATGAACCTGTATGCTTTAATCACTTAAAACATAAGGAATGAATGTAATATGTGTTTTAACAATCTAATGGGTGACACCACAAAATGTATAAAAATGATAAATGTAAATATTAACTCTTAGCATAAGAATTAATTTTTTAAGCATCCATATGTGATATGAGTTGCTGTAAGAAGTATGTTTCTCCTTATGAGTTTCTATAAATCAAATATATACACAAAATAGTCAGTGACCGTCTAAATATCATTGTTGATATCAATCCGGTATCAATCCTAATTCATTAACACCCTTTAATACAAAATTTCACAATGAAATTGCATTTGATTGATGAGATGATTTGTTGCTATAATGGATTTTTAAGGTTTTCCATGAGACTCAAACACCCTAGTTGATTAATCAAAAGTTGTATAATGACCATACAAAACTACTGAAAGATAAAGTTTTGTTATGAAGACCAAGATATTCATTATCCCTGTGTGTGCGAATGAATATATTAGAAAGACATAAGCCTACCCCAATGCCAAGCGAGATTCATTCAACCCATTGTTGTATTGGGGATCACCAAATGCTCATCATGATCCTAAGTTGGACTTAGTTGGATTAGACCATTAGGTGATACAGGACACCTAAAGCTAGCTCTTTTTGCAAATTTCTTAGAGCTTACCCCAATGCCAGGTGGGATTCATTCAGCCCATTGTTGTATTGGGGATCACTCTATGGTTTCAATTAGTGACCATTCCAGGGATTCAAGCTCTTCACCCTCTTATTTCCTTCACATTTATTTGGGATATTTGCTCGTGCTTAGTGATGAAAATCATTGTTTTTTTGCTTTTTATTTTTGTTTTTGTTTTTTATTTATTTATTTTGAGCAAGGGATTTGATTTAATTTTGGGATTTTGCTCATTTTGATAAAGCAAGGGGTTTCTTTGGGTAGGGGGGATCTTGTCCTTTTGTCAATGATCAATACTCTAGACCATGCACATCACCAAATGAGCAAGTAAAAACCTTTCACTTAGGATGCCTAGTACCACTTTGTAGTGTTCATATTTCCTTTGTTCCAACTAGGATTTTAGTGTTTTTATTAGTGATGGGATTTTGATATATGCTAGGTGCTATCAAACTATACCTCATATACAAAAGCAAATATAGCTTTCTGCAAAATTTGAGATCATTAGGTATGGCTGAATGACCAAAAAACCTTATTATATTCCTCATAGCCATTGGAAGGGGTTGTGTTGAAAAATACAGTTACTCACATGGTTATGTATGGATCAGGATTTGAAGATGCATGATTGGTATACAAATGTGGCGCCATTTGCAAGATTACAAACACAGTCTATCCTAATGCAAATATAATGGATGCAACATGCCTAATGCAACACAATTACATGAATGCAAATGCAAATTGTAAGATGCAAATATTTTGGTGTTTTAATGTTTTTAATTGTTTTTGTATTTTTGTGTTTTGTTTTTGACCAAAGGGTTTAAATACCTTTGGAGCCTTTTGTGAGTTGACCAAAGGGCTTAATGTGCCTTTGGGACTTTTGTGAGTTGAACAAAGGGCTTAAGATACCTTTGGAGCTTTTGTGAGTTGACCAAAGGACTTATGATGCCTTTGGGGCATTTTGTGAGTTGACCAAAGGGCTTATGATACCTTTGGGGCATTTTGTGAGTTGACCAAAGGGCTTTTGATGCCTTTGGAACATTTTTGTGAGTTGACCAAAGGGCTTAAGATGCCTTTGGGGCTTTTTTTGTGAGTTGACCAAAGGGCTTAAGATGCCTTTGGGGCTTTTTGTTAGTTTACCAAAGGGCTTATGATGCCCTTGGAGCTTTTTGTGAGTTGACCAAAGGGCTTAAGATGCCTTTGGGGCTTTTTGTGCATTGAACAAAGGGCTTATGATGTCTTTGGAGTTTTTTGTGAGTTGACCAAAGGGCTTGTTGAGTGGTGTTTTCACCCAGTTGTGAAAGTACACTCTCCTTTAGGATTTGGGTTCCAAATCCCCTCTTGCAAAGAAATTAAATAAACAACTTCTCCAAGGTCTCCATTGTATTAGCATTTGCATATGTGTATTAGTAATCTTAAATAAAGATATCCAATTTAAATGCTTGGAACACCTTAGTGATTGCAAGTAACTGTAAACAAGGGGAAATGTTGGTTTATTTCACCATAAAAATTTAGTGATTGTTCATTGTTTTTTGGATTTTGAAAATTTTTAAATGTTTATTTTAATGCCTAAAAATTTAAAATAAGTGAAAATTTTTGGAAAAAAATAAAATGCAGAAAATAAAAATGAAATGTAGAAAACTAAAAATAAAACGCATTCAGTATGATGCTATCCTATTTCGACAAAACCGAAGATGTGAGGTCTCCATGCATACAACCTAACCTATTGGACTTGCAAAACAAGCACAATCCCCATAGACTAAG
The DNA here is from genome assembly GCA_028583015.1 of Wollemia nobilis. Lineage (NCBI taxonomy): Eukaryota > Viridiplantae > Streptophyta > Pinopsida > Araucariales > Araucariaceae > Wollemia > Wollemia nobilis. The sequence continues at coordinate 6,007,495 of JAQPPZ010003212.1, forward strand.
TGTTGGTTCCTAGGGTTTAAAATAAATTTCAGGTTCAAGCATTCACATGAAGCAACCAAGCAAACTTGCATTAACTACATCTACAAACTTGAAATCTGAAAAAGAGAAAAGAAATAGACATTAAATCCATAGCATGCAAAGAGAATCTCCTTCTTTCTTGCCCTCAAGATGCAAATTTATGAAAACTTTTGCATTAAAAATGTGTCATTTTACAATAGCAAAATTTTTGGTTTTCCCAAACCAGTCCATGGAAGAAAAATGACTCAAACAGGTCCAGAATGACCCTCTCGCCTTCAAATCTATAACTCTGCTCACAACAATTTCCAACACCTTTTGGCCTCTTTGAATGGCGTATTTAAACTTCTGAAAAAAACTGTTTCTCCTTCCATGACTGTTCGTTTCATTTTCCAATGGCTATTCGTTTCACCTTCCTTGACTGTTCGTTTCATTTTCCAATGGCTGTTCGTTTCACCTTCCCCACATGGGCTTGTGTATGTTTCCTTTGTGTGTAACGACCATCTTAAATGATTTCAAATCATTAAATATTCCTTATGTAACGCTTGTATTATTCATTGGATTTTCTCCTTATGTCCATGTCACTATGCAGGTCTGTTACCTTAGCGAAAATCGGATATGTCGTGAAATCGTGACACTTCTTGTTTCTCTGCTTGCCTGCCCCTTTTGAATCACGAAAATGCAACATGTCGCGATATCGCGACACCTTTTCTCCTTTGGTCGCGATGATGCAACATGTCGTGATATCATGACACTTTTCTCTTTTGGTCATGAAAATGCAACATGTCGTGATATTGCGACACTTTTCTCTTTTGTCCACAAAAATGTAACATGTCACGATACCGCGACACCTTTTCTCTTTTGGCCACGACAATGCAACATGTCGTGATATCATGACCCTTTTTCCATTTTGGCCACGACGATGCAACATGTCGTGATATCGCGACACTTTTTCTCTTTTGGCCGCGACGATGCAACATGTTGCGATATCGTGACACTTTTTCTCTTTTGGCCGCGACGATGCAACATGTCATGATATCGCGATACTTTTTCTCTTTTGGCCGTGATGATGCAACATGTCACGATATCATGACACTTTTTATCTTTTGGCCGCGACGATGCAACATGTTGCGATATTGCGACACTTTTTATCTTTTGGCCGTGATGATGCAACATGTCGCGATATCACGACACTTTTTCTATTTTGGTCACGACGATGCAACATGTCGTGATATTGCGACACTTTTTCTCCTTTGGCTACGACGATGCAACATGTCACGATATCGTGACACTTTTTCTCTTTTGGTCGTGACGATGCAACATGTCGCGATATCGTGACACTTTTTCCTCCTTTGGCCGCGACGATGCAACATGTCACGATATCGCGACACTTTTTCTCTTTTGGCCGCGATGATGCAACATGTCGCGATATCGCGACACTTTTTCTCTTTTGGCCGCGATGATGCAACATGTCGCGATATCGCGACACTTTTTCTCTTTTGGCCGCGATGATGCAACATGTCGCGATATCGCAACACTTTTTCTCTTTTGGCTGCGATGATGCAACATGTCGCGATATCATGAAAATGCAACATGTCATGATATCGCGACACTTTTTCATGATATCGCGACACTTTTAATGACACATTTGCAAGGGACATGTAGTACGATCCTTCCAATCCAATATTAATAAAGAAATGAAAAATAGAATGAAAAATATTTTCTTTGGGATTTCAAGTTCTTGAGTGGGCAAAATAGAAGCTTTGGGGAATCGAATTCTCAACCTAAGCGAGATGAGAATTAGACCCTATCCTTACTACTCCATGAAGGTCAAATCAGAGCTTTGGGGAGTTGGATCCTCAACCTAAGTTTGATGGGCATTTAACCCTATCCTTACTACTTTTATTTTAGGATTTAATCACTATGGGAGTGGTAAAAACCACTATTTTAAGGATTATGTTGCATAATAGGATAGACACGAAATACTCCTTTCACCTCCCCTTTTCTTCCAAGTATAGTTTTGACAATTTTTCTCAAGATCCTCTTTAATATGTGTAGAACGTGCTCGGCTCAAGATAGTTCAGGCATCAGTTCCCAACCTTAGGATATTTTTAATACATGTTATGTAATAACCCTAAGAGGATTCGACATCTTTTCAATGATTGTACATGAAATGAAGATGCAACTAAGATGAAATGTATATGCAATGTGGAATGTAACATGATATATGAATGCATTGCTCCTTTTGAAATGCGGATGGAGTATACCACCTACTTTGCCATAATTTATAAAACTAACAACTTCATGCATCACAAGTTCCAAACGATATTCTTTAATGTGTTTGCGATATTCGTGGAGCTTTCTGCAACACAATCTAATGTTTCATATTCTCCTAGTCTTAGTCAACATTCATAAGGACCTAAGTTGACATCTTGCTTTTTTTTTTTTTTATAAAACAAATCAAAAGTGTCCAAAGGACCAACACACAAAAATTAAAACCAAAATGAGATCCAATCCAAAACCAAAACACGAAAACCAAAAGTATATACAAATGTACAATATAATGCAAGATGGTGCAAAAGTTTGGATTATAATTTTCCCGGATCCCAAACCTGATTGGAATTCTTTAAAATACGTATGATGTGATACACATACCAAGTTTTGTAGGAATAAAAAAAAAAACAAGATCAAACCAAACAAAGAAACAAACTTCCACTTGCCCCTCTCACCATACTAATTTGATTTAGTTTCATTAATAATCCTATGGTGGAGTTTCAAGTTTTCAAATTTATTAGACAATTATTGATATTCAATTCTTTTATGTCTATTCTTTAAGATGTCCATTCCGCACTTTGATTCATGGTGTAGAAATAAGCTTTCGTTTTCCTTCAATAAAGCCATAACATTAATAATATTTGAATCAAACCATTCATTAGGTAAACCTTCATTCGAATTTTGCATGGTGAAACCAAAAAGGTGAGATTTTACCTTTGGCATGTTTTCATTTGACCTTACTTGAAGAGGATTTGAAAATTCCTCTTTTCTCTCATGACATTCATCATCATGTAGCACTTGTTATTTCTCCATGAATCGTTTATCAAAGGCACCAAACTTAGGTACCCAATTGAAAATATGTCCATCCCTTTCAAACCATAAGTCTTGTCTATCTAGGGGTGGGTTAACTAACACATTTTTGTGATCAATCACTTGGGTTGTTTTGGGTAACGTGAGATTTTCAATTGGATCATCAATGATATCAAACCCAAATGATTTAGGTTTTGTAATTTTCTCATTTTGAAATGGCATAATCATTGTAGCACAAGTAAGTGGATCAAGATTTTCAATTTCTTTTCCTCCAAAGGAATCTAAAGCAAATGACTCTCTTTCTTGATTCGTGGTTGTAGAATCCTTATCATGTTCCAAAATTTGATGAGATTCGAATTCCTCTTTCAAAACTTTCTCAAATTGTACAAGATTTATAGTATCCTCATGTGAGGAAGCAATTGAGTTATCCTGCATATTAATTGACACAACAAGTTTATTAGAAGATTTAGATTGATAATATTCTTCCAATTTCTTCCATGAATCATAGTAATCATCATCCAAGTTCAAGTTGTGACGCTCAAGTACTTCTTCTTCATCTTCTGATTCATCAACATGTTTCTCACTCCATTCATCTTCACCTTCCTCATTCTCACTCTCTTGACGATATAGAGTTTCCACCACCAAAATGTTGTCCTCTCCTTGTTGATGTTGGGGTGGATCCTTATTTGGCACAAGTTCCAAATCATCCACTTGAGCTTGGAGACAATGGGTATACCTAGCAATTTTGGGACAATTCCTTTCATTATGCTCCTTTGTATTATGCAATCTACACCCCTTTTCCCACACAAAATCAGAAAGATTAAGAATAGAACTAGAGTGACTTGGTCCTGTAGAAGTATCTATCTTATTAGCAATAGGGGAAGGCACACCCCCATTGTTTGGCTCCGTATTCCACTGTCTCCCTCTATTGTTGAAATTTCGATTTGGGTGAGGGGCATGGGATTCATACTTATGTTTTTGAACCAAATCATTACTTAATTTGTGAACTATTTTTTTGAGTTCTTCAACCTCTGAATAAATATCTTTTGGTTGAGCTATGTTATTGCTAGTTCCAATAGGATTTGCGTAATTGGTGAGATCTTGACTTAAAATTTGAGTTGGATTTTGAGCCACTTGATTTGCGTAGGGATTCACACTTTGAATCAAAATTGGATTGGGTGCGTAAGCGGGTGTTGATGAATATGGTTGTTGATAAGGCAAAGCATTTATGCCTGATATTTTTGGTGCCATGATCTGATTCATCATAGGAGCTTGACCATATGGACCATATTGTCCTACCATAGGCATCTGGGAAAACCCATAACTTTGTGGTGTCATTTGTTGTTCAATGGTCATAGCTTCATTGTAGGCTAGAGCAAGCGTGGTAACTTGAGTATTTCACCTTGCAAATATTTCCATCATAGGATCCAATGCCCCAAAATATATTTGCAAAGCTACTACGGGATCAATGGCAAAATGTCGAATTGCTCTATTATAGCACTTCTAAAATATCTGATTAAAAGTTTGGATTGGCTCACCCTGGCCTCTTTTGCATGTAATGAACTAATTATAGATGATTGTGGGATCTAATGGTGACCTGAATTGATTGACAAAATCATCCTCCATTTGCGTCTATGACGTAATGGAACCGGTAGGTAAGCAAATATACCATTCGTAGGCCACTTGATCTAGGCTCATGGGGAAGAGTCTACAAGCCACATCTTCATGTTGAACTTGCAACCTTATCAAAACATCCCTATAGGCCTGAATATGTTCTTCTGCAGTCCTTGGGCCATTCGACTTGTATTTGGGTAAAAATCTCTATATTCTTATGGATCTCGTGAATATCCCCTACAATATTCAAAGGAATGTTATGGGCTCCGTACCAAGGAGGTGGTGGAGGTTGGGCCATTTGATTCAAAATCGATGATGATAACCCTACAAGAACCATGGAAATGGTACTGATAATTGGTACACTAGTGGCAAATGACACCACCGGTGCAAGTCCGCTAGATGCGCCTGAAATAGAAGGATATTCTGTAACAAGAATATCTGGTGGGACCACAATTTGCTCAATTTTATTCCTTAGATTCCTATGAGTGAGAGAGAGGCTTTGGAATATGGTTTCCTCGGTTTTTTTGGACCTAGTTGAGATGCGATGCAGTGGGTCCAACTTGAAAATCTCAAAATACCTCAAAGAAAACCTATGACACAAAAAATCTTGCAATTAATGAAATTTAAAGAATAACTTCAAAATCAATTTGTTAGTCATGAATAAAAGAAGGAACCATGACAAAGTAGTATTCTAAAAATGTAAGTTTCTGATTCACCAGATCGCATATGCGCAAGTGAAGAGCATACTCCTAGTGTTGTAGGTTTTCTGATTCACAAGATCGCATTACACGCAAGTGAAGAGCACAATACCAACAACAAATACATTTTAGGCAAAAAATAATTCCTTACAAATAAGCATGAAATTGACTAGCAAATATCAAACATGTAACGTATTGATAATCATGTCAGCATCAACCAAGAGATGTATCCATTAAAATCAAATGAAAGTAATTGCATGGAGACAACCTCGTTAGTCAAGACCAAAATTTTTTCAAAATCAAATCAAAACACATTATTCTTGTATGAAAAATAAAAAGCGTTAGAACAATGCATAGCGATTCATGTCCTCCTTTTAACACTACAAGGTTGTATTGTTAAAAGAGGGCTAAAGATAATAATCAATAGGGCATGAAATATTCAAAATTTAAATCCCTATAGCATTTAAATCACATTGAAATAAACCAATTCAGGCCCTCCTTCTAGCACCAATCTGTTGAGTGGTGTTTTCACCCGATTGTGAAAGTACACTCTCCTTTAGGATTTGGGTTCCAAATCCCCTCTTGCAAAGAAATTAAATAAACAACTTCTCCAAGGTCTCCATTGTATTAGCATTTGCATATGTGTATTAGTAATCTCAAATAAAGATATTCAATTTAAATGCTTGGAACACCTTAGTGATTGCAAGTAACTGTAAACAAGGGGCAATGATGGTTTATTTCACCATGAAACTTTAGTGATTGTTCATTGTTTTTTGGATTTTGAAAATTTTTAAATGTTTATTTTAATGCCTGAAAATTTAAAATAAGTGAAAATTTTTGGAAAAAAATAAAATGCAAAAAATGAAAATGAAATGCAAAAAACTGAAAATAAAATGCATTCAGTATGATGCTATCCTATTTCGACAAAATCGAAGATGTGAGGTCTCCATGCAAGCCAAACCTAAACTATTGGACTTGCAAAACAAGCACAATCCCCATAGACTAAGTGTTGGTTCCTAGGGTTTAAAATAAATTTTAGGTTCAAGCATTCACATGAAGCAACCAAGCAAACTTGCATTAAATCCATATACAAACTCGAAATATAAAAAAGAGAAAAGAAATAGACATTAAATCCATAGCATGCAAAGAGAGTCTCCTTCTTTCTTGCCCTCAAGATGCAAATTTTTGAAAACTTCTGCATTAAAAAAGTGTCATTTTACAATAGCAGAATTTTTGGTTTTTCCAAACCAGTCCATGGAAGAAAAATGACTCAAACAGGTCTAGAATGGCCCTCTCGCCTTCAAATCTACAACTCTGCTTGCAGAAATTTCCAACCCCTTCTGGCCTCTTTGAATGGCGTATTTAAACTTCTAAAAAAAATTATTTCTCCTTCCATGACTGTTCGTTTCATTTTCCAATGGTTGTTCGTTTCACCTTCCCTGACTATTTGTTTCATTTTCCAATGGTTGTTCGTTTCACCTTCCCCACATGGGCTTGCATCCGTTTCCTTCGTGTGTAATGACCGTCTTAAATGATTTCAAATCATTAAATATTCCTTATGTAACACTTGTCTTATTCATTGGATTTTGTCCTTATGTCCACATCACTATGTGGGTTTGTTACCTTGGCAAAAATTGGACATGTCATGAAATCGTGACACTTGTTTCTCTGCTTGCCTGCCCCTTTTGAATCGTGAAAATGCAACATGTTGCAATATCGTGACACCTTTTCTCTTTTGGTCACGACGATGCAACATATCACGATATCACAAAACTTTTCTCTTTTGGCTACAAAAATGCAACATGTCGCGATATCGCGACACTTTTCTCTTTTGGCCGCGAAAATGCAACATGTCGTGATATCGTGACACCTTTTCTCTTTTTACCACGATGATGCAATATGTCGTGATATCGCGACCCTTTTTCCCTTTTGGCCGTGACGATGCAACATGTCGTGATATCGTGACACTTTTTCTCTTTTGGCCACAACGATGCAACATGTCGTGATATCGCGACACTTTTTCTCTTTTTTCCGCGACGATGCAACATGTTGCGATATCGTGACACTTTTTCTATTTTGGCCACGATGATGCAACATGTCGCGATATCACGACACTTTTTCTCTTTTGGCCGCGATGATGCAACATGTCACAATATCGTGACACTTTTTCTCTTTTGGCCGCGATGATGCAACATGTCACGATATCACGACATCTTTTCTCTTTTGGCCATGACGATGCAACAAGTCGCGATATTGCGACACCTTTTCTCTTTTGGCCGCGATGATGCAACATGTCATGATATCGTGACACTTTTTATCTTTTGGCCGTGACGATGCAACATGTCGTGATATCGTGACACTTTTTCCTCCTTTGGCCGTGACGATGCAACATGTTGCGATATCATGACACTTTTTCCTCCTTTGGCCATGATGATGCAACATGTCACAATATCGCGACACTTTTTCTCTTTTGGCTGCAATGATGCAACATGTCACGATATCGCAACACTTTTTCTCTTTTGGTCGTGATGATGCAACATGTCGTGATATCACGACACTTTTTCTCTTTTGGCCGTGATGATGCAACATGTCGTGATATCACGACACTTTTTCTCTTTTGGCCGCGATGATGCAACATGTCACGATATCATGACACTTTTTCTTTCTTCTGTTCTGGCCGCAAAAATGCAACATGTCGCGATATCGCGACACTTTTTCCTCCTTTGGCCGTGACGATGCAACATGTCGCGATATCATGACACTTTTTCTCTTTTGGTCGCGATGATGCAACATGTCGTGATATCATGACACTTTTTCTCTTTTGGACGCGACGATGCAACATGTCGCGATATCACGACACTTTTTCTCTTTTGGCCACGATGATGCAACATGTCATGATATCATGACATTTTTTCCTCCTTGCTCTCTCCCTTTGCTTTGGACCGCAAAAATGCAACATGTCGCGATATCGCGACACTTTTTTCTCCTTGTGGTGTTTTGCTTTTTCTTTGATCTTTAGCATATGGGCCACTTCGGTCTTCTTGGAAACATGCAAAAAAGGTGGGTCCCCAACTTTGGGGTACGTTGTGGAGCAGCCACAATAGGGCTTATGATACCTTTGGAGCTTTTTGTGAGTTGACCAAAGGACTTAAGATGCCTTTGGGGCTTTTTGTGCGTTGACCAAAGGGATTATGATACCTTTGGAGCCTTCTAATTTTAATGTTTTCTTATTTGTTTGGAATTTTATGATTTCTTTTGTAATTTGTTTTTGTGTTTTGTTGCTTTTATGTGTAAAACACCTTCAGATGAAGAATTTTGAGAGGCTCAATCTCTTCAACACCTTCTAACAATGTTAGGCGATATGTTCTAGGTCCAATATTCTCTTAGATGATATAAGAACCCATCTAGTTGGCCGTAAATTTGTCTTGCATGTATGACAATGGGTTTGAATTCTGTTGGTTCTCTTTGAGCACGAGATCCCTAACCTTAAAGTATTTCAAGTGGAATTTATTGTTATAAGCTTGTGTTAGACTATCTTGGTAAATGCGAAGATGCTTAAGAGCATTGACGCGACGTAAGGGTCAATTGATCAAGTTGAGCTTGCCTTGCCGCATAGTGTCATCATCAATAAATTCTTTTAATGCGATGTGCAATGTTGGAATTTTTAACTCCAAGGGTATAATGGCCTCAACACCATATACAAGCAAAAATAGTGTTACCCTAGTGGGTGTCCACACGCTAGTTCTATAAGCCCATAATGCAAGAGGCAACTATAGATGCCAATCCTTATAATTTTATTTTACCGTCTTATTTAAGATGGCTACTATTGTTTTGTTTAAGGCTTATGCTTGTCCATTTGCTTATGGATAATATGGTGTCACAAAAATGTGCTGAATGTTATATTTGGACGTTAAAGCCCACACATTTTTATTCTTAAATGAAGGACCATTATCCAAAATTATCTTGAATGGGATCCCAAAGTGATAGATAATATTGTGAAGTATGAACTTTGCAATTCATGGTCCTGACATTTATGTTAAGGGGACCAATTCCACCCATTTGGTGAAGTACTTAGCGATTGTTAAGATAAATGTGTATCAGCTCAAAGACGAGGGAGAGATATTTCTAATTATATTGAAACCCCATTGAGAAAATGGCCAAGCCACTTGAATGAGTTGTAAGGTCTGCGATGGCAGGTGCATCATATTTACATGATGCTGACACTTAACACACTTTTGGACATACTCACAACAATCCTTTTTCATGGTGGGCCAATAATAACCCATTCAAAGGATGCACTTGATGATGGCCATGTCATTGAAATGACCATTGCATGTACCATCATGAGCTTGTGAAATCACCCAAGTTTATTCTTAGGGGTCAAGACAATGAAAGAGGACTCCATCATAGTTTTGACGATACAATATATCTCCTAGCAAGACATATCTTGTCAATTTTTATTTGAATGCTCATTTTGCGGCATGCGACAATCCTTGCGGGATGATTCTAAGCTTAAAGAAATCTTGTAATTGGTATAGCCAATCCTGATAAGCTATAGCCTCAATGGATAATATGACTTGTTCTCTCTAATATTCGATGTGCACAAATGCATATTGAGAAATAACCTTGTGGTGAATGATGGTACCATTCTTGTATGACCCTACGAAATCAAAGACCCCAAGGTGCCTTCTTTATAAAGTCTTTGGCTTTATAGAACCACTCATGGTTTGGTTCTATATGAATCATGTAGACTTATTCTTTGTTTCCAAAAGCCTTACGTTGCATCGCTGATTGTGAGAGCATCTTCACATGAATGGTAGTGAAATCAACAAATGGATTCTAAGGGATCAAGGATCCCAAAGATGACATAGTGTCAAAAAATCTATTAGACATGCGAGGGATTGCCTTGATGTCATACCATTCTAGTTGGGCTAGATACATGTCAACAAGCTCCTTGTAAGCTTTTAGGATTGGACACATGCATTGAAATATTCCCTTAACTTGGTTAGTGATGAGAAGGGAGTCACCAAATATATTTAGCTTTTTAATCTTCGTAGTAATTGTTGTTTGGAGACCCAAGATTAGGGCCTCATATTCAACGTTATTATTTGTGCAAGGGAAGTCTATTAAATGACAAGGGTATTGGAGCACCTTGCGGTGTGAAAAACATAATCCCTGCACCACCCCTTGCTCACACTTTGAACCATCAAAGAATAAAGTCATGTCAGCTTTATTATCAGGTTCTTCAGGTTTAGGTGCTTTGGATAATGCAAAGACTGCATCATCGAGAAGTTCTATAATGAGAGGTCTATTATCCTGAAAAGGCACCTCTTCCAGTTGATCAGCTATAACTTATCCCTTGATGGAATTTTGGCTTATGAATTCTAAATCAAATTCTATCAATAACATGATCCACTTTGTAGTACATGTATTATGATGTCTTGCTCATCATATACTGCAAAGGATTTTTTTTTGATATTACATACGTTGTATGGCTCAGCATATAGTGGCGCAACTTCTTAGTCACAAAGACAACTTCTAAGCACAACTTCTCTATGTATGCATATCCTAGATCGTAACTCACCAAGGTGCGATTGATATAGTATATCACTTATTATTTGTCTTGCACATTCTTTTGAGCTAACATGGTATCCAAAGCAAAATTGATAGTCGATATATAAATTAGAAATGGCACGTCTAGCATTGGTGGAGCTAATATTAGCAATGTTTCTAGGTATTCCTTGATCTCAATAAAGGCTTGCTGACATTCTTCGTCCCAGTGGAATGGGACCCCTTGTATAGCAGTCGATTCATGGGTCGATATTTGTTTGATAGTTGTGCGATGAAACACTTTATGGATGCTACTTTACCCTACATGCTTCTTAGCTCTTTGATGTTAGTAGGTGGAGCCATTTCTAGGATAGCCTTTACCTTTTTTGTGTTGACTTCGATCCCTCATTTAGACAGGATTGTAGACAGGGGTGAGTACATTCCCAGGATGGGGTGATAACAAGTTAGTATTCCAAGCAATGAATATACAGGCTTATCAGTTCAATCCTCTAAATTTTCTAGTAGATGACAAGGTCTAGACGTCAGGAGTATAGACGTTGGATGAGCAGGGCTAGACATCAGGGTTAACCATCAAGATACTAGATGTCAGGTGAGGTCCACTCATCAGGCTATTCTAGACGTCAGACTTAGGTCTAGATGCCAGGTTGTCCTAGACATCAAGCTTTGGGTCTAGACGTCAAGATCAAGGGATGACGACTAACCGTCCGATGACTGCCAAATGTTAGGATCCAGACATTAGATGGTTGGTTCAACATTTAATCTAGAAAAACTATAAATACACACTGATTTACCCTACTACATACACTTGATATTCAACAATTCATCAATGGCAAAACCTGCAATAATAATTAGTATGGAACTACCTGCAATTCCTCAATCAATGCATTACAACCTGCAACTCACAGCACAATCACCAATTCACCATACACGCAGAACATATGAACAACATAACTGCATTGGCATTTATGTAGAATGAATAGCATCAATAGCATATACAATGTTTGGAAGGGGGTGTTTAAATAGGAGGGGTAATTGGTTCCCCAACCGATTCCCAAACCACCCCAACCGTTCTCTTAACAATTGCTAACAAAATGCTTTAGACGTCTAACTACTTGACGTCTTCTAACTAGATGTCTAACAACACGTCTAGAGCCTAACTAAAGAATTTAACAAAGGTGGTTGTTTTTGTCCTTATATGCCATATGCATTTATATTTCAGCCTTCATTTCATTGGCTATTTTTCTAGTCATATCAAAAAATTAACATACCAAAATTGCTATGTATAATTAAAAATTGATGGACATGATGTTCCAGCCAGTCCTAGGGTTTAAAACTGATGTCTACATCTATCCTCCCCTTCAAAGAATTTGATGTCCTCAGCGACTTTCTTCGCTCTACTCTCGAGGTTCTAGCATTTGTAGGTGTTGAGATCTGTGGGTTAGCAGCCTGTAATGCCCCTGTATACTCTTGGAGTTATTCTCGATAGTGGTATTGTTCATCCTTGAGCCTCTTCAAATAGTTAAAGTATCTGGACCACTCCACTACTAAGGCATTGGCTCAGTCTTCTATTTGCTTTAGGCTAGTCAACAATTCTATTTCCCCACTTCGAAACATATCTTTCAATCGCTATTATAAAACAAGTGCAGCTATTGTATCCTTTTTTTGTTTTACCAACCATAGTTCTTCTTGCAAGGCTGGCTTTTATTTTTTCTAGTTCTCCCTTTCCTGAGCCCAAGCCCGTTCCTGTTGGCTCCTATTGACTGAAAATTCTTCTACTTTCTTAATTAGAAGCTCCTTTGCGCTTTCTAGTTGGGCTATCTTTGCTACAGATTTAGCTAACTTCTGGTCCTTTTCCTCCAAATTTGCTTCCAGTTCTACCATAGTTTGTCCCAAATTTTGTATTTCTCTTGTGAATCTCTCCATTCGGGTCATCCCATCAGCTAAGAGCTTATCCTTATTTTCCAAAGCTTTCGCGACTTCTCGTTCAATGGCATATTTAATTGAATTCACATATTTAATTCCTTTGCCCAACCAAGTGAACAGGTGTGTGATAAAGTTTAGCTGTGCATACACTAGTAGCAATTTTGGCACCATTTCCACCTGTGTGCCATGTTCCTTGGGATGCTGAGGTGTATTTTTTCCATGGTCACAAAAATATACCTACTTTTTTTCCAGATAAAGACTAGGTGTCTTTTCTGGAAACATCTCAATACCCTCCATTATTTGCAACCGTCCAGTGGGTAATGACCAAGGTTGTCTCGCATAAATGTCGGAGATGTATTTCCTCCATGGTCCTTGGGCTGTCCACTTGACCAATCTGTCCAATTCCTCCTCAACCATACATTGCCACTTTTCCACTATCCCATGCATGCACTACTAAACTGCAAGCTAAGGCTATTCATGACTTTACCTAATATTTCAAAACATACTGCTGCTTGCTCATCCATTTCATCCGAAGGGTCCATAGAATTCGATATTTTGAGGAGAATTTCTTGGGACCAAGTGTCTGTCTATTCCTATGTAATTCCATTGCCTCTCTCCTCATGGTGAATAGGTGGTATTTTTATTGTTGTATCCTGTACCAGAATCTTGCTGACCTATTCCTTATGATCCTCCAACTTCTCTAAGTCTATTACCTCTAGGGGCTATTTTCCTTTATTTGTGTGAATTTCTTCCTCTGTACTCACTTTTTTCTCCATCATTGGATTTTCTGTCTCTATAACATGTGGTGGTAGGCCTTCCTCTACTCTAGGGTTACTACTGGTTTTTGGAGCATCTACGGTGCCTATTTCACTAGCTGCTGTGTCAAACATAGCATTTATAAAGAATGTGCTCAAAGTAGCTGCTAGTGATGTAGGTCTTGCCAAGTCTATCTCTGTCAAGTCTAGTGAGCCTATGCAGGCTATATGCTCTGCCTCCACCAGATATTTGGTGGGTCCAAACCATTTAGTATTACTGGTCCTAGTTGCCATATTATGAAGAGCTGATGGTATAGAAAAAATTACTTTGTCTTATGCTGGCTAATGTTGCTCTCGGCTACAAACTGTCTCCAGATTTTTAGCTATATTTTGTAGTGCTTCTTGTGAGAAATATAGGGGTGGTATGTGAAGTAGGGAAAAATGGTGCACCTAATTATGAGCAACAATATATGTATCTATCCTATCTCGCTTATGAGCATCAAACGGAAGCATGCATGTGAAAATGAAGCAATACCAAACAATAAGGAATGAAATGAAACAAGTCTCTTTCTTATTAATTTGGTGGATCAAATCCAAGGTTACACAGAAGTCCCCTTGAGGGCTCAAAGGTGATACAATTTTTACAAATTTTGGGTGCCCAAGGATCAAATCCTCCAAGAAATTCGGGTGCACATCCAGTGCCTTTCCTCGTACCCACAATCGAGGTGGGCGGGCCAATGCCACTGCTGCTTGTATATTTAATCTCTGATGTCTGATATTCCTTCCCAATGCCTTCTAAGAACCTGCACCTGCACACAAGGAAGCAAAAAGGGTCAAATAGCAAGGGCGTGTGAAGGAAAACATGCAATCCCCACAGGCACAAAATGGCATATATATTAAAAATATATCAAATCAACTCAGAATGACTTGAAAATTTATGGGGATGTTAAATAAGAGGTTTTGAGGGGATATCACCAAAAATAGATCTGAAATTGCATCCGTAGACCCCTCGATTTTGTGCCGCTCGCCTACAACCTACGAAGACCAAGACAAGCAATTCCCGCACCTAAACATGTCCAAAACACATGAAATTTGGAAAGAATGCATAAATAAACATTTTAAGACAACCCATGTGGTTATATTTTCAAAATGAGGTGCAGATCCACCTGCATGCAACTGGGGTGCCCGGATGGGCCCTACGAACCTGCAAAACCTTAAAAATGCAATATCTCGGCCAATTTAACTCCAAATTGCATGAAATTTGAACCACAGCATCATATGATAGTCTAGAATAATATAATTAAAAAATAGTAATGAAATTGTGCAAGGATTTGTCCTCATCCGAGGGGACGGTGGTGACTACAACTAATTGGAGGGCACCCTGGGAGGGGATACCCACCAATTATGCACACATTTTGCTACCAATACCACTAGGGAATGATCCTAAATACTCTAAGGGGTGTTGTCATCAAATTTGGTGAAGAAATTCACCCGGATGGAAAAGTTATGCTCAAAAGACCCTCTTGAAGTCACCCGGTAACCTCCTTCGCTAAGAAGAGATTTCGAGGGCAAGAGAGCACAATAAAGTGAGGGGAAATCTTAGAAGCACTCCATTGCATATCCTAGAACTCCTATCTCCATATTTTATGTGGAAATTGTATCCATTTTATAGCCCAAAGGGGCTCATGTGCAAAAAGGCATGCAAGGGCATGCATGGAAAGAGGTGCCATTTGTCAAAAAGGAGGCATGCATTGGGTGTGGAAGAGAATCTCCATTTTGGGCCTCCATTATGAAGTATGTCATAAGGATTCAGTGCCCTCTGACCCGCATGCTTCAATTGGTGGGGTAAATGGTAGTTTCTAGGTGCCATTTGTCCCAGATTTGACTTTTTATGGGTCAAACTTGCTCACCGTCCCACCCTGGGACGATGGCTCACCACCATCCTAGGGTGGGATGGTGGGAATATACCACCATCCCAGGGTGGGACGATGGTGAATTTTGGGCCAAAACCTCCCAAAATTAGGCCAAAAGCCTCCAAAACCTCTTTCGAAGTGGCTAGAACCACTGTGAGCCTTCTAAGGGCTGCCCAAGGGGCCATATGATGCCAATTTGATCATTGTTTGTGGATGCTTAATCGGGTTAACCATATTTTAGTGTCTACAGATGCCCCTTTTTGAGATGTGTTGTGTGCAGCACAACGCTGAGCAAAAATAGATGACTAAAATGTTGAATGATTAAGGTTACTTGATAACCTAACCAACTTTAGATGCCCCAATCATGGAAAGGGCGTGTGTTCTTGAATCCTTGTTTTTGACTCATTAAATGAGTGTGCCTATGCTTGAACATTGTCTGTCATGAAGGGATAGGGCCCATGACTTCATGATGCCAGTAATGTCAAGCATTATGATGTGATATTGTGTGCTTGTTTGCTGCCCCAAGCAGGAGCATGATTGTCTTTATCGAAGATTCATTGAACGAACGCAATTTGCATAATTGAGTGTTTAATTTTTTATTTTGATTATGAATTTGTTAAGTATGACTACCCCCTCAAGTGATGAGTTGTTGAGGGAATGACCTAGTGAGAAAAGTGATGAGTCGCTTGACCCAGATTTGACTTAATTTTGGTGGGTTTTGGATCTTTTCTTTAGCTTTTTGTGTTGTTTTTGTTGTGTTTTAATTGTTTTTGAATTTTTGAGTTTTGATGAGATTTCATAGAAGAATACCTCGTCAACATTGGATGCCCCAACCATGGAAAGGGTATGCCTCTCGAAATTAATGCCTTCGACAAGTTAAGGAACTTGATTTTGGTGTTCTTTGGCATATTGGCAAACAAGCTTAAGTCTAATCCTAGCCTTGGTGGCAGTTGGAAGACGAGCTCAAGTCTACGCTTTAGCCTAGCCTTGATGGCAATTAGGAGATAAGCTTAAATCAAATCCTAGCCTTGATGGTGATTTGGAGATAAGCTTAAATCAAATCCTAGCCTTGATGGCAATAGGAGATAAGCTTAAATCAAATCCTAGTTGATGAATAGGAGATAAGCTTAAATCAAATCCTAGCCTTGATGGCAATAGGAGATAAGCTTAAATCAAATCCTAGCCTTGATGGCAATAGGAGATAAGCTTACTAGTTTGCTTGAATTTGCTTTTGATATTTTGCTTATTTGCCCCAAGCAAAGGGGGTGCATGACTGTCTTTGGCAATGATTCGCAAGATGAACACGATTAACTTGATTAAGTTATCCATTGTTGATTTGGATTAAACATGTTGTTATTATGACCAATGGACTTAGTGGATGCCATTGGGGCATTTGGGGTGACCAAAGGGTTTATGGATACCTTTGGAGCTTTTGGGTGACCAAAGGGTTTATGGATACCTTTGGGGCTTTTTGAGGTTGATTGCTTAACTATTTGATTGCTGATTAGGGGAGGTATGATACCAATAATGCCCTAGTTGATGTTACAAAAATGTTTGCTTGATTTGCAATTATGATAATTTGGAGCGTTAGATGCATTATGTGTTATGATCTATGGATGCATTGATGGATGCATGTGTTGTACTATGATGTTATTTGATGATATGCAATGTGTGTATGCATAATGAAATGGATGATCTATTGATGTGTATTGATGGAATATGAACACTATATGACATACTATGTTAGCACCATAGACTATATAGAATTCATCAATTCATGTGGAATATTGTCATGAGACTATGTAATGGATTTGTGCAAATGGAAACTGACATACATGTGATAAAATGGAATGAATAAAATGAATGTTCTAGAAGGCCTATGAGGTTTTCATGAGACTCAAACAATCTAGTCAATTGATCAAAAGTTGTATACTAACCATGCAGGACTTTTTGACAAGGTATGAATCTGTTAGGATGACCAAGATACTCAATATCCCTGTGTGTGCAAGTGAGTTCATTCCTGTGAGATGCATAAAGATACCACCATTGCCAAGTAGGCTATCAACCAAACCTGTAATGAGGATCACTCTATGAATGCCACCATACTAGGTTTCGTACTAAGTATGACTAGACCACTAGGTAATCTAGGTTACCAAAAGCTAGCTCATCCACATGCAAACATTGGTCTACACACACACAAAGCTAATGTGGTAGACATATCGTCATGCGTTTAGGATACCACCATTGACAAGTAGGCTATCCACCAAACCCGTAATGAGGATCACCTAGATGGTTTTCCAAATGTTGAGAGTTCCAGGGATTCAAGTTCGACTCCCTACTTTCTTCAAATTTATTGGGATACTTGCTCTCATATAGAGTGATAAGAATCACTATTTATTTTTCTCTTTTTAGTGATAATAATCACTATTTATTTTGAGTTTTTCTTTTTCTCTTGAGCAAGGGATTTGAATTTTGAGTGATGGGGATCACTGTTTCTTGTGCTTTTTGATGTGTGCACTTTTTGATTTTTGTATTATTTGTACTTTGAATTTTTGCTTTGTGGGGGTTTGCAAATTTAGACTATTGCAAATATGTGAAAATGTGGGATTTTGATGACAAAAAAGGGGGAAAACCACTTATTGTTGTGGAGGGAATTGGGTAGGGGAGAACTTGTCCTTTTGCCAACTCTCAGCATTCTTGAACCATTCGCACAGGGGGATGAGCAGGATGACCTTTTCACTTAAGGTAACCTAGACCACTTCATGGATTTCATCTTTCTTTGCGCAAAACTTGGATTTATTAATGTGAAATGTGTTTGGGATTTGATGTATACAAGGCATAATCTAAGCAAGACTCTACCTCCTAAAAATCTCACTAGCCTTCTACAAAATTTGAGTAGAAACTGGATATGGTTGAGTGACCGAAAACCATACTGACATTCTAAAACAAATGGCTAAGTGAAGGGAATAGACACGACTATGGAAATGTATGAAATGTAGATGGAAATGATAAGTAACTATGGAATGAGGTGAATGATGACCTTGACAACATTGATTGTGAATTGTGACTAGTGTACCATCTTAGTGCTAGACATGTATGAGCCACTCTAAAATGCAAAGTGCAAATGATGATTATGCCTAATGCAAGTGATAAATGCAATGGTATGCAACTTGATGAGATGCAATATTTTTGTATTTTGATGATTTTAATGATGTTTTTGAAATTTTGATTGATATATGTATATACATGTGACCAACGGGCTTATTTGGGGCCATTGGGGTATTTAGTTTATCTTTTACAAAGGCTTATGAATGCCTTTGGATTTTAGGGTTGACCTAGACGATCGTAGATAGTCCAGGAGCATTTTATTTGACCTATATGGTAAAAACCTCTAGGAGACTTTTGGGTGACCTAGGACACTTAAAAGTGTCTAACTACCTAGGGGTATTTGGTTGTGACCAAAGGGCTTATGGATGCCTTTGGGGCTTTTAGGGTTGACCTAGATGATCGTAGATAGTCTAGGAGCATTTTTATTTGACCTAGATGGTGAAAACTCGCTAGGAGCCTTTTGGGTGACCTAGATGATCAACGACACTTAAAAAGTGTCTACGACTACCTAGGGGTATTTGGTTGTGACCAAAGGGCTTATGGATGCCTTTGGGGATTTTAGGGTTGACCTAGATGATCGTAGATAGTCTAGGAGCATTTTTATTTGACCTAGACGATGAAAACTGCTAGGAGCCTTTTGGGTGACCTAGATGGTCAACAACACTTAAAAAGTGTCTACGACTACCTAGGGGCATTTGGTTATGACCAAAGGGCTTATGGATGCCTTTGGGGCTTTTAGGGTTGACCTAGATGATCATAGATAGTCTAGGAGCATTTTTATTTGACCTAGATGATGAAAACCCGCTAGGAGCCTTTTGGGTGACCTAGACGAACGACACTTAAAAGTGTCTACGACTACCTAGGGGTATTTGGTTATGACCAAAGGGCTTATGGATGCCTTTGGGGCTTTTAGGGTTGACCTAGATGATCATAGATAGTCTAGGAGCATTTTTATTTGACCTAGATGGTGAAACACCCTAGGAGCCTTTTGGGTGACCTAGACGGTCAACGACACTTAAAAAGTGTCTACGACTACCTAGGGGCATTTGGTTGTGACCAAAGGGCTTATGGATGCCTTTGGGGCTTTTAGGGTTGACCTAGATGATCGTAGATAGTCTAGGAGCGTTCTAGGTTGACCAAGCGATATGTAGATACCCTTGGAGCCTTTTTGTAACTTTGCTTACTTTGTGTTCTTAGGAGGAAGGTGCAATACCTTATATACCCCCAACATTTATTGTGATTGATGTGATGTTAAACAGGACCTATCCTAATGCAAGTATAATGGCTGAAAAATACCTAATGCAATGCAATTAAAGTATGCAAGGGTACATGCCAAATGTTTTTGTGTTTTAATGTTTTGCAATATTTTTGAAATTTTGATTATTTTGAATGTTTGTGGATTTTGACATTTTATGATTTGTTTGGATTTTTGGTGTTTTAAATTGTTTTTGAATTTTGAGTGTTTTGTGAGGGGGAAGGCATGATACCTTAGGCACCCCCAGTGTGTGTGCTACTCAATGAAGGTGAGAAAGGTGTGATATCATTAGAGTTCTCACTATGATTCATTGGTTGTGATGTGGATGGTGGGGAAGGTATGCTACCTTTGGGTTGCTCAAAGTGGTTGGCAGATGTTGTGTTTGCTTCGTGTATGGGCCAGAGGTCTTGGAAGTCTCCTATCGGTTGGTTGTTAGGAGCAAGAGGATTGCCCACCGGAAGCTCTTGCCTCTCGATCATATCCTGAACTAAATCTCTAAAGGGATAACATGTCTGGATGTCATGACCTCTTTGTCTATGGTAAACATAGTATAGATCTTTCCTGTGTGCCTTTGATCTACGTTTGTTAGGTTTCAATGGATGGATCTCGGGAAGCGTGATTGCTCGTGCCTCATACAATCGATTGAATATTGATGCTAAGGGCTCTGAAAAATGAGTATATTGTCTTTGCTTTTGTTGCAGATGGTTTTTGGCCAATGGAGGCTGAGCCTGGTAATTAGGTTGCACTGGTAATTGCGGTGGGGGAGCTTGGTTTAAGGGTTCAGGGATGCTTAGAACCACTTGATTGATTGGGGCTACATTTTGTTGCGTGTTACCACCTTTAATGTTCTTGTTTGGCTATTCCCCTTTGTGGAGTCGTACATCACCCTCCTGGACCTTGATGTCCTCAATGATTTGGGCTTGTGCTAAGGCCTCCTCGAATGTTTGATATCATTGTAATTGTAAAAGAAGTGAAATCTGCTTTGAACAACTTCTAGTAAACATTCGGATGAGTTCCATTGTGGGTAGGGTGAAAGGTAGTTTTAACATCACCTTTCTCCATCTATTACCATACTCCATGACTGGCTCATCATCAAGTTGATGAAGGCTAGACAAGTCAGTCAAGTTTATCCTTTTCTTAGCGCTAGAGGCAAAACGTCCCAAAAATGCATCGGCCAATTGCTCAAAGGTGTTTATGCTATGACGTGGTAGATGATTATACCATTCTAAAGCATCTCCAGATAATGTTGTAATGAAGATTCTCAACATCAAAGGGTCATAATATTGAAGATGAGAGCACTTAAGAATGAAGCTTGTCACGTGCTCTTCTACATCTTCATCATCTTTGAAATCTTCAAGTTTGGGCATCTAGAAATTCGATGGGTATGTCAGTGATGACACTGATGGATGTACAGGCTGATTACTAAGCTGCTTTAGTGTGGGTTTTTGATAACCCAAAATTTGATCTGGCTTTTCTAATGCCTTCAACCGATCAGCTAGCACTTTGTATGGCCCTGACGACATAATATGATCATCCTGTTGTCGCCCTTTATTAGATGAAGGAGGTCGCTTTTGATGTTGAGGTGGATGATAAGTATGATCATTAGGTACCTCATCATAACTGGGTTCAGGGTAGGCATCTATTTGATCCTGATGTTCCCATTGGGACTCTTCATATGATTCCTCCTCGTATTGATCTTGGTACTTGTTGAGGAGTATGAGGCTTTTGATGATAACTAGATAATGGCCTTTGATGTTGAATGCGAGTTTGGCATGGCCGAGGGGGAAGATTTTGAGATTGTATTGGGCGTCTTGCCCATTGTTGCATCCTATAGGTGCTAGGTGTAAGCACAACTTTAGGTACTGCATTATGTAATTGCTCTTGTTGTATCTTTTGTTGTTCTTGTATCTTTCATTGATACAACTCTTGTAGGTGTGCTCATTGTGAGTCCACCCATTGTTGATGTACTTGTTGTTGAGCCAACTGGAGTTGATCCGTATGTTGTTGCCTATTAAGATTTGGCCTAATTTCCTGATGAGTATGATCTGGTTGCTCCATTGCATGGGGTTTGTGTATCCTCATATTTGAAATATGGATGGGTTTATCATGTCTTTCCCCCCTAGTAGGGTCTAATGCTTGTTTTCCATGCTCCCTAAGGATCACATTACCTTGAGACTCCGATTTATGAATTGGCTCTGTATAGTCCGATGATGTAGAGCCATCATATGGTTGCACCAAGTACTCTTCACGAGGAGTAGGTAGATGGTTGGGATCTTCTCCCTCATCTATTAGGAAAGCCTCATATTCAGTTTTGGATGTAAGCTCTATATATTCAGGCTGCACAGAAGCATGATGTGTGGATGTTGAGTGCTCTCTGTGAGGAGTATGAGGGCGACTTGCTCGATCAAATGGGGTGGTTTGCTCATCCAGGCTAGGCCATGGTGTACTCTCATGTTCATATTCTGATTGATGTATAGAGTAAGTTGGGGTGTGAACCCATGATATTGATCTATTAGACCCCTCAGTGGGCATATTATTTGCTATATAGAATTCTATCAAGGTATCCCAATCAGGGAGTTTTCCTAGAGGACCTATGGGTGCTTCCCTAGTAGGGGTATCTCGAAGGTTTGCCCCCTAGGGATGATATTGTTGTTATGATAGGACCTAGGATGCCATTCAGGTATGGGCATGTCCTCTAGACTTATTTGGAGATATTCACTAGCTATGGAGCTTGAATCTCTCACTAAATTGGAGGTCTTGTTTTCAACCGCCTTTGGACCAAATTGGTAAAACGGGGGTCCGTCGACCATTTTTAGAAAATTTTGACTTTCCCAAAAAGGTTATAAGTGTTATATATCAAAATTATCAGTGCGAAGAGCTGATCATAATGGGCTAGGTCTCCAAAATTTTATTTTTGGGTCAAAAATTTGTATTTTTGAAATATTTGGCCAACCGGGGCCCATGGGGAAATGCCCACTTTTAGGATTTTTGGGAAATTTTGAACCGTGAAGATTTAGGACTCAAAATTTCTAGGAGAGGTGCAGAAGGGGCTAACTAAGACAAAAAAACAAATTTGGCAAGTTTTGGAGTTGT
Source organism: Wollemia nobilis (assembly GCA_028583015.1). Taxonomy (NCBI): domain Eukaryota; kingdom Viridiplantae; phylum Streptophyta; class Pinopsida; order Araucariales; family Araucariaceae; genus Wollemia; species Wollemia nobilis. The sequence goes on from JAQPPZ010003212.1 coordinate 6,030,524, forward strand.
CTAGACCATTCTATGACCATTTTAGTGCAGTTTTTCCCTATTTTCGGCCTCAAAAATAGAGTAATCATAAAACCAAAATAACTTTTTCGTTATAGCTCCATTTTGCATGATTCTTGAAGCATTGGATGCAGAATCAAAAAGTAGATTTTTTTTAAACCCTATTTTTTGAAAAATTAGGGTTAGGGTTTTGTCCCAAATAACAAAGAAACACACAAAGCAGACAATATGATTATCTTTTTAATGATTAAATGTGTGTCCTAAACTGGTTTCAGTGTGTTTAGATTTGTTGTTGTTCTTTGCTCTTGTTGTGAAATTAGAATGAGGGAACTCAACCAAAGTGGTGACTAGGGACACTAGTGCCAAACATGATTTCTCAAAAGAGTCTAGGGTACACCGCTTAAATCCCAGTGGGGGTTCGCCTAGCTCTTCCACTCTGAAACAATATTTCCAATAGTGGGAGGTAGTTTGAACATTAGTGACCTATTCCATATTGAGAGAGTGCCCTATTATATCTAAGGAATATAGAGGGCAAGCTGGTGGAAGGAGGTGAAATCCAACGTCACCAGTCTGAATTGGGGGTTGGTGATGAAATCCAACCTTACCAATGTTATAGTGGAACGTGCAAGTGTGTGTGGTTCCTTTTAATCCAAAGAAAGTAAGCAAAGAAGCATTCAATGATCATTCACTAAATGCATGCAATAGGTGTGTTTTAATTTCAAAAATCTAGGATAAAAGGAACCTACAAATGTCACTTATAGATGCAAGCCCTAAATGCTAACTTACCCATTGGGTAAGCCACAAGCAATCAAGCCATAAAGATGCATCGCTACTTCAAGTTTCTTTCGATTTTTCTTCTTCCTTTTGCTATTTTATGTTATAAGAAAAGTAAGAATATGAATTTTAACCTTTCTATGCAAGCAAATGAAGCAAGAAAAACTAATTTTAACAGTCTCTAAAAATGCAGCAGAAAAACAGAGGGTTTAGGCACTCACCTTATCAATTTTGAGACCTCCAAATTCTGAAATTTTGAGCAAAAATTTCTCTATTTCCTCACCGCTCTAGGGTGGGATGATTAGAAGCCTCACCACCATCCCAGGGTGGGATGGTGAAGCCACCATCCCAGGGTGAGCCAGATAAAGGCTCTGCCACCATTCCAGGGTGGGGAGGGGAGCACCTACAACACAAAAAGGGCAAAAATGGCAAAAATGGAGTCAAATTTTCACCCAAAGCATAAGGGACAAGGGTCCCACCATGATCACCACTGAATTAGGGAAAATTAGTGCACCTAATTATGAGAAAAAATATATGTATCTATCCTATCTCGCTTATGAGCATCAAACGGAAGCATGCATGTGAAAATGAAGCAATACCAAACAATAAGGAATGAAATGAAACGAGTCTCTTTCTTATTAATTTGGTGGATCAAATCCAAGGTTACATAGAAGTCCCCTTGAGGGCTCAAATGTGATACAATTTTTACAAATTTTGGGGTGCCCAAGGATCAAATCCTCCAAGAAATCTGGGTGCACATCCAGTGCCTTTCCTCGTACCCACAATCGAGGTGGGCGGGCCAATGCCACCGCTGCTTGTATATTTAATATCTGATGTCTGATATTCCTTCCCAATGCCTTCTAAGAACCTGCACCTACACACAAGGAAGCAAAAAGGGTCAAATAGCAAGGGTGTGTGAAGGGAAACATGCAATCCCCATAGGCACAAAATGGCATATATATTAAAAATATATCAAATCAACTCATAATGACTTGAAAATTTATGGGGATGTTAAATAAGAGGTTTTTAGGGGATATCACCAAAAAAATATCTGAAATTGCATCCGTAGACCCCTCGATTTTGCGTCGCCCGCCTGCAACCTACGAAGACCAAGACAAGCAATTCCCGCACCTAAACATGTCCAAAACACATGAAATTTGGAAAGAATGCATAAATAAACATTTTAAGACAACCCATGTGGTTATATTTTCAAAATGAGGTGCATATCCACCTGCATGCAATTGGGGTGCCCGGATGGGCCCTACGAACCTGCAAAACCTTAAAAATGCGATATCTCGGCCAATTTAACTCCAAATTGCATGAAATTTAAACCAAAGAATCATATGATAGTCTAGAATAATATAATTAAAAAATAGTAATAAAATTGTGCAAGGATTTTTCCTCATCCCGAGGGGGATGGTGGTGACTGCAACTAATTGGGGGGCACCCTGGGAGGGGATACCCACCAATTATGCACACTTTTTGCTACCAATACCACTGGGGAATGATCCTAAACACTATAAGGGGTGTTTTCATCGAATTTGGTGAAGAAATTCACCCGGATGGAAAAGTTATGCTCAAAGGACCCTCTTGAAGTCACCCGGTAACCTCCTTCGCTAAGAAGAGATTTCGAGGGCAAGAGAGCACAATAAAGTGAGGGGAAATCTCGGAAGCACTCTATTGCATATCCTAGAACTCCTATCCTTATTATTTTTTGTGGACATTGTATCCATTTTATAGCCCAAAGGGGCTCATGTGCAAAAAGGCATGCAAGGGCATGCATGGCAGGAGGCGCCATTTGTCAAAAAGGAGGCATGCATTGGGTGTGGAAGAGAATATCCATTTTGGGCCTCCATTATGAAGCATGTCATAAGGATGCAGTGCCCTCTGACCCGCATGCTTCAATTGGTGGGGTAAATGGCAGTTTTTGGGTGCCATTTGTCCCAGATTTGACTTTTTTGGGTCAAACTTGCTCACCGTCCCACCCTGGGACGATGGCTCACCACCATCCCAGGGTGGGATGGTGGGAATATGCCACCATCCCAGGGTGGGACGGTGGTGAATTTTGGGCCAAAACCTCCCAAAATTGGGCCAAAAGCCTCCAAAACCTCTTTCGGAGTGGCTAGAACCACTGTGAGCCTTCTAAGGGCTGCCCAAGGGGCCATATGATGCCAATTTGATCATTGTTTGTGGATGCTTAATCGGGTTTACCATATTTTAGTGTCTATAGTATGTCAAATCATCCATTATTCATATTCCATTAAAGCTATTTTGGAGATTGAGCATCTTTCTATTTCTACGGTTCCTCTTCCCGAGTTTGTGTTGCTCTCTTATCCTCCCCTTCTAGTGCAGCCACTAGATTCTCCTATCTTGGTCTGTGTAAAATTTTCTTGACCCGTACCTTCTTTGCCAACATTGTTTTCTTAGCTAGTTGGTCCCCCATCCACATGCAGATAGATGGTGCTCAGGGTGGTAGTTCTATTGGAGCATAAAAATCCAGGATCAGGATCTTTGCTTTTTCTATCGCATCCGAGATCAAGCCAATGGCATGAAAAGTCATAGAAAAATTCTTTTTTGTTCTCATTAGGAAAGCCTGTATCCATATTGACAAGTATGTCACCAAATCATGCTGTGTACCCTATGCTATTCCTTGTAGATACGAAATCAACCATATGGGTAAGTCTGTGCTTTGTTGCTCTCCTAACAACCTTGCCATAATTACATTCATGCTCACTTCCAGTCCATCATTTTGGAGTTGTCCCTGCTTAACTCCTCTTTCCCCATGGACACAACATAGCCTCCGCATATTACCTTATTAGGGTGGTGACATACATGATTAATTCTGGTGACCTCTTTGGATCCACCCTTTTGTTCACCATCGACTTGCCTTTCTATGGAAGTCCAAAAGTGCTCTGAAAGACCCCAAGAGAAAAATCAATTACTAGTGCAGTGCCATCTATTTCTACAAGACTATTGTGCCTCCCTGCATCATATATTTCTAGCATTTGTAGCAGGTACTCCTTGAAAATTTCCTTCTTAAAATTAGGAGCCTATAGGATGAAGTGCACTGTCGCCTCCTTCAACTTTTTTCGTGTTGGGTGGTTAGCTGGTGCATCTGCCCACCATTGGTAGTAATATTCTCCTGCTGGGCATACCCATGTAATTTCTTCTAGTGGTATAGGTGCCCTACCACTCAGATGAATCTCCTTATTCTTGTGGGTTGCTACTTTGGCTGCTTCTCTTCTACTCTGACTCTATCCCCCTTTTGAGTTTTTGACTTGCCCTTTCATCTCCATTTCCTGTTGGTGCCTTAATATCTTACTAACCACGAATTCTGGTTTGGGATCACTGCATACTAGAATTTTTCTTGACTTTTGATGTGCCATCAGTCTCTCTTTTCCCTCTTCTAAGTTGTCAGCTTCTACCTTGGACTCTTTGTCCAATATACCTCCTTGTCGTCCAATTTCCTCAGTCGTCTGACACTCAGACGTTGGGTCTCCTCAATCGTTAGGGCTGTCTTACCATCAGGTGCTGCCAACCATCAAGGATGCTAGTTGTCTGGTTATGTAGCTATTAGGTGGGCTGGTCATCGGGTAGGTGAAGTCATCGGGTGGGTTGATCGTCGAGCAAGTGCAACCATTAGGTTAAGGTACAATCGTCAGGTGGGCCACATCCATCAGGTTAGGTGCAGCCATCAGGTGACCAACCATCGAGTGACCAACCGTCTGATACTCCCTCATCGTCTGCTACTATCTCTAGCCACTTTTCTTCTCAACCATGTGCTTCTCGCCTTGTCCTTCTCCTCCTCTTGCTTTCTTGAGAGTGATGTTGCAAATGATAGGCCTCCTCTCCTTTATAGTTTCTTCTCCATCCCTAAAACCATTATGCAACCACCACCTTGCAACTAACTTCTTGCATGTATGACACGTCGGCTAGCTAGACGTCTAGGTGTCCCTATTTCGTCTTATTATTGTTTTGTCTTATTCTCTTTGAATTTTTATTTGAATTTTCAAAATTTCTTATTTTTATTTATTTTTTTCCATATTTTTTCAAAACTGCATGTGACGTATCCTTTTGAACATCGACGAGTGAACAGTATGGCCAATCCAATATGCAATTCCCATGCATATGGTGTATCATTTTGGTGATGACGGTTGTTTTTTTTGAAACTACTGAAATCATCATCACTATCATTATTTATTTCCTCTGTCGCCTGACATCTTTAGCATTTTTTTTGTCTTGGGGAAGTTTTCAGGTATGACTATTGCTGATGTCTTGTCCTATCCCGTGGCATAATGTGCCAGTATTTTTTTTTTGTCTCTTCCGTATGATACCTTATTTTTTTCTCAAGGGACTGATTTATACTGGGCCATCGTCTAACATTATTAGTAACTAGTTCATTTCCTTCCACTGCCAAACGTGTTTGTTCCATCCATTCTTCTGCCATTCAAACTTCTCCTTCCTTTGGGTTAGCATTATTATCCATGTGTTCTACTACTTATTCCAGGTGTTTGATATTCAAGATTTGTGGATAAGCGGGCACCGGTGGAATTCATTCAGTACTTCCATCATTACATTGGATTATTATATAGTCATACAAATAGTTAAACCTCTCCCCTTATTGTGTCTATTGATCAAGTTCATGTTGCCTGCGCTGTTGTTGTCTTTGATGTTACCTATTTTGGTGGGGTCATCTAGTTATTAGACCTCATCCTCGACCTCTATAATTTCCTACAACTACCCGTTATTGATACCTATGTTCTAGATTGGGGTTTCTATCCCAATATCTCCTTTCGTGGACCTGGTTACCGCGTCCTCGGCCTCTTTCCAATCAAATATCTCTAATGTTGGGCTATCATACTCCTAGCTGCTCGAGATTTGATTGGTCCCTTAGTCATTCTTGATGACATATTTGGTTCCTACGAGATCACTGAGATGGACCTCTCGGTCTATTCTCAGGAGCACAAAGTAATGGGTTGGCTTGGACTAGGTTTTTAGATGGGCCTTGTGGTCGAAACTGAGAACCAGTTGACCTATTGGTAGTTAGAGGGAAATTTATTCCTCTCAAGCTACTAGGGTGGAGGTCAACCATGTTCCTCCCTTGGTTAGGTGCTCTCAAAATTCCTTGTAGTCTCCCAATATTACCTAAGTTATCTTTGCTATGAGCCTTGTTTATCAGTTTTGCTCTTATCTCCGATGGGTGGTGTAAATGTGCAGGTGTTAATTGGTGTAAAATCCTCAGTCTCCTATAGGCCCGAGAATCCATCCAAAAATGAATATATCTCATGGTCGGGTACCTCTTCCAGTATGGAGTATGTGAATGGGATTGGGAAGGGATATTTTATAGTTATGGTATTCAAACTTCTAAAATGCACACAGATTCAGATTTTATCTACTTCTCGTTTTAGAGTGATCACAATTGGTGAGACACACTCACTTGTCATAACTTTGAATATAATGCCTGCATCTAGCATATTTTTGATTTTGGCATTCACCTTTGTTGCATATTTGGGATTCATTCTATAAGGACACCTTCTTACTAGTTGCGCACCTTATATCAGTGGAATATTATGTACGCAGAGTTTAGGTGGTACCCCCTTCAAATATTTATATGTCCAAGCAAAAACATCCTTATAGCCCATAAAAATCTTGAATACTGCTGCTTTCAGGACTAGATCCCAATCATATCCACATTTGATCATATTCTCTTCACCTTCTTCTCCCAAGTTTACCTGAATCATTCTTGGACCTTCATATTTGATTGGATCAGGTTCATTTATTGCATTTAGTGCAGTGATGGGGTGCACTGGTTTATCTTCAATGACTGCCTCCCCCATCATAAATTCTACAAAATTCTTAGGAAATGTCCACTTTTCCCTTTCGTTGTCCTTCTCTACTGTTGTTTGTATTTTTTTGCTGGTTTCTTTTCTTGGTTCCTGTTGACAATTTTGTCACATTGCCTAGAGGGGTAGTAAAATCAAAATTTTGTAAAGTGTTTCTTTTAATTTCATGAATTTGTTCCCTTGTTTTTTTTAGAAACAACATTTTTGAGTATTGCAGCAATTTTGGCTTTCATTGCCATCCCCCTTGTACATAGAATGGAGATACAAGTGCTTCGCTACTGAGCAAGCTAAGCTTAAGAGCTTCGCAGGAAAAGGAAGACGGCTTCGCTGAAGGAAGGAAGTAGAGAATGAAAAGAGCTTCACGCCCGAAGCAGCCCAAACAGATGCTTCGGGCGAAAGTTTTGCGAAGCGGGATTCGAAGAAGTCCAAACATCAAAACAACTTCCAAGAAAGGAAGTTGCTAAGGCATGAGAAGAGCTTCGCACCCGAAGCAGCCCAAACAGATGCTTCGGGCGAAAGTTTTGCGAAGCAGGATTCAAAAAGTTCAAGCACTAAAAAATGCTTCGCTAAAAAATCAGTGAAGCGTCCACTTCGGGCCTCCCTACTGGCGAACCATTTTTACTTCACCCAAAGTCATTGTGAAGCATCTGCTTCGGATAGCTTTCATGCGAGGCGCTTTCACCCGAAGCAGTAGCGGTCCGTAAAGAGCAGAACATTTTTCCAAGGCAGAATTGCACTTCGGCCAAAAACCTCCCGAACCGTAGTTTTGAAGAAGGTTCACGATGAAGCATTTTGACAAGCCCATCAGTGAAGCATCCACTTCGGGCAGAGAACCTCATGAAGCAAATTTTGACATGCCTTCCCGATGAAGCAGCGAGAGATGGAGAGCCCCGTCTTGAGGAGAGAAATCTACTTCGACATTTTACATCCCCGAAGCGGTTTTGCGAAGCTCCTTCGTGCGAAGTGCATAACCAAGGGAGATGATCTACTTCGGCTTACATCCATTGCGAAGTAGGGTCATGAACTAGAAATTGGTGAAGCGCTTCAAGGGCACGCACTCCAAGCTCGAGTATTTTTTGAGGCAATCAAGTGCCTCATAAATGAATTTTTACGTGCCCGATGAACTCGTTGCTCATTTTTAGCAATCTGAAAAGAAGTATCGGTCTCAGAAGGAGAGCCCGACGGACATGGCGGCCACTCGAGCTCCGCACCCAGAAGCCTAGGATGGATCAAGCGGCTCATAAATGTGAGTTTCCTCGGCTGACCCGGTCGTAGCTGCTAGTTATAGAAAAGGATTTGAGAGCTCAGTCACGAGAGCTGTGAGAGCCGACTTCTCAGATTTTTGAGGATGTACTCCTCCATTTTGTGCATTGATGGCTCAGAGGGTCGGGTCCTCTATAAAAACCCAAGCATTGTAATGAAAAAGGGGGGAACTTTCTGCTAGAAAGTTGCTGTAACTTGAATCCCTACGATTAATACTAAAGAGCTTCGGGCTTAATTTCTCTCTTGTATGCTGCCTTCTATGATTATTTTTGTTATTTCTTTCTTCATTTGCATACTGTAATTCTGCATTCTGGATTTAGGTGTGCGATTGGGGATAGAACCCTAGAATTTTCTTGAAGGATACATAGGGGAGAAAAACATTGTAATAGTTCTCTTGTATGCTGCCTGTGGATAGTGTTTCTATTATATTCACTCATTTCCTAGTCATCGTAATTCTGAATTCTAGATTTCGACGTAAGGGGAAGGGTAATCCTGGAACTCGTCTAGAGGATACATAGGAGGACTAGTATTGCGTTCATTTCATTTTATTCTTGGTATTTATTGTTGCTGTTTCGAGCTATTAGCCAGTAATCGTGCTACTGGTTCTTTCCCACTTTAATTCACCAATATTTCTTCCCTTACACTATTTATTTCTTTCCTGCACCCTTACTATTTTTATCTCTTTCCTACACCCTTACTATTTTTATCTCTTTCCTGCACTCTTGTCTCAAAAACACCAAGTAGTTTAGTAAAGGAGCTGGCCTTTCTCTGGAGATTGGCATGAGGGGCATCTCTTCCTCTCGGCATTTCAATGTTGGTCCAGGTCTAGGGCGCGTACACTTCCCAAAATCCTTTCCTGGGCAGATTTGATGACCAACAGTTTTTGGCACGCCCGGTGGGACCCGGTCAGTCTCACCTTGTGAGTGGTAGTGAGAATCGATGCTCGTCTCATTGCCGAAAGACTCTTAGCATCTGGCGACTCTGTTCAACCTGAGAATCTTAAAGTCGTAAGAGATCGGTACTTAAGTCTATGCCTTCATGCAAACAAGATGGAGAGTTAGGAATAGAGGAGAGGAGACTGAGTTCTTTGAGCTTGATATTGATGCCTTCGGGGAACGCTCTAGGTTGGTCACCCCTGAGTCATTGTTACGTGGAACATCCTCGCAAGAGGCTACTTTTGATGAACAAGGGCTAACCTCAGATAGCACAGTAGCTAGCTTTCCTCCTAATCCTCCCAACTCACCGAAGCATCCTAGTGCCTCCGTTCCTATTAGTCGTCCTGTTAGCAACCAAAGAGGAACTTCGAGAATCCCTATTTCTTAGAATCTAGGCGTAAATATGGCACAACAACAACAACAACAACAAAATAACAACAACAAGTAGCAACAACCACCACCTAGACTATTCCCAGCATGGAATTCTTTTAGACCACTAAATCTAGTGGGACAAGGGCAAGTTCCACCTACTGCTATGAAGAAAATCCCAACGTTCGATGGAACTAGGAAGACTGCTCTGGAGCACATCCAGGACATAGTTTCTCTGGCGGTGATTCATGACATCACAGAGGAGAGAGTCATGGTAAAGCTTCTGGTTCTATCTCTTAGAGGGAAGCTCCTCTACTGGTATAGATCTTTACCACCCGATACTATAACGGGATGGGACCAGTTAGCCGGACAATTGATGAGAAGCTTCAATGAGTCCGTCGATCCATCTTCTCTTCTGCATCAGTTCACAATGATCCAGAGACATCCACAAGAAGAGATCATTGATTTCAATGTTAGGTTCACTCGAACCTGGCAAAGGATACCGATTGGACTTCGGCCAACTAGCGAAGCTACAACATACTATTTCCTTAGGGCTTTCAACCCTGATATCAGTGTAATGGTAAGGTATTCGAATATCAATACCTTCCTCGAGTTGTATGAGTTAGCCCAGAGAGTGGAGATGGATCTAATAGTTATGGGTAAGCTTCCCCAAAGGATGTCGATGCCCATACTTCTCGATTTCCCTCAATCCTAGTATGCGAATGCAGCCGCTTCATAGATCTCTGCAACCCCCGCGTACCCGATCTCATCTTGGAACCCGAATCCCATTGTATCTCAGATCGCTACTCCACAAATCCATTTTCCCACATTCTCGGCATCACAACCCACTATCTCTTTGGCATTTCCTGTATTTCCAGCACCACCTCAACACCCCACCCTACCTCCAATACCAACGATGGCTCCATTGCCACCTATTCCCAAAGCCGATGATATGCAAGCCAAAATACTACAGGAAGTTCAGTCCCTAAACTCCATAGTGCAAACTCTATCTAATGACATGACCATTATGAAAAAGAAGCAAGCGCAACAAGAGTTTCTACCAAGAAGGTCTTATCCTACACCCACGCTTACTAAAGATCAAGCGGTCCAGCAAGGGAGAGCATCGACAAGAAATGTCATGATTGATGAAGCTCCGAGCACTTTCGATTACATACATTGGTGCTCCACATGTAATGATCCTCATGAAGAGAATACTTGTATGCTGCACCAACATTATGTGCAAATGCTGGCGAGCAGTAGTCATGGTGGTCAGGTCAACATTATCAGACAAATGGATCAGAACCTGGTAATTGGCGAAGAAGAGCAAGTTGCAGTCCTCACCAGAGGAGGAAAAAGGTCAATAGAGGTAGACGCTGATCAAATGGCTCCTTTAAAGGTGCATGCTCACCATGAGAAGGGACAACAACTTCCCCAGGCCTCGAGCGAAGCTTCTCAGCTTCCACCAGTAAAAGAAAAGGCTCAACAGGCCCCTACAAATCCACCTCAGGTGGAAACTAAAGAACAAGCTAGAGAGAAGCTCAAGCTTCCTTCGCTGACCAAGCGACAAAGGGTCGAAGCCACGGAGCAGTATCGCACCAAGTATGAGGTGAAAAGGGAACCTGAGGTGCCCAACTCCCTAGTTTACAATATTGTAGATGAGCTGAAGAAGACTTCGGCCAAGATTAGTCTATATGATGCATTGCAGTTACCGAACAAGTGGACTTGCTGCAAGAATCATTGAAGACAACTAAGGTGAGAAAGTCAGCACCGCTCGCCCTAGTGCAGACCCTATCCATATCCATTATAGGAAAGAATAGGCCACCTCCATTCTACCTATCTCTACAAATGGAAGGGTATGTTGTACACAACTGTATGATTGACTCCGGGGCCACGACGACAGTCATGCCCAAAGCAGTGTGCGAGGAAATAGGAATGGAGTACACCCGAAGCAGCCATGGCATGCTCCAACTGGATGGTACTCCTATGAATACTGTGGGTGTAATTAAAGATATACCTATCCGACTACACAAGATGCCTCAGATCACGGTTATACAAGAGGTGGTGGTCGTCGACCTTGAGCCATATTTCAGTATGTGCTTGTCAAGAGAGTTTACAGCGAAGCTGGGAGGATATCTATCTATGGATTACTCGCACTTAGAGATTCCATTCAAAGGGAAGAAGGTAAAAATCTACAATGAGAAACCTTCTACCTTCCTCGTACAGAAGATGTCCGAAGAAGAGAGCGGTGATCCCGTGCATGCGATAGTGGAAGAGATAGAGCAAGTGGACCTGGTCGAGGAATCCCTTGCACAGTTAAGTTGTGAAGATGAGTTTTCATTGGCAGATTTTAATGCCATGATAGAAATGGAGATGGGATGTTATGCCATCACCAAGCCTGAGAAACACACCAAGTCAGAAGATAAGATCTCTGCCCAAGGAGAATTATGGAAATTGTTCTTCGATGGCGCCCGATGCAAAAATGGTGTCGAGGCAAGGATTCTTTTAGTATCACCATCTAGAGAGCAAAAGGAATATTGCTACCGGTTGGTATGGAGCTGCACCAACAATGTAGCAGAATACGAAGCATTATGCCTAGGACTCAAGAAAGCAAAAAAGTTAGGCATAAAGCATCTCCAAGTCTTTGGAGATTCAGAATTGGTATGCAATCAAGTCACAAACAAGTGCATTTCAAAGAAGCACTATCTCAAAGCATACCGAAATAGGGTATGGGACTTGTTTGACCAATTCGAGTCTCTCAATCTACAGTCCATTCCCCATGAAAAGAACCGACATGTTGATGTCTTAGCATCCATCACAGCTAGGTACTCTCCAGCAGAAGACATGGTGCATAAACCTAAAGCTGTGAGGATGATTTACAGGCCCTCTGTCCCAGACAGAGATCTGCATTGGCAAGTTTTTGACAATGATGAGCAGATTGTGAATTTTATGATTCAAGAAGCAGCAACAATTGAAAGAAGAAGCCCAGATGATGAGGAATATGAAGGGCTAGTTCAATTGAAGAATAATCATGTTCCCAAAGGGTTAATTACTCTTGAAAGCCTCTTCGATCAAAATGATCGAGCAGTTTCTCATAGGATCAAAGTCAATGCGAAGCAATATCAAGATTTGGAGCTTGAACCTAGAAAAGCAATAAAAGTTGGAACAGATTGCACTTCGAAAGAGCTAGAACAGATCCGATATCTATGCAGAAGGTATCCCGACATAGTGGCATGGTCTTATCAAGACCTAAAGGGATACGATCGACAACTGATCCAGCATACAATTGAATTGCAGGAGGGGATCAAACCCTTTCGACAGAAGCAAAGGCCTATTAATCCAAAGATCGAGGTCCTGATGAAAGTCGAGCTCCTAAAGATGCTCGAGGCAAAGATAATTTATCCCATAAAGCATTCCTCTTGGGTAGCGAATCTAGTCCCTATTAGAAAGAAGAATGGAGATATACGACTATGCATGGATTTTCGCAACCTGAATCAGGCTTCGCTCAAGGATCATTACCCTCTCCCATAGATTGATCAGATCTTGCACTCAGTGGCTGGGGCTCAATGCTTCTCCCTACTCGATGGCTTCTCAGGATATAATCAGATATGGGTTAGGGATGAAGACCAACATAAAACCGCATTCACTACCAAGTGGGGAACATTCGCTTACCAGCGAATGCCATTCGGCCTTTCGAATGCGGGGGCCACTTTTTAGAGGGCCATGGATTTAGCTTTTGGTGAACTCTTGAATAAGGTCATTGTTATCTATTTGGATGACATGACCATCTTCTCCCGAAGAAGGGAGGATCATCCTTTTCACCTACAATAGATATTCAAAAAGTGTCGAGAGTTTGGCATTTCAATCAATCCAAAGAAGTCCATATTCGTAGTCAATGAGGGAAAGTTATTGGGACATGTGATATCAGAGAAGGGTCTCATCGTAGATCCTGATAGAGCTGAGGCTCTCTTGAAGCTCCCACTCCCAATGAATAAGAAAGGACTACAATATTTTTTTGGCCAGATCAACTTCGTAAGGAAGTTTGTTCCAGATTTCGCCCAAGTCATCAAGCCGATGTCCAAACTTTTGAAGAAGGGCACTGAATTCATCTGGATAGATGAAAGGAAAGAAGCATTTGAAGAGATCAAGGCCCGAATTGCTCAGGCTCCAGTCCTGACCAACCCTGACTACAATCGAGATTTCATCCTATATGCTATAGGAGAACCTGAAAGCTATGTTGCAGTCTTGACACAGAAGGGGGAAGATGGCGAAGAATGCCCCATCACGTTTCTAAGCCAAGTGATACACCCTCATGAAGAGAAATACAATTTCATAGAAAGGCAGGTGCATGCAGTAATGAAATCCTTGAGGAAGTTCAAGCACTTCATTTCTCAAAGTCGGGTTACAGTGTTTGTCATTCATCCCGATGTGCGCAACTTCATTATTCAAGGAGAGTTGGGTAGCAAAAGAGCTGGTTGGGTCAGCAAAATATAGGAGTTTGACATTGAAATCAAACCCACAAAATTGGTTCATGGTCACGCACTATGTCAGGAGCTTGCGAAGAGCGTAGCGACCGAAGTAACAGCTTGTCAGTGGGATGACTTAGCAGTAGAAGGATGCTTCACAAATCAAGAAGAGGATGAGAAGGACTGGGTCGATGAGATAGTTGAATATTTCAACACCGAGAGATGTCCTCCACATTTAAATGCTTCATAGCGAAGACACTTCAGGATGCGGTCCCTCCGATACACGTTACGCCTCGAAGGCCTATTCTTTAGGAACATCGATGGAGTTCTTCTTAGGTGCATAAAAGAAGATGATAAGAAAAGAGTCCTGGGAGAATTCCATTCAGGGTTATCCGAGGGCCACTTCGTAGGAAGAACAATGACATTGAAGATAATTAAGGTGGGTTATTATTGGCCTACACTCTTCGTCGATGCTTTTGCGATCTGTCACAGATGCGAGCAATGTCAGAAGTTCATCGGCCGAAGCAGAAGTGCTCCTATGCCTCTCCGATCGATACAGGTAGAAACACCCTTTCAACAATGGGGGTTGGATTTCATAGGGGTTATATCGTCGAACTCCTCCGTAGGGCATAAGTTTATCCTGACTGCAACCGATTACTTCACCAGATGGGCCGAAGCAGTACCCACGAAGCATGTCGACCAAGAGACCGTCATTGCATTCCTAGAAGGTTTGATCACCCGGTTCGGCATCCCAGAAGCAATCGTAACGGACAATGGTCCTAGGTTTTTGGCGCCAAGATCAATGAGTTCCTCTACAAATATGGGATATATCATAAGGTCTCTTCCAATTACTATCCACAAGGTAACGGCTTGGCAGAATCAACTAACAAGACTCTGTTAAGGGTGCTAAGAAAGCTCATAGAGAATAACAAAAGAACTTGGCACCTCCTTCTAGATCGGGCCTTGTGGGCCGATCGGATTTCTATCAAGAAGTCAATCAAAACATCACCTTACGCCCTGGTGTATGGCAAGGAGGCCATCCTACCAACCCATGTAGAGATCCCTGCATTACAGCTGTTGGATGAGGAAGAAGAAGTTAATCCTATGGAGAACAGGCTAGCTCAGCTACTGCAGCTGGAGGAAGACCGTGAGAAGGCCTACCAGAGCTTCGCTAAGCATGCTCAGATCACCCGAGACTGGTTCAAGAAAAAGTCCTTCGACCACACTTTTAGAGTGGGAGATCTAGTATGGAAGTGGGACTCTTGGAAGGCCAAGCCTGGGAATCATGATAAATTGGATGCTTTCTGGGATGGACCATTCAAAATTGTGAAGGTAAACTCAGCCAACTCTTTCATCCTCAAGGATGCAGATGGTCAGATCTTGCCGATTTCTATCAATGGTCTTCATTTGAAGACTTTTCATCGTTGAGATGAAACAAAAAAAAAAAATGGTTCAAGTTTTACTTTTGTATGTAAGATTTTTTATCTTTGTATATACCCTGTTTCAAGATTGCCAAGAGGTTAAGTATCACACTACCATAGTGACAAGCCCTAGCTTCGCTAGGCTTAGCGAGAATCTCCTTCGGGAACTTTATGTGCGAAGTGACTGATGCGAGATGCTTCGCAATGAAGCACTTTGGCCTAGAAAGAGTCCTCAAAAGACCAAACGAGATCATAATGAAGGCGTGAGAAATGCTTCGCAAAAGGAGTCTGAGCGAAGCAGTTTTCGAAGGAAATTTAGCGAACCATTTTTCAAAAGGAACAAGCTTCGGAGGCTAACCTTCCACAAAGCAAGTGGTGACGCGGTGAGGTAAAACTACTTCGGGCCCGAAGCATAGAAAATCAGCTCACATCGGAGGTTCACCGTGAAGTGTCTTCAGCGTCGGCTTCAACTTCGCCAAACCAACAACGCACAAGGTGAGGAGCATTTAAAACGTGTCTTGAGAGATGCCAACGACAACCTAGGGAAACATTCGAGGTAAGTGATTTTAATGCAAAGGTGGTGGAGCACATCCCGAGAGGATTCAATTATGAGAAAAGCTCACGCCTAGGTACGAGGTGGCAGGAGGTTAAGTTTCCAATGCTGGGCAAATCATCAAAACACATGGGCCCACGTACCACGCCATCGTGAAGCCAATCAAATGGCAAAATGACCTCCTCCATCCGAGTTGCGAATTTAATTTTGGCAGGTGCCATAAATTGAGGTAGTTGCCTTTTAAGGCTATAAAACGCAAGCCTTAGCAGTAAAAGGGGTGTTCGCCAACTGTTAATGCAAGATTAAGAGCCCTCATTGATAGCCTACATTTCTTCCACCCTTCGCATTGAAATCCTTCACATCGAAGCCCTCTGCATCAAAGACTCTACTACCACCTATATCCAGAATGGGGAAGAAGAATTCTAAGGAGAAGGGGAAGGAGCCTGAGGTAGCAGGCCCAGAGAAAATGAAGAAGGGCAAAGAGGAGAAAAAGCACAGACCAAAGAGGGTCGACCTCAACCTCCGCCTAGAAAAACAAGCTATAGAGGAAAGGGAGGATTCAGAAGAAGAGCAACTTGAAGAGCCACCAATTGATGGGTGGGAGAAAATAAGGGACACTAAACTTTCAAAGAGCATGGCCGAGCTCCGATATACTATCGAGTTCATGAAAAGTAGACTCTCCATGGAGAACAAGAGAGCCGTCGCCTATTACTCATAGATATACTGGTATCTGACCCTGCCCACGCACCATTGTCCCAAATTAATTTGTGCCATCGCACAAAACTACCAGCCCTCCTCCAGACAAGTGTTGGACACCACGGGCCATAAATTATTTTCAATTTTAAAAGAAGATGTGCAAGGAGCTTTCGCGCCACAACAAGGGCCGCCCAAGGGTTATTCGGTTCGCAATGTCATCTTGAGCGAACAAATGGAGAGGTTCACCAGCTCCAGTTATATCATAAAATTTTTGAGCGAGAACCTCAAGGACGGGCTCCCTTCAGGCAAGCTTCCTCAGATGCCTCACCCCTTGATGGATTTCAAGAGCATGGACATCTTCTCCATCATTGCATGGGTCGCGGGCCTGTCAACCGATGCTTCGGTGCACCCCTGGCAAGTGTCTTTGGCCGAATGTATTTCATGAGGGGAGTTTTATGCCCTAGATTCTTCAAGGCCAAACACGAACCCGGTCTTCTTTGACTGGGTAGAATGGGTGGCTCGAACCTTGCACACGTGGCTAACCAGCATGAAGAATGCTAGGACGGGCCAGTACTTTGCACCTTGCTCTTTCCTAGTTTGGTTATTTTTCTATCATGTGCATAAGCATTTTCCCCACATTGCCATTTCTTCGAGCGGCAAGGATGGAACTCCTCTGCCGGTGTACCAGTGGACTCCCCTCCTAGCGAGGACGGAGTCATATTATTCTTTTAATCAGAAATTCTTAGGACCTGCTATTCATTTGTTGAAGGGTTCTTGCCCTCGGGTACCTATCAGTCTAAAGGACAAAGTGGTGAAGGAGGAAAAGGGAGACGTATTTCAATTGATGCAAGGGCTTGTGATTCGCTTGTTTGGATTCATGGGGAAGCCCTTCCTGCTACCCGTCTACCCCTCTGAATACCAGTTCGCATTGGAGGTCGCTCGGTAGAGCGACGCGACAAATGTTATCTACGACCACGGCCAAAAATGGGTGCACACATGCGACTTCCCTTTCAAAATGGGAGTAATTGAGGTGTTTGCCCTAAAGCAACATGTATTCTTGGAGGAGAAGCTTGCCGACTTTGGTTTGCTCCAGATTCCTCAATGGTGGTGTTACGACCCCTTGGGGGTGATGAGGGATCACCTCCGATTCAAAAAATTTCATGTCTGCCCTCACCCAAAAATCGTAGAGCAAAGGAATAACCCCAATGGGAGGGATTTGGAGTGGCATCTAGAAAGAATGAAGACCTTACCTCCCTGGCATGAATTTTACCCTATGGAGGTCGAGTATGATCCAGTTCGACACCCCTTCCCAAGCCCAGACTCCACATTTTGGAGAAAAGTGAAAGATGACTTGAGGGAAGAATTGAAGGGTTGGGGTGAAGAACAATTGAAGGAGTGGTGGATAATGAGAGTCCATCGTCAGAAGATGAAATCATACGGACTCTTGGAGACAGATAGAGACTTCGCAATTGTTTATGAAGCCAACGCTGGGACTTGGAAGCCCATCTCCTTCGTCGACTTCATTCCCCCTAGTGCCCTAGGTTTGGGTGAAAGCCCAAGGAGAGCCGATGATGCTTCAAAACAAGAGGAAGAGGAGGAGGTAGAGGTGACACCACAAGAGTTGCCTCAGGAGGAAGGGGAGAAAAGAAAAAGAAAGAAGATGGAGCAAGCTCAAGTGCCTCCAACCCACCCAAAGTGACCACGTACAAAACCTCCAAGTGCTTCTAGCGGACAACCTATGATGAGCTCAACCGAGGTGAATATTGAAGGGACGACGTCACAAAGGGCCGAGGCAGTCTCAGAGGTAGATGTCATCGATGTGGAGGAACTCCTCCAACAAGAAGGGGGCCCTGAAGAAGAAGTCATGGAAGTCGAAAGTGCAGAAGCTAGAAAGGAACAAGAGTCGATCACGCAGGAAGCCACTACTTTTGCTCTATCAAGGGAGCATGCAGGTACGCACTCCTCACCCTTCACCTTGGTTTCTCAAGGTATGTCCACCATGGTCCCGGCCGAAGGTCCTCATCAGTCTCTCTCTCTCTCAAAAGTTCGGTCACCCCATCACATGTTGCCCTTCGCCACCTCGAGTTTGCCTCATGATCCCGTTAGCCCCACAAGCATATCTACCCCGTTCGAGTCGTCAGGTCGGGACAAGTCCATCGATACTACTTCGCTCACCCATGCCACCATTCCCTTGGTTCTCAGTCAGGGTGAAGGTAGTACTCCAACTCTGAACCCCGTCTCCCACTCCCCTGTCATGCACGACATTGTCTCTCTCATCGAAACTCCTACCACACCCATCGTCGAACCTACTGGTGAGGCATCCCCTATACAATCATTATATTTGTTCACCCCTTTGGCTGGAGACCCAACCTCATTTGAAATAGAACTTGTCCATGATCAAGGAACGTCCTCTAGCTGAAAAGTTACTCCAAGCCCGACAGAACATAGATAAGATGTTGAAGGAGGCGAGGAAAAAGAGAGGGCGCTCTCTGGCCAAAGTAGAAAAATGCGTTGTTTTTGACTTGAAAGGCGGAAAGTTGCATAAGGTGAAAAAGGTCCCCAAGGTCCAGAAACCTCTGGACGAGATGACTCCAGCAGATTACGACTATCAGGAGAAGTCCAAGGACCTGGAACACTTAAATGTGGATAATGAATCTGCATCTATGCATGTAAGAATAGAAACATTCCGCGCACATGCAAATATCGCCAATCAACGCCGATTTGAAGCAGAGAGTGCCAACATCAAGTTGGAGGAGGAGCTAGCCAGGACCCGCTCCAAGCTAGAAGACGCGGAGAAGCAGTGCGAGATGATGAAAAAGGAAGTAGATGCCTTAAAATAGCAAGTAGAACAACTACAGGGTACAACTAAAAATCAAAGCAAGATACAGGTCGAGGCTGATCTGAAGGCCAAAGAATTTGAAAGCAAAATCTTGCAGATGCAGCAACAGTTGTACGAAAAAGAGAGCCTGGAGCTATTTGATAGAGGCAGAATAAAGGAAATCCGCTCGCACCTGCTCAAGAACTTTAGATCTCGGGCCTCCAGTGCCCTATCAATTTTAACTTACATTACCGAAGCCCAGTATGTCGCTGCTCAAGAAGGGCCAATAGTAGATGAGATCATCCAAAAAATTAGAAGCCGACTCAAACTGGCTTTTGAGGTCCAAAGTATCAAATATCAGGACCTGCAGGTCGCTGCGATGAGCCGGACAACCAGAGATTGGTCCATAGCCCAAGCCACGGTCCACGCCTTCTTCTCCAAGGTGAGGAAAGCACAGAAGGTGAAGGACCTCATGGATGTATTTGAACATGAGCAGCGCACATCACTGGGGTACTTTCAAGATCTCTCTTCATTAGGTTTCCCAAGTTTCACGGATGAGGATGGGAACCTTTTGACTAAGGAAGAACTCAAGCCGGCTTGGCTCCATTTTGAAGGTGACGTCTCAGAGATAGATGAGTGGGAGGAGCCAATTACAGAAGGGCAAGTCACAGATTTCATCCTGAGACATTGCAAGATCATGGCCTGCCTGAATGATCTGAGCACAAGAGCCAAACATGCCGACATAGGGCAAATTGATCGGTTCCATGTTCTGGTCAAAGCGCTACAAGACCGAGAGCCATTTCAGAAAGGTGCCTAGGCTCATGTTCACCGAACCATGGAACGCATCCGCGATCGCCTTCCCCAACCATCGCAATAGGAAGCCTCGCAAGAGGAAGAAGAGGAAGAAGAAGAAGAAGAAGAAGTTGTGGAAGCACCCCCAAAAAGAGAAAAAGGAGAAGGGTCTGGAGGTAACTCTGGCCCAATGGATTAAGGTTGAGGGTTCTTACATCGAGGTGAGCTCGTTGCCCCATGAGCCACCAAGAATGTTGACAATTTTGTCACATTGCCTAGAGGGGTAGTAAAATCAAAATTTTGTAAAGTGTTTCTTTTAATTTCATGAATTTGTTCCCTTTTTTTTAGAAGACATTTTTGAGTATTGCAACAATTTTGGCTTTCATTGCCATCCCCCTTGTACATAGAATGGAGATACAAGTGCTTCACTACTGAGCAAGCTAAGCTTAAGAGCTTCACAAGAAAAGGAAGATGGCTTAGCTGAAGGAAGGAAGTAGAGAATGAAAAGAGCTTCACAAAACAAATTTAAGAAGTTCAAAGCACTAAAAAATGCTTCGCTAAAAAATCAGCGAAGCACCCACTTCGGGCCTCCCTATCGGCGAACCATTTTTACTTCACCCAAAGTCATTATGAAGCATCTGCTTTGGATAGCTTTCGTATGAGGCGCTTTCACCCAAAGCAGTAGCGGTCCGTAAAGAGCAGAACATTTTTCCAAGGCAGAATTGCACTTCGGCCAAAAACCTCCCGAACCATAGTTTTGAAGAAGGTTCACGGTGAAGCATTTTGACAAGCCCATCAGTGAAGCATCCACTTCAGGCAGAGAACCTCGCGAAGCAAATTTTGACATGCCTTCCTAGTGAAGCAGCGAGATATGGAGAGCCCCGTCTTGAGGAGAGAAATCTACTTCGACATTTTACATCCTCGAAGCGGTTTTGCGAAGCTCCTTCATGCGAAGTGCATAACCAAGGGAGATGATCTACTTCGGCTTACATCCATTGTGAAGCAGGGTCATGAACTAGAAATCGGTGAAGCGCTTCAAGGGCATGCACTCCAAGCCGGGTATTTTTTTGAGGCAATCAAGTGCCTCATAAATGAATTTTTACGTGCCCGATGAACTCGTTGCTCATTTTTAGCAATCTAAAAAGAAGTATCGGTCTCAGAAGGAGAGCCCGACGGACATGGCGGCCACTCGAGCTCCGCACCCAGAAGCCTAGGACGAGTCAGGCGGCTCATAAATGTGAGTTTCCCTAGCTGACCCGATCACAGTTGCTAGTTATAGAAAAGGATTTGAGAGCTCAGTCACGGGAGCTGCGGGAGCCGACTTCTCAAATTTTTGAGGATGTACTCCTCCATTTTGTGCATTGATGGCTCAGAGGGTCGGGTCCTCTATAAAAACCTAGGCATTGTAATGAAAATGGGGGGAATTTTTGCTAGAAAGTTGCTGTAACTTGAATCCCTACGATTAATACTAAAGAGCTTCGGGCTTAATTTCTCTCTTGTATGTTGCCTTCTGTGATTATTTATGTTATTTCTTTCTTCATTTGCATACTGTAATTCTGCATTCTGGATTTAGGTGTGCGATTGGGGATAGAACCCTGGAATTTTCCCGAAGGATACATAGGGGAGAAAAATGTTGTAATAGTTCTCTTGTATGTTGCCTGTGGATAGTGTTTCTGTTATATTCACTCATTTCCTAGTCGTCGTAATTCTGAATTCTGGATTTCGACGTAAGGGGGTGGGTAATCCTGGAACTCGTCCAGAGGATACATAGGAGGACTAGTATTGCGTTCATTTCATTTTATTCTTGGTATTTATTGCTGCTGTTTCGGGCTATTAGCCAATAATCGTGCTGCTGGTTCTTTCCCACTTTAATTCATCAATATTTCTTCCCTTACACTTTTTATTTCTTTCCTGCACCCTTACTATTTTTATCTCTTTCCTGCACTCTTGTCTCAAAAACACCAAGTAGTTTAGTAAAGGAGCCGACCTTTCTCCGGAGATTGGCACGAGGGGCATCTCTTCCTCTCGGCCTTTCAATGTTGGTCCAGGTCTAGGGCGCGTACACTTCCCAAAATCCTTTCCTGGGCAGATTTGATGACCAACAGTTCTCGCATCTCATCCTCTTTTTCCTACATCTATGCAAAGACATTGGGATGGGAAAATATCATAATATTCCAATTTCTAATGTAGTAAATATTTATCTTGGTCATACTCATCTTTCGTGCAGTCGTCAAGGTGCAAAACTCCCTCCTCATCTAGTTCATATCCTATTTCACCATTTGACGAAGAGGATCCTGAATCTTCTGAAGTAGTTATATCCTGACTTACTATTTTATTTTTCAAATTGATTATATACTTGTGCTGCCCCTGCTTGAAAGATAGACATTCTTTCTCCCAATTGTGGTTGAATTTTGCTATCCTCAACCATCCTCATCTTAGTAGTGCATCATATGCGGTTTTCTACATAGCAACGATAAAAAAATCCAAGGTGAAGTCCTACTCTACTCTGCATGCCTTCTAATTCATAAAAATACCTATTATTTCAATGCCATATTGATCAGTGCCATATTGTTTAAAATTTAGAGATCGTAAGGTAGGTTGCCCTAGAATCTGCCATGTCTTATTTGGAATCATGTTCACACTAGACCCTCCATCTACAATCACCTGATTTAGCCTATGGTTCAAAAACTCCATTTGAATAATAGTTGGTCTCCGCATAGCTTCAATCATCAAGATTGTTGGATCGATAAATTGTCCTTGCTTGATAATTGCTACCTGTCGAGTTTCATCCTTCTTCTTGATGACTTCCCTGATCATAACATACAACTTCGGTATTATGCTAAAAATGTTGGCGATCTTCATTTCCACCTTTGTGTTTAGTACCTCTATTACCAAGCCTTCTACTGATACCTTCTTAATGATATTTGTCTCTTTAACACTTTCTCCAAAACTAGTTATCCCTGTTTCTCCTTTGCTAGTTCTATTTCAACCAGTTTTTGGGCTTCCTGCCATCGTTCCTTTTTCTTGGTAGGGTTAGGATACTATTATGTTTTATTAGTTTGTGCTCTTGTTATATCTAATACTTCTTTATCAACTTCTATCACTTATCCAATACCAATGAGGTTGATATTCTAAGTTCCACTAGTACTTGCCTTGTTCAGGCAATTAGCCTCCTTATGGTTTCTCGGACCACACCATTTGCACATTAGGTGGTGTTGTTACCATTGTTATTACCTACATTCTAGGGTTTGGAATACTTCTTCACAAAATGGCCCTATGTTTGATAATTTCGACATTGAATAATTGATCGACCGTTAGAGTCGTATTGTAGTCAACTCTGACCTCCTTGTCTTCCTCCTCGGTGACTATTCTTGTATCCTCCACTAGTAGCCCCTTGTCCATTCCTTTGTGCATTTGGCTGCTCTTCCTATTGTATTTCCAAAGTTTGATGTCTCTTCTTTTTAGGTTGAATGGACAATCAATGATAGGATGTCCTGCAATTTCACATATATTGCAATATGCTTTCTTTGGACAGTTTATGTTTGAATGTCCCTCTGCCTTGTAGTCTGAACACCAAATTTATTTTTGATCCTTTTGACCTTATCCTTTTGATTCTTTTATAATTTTATCAAATTCTCTTTGGAAGGTGTGAATCATGCTCTATACTTTATCTTCAGCTTCACTGTCCAAATCTTCGATATGCTTTAAGTATCCTCTGATACCTGGTGTCATTTTTTTACTTTCACTCTCAAAATTTTTAGTCTTCTCCAGTGATTCTTCATACATTGAGGATGGTACTGCCTTCATTTTATTCTTAAATTTTGGTAGTAGCCCATCCAAAAACCACCAATTTATCATACCATTAGTAGGTGTCATCTCCATTTTATATGTCAGTTGTTTCAATCTTCTATTGTAGCTTTTGACATCCTCATCCAATTTTTGTTTAGTGACACAAATTTCTATAATTATATTAGTGTCATCCCTCATGGGTCAAAATTACTTTATGATTGCATTCTTCAGGTCATCCCATTGTGTAAATGCTTGCGTACTTTGTCTCTTCAAGTACCAGTTTATCACCATGCCTCGCAATGTGGCTGGAAATAGTTGTAACCATTGTGTGTCATGTGTGACCCCATTTGCTCCCCAAATGGTAATACAAGTTTCCACATGTCATGATGGATGCTCCTTCCCTTCACCTAAGAAGAGTGGAAATTCCTTCTATATCATCGTATTGGCGGGATTCACCATGGTATTCTGAATTCTTGGTGTTTGTGGTTGTAGTGGTTGATTCGTTTGTCTGTCTACTGTTGGTGGTGTAAAGTTGTACTCAAATAGCCTTCTTCCCATATCCAATTGGTCTCTGCTTCATGACCTCCTTCGTGAATATACCAAACATGGCTCCAAACTTCCTCCCCATGAACCTCCATGTAGGTGCTTTGATACAAGGTTCTCTCCTTCAGTATCCTCTGGCCTCCCTTCCCTCGCTGGTTTTGGTGTTGCCATCCAGTTCTCACTGATGGGCTCTTCCTCAACTATTTGTTCTCCCTCATTTTCTATAGTCATAAATAATATCTCAATGCTTGTGTTATTCTCCTTGTCAATGTTCTATACTCTCTCCACTTCAAGGTGAGACACCTCTACGGCCTCGTGTGTCCTTAAATTTTCTAGTCATGCGCTCCTTCTTACTGGTATTTGCTCTTTATCCCGTGACTTGAAACCAATAATTCACCTACTCTTCCTATCATTTATCATTAAACTTTGGGTTTTAATTAGGAAAAGATGCCAAATTTAGATAGGAGTGAGTACATTCCCAGTATGGGGTGATGACAAGTTAGCATCAGGCTCCAAAAAATGAATATACAAGCTTATCAGTTCAATCCTCTAACTATGCTAGTAGATGGTAAGGTCTAGAAGTCATGAGTCTAGACATCGGATGAGTAGGGCTAGATGTTAGGGGTAACCATCAAGATACTAGACATCAGGTGAGGTCCAGTCATCACACTGTTCTAAACATCAGACTTACGTCTAGAGGTCAGGTTGTCCTAGACGTCAAGCTTTGGATCTAGACATCAAGTTGTCCTAGATGTCATTATTAGGGGATGATGACTAGCCATCTAAATATTGCCAGATGTTAGGGTCTAGACGTCAGATATCTGGTTCAACATTTCATCTAGAAAACCTACAAATACATACTATTTTCCCTTGCTACAACAC
The DNA here is from genome assembly GCA_028583015.1 of Wollemia nobilis. Taxonomy (NCBI): domain Eukaryota; kingdom Viridiplantae; phylum Streptophyta; class Pinopsida; order Araucariales; family Araucariaceae; genus Wollemia; species Wollemia nobilis. The sequence goes on from JAQPPZ010003212.1 coordinate 6,055,662, forward strand.
TTGATCTTCAGCAATTCATCGATGGAAAAACCTGCAATAATAATTAGTATGGGACTACCTGCAATTCCTCAATCAATGCATTACAACCTGCAACTCACAGCACAATCACCAATTCACCATACACGCAAAACATATGAATAGCATAACTGCATTGGAATTTACATAGAATGAATAGCATCAATAGCATATACAATGTTTGGAAGGGGGTGTTTAAATAGGAGGGGTAATTGGTTCCCCAACTGATTCCCAAACCACCCCAATCGTTCTCTTAACAATTGATAACAAAATGCTTTAGACGTCTAACTACTTCATGTCTTCTAACTAGATGTCTAACAACCCATCTAGAGACTAACCAAAGTATTTAACAAAGGTGGATATTTTTGTCCTTATATGCCATATGCATTTACATTTCAACCTTCATTTCATTGGCTATTTTTCTAGTCATATCAAAACATTAACATACCAAAATTGCTATGTATAATTCAAAATTGATGGACATGATGTTCCAGCTAGTCCTAGGGTTTATAACTGTTGTCTACAATGATGAATCCCAAGAGTTTACCTGAAGTTACGCCAAAGACGTATTTCTTAGTATTCAACCTGACATTGTGCTCTATCAGACGATCGAAGACCTTTCTTAGTATGTCGACGTATTCTTCACACAATAATGACTTGGCCAGTAAGTCATCAATATATTCTTCTAATATCTTATGCATGTAGTCATGGAAAATATATGTCATGGTATGCTGATATGTGGCACTAGTATTTTTAAGACCAAATGGCATTACTTTGTAATAAAATGTCCTCCATGGAGTGGTGAATGTGATTTTGTGTTGGTCTTTGGGTTTAATCTGAATCTAATTGTAAAAAAAATCATCCATGAGGGAGAGCATCTCATGACACGCAGTTGCATCTACAAGAGCATATATGTTGGGCAATAGGAATGAATTCTTTGATGTTGCCTTACTGAGATATTTGAAATCCATGCAAATACAGATCCTTCCATCAGGTTTTCCTACAAGCTCCATGTTTGATACCCATTCTGGATAATCGATGGGGGTAATAAAGACTACATCCAATAGCTTTTGTAGCTTATTATTTATCATCAAGGTGACGGTTGGATGCATCTTCCTAAGTTTTTGCTTGATCAATTTCTTTGCGGGATATTGCAAAAGGTTGTGGACAACCAATTTTGGATCTAAACCCGACATATCTTTGTAGGTCCAAGAAAAGAGATTAGGTCTCTCTTTCAATAGAGGTATGATGGTGGTATGTTCTTCTAGAGATAATATTTCTATGAACTTAACTTTATTTGGATTAGAAGGATCATATTTTATATCCACTTTGAAAATTTTCTCTATTGACATGTACGACCCATCCTCAAGCTAGTGAGGAGTGGGGATCAAATGGATGTCCTCCGTTGGGTTTAAAGGTTCCACTGAATTAGGTTCAAAACCATCATGATAAAAATCGTGTGCATAACCTGGTGCAAAATGAAATGGTTGTAGCATTTTTTCATTAGGGAAGAAATATTCAGGATCTAAGGGTGAATCAGCGTGATCCCAATCAATTAGGTCTAAGTTAAGACACAATGGTTTATAAAAATCGACTAGATTATGGAGTGGAGTTGTCAAATCAATGGATATCATATTGATGGATGGAATGGAATATCTAGGACCACGTGGGTGTAACTCTGCATTGTTGATTTAACTTCCATACCCAAGATGAGGCTCTGGAGGTATGGGGATTTTAGGATCCGATTTATGGATATCCAGGTAGATGGGATCATTTTGCTGAAGTAGCTCTCTAAATGTGGGAGGGTTGGGGAAGACTATATTATAGATTTTATATGAGTTAGCTAGTCTTACCCTAAGGTGAGGGCCAGGATATACTCTGTGATACATCTCATCTATGTTAAATGGTTCATTACAATGATGTAAATTCTGAGGCCCAAGGTAGGCCATCTCGATCTCATCCTTATAATAACTTTCATCTATGAAATATCCATTATTCATACCCATTGGCTCCATTAGGTTACATGAATTCCAGGGTCCAAGGTAGGCCAATTCAGTCTCATCCTCATAATCACTGTCGTATATGAAGTGTCCATGATCTATGTCCAATGGCTTCATGAGGTGACATGAATGCTGAGGCCCAAGGTAGGCCAATTCAATCTCATCCTCATAATCATTGTGATCTATGATGTACTCATTCTCCTCTCATTCATATCCATAGCCTGTTTCATCTTCCCATAGGATGATTCTTGATGGGGTTTCCTCAAGAGAGAAATTTGGATGATACACAATAGGTGGTTCTATAGTGACCATGGTTACCAACCTGTCACTCATGTAGCTTATGCTCGGGTGATAAGGATTCTATTTGAAGTCTTCCCCAAACCCTAAGCTTAGTCTATCTAGAGATGCTACTAATGAATCATCGTAGCTTTGAATATGATATCCTAGGCTAGACCTATCAGTAGGTAACTGATATCGTGGTTCAACTGGGTTTCGTCGTACTTGCTCATATAGACATAAACCATAGCTATGCCAATGGTTGCATTTGAAATATATTAGAGTAAACTCAGGATTAGAAAAGTAATAAAAATTTGTGATGAATGACTCATTCTCATCTTCTTCAATATCTGAGGCATCATGGGTACAATCCAACCCATCATAAATAAAATTGGTTTGGTTAGGGGGATCCCTAATGATACCACTATCCCTATGGATAGGTTTGGGACTCTTGGTCATTCCATGTCTTATGCAGACTCGATAATTGGAGTGAAAGTAACATTCTACACAATACTTTCACCTAGTATTTTATTAGCTAGGTGATCTGTCACCTACGATGCATATGACATTGATGATGATGCAGGAGAGGCAGGTTGAGGTACCTCCTCAACTATGTCTTGGGAATCTTCCTCCTCCATGGGATTTGGAATTTTTGCTATTGCTATGGTTGGGACTTCCTTAGGTCTTTCCTCCACTAAGGGTACCTTTAGTTTATGAGAGTATTTTTCCTTAGACATTGTTGATTTCTCAGCAGTGCCAGTAGCTTTAGAATCTGGAGGTGGCATCGATCTGGACGGGTCACCTCACATTGATTTGTTTTTGCTTCCTGGATGTGTGGTAGGAGATGACAACCTAATGTATAGGTGCATGGATAGAAGGAAAAAATCCCCTAGTAAGTCAACCTGATGAACATATTTGAATGACTCTTCATCTGATGGTACCACATGTACCTGTCCCTCGTGCACATATTTAATACATTGATGCAAAATCAAGGGAATGCACTACATGTCCCTTATTTAGGGATGCCCTAGGAGGATATTATACTATATGGCCCCCTCCAATACATGACATATCATAGGGATGGTCTTATGCCCCACCTGCACAGGTAGAACTATTGTACCCACTATGGAGCACAATGCATCATTGAAGGCTCTCAATGTGTAAGAGGTAGGGATGATGTTTGACCTAGGAATATTTAAGTGCCCTATAGCCTTGGTTGTTATTATGTTATTCAATGAGCCTATGTCTATTAGAACCCACTTGAAAGGTATGTTATTGATACATGTGATGATGTGCAGAGGTGGGTCTGCTACGGTAGTAGGGACTACCTTTATTTTGTGATTTTAAAAATGAATCACGGGCTCTTGACACTGTTGTACTTGCCCCACAAAGTTTGTAAATGTGTTAGGGTTCTAGGAATGTAGCTCAATTGATTTCAAGATTTCCATTAGGGTCTCCCTATGTCTGGGAGACTGTTAGATGATTTTTTATATCAATAAATTATTCGACGTAGTTTGGAAACTTTGCATAAGTCTACTCTGAATAGTTATCACAGGTCACACTGGCGAACCTGGAAGATTATTTTACATCAAAATTTGTTGAGGTGCAGTTGAGTTATGAATAGGAACTTCTAGAGGCTCTGGTTGGTTGTATCACCAGTTTCTTGTAGCCATGTTGACTATTTCAACCATTCCAATGAATCCTTGGGTGGGAGGTTTAATTTACTTGATCACCTTGATTTCTTATGGTTTGGAAACGGGTTTCTAAATATACCCATATATCTATTTTTAGGTGCTAGTGGATTATCAACTTGTAGCTCATCCTTCTCGATCATACTTTGTACAATATTTTTGAAACCGATGTACACTTTGATATCATGCCCCTGTTATCTATGGTATGGGCAATAATGATCATCCCTATATCCCTAGGGCTTGGTATAGTTAGGGTCAATAAGTTATACCTTAGGTAGTCTAAGTCTCTATGGCTCACTCAATTGATTGAATATCAATGCCATCGATTCTAACAAAGGTGTGAAGTAGCGAGACAGTCGACATTGCCTGTTTAGATCTTGGTTGTTATTTTGGTTGTAGTTGGCTGGGGGGGTTGAACCTGGTAATTCTCTGGCTACTAGCTATTTCCTCCCTTTGGTACATTTAGTATAACCTGATTTATTAGAGCAGGCTTGGCCTACTGTTGTTGATTTCGATTGTTGTGGTTGTTGTTCCAATATTTCTTGTTATGGAGCTTAAGATCTTCTTCAACTTTGATATCTTCTATCAACTTGGCTTGTGCCAAGGCTTCCTCAAATGTCCCATATTGTTGTAGCTGCAAGAGCAGTGAGATGTGCGTAGTGCAACTCTTAGTGAACATTTAGGTGAGCTCAGTAGTGGGAACATAAAATGGTAGTTTTACCATTAGTTTTCTCCATCTATTCCCGTAGTTCATGACTGTCTTGTCATCATATTGCTTTAGATTAGCCAAGTCAGATAAGTTTATATTATTATTGACAACAAAATAAAAGCATTCAAGGAATGCATTCACTAGCTACTCAAAACTGATGATGCTATGTCTGGGTAGTTGATTAAACCACTCAGTTGCTGCACCGGATAATGTCATGATAAACGTTCTTGAAATTAGGGCATCATTATGTTGGAGTTGGAAGCACGTGTTCATGAAATTGGTCACATGCTCTTGTGCATATTACTCTCCCTTGAATTTATCTAAGCTAGGCATCTCAAAGTACCTAGGATAAGCAAGACTTGGTACCAAAGGGTACAAATATTGATTATGTATCTTACTTAGGGTTGGCTTCTGCCCAACCATGTCTTGTTTCTCGAGAGACTTTATTCTCTCGATGAGTATCTTGTACATCTTTGAAGAGATGATATATTGTTCCCGAAGATTTACTTGGGGTGGTCAGGGAGGTAACTCTACATTTTCCTGCTTTGGACATCTATATTAATCTCCCATGACTATGGATGAAGGTTCAAGATACATCCATTTTTGATCCTCCATTTCTACCTACCCTTGTCTATGCTCTAACTATTCTAGCTCTAAGCGTTGTTTGTATTTGGAAGCATGCTGTGATGTGTAGTGAGGGTGTTCATATAATTTTTTAGTGCGTTTCTCATATTGAGAAACAACACATTTGTTGGATTGGTAGTACTCACTGCCCATGTGTATATTGGCTTGAGCCAGCCTATTTGGTTATTTTTAATGCTCTATTTTCTCTAGGGCAAGTTGCTCCGTCAAGCGCTGCTCATTTAGGTGCAAATGCCTTTTCCTCTATGCCCATGCTTCCTCCTATTCAAGGATGTCTAGGTGTTCTTGTTATGCATGTAATGCCTCCATCTTGTCTTGGAGTAATGTTTCCTAATATTACACATCTTCATACAACCTACGCATGTCATTGTATTGATCCGCCAGTGAAGTTCTATGACCCTACAACTTTGTACAAGGGGTCCTTATGGAGAGGCTCTTTTGAGGAGATCCTACTATAATTTTACCCTTGTATTTTAGGGAAACATGGTCTGTGTATAATGACTTATGTCCAACATACCCATTATTGGAAGTAGTGTGCATGCTACAGGAGTGCTTTGAAGCTTTCCTAAGTTCATTAGTGTTCCTAATTATTTGTTGGCTACATGAAATCCTAAAAATAGAGTGCATAGTAGAATTGCTTCTCTAATTTGATCTTGAGAAAACCCAATCTAACTCGTCAAGCTATTTGGATTTCCATGACTAATCTCATGGGGTTCCATTGGCACCAATGATATTGAGGTCTATTAATATCCTACAAACTTTAGAGTGGCTAGGAGCTGTGGTGGGTCTGTGATTGGATGCAACCCTTGTGTTCTACCCCTTAGTGGGATTCTCTTGCCTAGGACTATCATGTGAGGATTTAGGCCTTGAAGTTCCCTCATATCTATCGTGATAAGAACCTGGATATGGTTCTCTAGTTGGGGTTTCTCAAGGAGTATCCCCACGGGTTGAGTTATCCTCCTTGAGGCTCACTGAACTTTGTTTAGCGACATTATGTGCAGGGGGATCAACATCATTGTTGTTGTAATTGTGGTTGGATGGAGCGGTAGTTCTCACCTCGATGTTGGACCAAGGACAGTTACCCCGAGTGAAGACCACGACAATGTGAAATTATCTTTAGTGTAAATTTTAAGACATAAAAAAGTAGACAAAATTTTTATCTCTTTTAGATGTTCTTGGTGTTCTTAAAACTAGTATTGTGTGTTTTAGATTTGTTGAAAAATTTAACTATTTCTCATCGTGTTTGAAAATATGTTGATGAAATGCTTGTATAGTTTAATGGTTTTCACCTGTATGCTCATAGCTCGACAACCGATAATGAAATTCATGGTCACATAAATCCACCAAAGTGTGGAGATGAAGCCCACATCTAGTTAGGGATTATAAGTCCTGCTAGATCCTCACCCAGTCTCACCTAGTCAGCGTCATACCCTATGAAGAGAAGTACATACAAATTTTCTAGGCTACGTCAGTTCTTGGATCCGATATTGGCCAATAGAACTAATTTCATGGGATTTGAGCCAAAGGATAGAGGTGAAACCCACTGTCGTTGGACTCTATTAGTGGTTGGATGTAAATTCCAACTCACTAGTATTTACATGTGATGTGGTGTGTGTTTGTTCTTTTTAAACTTGCATGAAAAAGGAAATGCGACATAAAGCACTCTAATGTTGTTCCTAAATACTTAAAAGAATGTTTCACTTTAAGAAAATGCACATCTAATACTACATGATGTTCAGAGAATGCAAGTTTTAATTATGAAGAAATGGCCTCTAGTTGGGTCTCAAGCATGCAAACTCTTACACACATCCTAGACCGCTAAAGACTAGGGTAGATTTCAATCAAAAGTCTGTTGTTCCTAGCAACAACTAGTAGAAACTAAGAGATTCTAATAATTTAACCTTAAAATTTCTCTATGTTTTCTATTAAAAACATTTCACCTACTGCATTCTAGAAATAAACACAGACAAAGAAGTGAAAATTATAGAGAATTCCACAAACTTGGAATCCAAGTCTGTTACTGTTCAGGATATCTACTGTTGCATGTTTTCTATCAGCTATTGTCACTCAGGGCAGCTCTAATAGGTTGCTGTCTTCAAAAGTGGCTAAGCTATGTTTGCTATAATCAATCAGAGCAACTATACTTGCATATAAAAAACATGAAATAAATCATTGGTCAACACAATTTTAGGGTGTTTCCACCGTGATCGCTGTTGAGAAGCAACACACCCCCACTGAAAAAATGAATTTCCATCCTTTGAAAATATTTAGCTATTCATTTTACAGTAGGGACCCTCTTGATGTTTTTCAGGTTTTAATTCCAAATTTTTGCTTGCCTCCTTCAAGTTTTGCATATATCAAAGTATCCAAGTAGGCTTGCATCTGGCTTTGATTTATTTTAGAATTCATTTTTCAAATGTTAGAATCATTTATGAGTAAAGAAAATCTTTCACTGATATGAAAAAATGCAGAATCCAGATAGATGAATTCATTAGAAGCCAAAACTTTCCATTTTTGGAAAAGTCACAATGCGAAATGCTTTTGTTTTAGAAAAATGATGGCTAAGTCCTGGAAAACGTCGCGAATATCGTCGACACTTCCATTTTTGGAAAGGTCACGAAATCCAAAGAAAATCGACGGATTTGGAAGCAAGTCTTGTGGAAAACATAGCGAAATCGTGACATATTTTGGAAGAAAAGACCAAGTGATAAAAACGTCGTGATATCGCGACACATTTTGGATGAAAGCAAGTCTTGAAGAAAGCGTCACGATTTCGTGACATGTCGCGAAATCGTGACATGTCGAGTTTTGCTGCAACAAGAGGAAAAGGAAGCAAGGGCGAAAGCGTTGCGATTTGACATGTCACGAAATCGCGACATGTAGGAGGAAAAGGAAGCAAGGGAAAGTCGACGATTTCGTGACATGTCACGAAATCGCGACGGTTCGCGGTTTCGACCATGGTGAAAAAGGGCCAAAGCAGGAAAGGGTCGCGATTTCGTGACATGTCGCGAAATCGTGACATGTCGAGTTTCGGGCATGGAGGAAAGAGTTGCCAAGGCAGAAAGGGTCGTGATTTCGTGACATGTCGCAAATCGCGACATGTCGATGAGGGAAAGGAAGAGGGTCACGAAATCGTGACATGTCGCGATTTCGCGGCCATGGTGGCAAAGAGTTGCCAAGGCACAGAAAGAGTCGCGATTTCGCGACATGTCACGAAATCGTGACATGTCGCGGTTTCACGGCCATGGTGGAAGAAGGAGCCAAGAGCAAGGGGAATGTCACGATTTCGTGACATGTCATGTTTTCGCGCCAGAAAAGACAAAGAGGCCGAAATGAAAAAAACAACTGGAAGCAAGGACACGTGTCACGATTTTTGTGACACGTGTCAAAAGAAAGCAAGCCGACATATAATGAACATTAAGGTTTTGATTTAATAATTAAGGTTTTGATTTAATATTATTAAAATACTAATTCTTGCATGTCTTTTGCAGAAAGCCATCTGGCAATTGCATAATAACGAAAGTAATGACGAGAAAGACAAAGTTAAGCGCAGATTAATCGAGGACCGTCACATTAAAATTTGAGATGCCGAGAATTGCTGTTTCATCCAGATTTTATGGATCTGGCCGCAAAGAGACTTTACGATGACTAAGCAGCTGCCCATTTAATAGAATATGTCGACAATTGATCGAAAAATGAAAATATCTACACACGGTTACCGAAATTTGTCGATGGACGCATTTAATGAAAATTTATGGCGAAAGTAATGGCGTGCAGAGATTTTCAACTCAGAGATGGCTCTACGAAGATGAAATGTCAGAGAAGTGGTGACTCATCCAAATTTCCAGGGGAATTAATGAAGACATTTACACACAATTATAGATGGATGCAAATAATATCAAATTCTGCCTTCTCCATTTATGGCAAGTAATCGCAATGAGATTTGTAGAATGGTTAAGTTTTATCAAAACTCTATTTTAAAAGGCCTTATATTGTAAAACCCGGGTAGTAGAGTTTGAGGTGATAAGATTTAGGGTTTGAGAAGAAGATATTTCTGAAAAGATCAGGGTCTATCCTGAGTCTATAAATACTTCTTATAAATGTAATTTTCGGAGGCGGAGACTTAGAAATAAAAGCTATTTGAGCAATTTCTTGCAAATCTGATTTGAATGCTTTGTTCTGGACTTAGAGTTGGTGTGATTTTTCTTTTCTGTGATAGCATGGCCAGGAGCCTAATCTGTTTCAGATTGTGATAAGTTCATCTTCTTTTGTTTTCGTTTCATTAAGGTTTATTTAATTTATGCTGTAGATCTGTGTTACCAGGATTGGATATGCTGTTAGGCTTCATTTTCTTTATTGTATGTTAGGGAAAATTACAGATTTAAGGTTCAGGCCTGTTCTAATTGCTCTGTCCTCACTATGCGAGCTAGGCTGTCGGTGAAAGATACCAATTTTAACCGACTTCCCTTCTGTTTATAATTTTTTGTTAGACCTGTTTCATCTTTGTCTTATGCTCTTAGTTGAAAGTGATCTTAGAAAGCTGGACACTTTCCTCTTTGATTTGTTCTATTGTGAAGCTAACCGGTATAACTAAAAATTGGCAGTTTTGGTTTTGTAGCTTAAGTTAGATAAACTTCTCTTTCTCGCCCTACCCTACTCTCTCTGTTCCACCGTGAAATGATCCATTTTTATCTTTCTTTAAATTTGTCTTTTATTTAAATCTGCTAAAGTATAAAGAGCTAGATCAAAGAACTGATTGTAAATCTGATTATCCACAAAGATAACCAACTCCAAGAACATTACTGAACTGAAGTCCCGAGCCCATTGTAAGGTAACAGACAGTCCACTTGAAACTATTCCAGAAGTGGAAAAGAGTGAATAGACATTCGACCCAACTCTGTAACTCACACCTTGGATATCCAACTAGATCCTAAAGTGAGTGGGATTTATCCCGTATAAGTGTTATCGGTATTTTATGCTCATTCTTCACAGGGTGTGTATAAAAGTCGAACCAACATTTAAAATTGGCGCTAGAAGGAGGGCCTCACTGAACTCCATTCAGTATTGTAAGTTGTCTGTGCAGAGTCTGGTATTTTATCTTTTGAATCCTTTTCCCTCTTCCTCAGCCTTTTAAAACTTGTTTGTTTGAGTTTTTGCCTAAACAGCGGAACTCAACACCAATATTTAAAATTGCTAGAAAAGAGGACCTCAAGTTCAAGTAGTCTGTTAAGGATTGTAAGGTTGTAAGTGCTGGTGAAAAGCTGGATTCTAATTATAGAGTAACAAGGTCCCACCCCAGAGCTGGAGAGCTCCTTGTGCCTGAATTAGAAACTCCCAAAAGAAGCAGCCTCAGAAGGGCCAAGTCCTTGTCTGAAATAGTTTTATCACCACTTGTAGTTACTCCAACTGCAACTGAGAATATCATTGTCAATCCAGTAATAATGGCAAATTGGTTAGGTTCCACTGCCTTAAATATCCCGGGTGCAGCCCATGACCTGCCCAGAAATCCTGAGAGATATCTTCCCAGATATAAGCATGATGGAACTAGGACAGCGGAAGAACATCTAGTAGCTTTCAAGAATGCTCTAAAATTGTTAAATGTACAGCATGAAGATGTGGCTTGCAGATTGTTCCCGTTCACTCTCCAGGAGGGAGCTTACGACTGGTTTCTAAATCTCACTAACGATTCTATTACCAGTTGGAATGACTTGGAAAAGGTTTTTGTGTCACAGTTTGGTGAGGTAATAGATCCCAGTGTATTATATCAGCAGTTTTCTGGTATTAAAAGAGAAATAAATGAATCTGTCAGATCTTACAATGTCAGATTTCAGAAAGCTTATGGTAGACTCACTGGTTATTATGTGCCGAATGCAGACCTGGCATTAGAGATTTTTAGAAATTCTCTAGATCCAATGACTTCTATTTTCTTGAAAAGAGATCCCTCTATTACCAATTTAATAGAGGCTTACAAAGAAGCTTTGGTTCTGGAAAGACAGTTGGGACCCCAACCTTTAAATACTCATCAAATTCCTTTGGTCACACAAGCTGCCCCTATTTTCAACCCCATACCACATCAGATGATGTTGCCAGTGTGTCAGACTCCACCATCAGGAAATCCATTGGCTGTAACACCTGCTGAAAATGTACAGAACCCAGGAAAAGAAGCTGATAATGCAAGAGTTGAAGAAGTGTCAAAAATAGTCCAAAAGTTGGCTAATGATTTTTTGAGTTTTAAAAGGCAGGTTTCTACTGGGGAGAACTCAAACAGGTATTCCTATCAGCAGAACAGATTCACTCGGCCCCCATACGAACCCAATAAGGATTACAAAGGTAAAGGTCATGATGTAAATATTTGTGATTTGGCTTTGCCTAACTGGTGCAGGATACATGCTACTTCTCAGCACGGGGAGTTGGATTGTTTGGAATTTTGTAACGCCTTTGAAGCTTTGTCTGGGGAGTTGATTTCTCCTGAACATCAAAGAAATACGGATGGCCCAAGTTCATCCAACCACAGTGCAGCTATGGTCTTGGATTCTTTCACTTTCTCGGAGGAATCTGAGAATGTAGTTGAAATGCCTATGGATGAGGTGCAGGCTTTTCAACAATACAGGAGGGACAACTACAACCTAAGAAATAGAAATCCGGAGCCCAACACTACATCTACCCCTTCGGACAACTCTCACAATGTTCCTCCAGATCCATCTTCAAGCAATAACCCATCTCCACCCAAGGGAGGAAATCCGAGAGGACCAGATGCTTTTGTCCCTCCACTCAATAAGGGATATAACATAGTGGAGGACATGAAGAAGATCAAAGCCAACATCACTCTTCATGAGTTGGCCCAAATTTCAGAACAGAGGGACAACTTGATTAAAACATACTCTGGGCCTACTACAAAATCTTTGGACAAGGGAAAGAAGATGGCAAATGCGAATGTAGCCATGTATAAAGAGAAGACTGAAGTTCCGCCTTTTCTACTGACTGTTCGTATTTTTGGGAAAAACTTACACAACTGTCTGGTAGATTCGGGTGCTTCAGCTAATGTTATGCCTTTGGCCATTTGTCAACAGTTGGGTTTGACCCCAATGAAGTCTGAAAGAAGAGTTGTCCAATTGGACAAATCAGAGGTTAAAGTAGTAGGTGAACTTCAGAATATCCATATCCAGTTAGCATCTGAACCAAGGGCACAACACAGAATTGAAATTCAGGTGGTGGATATTCCTGTGGGGTACGGGATGCTTTTGAGCAGGGATTGGTCGAAATCTTTGAATGGATACTTGGCAACTGACTTTTCACACATGTGGTTGCCGTGGAAAGGAGTGGCAAACCAATTAAGGGTTGAAAGAGAACCCAGATACAAACATACGATCACTGAATATAATGCAGAAAATGAGACTGTAAATATTGCTGATGTAGATATTGGAGTGTATAATTTAACAACGGGACAAAATGAGAAGTTTAGTAAAGCTCATCCTGTTCATAGTAATGAAGTCTGGACGCTTCATGTGGATGGGGCTAAATCTAAACAGGGTTCTGGTACGGGGGCAGTCCTTAAAGGGCCTGAGAATCAGACATATTTTATGTCTTATCGCCTACAGTTCCCTTGTACAAATAATTTAGCGAAATACGAAGCACTGGTATTAGGATTGAAATTTGCTTTGGACAGAGGTGTAAGAAATATTCAAGTTTTTACAGATTCAGAATTGGTGGCTAATCAAGTTAAAGGTAAATTTCAATGCAAAGCATCCTACTTAAAAGGATACAAACACCGGGCTTGGGATCTTGTAGAAGATTTTGATGCTTTTAATCTGACACACATACCTAGAGAGCAGAATTCACGTGCAGATGTCTTGGCTTCATCAGCCGCAAGTCTGAAACCACTGGAAGAATTCAAATGGAACAAGTTTTCGATTGAGTTAGTCCCTTGTCCTTCGGTCCCAAATAATGTGGATAATTTTTAGGTTTTCTCTGATGACCAGCAGATTATAAATTTTTTACAGAGTACCAAAGCATTTGAAAATGCTATAATCGATGATGGACAAAGGGATACTCTACTGGAGCAGTTAGACGATGAAAGGGGAATAATAAGGTTGAAAGATAACAGAATTCCAAAAGGGATGGTAGAACTGGAGCGGCTCTTTGATGTTGACCAAATCAAGCAAAAGGTGAATTTTGAGGATTCTATGGGCATAACAAACAGTGAGACTGAGAACCTAAACGTGGGGACTGAAGAAGATCCCAAGCACCTCAAGTTGGCTAAAACTTGTGACCCAAAAATAAAAAGAAGTATGATTGATTTTCTTCACAGGTCCAAGGATGTTATGGCCTGGTCTTACAAAGACTTAAAGGTTTTTGATCCGAAAGTTTACACTCATATTATACCTTTAAAAGAGTTTTGCAAACCTTTCCGACAAAAACAGAGGCATGTCAACGCTCTGCTAGAACCCCTCATCTAGAAGGAGGTAGAAAAATTATTGAGTGCCGCCATTATTTTTCCCATTAGGCATTCTACTTGGGTGGCCAATTTGGTGCCGGTCAGAAAGAAAAATGGAGAGATCCGCTTGTGTGTGGATTTTAGAAATTTGAACAAGGCATCTGAGAAAGATAATTATCCTCTGCCTTCTATGGATGAGGTGTTACAGATTGTCAATGGTTCGAAAATGATGTCTTTCCTAGACGGTTTTTCAGGGTATAATCAGATATTGGTTGAAAAGGAAGACAGGATGAAAACTGCCTTCACAACCAAGTGGGGAACATTTGCCTACAAAAGAATGTCGTTCGGATTAATAAATGCCGGAGCCACTTTTCAACGTGCAATGGATCATGCCTTCAAGGGCCTTATGGGTAAATGCATTGTTGTTTACATGGATGATTTAACAGTCTTCTCTAAATCTCGGTTTGACCATGTAAAACACTTGGAGTCTGTGTTCAACAAATGCAGGGAGTTCGGCATTTCTTTGAATCCGAAGAAGTGCATTTTTGGTGTAACGGAAGGAAAGCTCCTTGGGCACTTGATCACCAAAGATGGCATTTCCATGGATCCTGACAGAGTTGAGGCCATATCCGGCATACCCTTTCCCAACTCTAAGAAAGAGTTGAGATCCTTCTTTGGAAAAATTAATTTTGTCAGGAAGTTCATCTCCGGCTTTGCAGAAATAGTCAAGCCACTGAATGACATGCTAAAGGAAACTGCTCAGATTGTCTGGACAACGGAAGCTAAAACAACGTTTCAAGAGATCAAGACTGCCATCAAGCAAGCTCCAGTTCTAGTGAGCCCGGATTTCAATACAGATTTTTACTTGTACACCTTTTCTTCTGAACACACACTTGCTGCAGTTCTGACCCAACGAAGAGAAACGGGGGAGCATCCAATTGCTTTCAAGAGTACCAATTTAAAGGGGGCTGAGCTAAAGTATTCTCGCTTAGATAAACAAGCCTATGCCTTGGTGAGAGCAGTTAAGCAGTTCAGGCACTACATACTAAGAAGCAGAGTTCATGCTATAGTTCCTGACCCAGCAGTTAAATACCTTTTAAGCCAGGACGAATTGGGTGAACTAAGGGGTAATTGGGTTACAAGACTGCAGGAATATGACTTAGAAATTTGGCCTGCAAAATTAATCAGAGGACTTGGTTTGTCTCGACACATTGCCGAAATACCTGTGCAAGAAGAAATTAATCAGTTGAATTCTGGATTCGATGACTGGTATGGAGATATTATTCATCTGCTGCAATTTGGAATTTGTCCATCTCACTTGAACAGAACCCAAAGGAGAGCACTAAAACTGAAAGCTGCTCATTATCTCCTCAAAGGAGGCAACTTGTATAGAGAGAATTATGCTGGCATTTTCTTAAGATGCATTTCTCAGAGTGAAGTCAATGAGGTGATGTCCAGTTTTCATGAAAAGTTAGGGGCAGGGCATTCCTCAGGATCTGCCACTGCGCATAAAATATTGAGAGCAGGCTATTACTGGCCTACATTGTTTAAAGATGCGCATCAGCATGTGAGAACTTGCCATCAGTGCCAAACTTTTGCATCCAAAGAGGCCAATCGAGCTCTACCATTGCAGCCTGTTGTAATAAATAAACCTTTTATGCAATGGGGACTTGATTTTGTGGGAGTGATAAACCCAAATTCTTCAGCAGGGCATAAGTATGTTCTAACGACTACTGATTACTGCACAAGATGGGTCGAAGCGATAGCCACCGTGAGAAGTACAACTCATGAAGTGATCGAATTTCTAGAGTCAAATGTCATAACCAGGTTTGGGGTTCCTCTGAATTTGGTGTGCGATAATGGACCAGCCTTCCAATCATTAGAGTTTGCAGAATGGGCATACCAGATGGGGATAGTTATCAGATTTTCATCCAACTATTATCCCCAAGGTAATGGACTAGCTGAGTCCACGAATAAGAATTTAATGAATGCCATTAAGAAATCTGCAGCGGACAAACCCAGACAATGGCATACATTATTGAAATATGCACTTTGGGCTGACCGGATAAGATATAAAGTGGCTCTTAAGACTTCCCCATTTGCTTTGTTGTATGGTACTCAGCCCATTGTTCCCATCTCTCTGAAATTACCTACTTATCAATTTGTTTTAGACTATTTTGAGGATCAAGCAGATGCAGAGGCTCGTGTTTTGGATCTAACTAATTTACGGGATGAACGACTCCAAGCCCTGGAACATTTCAGTCGGCACCAAGAAACCGTCAAGCGCTGGTTTGACAAAAGAGCCAGAGTGAAAGCTTTCAGACTTGCAGACCTGGTGCTTCTATGGGACAAGGCCCATGAAAAGAAGGGTAAACATACAAAGTTGCAACCGCTATGGATAGGGCCATACCAGATTGCTGAGATTTTGGGTAATAACGCATTTCGTTTACAGGACCTTGATGGTAATTTTTTGAACCTCCTTGTTAACGGTCAATACCTAAAACATTATTTCTCAGCTGTTCCATCCAATATATCGTTTGAATGAATCACAAAGAAGTTGTAACATGTGTATACATTGTAAATAAGCTTTAAAGTAGTTCAGTTTTATTTTATTTTATTTTATTTTAAAAGTTTTTATTTTATTTTAAAGTCTATGTTTTATCCTTTGGGGTCTGTACAGTTTTATTTTATTTTAAAGGTCTGTGTTTTATCCTTTGGGGTCTGTACATTTTATTTTATTTTAAAGGTCTGTGTTTTATCCTTTGGGGTCTGTATAGTTTATTTTATTTTATTTTATTTTAAAGTCTTTTTATCCTTTGGATTTTTATTTTTTTTTCATTTGGTCTTTTTATTTTATTTTTTTAAAGTTCTTGTTTTATCCTTTGAGGTCTGTACAAATTTCTTTAGCTTTTAAAATTCTATTTTTTAAGTTTTGCCTGGGCAGTAAAGAAAAAGTCAGCCTTCTAAAAATTGTTTTATTCTGAGTTCAAAATCTAGTGTTCATTATTCTAATTGAGAGATAGTCTGCTTACACTGAACAGTGGAACTATTTTGTTATTCAGAACAACAGTAGAAAGATGATTGGATTTTGTGTCTTGCTTGCCACAGTTATTTTAATTATAAAGAAACTGCTATACTGTTTGGCTGGAGAAACTCCTAGGGAATCCAAGAAAAGTTGGTCATAAGAGGGGACTATGATTCGTGAAATTATTTGAGTATCCATAGAGGCTATCAGTACCCAGGCTGAAGCAGTTCCAGATTGATGAAATATTAAAAGAAAAATTGTTGTTCTTTTTTAAAGGCTTTTCAGATTTCGGTATATTTCAAAGAGAGAGAGAAGGTGAAAGTTGAGCAAGACAACATAAAACTGGCACTCTGTTATTTCCTATAAAAAAAAAAAAAAAAAAAGAGGAAGGAAAAAGTTATGTAATGAAAGAGGTAGCCAAGGCTTCAGAAGATGTTTTCTTTTACCAAGTGGTAGATACTACTTCACAGTTGTGGATCGGGGTCGTGTAAATCTAAAGAGTAACTCTGTCGGAGCTATAAAAGGCTAAACTAGTAAATAGAGCCCTAGTCAGTTTCCCCTTTCACAACTCGGTTTTCCCTTTCTAGAAAAGTTGATCAATCCAGAGTACAACATTCGAAGGCCCAGTCATTCTTGAAGAAAGTTTTATACGCTTATAATTGCACATCAGAAATCTTCCTTAAGTGATTCAACCTAGTATGTCCTTGGGAAATTTTAACAACTATCAGGTAGTAGTCAATTTATTTTGAAGAATATTTGTGGCAAGGCATGATACATGGTCTATGTTGTTTTGAAACTAGAGTCCTGGGTTCTAAAATAATGCTACTATTTTACCTGCAGATATCGCCATTTGTTGAGAAGCAACACACCCCCACTGAAAAAATGAATTTCCATCCTTTGAAAATATTTAGCTTTCATTTTGCAAGTAGGGACCCTCTTGATGTTTTTCAGGTTTTAAATTCCAAATTTTTGCTTGCCTCCTTCTTCAAGTTTTGCTTTTATCAAAATATCTAAGTAGGCTTGCATCGGGCATTGATTTCAATTTAGAATTCACTTTTTCAAATGTTAGAATCATTTATGAGTAAAGAAAATCTTTCACTGATATGAAAATGCAGATTCCAGATAGATGAATTCATTAGAAGCCAAAACTTACAATTTTTGAAATCCACTTTTCATTTTAGCTAAGTCCTGAAACGTCGCGAAATCGCGACACTTCCATTTTTGGAAAGTCACGATATCGTGACACTTTCCATTTTTGGAAAAGTCGCGAAATCGCGACTTTAAAAATGCTACAAACGTCGCGAAATCGCGACCACTTTTGGAACAACACCCTTAAAGCAAACCATTTGAAGCAAGTCTTGTGGAAAACGTAGCAAAATCGTGACATATTTTGGAAGAAAAGACCAAGTGATAAAAACGTCGCGATATCGCGACACATTTTGGATGAAAGCAAGTCTTGATGAAAACGTCGTGATTTCGCGACATGTCCTGAAATCGTGACATGTCATGTGAGGCAAAAGGAAGCAAGGGAAAAGGTCACGATTTCTTGACATGTCACGAAATCGTGACATTGTCGTTAGGAGGCAAAAAGGAAGCAAGGCGAAAGCGTCACGATTTCTGACATGTCAAAAGAAATGGCGGAAATGCTCGCATAGAAGGGAAAAGGAAGGAAAGGTGCACGATTTCTGACATGTCCACGAAATCGTGACATGTCCTTTCATAGTGGAAAAGCGTCAAGGAAAAGGTCACGATTTTTCGTGACATGTCGCGAAATCGTGACATGTCACGGTTTCATCATGGTGGACAAAAGTGCCAAGGGACAGAAGGTGTGCGACATGTCGTCGAAATCGTGACATGTCGCGTTTTCACGAAAAGACAAAGAGGCCGAAATAAAAAACAATGGAAGCAAGTACAGTGTCACGATTTTTGCGACACGTGTCAAAAGCAAACGAAGCCGACATATAATGAACATTAAGGTTTTGATTTAATAATTAAGGTTTTAATTTAATAATATTAAATACTAATTCTTGCATGTCTTTTGCAGAAAGCCATCTGGCAGTTGCATACTAACGAAAGTAATGACGAGAAAGACAAAGTTAAGCGCAGATTAATCGAGGACCGTCACATTAAAATTTGAGATGCCGAGAATTGCTGTTTCATCCAGATTTTACGGATCTGGCCGCAAAGAGACTTTACGGTGACTAAGCAACTGCCCATTTAATGGAATATGTCGGCAATTGATCGAAAAATGAAAATATCTACACACGGTTACCGAAATTTGCCGATGGACGCATTTAATGAAAATTTATGGCAGAAGTAATGGCGTGCAGAGATTTTCAACTCAGAGATGGCTCTGCGAAGATGAAATGTCAGAGAAGTGGTGACTCATCCAAATTTCCCAAGGGAATTAATGAAGACATTTACACACAGTTACAAGTGGATGCAAATAATATCGAATTCTGCCTTCTCCATTTATGGCAAGTAACTGCAATGAGATTTGCAGAATGGTTAAGTTTTATCAAAACTCTATTTTAAAAGGCCTTATATTGTAAAACCCGGGTAGTAGAGTTTGAGGTGATAAGATTTAGGGTTTGAGAAGAAGATATTTTTGAAAAGATCAGGGTCTGTCTTGAGTCTATAAATACTTCTTATGAATGTAATTTTCAGAGGCGGAGACTTAGAAATAAAAAGCTATTTGAGCAATTTCTTGCAAATCTGATTTGAAAAGCTTTGTTCTGGACTTAGAGTTGGTGTGATTTTTCTTTTTCTGTGATAGCATGGCCAGGAGCCTAATCTGTTTCAGATTGTGATAAGTTCATCTTCTTTTGTTTTCGTTTCATTAAGGTTTATTTAATTTATGCTGTAGATCTGTGTTACCAGGATTGGATATGCTTGTTAGGCTTCATTTTCTTTATTGTATGTTAGGGAAAATTACAGATTTAAGGTTCAGGCCTGTTCTAATTGCTCTGTCCTCACTGTGCGAGCTAGGCTGCCGGTGAAAGATACCAATTTTAACCGACTTCCCTTCTATTTATAATTTTTTGTTAGACCTGTTTCATCTTTGTCTTATGCTCTTAGTTGAAAGTGATCTTAGAAAGCTGGACACTTTCCTCTTTGATTTGTTCTATTGTGAAGCTAACCGGTATAACTAAAAATTGGTAGTTTTGGTTTTGCAGCTAAGTTAGATAAACTTCTCTTTCTGCCCTACCCTACTCTCTTTGTTCCACCGTGAAATGATCCATTTTTATCTTTCTTTAAATTTGTCTTTTATTTAAATCTGCTAAAGTATAAAGAGCTAGATCAAAGAATTGATTGTAAATCTGATTATCCACAAAGATAACCAACTCCAAGAACATTATTGAACTGAAGTCTAGAGCCCATTGTAAGGTAAGAGACAGTCCACTTGAAACTATTCCAGAAGTGGAAAAGAGTGAATAGACATTCGACCCAACTCTGTAACTCACACCTTGGATATCCAGCTAGATCCTAAAGTGAGTGGGATTTATCCCGTATAAGTGTTATCGGTATTTTATGCTCATTCTTCACAGGGTGTGTATAAAAGTCGAACCAACAATCACCATTTGTACGATGCCATAAAACATGCACCTAGGCTACTCACATCATAATATCAAGGATAAATCAAGAGAACATGTACTGATAATGAACTAGAAAAAATACAAGGGATCCTTTTATTAATTCAGGATAAAATTTGATTACATATACGTACCTCTTAGGGATACCAAACTTTGATACGATGAATACAAGTAATATGCAACCCCTAAATGGGGGTGGTGCACTTCAAATGTCTCCTAGATTGACATGAATTGATTGAGGGCTTATTATTAGTGCCTCATTCTCTCTTATCCAGAGGAAAGGTCTTTGGATATGGTTTTGCCCTTTGTAGATCCTATCACCTGCACACAAAGAAACCAAAAAACACATAAATAGCATATGCAACCTCTCGTGATGAGGTTTATTTCAAATATTATGCATGAAATGACATGAAAACATGATAAAATCATAATGGTGCAAATATAAGCAAAAATACATAAATAACTAGGAAATCAGCATACAAATACAATGGAAAGGATAGATCTACTCTAATATGAGATGATAAAGCACAAGTAATAGGAAATATATGCTAAGAACTCAAGAAATGGTGACTCAAACCCTAGTCATTATAGCTTAGGGTAGCTGTGCCTGCAAGTTGCTATCAAAGATTATGACCATGAACCGTGACTTTTGCCTTACAAACTAGGGGTTGTGACACTCAATTCTTTATTCAAATTGATGTTCAAGGATTTATTTCATGTCGAGAGATGGATTGGCAATAAAAATTGTAGGGATTCACATTAGATTGATGTGAATTTGTGATGTATGCTTCTTAGTCCTTTAGAAGCTCCATGGTTGGTCGCAGGCTCAAAAATCTACAATTAGGTAGCACTTCGACTCTCCTCAAGGTTTGTTAACTCGCTGCTTACTCGGATAGGGCTTCACTGCATAAAATTCTAGATATTTCAGATTCGTATTTGTTCTTGGGAGGGTGCATATGTAGGCCTCCCAAATTCCAAATATTGACTTCTTGGAGAAGCCAAGATCTATATTTGCATGGAATTGGTCGTTGGAGGAAAAGGTCCAGTTCTTGACTTGCATTGAAGTGGCAATTAGGAGGAAATCTGGGAGATTCACACCCAAAACTGCTCAAATCCAATGCAAGTTCAGTTACCATGCGTGATTCAGGCCTGCATGTTTATCTCAGTGTTAGCTGCTATCCACAGTAGCGACTAGCTTGTAGCCACTCTAAGCTTTAGTGAATAGGTTGGAAGCTGCTCTAGTCGATAGCAGTTGTGCATGAGCAAGTCATAACTGTCCCTAGTGAGTGGTTAGAATGACTACTAGCTCTTGGAAAGATATAAGATCAATCATACGGTTTGCAAAGGTTCCCATATGAGTAGTCTCCTAAAAATGACATATTTTAGGTGTCTATAGTAGGATGCTACCAAATTTTTACATGTTGCGAGTACTCTAATGACAACTCAAACTCTCTTTGTAGTTCCTTTACTAGGGATGTATTAACATGGACTAAAGTTATGAGTACTCTAATGATGACTCAGACTCTCCTTGTAGTTCCTTTTCTAGGGATGTATTAATGTGTACTAAACCTGGCTTATTAACACAACCATGGCTCTCAGTATTAGAGAGTGAAAATTGTTGCCTTATGAAGGTATTTAAGTTAATTGAATGGATTACTCTAAAATTTTGAAACGTGTCTACGTTTGGCTTTGGAAACAAACCACAGAACTATTTCCTTTACGTTGAAATAATGACAGTAATGTTTTTGTTCTATAATTAAGGGAGTTTTAAGCAAATATCCAATGCTTTTATAAAACTTTGCAAATCATCTCTTGAGTATCACATCATCAAACGTGACTTATAATGGGTATGTGTCTTATTAAGAGAGTTATGCCAATCTAAGTAGCCTAGTTGTTTAGAGTGTGTTGCTGCTACTTTAGAGTTAGAGTATCTTTACCACAATCATAGAGTGAATTAATAAACTTTAAATTTACAATAAGAGCTTAGTTTTTCCCTATTGTAAAATGAAACTTATGATTTCATTCTATTTGTGCAATTAGAATTTAGGTTTTATTTAAAAAATAGAATTTATTTTTATGAAGAAATATAACATATGTTCTCTATTAAGTTACAAGATTTAAGAAGTTACAAGCTCAAGACAACCAAAAAAGCAACAAATTTTTATAGCTCACTTGCATTCTTTTTAAAAAAGAACAGAGCATTGGTTTTATGTTATTAGATTAAGACTATGTGTTTTCATTGCTTATGTACTAAAGATAATATGGGTATTTCTTTATTAAAAGAATAATGTCTAAGTAGCGCAGGGTTTTCTCTTTGGCCGGACTATATGGGTTGAAAATATAGTTAAATGTAGATAATTTCTTATATTATATGATACCTTATATTAACGAGAAGTATATTAGAATATATATAATGCTTTCTAGTTAATTAATTACATATGCAAGAGTAAGAGAAAGAAGGAGTACTTTTCCATAACCATATACCCACATGGTAGATTAGTGGTTAGCTTAGTTTTCTGCAATATTATGTTTGTATAGGCTTGAAAATGGGCGCCTTTAGGAAAATATAAATTTGGTCTCACCCCAGTGTATACTGCCTGAGTTATATCCATTTTCTTTTGTTAGGATAAGTAATTAGTACACTATTACAGTGGAAAAAAAGGAGCAAGTCAGAATGAATAATTGTCTCCTTTGGTTGGATGCTTCAATGAATGGTTGTTTGTCTATATTAATATGCTACAATTTATTTTTGGGATATGTTAGAGGAAAGGTATATATCTATTTAAGAAAACTTAACATTCTTGGATTGCTTACTTTAATGGTTGTTTGCCTATCTACGCTACAATTTATTTTTGAGATATGTTAGAGGAAAGGTAGATATCTATTTAAGCAAACTACCAATCTTGAATTGCTTACTTTAACACAAAGCATATGAGTTTAGCTTACATTTTCTAAAAATATATTAAATATTAAAAAAGGGTATTATGGATGATGCATAACTTCAATTAAAAAGGGATTAGAGATTATGTCATACTTGTAGAAGTTTATATTTTAAGAACAAAGCTAATGTTTTTTTTTTTTGATAAGTAACAATAATATTTACAATGGGTTTTTTTTTAAAGGGTCCCAAAACCTTAGGTACATAAGTAGCCATAGCTATATTATGATGTTAGAGTAGATCGGGGATGCACACTTGGGGACCAAGCTGGGGCCCAGGGGCCCTGATGCCTACAAATAGTCCATCCAACGATGTTTCTAGCAAGATAAAATTTTGGCAGAGGCCACCAAATAGGGAGAAACCTCAAAATTGCCCAGTAGTTAACCCAAAAAATTACTGGATGCCATTGCTCCAGATTGCCCTATATCCAGGCCTGACCTGAAAGAGGGCCCCGACCTGGCAGATTAGTTCCCCTACCTATTAGGGCCATCACCCAACCTACGACAGAGTTCAGACAGTGCATTGCCCACTATGGAAGCCACTTTTGCAGAAGTGGTCAGGGAGTTGATCATGATGTCTAGGAGGGCTCTAGTCAAAAAGTTCCGTAACTTACTTTCAGAGTTAGAGCTGACTTCGATGGCTTCCGGGGCCTCCACCTTGGCCTTCTTGGAGCTGCCAGCAGCCTTATTGTTGCCGGGGGCCAGGCCCTTGCGGATCGAACTTGCACCAGGAGTCGGGGCCCCACCTGGGTTTTGAGCCAGGGTTCTGCATTTTTGGGTGGGTCTACATAGTTTTAGGGAAGGGGAAGCATCAGGGGATTGGGTCTCCTTATATTTGGATGCTGCAGGGAAAGCAACAATGGAGCCAACCTCTTTAGGGGGGGAACAGAGGATAGGGAAAAGATGTGATGTAGCTATGGCTGGTTTGCTAGGGCGTTTCTATATAGAAAAACCATGAGCCCTTGATGGGAGAGCCATGAATGATTCCTGCAGGCCCGGTAAATGGTGAGGCTCAGGGAATAAAAGAGAAATCGGGGGGTGCTTACCAGTGTGGCTCCATGAAGGTGATTATAGAAGCTGAGGTGAAAGCTATAGAGGCACTGATCCGGGTCATCACAAGTTATATATTGCATCACTAGGATGATGACCTCATCAAAGGGGGCTGGGAGGTCAGCTCGAAATAGGTTGGCCTTGTCCCATTGCTATTCCAGGAACCGAGAGATCTCCTCCTCCTAGTTGTGCTTGTCCTATCGAACAAATCTTCCTTTCTCCTCGTGGTGCAGGCCCGTCACTTCAGTCAAAAAATCCTTGGACACCTTGAAGTGAAGCCCTTTCACTTTGACCTCCTTGTCATTCTAGGAATCCAAAAATCCTTGCGTGATTTATTCATCTGCCCCCGTGAACTTACTGAAGAAGGGAATGTAGTTCTTAGCATAAAAAAATATCCTAGTAGACTCGCTCAGGTCGAGAGTGGAGGGCTCAAGGAAAATTGCCTTGGTAGCCATGGAAGGCAAATAGGAAGGCCAAGGGTAGGGGAACTAGAGTCGGCCTTAACTGAGAGGGGAGACTCACGAGGACAGGGGAAGGGGAAAACACATAGGAATGTGAGTGGCCTCTAAACACGGCTAGGTTAAAAGCTTACAAAGAGGCACCAAGGAGGGGAAGGGTCACAGGCATTGGGAAGGGGCACTTAGGGCAGGGGATGACATGAGTTGGGAGTAGCTAAGGGGGTGAGGCTAGCAACAGCCATGTGGGGCAGGGAAGGGGAGCCAACGACAATGCTCCAATTGACACAATATTGAAGGGGAAGCAGTTTGGGGAAATCTCTCTAAAGAAAGGCATGTGTGGTCTGACTCAGCATGAAGATCCATTAGAGCGACGCCCAAGGTGAGAAACTCAGACTAAGAAGCCACGTGCTCCAACTTGGGCTTGCCACATTTTCTAGTGAGGTTGTAGTTATCCAGATCAAGAGAAGCCAAAAATTTGATGTGGCCTCTGAAGCGGGGAGCACTTGGCGAGACGTGATGGTGCTTGATCGGATTGGCCAGCCCTCGGGTGGGAGGGTCGCTGGGGCCAATAATCAAGGCAAAGTGGTAAGGAGTATCCCATATCCATGTGGGGAGGGCATGACATCGCACCTTCAGGGCCCTGACTCAGGGTGATATAAGCACCTGTACTCTCATCAGGGCTTGAATTGTCTTGAGATGCTAATTAGATGAGAGCATTAGGGAAATTTGTGGTCTAGGTAGTTAGATATTCCATTATGGAGGCTTGATTGGCCATGAAATCGGTTGCCCTATTACCTTATCTGTACACATGATGAAAGGAGTGATGAGTGAATCCTTAGAGGATGGTGAGAAATTCCCAAATAGTGTTGTGGATACACCATGAGCTATTTCCCAAGTTGTGGGCAACCTTGATGATGACTAGAGAATCGCCCTCGATGATGAATTTTGGAGAGGTCTCCTTGAGGCCTATCATCCCATGGAGGAAAGCTACTATTTTGGTGAAGTTGTTGGTCTAAATGCCAAGCAGTTTGGCGTACGCCAAGATCAGGGCCCCATGATTGTCCTGGATGACCCTGCCCACTATAGAGAGGTTAGGGTTTCCTTTAGAAGCTCCATCGAAGTTAAGTTTAAACCATCCAGGAGGGGGGGAAATACACCTTATCACCAAATTATGGGAGGGGGTGAGAGGGGGATTGGGGGGAAAGCTGGAATCCAAGGGAGGAGAGGAGGGTGGACTCGACCAGCCTTCAGGGTGCCTCGCTCAAGGGGAGGGAGCAAGAGTTATCAAGGGCGAAGGCAACCACCTTGGCCACCACCCATTGGGGGGAGTGGGCCGAGGAGGAGAAGGCTCTATTATTGTGCTCAAGCCAGACTTTCCAGATTAGATGAGGGAGGAAGGAGCCCCATAGGAAGCAGATGAAGGGGTGGGCAAAGGGATTAGGCCACTGAGACAGGAGGTTAGAGATGGAATTGGAGGCCACCCACTGGATAGAAAATTGGGATAAGATGAGGCCCAGGGATTCAAAAGAGAAGGGGTATATGAGGAAGAGGTGATTAGTAGACTCCTAGGTAGCACAAAAAAAGAAGCATCTATTTGGGATCTAAAAACCCCTCCTGATTAGGTTTTCGATAGTCAGGATCTTATTTTGGATGGTTGCCCAAATGAAGTGGCTGATTTTGGGGATTAGCTTCTTGGCCCATACCTGTTTGATTGGGAATGGGGACTCATCAGGGACTCTTTGGAAGTTGTAGGTAAATTTGATAGAGAAGATGCCACTGGGGGTGCCATGCCAGATGCATCTGTCATTCCCTTTGGAAGATGAGATAATTATCACCTCAAGGAGATGATGGAGCCTGCAGGATTGAAGCGGGTGCTTGGGATTTAGGATGGGCTTCCATGTTACCCATCCTTGGTTCTGGGTGAGATAATCCAACACTTTGGGCCCTCTACCCACCAGGCCCAATTTGAGGATGAGGAGGTCACTGTCAGCCATCAGGGCCTCATCTTGGATCCACCTGTCTTCCCAAAAGTTGATCTTGGTTCCATCCTTGAGGAGCCAACCTCTTTAGGGGGGAACAGAGGATAGGTAAAATATGTGATGTAGCTATGGCTGGTATGCTAGGGCGTGTCTATATAGAAAAACCATGAGCCCTTGATGGGAGGGCCATGAATGATTCTTGTAGGCCTGGTCAATGGTGAGGCTCAGGGAATAAAAGAGAAATCGAGGGGTGCTTACCAGTGTGGCTCCATGAAGGTGATTATAGAAACTGAGGTGAAAGCTATAGAGGCACTGATCTGGGTCATCGCAAGTTATATATTGCATCACTAGGATGATGACCTCATCAAAGGGGCCTGGGAGGTCAGCTCGAAAGAGGTTGGCCTTGTCCCATTGCTATTCTAGGAACTGAGAGAGCTCCTCCTCCTAGTTGTGCTTTTCCTACTGAACAAATCTTCCTTTCTCATCATGGTGCAGGCCCGTCACTTCAGTCAGAAAATCCTTGGACACATTGAATTGAATCCCTTTCACTTTGACCTCCTTGTCATTCTAGGAATCCAAAAATCCCTGCGTGATTTATTCGTCTGCCCCCGTGAACTTACTGAAGAAGGGAATGTAGTTATTAGCATAAAAAAAGATCCTAGTAGACTCGCTCAGGTCGAGAGTGGAGGGCTCAAGGAAAATTGGGAAGGAAATTAGATGAGAGCATTAGGGAAATTTGTGGTCTAGGTAGTTAGATATTCCATTGTGGTGGCTTGATTGGCCATGAAATTGATTGCCCTATTACCTTATCTATACACATGATGAAAGGAGTGATGAGTGAATCCTTAGAGGATGGTGAGAAATTCCCAAATAGTGTTATGGATACACCATGAGCTATTTCCCAAGCTGCGGGTAGCCTTGATGATGACTAGAGAATCGCCCTCGATGATGAATTTTGGAGAGGTCTCCTTGAGGCCTATCAGCCCATGGAGGAGAGCTACTATTTTGGTGAAGTTGTTGGTCTAAATGCCAAGCAGTTTGGCGTATGCCAAGATCAGGGCCCCATGACTATCCTGGATGACCCTGCCCACTATAGAGAGGTTAGGGTTTCCTTTAGAAGCTCCATCAAAGTTAAGTTTAAACCATCCAGGAGGGGGGGCAATCCACATTATCACCAAATTATGGGAGGGGGTGAGAGGGGGATTGGGGGGAAAGCTGGAATCCAAGGGAGGAGAGGAGGGTGGACTCGACCAGCCTTCGGGGTGCCTCGCTCAAGGGGAGGGAGCAAGAGTTCTCAAGGGCGAAGGCAACCACCTTGGCCACCACCCATTGGGGGGAGTGGGCCAAGGAGGAGAAGGCTCTATTGTTGTGCTCAAGCAAAAATTTACAGAGTAGATGAGGGAGGAAGGAGCCCCATAGGAAGCAGATGAAGGGGTGGGTGAAGGGATTGGGCCACTGAGATAGGAGGTTAGAGATGGAATTGGGGGCCACCCACTAGATAGAAAATTTGGATAATATGAGGCCTAGGGATTTAGAAGAGAAGGGGTATATGAGGAAGAGGTGATTAGTAGACTCCTAGGTAGCACAAAAAAAGAAGCATCTATTTGGGATCTAAAAACCCCTCCTGATCAGGTTTTCGATAGTCAAGATCTTATTTTGGATGGCTGCCCAAACGAAGTGGCTGATTTTGGGGATCAGCTTCTTGGACCATACATGTTTGATTGGGAATGGGGACTCATCAGGGACTCTTTGGAATTTGTAGGTAAATTTGATAGAGAAGATACCACTGGGGGAGCCATGCCAGATGCATCCGTCATTCCCTTTGGAAGATGAGATAATTGTCACCTCAAGGAGATGATGGAGCCTGCAGGATTGAAGCGGGTGCTTGGGATTTAGGATGGGCTTATATGTTACCCGTCCTTGGTTCTGGGTGAGATAATCCAACACTTTGGGACCTCTACCCACCAGGCCTAATTTGAGGATGAGGAGGTCACTGTCAGCCATCAGGGCCTCATCTTGGATCCACCTGTCTTCCCAAAAGTCGATCTTGGTTCCGTCATTGAGGATCCATCTGGTCCCATTCCGAATGATGTCTTTAGTGGAGATCAAGGATTTCTAGATGGCTAATCCATCTCTAGGCTAGGTGTCACTGAGGAATGGGTGAAGGTGGATGTATTTCCTACACACGATACTGATCCATTCATCAGGGGCATTGGTGAACACCTTCCAGGCGTGCTTGGACAAGAGGGCCTTGTTCATGGGGGTCACCCACCTGAGCTCGATCCCTCCATCACCTTTGGGGTGGTAGACCAGGGGCCAAGAAACCAAGGGAATCCTCTTCTTATCTTCTTTGCCTAACCATAGAAAGCATTTATGGATTTTCTCGATGTGTGTTGCAATGGAGGCCAAGATTTTGAAGACCGATATGAAGTAGACCATAATGCTTTGAAGAACCACCGATAGGAGGGTGGCTCTACCTACTTGTGAGAGCAGGTGGCCTTTCCAAGAGGCCAAATTCGTTTGGATACGATCAATCATCTTGATCCAAAAGGTCTTGGAGGAAGCTCCTGTAAATAAGGGGAGCCCGAGGTAAGAGGAGGGGAGGGAATCAGGGGTACAACCAAGAATTAGCCAGATTCTAATTTGCCTAGAGGGGGGGTATGGATAAAGAAAATTTTACTTTTTCGAATGTTGATTTTCTACCTAGCAACCTCCTCATATAGGGTCAAGATGTGCTTGATGGTCTTGGCTTGAGAGATCAAATCTAAAGTAGCAAGGATGGTGTCGTCCATGAACTACTAATGGGACACAGGGGGTAGGCTTGGCATAGGCCTGATGCCCAAGATAAGTACATGGGAGACAACACTCAAAATGGTGCATCCTAGGGCCTCATCTAGGATGATGAAGAGGATCAGGGATAAGGGGTCACCTTGGAAAATACCTCTAGAATTGGGGAAGAACCTGGCAGGAGATCCATTAATGAGGATAGAGAACCAAGGGGAGGTAACACAATTTTTGATGAGGCTGACCTAGGAGGGGTGGAACCCAAACTTGAGAAGGACCTAAGAAAGGAAATCCCAATCAACTCTATCGAAGGCTTGTTCATATCTAGTTTGAGCAGAAAGGAGGCCTTTTTGGATAGGAGGGCTGAGTGGATGGCCTCATGTATGATGATAACTCCATCTGTGAAGCTCCCCTGGTAGGGGGCAATGATTAGGGGAAGGATATCCTTAAAGTAGGAGGCCATGGATTTGGTCAAAATTTTGTATAAGAAATTACACAAGCTGATGGAGAAAAATTCAGAGAGGGATTTGGCTGCCTGAGACTTAGGGATCATAGCAATAAAGGTGGAGTTTATACCTTTGGGGATGGAGCTGGCAAACTGGAGGCCCCAGATGGCTATGCACACTTCTTGGCCAATAAGGTCCCAAAAGGATTGGAAGAACCAGGGGGAAACCTGTCCAGGCCTGGGGCTGCCTCAACATTCATGGAAAACGTAGCAGCATGGATTTTGGATTCAAATAGGGGCTGCAGGAGCATCTTGTTCACCAGGGCTGAGATGAAAGTTGGGATATGCTCTAGTAGGGAGTCTATCACTTTTGGGGACATCTGGGAATTATCTCCAAGGAGCTCCTATAAGAAGTTGATGGCTTCATTCCAAATGTCTTCTTCATCCTTGATTATTTTGCCATCGCTGTCCACCAACTCAAAAATTTTGTTGGAGCCCCTATTTCTGAGGGTCGACGTGTGAAAAAACTTGGTATTAGCATCACCATATTGGAGCCATAGGTTTCTCAACTTCTACCTCTAGAATGTTTCTTCCCTGACCAGGATGTTGTGGTACTCGCTAAGGGCTAAAGGTTCCTCTTCCCTGATCCTCAGATCTTGGGAGCTTTCCTAGAACCTGAGCTCAAGGTCTTCGAGATTTTTCTTAACTGTTGCTTTATTTTTGAGGATGTTGCCAAACACCTCTATATTCCATACCTTGAGCTATTCTTTGATACGTCTTAGTTTGTGGTAGTCTTGCTCGACATGGCACCCAGGGACTGGGGGAGCCCACCAACAACCAACCTAGGCCCTAAAGTTGGGATGGTGCAACCACATAGAATCGAACCGAAAGGGCCGCTTGAGGGAAGAGCGATGGTCAGTTTTGAAGAGGAGGGGGTTATGTTCAGGCCCAATTTTGGGGAGAGCCAACAAGGTTGCATCAAAAAATAGGGGAATGACTTCCTTTGAAAGAAACACTTTATCTAGCCTCACCTAGATATGGCTTGCTCTCGCTCTTCTGTTTGACCAGGTGAACTTGGCTCCTTTTAGGTTGATGTCCATGAGCTCATTGAGGTCAGTTAAGGCCCCAAAGTCTTTCATGCTTTTGAAAAAAGTCACTAAACCCCTGCTTTTGTCAGAAAGGAAAAGGGGGCTGTTGAAGTCCCTTGCTAGGATCCATGGAATGGGGTAAAGGCCTCCCTCATCGATCTAATTTACTTCTACAAGGTAGCTTTCTCAACCAAGCTGTTGGGAGCATAGACATTAGACAAGATCCATGAATGCATTGAATTCACATAATGGAATAGAATGTTGATTATTCTAGGGGAAGATGAAATGAGTCTCCCCTCAAAATACTGGGGATCCCACATGCACAGCAGGCCTCTGGCTGTGCCAGTCCTAGGGGTAGATAGTGACTCACAATTTTGCCAAATAGTTTGGGTGACCCTCTAAGCGGTTGCTTCATCTATTTTGGTCTCCTAGAGGAGGAGGAATGACGGTCGGTGATCCTTGTGGAGTTGGCCGAGGATCATTTTTTTGTGGGCACCATTGAGTCCCCTGACATTCTAGGTGATGAGCTTCATTTGACACCCTTGGGGAGTCGCTTGCCCCCCTTCCTAAGCTGAGCGGGGGTTTGGATCATAGGGCATCTACTTTGGAGAATCTCACAATGATGTCAAAGAGGGTTGAATATGAGCCATTGGCTATGTCATCTTTAGTGATCCTCGATCACTAATCACCTAGGATGGGGTGACCTCTCTTGAGTTTGCTGCCAAAGTCTATGGTGAACGTCCTGCTTTGGGTCATCTTGGGGCTGATTTCATCAGGCCCAGACTGAGAACTGCCCTCAACCTCATCATCGAACCTCTCGAAGCTACACTTTGAGGGGGGAGGCCGGTAGGGAACAAGGAGAGGGGCAGGAGGGGGTCGAGAGGGGGATAGTGAGCAGGGGGGAGAAGTAAACTCTGGCATCTAGGGAGGAAGGGAAGGTGGGAGCCGATAGGGGAGAGAGCTCAAGAAGCTCATAGGGCTGAGATGGTGCCCAAGTGAGGGCCTAATGGGAGGGGGTGAGGGATCCACATCGGGCGAGAGGGGGGAGCCTAGGATTAGGGCCCCAGGAGGGCAACTAGGGAGAGGTTTGGGGGAAGGGTGAACCTAGGGAGGGCCATCCGTTAGGCAATGGCCCACCTGGGATTCCTTTGGGATAGAAGGGGGAGCCTCCTTGTTGTTCCAAGCTTGGTATCTATGGTTGTCATGGGGGGGCCCATGGGAAGGGACAGTGCCTAGTCGGGAAAGGGGATTTAGTAGGGAGAGAGGCATCGACCTTATTGGAGATGGGGCATTGGTAGGAAAGGTGCCCCTAAGTGCAGTAGAGAGGGTAGAAAGTAAGTTTGTTTTTGTAAATCAAGGTTTGGTTCCAGAAGAAGGACCTAGAGGAGATGGACATAGAGGAGGGGAGTTCAGATTCTAGATTTGCATTGATGCAAAATCTGGAATGGACCATTCGAGATCCTACCTTGGTAGCAAGATCGAAGGCCACCAGCTCACCGACCGATTGAACAATGGGCCTTAGTATGTCTTCATGCCATAAGTGAAAGGGAAGTTCGAGGAGTTGAACCCAGATTAGGGTAAAGTTGATACTTTGGGTGCTGGGATGGAAGTCAGCTCCATATCGCCTGAAGAAGAGGCTTTTGCATCCCAAGAACTAGGGCTCACCAGATAGGATATTTTTAGCATCATCACTATTGTTTAGTTTGATAATGAAAAAGCCCTTGGTAAGGGCCACCAACTAAATATGTCCAAAAACTTTCCAGTTGGAATCCGCCCATCTACGGATGGTTTCCATGTCCGGTCGCCCTCCCAGGAACTTCCCAACCAGAGAGGTAGAGGATCCATAGACAAAGGATGAGTAGACATCCTCTTGAATGGAAATGTGGGTGCCATCGAGAGAAAGCCCTATGCCCAGGGCCTGAGGCTTGGCCTTGGTGCTAGCTAGGATCTGCTGGTAGGAGGGTTTGGGCCCTCTCGGGGTAGAACCCTACCTAGGATCTGGAGGATTTTTCCCTAGGCCTACAATTGCATCAAGGCTGGGAGGAGGCCCTAGGCCCAAGATGTTGTCCCCGCCCTAATCACCAGTCTGCTCAGCCTCTGAACCCTCCTCTGGTCCCGTCGAGGGCCCTACAAGCCCAGGCCCAGGTCTTTATGTGCCCGATCTTGATCTTGATCCTACGCCCGCCCTAGTTCCTGTACCTACATCTGAACCTACTCCCGCTCCCATTCTTGCTCCCGCTCCTATTTTTGCTCCTGCTCCTGCAATCCAAATTCAACTTTTTCCTCAAAAATAATGTTCTTTTATTAAGGACCAAAGTTTATATTTTCCATTATGAAATAGAGCTTAATAGATATATATTATAATTTATTTTAGGAGCAAAGCTAATGTTTATCTATTCAGGTACAAAATTCATGTTTCTATTGGGAAATAGATCTTAAGATGTCTATTGAGAGATAAAGTTTATATTTAAGTTTTGAATGCATTTAAAGGGTAAGAATAGATGGGGAATCTATTCTTGATAGCAGTATGGGCTCCTCTCTATTATATGTAAATAGCTAAGGGACTGTGGAAGTTCTAAGCTTTTTAAAAAATAAAATTAGGAAAGAATGGATGGGGAATCCATTCTTGAAGGAATTTATGGGGTTCCTTCTTGAAATTTTGTTATTTGTTATATGATTGATGAAAGCATGGTTGCTTAGAGAAATATTTTATATAATTTTATGAGAAGAAAAGGATAAATGCTTTTTCTGTGTTCTTATGCATGTGCACAAATGAAATATCATATAGTTAGTTGCATATATAGTTACCTTTTGCATGGAGAACAAGAATCCTCTTGATCCTTATTACTTTTATTATCATAAGAGAAGATAGTAGAATGAAATAAAAGGAGAACTTGAAGATAAATATCCTTTAGATATATAATTTTAACCCATGGTTTTATGCTAGGGTATTGTATAATTTGTTCTTGTGCTATTGTTATTTAAAATAAACTTGCAATAGGGTTTGAATATAGTACAAAGAGATGTACATTATTTTAATAGAGACAATTAAGATTATGCAATAAGGAGATATTACGGAGTTGGGTTTTTATCATAAGGGATTCTTAGGATAAATACTGTATTATGCATGTATTTGTTATCTTCTTCTTCTGATTCTACATTTAGTTTATCGGGGCTATGTTTTTTCTTCAATAAAAAAAGGGAAGTTTATTATAATTCATATATCATGGATAAAATTTGATAAGAGTTTCATTTGAATATTGATGTAATGTTCTATGCTTCTATCTTACATGGAATGTATAAAAATGAATTCTTGAATGTGCTCAATTATGAAATAATAATGTAGCTTTTTACTTTGACATGGATGGAAGTTTTATGATGTTGTGGTTATGCAATTTATAATAATGTATTGATGATGGTATTAAATAGGGATTGCATATTATTTATAAAGCTTCATGTTTGATGAAGATATATATGATATTTAATGCTTAAGTAAGTTTTAGATTAAAATCATCATATTTAAGTAGGAGAGAGTAGATCAAGTCTAGGATAATGATTCTAAATCTAAGGGAGTTGCGTTGAGGTAATACCTAGGAATATTGCATAAGGTACACTATGAGTGCAAAAAATCTAGTGGTACCCAAAGAAAGGACTCTTTGGAGAAGGTCATAAGCATTGAAGCTTGGATCTTATTTCCTAAAGTAGAGGTTAGGAAAGTTTTATGCAAGTAAAGTGGGTGATAGGCATTCAAATGTCTATGTGAGTTTATTATGTAAAGTGATAAATACTGTAGTACCCTAAAATTGGCGCAGTAAAATTGGAATAATTACATTCACCTTAGTAAATAAATTTAAATTCAAATTTAACCTCCCAAACCGCCCGTTAACCGTCGAGAAACCCGTTTCCTCTTTTTCCGTGCCATTTTTAGCAGTTGTTTTGACCGTTTGACGATATCGTCTCCGATCAGACGATATCGCCCCAGATTTGACGATTTCGTCTGGACTAGAACGTCCAGACGATTTTGTCACAAAACTGAATTTGCATAGTTGGAATCCGTTCCAACGGGTCTCCAATCCGGGCAGAAGCGTGTCTGCGCCGTTGGGACCCTTCCCCCATTGGAGATCTCCCAAATTGGGATGATCTCCAACCTCCCAACAACTATCCTATGCCTATTTAACTCTAAAACTTTTCCTTCCCCAACCCCTGGCTGAATTTTTATGTAAATCAACTCCCTATGCGCTAAAACACTTCAAATTTGCTCTTGCACTAGTCCTATATTAATTTTATTGCAGGTACACCACTGGTTTTCAGTCGGAGCCAGCACCTATCGCAGTCGACGAACCTGTCAAGATCGGAGGCGATCTCATCAAATTCGGGACGATCTCGTTCTGATGCGAGACGATTTCGACTGCAACACACATCGAGGCAATCAGTGCCTGGAGTTTGCTCTTCTTTCTCTTTTATCTATCATTTTATGCTATAAATTAGATTGTCTATTCAGTTTTTATACTATATTGCATCTGGAGTTCACCCATTTTGTCTAGTTTGCATATTAAGATCATATTCTGCTATCTAAACACGGTGATTTGCATTTACTTTTGTTCTTGTATATTGTTCAATACTCATATTACTTTTTCATATAGTTTGCCCCTGTTTACAAAATAGAATTTCTTGTATTTCGCATCTGTTTGCTGTTTTGCAGGTCTCTGATGAATTCGTCTGACGAATTCGTCAGATTGCAGACGATCCTGTCAGTTTAGACGATTTTATCAAATTGAAGGCGATTCTGTTGAATTGCAGACGATCCAGACTGCTACAAGTAATCAAAAACTTCATCAGACTTTCGGATCAGGTAATCTTCATTGGCCTCCTGCAAATTCTCTGTTTTTGCTTTCTTTTCTGTTTGTTGTATTCATTTAAATTGCATTTTCATGTAGTTTAAGTTAGAATCATTCGGCCAAACCTAGGATGAATGTTTAAAAATAAAACGAACTCATCAAAACTCATTCCCAAAACCTAGGCGTGGAAACTGCCGCCAAATGTTTCCTGGTGAACCCACCATCCGTCGAAAAATCACCAAAATACACCTCCCTTGAGAGGCGGGACCTTCGTGAAGTCCTCTCGTCCGAGGTACCGCACCATCCTTTTCCCATCCTCCTTCGGGCGCGGATCCAATAGCCTGAAGGTAGGGATGCGAAAAATTTGGAGCGATACATTTTGGTGAACCCGACGTGAATGCATCATAACCTTTTGAAAACAAAAACAAAAAAATATATATGTGTGCAAAAAAAAAATATAACAAAATCATCATTTCAAGTTTGTATGTTTTTAGATTCAATTCTAAATAGTAGATGCTAAATATTACTTTTAGAAGTACTAAAGAAACCATGAGTTTTTACTCAAATCAATATGAGCCCATTAGTAATGTTGGAAGAATTCATCCAAATACATTTGTTGATTATGACCAACCTCATCCCTATTCAACACCACCTCTATCACACTCTTCTTATTTTTCATCCATAACCCAACAAAACAATCCCTTTGCCAATCCTCTTCATAATGATATTATCTATTCTCCCATATATCCATATTATGTCTATCAACCCACATATAATCCTCCACCACCTTTTCAATACTCTTCTTTCAATACAACACATCCATTTCAACAAGAAAATACTTATTCTTCCAATTCTACCATTCACTCACCTCCTACATCGCAATCTTCCTATCATAATTCTACCCAAAATGAAGAAAGTAGAGGTGAGAAACCATTAGGTCCTTTTATGACGAAATTCCTAAGGCATTTATCAAAAACCTCTCAAAAACCTTCATCACGTAAATTTACTAGGCTTAATCAACCAATGGATATAATTCTCAAGTATTTACTTGACACAAATATTATTGAACTTCCTTCCATAAGACAACCTGATACCACATCAGATTGGTTTAAACCTGAGCTACATTGTGAATATCATAGAGTAGATGGACATATGACACAAAATTGTAAAGATTTAAGATGTGCAATTCAAGATTTGATTGATAAGGATCTTTTTAATATAAAGGAATTACAATCTACAACTGATTATAAATCTCCAGTAAACTATCAAACTCCTACACAACAAATACCAATAATCAATCAAGACATGGGGATCTCCCAAGAACCCCTACTCAATTATCAACAACAGGAAACCAATCAAATATTTCATGTTAATGTGTCCCATCATGATGATATTATTAATATTGTAACAAAAACTACAAATAAGCAACCTCAAATTCAATCAACCCAATCTGATATTCAAGATATGGATTCCTCATTTGACCAGCCTTCAAAACTATCTTTGAATCTATATAATGATCCAAAATGGAATGTAAGCATAGAAAGATCATATTTAGAATCAAAATCTCAATTTGAAATCCACTTTGATAACCAAAAACAAGTGATTAATCCTCAAGCAAAGATATCCCTTTTAGAAGTATTACAAATTTATCACAAGGAAATTTTGTTCAAAATACCTAGCCAACAATTTGTTCCTCATCATATCTTCTCTAAGAACATAATTAATGGTGTAAACCCTCTTGAGGTTAACCATATTTCATTCTATGATGAGGAGATTCCTTCCTCTACTCCACAAGAAGACTACTATCTTTACATTACAGGATCTAGTAAAGAAACACTTGTTAAAACTATCATGATAGATAATGACTCCTCTCTTAATTTATGCACTTATCAATTATTCCAAAAACTCAAAATAAAGGAAGAAGATATTTATAAATCAAATGTTATTATAAAATCTTTTAACAATGAAATTCAAGAAGCTCAAGGTACTATAATTTTTCCCCTCAATATTGGATCCAAGATCCTGGATACTCTGTTTTATGTGGCATATTGCCCTTCACCTTACAACCTATTTCTCCAGAGTCCTTGGATTCATACGATGAGAGTTGTCCCTTCCACTCTTCACCAATGTTTGAAGTTTGAAATTGTAAATAAAATTGTTACCATACATGGTGACCCAACACCATTTGAAGAATATTTAATGGTTGAAACATCAAGTTCTATATATTATTTATTATCACAATTCTCTTCTATCCATCACTTTTTTTTATCCATATATGATCATCTTTGTTTACCAAATAACATCCATGCATATCTTTCACATATACTTTCTCTATCTTATCAATATTTGGAATATAGTGATAAGAATGAAGAACTTTCTTATCCTTCTTACATTTTATTTTGTAATATAATCAATTTTACACATATAAAAGCCAAATCTTTTTCTACATTATTCTACATTATAACAAAGCTTTTGTTATCACTACCTTTTATTCATCACCTTCTATTCTTACCTTCACCTCAACCAGATTATCCTTCAAAACCTCCTTTGATTTTGAAGCAACCTTAGACATGCTATACTCAAATAACCTTGTATAGTGTATATAGATCATCTTGTATATACCCCCAATTTCAATTCATAAATTAAAATCAAAATACAAAAAAATCAAAATCCTCAAAATCAAAAAAAAAAAAATACAAATGCAACCAAAGAACTTAAAGGTAAATTTGAGCCCAACTGGCTCGGACCATACATCATTACTGCAAAATTTGAATCAGGAGCATATAAATTATCTACCTTAGATGGTAAAGAACTTAAAGAACCCATGAATATTTTACATCTCAAACGTTATTATGCATAAATTTGGTCATTTCATCCATGTATATATTTGTTCAAAATCATTATCTTGTATTTCTTTCAATTTATTCAAAAACCTCAAAAACATTCATAAAATCTTCAAAAATCTTCAAAAATATTTATTGCATTTCTTTAAAGCACTTGTAAAGTTCCTTTTGCTCCAAAACAAAAATCAACATAAAAATCCAAAAACAGCTATATGCTTGACTCTTTCGAAACCAAAACAATATACGGAATAAAGAGAGAGTCAACATTCTCAAAACTTTCTCAAAATCATTATTTTCTTACAATTATTGCAATTATATGTTTCAACTTATTTTGGATAAAACTAGCATTTATTTGGCATCCCTCACTTGCACACTCACACAATAAATATCTTGATTTTATCCGGCATGATTACTAATCTCTCTTATATCAAAGTTCACAAAATTCAATTAAATAAAGTTTGAGCATAGAGAATTGATCTTGTTATTTACTTAAACCAAGCACATCTTTTCACAATAAAATGATTATATTTGTAATTTCCATGTTTTGCTACATAGTAGAACTGATTTCTTGAGTGAAAAGTTTCCCTTGCTATCCTATCATGCACATGGTCTAGAATCTTTGAGAATTGGCAAAAGGACAAGCTCACCCCTACCCAGAATAAAAATCCCTTGCTCTACAGCTAATCTGAGCAAGTATCCCTAGAAAAAGAAAAAGAAAAGAAAAATTCAAGAAAAAGAGAAAAGAAAAATGTTATGTCAAGCAATGTTCCAAGCATTATCAAGCAAAAGAAATACAAAAAGAAAAATAAGCAAAGTTCAAAAGAAAGCAAGAAAAGCAATAAAATCCCTTTCCCTACCCTTTGAAAAGAAAAGAAGGGTGAATGAGCTTGAATCCCCGGAATTCTCAATTATTCGAAAAGCATGAGGTAAGCCCCATAACAGGTGGTTTGTGCCCAACCTGCTTGGCCTTGGGTAACTCCTAGCGTGGCGATATGTCTGTCACATTAGCGACCTTCTTTTGTACAGACCTATGTCTGCTTATGGATTAGCTAGCTCTTGATAATCCGATCTACATAGTAGCCTAGTATGGTTATATGCATCTACATCATGGTTAATGAACACTTATTTGGTTTCTTCAAATCACTTGTATCATAGTATCTTGCTCAAATCTGGTAAATGAACAATGCAATTGCACACACATTTGTATTTGAGAGATTTTGTCTATCATTATGATAAATCAAGATTGGCAATGAATTCACTTATGCACATGGGATTCCTTATAAATCTAACTTTTTGTCTTCAAAATACTTTGAAATATTATTTTTGCAAACTTGTTTGGAATAAACCAAGTACAATTATTTACCACAAAGACAACTATATAATAGAAAAAATCAAAAATTTCAATCAAAACATATCATATATATCTTATCGACTTTCGCAACGATGGTATAGTTTCAAAACCAAAATTGGAATTTTATGCTTAGCGCAAGTCCTCATTATCATATTTTCTGTTCATCAAAAATTAATCATGCAATAAAACTATCCTTTCTTTGATCTTCGCGATGATGGTATAAGTCTATACCTACATATTCTATGCCTAGCGCAAACCATTGTAACAATTTTTATTCCCAATTTATCAAAGATCATACAAAACATATGACTTCATTTTTTTTACAAATTATGCTTTTCAAAAGCAAACACATTTTTATTATTTCATATCATTATGTCAACCTTTGCATTTTGCAATGATGGTATAATTCTTAAGGAATTATTCAACAATTTTTATCACACTTAGGAATTTATGCCTAGCAAAAATCATTTCACAATATTTCATGCATAATATTTTCATGGAAATCTGAAAGCAAACCATCATCATCATCATTTGCATCATCACAACAAAGTCTTAAGACAGTCTCTTAAGCACTCTTTTCTTTTAACAATATTTCTATCCTGGGACTAGCTTGACGACCGAGTGAGCAGCGACTCCATGAAATGGTCTATAATAGCGACAATGTCCTTTGAAATTATTGTTAGAAATCTCTTTTTATTTTTATCACATTTCATTACAACCAATCAATTTGTTACATCAGATTATTTCATTTAAAATATTTAAAGCATGACATCCAAGTTATAATATTTTCCAAAACGACATAATTACATGAATCATCAATAAAATCATTACATCAATCAACTCAATCAATCAATCAAACATAAAAAGCATCATAAGCATCACATAAGACAAGTCATATGATCAAAAAATATCTCATCTATATATATCAACAGAATATATACATCATCAAAACTGGATTGGTATGCCACAATCGTACCTCGGCATACTCAATCCTCTATCAATACAAGTATAATACAATATCAGTGGCAATATCCCGCCCTCTAGCCTCGAGAGCCTCTAGAGCTCTCGGCCTCATCTCCTCCCCCGCCCTGCGGAGGACGAGGTGGTCCCATCGCAGTATGTGTGGTACTGCGAGTCCTCGTCGTCGACCGGGATGAGCTCCTCGTCGACCCTGTCCTGATAGGATCTGCTATGGCAGGTGGCACCTGTATCCTCTGGCCCTCTGGCACCGCCTGGTAGTATAGGGCCTGATAGAATGCGGTCTGAGAAACCGACCGCATCAGCTCCTGAGTGCTCACCCCTCCGCCTCGTGCCCTGAGACGAGCATTCTCGTCTCGTAGCTGCGACACCTCAGCCTGGTGCTGTGCAGCTGCATCCTGTAACGTCTGCACCTGAGCTCGCAGATGATCTCTCTCTGCCCGGAGAGTAGCCATCTCGCTACTCTCGCCTATGTCCACGCCCTTGCCCTTATCGGGCGATGGTGGCCTCTGTGGAGATGGGGGTCTCGCCTAATTTTATTCAAAATAATTCACAAATAATTTTTGCTTTTTCGCGTTTTTACCTCAAACGTTCGATTTGGGTAAAAACACGGAGGGGGCACCATAGTAAGCTGTCGTACGATTCGACCAAGAATCGTCGCCTAAAAATGGGAATAATTTTTTGCTTTCTCGTAGATCGAGAAGAACTCATCTTTAACGCATTTTCTTCGGAAAATTCGCTAAAGAGGGGGCAAAATGTAGCACCCTAAAATTGGCGCGATAAAATTGGAATAATTACATTCACCTTAGTAAATAAATTTAAATTCAAATTTAACCTCCCAAACCGCCCGTTAACCGTCGAGAAACCCGTTTCCTCTTTTTTCGTGCCATTTTTAGCAGTTGTTTTGACCGTTTGACGATATCGTCTCCGATCAGACGATATCGCCCCAGATTTGACGATTTCGTCTGGACTAGAACGTCCAGACGATTTTGTCGCAAAACTGAATTTGCATAGTTGGAATCCATTCCAACGGGTCTCCAATCCGGGCAGAAGCGTGTCTACGCCGTTGGGACCCTCCCCCGTTGGAGATCTCCCAAATTGGGATGATCTCCAACCTCCCAACAACTATCCTATACCTATTTAACTCTAAAACTTTTCCTTCCCCAACCCCTGGCTGAATTTTTATGTAAATCAACTCCCTATGCGCTAAAACACTTCAAATTTGCTCTTGCACTAGTCCTATATTAATTTTATTGCAGGTACACCACTGGTTTTCAGCCGGAGCCAGCACCTATCGTAGCCGACGAACCTGTCAAGATCGGAGGCGATCTCGTCAAATTCGGGACGATCTCGTTCTGATGCGAGACGATTTCGACTGCAGCACACATCGAGGCAATCAGTTGCTCGGAGTTTGCTCTTCTTTCTCTTTTCTCTGTCATTTTATGCTATAAATTAGATTGTCTATTCAGTTTTTATACTATATTGCATCAGGAGTTCACCCATTTTGTCTAGTTTGCATATTAAGATCATATTCTGCTATCTAAACACAGTGATTTGCATTTACTTTTGTTCTTGTATATTGTTCAATACTCATATTACTTTTTCATATAGTTTGCCCCTGTTTACAAAATAGAATTTCTTGTATTTCGCATCTGTTTGCTGTTTTGCAGGTCTCTGATGAATTCGTCTGACGAATTCGTCAGATTGCAGACGATCCTGTCAGTTTAGACGATTTTATCAAATTGAAGGCGATTCTGTTGAATTGCAGACGATCCAGACTGCTACAAGTAATCAGAAACTTCATCGAGACTTTCGGATCAGGTAATCTTCATTGGCCTCCTGCAAATTCTCTATTTTTGCTTTCTTTTATGTTTCTTTGTATTCATTTAAATTGCATTTTCATGTAGTTTAAGTTAGAATCATTCGGCCAAACCTAGGATGAATGTTTAAAAATAAAATGAACTCATCAAAACTCATTCCCAAAACCTAGGCGTGGAAACTGCCGCCAAATGTTTCCTGGTGAACCCACCATCCGTCGAAAAATCACCAAAATACACCTCCCTTGAGAGGCGGGACCTTCGTGAAGTCCTCTCGTCCGAGGTACCGCACCATCCTTTTCCCATCCTCCTTCGGGCGCGGATCCAATAGCCTGAAGGTAGGGATGCGAAAAATTTGGAGCGATACAAATACCTTAGTTAATCCATCATGGAAATGAAGATAATTAACACTTCATAGTTAGATATTCCACTGTGGAAGTGCAATGTTTAATATCCAAGGCATACGCCTAAAAACCAACGTAGATGAACTTAGGATGGGACTAGCCTAGATGGACTTGGGTTAGTAAGGGAAATGACATTCTCTTTCTTGGGTGGAATAAGAAAGGGATAATCCTAAATGTTATAGTCAATAATTTCTACACTCATGAAGAATAAGAAAGGTAGGGTGACCATTTAAGGTGTCCTTATACCATGGAGGTAGGAAAGGTAAACCCTAAGGTCTTAATGGGAGTTTGGCCTCTCCTGTCCACATGAGAGACATCGATCGTGTCATTAATCTTGAAATATGATGCCTTGTTGAGTTACGACTTATAATAGATATAATATCTAGTAAACCTTGATTATGATATCTACCTAATGGGTAGTTTTGGTTATATTTTGAGGTTCGTTACACATCCGTACTTTGTGTCTCACTTTCTACCATCCATTCTATAGTCATATCATTACCATTGTGTTGATATCCTTAATTAAGCAATTAAAGTTGTGCCTAGAGATCTGTATCTAAGCACTTTTTAAATGATAATCAAACACACATGCATGCATTTATTCTATTATGTCTATCACATTCACCATAATTAGTTCTTATCTATTCTACTTCTATCATCTAGAACATCTACCATGCATAATTCAACACATATTCATCATCATCCACCATTTGCATCATAATTCATACCATATAACACATCATGATTATCTAATCACATATGTCTATCCACCATCACAAATCAAATCAAAAACATAAAAAAAATCAATCCAAACAACAAAAACATCAAAAAAAAAAAAAAACAAAAACATCCTTACATATCATCATCCATCACCTATGCATATCAAATCCATGATATTTCATAT
Organism: Wollemia nobilis; assembly: GCA_028583015.1. Lineage (NCBI taxonomy): Eukaryota > Viridiplantae > Streptophyta > Pinopsida > Araucariales > Araucariaceae > Wollemia > Wollemia nobilis. Next base: position 6,099,923 of record JAQPPZ010003212.1, read on the forward strand.
GTCCCATCTATCCAACCACATGTATCCATAAAAAAATAATACTTTAAACACTCTAAACACAAGCATCACACCATCCATGCATCACATCATATCAAGGCACCCATCCGCTCATCATTGTATTTCTATCATGAACCAATCAAGCCAACCCTCACATATCCATCTACATTTATAAAAAAAATCAAAATCAAATCAATCCCAAAATACAAAATAATAATAATAAAAGGGAAGTGAAAATGATTACAGAATGGAGGTCTTTCAGGACTCAACCAAAAAGATAATTTTTTTTGTTGGTTCACATCGACTCCACAAACAAGCTCTCATTCACTTTTTCTTGCTAGGACAAAATCAATATCACATTATTCAGACACAATGCAAAGTGAGGATGTTCAAGGTCTCACACCTTCTCCATTAGTCACATCAATCATCAAACAACTTGGGGATGTTTCAGGTATCACACCTTCCCCACAAATCAAACAAAAAACTCAATCAATCAATCACTCAAGCACTTTGCCTAACCATCAATATTTTGGAGTGATTTTATTGGTGCCATCAAACATTCAATTAACAGGTTCAAAAGGTTATGTACTTTTGTCAAAGGTTGCACATTTGTCTGTCATCTAAAAAAAACAAAAAAAATTCAATTCTAGTTCAAAAGCTCCACAGACACCAAATCCATAGACTTTCATTTCAATAGCCATTTACTTTTCATACCTTGAGCGTTGTCTTTAGGATAGAACTTTATTTAAAAAATAATTTACTTTTCACACCCTAAGTGTTGTCTTTTGAATATAATTTCATTTCAAAAGCAATTTACTTTTCATGCCCTAAGCATTGTCTTTAGGATAGATTTTCATTTCACAAGCAATTTACTTTTCATGCCCTAAGCGTTATCTTTAGGATAGATTTTCATTTCAAAATCAATTTACTCTTCATGCCCTAATAGTTATCTTTAGGATAGATTTTCATTTCAAAAGCAATTTACTTTTCATGCCCTGAGCATTATCCTTAGGATAAAATTTCATATATTAGATTTACTTTCATGTTCATAGATTAGATTTACTTTCTTGTTCATAGATTAGATTTAATTTTTTGTTCATAGATTAGCTTTATTTCCATGCAATTTGTTGATTTCCTAGATTAGAGTTCATCACTTTCATAGAATAGACTTTACTTTCATGTATTTTCTTACTTTCATAGATTAATATGAGTAAAAATTGTACCTAGTGATCTACTCTATACACCTAGTGGTTGCAGTTATTGGTTATCCATGCAATCCAATAGGATGAGTATATTACCATAAGGACAATCGTATTAAAAAACAACAAAAAATGACAACAAAATAGTAGCAACACGACATCAAAACCTACAATTTTACCCTCCATTCATGTAAAATTTCCATCAATCATCACATATCCACTTTTCTATTGCCCATATCACTCCACATTTTGTCAATCAGCTCATAAATGTCATTCATTTTGTCTTCCACCAACTTTCCACTTGAGGGGGTAGACAATATCCATTAAAATTCGATCTCAAACAAGCTCAATAACCAAACACCCAATCCTAGAGTCACATGTGTTCAAGAATATTTACCTAAGGCTATCATGAACCCTACTCTATTGGGTCAAAATGTAGAATTTCTCTTCTCAACACAAACTCTAATCAAATCCTGATTTGGTAAGCCCTCACTTGCCTTCTTTATCATAGTTGTTTTCAATTTCATAGATTAGTTAATCTCTTACCAAATCAAAATGAGCTCATCAATTTATCAAAAGCAAATATTCAAATATATTTGTTCATACCATAATTGGGATATCCTACATTGTTCTTGATTTGGGGTAATCTTACATCACCCTTTTCAAGCAAAAAGCCACTTTTATCGTTTATCATTCACTTTACACTCATCATCATCAATATCATTCGTCATCAATCCAACCAACCATGTGTCTCTTGTTTTTGCATCACATTGTGTTTTTATGCAACACAATACAAAAAGAGGTATTTATAAATAGTAAAATCTAGTCATTGGCACAACCAATCTATAAAGACCCTCAAAACATCCATCAAATCCCTACCAACTCACAAATCCCCCAAATTTCCATAAAATCCTCTTTTAATACCCTAATCTTCCTCAAATTCCTCATGTATCATTCCAAATTTTTTGCACCCTTACCTTCAGGCTAAAGGATCCGCGCCTGGAAGGGGGATGCAAGAAGGATGGGACAATACCTCGGACTAAGAGGCCCTTTGAAGGTCCCGCCTCTCGGGGGAGGTGTATAAGGGTGAATTTTCGATGGATGGTGGGTTCACTAGGAAACTTTTGAGTGGTAGTCTCCATGCCTAGGTTGGGAATGTGTTTGATGTGTTCATTTTTATGCTTGATCATTCAATTCCTAGGTTTGGCCAAATGAATCTAAGCTATTCTATATGAAATGCAAATTTAAATGAGTACAAAAAATAGAATTAAATGTGAAATGCAGAGAATATTCTAGATGAGAAAAACCATACCTGATTTCAGATGTCTAATGGAGGTTCTAATTTTTGAAGCAGTCAAGATCATTTGGAATTTGACAGGATCGTCTCTGATCTGACAGGATCGTCCCTGATCTACTGATCTAACAAGATCGTCTCTAATCTGACAAGATCATCTCTAGATCCGACGAAATCGTCTAACGATTTCACGTAGACCCGCAACTATAGAAATGGATACCAAGAACAAAAAATACAATTGCAAAAGCAAGGGAAAATGATGAGAAATGAAAATATGGATGTTAGAATGGACAATCTTTAGATAACAAATTAAGTAAAATGCAATATTTTAATGACTAAATTTGAATATATCATGCATCTATACTACATGAGGTGAACTCCAAGATGCAAAATAACAAGAAATAATAATAAAACTGACTAAATGCAGAATGAAATAGCAGCAAAGTATAAGAAAAGCACAAAAACTGGGCACTGATTGCCCCCAATGTAGACTGCAGTTGAAATCATCTCGAATTTTGATGGGATCGTCCAAGATTGTACAAGATCGTCTGCGACGATCTGAGATTGCTCCAACTGAAAATCAATGAGGTCCCTGCAAGAAAACTTGGAAAGCACAAATGCAGATGGTAATCCAGGGTATTCTAATGCACGCAAAGGTCAAGTTACAGGAAAATTCAGCCAAGGGAATGTCAAGGGGGGTCCTAAGGTTTAAGTAGGCTTAGGAGGGAGGTTAGGAGGTTGGAGATCATCCTAATTTGGAAGATCTCCAACGGGGGAGGTCTCTAACGGTGTAGACACGCTTCTGCCCAGATTAGAGATGTCGTTGAAACATAAGCTAATTATGCACAAATCAGTTTGGGACGAGATCGTCTGGACGTTCTGCTCCAGACGAAATCGTCCGATCTGAGGTGATATCGTCTGATCGGAGATGATATCGTCCAACGGTCACAACAAATCCTAAAAATGGCATGAAAAACGAGGAAAGCTGTTTAACAGGCGGTTAACGGGCGGTTCGGGGTTAAAATTGAATTTTGAATTATTACTAAAGTAATTTTAATTATTTGCTAAGGTTTACTACGCCAATTTTGGGGTGCTACATTTTGCCCCCTCTTTAGAAAATTTTTTGAGGAAAATGCGTTAAAGACGAGTTCTTCTCGATTTACAAGAAAGCAAAAATTTACTCCAATTTTTAGGCGACAATTCTAGGTCGAATCGTACGATAGCTTACTATGGTGCCCCCTCCGTGTTTTTACCCAAATCGAACATTTGAGGTAAAAACATGAAAAAGCAAAATTTAAAATGTTTTTAATTGTTTTTGAATAAAATTAAGAAAAATAGGGTAAGACCCCAATTCATTGTTACTGTTCATTTTCATTTTCTGGTTTTTGGAGCTCTGCATACAAAATGGTCGAGACAGCGCACAGATCGATAGAGGTCCGACTCGGGCTATGGGTAAGAGTCTAAACTTAGTTTAGAATGCTTTAATTTTGATTTTCTATGCTTTTTAGATTAATTTTGAATGATTTTTGAGCATCGCGGCCATTTTTTGGGCCGTCGACGTCGTCGGGACGAAATCATCTCCATTTCTTCGAAATCGTCTCGATATCACCGATTTCGTCCATAGGCAAAATCGGCGAAATGGGGACAATTTCGTCAAATAAGGGATGATTTCGGCTTGCAAAATCGGAGACGAATTTGCTCAAATTGAACTTGTTTTACTTGCATTTTTAATCACTATTTTATTAATGATTTTTATTGTTTTGTTGTTTATGTTGCAGAGAGGATTACTAAAGAGCAGAGAATGGAAATACGACAGGATGAGGGATGACTTGGCCACTCTATCTCAGGCAGAGCGAGATCAGTTGGCTCAAGTCGGCTTGTAGCATGTGGTAGATATGCCATAGGTTTCTATAGATATGGGGCTATTGACAGCCCTAGCAGAGAGGTGGTATCCGGGTTCTTCCTATTTTTGGTTACCGACAGGGGAGATGACTCCCACATTGGAGGATGTATGGAGGATTTTGAGGATCCCCATACAAGGATGGCTAATAACTCCCACGGCCAATCAGGGCCACGCGATGATGCAACTATGCGAAGATTCGAGCTTCGCCCTGGAGAAGGGCGAAGTGAACATCGAGTTGCTATGCCAGATGCCTGGGGCATCTAGACTGACACAGGTTTTGGCTGGGGTGGTAGGTGGTCTCGTTGCTATGCCATCAGAGTGGATGCAGAGTACCATGGCTACTGACAGATGTGGTCTACGACATGAGAGACCACGGGTACAAGTTTTCTTGGGGGAGCTTTGTACTATGCCGATTGTATAGGATCCTACATGGGGTCGTATACAAGGGCGATCGATGTCTGGTTATGACATCACTACTGCAGGTTTGGTGCTGGGAGCACATCACGGTGTGGAGGCCGGTAGGGCTCCCACTAATAGGGATTAATGGGGAGAGGCCCCGAGCTTTCTACTGGTGGCTCTAGAGAGGGTCACAGCGGCGGATAGATCTACCAATGTCCCAGAGACTACTTGATGACCTTGTCTTCGACCAGATCACCTGGAGGCCTTGGAGAGATCATCCAGGGTGGGCCGAGGATGGAGAGGAGTTGGCTCATGTTAGGCAAACCTGCTGGCTGAGGATGGAGAGGGGAGAGGTGGAGCTCCACCGCTACGACCGAGTTTTGAGGTAGTTCGGTCTACAGTAGGGGATCCCATCTCTCAAAGACTATGAGTTTTCTCGGACCATCCGAGATAACACTAAAGTTAGTGGGGCTCTAGATATGCAGCGCTTCGAGAGTCAGGATGCAGATGATGCCCCGATCTAGCCAGTGGATGGGGATGATGCTTTGGTAGTTGATGGCTATGATGCCTAGTACACAGGCATCCACCCTCCTCGAATGACGAGGGCTCAGGGTTTGATTCACGTAGTTGTGCGTCGGATGGGGAGGCAATGCTAGGCGGCCATTGAGGCGGCACAGGGTCATAGTGGGAGAGAGTAGAGGAGGCCACAGGCTCAGCAGAGGCCATGGCAGCGAGAGAGGAGGGAGGAGAGACCCCCTTCTCCATGGAGAGAGAGGCCACCATCGCCCGATAAGGGCAAGGGTGTGGACACAGGAGAGAGTAGTGAGATGGCTACTCTCTGGGTGGAGACTATCCATCTCCAGGCATAGGTGTAGACTTTACAGGATGAGGCTACATGCCACTGAGCTGAGGCTACACAGCTCAGAGATGAGGTTGCATGCCTCAAAGCACGGAGCGAAGGAGCGAGCACTCGAGAGCTGGTGCGATCGATTGCTCAGATCGCGTTCTATCAGGGTATCTACTTCCAGCTAGTGCCAGAGGGCCAGAGGGTATAGCTACCAGCCGGCATTGCAGATCCGATCAGGGTTGGGTCATCGAGGACTTCATCTCGATCGATGACTAGGACTCATAGTACCACACATACTATGATGGGGCCACCTCGTCCACCTCAGGGCAGGGGAGGAGATGAGGCTGAGAGCTCGAGGGATTCTCGAGGCTAGGCTACTATACTGCACAGACTGAATATATGATTGAGAGGATTGAGTATGCCAAGATGTAGATTGTGGCATACCAATCTAGTTTTGATATGATGTACATATATTGTTGAGATATATATATATATATATTTGATCATATGACTTGTCTTATGTGTTTGTATGATGCTTTAATGTTTTGGTGTGATTGATTTGATGATTCATGTAATTATGCCATTTGGAAATATTATGGTTTGGAGGTCATGCTTTTTTTTTAAATTTAAATGAAATAATCTGATGTAAAAAATTGGTTGTTTGTGGGATAATAATAATAATAATAAAAGGGACTTTTAACAATAATTTCAAAGGACATTGTCGCTATTATAGACCATTTCATGGAGTCGCCGCTCACTCGGTCGTCAAGCTAATCCCAGTATAGAAATATTGTTAAAAGTAAAAGAGTGCTTAAGAGACTGTCTTAAGACTTTGTTGTGATGATGCAAATGATGATGATGATGGTGATTTGTTTTCAGATTTCCATGAAAATATTATGCATGAAATATATTAAAGATGATTTTTGCTAGGCATAAATTCCTAAGTGTGATAAAATTTTTGAATAATTCCCTAGGAATTATACCATCATTGCAAAATTGAAGTTGACATAATGACATGAAATAGAAACAATGTGCGTTGTTGTTAAAGCATAATTGTGTAACATAATGATTTAAGTCACATGTTTTGATGATTTTAAATAAATGGGAAATAAAATTAGTACAATGGTTTGCGCTAGGCATAGAATATTTAGGTATAGACTTATACCATCATCGCGAAATCCAAAGAAGAAATTGATAGTTTTATTGCATGGTTGATTTTTTAATTTTTGAAAATAAACAGATAATATGAAGATGAGGACTTGCGCTAGGCATAAAATTCCAATTTAAGTTTTGGAACTATACCATCGTCATGAAAGTCAATATATATATGATTTGAGTGTATATTTTGAAAGAAATTTTGATTTTTTTGAAAATGTATGTAGTTGTCTTTATACTAAACAACTGTTCTCAAAGGAGAAAATGAAATTATTCCAAACATTTTGCAAAAATATTTCAAAGTATCTTCTTAAAGACAAAAGTTAGATTTATAAGGAATCCCATGTGCGTATGTGAGTTCATTACCAATCTTGATTTATCATAATGATACACAAAATCTCTCAAATACAAATGTGTGTGCAATTGCTTTGTTCATTTACCAGTTTTGAGCAAGATAATTTGATACAAGTGATTTGAATTAACCAAATAAGTGTTCATTAACCATGATTTAGATGCATATAACCATACCAAACTACTATGTAAGTCGGGTTATCAAGAGCTAGCTAATCCATAAGCAGACATAGGTCTTTACAAAAGAAGGTCGCTAATGTGACAGAAATATCACCACGCTAGGAGTTACCCAAGGCCAAGCGGGTTGGGCACAAACCACCTGTCATGGGGCTTACCTCACAGTTTTTGAATAATTGAGAATTCCAGGGATTCAAGCTCATCAACCCTTCCTTTCTTTTCAATGGGTAGGGAAAGGGATTTTATTTCTTTTGCTTTTGCTTGTTTCGCTTTCTTTGCTTTCTTTTTATTTTCTCTTTTTTTTTTTTTCGTATATTTTGCTTTGATATTTGAGATAATGCTGAAATAGTGCTAAGAGAGTACAAAATGATTCTGAAATAATGCTTCTTTTTCTCTATTTTTCTTGAATTTTTTTTTTTCTTCCTATGCTAGGGATACTTGCTCGGATTAGTCTGTAGAGCAAGGGATTTTTATTCTGGGTAGGGGTGAGCTTGTCCTTTTGTCAATTCTCAAAGATTCTAGACCATGTGCATGATAGGATAGCAGGGGAAACTTTTCACTCAGGAAACCATTTCTACTATGTAGCATCATATCGAATGTGCAAATGAAATCATTTTAATGTGAAGAGATATACTTGGTTCAAGTAAATAACAAGATCAGTTCTCTATGCTCAAAAATTTATTTAATGCCGATGTGGACTTTGATATAAGAGAGATTAATAATCATAACAAATAAAATCAAGAGATTTATTCATGTGAATGTGAAAGTGCGGGATTCCAAATAAATGCTAATTTATCCAAAATAACTGAAAATATAACTGCAATACTTCACAATTGATAGGTATGAATAAAATATGTTTTTAAAGATTTTGATGTTTTTGTATTTTGATTTTAATTGATGAATTGAAAGAAATACAATGTGATTTTTTTTTTTTTGAAACTTTTTTATTTTTATATGAATTTTTAGATGATGGAATTGGTGGTATATACAAGATGATCTATATACACTATACAAGGTTATTTGAGTATAGCATGTATCTAAGGTTGCTTCAAAATCAAAGGAGGTTTTGAAGGATAATTTGGTTGTGTTGAAGGTAAGAACAAAAGGTGATGAATAAAAGGTAGTGATAACAAAAGCTTTGTTATAATGTAGAATAATGTAGCAAAAGATTTTACTTTTATATGTGTAAAATTGATCATATTACAAAATAAAATGTCAAGAGGATAAGAAGGTTCTTCATTCTTATCACTATATTCCAAGTCTTGATAAGATGGAGGGAGCATATATGAAATATATGCATGGGTGTTATTTGGTAAACAAGGATGATCATATATGGATGAAGAAAAGTGATGGATAGAAGATAATTGTGACAATAGAGAATGTATAGAACTTGATGTTTCAACAGTTAAATATTCTTCAAATGGTGTTGGGTCACCATGTATGGTAACAATTTTAATTGCAAGTTCAAACTTCAAACATTGGTGAAGAGTGGAAGGGACAACCCTCATCGTATGCATCCAAGGACTTCTAAGAAGTAGGTTGTAAGGTGAAGGACAATATGCTACATAAAACAAAGTATCCAGGATCTTGGATCCAATATTGAGGGGAAAAATTATAGTACCTTGAGCTTCTTGAATTTCATTGTTAAAAGATTTTATAATAACATTTGATTCATTAAGATCTTCTTCCTTTGATTTGAGTTTTTGGAATAATTGATAAGTGCATAAATTAAGAGAGGAGCCATTATCTACCATGATAGTTTTAACAGGTGTTTCTTTACTAGATCCTATAATGTAAAGGTAGGAGTCTTCTTGTGGAGTAGAGGAAGGAATCTCCTCATCATAGAATGAAATATGGTTAACCTCAAGAGGGTTTACACCATTAATTATGTCCTTAGGGAAAATATGATGAGGAACAAATTGTTGGCTAGGTATTTTGAACAAAGTTTCCTTATGAGAACTTTGTAATACTTCTAAAAGGGATATCTTTGCTTGAGGATTAATCACTTGTTGTTGGCTATCAAAGTGGATTTCAAATTGAGATTTTGATTCTAAAGATGAGCTTTCTATGCTTACATTCCATTTTGGATCATTCTCTAGAGTCAAAGATAGTTTTGAAGGTTGGTCAAATGAGGAATCCATATCTTGAATATCGATTGAGTTGATTGAACTTGAGGTTGCTCATTTGTAGTTTCTATTACAATATTAGTAATATCATCATGATGGGACACATTAACATGCAATATTTGATTGGTTTCCTGTTGTTGATAATTGAATAGGGGTTCTTGGCGGATCCCCATGTCTTGATTGATTATTGGTATTTGTTGTGTAGGAGTTTGGTAGTTTACTGGAGATTTATAATCAGTTGTAGATTGTAATTCTTTTATATTAAAAAGACCCTCATCAATCAAATCTTGAATTGCACATCTTAAATCTTTACAATTTTGTGTCATATGTCCATCTACTCTATGATATTCACAATGTAGCTCAAGTTTAAACCAATCTACTGTGGTATCAAGTTGTCTTATGGAAGGGAGTTCAATCCTATTTGTATCAAGTAAATGCTTGAGAATTATATCCATTGGTTGATTGAGCTTAGTAAATTTACGTGATGAAGGTTTTCGAGAGGTTTTTGATACGTGCCTTAGGAATTCAGTCATAAAAGGGCCTAATGGTTTCTCACCTCTACTTTCTTTATTATGGGTAGAATGATGACAGGAAGATTGCGAAGTAGGAGGTGAGTGCATGGTAGAATTGGAAGAATAAGTATTTTCTTGTTGAAATGAATGTGTTGTATTGAAAGAAGAATATTGAAATGGTGGAGGAGGATTGTATGTGGATCGATAGACATAATATGGATATATGGGAGAATAGATAATATCATTATGAAGAGGATTGGCAAAGGGATTGTCCTGTTGGGGTAAGGATAAAAAATGAGAAAAGTGTGATGGAGGTGGTGTTGAATAGGGATGAGGTTGGTCATAATCAACAAATGTATTTAGCTGAATTCTTCCAACATTACTGATGGGCTCATATTGATTTGAGTAAAAACTCATGGTTTCTTTAGTACTTCTAAAAGTAATATTTAGTATCTACTATTTAGAATTGAATCTAAAACATACAAACTTGAAATGATGATTTTGCTACTTTTTTTTTTTTGTATACATATATATATATATATATATATATATATATATATATATATATTTGTTTTTTTTATATTTTTGAATCAGAAAGATGCCTATGTTATTCACGTCGGGTTCACCAAAATGTATCGTTCCAAATTTTTTGCACCCTTACCTTCAAGCTAAAGGATCCGCGCCCGGAAGGGGGATGCGAGAAGGATGGGACAATACCTCGGATCGAGAGGCCCTTTGAAGGTCCCGCCTCTCGGGGGAGGTGTATAAGGGTGAATTTTTGATGGATGGTGGGGTTCACCAGGAAATTTTAATGGCAGTCTCCATGCCTAGGTTGGGAATGTGTTTGATGTGTTCATTTTTATGCTTGATCATTCAAGTCCTAGGTTTGGCCAAATGAATCTAAGCTGTTCTATTATGAAAATGCAAATTAAATGAATACAAAAAACAAAATTAAATGTGAAATGCAGAGAATATTCTAGATGAGAAAAACCATACCTAATTCCGGATGTCTGATGGAGGTTCTAATTTTTGAAGCAGTCCAGATCGTCTGGAATTTGATAGGATCGTCTCTGATCTGACAGGATCGTCCTTGATCTACTGATCTGACAAGATTGTCTCTAATATGACAAGATCATATCTAATCTGACAAGATCATCTCTAATCTGACGAAATCATCTGACGATTTCGTCAGAGACCTGCAACTATAGAAATGGATACTAAGAACAAAAAATACAATTGCAAAAGCAAGGGAAAATGATAGAAATGAAAGTATGAATGTTAGAATGACAACTTTAGATAACAAATTAAGTAAAATGCATTATTTTAATGACTAACTTTGACTATATCATGCATCTATATTACATGAGGTGAACTCCAAGATGCAAAATAACAGGAAATAATAATAAAATTGACTAAATGCAGAATGAAATAGCAGCAAAGTATAGGAAAAGCGCAAAATCTGGGCATTGATTGCCCCCAATGCAGACTGTAGTCGAAATCATCTCGAATTTTGACGGGATCGTTTACTACGATCTGAGCTTGCTTCGGCTGAAAATCAATGAGGTCCCTGCAAGAAAACTTGGAAAGCACAAATGTAGATGGTAATCCAGGGTATTCTAATGCGTGCAAAGGTCAAGTTACAAGAAAATTCAGCCAGGGGAATGTCAAGGGGGGTCCTAAGGTTTAAATAGGCTTAGGAGGGAGGTTAGGAGGTTGGAGATCATCCTAATCTGGAAGATCTCCAACGGGGGAGGTCTCTAATGATGCAGACATGCTTCTGCCCAGATTAGAGATGTTGTTGAAACATAAGCTAATTATGCACAAATCAGTTTGGGACGAGATCGTCTGGACATTCTGCTCCAGACAAAATCGTTCGATCTGAGGCGATATCGTCTGATCGGAGACGATATCGTCCAACGGTCACAAAAAATCCTAAAAATGGCGTAGAAAATGGGGAAAGCTATTTAACAGGCGGTTAACGGGTGGTTCGGGGTTAAAATTGAATTTTGAATTATTACTAAAGTAATTTTAATTATTTGCTAAGGTTTACTACGCCAATTTTGGGGTGCTACACCTCATAATCCTAATTAAACCCATATTTTCCTTGAATATTTTACTTAACACCCACATTAAATGTAAAAAAATTCCCTTTCACACTCCATGAGGTTTAAATTCAAATTTATTTGAATTTAAAATTCCCATGGGTGGCCTAAAGTCCACATGCATTAAATAGCTCCCACTACCCGCCCAAGTCAAAACATACGCATTAAATTCCTAAATCCCTTTCACATTGGGTAAAAACTAGTCACTCCAGATCTTGGGTACCCTCCCTTCTCACTCCAAAAAATCTATAAATATTCCCTCTTTCCCTCCATTTGAGCATATGAAAAAATACTATTGAAGCACTGCTCAAATTTCATTTGCCTCCCCCTCTTCAAATCCTTAAATTTGTTGGTAACTTTTGTTGACTATTTTTTTTGTGAGTTTGGTAGCTCTTCTTTTGTGATTACGAACCTCATATAGAAAGGTCTAACAAATATTCTTGATAGTCTATTGTGGGTTTGTATGCAAGTATTTGGAGCAGCATGAGATTTGCAAGGTGGTCAAGCAAGAGAACTCCATCAAAACCCACCCAACAAAGGAGTGTAGCATAGAAAAGATATTTGCACCATTGATTAGTGCTGTTGTAGAAAAGGGCCACCCCATTTCTTAAATATATCACTCAATTTAACCCCCAAGAGGGTTCATTGTAATCAAAGGGCTGAATATTAATTATATCAAATTTTATTTTCTTTGTTTTATGTTATGGTGCTTTTTCTATGTATACATAAATGGAAATCATGGTGGGACATAAAAAAAAGAAAATGAAATTTGATATATTTGATATTGAACCCTTTGAATACAATGAACCCTCTTTGGGGTTAAATTGAGTGATATAGCAAAGAAAATAAAATTTGATATAATTGATATTGAGCCCTTTGAATACAATGAACCCTCTTGGGGGTTAAATGAGTGATATATTTAAGAAAGGAGGTGGCCCTTTTCTACAACAACATTGAACAATGGTGCAAACTATTTTCTATGCTACACTCCTCTTTTGGGTGGGTTTTTATGGAGTTCTCTTGCTTCACCACCCTGCAAATCTCACGCTGCTCCAAATACTTGCATACAAACCCAAGATAGAATATCAACAATATTTTTTGGGTCTAGATGAGGCTCGTAATCATAAAAGAAGAGCTACTAAAATCACAAAAAAAATAGTCAGCAAAATTTACCAGCAAATTCAAGGATCTGAAAAGGGGGAGGCAAATGAAATTTGGGCAGTGCTTTGATGGTATTTTTTTGGATGCCCAAATAGATGGAAATTGAGAACATTTATAGATTTTTTGGAGGGAGAAGGGAGGGTACCCAAGATCTGGAGTGACTATTTTTTACCCAGTGTGAAAGGGTTTTAGGAATTTAATGTGTATGTTTTAACTTAGGTGGGTAGTCAGAGCTATTTAATGAATGTGGAATTTGGGCCACCCATGAGAATTTTAAATTTAAATTTAAACCTCATGGAGTGTGAAAGTTTTTTTTTTTTTTGCATTTAATGTGGGTGTTAAGTGGAATATTAGAGGAAATATGGGTTTAATTAGGATTATGAAGAATTTGAGGAAGATTAGGGAATAAAAGAGGATTTTATGGAAAATTGGGGGTTTTGGTGAGTTGGTAGGGATTTGATGGATGTTTTGAGGGTTTTGATAGATTGGTTGTGCAAATGACTAAAATTTGGTGTCTAAAAATATAATAATTTTAATATATAAAAAGTTGACTTCAATTAGGTAAAATGTGAGTATTAATATAAAATTTAAGTAGATAAATAATTATTATAAGAGATTTGAAAGATAACCATATAGTTACAATGAAACATTGATGAGATATGCTAAAATATTGAATATTTAGGTGTGGTATATCTTTATTTATTTATTTCTATTAACATGGTGGAATCGGTAACCGCTACAATTTTTCGTGTTGTCCACCCCTATAACCACCATACCGCATCATTATAAACCTTTTATGTTGCTAAAAGCACCAAGAATACAGATAAACGTTCATTTTAGTGAGGCCTGAGATTTGAACCTTGGACGTTCATCCCCCTTATGGGGTTTCACCGAACCAATTGGTCTACAACTCGGACCTATTAGGTGTGGTATATATCAAAGAACAATGTAATGCATTTTAAATTTCAGCTCAACTTCTTCAAAGGCATTGAGGCCATGTACAAGTCTTGGACTTAGAAGAAATGTCCCACAATAACTAACTAAAAGTGGACACCATGTTAATAATAATTAATTGAAATTTACATCCACTTATAGGATTACAACTTGAGTGGGCCTAACAGTGAAGAATTTAGAACTTAGAATAGGAGGTTTAATATTCAAATCATGCATGGGATAGGTTGTATACCATGCTCTCACAATGATGGTATCTATGGCCTTGTGAGAATTTAAAACTACTTTAATATTTATATCAATCCAAAAAATACAATGCCACTAAATATTATTGTTGAATTTTCTAATAAAGAGTTCTATATTAAAAGAAATAATAAAATATTTAGAATATGGTCCCTTTTGAAACTGAAGAATAAGAATAAACATTAATCGAACATGAAAATATAAGTTACACAAATAAAAATCATTCTTGTGTAAGGTAAAGACTATTTCATCATCTTCAATAACATTATGAAGCGAATTTAATTGTTTCTATGCCTTTCATTTCATTCAAGAGAGGCAAAAAGGATGGCATAAGAAGGATTTTGGATGCCTTTATCTATGAAATATAATTAAGGTTTTTATGGTGCATTAGGTGGCATTTGAGGAGGAAAGGCTTAAGACTTTACCACCTCTACCACTTTCATGTTGACCATTATCTTCCTTTTTTTTTTATCAATCTTTATTCTTATAGGTTTACACTCTTTTAAGTATTTTGCTTTGTCTGGGGTTCTAATGGGAAATAATTTATTGAGGATCTCTTTCACAAAGGAATAATAAACTTATATGAAAATTTAAAATTTATAGATGGTATTTGAAGATGAATATTATGCTTAACTTCCTTTGACTTCCTCTAATGTTACTCATATAAGAGGGATTGTTCCAATTTAATTAGAGAAAGTTATTACGAATGAGGTTTATATTATTTCACAAGCTTGAAAAGAAGAAAGACCCATTGGAAGTATCACATTTGATGATTTGTCTATAAAGATTTTTTTTTAATGAAATTTGAGCTCATTACATGAGATTGTAAAATTTGTTTGAAGCATAAGAAAGACAAATATATGAAAGAATGCAACTTAACTAGGGTTATAATTTTGAATCAATTGAATTAAAATATGTAAGATAAAAGATATTGGTGCAAGCTATCCAAAGCACCTCCCAATTCACTAGAGAAGAAGAATCATGTCATTGTTCAATATGTTCATAATATGTCAATTTCTATACATCATTAGTTAAAAATGGAGGTTGGGAGATCATGGATATTTTCCATTTTTTAAGAGAACCTAGTAATATTTGTTATTTTTAAGAGACTCTAATAGCCTTGGTCCATGGTATGTTTTGGTTATTACTTGAATTTTTAATCTAAATTTCGATGTAGCCTTTTAAAAAAGAATTTTTTTATCAAATAATTTTGTAATTAGGTTAGTATTCAAATGAAAAGAACCCTATTTTTCATTGGTTTGATATAGGATGTCCTATATAAAAATGAGTTTATATTAAAGATGCAAAATATTAAAATAATAATACAAATTTTTACTTATCCAAAAACATATTTTGAAGGCTAAGGATCTCTTAAAAGGTTTGCAACTAGTCACAATAAGAGGATAGATCAATTTAGGAAAAAAATATTCAAATATTATAATTGATGTTTAAAAAGAAACCATTATAAAAGATATAAAATTACTACTATATAAAAAAGAACAATACAATTCACACACACATACTAGGGAATGAAATCAAACTCTATATATTTAGTGGATATAGTTGTTAATATTTTCATCAAAATTGGATCACAAATTGAATAAACAAACATAATTAGCTATATATTTGATGTCCTCCTACCCATTTCTCTATGGCAACATTTTATACAACAAGATGATAAATCATATCAATTAAATGTATTTTGATAATGTTAGATATATTGAGTTTCCTATTTCTTAAATACATACCAATTAATTTACTAATAGGATACAAGTTTTTAAGAGAAGTCCAAGAACAAAACATCATGAGTACAAAAAAATATTATGGAATTACATTGTGCATTTTTATATGGATTTTTAGACAATATGTAATGAAAATAGATTCAACACTTAAACCATAAAATACATTAAGAAGCATGCTTGAGAGTGTAAAAAATGGCATAGATATCAAGCTAGATTATTTATGTATCATTAATTACTTTTATGGTATTTCACATATAGCATATACAAAGAATTCCATACAGTGAAATCCATAGAGATGAGATTGTAGAAAAATTTTATTCATAATAACATAGGAGATTTTAGAAGATTATCATAACATAATACTTAGACAAATTAGAGCCTTATGTTTGTATGGAAAAACATAAAATTACTAAATATGGAATATTGAGGACACAAATAAAGTTGAGAGAAGAATTAGATATAGAAAAGAGAAGTATGAATTTAAATAAGAAAGAGGGTTTCAATCTCAACACATCTTGGAGACCACTAATACAATAACTTAAATATAGATTGAACATGTGGAGAACTAACATGAAAGTCTATACACAATAACTCGTAAAAACAATAAAACCATATCTATCCCATTAGAATCACAATAATTTATCATTTGTTAATTATTATATATTATTATTAATTCAATTAATATATAATTATAAAATATTTTATTAAAAACCATAAATTATCAATTATATCCTAATTAAAAGTAAAATAAGTATACTACTAAAACCTATCTTGCATATATAGGGAAAGAACAATGGTAGTAGTTGTAATACCATTAATAAATTTATCATAAGAATAACACAAAGTTTGTTTTTTTTCTAAATAATGAAAATATAACAAATTCTAAAATGTCAAATTAAAATTATATAGGCATGCAAAATATAAAATTTGATATGATGTATATGTCAGGCATATGTCACTCTCTCAATGTCATGGGATACATTTTCAAGGGCTATATAGGCTTTTGTTTAGACTTTGATTTGGATTACATGCTATTGTCAAGGAGATCATGGGGCATAGTGATATGCAAGAGGTCATTCACTTTGGATGATGATGTTACACTTACCGAGCATTTGTTAGTAAATAATCAAAATTGAATATTCAAATCTTAATATATCAAAAAATAAATATTCTCTACGATTATAGACAATGTACTAGATAAGAACTCACACATATACATTTATACCAGGACTCAAATAACCAAACACAATCTATTCAAGTGGATGGAAAATGTATTACAATATGAAAATAATGTGTTTCAATTCAATACATACAATCTCTCATGCAATCCCTATATAAAGCCTTTGCATGAAGTCTCTTGATATTTCATCTTCAATTATCTCTTCATTTCATCAAACTCACGAACTCACGAGACATATGACTCTTCATATTTCTCATAGGAGAAATATTTTATTAACCTTATAAGAAAAACCAAACCTATGGATTACATGAAACCAAAGATATTTACAAAATACTTGCAAGGTACCAAATACTATAATATTCTCCAACACCCCCTCGTATTATATTATTTAGTATATTGTCAATATTTTACTCAAATTCTGAATTTCTAGCTCAGGATTTGGCACTAAGTACATATCTTGTTTTCTAGTTCAAGATCCTTCCAAAAATTTATCTTTTATACATGCACGTCTATCACAATAGTTTTAGTTGATAATTGTCATAAATTTGCCTTCATTTTTTCTTGTTACACATTCAATGTTACTTGTTACAACATTCCTTGTTACAAAGCCAGTGTTAGTATTTCTTGTCACAAAATCATTTTCATCAACTTGCCATAAAAATTTGAGGCCTTTATATTTTGGGATTATTTCAAACACAAAAGGTTCTTTTATTCCTTGTCATGTTTCATCATATCCCAATTTAGTACCAATCACTTTTGTGTGCCTTTCAAACTTATCATTAACCTGATTTCTATTACCATTTGATTGTAATAAGTTATCACAAAAATATTTATCACAACTTGGATAATTATTGATCAAATTTTAATGACTTATTCCATAATTATCCTTGACACTATTTGAAGACTTTAAGTAATTAACCACACACTATCCTTCAATTTTGACAATTTGGCCTACATTTTGACCATTTCACTTTGCATAAACAAAACAAATATTTTTGTACAACCATTATCATGAACACTCTTTGCTTTAATACATATAAAATTATCACTATCAAACTACAAATACCTCAAATCATAAATATTTGTAGAAACCCATCTAGTGCTATCCTTGATATCATAAACATTATGATCATCATAAACATTGATTGTCTCACAAACATTTTCTGCATGATTGACATAAAAAATCTTTGATTCATAATCACTTTTTGTATTAACATTTATAAGGGCAATGTTCCTAGTGTTATTATGAGTAGGTCACATATCTCATGATTTTAATTCATAACTTTGAACTTATTACTCCACATTTCATCTAGTTCTTGTTTAGAATATTCTTTACAAGATTTTGATGTCATACTTGTTTTAAACACTTCTTTTGCCATAAGTGCTTTGTGAGATGATTCATAGTCCTCCTCATTGTTAGATTCTGCTTCTTTGTACTTCTTGCACTATATGTCCTTTTTGATTTTGTATTTTTTGATATTGTTTTGTTTGGTATTATCTTTTTTGATTTCTTTGATAAGGTTTACACACTTGATTCCATTGATTGAGTAAATTAAATTTGTAAAATATAGTGATGTGTCCTTTTTCACATATATGAGAATATCTTATTTTCTATTCTAGTTCCTTATGTGATGATGAGGTAGAAGGATATTTTGTATTACTTAGTGACCTTTTTTCTGAAATGAGAGCATTGTTTGATAGTTCATCTCTTACTTGATTTTCTATTTCATATTATTAAAGGATATTAACTAACTCTTCAAATGACACTTTTCTGTTTGACACTTGGAGAGATGTGACCAATGTTTTAAATGATTTTGAAAGTGCTCTAAGTGTAATTGAGACAAGAAACTTATATTCTACTTTCTCTATTGTAGTTTGTAGTTTTTACTTTCAACCTGTTGTCCTTCTAATAAAGTATTATATATTTTTACTCTCTTGGATTTTTAGTGAGTATAGTTGTGATTGTAAATATAGAATAGTGGCTTCATTCTTTCCCTCAAATATGGTGCATAGTTTATCCCAAGCCTCTTATGAAGTTTTGGCCTCACTTATATGTGCTTGTATTTCATATAATATCCCAAATGTTATTAGCATTAGTGCTTTTGCATCTTCTTCTTTATATTTTTGTCTACTTGTGGCATCCTCTTGACTATTTTTATTTCCAGTGACTATATAACAAAAATTTCTCAATAATAAGTATTGACTTCATCTTATTTTCCCAAGGAGTAAAGTTTCTGAGAGAGATTTTTGTATTTTTCATGGTGCCTTTAAAAAAATGTTTCTCAAAGTAGGATTACTAATAATCAACTTTTCTAATTTCCTTTCTTCCAATGAATTTTTCTTAGGAAAATATTTCCTTTTTCCTTATTCTCTCTTTTCAAATATCAATCTTCCTTCTTACGTTTCTCTTTCAACTTTATTTTTCAATCTTTATTTATTAATATTTGAATTTTTCTCAATTCTCTTCTTTATAAGACTTTTTGTTTAAATAACATTTTCTCTTTTCTTTTAAGAAAAAATCTATTTTTCTTTTATCTCCTTTTTAAATTTTCTTTTAGAAATTATATTTTCTTAAAATAAATAACCTTCATTTCATTTAAAACATTCAAATAAATCAAACTCTTTTCTTTTATCTTTCTTTAAATATTAAACCTTAATATTTTGCTCACAAAAATGAATTAAAAAATAAGCATATTTGAAGTGCCTTAATATCTCTTGATCATAGATGTTTCATTGTATCTTTTTTACTATGCTATTCACTTCCAAGTTTATCTTTGGAGTACTTTAATATCTTTTACTTGTAGATATTTTGTTGCACCTTTTTAATTGTACTATTCACTTCCAGGTTTGGATAACTCGACTCTATAACATCTTCTACCTATAAGATGTTCCTTCCTCTTGCTTCTGATGAATATATTTCTTGCTTGGGCACGTTTCTTGTTCTCTCAAAAATCACACATGGTTCACAACATATTGCTCTCACATAATTCAACTTGTTGGCTTTTAATAACAACTTTAAAGGTCATACAAGTCTAAAAATAACTCATGTTTGATAGGCAAAATAGATAAAATTGCATTTCTTTGTTGTAGAGTTCAACCATACATATTTTGATTCAAGTGTAGGATAATTTGGGAATTGTAATTATTTAAACTTGGAATGACTTAGGAAACACACAATGAATTAGATATTGCATAATAACTTAGATATTTTCCTGAGTATAAAGACACTCAGGGTGCAAAATAAACATTGTAGAGAACTGTGTCTCACAATCAACTTGGATGAATATACTTAGCAAATCTTAGATAAATATATGAATTGTGAAATATTTCTAGTAAGTGAAGGAACAAGAAAGGATATTTAGCAAATAAGCAAAATAAAGCAAGGTCTAGACTATGTCCCTCAGTCAAATCATTTCACCAGGCATTGAAAAATGAACATAACATATTGATTTCATGCCTTATAATGTAAATCTTCCTCCTCACTTAGGAAATGTCACAAATTCCTCATAGCTCCTCATGATTGGCTTCTCACAAATTCCTCACGACTCCTTACAATACACTTTGATATCAATGTCAATGAATAATCAAAATTGAATATTCAAATATTAATATATTAGGCAATGAATATTCTTCATGATCATAGAAAATGTACCAAATACGAACTCACACATATACATTCATTCTATGACTCAAATAACAAAACATAATGTATTTAAGTGGATGATAAAATGTATTGTGATATCAATTTCAATGAATAATCAAGATTGAATATTCAAATATTAATATATTAGGCAATGAATATTCTTCATGATCATAGAAAATGTACCAAATACAAACTCACACACATACATTCATTCTATGAATCAAATAACAAAACATAATGTATTTAAGTGGATGATAAAATGTATTACTAT
Organism: Wollemia nobilis; assembly: GCA_028583015.1. Lineage (NCBI taxonomy): Eukaryota > Viridiplantae > Streptophyta > Pinopsida > Araucariales > Araucariaceae > Wollemia > Wollemia nobilis. The sequence continues at coordinate 6,121,176 of JAQPPZ010003212.1, forward strand.
ACAAAAATAATGCATTGCAATTCAATACATACAATATCTCAAGCAATCCCAACATAAGGCCTTTTTTTTTTTTAGTAATACTTCTTATAAACATCTACTATGGGGATTGAACCCGGGTCACATCACCGATAATGCAAGTGGTGTCCTTGCCGGTAGACCACACTCACGTGGATAAACATAAAGCCTTTACAAGAATTCTCTTGACATTTTATCATCAACTATCTCTTCATATTCTCAAACTCATAGGAGATATGGCTTTTCATATTTCTCATAGGAGAAATATTTTATTAACCTTCTAATAAAGACAAAACCTAATGATTACATGAAACCAAAAATATTTACAAAGTACTTGTAAGGTACCAAATAATATAATATTCTCCAACAACATTATGATATGCCAAAGATACTCATTCTTGATTGAGTTTTTCCTCTATATAATATGATATTATGCATTAGTATTGCTTATGAGGTAAAATAATTATTGTGAGGATCATGACCATTATTTGATGCATACTCTATGTTTTTGATGACAATGCTTTGCATAATAATGGTAGAGGAAAATGAATCTCATAATAAGTTTTAATAACTCTATTAATTTTATATCATGAGGCTTAGCCTCTATGAATGCAATACGATGATGCTCCAATAAATTACAAATATTAAATTTTGTGGAGAGGAGTTATTATCATTGAACTCAATTACATTGTATCATTATATAATATTAAGATAAACTAGAATCACTCTCACTATTACATTTTTAAGGCATTAACATGATTATTCAGTAGATATTTTCTTGTTTTTTTTTTTTTAATTTAGCGAAAAACCCCTTGTGGGGTTGCCTTGGTCTGAGAAACCATGACCAAGGGGTTCTAAATTGTCAAAATTACCCGAGAGTCATGCTCGGCCCTGACCACACTAGCATTATCAACTGGATTTGGGGTACTTGATGTGCATTTGATAGGGTGGATATTTGAGCTAGGGACCTCCCTGGGAGGATTTTACTACCCTATCCAAATCACCTACAACATGTGGGTAATATATATATTTTTATTTTGGATGATGGATATGACATGATAAAGTTACCAATTTGGATGGATTGAAAGCATAATTAGATATTACACATATTTCATAGAGGTTTAGTTCATATTATATAAAATAATCATAAAAATTTGGAGATTGTTTTGTTATCTTTTTTATCATTTCATTTTATTTTATATAATAGTAGCTCATGTATATAATATCTATAAATATGAAGTGTAAATTTGTGTCTTTTCGATGAAGTAATGGTTCCTATTGAGAGAACAATAAAAAGGTGAAATATTATCCTAAATCTTAACACCAAATATAAAGGTGAAGTTTATTTTTGAAGGTCATAGTTTGTTAACATTATTATGGGTACATAATGTTTTAATGTAGGATTATAAAACTTTTTTGTACTTGTTTGTATATGGGTATGTTTACACTACCTTAGGTAATGAATCTTTAAAAAGAATATATGTAGTAAACAAGGCCTTGTCATTTTTCAATTAACAAAATTAGCATTGAACTATTTTGTTTTGTTGCAAGGGATATTCCTTAGTTCTTTTATAACATAATACAATGAATCTAATGAGCCTAAAATAGTTTAAGGGGTCTTGAGTCTCCATCTTAAACCCAAACAAAGGAGGGGGGAGTAGAAGGATATAAAACCATATGACTAAAATGAAATATGAAATAGGTCTAAACATTTAGAAGAGTAACCCATGCAAAGGTCTTGCTACATAGAAGCAAAAAGTGATAATCACAAGAAAATAAAAATAAACCAAAATTTAAAAGGGTGGGATCTTAAAAAGACAAGATTGTTTCTTCAAATAATTTTATAACCCAAGGATCTCATGTTTTTTAATTTCAAATAGTATAGCATATGATATGTACAATAAAATGTGATACTACAATTATTCATGAATTAGAGGCATGTGATATCATGTAGCCTCTATCTACTAAATTTTTGGTCAACTTCTTATGACCATCATAAAATTCTATATTAGTATCTTGCTTTATCAAGTTATATAAAATATGAAGTACTTTAAGTTACATCACAAAATCATAAAAAGTAACATTGAAATATAAACATTGATTTCAACAATGCAAATAAATTAGATCGCTTTGATATCCACTAATGCAAGTGTGTATTGGGTTGGATCTTTCTCTAATCTCAGTTTAGTGGCCTTAAAGGTGTTTTTCATCTTGATTATGTATCACAATAAATAATTATTAAATTAAAAAAAAATCCCTTTCATTAATTACCATATACTTTGTTTATACTCATACTTTCAATCACCATACTGTTTCTCCATCATTTTTTAGACTAGGCCAATACATTACATGGAATCATTGTGAGAATTCAATAAGTAAATTCAATGCCAATTTTGTCTTAATATTAGTTTTCAAAAACATGATTATATAGTACCAAGTGAAGAAATTATAGTTGAGAAATTGTCAAAACCAATAAATATCATATTAAATATAATGTTAATAAAGTAAAGTATTAATATTATTACTTACATGCTCTCTACAATAAGAGGTACATACACAAAATTTTCTCATTTTTTCCATTTTATTCACCATTTTATACTTTATCTAATTTGAATGGGTACCCCAATGATCAAAATATTTGTACATGAAATTATTTATTATGGTATTCCAATAGAAAATTATAAACATAAATATTGAATAATGCACAAATAAATAATAAATCACTAATTTTATTTGGTTCTTCTAATAGCTATCCATTCAACCTTTTGTACAAAAAGGATGTCCAACCTCATTAACCAAAATCTCAAATATGTTGATTTTGATGCTCAAAATATTGCTATAAAAATATGATGAATTTAGAAAGGTAATATTATTAATTGAATCATCTCCAACATAGCCAATGACTAAATGAGAAACTATTAAGAAAAAAAAATAGCGATTTAATAAGTCATTTTCAATTTAAATCTTAATGTATTTCTTGCAAAAGCAACCATATTCACATACCTCCATATTAATTTTTGATTAGTACTAGTTTTTCAACACTTAGTGGTGTATGTAAAGTCATGATCATAGAATTTGTAGCAAAATATAAGTGAAGTATTCAACCTTTCAAATATTAATATATGTTGTGTAAAAAATAAGTTTAAATACATACTTGATATATAATGAATAAATTATGTTTTATATGACATACTTAACTATGTTGGAGGAGTTTGTGGGGTGGCAATAGGCATGGCCTATGTGTGACTATCAAAAGAAGACACTATAGTATTCCACATTCCATATGAAATGATGATTCTTCTTAGTGCCATCACAAATCTAATCCAAGCATCTACTAGCAATACAAGCACTAATGGCCTTAAGGAAAATGATTTAAACAACACTTTAATGGTGGTATATTTTAAAATTAATAATATGAGATTGAAATGGTCCCATATATTACATCATGACCATGTTACCATGGTATTATAACAAATCACATTGATGGTATTACAATTTTCCAATTATGCATATATTCCTTGGCGAGATTTAAATATAGGTATCCATATTAGGAATCCACTTTTATACCAATTGACCTTATGCCATTTGATGGTTGTATGTACCTTTTTTAATCTGTAGACACCCAATTTTGACATGCTACCCAATAAAAACACATCAAATATCATACCAAACATCAATAGATAATCCATCAGCTTAGCCCAAGCAATTTGGGCATCATTTTTAGCCCCTATCAAATTTACCACTTGTCAAAAATTCTAGTGGCAAATTTGCAACTTAGTGGTATTTTTATAAAAAGCTATTTTTTAGCCCCTTGACCAGTCGAACTGATAGTTGGTAAATTTTTGGGTGGATCTCATATTTTTCTAGGCTTGTTAGGCCTTTCCAATCTTATATTGGTTCCTGAAGTGTTGTTCCAGGACCTTCTATGCATTTTATTGGATTGTTTAAGGAAGGTTTTCTCTTGGTGTTCCTGCTTTGTGGTGCTACTTGGTCGGATAATCCTGGGTTTTCTTCGATGTGGGTTTTTTTGGGGGCTTCATTTCTTGTTTGGTTCAGGAAGTGAGCCGACGAAGCTCTCACCTATAGCTTTTATTTTGGCCATGGGAGGGGACCATGCACTTTCTAGTACATAGGGATGACTCTTTATTCTTTCTCGAGCCTTGCTTTGTTTGAGGATGTGCTTTTGTTCTCCCATTCTACCATTGCCTAAAGGGTATTTCTCTATTTTTTTTATCTTTGGGAGGAGACCATGGTTTTATTTCCCACAAATGAAAGGCTCTCATGGTTAACTCTGGTTTAGAGTTTTAATAGTAGTTTTGGTTTAGGGGTTTCCTGACGGTTCTCTTCTCTCCATTCTTCTGGTCTTGGAGGGAGGATCCTATGCTCTTTTGTGTTGCAAAAGGATTTTTCTAGTTTTTTCTTGTTCCATGATGGGGTTGGCTTCTTGCAGATCTGTTGTTGTTTATTTTGATGGACCTATCTACATTTTTTTTTTGATCTTGGGGGAGATCATGTGTTGATTGTTTGCTACAGTGGAGGGCTTCTTGAAATCTAACACTGTGTATGATCTACTTCACAATTTAGAGATATCATTTCTTCGTTAGGGGTTTCTAGATCTGGTTGTGCATCACTTTATTTTTAGGATGACCTTGTGACCTATGGTTGAGGTTCTTGTAGATTTTCTAGTGTTTATTTTGATGGACCTACCTACATTTTTTTGATCTTGGAAGAGATCATGTGCTGATTGTTTGTTGTATTAGAGGGCTTCCTGAAATCTAATGTTGTGTATGATATACTTTACGATTTGGGGGTATCATTTCTTGGCCAAGGTTTTTTGGATCTAGTTGTGCATAACTTTCTCTATAGGATAACCTTATTGCCTGTCGATCCTTTCTTGGGATTTTTCATTTCTAGGCCTCCAAAGACCCGATGTGGGTTATATTTTGGATCCTGTGTTTTGCTTACTTTGATCTGCTCGATGCTGGTATTTTTGTGTTCTAGCAGGTAGACCTATGAAGTGTCTACTCTTTGCTCTAGACTATTTGGTTTTATCTTAAGCAGAAAATGTTTTTTAAATTTTAGTGTATAGGATTGTTAGGTTTTCTCCTGGGCATAAAAACCTTTTTCAAAATTTAATGTATGGGACTGTTTGATTTTCTCTTGGGTGGGATAACCTTTTTAAAAATTTAGAGTATGAGGAATCCTATCTCCATGGTTGTGAGGTTTTTATTCTATGAGCCTATTTCAATTTGTGTGGGGTGTTTCTTGGTGTGTCGAGAAACCTGCTTTTTATCTCTATTATTATCTAGAAATAGTTTTAAGGAGATCATATCTAGGTGTCTTCTTTGGGTATCATCTTCCTATTTGTGGGAGGTTGTTTATTTTGTTTTTTTCTCATTTTAAAAGGTTATAGGACCCTTTAAAAACCCCTTTTACAAATAAAAAAAATTGATAATTGGTCAAAATTACCAATCCATGATAAAAATGCCATTGGTGATTTTGATATGAAGTGGTGATTTTAACAAAATGGCAAAAATAATTTGGCACAAGACATAGGCACACAAATTACTTCATCCTAATACCTCCTCTAACCTCACATGCTATTGCTATAAATTAGGCTTGCAAATTTAAATTTGATCTAAAACCCTAAGAGCATCTCACACCTAATTTTCCCTCTCAATCCCTCCAAAAATCTATAAATTCAACCCTTGGAGGAAAAATTCCATAAGCAATTCTAGCTAGCAACACTCTACCAAAATTTATCTCTTTTTTTCTCTCATTTGAATTCTCTCATTTGGAGCACTCTCAAAAAACATTTGGGGTAAGTCAAGCAAGGCAAGGGGCATTAAAGCAAGAGGATCATCTTGGAGTGAGGGGGAGAATTTTCTAGGATTGTATATTTTCCTAGCACCTCTCTCTTTCATTCTTCTTGTCTTCATTTCATGCATTTTCCCTCTTATTTTGGCCTTGCTAACTTGGGTTTCTCATTTGGAATTTTCTAATCCTTTGTCTCTTGTCTATTTAGCATTTCTAACACTTTTTTTTTTGTAGCCTTCTATGTTTATTTACATTTATCTTCTTCATTTATAGAAATTTTTTCCATTTCATAAGCAATTTATCTTTCATTATAGCATACTAACATCATTTTCTCTTTGAATCCATGCATTTTAGTCATTGATCTCTTTCATTTTGGAGGTATTTATATTTTCTTTCATCTAAATCATATCTACTTGCAACTCTAACCTCTATTTAGCTTCTCTTCCATGCTAATTTTCATTTCATATGTTATATTACATGATCATTTAACTTATTATTTACATGTTCTTCACTTTCATGCATTTTAAATAAGATTTTCATATCATATTGCTCTCATTTCACATTGGCATTTGCTCTTCCATAGCCTTGAATCCCTTCTAGTTTCATATTAGAGGTATTTTAGGATTCCTCTTAGCATCTAGGTCCCTTTGCATCTCCATTTGGGGGTATATCCAAGAATTTTATAACTCATTCACCTCCCTCTATAATATTTTCAAATCTTGTTTAGATTCTATAAATCTCTAAGTTACGACCTTAGAGATTAGCTCTCTCATCTCCCTTCCCAAATTTTAGAATAAAATAACCTACATGCCCCTAAAATTTGACCAAAAACTCAGTTGAACTTCGTCATAGGTCATAATTACCACTACCTATAACCATTGGAAAATTTGACTGTCTGGAATTACATAGAGCAAAAATACCACTCTATCAAAAACACCACTAGAAAATTTACCACTCTGTGGAAAATTTGAAAAATATTACTTCCATTCTAGTGTAAATCCAATTGCAAGAGGTTATAACAAGAACCTCCAATCACATAATATTGTGACAAAAATAAATAAAGCAAAAGATAAAATTTCCAATCACACAAAAGTTACAATAGATGGAAATAATGTGATAAATTCTTTCTTTCTCATTTTTGGATTTCACCCCTTTTATAATGTGATACCAAGGGAATATATATCCCAAAATAAATCCTAAAACAAAACCCTAAATATTAAGTCCTAAAAATAAGAAATTATAATTTTTATTATTTTATTTTATTTATTTTCTTAGGATATTTTGTCTTTAGTGCTAAAACCTAAATCACAAAAAAACTCGAATAGCCCTCTAAATTTATGTGCGCCTTTGTATAATCTATATTAAACCTTCTAGAAAATATCAACACCTACCCATGCCTAAATAAGAAGATATTCCATATATATTTTCTTCCAAAATTTCAAAAAAACCCTAAATCCCATTTTTGGGGTACTAGATGGAAAAAATCCTTAAAAAACAAATAGACAACTAGAGTGGTCTATCCCATGTCATGTCCACCTCTTTATCTAACTCCTCTTAAAATTTCAAGCCAATCCAACGGTTCGATCAAAAGTTATGCCCTTCGGAAAATATGATCTTATATCACATTCCAAAAGGTTCAAATTCACACTCAAAATTGTTTTAATAAGGGTTTTGATAAGTTGGTAAGATAGACTATCACCTCTCTTCACTTATATAGACCCCCAAAATTAGATAAAACTAATAAAATGGGTCTACTTTTGTAGGTTTTAAAAATTCCACTCAATTGCAAAAATTCTAGTGGGAAATTTGATAGGCTATGGAAAATTCGATTAGGCAACAATTTAGGTAATTCTATCACTTGGCATACCTTTGATTGCTATAATTTCATAATTATTAGTTTGTAGACCTTATTTTCTTGCTAAATTATTTGTTTTAAACCACATTTGTTTTGGAAAGTAAAGGAACCTTAGAATAGATCATTCTTTTCAAAATGCACTTAGGCAAAAATTAAAAAATACATATAGTTTGCATCCAAAGCTAGCTTGTTTTGTTGCATATTCCTTTGTTTCCCTTGAAATAAAATAAAAAATTCTTTAGCATAGATATCATTTTAATAAAAAAAGCATACTAGGCTAGCACTTATTTTCTTGCATTTTGTGTGATTGCATCTAGCATACACTTTAGGTGACCTTCACTTTAGGTTTGAATAAGTTTTATCTTATCAAGGCTCGATAAAGAGTTAGATTAGAAATCCAAAACCTTAGGTGTTTGTTGAATTAACTCATTAAACACCACATAATCATAACATCAACACAACACATAGCCACCTTTTTAATACATGAGGTAGAGCCTACTTGCATTGAATATTCCCATATCTTTGGGGTCTCCTTTGGAAAGAGGTCCTCAAGAGGAAATCATGTGTCCCAGTGGATTCCCCCCATGCACATGTGAGGTTTAAAATATACATTTTGGTGACCTTGGCATGAACACTTCCTTTGCCTCAAATAAGATACAATATTCAAACTTAAACAAGATCATCTAGTTTTGTTTGCATAGTGTAAATTACATTAAATTAATATAATAAGAACATAACAAAATTGTTAGTCCTGTTGGGGAAAGGATAACGACCCCTTGAGTAAATAAATATATGAATCTTGGGAGAGAAATCTCTCTTAGCTAGTATATTAATATGGGCTAGCAAGATTCATAAGGAGGGATTTTTTCGAAGGTGATAAGGATTTCAAAATATCTTCTCTTATTTGCTATAAGTACTCTGGAAATAAACCTTTAATAAATTGACCCCTCCTTAAAAAAACTTGAAACTATGGCTCAACATCCTTACAAAATATAAATAAAGGATTTAGCATCTTCATATTATGAATTCTTTACCCATGAACATGAAGACCAAGTGGAAAACCCTTGGACAAACCATGAGCTTAGGGAAGAAAAACACCATATTGAGAAAGTCAATTTTAATTCTCTAGATCACATTAGAAATTATATTAAAATAAATAAAGATATCTTCCTAGATGTCCTTAGAGAAGAAATTGAAGAACAAAATAGGAAATAACCTTCTACACCTCATGATAATCTTGAACATTTTAATGGATAATCCACTATCGCACAAACGAATGAGAATCAAAATAACTTTGCTAGTCTTAATGTGGTTATGATACACCCAGTTGATTCTAAAAATCCTCCAACCATATTTATAGGTGTATCTATCATTGGTATACCAATATCCACATCATATCCTAGTATCACAATACCTATTCCAAATACTAACTCTACAAATCCTTTTTTATCTCATGACTTAGAGGTCAACTATAACCCTCCACTTACAACATCTAATCAAACTACTTCATATTTTATGACCTTATATTTTCTATCTCAAGCTCTCTCACAATTTCCTTTGAATTTACCTACTCCACCAAACTTTCCAACTAACAATTTTTAAAACATCAATGCCAAATATCAAACACCTTGAAAAGAGAGACTCTAAGTTAGAAGAGCTTGTTCGCTTTTTAAGCCTTACTACCACAAAATATCATAGGTCCCAATATAAAATAACCATAATATTAAAGGTCAAAATATCAATAATGAAGAGTAGAATAATATATGAGCAAATTAATATGTATATCAAGGCCTATATAATATTGAAATAAATATTCACTTATATAATCAAATATGAATGTAAATGGCTTGAATCATTCATGAACTATGCATGAAGAAAACTTACAATATTAATTGCTCAAAAATTTGTATACAAGATTTATTACTTCTCTTCCTCTTACAATTAGATAATGAGATATATGAATATCAAATTAATTTCTCATGGATCATTATCTCCATAATATAGCCATAGTAATATGACTCTTCAAGTACTTGACTATTGCTCTCCATATGACAAGTCTCATGACTCTTGGCTTATCATCTTTCCACTTGCATACTAGATGGACACTTGACTCTAAGACACTTGCACACATCTACATGAATCTTACACTTCTACATGCACTCTTAATCTAAGACACTTGTGCACATCCTCAAATTATATATTTTCACACTTATATACATGACACTTGTGCACATTCTCTCAATCTACACTTGTACTCTAACTTACATGACAAGTGTATTTCCTGCACATTGCACTCTTACGTGACACTTGTGAATTTCCTAGACATTGATACTTACATAAAAGGGGAAATATAAATCACACTTCTAAATTGTAGACTCAACCCTAATCTAATACATATTTACAGTTGAACCATGAAGGTACCATGGGGGTACGTTAGCATGTACCAAATAATGTAATATTCCTCAACACACCCCTTGTATTACATTATTTGGTTATTGAAGACTTTAGTCTTTAATATTGGTCTTCATATTTATCTTCAATCTTCAAGTGACCTTGCATTGTTCATGAACCTATGCTTCTCTAGAATTTTCTTCATCATCTTGAATATTGGGTTCATCCATTGCTTATATTTGTAGGAAAAATTTGGACTATGCTAGATCCAATTCCTTGTATCCTATATTTATGAAAATTCAAGCAATTTATCATTAACCTCATCTTGAGATAGACATTCAACAATATCTTGAGAAAATCCAATTGAATCTAAGGTATATATTCTATTCTTGATTGAACTTGTAGCTTCAATTTTGTTTTGATACTTGATAATGCATTTTCTATATTCATTATATATTTAAATTTAACTAATCTTCCTTTTTCAACCAATTTAGTAACTGAATAATATTGGTTGATAGTCCAGGAACATATAAAATATTTTCTAGCATAAAATATGAAAAATGTATGCTAGGTATTACTCTACCAATTCCTTGAACTTGATATATCTTATCATCTACAATTTTTAAAGAGATATTATCCTTGACTTCTAAATATTCAAACCAATATAAGTTTCTAGTCATATGATGACTAGCTCCTAAACATATTTTTCCATTTGAACATTTTGGTGAGACTCAAGTGATATTATCTTAGATATTTGATAAGATTTTTGAAGAACTTGTTTATTATGTTTTCCATTGTATTAAAAATATTATTTTTGATACAAATTTTATTTTTGAATAATTTTCTTCTCATAAAGGATGGTTTTTCACTTTGATAATGTATCCTATGTTGAAAAAATCATTTTTTCCATTTATCCATCCGATGTCTTTTAAGTTGAAATCCTTATATATCCTAAGTTAAAAAATATTTTAAATATGAATTTTTCAAATTCTAAATTTTCTAAACTTTTGATGTAGAAAACCTTTTAACTCCCAAATATTTTAAATTTGCAAAATTTCAAAAACTTCTAATATTTTTCAATTTCAAAATTTCTCAAAAAATTGAAGAACTTAAGAAAATAAATCTTCTATCTAAAGAAACTTCAAATATCTTCTAATACTTGAAAAAATTTAAATAATCAAATAAACTAATTAAAGTAGAAATCCTTATCACTCCACACTTTTAAAAAAACTTAAATTTCTAACTAAACCTTATAACTCCAACTAATTAAATTATAATCACCTTCTAAACTTATAATCACCTTATAACTCCTAATATTTAAAAATAAGGCATTTAAAAACTTTAATTGCAACTAACCTTGGTCAACTTGCACTTTGATTCTTCTATCACTTGCTTATTGGATGCGAAAATGGCTTTGAGCTTCAAATTTAAGTAGCTCTTATTTAGACATATCGAGCTTAACCCTAAAGCCACATGTATTCTACATGCTAATCAATCATCAATGATGTTCTACGTATTTGCTTCTCGTATATGTTACTCCTACAAAATAATGTAAGAAATAATATGTATTCATTTCTTGAATACATTATTCTTGTAAGCTAATATAACCAGTAATATGTATTTATTTATTGAATATGTTACACCTAAAATCAACATTTCTTTTATTAGATGATTTGAAAATGTTGAATGGCTTCACTTGCTAGTTTCTTTATCTTCTACACTATCCAATTAATTATACATTGATATCCTCTTCCACTGGTCTCCCCGTATCCTCATCCACTAGTCTCCTCATCTCTTCATTTATTAGTCTCCTTGTTTCTTTGTTTACTGGTCTCCTCATCTCCTCATCCACTGGTATCCTTGTCTCTTCATTTTTTGGTCTCCTTGTCTCTTTTTCCATTGGTCTCTTTGTCTCTTCACTCACTAGTCTCTTCATATCTTACTCTTTTGGTCTTATAATATTTGTGTTTTTTGGTCTCCTCATCTCTTAGTCTTTTGGTATTATAGTCTTCTAGTCTTATTGTCTCTACATTTACTAATCTCCATGAGTCTAGTCACTAGTTTCCTCCATACGTTGATGCTCAAATCTATTGCTAGTCCTTAGGTTTTTTTAATAGTGCTCAAGTCCTTTGTTGGTGTTTGAATCCTTTCTTAATGATAAGGTCCTTCGTTGGTGGCTGTGTGAAGATAAATTAATGCTCTTCTCTTATGAGTGAGTGTTTTAGATGTTTGCACAATATTTTGTTCTCAATTCTTCTTATTGAGAGTACTCTGATTGTGAGCTTTCTCTTTTTCTCTATTGTTTCTACTATGAACTTTCTTTTCCCTATAGCTTCATCGATGAGATTTTTATTTTATTTTTCATCTTCTATGATATTTTTCCTCTATAGCTTATTTTGTGAGCTTTCTATTCCTTTTTTGCTTCTTTTGTAAGTATTACCTAGTTGGTGGTCATATGTTTCTCAACCTAGAAATCTGTATGCTTCTAAATTTCCACTTAGCGCTAACTCCCTTGTTTTTTAGGTACTTGATCCTACTTCTATTATAAAAAAAACTTATGTCTTCTTAAATTAGTGCTCTAATCTTTCTTGGTGCTTACTTAGATATAGTGTTATTCTCTTAGATAGCCTATGTAATAACTTTGTTTTTTTATTGATGTAGTAATTATCTTATTTCCTTTAAATAGCTTTAGAAATCTTACAATACTTTCCATTGTGCTTTGCTTTACTTTTTATACATAGGCTTTGTATTTATTCTTCTCTTAGAGCTCTAATAATCTATAGAAACTTATAGGCCAAAATTCTTCTTTATCTTTGATAGGAAGCTTCTAAATATTCTAAGATGCAATCTTCAATGTCTTAGGTCACACCTACGAACAAAATATATTTCTTATTTTTTAGAGAACTCAATATCTATGTCAGGGTGATTATGAATGTCCTCGAATGACCAACTTTTCTTTAGAGTTGATTCCTTCCAATCTTCAATAACGATTCTCCTATTTTCTAGATAATACAAAATATTATTAGGGTGAATTTGTACATCCTTGAATCTCCAACTATATTCTATGCCTATTTCCAATAAATTAGTATCCAATTTTTTTTGAGTTGGTTTCCTTTATCAAATTTCCAACCTTTCTTCTAAGTTGGACCTTTCTACCAATATAGCTGAGTCCTAGTTTTCACTGGTTTTCCTCCAACCTAGTGGAAAGACCCCAACATAAAAATTAGGGTGACTAATCCTTGTCCCCTCAATATTCTACTCAATAAGACCTTTAAAAATAGAGTCCAAGTCTTCACTGCCTTTAAAGTGGACAAACTCTAAATTAACTTTATCAAAATTGGATAAATTTAACTATTGATAATGGTGGCTAATAAAATGAACTCTATAAAAAAGGGTCAAAGTCAGGTGGTAGCTCTGATACCACTATTAGAATTTTAAGCCTTACTACCATAAAATATCACAGGTCCTAATATAAAATAGCCACAATATTAAAGGTGATAATATCAATAATGAAGAGTAGAATATGTAGACATGGAAAATTGACCCAACCAAAGGAGTCAATTTTTACTTAGATGCATAGGAAGCCACTTAAAGTTTTTAAGTTCAATTTTTGAGTTCCCACCCTTTAGTTTGACCCCTTTTGCTAACCTCATTGAATTTTTGATCATCTAATACTGACCATGAATTTGATCAAGTCGCTTTGGTACCAATTTGACCTCCAATGATTAGATTTCATGGATTCATGGTCATATCAGATTGACCATAAATTTAGTGCTTTAAGGTTTTTCCCTCAAAACCCTAATGCTTACACCACCATTTTGTCCTTTTGACCCCAAACCTAGTTTTTTATGTTTTTTTGCCTTCCCTCCTTACCCTCAAATATTTATAAATAGAGGGGTTGAATTCTATTTTTAGCCCATGTTGTATTCGCAAGCTCCCATCATCTTCTAATTGTGATATTCCATTTTCATTCTTTGCTATTAGTGACTTTGCTTTTCTTATGTGATCTTTGACTAGCTATGTTGGAAAGCAAGTGGAAGAATTATGATGGTAGATTGTGTACAAGGCATATCTTTAGCTTCGTCAACATAGAGGGAAGATAGGGTTGATCCTTTGGTTGTGGCCTTCAAACCTCTATTGCTCTTCCATTTTTGCTATAGTTAGTTATTTAAAATTTAGTTGCATTATTGTTCTTCTAGTTCACTTATTTCTACTTTAGATGGATTTATTCCATTTTCTGCATTAAATAACAAATATAGACTCATATTTATTTATTTATTTTACAATATAATACATTTTAAATTCATTTCTTGTGCATTCATGTTGCATTGGGATCCATTTTTACAATTTTAATACTTAGGTCATCCATACACTCTTCTACATATTGTTGCTTGCATTATTTTCATTTCCATATATATTTTGTTGTATTTTAGATTAGCCGCATTTCTATTTTAGTTATTTGCATTACTTTTGTGCATCTTCATCACACTCAAGTTATGTTCATTTGTTGTTTAGACTAAATCCAACCTATTTATATTTACATTTATTTATTTGATCTTCTTCCATTTCTATTTTTTTATTGTTAATTAGTGCCTCATTATGTTAGTGTTAAATTGAATTTGCATCATTCTATTTATCTCCTTTTCTTCCTATCTTGAATTCATGGTACATCTATATGGGGTGCAAATTTGGTAAATTTAGTGAAACCCTTTGTTTTGCTCATTTTTCTCTCTATCATGAATTCATGGTCACCCTTTATAGGGCACAAATTCAGTAAGTGTATTGTAGAACACATTTTTTGTGTTGTACTTTATGTTTTTCTTCTGCTATCATGAATTTGTGGTCACCCATTATAGGGCACACATTTGACTGTGATAGATTCGAGGGCAAGCCTCTGCTTTCCCTATTATCTTTTTGTGCTTAGTATTGCATTTCTTTGTTTTATTCTATATATTTTTAAAACTCTAGTTTCTCTTTTGCATGTTGTTTATCTATATTCTAAAGGTCAATACTATTTTTCTTCACATGGTCAGCTAAAAGGATGCTTGATTGTCATGCTTGCAAGCTTAGCCTTCATAGAGGTCCAAGCAAGCCCCCAAACATTGACCACTTAGTTTGTAGGTTTGTTAAAATTCATGTTCACAAGCTTTAGGGCATGAGTTTAGCACATGAATGAATGCTAAGACAAGTAACTGTTATGTTAATATTTTAGTCTATTTGATGTGTGTTTTCACTTGTTTCTATTTTTCTATAATTAGTATAGTAGCATAAAACTAAATTCAATCTTATTTAGAAAATCTAATTAAAATAATTAAATCCATTTCAACCATACAGAGAAAAACTATTTCTTTAGTTCTTAGGCATTGAATAGAGAATTACATGTAGTTTGAATAATAGGCTAACTATTATGCAAAAAAAAAAAATTATTTTAGGATGGTTTCTTATTTGTTTGCATATCTATTTTCCTGCATTGTTTTACAGTACTCTTAATTTATTTCTAGTTTGAGACCAAACTTAGGTGTATTCAAATTAACACATCAAACCCTCTCATACAATACTTGAAGTTAGTCCTAAAAGCACTCCTAGTGAACCCTTGAATCCCCAAGCCCTTGAGTGTAGAGGAACATAGCCCTATTGTTACCTTAGCTCCCAACAGATCCACTGAGAATCATCTATGCAGGTTATTTTTTCTCTCTATAAAATAATATATGAGCACATTAATATGCATATCAAGACATATATAATATTGAAATAAACATTCACTTATATAATAAAATATGAATGTAAATGGCCTGAATTATTCATGAACTATGCATGAAGAAAACTTACAATATTAATTACTCAAAAATCCATATACATGCTTTATTACTTCTCTTCCTCTTACAGTCAGACAATGAGATATATAACTATCATATTATTTTTTCATGGAGCATTGTCTTCATAATATAGCTATAGTAATATGAATCTTCAAGTACTTGACTAATTCTCTCCATATGACAAGTCTCATGACTCTTGGATTATCATCTTGCCACTTGCATACTAGATAGACACTTGACTCTAAGACACTTGCACATATCTACATGACTCTTACAATTCTACATGCACTCCTAATCTAAGATACTTGTGCACATACTCACATTACATATTTGTACATTTACATACATGATACTTGTGCATATTATCTCAATCTATACTTGCACTCTAACTTACATGACACATGCATTTTCTACACATTGCACTCTTACATGATACTAGTGCATTTTTTGCACATTGAAAATTACATAAAAGGGAAAATATAAATCACACTCCTAAAATATAGACATAATCCTAATCTATTACATATTTATAATTATACCATGAAGGTACCATAGGGGTACATTACCATGTACCAAATGATATAATATTCCTCAATAGAGCTTGAACACTAAATCACTTCCCTTTAAGGATCATCAAAGCAAAAATATCCTTTTTATGAGTTCTATAATGAACCTTTGAATCCCATGATATTCAATCATCCCTTTCTAGAGAACTTTGAAACTCATAATTTTCAAATGTACAATGGAAAATAAGATCCCATTAATCACTTAAGACTATTTAAAATAGTGATGAGTGTCGTTATTGTCATCATTTAATTTTCAATATTTGTCAAATCTAGGGTGGTGTCCAAGGTTGTCTATGATAGAAGGTTTGGGCAGATTACAATTCAGGCATTCAGTTCACAAGTATTTATTCAGTGAAACAAATGTTGGTTTAGCATTTTTGGTGTCACACTAAACCTAATTTACAAAATGAAAACTATTTAACTTGTAAAATTAAAAACTGCTTCTAAAACTTGAAATTGAAAACTAGTCACAGTTGCATGAAAGGAAATTGCAGAAATGAAAATCTTACTAAATCAAAACCTAGATTACAGTTGTAGAATTGAAATGACTAAATTTAAATAACTATTGAAAAGAAAACACTCATGCTAAAACAAATGCCAATTTCCTATTGCAGAAGGTTGTCAGATTTATGCTGTAGTGACTGACAACAAAATAAAACTACTAAAAACTTGTAAATTTGCAAAAACAAGGAAAAATAGGAGAACTGTAAATCTATGCTATTTTTCAGCTAACAAAAACACATTATGCATGAAATCATAATTGAAATCATAAAATAATGACATCAACTCAAAAAAAGAGGTTAGTCTATTTAACAACAATACGCAAGAATTGACAAGCATTTTGGTAAAAGTGTTGCAGCAAGAATATTAGAAAACTTGTCATTAATTAGTCCTTCCTCCAAGCCTGAAAGTGGCCCTTGATTTTTTATATAGAATAAGGTAAGAAAGTACTACTTAAATACTTAAAAATCACACTCACTCATAAGAAAAATATGACAAAAGGCTACACTTTATTGACTGTCACAAAATTTTACAATGCTACAGGAAAAACTCTGCTATTGGTTTACAGATTGCTATCAAGTCCTATTACAAATCCTATATGCTTCTACTAATAGCTAAACCAATAAGGGAGATCTATTATTTATATTATCTATTACAATATGTACATTTACAATATCAACTACATTGTTGTTTATTAGTGATTTGTTATCAACTCTACAACTGACTTAGTCTAAATAAGGAAAAAAAGTGCTACAGTGAACATTCATTGGTCCTTTGATGCATACTCAATGGTGGGAATGAGTTGGTAAAGGTTGGAAATAGTATATTACATATTTTATTATCTCAAAACAACTTTTCCTGAATGAATTGGGCATAATTATCCTTGTTTGGGCTAAAACAAATTGTCTGCCCTATGATTCCAAAGATCTTCAGAATATCTTCTAGCAGAAATACTATTTGTGCACAACTGTAACAAAAACATGTGATAAGGTCATTTTAAGTGGATAGGATATATTTCCTATCCCTCAAAAATTGTTTCCATCCATTTCATTCCATTTGTATTGAAAAATTCTATGACTTCCTTAATAGTTGCACAATTCTCGTTTTAACATGCATTTTCCAGCTGTTCCTATATTTTAGCCCTTTTGTCTTGTTGCTCTCATTTGGAATACGTGGAAATGATGAAAAGTGAAGGAAGAGTCATCCCTAACATACCTCAACTATTTCCAAGTGTTACCCCTTGCTTTGTTTGACAAATTCTAGGCCATCCTTTAAAGTGATAGGTGGCTACAAGTTATATGGGTTGTCACCTACTGTTTCCAAATTTTTGCACAATTTTTGAATTTTGGCACTAAATCTCATTTCAAACTACTTGTGAGGTGGGAGAAACATTAAAATAACATGATGAAGTGGTAAAAAACATCATACATCACATTGCTATTTTAATTATTCATTTTATTCACAAAAAAATCACACAAAAACAATGCAACAGTGCAAAAAACAAGAATAACAGAGTATAATGCTTCTATGCAATTTAACCATACAAACAAATAAAAATAATATATTTTAATCAATTATTTGGTATTTTAACTATGTTATTTTTTGTAATATGGCAGTTTTTATATGTCAAAAATAGTGCAAAGATTAGGCATTATTTGACCTCATCATTCTCCCCTAGCTTAATCTAATGCATGCCCTCATGCATCCTAGCAGTACTTAGGTCCATCCTTTGTCAACCACATGAAAAATATTAAAATTTATAATCATGGTTGAAATACCAAAATTACTGCAATTTGTGAAAAATGCTGAAAGTATGAAAATTGTTGCAATTTTTGAAGATGCTGCAAATTCTGAATTTGTTGTCATTTCTGAAAATTTTGAATTTTGTTGTAATTTTCTAAAAACTGCTACAAATATTAAAATTTATGAAAGTCTGAGAACTATTGCAATTTGTGTAATTTTTTTTACACTTCCAACTTGCAATTCTTCAATTTCTACGTTTTCACCTTTCAATGTTGCAATTTCTACAATTTTTGTAGTTTTGTCTCTTTTTTTTGCACTTTCATAGGTATTAGTGCTACAAGGTACAACTTAAAGGCTTGGTATAATGTGAATCATTTTGCAATAGCCTCATTGTATTTTTCTAATGGAACCATATTTGGCAGATGCACTACTACTGGTGGAATTTTCTATGCTGACAACATTTCAACATGAATGCCTATTTTTTATTTTTACACCTTTGTAACAAAATTGAGGGGATGTACTCACTTTTATTGGGGTTGCTTGAGCTTCAGGGACCTCACTTTATAATGTAAATTACCATTTTTTTGCTCTAGCACTGTATCTAAGATTTTTGGCACAATTTTTCTCATTTCGAAGATGTCTTTGCTTATTTCAAAGATGCATATGAAAGTGCAAAAATGACTTTTTTTTTCAATTTGTTTGTGAAAACATTATTGTTGGACCATATCCGAAGTATCCTCTCTCTGATGTGGACTCCCTATAGCATCCATGATCCCCTTATCAATTTATTTTAGAGGTGTACTCTATTTTTTTGCATGTTGTTGTTTTGCTGCAATAGTAACCAAGGTAAAAATAAAAATATCAGGCTCTTACTCTAGGGTGGCTTGCTCAATTTGATGATACAATTATGGAATGTGTTCTTGTATTTCCCCTTCCAGAAATTACTCTGCTAATTCAAATAAAATTGCTACTATATCCTTCCAGAATTAGGATTTGTAGGCTGATTTTGAAGTTTGTGCAATTTTACTTTTAATTCACTCATTTCTTGCAACAATTGATGAATATACTTATTTTTTTCAATCAACTTCTCTCTGGTGGATCTTATCAGCTATTATGTACCTAATTTTTTTCACTAGTTGCTTTATTCTTGCAATTTTACTTCTATTTTTGTAGTTTTACACTGTTTTTGCATTTTTCAACTGCACTTTAATTTTTTTTTCTCTTGCTATTTTGAATCCAACTGCAATGTTTTTACAATTTTGTGATTCTACACATTGTGAAGCACTTTACTAGTGATGTGTCAAAATTTTACTTGCAAATCTGTTGTTATGCTGCTAGACTAAGTTTTTCATGCAACCAAGGGCAGGACAGGGCGTTTCTTGACATTTTGAACAACATGTTCCATTTTTAATTTACCAATATTTTATAACTAGTTTATGCCAAATACCTATTATCATACACTACATGCTAAATGCTTACTATGACTAAATGTAAGAACACATACCTTACTATCCTTAAAAATTATCATACACCTTACAAATCATTGCTTTTGATGATTGTTATCAGACTATATGAAAATAAAAACATGATACATGTTTAGTAAGTGACCTTTGTACAATGGTGGAACAATGATGGGTAGATCAACAAGGCGAAAATACCAGAAAATGATTTTCATGCAAGCCTTAATTCAATAGTGCCTTCGAAAAGGTTTTCACTACTAAATTATTCACTTTTTCTTTTTCTTTTTTCTTTCTTTTTTTTTTTCTTTTTCTTTTTTCTTCTTTTTTCATTCGAAGAGGCTACCATTTTTTATTTTCAACCAAGCTACCATTTTTTATTTTCAACCAACTCTAGTTTTTTTTCTTTTTCACGTGCTTCAATGAGAGAGAATGTCTCTCATGAGGCTTCAATGAGAAAGAATATATTTTTCATCCTAAAAGCAACAACAATGATGCACCATTTCTTTTCATATGAGCAGTTGTTGGAAAAGTAAATACTTGATGTTATTGAATGAAAAGAACCTTGGATCATAACTAACTGAGATAATCTCAACCACACAGATTATCATAGTAACAACTTAGGATATAATATATATTCTAACACCCCCTTTAAGTGGTACTAGGATATACCAACAAAAAATAAGTGGAATATCCACAAGTATGAGTCCCAACAACAAGGCCTGATAAGGTACTCATGTACAATATATGCATAAGAAAAATCTCCTGAAAGATGATAAAAAAACTACAAGGGAGAAAACCACCTGCTAGAATAGAAAGAAGAAGAAGAAGGAGGAAGATGTGGAAGGAGGATGGAGAGGAAGATGTCCTCTTCAACCCCTCCTAGGAAAACTTCCATAAAGAAGCCTACAAAGGATCCATGTGATGTCTCAAAAAAGTAGAGAAGCCTCTTCATCAAACTGAATGAAACCATACTCCCAGACTATTTTTTATGACATTGATCAAGGCTATGAACCATGAAAAATGTCACTAAATAAAACCCCTTGAAACCAAAGTGTCTCACAAAAATAAGAGTGTGAATATAGTGTGGAAAGAACCACAAGAATCGTAAGGGATGTCCAAATTGACTCCACAAGCATAAGTAGTGGTTTCCACCTATATGAACACAATGGGATGATAACAAGGTCCAAACTGAGTGGACAAACAACTTACTTCAAGGGAATCTTAAAATGAAAGGGTACCAAAGTAGCTATCAAACGTGTCCTTATGGTGACCTCCTCATCCTACCGGAATGCATGGGTAACCACCCACTGCAACTGCTAGGTAATATAGAGGAGGTGACTAGATACTAGGATCACTTAGAAAGCTTTGGGAGTATTGGGTTCAACCGAGAGTGCAATCCTTGATACAATCATTTTTGAGCCAAAAAAGTGTGGAAAATAGTTTTAAAACTAAAAATGGACTACACCATCTTGTTCGGCTCGAAAAAATATTTTTGATGACTATAAATACCCCTATTTATGGGTTTCCTTCAATGTGACCTTCTTCTTGCAGGCAAAACAATAGTCTTTATATTCCTTTCCTTCATAAGGAAATATCCCGAAATATCATCTAAAGTTTTACATGGTAAAATTAAAATTTGTGAAAAAGCAATAAATGTGGTCCTTCTACTTTTATGTTTAAAAAAAAAAATTAAATGTTGACCAAACACTTAAAAAAAATATCTCCCACATTAATAAAGGCTAAAATTAGCCTTGTCCACCATGCAATAAGGCTTTTTTGATGGTGGGCCGCATGCATAAAACCATATAAAAGCATATAAAACTTACAAACACCACTCACAACTAGCCACTTCCAGGTTTCCTAGTTCTAGTTGCAAAAATTCAAACTATTTGTCGATGCTCCTGCCCTTCTTGTAAGTGACAAGAAAATGATCTTTGAGCACCAAAAAAATGGGGCTACATGGAGAGGGGGATAATTCGACAGGGGTGAAGATGTCTAAAAAAATATCTTACACTTTGTAACAGGAGATCCAGCACAATCGTGAAGACCTACATGTGACGAGACGTTCTTCAGTTTACAATGGTGCTCATTGCGCACACTACACCCGAACACTCTGGATACAATAGGACCATGATCTTTGTGGCATAAATTATTGGTCACTGCACCTCCAACCTCCCGTTATTCATGTCATCGTTGCTTATCTTTAGTCAGCTTACTTTCATCGCGGAGTTCACCTTCCTCATCCTACAACAGACGATTGCACTAATGATGCAATAGCATCCAAAGGTATGATCAACTAGTGCCATTTTGCCTTGAAAATATCAATAACCAATTAGTTGTCTTTCCAAGAATAATCAGATGTGACACATTACCGTTGATTGATATGACCCACTTCGGAATGACCGCGTTAAGACATGATCGCTCCACCAACTGATCATGCCATTGTCCTCCATTGCTTAGGGGTGCCACGTCAAAGTGTTGCAATCTATTGTAAGACATGCAGGACTTACAAGCTTTGCTCAATGACAACTTCAGCTCTAGCATCATGGCCAAGAGAAGGGATGTAGATTATGGAAAAAACAAGGTGAGGAGAAACAAGGAAACTGCAACTCTCACAAATTTTTTTTCCATGTCAAGGGTAAATTGTCCACATCGAGTAAATGGGTGATTCATTCTTGAACTAGATAGGTGTCATATTGAACATAAAACCCACCTCCATGAGAATGGCACTTGGTTGAGTAACCAGACCTACAAAGGACGATGACCAAATTTTGGTGGAGATTATGTTATGACCATAAAAATGAAGGTAAAATTTTGCATATTATCATAGATCTTATGATAATCCAAACTCTTAAACTCATCCTATTCTATCAAAATAGACTCTATGAAAAAATTTCTTTGGGGGCTGTATTTAGGTAACAACGAAAGTCTCATGCACTGAAGTCAACTGCACGATAAGAAATTTAGATGACAATCTTGTAGCACAGTCGACATCACAGTAGTCTCAAGAATCGTGAGTCGTAACCACTCCAATAAAGTAATCTCCCTATGCATTGGTTGGTCGGTCCCTTTAATTCACCATCAAGGATCGAGCTTCGTCTAAAAATGCCATCATAGAAATCACAGAAAGTTGGTTGTCTTTTGAGAATTTTGACCAACATGCACATCCTTTAATGTTATAGAAAATCATGGAGCACGTCCCTCAAAGCAAAGAAAAATATTATCATGCTCGTTGTGTCTTCTTCTACGACTGTGAGGTGTTTAACTACACCATAACTACATATATAGCCCATGTTTTGGAATGGTGATCGACTCAAAAGCCTATCTATACCATTTTCTTTATTTCTTTCTAAATGTTGAACCAATCCCATCACCATTTAAAAAAGGGCCTAAAAATTAGTCCCATGAACTACCTGGGCCCAATCTACAAAAAATGGAGTCATTGGATCGTTTGGATAGTGATTTATCTAGATTAAATACTTCCTAGCAGAGAACCTTTGAAGGGATGTGGTACTCGAGAGTAGAGAATTCTTTACTTAGGACCTTTGTTACCTCCATCTGCCAATATTGATGAGATTTTACAAAAGCACAAACAAAATACCCAACGAGCAAAAAAGTCCAGTGGTGGGGGGCCATACGGTAGCTACGAGGGCTCTCTAAACTTGTTGGAGTGGTAGAACCGACCATACCACCATTGTTATGACCACTGCATGCTATGGAGCCAAAATGGAAAATCATCCAATTGTTTTGATGGAAAATTATTTTAAAGGAAACCTGAAAGAGAATTTTCAAGCCTGCACATGAAAAATGATGAACATATTTCTTCTACTCAATCTACTAATTAAAAAAATTGATCTTCCTTCTCCCACAGCTCGAGGTTCATTCTGCGAAGTGTTCGATCTACAACATTTCACAACAACTCCTATGGCAAGAAAACAACCACCACCATAGTTGCAATATCATAGTATAATTATTGTTTCTCTGAGTGGATCTCATAGTATCAATATCACATTCATACATATGTATGTAAAGAGGGAAATTGATGATTTATCCAAGAACAAATCATACAGAATAATCCATTTGAAAAAAACTTAAAAAAAACTCAGTCTCATATTCATGCATAAATAACATGCAAGAGAAAAAGGAAACTGAAGATTTGTTTGAATAGACTAAACCAGATTTGAAAACTAAAGAACTCTTGAATGCCAAGCAAATACAAAGTAATATCACCCAGAATTTATGCCTTCCTATGGATAGAAAACTAAAAAACCAAAAAAAAACCTCCTAAACACAAACTACAGATTTTTCTCAGTAACTTACTGGTTTTTGATCTATCAAAGGATGGAGAGAATACTCCCTTAGTATTGAAAAAAAACATGATGGGGAGGAAAAAAAAAAGAAGAAAAAATGAGGGGATTTTAATGAGGGAAATCCCCCCATGAGGAAAAGCTCCTTAGGCTCACAGGGCAAGGAAAGCCTGCTCTGATACCATGTTAGAAAAGTAAATACTTGATGTTATTGAACGAAAAGGACCTTGCTTAAATAGTAAGTGCTTACAATCTTATCCATTGGATCATAACTAACTGATCTAATCTTAGCCACACATATTATCCTAGTAACAACTTAGGATATATTGTATATTCTAACAGTAGTAAGAATCCTCTTATATCATCATTACTTCCTTATTAGTGGAAAGAAAGTATTAACTTCATTGTTTCTCCTCTCTGCTGAAATTGATGCATGTCCTCATGTATCCTCATTTTGTGGGACATTCCTTATGTTGTTATTTTTTCTTTTCTCTCTTTTTTTCCTTTTTTTTACTTTTTTTCTCTTTTTTATCTTTTTTTTCTCTATTATCTCTTGTTTTTTCTCTTCTCTCTCTTTTTTTTTTTCAAGATTAAAAAATATGATCATTTGGAATATTTTTTAGAAGAGGAAGCCTCTTCTATCATATTTAAGTTTGACTGTGTAAAATATCGAGCAAATTCCACCTTTGTTAGTGGCTTATGGTACACATGTACATGATGTCCATTAACCACTAATGTCCTCCTTAAATTATCAACTAAAGAAAGTTGAACAACTTCATTCTCAAACTCTTCTGGTTCATTATTGTTGCTCTTAATGTGATCATCATGCCACTTTTCCATTTTTGTTGAATGAACTTTGTTTGGTGAAGTGCCTCCAACCAAAGTTCATCAAATGTATTCAACTACAAAATTCTCTTGTTTTGTACCTACAACAACTCAATGCCAACTTCCAAAGATGCATGAAGTGTTAGTAAATTATTAAGTTGTTAGATCAATGCATCAAACAATTTTACTTCCTGGTTATTAGTCAACCAACTATTTATATTCAAAGGTTTTTCTGGTTGTGTTTCAATTTGTTTTATACCAAGATGTATTGAATTTATTATTTGAACATTATGCATTACTGATTTAAGAGAGCAGTGGTGTGGTGGAAGAGAATGGAAGAGTTGTGTATTTTTATCAAAAAAAATTCTTGAAGGAATTAAATTTGATAAATGATAATGAAAAGATGACAAAAATGATGATGCCATCAATGTGGTAAATGAAGAAAATCGTTTTGTATTGAAATGGGTGATAAATGTTAAAGATTTTATTTTTCATCATTCCATAGTAATTGCTGAACAGTAATTGGTTCATCTTTAAAATCTGAATTTAGAACATTTTCATAGAAAACAAACTTTTTGGATGAATTCAACTCTTCTACATTATCCCTTACAACTATGGAGGCCAAAGTTGAAATATTATTTTCTTTTTCATTATGTGATTCAAGAAACAATGGACTTCCTAGATAATTATACTTAGGTGGAGTAAGTTTTCCTACAAGCAAGTCTACTAATTTTCCACCTACTTGTATGGTTTCAACATATATTCTTTTTTCTTGATTTCTTAAAACACGTTTCTTGAACAATCTTATTAATGATTGGTACATCTTTAATAACTTAAAGTAAAGGGATTGCAATAGTTAAATGTTTTAATTCCTATATCAAATCTAATTTCAAATATGTTAGTTTTAATATTTCAAATTGTTCAAGATATCATTCTTTCTTTGATTAGTCATCTTGTGGAAGATTTTATTATTCTTTTTTTGGTTCATTTTGTTGTTTCAATGTAGATGAGTTTTCATGTTTATTTTCTTCAGATCCCATTTCTACATTTATAAGTGGAATAGGTTCAAGAAGATGTTTTTTCTGAATACAAATGAGCGTTATCACAATCATTCACATTTATTATGGTTGTATTCTTTGATTTAGCCATAGAGATAGTGGTTGCTTTTTTAACATTTTCAAGATTGGCCACAAGTTGAGTTAAAAATAGAGGTTGTTTTGCTTGTTGTTTTTGTTGTCCTTAAGAGATATTATGGGTATTAGCAGGTAACAAATTTAGTTGTTTTTGTTACTATTGTTGCCATTTGTACAATTTTTGGTATTGTACCCATTTATGTCCCCGTAGTTTTGGTTGCAACCATGGTGGATATTGTTGATTTATCCATCCATATTGAGACCACTCTTGGGAATATACCCATGGTGGTTGACTCCAATATTATTGAAGTGAATTTGAAGTAGACCATGGCATATACCAAGGATTATTTCCCTAATTTGTAGGAAATTGAAGCATTTTGATTTGAAAATTTAAGAAAATTATCCCCTTGTATTTGTCCTACAAAATTGAGTTCATTCATAGGTTGAGACTATTTTTCAAGACACTTTTGAGTTCTGGTAACAAATTGCATTGATCTGTAGGGTGTCCTTTTTTACAAATGCTACATGTAGAAGATGTAAATGTTTTTGAAGGACATTCATGAAGAGAGTGCTTCTCATTATATTTTGAACAATAGATGGCTAAATATTCAGTAGATTTATTATTTTTATCTAATATTTTATCATGATGTGCTAAAATATCATCTTTTAGATTACCAAACTCTTTCATGAATTCTTTCAAATTATTTGTGTTACTACCAGTTTTGTGTTTTCTATGCCTTGAATGAGAATAATTTTTCCAAAGTTTAATGATTTCCTGAAATTTAAGTGTATGTGCATCTCCTCTTCCCAAAATGTCCACTACATCTCTAGATTCATCTTGCAGTCCCTTTAAGAATATTATTTTATAAATTTTAGGTTCAACACTTCCACATCTCTTATGAACAAAATAAAATATATCTAGATAGTCTTTTAAAATTTCATTTTCCTCTTGTTTCATTCTAAGCAATTCATCATTTTGATTCTTGACTTGAAAACATTCTTGGTATCTCTTCAAAAATATGTTTTTCATCTCATCTAGGTTCTAATTGAATCAGGTGCTAAGGTGATAAACCAACGTAGGGCTTCTATTTAAGAGTGGAAGGAAAAAAATTGATCTTTTGATTGTCATTAGTGTAATCATAAGCTTGGCACACAATCTTAAACTCCAATAGAAACAAATCAGGATCTTCAGATGTAATTCCATTAAAAGTTCGTAACACAGAAGGTGAAATGACCTTCATGGGAGCATTTTGATTAGGATCAATTGAATGGGGTTTTGAAAATTTTTGGCAGGTGTACTAGTTGCACTAGGGTGGAGCACATTACTAGATCTCCCTGGGTTCTCTTGTGAGCCTACCATTATGGGTTCCTAACAACAATTATAAATCCTATTAAATTATCTTGATTTTATGGATTTGTCAAGAGATAATGGTGTTGAACTATTGATTTTTCCTCCTTGTAATGATTTCTCAAAAAATACTGCAGTTCTTGAAGTGGATGATTGTGATTATTTAAAAATTCCAACATTTTTGGAAATAAAAAATTTAGACAACTTTAACATAGTTTCAACCTCTTGTGAAATTTTTCTTCCTGTGGTTTCATGCTATGCTTTTTTATAAATGTATTGAAATACAATAATCAACAATTATTACTTATACCAACTTATCACATTCAAAGTTTACTCTAAAGTTCACAACTTAGCACATTTAACAACTATTTTACTAATTTCCTCTTCTAACAACACCATGTTCCCTGAAAACGATACCAAAAATTATGAGTGTCATTATTATCATCATTTAATTTTCAATATTTATCAAATCCAGGGTGGTGTCCAAGGCTATCTACGATAGAAGGTTTGGGTAGATTACAATTTAGGCATTCAATTCACAAGCATTTATTTGGTGAAATAGATGTTGGTTTAGCCTTTTTGGTGTCACACTAAACCTAATCTGCATAATGAAAACTATTTAACTTGTAAAATTAAAAACTAATTCTAAGACTTGAAATTGAAAACTAGTTATAGTTGTGAGTAATTGGAACAATTCTCATTAATCTGGTGAAATATAAATAATACATTTCAAGCCAATAATAGTCCGGAGGTTACAAAACCACTCGAGACCAAAATAGACGATGTTGCAACAAATAAAAATGAGCCTAAAATAAATCCAACAATATAAGATTGTTAGGATCAAAATCAAAATAAGAAATATTGAAATATTCTGACAATAGTTGCAGAAAAGGAAATTGGAAAAATGGAAATCTTGCTAAATCAAAACCTAGATTACAGTTGTAGAATTGAAATTACTAAATTGAAATAACAATTTAAAAGGAAACACTCATGCTAAAACAAATACCGGTATCTTACTATGGAAGGTTGTCATATTTATGCTGCAGTGACTGACAACAAACTAAAACTGCTAAAAACTAATAAATTTGCAAAAACAAGGAAAATAGGGGAACTAATCTATGCTATTTGTTAGGTGACACACACACATTCTGCATAAAATCACAATTGAAAGCATAAAATAATAACATCAACTAAAAAATAGAGGTTAGTCTATTTAACAATAATATACAAGAATTGAAAAGCATTTTGGTAAAAGTGTTGCAGCAAGAATATCAGAAAACATGTCATTAATTAGTCCTTCCTCGAGGCCTGAAAGTGGCCCTTGCTTTCTGATACATAAGAAGGTAAGAAAGTAATGCTTACCTACTTAAAAAAAACATTCACTCATAAGCAAAATATGACAAAAGGCTGCACTTTATTGACTATCCAACATTTTACAATGCTATAGGAAAAACTTTGCTATTGGCTTACAGATTACTATCAAGTTCTATTACAAATCCTATGTGCTTCTACTACTAGCTCAACCAATAAGGGAGCTCTATTATTTATATTATCTATTACAATATGCATGTTTACAATATCAACTGCATTGTTGTTTATCAGTGATTTGTTATCAGCTCTACAATTGACTTAGTCTAAATTAGGACAAGATGTGCTATAGTGAATGTTCATTAGTCCTTTTATGCATCATTAATGGTGGGAATGAGTTGGTATAGGTTGGAAATAGTCTATTACACCTATTATTATCTCAAAACACATTTTCCTAGATGAATTGGGTGTAATTCTCCTCGTTTGGACTAAAACAGACTATTTGCCTTGTCATTCCAAAGATCTTTGGAATATCTGCCAGCAAAAATACTATTCATGCATAGCTGCAACAAAAATGTGTGATAAGGTCATTTTAAGTGGATAGGATATCTTTCCTATCCCTCATAAATTATTTCCAACCGTTGCTTTCCATTTGTGTTGACAAATTCTATGACTTCCTTAATAGTTGTACAATTCTGATTTTTATATACATTTTCTAGTTGTTCCTGTATTTTAGCCCTTTTGTCTTGTTGCTCTCATTTGGACTATGTGGAAATTATGCTAGGTGGAGGAAGAGTCATCCATAACATCCCTCAACTATTTCTAAGCATTACTTCTTGCTTTGTTTGATAAAATCTAGGCCATCCTTTAAAGTGGCAGGTGGCTGGAATTTATATGGACTATCACTACTGTTTCAAGTTTTCTGCACAGTTTTTGAATTTTGGTGCTAAATATCATTTCAAAATAATTGTGAGGTGGGAGAAACATTCAAATAATATGATGACGTAGTAAACAACAACATACACCACATTGCTATTTCAATTATTCACTAAATAATTACACAAAAATAGTGTAATAATTTAGAAAAATAGGCAGAACAGAGTATAATGCTTCTATGCAATTTAACCATGCAAACAAATAACAAAAAACATATTTTAATCAACTATTTAGCATTTTAACTATGTTATGTTTTGTAATATTGCAATTTTTATATGTCAAAAATAGTGCAAAGATGAGGCATTATTTGGCCTCATCCTTCCCCCCTGCTTTACCTGATGCATGCCCTCATGCATCCTAGCAATAATGATATTTATCCTTCTGAATATATTTTTTCAACCACATGAAAAATATTGAAATGGCTAATCATGGATGAAATGCCAAAATTACCGCAATTTGTGAAAAATGTCGAAAGTATGAAAATTGTTGCAATTTTTGAATATGCTGCAAATTTTGAATTTGTTGTCATTTCTGAAAATTTAGAATTTTGCTGTAATTTTTTGAAAATTGCTACAAATCTTGAAATGGATGAGAGTCTGAGAACTAATTTTTGTAATTTTTTTTTTCACTTCCAACTTGTAATTCTTCAATTTTTGCGCTTTCACCCTTCAATGTTCCAATTTCTGCAATTTTTGCAGTTTTCTCTTTTTTTACCCTTCCACAAGTATTAATGCTACAAGGTACAACTTACAGACTTGGTAGCATGTGAATCATTTTGCAATAGCCTCATTGTATTTTTATAATGGAACCATATTTGGTGTATGCACTACTACTAACAACATTTCAACCTAAATGCTTATTTCTACTTTTTGTACCTTTGAAACAAAATTAAAATAAAATTGATTTTGAATCTTTTTGAGGGGATGTACATATTTGTATTGGGATTTTTTGAGCTTTAGGGACCTCACTTTCTTATGTACTTTGTATTTTTTTTACTCGGGCACTATATCTAGGCTTTTTGGTATAATTTTTGCTCATTCCAAAGATGTCTCTGCTTATTTCAAAGATGCATATGAAAGTGCAAAAATGACTTGTTTTTTCAAATTTATTTGTGAAAACACTATTATTGGCCCATCTTAGGAGTATCCTCTCTCTGATTTGGACTCCCTATAGCATCCATGATCCCCTTATCAATTTATTTTAGAGGTGTACTCTATTTTTTTTGCATATTGTTGTTTTGTTGTAGTAGTAACCAAGGTAAAAACATAAATATTAGGCTCTTGCTCCAAGGTGGCTTGCTAAATTTGATGAGGAAATTATGGAATGTGTTCTTGTGTTTCCCATTATAGAAATTACTCTACTAATTCAAACAAAATTATTTCTATCTCCTTCCAGAATTAGGATTTGTAGGCTGATTTTGAAGTTTATGCCATTTTTCTTTTAATTCACTCATTTCTTGCAATAATTGATGAATATACTTATTTTTTTCAATCAACTTCACTCTGGTGGATCTTCTCAGCTACTATGTACCTAGTTTTTTTTCACTAGTTACTTTATTCTTGCAGTTTTACTCTGTTTTTGCATTTTTTTCAACTGCACTTTAATTTTTTTTCTCTTGCTATTTTGAAACCAACTACAATTTTTTAACAATTTTGTGATTCTACACATTTTGAAGCACTTTACCAGCAACGTATCAAAATTTTACATGCAACTCTATTGTTATACTACTAGACTAAACTTTTCATGCAACCAAGGGCAAGATAGGGTGTTTCTTGACATTTTGAACATGTTCCATTTTTAATTTACCAATATTTTATAACTAGTTTATGCCAAATACCGATTATCATACACTACATGCTAAATGCTTACTATGACTAAATGCAAGAACACATACCTTACTATCCTGAAAATTTACCATACACCTTACAAATCGCTACTTTTGATGATTGTTAGCAGGCTATCTGAAAACAAAAATATGATACATGTGCAGTAAGTGACCTTTGTACAATGGTGGAATAATGATGGATATATCAACAAGGCAAACATGCCAAAAACCAGTTTTCATGCAAGCATTAATTCAAGAGCACCTCTGAAAAGGTTTCACTACTAAATTATTCATTTTTTTCTTTTTCATATTTTTTTTCTTCTTTTTTCATTTTTTTTCCATCAGAAGAGGCTGCCATTTCTGGTTTTCAATCAACTTCTATTTTTTTTCTTTTTTAGGTGCTTCAATGAGAGAGAATGTCTCTCATGAGGCTTCAATGAGAGAGAATATATCTCATTTTATTTGGATAAGAAAAATCCTTATTATGTAAAAAGTATATCTATCTTGTTTGTATGAAAACATCTTTTTCTTCTTGAAAGCAACAACAATGATGCACCCTTTCTTTCCATATGAGGAGTAAGAATCCTCTTATGTCATCATTACTTCCTTATTGCTGGAAATAAATTATTGACTTCATTGTTCCTCCTCCCTACTGAAATTGATGCATGTCCTTATGTATCCTCATTTTATGGGACATGCCTTATGCTACAATTTTTCTTTTCTTTTTTTTTTTCATTTTTTTCTCTTTTCTATCTTTCTTTTTCTTTGTTATATCTCTCTTTCTTTTTTTTCTTTTTTTTTCCAAGATTCAAAAATATGATCATTTGGAATCTTTGTCAGAAGAGGAAGCCTCTTCTATCATATGCAAGTTTGAATTTGTAAAATATTGAGCAAATTCCACCTTTGTTAGTGGTTTATGGTATACCTGTAAATGATGTCCATTCACAACTAATGTCCTCCTTAAATTATCAACTAAATAAAGTTGAACAACTTCATTCTCAAACTCTTCTGGTTCATCCTTGTTGATCTTAATGTGATCATCATGCCACATTTTCCATTTTTGTTTAATGAACTCTGTTTGGTGAAGTGCCTCTAATCAAAGTTCATCAAATGTATTCAACTGCAAAATTCTTTTGTTTTGTACCTGAAATAACTCAATGCCAACTTCTAAAGATACATGAAGTGTTAGTAAAGCATTAAACTGTTGGATCAATGTATCAAACAATTTTACTTCCTGGTTATTAGTCAACCAACTATTGATATTCAAAGGTTGTTTTGGTTGTGTTTCAATTTGTTTTATACCAAGATGTATTGAATTTATTCTTTGAAAATTATACATTAATGATTTAAGAGAGTAGTGGTGTGGTAGAGGAGAATGGAAGAGTTATGCATTTTTATCATAAACAATTCTTGAAGGAATTAAATTTGATAAATGACAATGAAAATATGAGAAAAGTGATGATGCCATCAATGTGGTAAATGAAGAAAACTGTTTTGTATTGGAATGGGTGAAATGTTTAAGATTTTATTTTTCATCATTCCATAGTAATCATTGAACGGTAATTGGTTCATCTTTAAAATCTGAATTTAGAACATTTTCATAAAAAATAAACTTTTTGGATGAATCTAGCTCTTCTACATTATCCCTTATAACTATGGAGGCCAAAGTTAAAATATTATTTTCATTTTCCTTATGTGATTCAAGAAACAATGGACTTCCTATACAATCATACTTAGGTGGAGTAAGTTGTTTTGCTAGTTTAACATTTTCTAGATTGGCCACATGTTGAGCTAAAAAGAGAGGTTGTTTTGCTAGTTTTTTTTGTTGTCCTTGAGAGATATTATGGGTATGAGTAGGCAACAAATTTAGTTATTGTTTTTGATATTGTTGTCGCCCTTTATACAATTTTTATTGTTGTACCCATTGATGTCCTGTATTTTTGGTTGCAACCATGGTGGATGTTGTTGATTTATCCATCCACGTTGAGACCACTCTTGGGAATATGCCCATGGTGTTTGAATCCAATATTGTTGAAGTGAATTTGAAGTAGACCATGGAATATACCAAGGATTAATTCCCTAATTTACAAAAAAATGAGAAACATTGTGACATGGATATTTAAGAAAATTATCTACTTATCTTTGTCCTACAAAGTTGAGTTCTTTCATAGGTTGAGACTATTTTTCAAAGACACTTTTGAGTTCTAGTAATAAATTGCATTGATCTGTAGGGTGTCCTTTTTCACAAATGCTACATGTAGAATAAGTAAATGTTTTTTTCAAAGGACATTCATGAAGAGAGTGCTTCTCATTAAATTTTGAACAATATATGGCTAATTATTCAATAGATTCATTCTTTTCATCTAATGTTTTATCAAGATGTACTAAAATATCAGCTTTTAGATTAGAAAAATCTTTCATGCATTCTTTCAAATTATTTGTGTTATTACCAGTTTTGTGTTTTCTATGCCTTGAATGAGAATAATTTTTATAGAGTTTAATGATTTTCTAAAATTCAAGTGTATGTGCATCTCCTCTTCCCAAAATATCCAATACATATCTAGATTCATCTTGCAAACCCCTTAAGAATATGATTTTACAAATTTTAGGTTCAACACTTCTACATCTCTTATGAAAAAAGAAAATTTTAGGTTCAACACTTCTACATCTCTTATTGAATTTTCCTCCTTGTAATGATTTCTCAAAGGATCCCGTAGTTCTTGAAGTGGATGATTGTGATTATTTAAAAATTCCAAAATTTTTAGAAATAAAAAATTTAGGCAACTTTAACATAGTTTCAACCTCTTGTGAATTTTTTCTTCTTGTGGTTTCTTGCTATGCTTGTTTTCTAAATGTATTGAAATGCAATAATCAATAATTACATTCAAATTTTACTTTGAAGTTCACAACTTAGCACATTTAACAACTATTTTACTACTTTCCTCTTCTAACAACACCGTGTTCCCCAAAAACTATACCAAAAATTATGAGTGTCATTATTATCATCATTTAATTTTCAATATTTTTCAAATCCAAGGTAGTGTCCAAGGCTATCTACGATAGAAGGTTTGGGTAGATTACAATTTAGGCATTCAGTTTGCAAGCATTTATTTTGTGAAATAGATGTTGGTTTAGCCTTTTTGGTGTTACACTAAACCTAATATGCAAAATGAAAACTATTTAACTTGTAAAATTAAAAATTTCTTCTAAGACTTGAAATTGAAAACTAGTTACAGTTGTAGGAAAGAAAATTGCAAAAATATAAATCTTACTAAATCAAAACCTAGATTATAGTTGTAGAATTGAAATGACCAAATTGAAAGAACATTTGAAAAGAAAACACTAATGCTAAAAAAAATTCCAGTATCCTGCTGTAGAAGGTTGTTAGATTTATGCTATTGTGACTGACAAAAAAATAAAACTACTAAAAATTTGTAAATCTGAAAAAATAGGAAAAAATAGTGGAACTACAAATCTATGCTATTTTTTAGGTGACACACACACATTATGCATAAAATCACAATTGAAAGCATAAAATAATTATATCAACTCAAAAATAGTCTATTTAACAACAATATACAAGAATTGACAAGCATTCTGGTAAAAGTGTTGCAACAAGAATATCAAAAAACATATAATTAATTAGTTCTTCCTCAAGGCCTAAAATTGGCCCTTGCTTTCTGATACATAATAAGGTAAGAAAGTACTATTTATCTACTTAAAAATAACATTCAATCATAAGCAAAATGTGACAAAAGGCTACACTTTATTGATTGTCACAATATTTTACAAAGCTATAGGAAAAACTTTTTTATTGGCTTCCAGATTGCGCTCAAGTTCTATTACAAATCCTATATGCTTCTACTAATAGCTCAACCAATAAGGGAGATATATTATTTATATTATCTATTACAATATGCAAATTTACAATATCAACTGCATTATTGTTTATCAGTGATTTATTATCAACTCTGCAATTGACTTAGTCTAAATTAGGACAAGATGTGTTGCAGTGAACGTTCATTAGTCCTTTGATGCATCCTAAATGGTGGGAATGAGTTGGTATATGTTGGAAATAATCTATTACACCTATTATTATCTCATAACACCTTTTCCTAGATAAATTGGGTGTAATTCTCCTCGTTTGGTATAAAACATACTATTTGCCCTATCATTCCAAAGATCTTAAGAATATTTACCAGCAAAAATACTATTCATGTACAACTACAAAAAAACACGTGATAAGGTCATTTTAAGTGGACATGAAATATTTGCTATCCCTCAAAAATAATTTCCAACCACTGCTTTCCATTTGTGTTGACAAATTCCATGACTTCCTTAATAGTTGCACAATTCTGGTTTTTATATGCATTTTCTAGTTGTTCTTGTATTTTAGCCTTTTTGTCTTGTTGCTCTCATTTGGACTACGTGGAAATGATGCTAGGTGGAGCAAGAGTCATCCCTAACATCCCTCAACTATTTCCAAGCATTACCCCTTGCTTTGTTTGACAAATTCTAGGCCATCCTTTAAAGTGGTAGGTGGCTGGAATTTATATGGTCTGTCACTACTGTTTATGAGGTGGGAGAAACATTCAAATAATATGATGAAGTGGTAAAAAAAATATGCACCACATTTCTATTTCAATTATTCATTTTATTCACTAAATAATAACCAGTTGAAATTGTAAAAATAGGAAATTTGTCTAGATAGTCTTCTAAATTTTCATTTTCCTCTTGTTTCATTCTAAGCAATTCATATTTTTTATTCTTGACTTGACAATATTCTTGGTATCTCTTCAAAAATATGTTTTCCATATCATTCCAGGTTCTAATTGAATCAGGTGCTAAGGTGATAAACCGATGTAGGGTTGATTATTTAAGAGTGGAAGGAAAAAAAATTAAGCTTTTGATTGTATTAGTGTAATCATAAGCTTGGCATACAATATTAAACTCAAATAGAAACAAATCAGGATCTTTAGATGTAATTCCCTTAAAAGTCGATAACACAAAAGGTGAAATGACCTTCATGGGAGCATTTTGATTAGGATCAATTGAATGGGATTTTGAAAAGTTTTGGTAGGTGTACTAGTTGCACTAGGGTGGAGCACATTACTAGATCTCCCTGGGTTCTCTTGTGAGCCTACCATTATGGGTTCCCAACAACAATTATAAATCTTATTATATTGTATTGATTGTATGGATTTGTCAAGAGAGAATGGTGTTGAACTATTGATTTTTCCTCCTTGTAATGATTTCCCAAAGGATCCTGCAGTTCTTGAAGTGGATGATTGTGATTATTTAAAAATTCCAACATTTTAGAAATAAAAAATTTAGGCAACTTGAACATAGTTTCAACCTCTTGTGAATTTTTTCTTCTTGTGGTTTCTTGCTATGCTTGTTTTCTAAATGTATTAAAATGCAATAATCAATAATTGTTAATTATGCCAGCTTATTATGTTCAAATTTTACTTTGAAGTTCACAACTTAGCACATTTAACAACTATTTTACTACTTTCCTCTTCTAACAACACCATGTTCCCCGAAAACTATACCAAAAATTATGAGTGTCATTATTATCATCATTTAATTTTCAATATTTGTCAAATCCATGGCGGTGTCCAAGGCAATCTACGATAGAAGGTTTGGGTAGATTACAATTTAGGCATTCAATTCACAAGAATTTATTCGGTGAAACAGATGTTGGTTTAGACTTTTTGGTGTTACACTAAACCTAATATGTAGAATGAAAACTATTTAACTTGCAAAATTAAAAACTACTTCTAAGACTTGAAATTGAAAACTAGTTACAGTTGTAGGAAAGAAAATTGTAGAAATAGAAATCTTGCTAAATCAAAACCTAGATTATAATTGTAGAAATAGAAATATTGCTAAATCAAAACCTAGATTATAATTGTAGAATTGAAATGACTAGATTGAAAGAACACTTGAAAAGAAAAAACTCATACTAAAACAAATTCCAGTGTCCTGCTGCAAAAGGTTGTCAGATTTATGTTGTTGTGACTAACAACAAAATAAAACTACTAAAAACTTGTAAATTTGAAAAAATAGGGGAAAATAGGGGAACTGCAAATTTATGCTATTTTTTAGGTGACACACACACATTCTGAATAAAATCACAATTTAAAGCATAAAATAATGACATCAACTCAAAAGTAGAGGCTAGTCTATTTAACAACAATATACAAGAATTGACAAGCATTCTGGTAAAAGAACCACAACAAGAATATAAAAAAACCTATCATTAATTAGTTCTTCCTCGAGGCTTGAAATTGGTCCTTGCTTTATGATACATAGGAAGGTAAGAAAGCACTATTTATATACTTAAAAATAACATTCACTCATAAGAAAAATATGACAAAAGGCTACACTTTATTGACTGTCACAATATTTTACAAAGCTATAGGAAAAACTTTGTTATTGGCTTACAGATTGCTATCAAGTTCTATTACAAATCCTATATGCTTCTAATACTAACTCAACAAATAATGGAGCTCTATTATTTATATAATCTATTAAAATATGCACGTTTACAATATCAACTGCATTGTTTTTTATCAGTGATTTGTTATCAACTCTACAATTGACTTAGTCTAAATTAGGACAAGATGTGTTGCAGTGAACATTCATTAGTCCTTTGATGCATCCTCAATGGTGGGAATGAGTTGGTATAGGTTGGAAATAGTCTATTACACCTATCCTCATCTCAAAACACCTTTTCTCGGATAAATTGGGCGTAATTCTCCTTGTTTGGGCTAAAACAAACTATTTGCCCTATCATTCTAAAGATCTTCGAAATATCTGCCAGTAGAAATACTATTCATGTATAACTGCAAAAAAAACATGTGATAAGGTCATTTTAAGTGGACATGACATATTTCCTATCCCTCAAAAATCATTTCCAACCGTTGCTTTCCATTTGTGTTGAAAAATTCCATGACTTCCTTAATAGTTGCACAATTTTGGTTTTTATATGCATTTTCCAGTTGTTCCTGCATTTTAGCCCTTTTGTCTTGTTGCTCTCATTTGGACTACATGGAAAT
This sequence comes from Wollemia nobilis, assembly GCA_028583015.1. Classification (NCBI taxonomy): domain Eukaryota; kingdom Viridiplantae; phylum Streptophyta; class Pinopsida; order Araucariales; family Araucariaceae; genus Wollemia; species Wollemia nobilis. Next base: position 6,160,083 of record JAQPPZ010003212.1, read on the forward strand.
GATGCTAGGTGGAGCAAGAGTCATCCCTAACATCCCTCAACTATTTCCAAGCATTACCCCTTGCTTTGTTTGACAAATTCTAGGCCATCCTTTAAAGTGGCAGGTGGCTGGAATTTATATGGGTTGTCACTGCTATTTTTGAGGTAGGAGAAAAATTCGATAATATGATGAAGTGGTGAAAAACAACATACACCACATTGCTATTTTAATTATTCATTTTATTCACTAAATAATCACACAAAAATAGTGCAATAGTGCAGAAAAATAGGTAGAACAGAGTATAATGCTTCTATGCAATTTAACCATGCAAAAAAATAACAAATAATATATTTTAATAAACTATTTGGCATTTTAACTATGTTATGTTTTTTAATATGGCAATTTTTATATGTCAAAAATAGTGCAAAGATGAGGTATTATTTGGCCTCATCATTCCCCCCAACTTAACCTGATGCATGCCCTCATGCATCCTAGCAGTACTCAGGTCCATCCTTATGAACATCCTTTGTCAACCACATGAAAAATATTGAAATTGCTAATCATGGTTGAAATGCCAAAATTACTGCAATTTGTGAAAAATGCTGAAAGTATGAAAATTGCTACAATTTTTGAAGATGCTACAAATTCTGAATTTGTTGTCATTTCTGAAAATTTTGAATTTTGCTGTAATTTTTTGAAAATTGCTACAAATCTTGAAATTGATGAGAGTCTGAGAACTATTGCAATTTTTGTAATTTTGTTTTGTACTTCAAACTTGCAATTCTTCAATTTTTGCACTTTCACCCTTCAATGTTGTAATTTATACAATTTTTGCAGTTTTGTCTCTTTTTATGCCCTTCCACAAGTATTAGTGTTGCAAGGTACAACTTAAAGGCTTGGTAGCATGTGAATCATTTTGCAATAGCCTCATTGTATTTTTATAATGGAACCATATCTGGCAGATGCACTACTACTGGTGGAATTTTCTATGCTGACAACATTTCAACCTGAATGCCTATTTCTACTTTTTGCACCTTTGAAACAAAATTGAAAAAAAATTGATTTTGAATCTTTTTGAGGGGATGTACTTACTTGTATTGGGGTTTTTGAGCTTTAGGGACCTCACTTTCTGATGTACTTTGTATTTTTTTACTCTAGCACCGTATCTAGGCTTTTTGGCACAATTTTTGCTCATTCCAAAGATGTCTGCTTATTTCAAAGATGCATCTGAAAGTGCAAAAATGACTTGTTTTTTCAAATTTTTTTGTGAAAACACTATTGTTGGCCCATATCCAGAGTATCCTCTCTCTAATGTGGACTCCCTATAGCATCCATGATCCCCTTATCAATTTATTTTAGAGGTGTACTCCATTTTTTTTGCATGTTGTTTTTGTTGTAGTAGTAACCAAGGTAAAAATAGAAATATCAGGCTCTTGCTCCAGGGTGGCTTGCTCAATTTGATGAGGCAATTATGGAATGTGTTCTTGTGTTTCCCCTTCCAAAAATTACTCTGCTAATTCAAACAAAATTGTTGCTATCTCCTTCCAGAATTAGGATTTGCAGGTTGATTTTGAAGTTTGTGCCATTTTCCTTTTAATTCACTCATTTCTTGCAACAATTGATGAATATACTTATTTTGTTTTTCAATCAGATTCTCTCTTGTGGATCTTCTCAACTGCTATGTACCTGGTTTTTTTCACTAGTTACTTTATTCTTGCAGTTTTGCTTCTATTTTTGCAGTTTTACTCTGTTTTTGCATTTTTTCAACTGCACTTTTAATTTTTTTCTCTTGCTATTTTGAAACCAACTGCAATTTTTTAGCAATTTTGTGATTCTACACATTGTGAAGCACTTTACCAGTGATGTGTCAAAATTTTACTTGCAACTCTGTTGTTATGTTGCCAGACTAAACTTTTCATGCAACCAAGGGTAGGATAGGGTGTTTCTTGACATTTTGAACATGTTCCATTTTTAATTTACCAATATTTTATAACTAGTTTATGCCAAATACCGATTATCATACACTACATGCTAAATGCTTACTATGACTAAATGCAAGAAACACATACCTTACTACCTAAAAATTTATCATACACCTTACAAATCGCTACTTTTGATGATTGTTAGTAAGCTATCTGAAAACAAAAACATGACACATGTGCAATAAGTGACCTTTGTACAATGGTGGAACAATTATGGGTAGATCAACAAGGCAAAAATGCCAAAAACTAGTTTTCATGCAAGCCTTAATTCAGCAACCAAAAAAGTTTTCACTACTAAATTATTCATTTTTTTCTTTTTTCAAATTTTTCTTATCTTATTTTTTTCATTTTTTTCATCAGAAGAGGCTGCCATTTCTGGTTTTCAACCAACTTCTATTTTTTATTTTTTAGGTGCTTCAATGAGAGAGAATGTCTCTCATGAGGCTTCAATGAGAGAGAATGTCTCTCATTTTTATTTGGATAAGAACAATCCTTATTCTGCAAAAAGTATATCTATCTTGTCTGTATGAAAACAACATTTTTTTTCTACCTGAAAGCAGCAACAATGATGCACCCTTTCTTTCCATATGAGCAGTAAGAATCCTCTTATGTCATCATTACTTCCTTATTGTTGGAAATGAAGTATTGACTTCATTGTTCCTCCTCCCTACTAAAATTGATGCATGTCCTCATGTATCCTCATTTTGTGGGACATGCCTTATGCTACAATTTTTATTTTCTCTTTTTTCTTTTTCATTTTTTCTCTTTTCTCTCTCTTTTTTTCTTTGTTATCTTTTTTTTTCTCTTTTCTCTTTTTTTTCTAAGATTCAAAAATATGATCATTTGGAATCTTTGTCAGAAGAGGAAGCCTCTTCTATCATATGCAAGTTTGATTGTGTGAAATATTGAGCAAATTCCACCTTTGTTAGTGGCTTATGGTACACCTGTAAATGATGTCCATTCACCACTAATGTCCTCCTTAAATTATCAACTAAAGAAAGTTGAACAACTTCATTCTCAAACTCTTCTGGTTCATCCTTGTTGCTCTTAATGTGATCATCATGCCACATTTTCCATTTTTGTTGAATGAACTCTGTTTGGTGAAGTGCCTCCAACCAAAGTTCATCAAATGTATTCAATTGCAAAATTCTCTTGTTTTGTACCTACAACAACTCAATGCCAACTTCTAAAGATGCATGAAGTGTTAGTAAAGCATTAAGATGTTGGATCAATGCATCAAATAATTTTACTTCCTGGTTATTAGTCAACCAACTATTGATATTCAAAGGCTATTTTGGTTGTGTTTCAATTTGTTTTATACCAAGATGTATTGAATTGATTCTTTGAAAATTATGCATTAATGATTTAAGAGAGTAGTGGTGTGGTGGAAGAGAATGGAAGAGTTGTGTATTTTTATCATAAACAATTCTTGAAGGAATTAAATTTGATAAATGACAATGAAAAGATGAGAAAAAATGATGATGTCATCCATGTGGTAAATGAAGAAAACTATTTTGTATTGGAATGGGTGATAAATGTTCAAGATTTTATTTTTCATCATTCCATAGTAATTGCTGAACAATAATTGGTTCATCTTTAAAATCTGAATTTAGAACATTTTCATCAAAAATAAACTTTTTGGATGAATCCAACTCTTCTACATTATCCCTTACAACTATGGAGGCCAAAGTTGAAATATTCTTTTCATTTTCCTTATGTGATTCAAGAAACAATGGGCTTCCTAGACAATCATACTTAGGTGGAGTAAGTTTTCCTGCAAGCAAGTCTACTAATTTTCCACCTACTTGTATGGTTTCAGGATATACTTTCTTCTTTTTTCTTGGTTTCTTAAAACACATTTCTTGAACAATATTATTAATTATTGGTACATATTTAATAGCTTGAAGTAAAGGGATTGTAACAGTTAAATATTTTAATTCCTTTATCAAATCTGATTTCAAAGATGTTAGTTTTGATATTTCAAATTGTTCAAGATATGATACTTTCTTTGATGAGTCATCTTGTGGAAGATTTTATTTTTCTTCTTTTTGTGGTTCTTTTTGTTGTTTCAATGTAGATGAGTTTTCATGTTTATTTTCTTCAGGTCCCATTTCTACATTGATAAGTGGAATAGGTTCAAGAAGAGGTTTTCCTGAACACAATTGAGTGTTATCACAATCACTCACATTTATTATGGCTGTATTTTTTAATTCAGCCATAGAGATAGGGGTTGCCTGTTTAACATTATTTGGATTGGCCACAGGTTGAGCTAAAAATAGAGGTTGTTTTGCTTGTTGTTTTTGTTGTCCTTGAGAGATATTATGGGTATGAGTAGGCAACAAATTTAGTTATTGTTTTTGATATTGTTGTCGCCCTTTATACAATTTTTATTGTTGTACCCATTGATGTCCTGTATTTTTGGTTGCAACCATGGTGGATGTTGTTGATTTATCCATCCACGTTGAGACCACTCTTGGGAATATGCCCATGGTGGTTGACTCCAATGTTGTTGAAGTGGATTTGAAGTAGACCATGGCATATACCAAGGATTATTTCCCCAATTTGTAGGAAATTGAGAAGCATTCTGATATGGAAATTTAAGAAAATTATCCCCTTGTATTTGTCCTACAAAATTGAGTTCTTTCATAGGTTGAGACTATTTTTCAAAGACACTTTTGAGTTCTGGTAACAAATTGCATTGATCTATAGGGTGTCCTTTTTCACAAATGCTACATGTAGTAGGTATAAATATTTTGTTCAAAGGACATTCATGAAGAGAGTGCTTCTCATTACATTTTGAACAATAGATGGCTAAAGATTCAACAGATTCATTCTTTTCATCTAATTTTTTATCAAGATGTACTAAAATATCAGCTTTTATATTAGCAAACTCTTTCATGCATTCTTTCAAATCATTTGTGTTATTACCAGTTTTGTGTTTTCTATGCCTTGAATGAGAATAATTTTTATAGAGTTTAATGATTTCCTAAAATTCAAGTGTATGTGCATCTCCTCTTCCCAAAATATCCAATACATCTCTAGATTCATCTTGCAATCCCCTTAAGAATATGATTTTGCAAATTTTAGGTTCAACACTTCTACATCTCTTATGAAAAAAAGAAAATTTGTCTAGATAGTCTTCTAAAATTTTATTTTCCTCTTGTTTCATTCTAAGCAATTCATCATTTTGATTCTTGACTTGACAATATTCTTGGTATCTCTCCAAAAATATATTTTCCATCTCATTCCAGGTTCTAATTGAATCAGGTGCTAAGGTGATAAACCATCGTAGGGTTGATTCTTTAAGAGTGGAAGGAAACAATTTGAGCTTTTGATTATCATTAGTGTAATCATAAGCTTGGCATACAATCTTAAACTCAAATAAAAACAAATCAGGGTCTTCAGATGTAACTCCCTTAAAATTTGGTAACACAGAAGGTGAAATGACCTTCATGGGAGAATTTTGATTAGGATCTAATTGAATGGGGTTTTGAAAAGTTTTGGTAGGTGTACTAGTTGCACTAGGGTGGAGCACATTACTGGATCTCCCTAGATTCTCTTGTGAGCCTACCATTATGGGTTCCCAATAACAATTATAAATCCTATTAAATTGTCCTGATTGTATGGATTTGTCAAGAGAGAGTGGTGTTGAACTATTGATTTTTCCTCCTTGTAATGATTTCTCAAAGGATCCTATAGTTCTTGAAGTGGATGATTGTGATTCTTTAAAAATTCCAACATTTTTGGAAATAAAAAATTTAGACAACTTTGGCATGGTTTCAACCTCTTGTGAAATTTTTCTTCCTGTGGTAGGTTTAGAAACTCCTTCCTAACCTATTCATTCTATGCTTTTTTTCTAAATGTTTTGAAATGCAACTATCAACAACTGTTTTTTATGCCAACTTGTTACATTTAAGTTTTACTCTAAAGTTCACAACTTAGCACATTTAACAATTATTTGACTCCTTTCCCCTTCTAACAACACCATGTTCCTTGAAAATGGTACCAAAAATTATGAGTGTCATTATTGTCATCATTTAATTTTCAATATTTGTCAAATCCGGGGTGGTGTCCAAGGCTATCTACGATAGAAGGTTTGGGTAGATTACAATTTAGGCATTCAATTCACAAGCATTTATTCGGTGAAACAGATGTTGGTTTAGCCTTTTTGGTGTCACACTAAACCTAATATGTAGAATGAAAACTATTTAACTTGCAAAATTAAAAACTGCTTCTAAGACTTGAAATTGAAAACTAGTTACAATTGTAGGAAAGGAAATTGCAAAAATGGAAATCTTGCTAAATCAAAACCTAGATTATAGTTGTAGAATTGAAATGACTAAATTGAAAGAACACTTGAAAAGGAAACACTCATGCTAAAACAAATTCCAGTGTCCTGCTATAGAAGGTTGTTAGATTTATGCTGTTTTGGCTGACAACAAAATAAAATTGCTAAAAACTTGTAAATTTGAAAAAATAGGGAAACATAGGGAACTGCAAATATATGCTACTTGTCAGGTGACACACACACACATTCTGCATAAAATCACAATTGAAAGTATAAAATAATGATATCAACTCAAAAATAGAGGTTAGTCTATTTAACAACAATATACAGGAATTGACAAGCATTATGGTAAAAGTGTTGCAGCAAGAATATCAGAAAACATTAATTAGTCCTTCCTCGAGGCCTGAAAGTGGCCCTTGCTTTCTAATCTATAAGAAGGTAAGAAATTACTACTTAGCTACTTAAAAATCACACTCACTCATAAGCAAAATATGATAAAAGGCTGCACTTTATTGACTGTCACAACATTTTACAATGCTATAGGAAAAACTCTGCTATTGGCTTACATATTGCTATCAAGTCCTATTACAAATCCTATATGCTTCTACTACTAGCTCAACCAATAAGGGAGATCTATTATTTATATTATCTCTTACAATATGCATGTTTACAATATCAACTGCATTGTTGTTTATCAGTGATTTGTTATCAACTCTACAATTGACTTAGTCTAAATCAGGACAAGATGTATTGCAGTGAATGTTCATTGGTCCTTTGATGCATCCTCAATGGTGGGAATGAGTTGGTATAGGTTGGAAATAGTCTATTACACCTATCCTCATCTCAAAATACCTTTTCCTGAATTAATTGAGCGTAATTCTCCTTGTTTGGGCTAAAATAGACTATTTGCCCTATCATTCCAAAGATCTTCAAAATATTTGCCAGTAGAAATACTATTCATGCACAATTGCAATAAAAACATGTGATAAGGTTATTTTAAGTGGACTAGACATATTTCCTATCCTTCAAAAATCATTTCCAACCGTTGCTTTCCATTTTTGTTGACAAATTCCCTGACTCCTTAATAGTTGCACAATTCTGGTTTTTATATGCATTTTCTAGTTGTTCTTGTATTTTAGCCCTTTTGTCTTGTTGCTCTCATTTTTTCTACATGGAAATGATGCCAGGTGGAGCATGAGTTATCCCTAACATCCCTCAACTATTTCCAAGAATTACCCCTTGCTTTGTTTGATAAATTCTAGGCCATCCTTTAAAGTGTTAGGTGGCTAGAATTTATATGGGTTGTCACCTGTTGTTTCCAGTTTTCTGCACAATTTTTGAATTTTGGTGCTAAATATCATTTCAAACTACTTGTGAGGTGGGAGAAACATTCAAATAACATGATGAAGTGGTAAAAAATAGCATACACCACATTGCTATTTTAATTATTCATTTTATTCACTAAATAATCACACAAAAATAGTGCAACAATGCAAAAAAAAAGGTAAAACAGAGTATAATTCTTCTATGCAATTTAACCATGCAAAAAAATAACAAATAATATATTTTAATCAACTATTTGGCATTTTAACTATGGTATGTTTTGTAATATGGCAATTTTTATATGTCAGAAATAGTGCAAAGATGAGGTATTATTTGGTCTCATCAAATAGCATGTAGTGATATCAACCATAATGAGAAGTTGCTTCTTAGGTTATTCCCTAAAAGTCTTAGTGGATTAGTGGAATGGTATTTTCAAATACCTCATCACTCCATTAAAATTTTCAAATAACTTATGGAAGCCATTGTTAAACAATTTTTAGTTTACATAGAATAAAATATCACCATATATGATCTATACCAAGTCAAACAATGGTCAAATGGAAGGTCTTTGTGGGAAGACTTCAATAAACTCCTCCCCATAATGTGATCTTATTGTAGATGGGGAAAACTGCCCTACAACGTGCAATTCCCAAAAGCTAGATTCACAAGAGATAAGCCTTTGGGGTGAACCACGGGGGTATGTTGTTCTCTACACTCAGTGTTAGGGGGAAAGGGTTCACCAGGAATGGTTTAAGGACTTACTCCAAGTCCTCTAGTTTTCAAGAATTTTTGATGTATGAGATTCAAGACAAACATCTATATTTGGCCTTTCTAGATCTATGCTATAAAATATAAAGGACAATGTAGAAATACAGAATGTATGAATACAAGAGCTAATCCTAGAATGATTCTTTCCTTTGAATGCTTTTCTAACCCTAGGGTTTTGAATAGATAACATTTTAGTAAGGGCTGAAGAAGATATGCACAAACATAATTAAATCCTAAGTGCACACTAAATGCTATTTTATCCTTCAAAGACCTAGAATTTAATCAAATATATTTTTATAAAATTAGATCTAGGGTTTATAACAGAAATATAAAGCATACAACAAATAGCCTAAAGACTAATTGGAACATTTATCTTATATGATGATTTATCCTTGCTTTTATCCCTTTGTCCAAATCTATCAATACTTCTTGTTCCTGCAAGACAACTTAATAAACACTTGAAAAATATGATTAGAGTTACGGGGCCTGCTTAAGCCATTGTACAATAGTGCTTGGAGGTGCATCGGTCAAGCCACCTAGGTCCTTTTAGCTGAATTTTAATAAATAAAAGTGGAAATTAACCTTTGGAATAAAATAAACATAATATAATACAACTGAATAGAATGAGGTAACCATAAAATAGAATACACTATCAAGCTCTAAATGCAGCCTAGAATGAAATGGTGAAGTCTAGGACAATAGATTACCTCTAGATTTTACTCAAGCAATGTCATTCCCTATAACAAGCAAGCGCAACAACACACAAGTGGAATCGCAACCCAGAGCAGATCAAGCACGATTTCATAGAAACTATGTGAAAAATAAAATACAAGTGCAATGAGCCAATTATGTCACTCAAAAAATCCAAAAATGCATGCAAAAGAATGAATTCACCTAGTAAAGAGTGTAAAAGTGGAATAGAAGGGTTGAGATCTCTCGAATGGTTGATGTTTTCTTAGGGCTTCAATACAAATCCACCGAGAGTGAGCAATAGCAATCAACAATCCAATGCAGTAGAAATCCAATCAATCTTCAAACTCCAAAGTTAAAATTACTTGCAAAAAAAGAAAAGAGATGCATATCGAATAAGAATACTTTATGAGAAATAATAAATCAAATGTTAGCATGTAAGAATGTCGTATTGTGTTGTGTGTAATCATGTGTTATGTGAGAAGTGAATTCAAACCCTCCTTATATAGTGGATTTGAAGGTGAACAAGGTAGGAAAAATAAGAAGAACCAACGTAAAACACACCAAACCCATAGAATTAGGGTTTTCATGGGCCAAACCCTAAAAAGGTAAAATCACGCCCTGTTAGGGCTGACCATGATATTTCCATGCAAATTCACACCCCATCGAGGACCGAGAGTGATTTTACATAGAGATAAAACTAGTAAAATAGGGGGGATAAGCCTTGTTCTTGTATTAGGCAAGTCAAAGGGGTCTCCCAAAGAGCTCTAAGAATATTACCCACTAAAGTGGATCAATTTTTTGTGTCTACATTTTGCCCCCTCTTTGATGCATTTAAGGCTAAGTAAATGCATCAAAGAAATATGTAGACTCCTATAGGTAACAAGACAACAAGCACAGAAAGAAGTGGCCATGTTTAGGCAAAATATCAATGCAAAATGGGTATCACGAAGAACACTCTAGAAATTTGTAGGCTAGGTGAGACATTATTACCATTAATGCCTCTATGGCTGGGGTGCCCCCTCGAGTTTCAAAAGGAATGAATATTCCTTAGGAAACTCAAAAGAGGCAAGGAGTGAAAGAGCAAAAAAAACACAAAATACTAAGCAAGCAAATATCAGAGCAAATATCACTGGGTACAACATGAATCTAATGCAACTAACATGAAATGCATAGAAGAAAGGGAAAGAAAGAAGAAGGGAAGATAGAAGAAGAATAAGAAGAAGAAGGAAATCCAAAGGTCAACCATAGAAAGTGAGAGAAGAAGATAAAAGAACCCTGAATGGAGGGTGTTATACCCAAAGTATGGTCCATATGTGAAGTAAAAACCCACTATGGGTGTAGTACTCGCTAAGAAAGATAGATGGGTAAAATATGGAGCGTAACCCACTATGGGTGATTGCTCAAATGATTAAATTATGGAGCGTAACCTGCTATGGATGATTTCTCACTAGTGACTACTACGGGGTGATTACCCACTAGGATGTATGCTGAGGCCTACTAAAAATGGCCAAGGAGCTTATCCTATAATGGGGTGTTGAGCCCATTGAATCAAAATAAGCATAATCTGATAGGGGAATACATTATTGCTAATATAAATGATGTATTAGCAAGTACTACATGATAGGGATGTGTAAAATATATATAGACCAAGCAATATGATCATATCATAATGTGAGTGTGTGCATGTGCTATAAGAAATAAGAGGAAGAAAAATGAGGAGCAAAGAACTATGCGTGTGTGCCCCCAGCTTGAAGTTTCAGCTAGTGAAAAGTTAAGAGGAGGGAAAGGTGCCAAAAAAGGAGAGAATAAGGTATATCCTTATCTAAACAAATAAGACAAAAGAAAAATAAGAATCATGTAAAAGACAAGGATAGACCAAGAGAGGATTGTATTCCTTGACTTTGAAGAGAAATGATAGTCGTTGTAAAACTTACAAAGTCGAGAAATACAAGAGGAAGAGAAAATAGATAGAAAGAGCAAAAGAAGATAAGAAGAGAATAAGGGATGAAAATGCACAGGCCCTAGTTTGGGGCTTTGCTAGGCATCAGGACCCTAGTGAAAAGTGCAATGCATGTGAGCTTTGACCTAACTAGGTATCATAACATGCTATTATCATGAATCCCCAATAACTATATGATAAAGCAGTCATGAACAAATAACAATGCAATTATGACAAGTAGAAGTGTAATAAAATAGAATGTTAGGAAACCATGCAAAGTATGATAGGCAGTCATGCAGTATGAGAAAGCAAATAGATGCAATATGATTTAAACTAAATGCAAAATGTAGACGATAGATCAAGCATAATATACTTTTAAATGCATTATATTCATAGGTTCTTTAAGTTCTTTACCATCCAAAGAAACCAAACAATAGGAACCTGATCTAATATTGGTTGTTACAATAAAGGGCCCTAACCAATTGGACTAAAACTTACCTTAAATATCATTACGAGTATTGGTGTTTTTTTGGTTTTCCTTGAGGACTAGGTCCCCAACCTCAAAAGAATGATTGCAAACTTTCTTAGAATAATATCATCAAAGTCTATATTTATAGGCTCTTAGATGCTCTAAGGTATGAATACACTTTTAATCCTACAATTCCAATTGGTGCAAACAATCTACATGATACTCATCGTCGACCTTGGCATCTTGCAATAAGATGCGCAATGAAGGAACCTAAAGATCAAAAGGAAACACCACCTTAGACCCATATACCAAGACATATGGTGAGGCCCCTGTAAGAGTAAGCACACTAGTACAATAATCCCACAAGGTAGGATAAAGTTGGATATGCCAGTCACAACCGGTCTTACTAACCAACTTCTTCAATATCCTTATCAAGGACTAGTTGGATGCTTTAGCTTACCCATTACCATAGGGGTAATAAGGAGTTGACAACCTATGCTGAATTTTGTACTTAGCACAAATATTATGAACATCCTTTTTCTTGAAAGGAGTGCAATTTTTAGAAATAATCATCGAAGAAATATCAAACCTACAAAGAATCTAGTTGAAGATGAACTTAGAAACTTGAGTTCTAGTCACTACAACTAGGGGCATGGCTTCAACCCATTTAGTGAAATAATTAGTTGCAGTGATGATAAAATTGTGACCATATTACAACACATGGTTAACTATCCTAATAATGTCCAATACTCACATGGAGAATGGCCAAGAATAAGAGATAACCTAAAGGTACTAAGAAGAAGCATAGATGAGATGATCATGGAATTGGTACTTGTCACAACACCGAACATAGTCACATGCATATTTCTCCATAGAAGGACAATAGTACCCCATCTGAAGGAGCTTTTTGGAAATATCATTGCCTCTAAAATGACCTCCACATAAACCTTTGTGAGAATCACTAAGAGCAAGCCGAGTTTCATTAGAGTTAAGATATCTTAAGAGGATTCCTGTAAAATAACATCGATATAAGGTGTTATCAATTATGACAAATTGACATGCTCTTTTACACAAAATATTACATTGATTGTGATCTAAACCATCAAATACCAAACCATTCTTAAGAAAATTAAAGATGTCATTATACCATGGCTTATATGGGGAAGCTATGATGGTAAAAAAATCTAATAGGACTAGACAAGAACCAAGCAAAGTAGGTTCTCAGAGTTACCTAATTGTAATTGATGCTTGATCATCTTATAACTCTAGATGGAACAAGGATGCAGTGGTAAACCATGGCATCTGCATGGTGGTTTGAGGATATAAGGATAGACTCTATGGTTACTTGATCAAACAAGGACAACAACTTAGTGACAATCTCCTTGTAATGTTTAAGTTTAACATCTCGAGTCTGATAAACATTGTTAAATATGATTAACCACAAGTTAAGAGTCACCAAAGACCAAAATAACTCTAACTTGCAAAGCTAAGGTAGCTCTAAGACTAAGGATCAAAGCTTCATATTCTATGGTATTATTTTTGCAAGAGAAATGAAGCTTGAAGGACAAAGAGATGAGTTGATTTTATGGGGTGACTAAAATAACTCCAACACCAGTGCCCTTCATGCATCGAGCTCCATAGAAAAACAAAGTCCAAGACTCAGACTCTTAAATTTCAATATTGAAGCACTAAGCGAGAAACTCAATAACTATATGATGGGAAAATTTTAGGGGAGTGGAGGCTAACTAGTCAGTAATTACCTAACCCTTAATAGCATTTTGACCTATGAAAGTCAAGTTAAAATCACTAAGGGCCAACACTCATTTAGAATCATGATCTACAAGGTGGGGCTTAGATATCAAATAACACAAAAGATCAAACTTTGCAACCACCAATATCTTATGGCTAAGCATGTAGTGTATTAAATTCTGAGAAGCAAACACTACGACAAGACAAAGCTTCTCTAAGGGAGTGTGCCTAGTTTCATAACTAACCAAGGTTCTACTGATATAGTAGATAGCTCATTCTTTATTGTTATCATCATGTTGGGCTAGTATGGCTCCTAATGCAGGAGAAGTGGCTGCTATGTAAAGCATCAAATACCTACTAGGCACAGGAGGAACTAAAATAGGTAGGGAAGTGAGATATTGTTTAAGATCATCAAAATATTTTTGACACTCGAAATCCCATCAAAATATCACATCTTTCTTAAGAAGCTTAAGAAAGGGTTGACACTTATCGGGTAACTAGGCAATGAACCAAAAAATAGATTGAAGTTTACCTTGCAGACTATGTAGTTTGATCAAGGTGCGGGAAGGAGGTATGCCAGTGATAGTCGTTATCTTAGAAGGATCCACTTCGATGCCTCACCTAGAAACTATAAATCCTAATAGCTTACGAGATGTGATTCCAAACACACACTTAGCGGGTTTAATATTAACATTGTATTACCAAAGCCTTTCAAATATTCATATTAAATCACATACATGATCCTTTTGTTCTATGGAGTGAGCTAGAAGATAATTTACATAATCTTGGAGAATATCATGCATCATGTCATGGGAAATATAAGTCATGAACCATTGATAGGTAGCTCTTTCATTCTTCAAACCAAAAGGTATGAATTTTTAGTAGAAAGTACCCCAAGAAGTAGTGAATGTTGTCTTGGCCTGGTCCTCAGGAGTAATCATAATCTGATTTTAGGCTGAAAAATCATCCATAAGTGAAAGCATTCCATATTTGGAAGTTAAATCTATGATCTGATCCATATTGGGAAATGATAAATCATATTTGGGACATGCTTAAATTAATTTCCTAAAAGTAGGTACATATTCTGATTGTTCCTTCCTTCTTAGCTACAAGAACAATATTGGATATCTAATCAAGTTAGTGGATAGCTTTTATAAAATTGACGTCAAGGGGTTTTTGGAGCTCTTCCTTGATTGAGAGGGTGACCTTAAGATGCATATTCCTATGTTTCTACTTAATAGGCTTAGCACTAGGCTTAACTACCAAATGATGCATGAAAAGGAAGGGATCAAGCCTTGGCATGTCAGCATATGACCAAACAAAAAATATGTTGATACTCTCTTAATAAATTGGTCAATTGCTCCTGCTCATCCATGGACAAGGCTTTACCTAGATTAAGGATTCTAGGGGCTTCCTCAAAACCTATGTTCACATCTATGGTCTTCTCAATAAGGATGGACAAGTCATCCTCAAGAGGAGGTGAGGCAAGAATCATTCCTAATTGCTCAAGGTTCTTGAGGGACATAGAACCAAAGTCCACTTGAGAATTAGAAGAATCAACTTGCGTAATGCAAGGAATAGACCCATAAAAGAGGATGTCATTCTAAGGTGCATCCTCATATTTGGAATATTACTTAGGGGTTATGACTGACAAAGAGGAGGAAGGTCGCCCCTCGTCCTCAACACTCCACTCTAAAATTTGATGAGATCTATCTTGATAATAAGAGTTGTATTGATCCTGAGATGAGATATTGATTGATAATTATTTATCAAGATTTTAAAGTTACTTAGTTTTTTTAGATAAGGAATATGATGAATGAAACTGAGCTAGATCATCTGGAGAACAAAATTGAAATGGATGAGGATCACCCAATATAGAAAAAGGTTGATTTTCAAATTTAAATTTCACACATTGATGAAAAGTAGAAGGGACAACTTCCATCGTGTGGATCCAAGAATGTCTAGGAAGGATATTAAAATATGCAAGACAAGATATCACATAAAACAATGTATCTAAAATTTTGGGTCCAACTTTGAGGGCAAGCGATATGGTACCATAAGCTTCTTAGGACTCATAGTTGAAAGTTTTAATGATATCATCGGATCTAGTTATATCTGTTGGAAATATGAGCAAGATTTGTTGTCATTGATGTCAAAATTCAGTTTCAAAAATAAGAAGGTGATTATATAAGGTCTACGGGAGAAGTTAGAAGGCCCAAAAAAAATAATATTATAATATTTTATTATAATATTAAAGGTCTAATGGAAAGACCTAAGGAAATTAAATTAATTATAATAATTTTATTATAAATTAATTTGTAATTTAATTTAATTAACCCTATGGTTATTAAATTAATTATAATAATTTTATTATTAATTAAATTATAATATAATTTAATTTACCCTAAACTAAAGTTAGGGTTGCAAGGCAAAAAGAAATGCATTGATGTCATAAAGAAAATCCCTCCGCCAATGTCTAAAAACAATGGTGGCATAATGGTATAAATACCATATACCTTAGTGACATATAACCTACCTTCGTTTGAATTCAAAAAGGCGTGCGATTAATGTGATTTATGCAATTTCGTGTGAGGAAGAAGACAAAAATATTTTGTCTTGTGTGCGCCAGCAAAGGAGTAAATTCAATGAGGCTCTAAGCCTCATATCCATCCGATGGCTTGGCCTGGTGGAAAATGGTTGTGAGCTAAGGCTTTGGAAGTGGGAGGACCCGTGATCGAATCTCGGTGGTAGTGGTTGTGAGTGTTTTTCTTGGGTGCCAAAGGAAGCAATGAAATATTTTTGTTTAGGTGCCAAGAGGGGAGGAGATAAAGAGCACATGGTGCTCTTTGCTCCCAAGGTGAGCGCCTAGCTCATGCAGTGGTTGGATCCGTAGCTATGGTGTTGTGGAAGCATAGTGTGGTTTCGATTCCCACCAAGGGCAAAAGGTATTTAAATTTTCTAAATTTAATTTTGTCCTAATGTTGTTTTGACATAAGGTCTATAGGGAGATATAAGGGTTGTGGAAATTGATTTTTATATTGTGATTTTTTGGGTAATTAGAATACTGATTGGAGTAATAAGGTATTATATGGTTTTTAATGTTATTTTAAAATAAAGTTTTATTTTGTTTAATATTTGAAAGGAATAATAAGTTTAATTGATTTTTCATGTTGTGAATGGTGAAAATAATTTGTGAGGAAATTATTGATTAAATTATGAGAAGCTTTTACTACCTAACCCTTAAAATTGGCAAAGAGAATAATTGTGATTGAGACAGGTTTTTAAGGGCACTTCTTCATCATTTAAAATTGTGTGAGCACATATTTATTGTGAGTTATTGTTGAATGTTGTGAATGCTAAGTTGGAGTGAAAAATATTTTTTGGTAAATATTGTTGAGTTTGGTTTTGTATTAATGCTTCAAGGTTTTCTGGAATAAAGGTTGAAGATAAAAACCTTGTTTGATAAGCATTGTTGGAAATATTGGATGAACCTTCATATGCATGATTAGGGTTTGTGCAAGAACATGAGTATCATTGTTATGTGAAGTTGTGAACTATTTTGAACTAGGATTTGTGCAAGAATATGAGTATATTGTTATGTGAAGTTGTGAACTATCTTGAACTAGGGTTTGTGAAAGAACATGAGTATCATTGTTATGTGAGATTGGTTGATAAGCATTGTTGGAAATAATTGAGTGTTCATATGCTTGGACTAGGGTTTGTAAGCAAGGATTATTTCATTGAGTGATTTATTGAGTGGATTTGATTGAGCCTAGTCAGGTGAAAGTGTTGAAGTGATAGTTCTAATTATATGAAAAAATTATTCTATATTCTAATTTGATTTGAGAAAGATATTAAAAGTGTTTGAGCATAGTGATGAGTGTGAAGCATATTGAATCTCTAAAAATTCTCTATATGTTTTTGTGAGACTAGAAAAGTTCTAGTTAGTACTTGTTGAGCAAATTTGAGGTAAGTCTTGGTGACGATTTTTTGAGCAGACTGGATAAGTTCTAGTGAGGAATTGTGGAGCAGAGTTGAGGCAAGTCTTGGTGAATACTTGTGGATAGATTAGTGTGATATTTTGTGGAAGCTTACAATGTATATTTGAGACAAGTATTTGAGAAGACTTGTGAGCAAAGTTGATTGATTTATTTGTTCAAACCTTGAGTTAAGGTTTGGGGTAGATCTAGCAGAGTTGATTTGTGATTGAGTCAAGCTTTGTATTAATATTTAAAGATAGATATTGAGCAGATTTGTGCTAGACCAAAGGACTGTATTTAGTCCAAATATGAGGATAGATATTGAGTAGATTTGTGCTAGATCGAAGGACTGTATTTAGTGCAAATTTGAGGATAGTGATTGATCAGATTTGTGCTAGATCGAAGGACTATGTTTAGTGCAGATTTGAGGATAGTTATTGAGTAGATTTGTGCTAGACCGAAGGACTATTTTTAGTGCAGATCAGAGTATAAGATTGAGCATATTTGTGCTAGACCGAAGGACTATGTTTAGTGTATATTTGATACAGAGTTGAGAGAAAGCTTTGGAGGTGATAGAGTATAAAGGATGATAATCTCCAGTGGATAGAGGTCCATTATACAGGGCAGTGAAGACAACTCTTTTGTGTGAGGACAAGAGTCTTCAGTGGATAGAGATCTATAATCCAGTGTAGTGGAGGTAGTAGTTCATCTAGAAGATCACCAACCAGAGCTAAGGAGAAAGAGTTCTCCTATGGATAGAGATCCACTAACTTGATTAGGGTATTGGTGTCTCCTTTGGATAGAGGTCCATAGAATTTTTAATAGGGAAGGATTCCCAAGAGATTTGTTGATAAAATTTTAGTGAAATATTTTCTTCGTGGAGTAGCCCACCGCGGGTGAACCAAGTTAAATTGGTGTCTCCATTGTGTGTGGTGATTTATGCATTGATTTGATTATTTATTTTGATATTGCTATTGATACATTGTATAATATTGATTGGGAAAGAAAAGTAAAAAGTGGTTTTATATTGTTCACCTCCCCTCTCAGTATAAGCTTGTGTTCTTCAATATATTTATCTTTTAATCCAAAATTTTAAAATAAATGATATGTGCATAAATTGAGGGAAGAACCATTATCAATCATAACTTTTTTAATAAAATTATCCCCAATAAATGCAATGATGTAAAGAGAAGAATATTTTTGCAAGTTTGAGAAAGAAATATTAGCATCCGAGAATGTGATATGATGTATCCCAAGATATCTAACAATATTAGCCATATCATTAGGGGAGATATTTTTAGGGACATATTTCTACCTTAGAACATTTATTAAGGCTTTTCCATGAGTAGGAGAATTCTATAATAGTTCCAAAAGAGAGATATTTGCTGAGAAACTGATTTCTTGCTGAGATCACTGAATCTATTGATCCTGTATTGATTTTTATGAAGTAGCACTTATAATACCAACCGTGTTATTATCATAATTGTGTGGTACACTTCTATAATATACTTTATTAGATGCTTGTATAATTACATTTTGATTAACAAATGGTTTTTGTTGTAAATTTATCAAATCAAGACGTTCTGCATCAATTAAATCTTGAACCACATGTTTTAACTTCTTACAAAAATTTATCCAAGACCTTATACTATATGATATGCACAATGCTAACCTACATTATACCAATTATTTGTAGTATATGGTTACCTTATAGGAGGTAACTCAATTGCATTGGCTTCTAATAGTTATTTCAAAATTGCTTCCATAGATATATTGAGTCTTGTAAAATTCCTTTGTAGAGGTTTTTGAAGTACTATATTTTATAGGTTGTTAGTAATGTTATTAATAGTCCTAATATTAATTTCATTATCACATCCTATGTGCTTATTCTTGTATTGAAACTTAGTAGGTTTATCTTCTCTGACTTTGAGTTGGTCCCTTATGATAAGGGCCTGTTCTACTTTTCTTGCTAAATCAATTGCTTGATCAAAATATGTAATAGTAGTAGTCTGTAGTGCATAAGATAATTATTATTGTAAATTACTAATAAATATCTCAAGCATATCTTTTAGGGTTAAAGTATATCTTAAAAATCCAACCAAACTTCTCCAATGGGCTAAAAATTATGAAAACTTTTATTCTTTGCCTTGTTTTAAATTATAAACATCTTTCATTGTTATTTCCTTTTCAATATAAGATCCAAACTGTTGAAGAAATAATTTTGTTGTTTCTTCAAATTTCTTCAAGGAATAATTGGATAGACGATAATACCACTCTAATGCCATGCCACCAAGACTCTTAGGAAATGTTTTAAGTAACAACACGTCATCATAAATGAGATAATGGAAAGTTGTTCTAAATATCATTAGATGCTCTATTGGATATTTTTTCCCCTTATAAATAGGTAAAAATAGCATAGGAAAATGCTTAGGATAAGGCATAGCAACAATAATAGGATCCAATGGTTGATTACACATTTCCTTATAACTGTAAGTAAAACTTGAAGGCTGAATCATCTCAAATTTTGAAACCAATTGTTTTACCATATTTCCCAAATTCTACACTTTTAGATTGCTATTATGTATTGTTCCCATATTCTCTAAAGGAGGAGTGTTGGAAATATTGATACTTTTGAAGTATGTGGCATCTTTTTGAAGAGGATAACTAACATTTGGTGGAATATAGGCAATAGTGTTGAGATAAGCAGATTGAGGAGGAAATTGAATGTTTTGAATGGCACTACTAGTTGGAGAGACTTGTATATTCCTTCCAACGTTTGTGGTTATAGCAGTGGCATAAGTTGGATGGTGAACATGATTACCATGATTCAAATATTCACTCAAGAATTTATCATGAGATGGTCTAACTTCCTCAAGTAGGGCTTCTTCCTCTAATGCTACATCCAATGCATGTTTATGATATTTATAAAAGGTCCACACATGTTCAAAGGATTTAAAAATAATGTTCCCATCATACCCCTTAATAGGATAAATATTATTACCAATATCTTATTCCTCAAAGTTAGGATTTTGTCTATCAACTTGATCATTCTCTTAAAATATCTCATCAAACCCTAAAAGCCTTCTTCCATTCCCAAGGTTGGAAGCCATGGGAAAAAGAGAGAAAGACTAAAGATAAAAAGAGAGAACTAAGACCCAAAAAAACAAGAAAAAAAATTATGTTCTTATGTTTTCTGATCTAAACACATGGAATTAATGTTATTTATTAAAGTTTTAAAATAAAAGGAGGTGTTCATGTCAGGTTCACCAAATATGTAGAGGGGGAAAACTGCCCTACCGCATACAATTCCCAAAATTTGGATCCGCAAGAGAGAAGCCTTTGGGGTGAACCAGAGGGGTATGTTGTTCTTTACACTCTATTATAGGAGGGGGAAGGGTTCACCAAGAATTGTTTAAGGACTCACTCCAACTCCTCTATTTTTCAAGAATGTTTGATGTATAAGATTCAATACAAACACCTAGATTTGTTCTTTCTAGATCTATGCTATAAAAGATAAAGGACAATGCAGAAATATAGAATGCAGGAATACAAGAGCTAACCCTAGAATTATTCTTTCCTTTGAATTATTTTCTAACCCCAGGGTTTTGAATAGAAAACCTTTTAGCAAGGTCTCAAGAAGAGATGCACAAACAAAATTAATCATAAGTGCACACTATATGTTGTTTTATCCTTCAAATACCTAGATTTTAATTAAATATATTTCTATAAAATCAGATCTAGAGTTTATAACAAAAATATAAAGCATACAACAAACAACCTAAAGACTAATTGGAACACTTAGCTTATCCGATGATTTATCCTTGCTTTTATCCCTTTGTCCAAAGCTATCAATAATTCATGTTCATGCAAGACAACTTAATAAACACTTGAAAAATATGATTAGCATTAGGGGGCCTACTTAGGATACTGTACAATAGTTTTTGGAGGTACAATATTCAAGCTCCCTAGGTCCTTTTAGATGACCTTTGATAAATAAAAGTAGAAAGTAACCTTTGGAAAAAACAAACATAATATAATACAACATAATAGAATGAGGGAATCACAAAATAGAATACACTATCAAGCTCTAAATGTAGCCTAGAATGCAATGGTAAATTTTGGTATAGTAGATTACCCCCAGATTTAACTTAGGTAAAGTTACACCCTGTAACAGGGAAGTGCAACAATGCATAGGTAGAATCGTGTCTTGTAGCAGACCGGGCATGATTTCACAAAAACTATATGAAAAATAAAATACAAGTGCAATGAGCTAATTATGTCACTCATAAAATCCAAACATGCATGCAAAAGAATGAATTCACCTAGCAAAGAGTGCATAATCAAAACATAAGGTTTGATATCTCTTGAATGGTTGATATTTCCTTAGGGATTCAACACAAACCCACCAAGAGCGAGAAATAGCAATCAATAATCCAATGCAGCAAAAATCTAATCAATATTCAAACTCCAAAGTTAAACTTGCTTGCGAATGAAGAAAAAATATGTAGAATGAATAATAATACTTTGTGAGAAATAAGAAATCAAATGCTAGCATGTAATAATATCGTATCATGTTGTGTGAGAAGTGAATTCAAACCCTCCTTATATAGTGTATTTGAAGGTAAACAAGGTGGAAAAAATAAGAAGGGCTGATTTAAAACATGCGAAACCCAGATAATTAGGATTTTTATGGATCAAACCCTAAAAAAGTAAAATCGTGCCTCATCAAGGCTGATCACGATATCACCATGCAAAGTTGCGCCTCGTCAGGGACCAGGTACAATTTTGCATAAAGAGAGAAAATAGGTAAAACAAGGGGAGAAACCTTGCCCTTGACTTAGGCAAGTCAAAGGGGTCTCCCAAAGGGCTCTAGGAATATTTACCACTAAAGTGGGTCAATTTCCCATGTCTACACTTGTACATATTCATAAGAAACCTTTATGAGCAATTATCTTATCCTTTAGAAATGACAAATATCATCTCTTTTGAAGAAGCCATGGACATGACCAAGAGAGTAGAAGCCATTATAAAAAGGTGAGGACAACTTAGTTATAATAAAGGGAAACAAAATTCTTCCAATAAATTTTAATACAAAAATAAACATGTTGTAGAATACAGTGTAACAAATTCTCATCAAAACAACAACATAAATGCAACTCAAGATACTTTTCAAAAGTTAGTAGTATCAATACAAGATAAATCCAAATGACCATATATGAATAATAGACAAAACCAAGCCACCATGTTAAATATTATCCTTGATTAAAATTTGATAGACCTACCATCTATCCAACCTTGGGATATGTTGGAACAAAATCTGCCCTCGGTTAATAGTGTTGCGCCTTAGACTTTGCCAACATTGAATAGACAGATCTTGCTTGAGATCATCTGTCTAGTCTCCAAAGAAGGCTGGTTCCTTTAAGTTTTTTAGAGAAAATGGGAACAAGAGATAAGGGAAATATAGCCTAAGCTATAAACCTTTCTCACGGTATAGATTGGACAACAACAAACATTGATGATGCAAATTACTACTTTCAAAGTTTTCTTTATATCTTCTTTATAGAAAACATGAATTCCTGAGTGTGACTTTTAGATGTTCGTCTAAAAGCATGTAAATATCTTTTAATGTTCAACTCTAGAAACAATATTTATACATGCACAGTCTAGATTTTAGAACAGATACATTATAAAACTTAGAATGAATAAAAGTTAAAACACCAGATATATACACTTGCACACGAAGTTTCAGAAGCCAGAAGAAGAAATCTTTTATTGCTTGTAATCCAGTACATGTACATCAAGCTTGTAAACGTCCAAGAGCTGGCCCTTTTTCTGGAGTCGCTCACCCCTATATATACCCTAAAATAGTATCTTTTTCTAAGTACATCTTACTATTTTATAAGCAATCATCTACAGTTTCTAATAATACATAAGTCTTCTATGAATTAGATATCTTCTCTGCAAATTAGATTCTAGATGAGCCTGTCACATTTTCAATCATCTAGAAAGCCTGCTCCATCCTAGATTTCTAATAATCATGTCAGAAATCACTTCTTGGTGTCAGTGCATGCCTTTGATTGCCAAAAATATATTTTATTCCTTTATAGCTGGCATGTCGCGAAAACGTGACATTCTTTCCTTGCTTTGCTCTTTTGTCGCCTCCAGCCACGAAAATGAGACATGTCATGAAATCACGACATTCGTCTCTTAATTTGCTCTTTTGCTGCCTCCCACCGTGAAAATGAGACATGTCGTAAAATTGCGACGTCCTTCTCTTGCTTTGCTCTTCTGTCGCTTCCAGCCACGAAAATGAGACATGTCATGAAATCATGATATTCGTCTCTTACTTTGCTCTTTTGCTACCTCCCACCATGAAAATGAGACATGTCACGAAATCACGATGTTCATATCTTGCTTTGCTCTTCTGCCACTTCCAACCATGAAAATGAGACATCTTGCAAAATCGCGACATTCGTCTCTTAGTTTTCTTGTCTGTCGCTTCCAGCCATGAAAATGAGACATGTCACGAAATCACGACATTCGTCTCTTCCTTGCTCTTTCTCTTTGCTTTTGCCCGTGAAAAGGCAACATGTCGCGATATCATGACACTTTTGCCTCTTTGTTCTCTTTTTTTGCTCTTAGCCACGAAAATGCAACATGTCATGATATCGTGACACTTTTGTCTCCTTGCTCCATTTTGTTGCTCTTAGCTATGAAAATACATGTCGTGATATTGCAAAAATTTTGCCTCCTTGCTCCCTTTTGTTGCTCTTAGCCATGAAATACATGTCGTGATATCGTGACACTTTTGCCTCCTTGCTCCATTTTGTTGCTTGATGAGCACCAGAAATGCTCATATTTTGTACATATTTCTTTGATCAATATGCGGTTGTATAATAAGGATTGCGTACTTTTATGAATGATTATATAGATATTTGATATAATTATGCGTGTTATCTAATTTGTGTGTTTTTAGTATGTTTTGTGGAATTGCGGTTGATTTAGTTAGATTTGGAACGGTCGAGGTCCTTTTGATGGACCTGGCACTTTATTTCATCGGGGGTTAATGAAGAGAATACGAGCGCCTCCCTACAGTCGGAAGGCGCCAACTGAATACCAGTGCCTCCCTGTAGTCGAAAGGCGCCAACTGAATACGAGCGCCTCCCTACAAGCGCCAATCTAATAGAGCGCCTCCTCTAGTCGAAAGGCGCCAACTGAATACGAGCGCCTCCCTACAGTCGGAAGGCGCCAACCGAAGACGAGCGCCTCCTTGCAACCGAAAGGTGCCAACCAAAGGCAAGTGCCTCCCCACAGTCGAAAGGCGCTAGCAAAAGGCAAGCGCCTCCCCACAACCAGAAGGCGCCACTGATTCTTTGCCCGTTGACCAGATTTGAACGACGTGGATGACAGCGGCTGGTGCAGTTCTAGCTCTACGTCATGCAGAGCTAAATTGGAGATTGCACCAACGTATCAAAATGTCTTACTGATGCCAGGAAAAGCATGAACCGAACAATGAACACGCCGCCATTAGAACAGAATGCCAGATGTCGATTGCATTTACCAGACTGTCTTGATTTAGTCTGGGACAGATCGACTATTGTAACTACTTCTGTAACAGAAGTTCTGTGGGTGTGTTATATAAACACACGTAGATCGTTCTGAGAAATATATAGAAATAAAATAAAGATCCATTTAGACGTACAGAGATAAATTGTAGTGTGTTGACGAATATATTAAAGTTCCAGAAGTTCTAAGCGCGTGTTCGATCGGGAAGAAGCTGCTGGAGCCTGGGCCCACTCCAAGCCAGTATTTCTTCCCCATTTCCTTTTTGTTTATTAATTTTAATTAGTTTATTGCTTTCATAAGAACGTTTGTTAGTTTATTAGTTCCAGCATTTGCAGTAGATTTATTTTCAGGAACGCGTACATGATTTATTTTCTGTAGGTTTAATTCTGTTCTTCTTACGTAAATCATTGAGGAGTGCGGGAATGATTGACAAACCATTTCAAGAACACCCCCCAAAATGTAGGATTAGCAGATTCACCTCCAGTGGTATTGTAGTAACCTAATTTTGACTCTTCGCAAGTTTACGAAGCTCCCTGGGTTGATAATTAAATGCACGGGCATGTGACAAAAATAGGAAACCATTCACCTTGTTTGGCCCGCAACATTTTGGCATCGTTGTCGGGGAAGCGTCTTAATT
The DNA here is from genome assembly GCA_028583015.1 of Wollemia nobilis. Classification (NCBI taxonomy): domain Eukaryota; kingdom Viridiplantae; phylum Streptophyta; class Pinopsida; order Araucariales; family Araucariaceae; genus Wollemia; species Wollemia nobilis. The sequence continues at coordinate 6,185,456 of JAQPPZ010003212.1, forward strand.
AGATTACTTACAATACCCTAAAACCTTCCATCTGACCTTGTATGAGTTCTTCGAGAAGAAGAGGACCTGACGGTCGCTTTATAAGAACTAATCCATCAGGACCTGAGTCAGCCGAGCATTTTGGATTTGAGTTAGACTCGCCCGACCTACCAGCAGTCCATTGGAGTGAGGAACCGCACTTTGTGCAAAGTGTCGCCTCATCCCATCAACAAGGGGATGAACGAATCATCATAAATCCCTTGTTTAATAGGACTCCTCTAGAGGAAGCCCTATTGTGGAAGGCTATGGAGGATCAGACGATCTCGCCAGACAACCTTAGAGCATTGACTCAGAAAGTTTTAAATGACCGAAAGGCCATAAACGTTGCATTAGAAACCACATTTCCCGAAAAAATGGTAGATAACGATGAAGTCTCATCTAGCTTTAGTTTCCCAATAGAGGAGGGAGTAGGAGATACCAAAATGAAAAACATATCCCCTGCTCACCTTTCGTCCTTCAGAGGACACCCGACTGAGGACCCTGACCTATTTTTATTCAAGTTTGATGTTTTGTGCAGGTCCGTGGATTACAAATCAAACACGCAGAAGTTGAAATTATTTCCTTCTACATTAGACGATGCAGCTCTGCGATGGTTCATCGGTCTGGGAGACAAACACATCACCACTGGGACCAGATGAAGAAGCTCTTTCTAGAGCAATATCAAGATTTTGGGAGAGCAAGAGACTCCAGGGAGGAGGTCCTGAGCATGACACAAAGAGAAGATGAGTCTCTCGAGGAGTATTGGGAGAGATTCAGCTTTAATCTTCAACGGTCCCCTCACTCGAAGCTATCTGATAAGTCCCTCAAAAGCATCTTCTTGAGGGGACTTACCAATGAGTCACTGGAGGCTCTCAACATGATCTCTGGAGGTGATGTCTATCAGCATGCTATGGACGACATCCGGAAATTATGCCGGAACTACTCGAGAAGGCGAGGCAAAATCACCGCCAGGACCATGAAGGCGACTGCTTCAATCACCAAAATAGAAATAGGCAACATGCTGGAGGATTTGAAGAGCGAAATGCTCTCATCTCTAGCACTGCAGATGGATACGCTGTTGTTAGAAAAGAAGAAACAAGAAAATGATGCAGCATTAGCCTATTTCTGCCCAAAATGTAGAGGAAGGCATGCAAAGAATGCATGTCCAGAAAACAAGGTCAGAGTATGCGTAGTTTGTAGGCTGAATCATAAAACTCGATTGTGCCCACAACTGCCCAGTAACCAGGAAGCGGCTGAGAGCACGGAGGCCTACTTCATAGGCAATAGGAAGAGTTGGCCATAGCCCCCCATGGGGAATATACCAACCGGAATGCCATCATATGGGGGAGGGCCATACATGCACCAAGGACCCCCTCAACCACCTAATATGGGGTGGTGGGGACCATCACCCTGGACTAACGCACCCCCAACAACATTTTCGAATCAGCAGCCATGGATGCCATATCCATATCCTGGGCAGCAGTGGAGAGGCCACAATGCATGGAATCAGACTCCATAGAGTGCAGTGCCTGCTCACATCCAACAGAACTTACCAGCATTGCCAGCAGTGAGACCTACACAGCTACCAGCACAACCGATAGCAAACCCAAACAACAGAGTAAATCAGTCGGCATACAACGTAGAAGGTGAGATGTATCATATGTACAATATTCAACTTAGATCAGGTAGGCAGCTAGGAGTAGAGACACCGCCTCTGGTAGAAGAGGAGGAAGAAATAGTAGAGACACCTCCACTGGTAGAAGAGGAGGAAGAAATAGAGGAGACACCTCTGGTAGAAGAGGGAAAAGCACTTGAGAGAGCGGAGGCTCCATTTCCTAGCCGGTTGTAGGAACAAAGAAAAACAACACAGCCAAAATTTGACATCTTGTCGAGCTTGAAGAATCTCACGGTGACAATCCCATTATTTCAAGCAATTCGAGATGTCCCCATTTACACCAAGGCAATTAGAGAAATGTGTCTAAGGAGACCGGGATGAAAAGCTACCCAGACTATCAACGTCATGGGTAAACTGGCAGATCTAATGATGGGTGGAACACGTCATCCGAAGTATGCAGATCCAGGCAACCCAGTGCTGACCATAAAAATTGGAGGACATTCCCTGTCCAACACATTGGTTGACCTCGGGGCAGCCATCAACGTGATGCCTCAAGAGACCATGCAGAGGCTGCAGCTCACGAACCTGAAGCCAACCACGACAGTGTTGTAGTTAGCCGATCGATCAACCGTGTCATCGAAAGGGATGCTAGAAGATGTGATCGTAACAATCAGTGCATGGGAATATCCAGCCAATTTTTTAGTTTTGCAAACCAAGACCAGGTTGGGCGGTTACCCGCTCATTTTGGGGAGGCCATGGCTGGCAATAGCTGACGCTTACATCAGCTGCCGAGATGGGCTAATGACCATCTCCAATGGGCAAAATGTCAAAAGGCTGACCATTTCACCGCCAGCTCAGTCTATGGACTCGGTAGAAGAACCCAGGATCACCGAGCATGGAACTACGGAGTTGTCCATAATCCAGCCGGTGATGACCTTGGAGGAGGTGGCAGAAGAGGACGAGGATGGTGCTATCATGGAGTTTCTCCATGGAGAATCGTCCACCCCCACACCTGGATCGTCGTTGACTGGCACCCAAGATCAGCACATCCGACAAATACACGTTGGGCCAGGGAGGATATTAAACGTCAACAACAGGTTGACGCCCACACAACTAGAAAAATTGGAAGAGCTTCTGGTAAAACACCAGCAAGCATTTGCATGGGACTACGCAGATATGCATGGCATCAGCCCAAAAATATGTACCCATCGGATTTATTTAGATGACCAGGCAACTCCTAGTCGGCAGCCATAGAGAAGGATGAACCCAACAATGAAAGACATTGTCAGAGAAGAACTGCACAAACTTTTGGCTACCGAATTCATATATCCAATTTTTGACAGTGAATGGGTATCACCATTAGTGGTGGTCCCCAAAAAGAACGGGAAATGGCGGATCTGCGTGGACTACCGGGCGTTGAACAAGGCGACTAAGAAAGACCACTTCCCACTCCCGTTCATCGATCAGGTCTTGGACACACTCTCAGGAAGAAAATACTTCTCCTTTCTGGATGGTTTCAGTGGTTACAACCAGATCCAGATAGGGGAAGAAGATCAAGATAAAACAACGTTCACCTATCCATGGGGAACGTTTGCCTATAAGGTATTGCCTTTTGGACTGTGCAACGCATCGGCCACCTTTCAAAGGGCGGTGCTTAGCATATTCTCTGATATGATAGGAGACGGGGTGGAAGTATACATGGACGACTTCACCGCCTATGGAGAAACCTTCGAGGAGGCAATGACAAATCTGGAAAGAGTGCTCGACAGGAGCAAGGAAAATCATTTGTCCCTAAGTAATGAAAAATGTTTTATGATGATGCAGGAAGGCATCGTGTTGGGACACCACCTCTCTGCGGAAGGAATAAAAGTAGACAAGAGGAAGATCGAGGTCATCAGAGACCTACCTAGCCCCAGAACGTAGAAGGAGGTAAGAAGTTTCCTTGGATCAACCGGGTACTACCGGCGATTTATCACCGAATTTAGTAAGATTGCCAAACCACTGCACACCCTACTTTCTAAGGACGTAGAGTTCAATTGGACGGGAGATTGCGAAGAAGCATTCCAATTGCTGAAAGAAAAATTGATATCTGCACCGGTCTTGAGAGGACCGAATTGGGCCATACCGTTCCATATTTACTGCGATGCATCTAACGGTGCGATCGGAGCAGTCCTCGAGCAGAAAGACGATGAAGAATTTTATGCCATCTATTATGTCAATAAAAACTTGGCGGGAGCAGAGCTCAACTATACAGTGACAGAAAAAGAATTCCTCGTAGTTGTCCATGCAATAAACAAATTCTGCCACTATATAACGGGATACAAGGTCTTCATCCATACGGACCACGCGGCTATCAGGTATCTGATGAGCAAGCCGGCCATTGGTGGCAGAATTATCAGATGGCTATTGCTATTGCAGGAATTCGACATCACTATAGTCGATAAACCGGGCAAGGACAACGTCGTGGCGGATTTTTTGTCTAGATTGATACCAACAGATCATCAAGCAGTGGAAGATCAGTTTTTGGATGAACATCTGTTCGCTATTAGTGAACAAACTCCGTGGTATGCAGACATAGCCAATTACTTGGCCATCGGAAGGACCTCACCTGCTCTCTCCTACCGAGAAAAGCAGGCGGTCATAGAGAAGAGCGCATCATTCCTTTGGATGGATGGTCTCCTATTTAAAATAGGATGGGACCAAATTATAAGAAGATGCATAGCAGAACAAGAGTTTTTAGAAGTGCTCAAGGCATGTCACGATGAGCCATGCGGAGGACACTTTGCAGGGAAACGAACTGCCTACAAAATCCTGCAGGCTGGGTATTTTTGGCCCACTCTGTTCAAGGACGCGACAGCGTATACCAGCAAGTGTGACGAGTGCCAGAGGATGGGTAGACCAACCCACCGAGATGAAATGCCCCTGCAGCCCCAGGTACACCTGGAACCTTTCGATAAATGGGGCATGGACTTCGTGGGACCATTTAATCCACCTTCGATGGGAAGGAGGTTTATTCTGGTCTGCATGGATTACGTCACCAAATGGGTGGAAGTGCAGGCATTAAGGGACTCAAAGGAAAGAACGGTCGTCGATTTCTTATTTGCCCATATTTTCACATGATTTGGGGTTCCTCGGGAGATAACAATAGACCAAGGGCCCCAATTCACCTCCAAATTGATTGAGGAGCTGATGGAGCAGTATAGAGTTCGGCACAATAAAACCATGCCCTACCATCCGCAGGCGAACGGGCAAGTAGAAGTGACAAACAGGGAGATAGAAAACATCCTGACCAAAACCATGCAGCAACACAAGAAATATTGGGCCACATGGTTGTCGGAGGCAGTTTGGGCATACAACACCACGTGGAAATCCACCACAGGATGCACACCTTTCCAACTGGTCTATGGAAAAAATGCGATGATGCCCATCGAGTTCGAAATCAAAACTATGAGGATGGCTTCAGAATTAAATTTGAGCTTGGACGAAGCTCAAAAATAGAGGATTCGCCAGCTAGATCAGCTGGACGAAATTCGACTGGATGCTTTGCAGAGGACAGAGATTATACGGAAGCAGAGAAAGAAGTGGCATGATAACCACATCAAGCTGAAGAAGTTCCAGGTAGGGGAATGGGTACTGTTGTACGATTCCCGATTCCAAGAAAGGAAGGGCAAACTTATGCAGAGGTGGATGGGGCCGTATGAGGTGGCAGAGCTCATTAGGAATGGGGCGGTGCGCGTTAAGACAATTGACGGTAGCAACACCATGTTCACAGTCAATGGCCACCGACTACGCCCCTATAATACGTCCGAAATGTTACAGGTGGAATCCAGAGTAGGCATGGGGGAGACCCCATCTTGCTAGATCTGGACCGAACTCTCACAGGTGAAATGGTGGGCACGAAAGTGCTCACCCAAAATTTTTTAGTTAATATAGTTTTTTTTGTAATGTGTGTTTTTGCAGGGACGACGCCCGCATGCAAGCTGCAAGCATCCTAATCCAGGGCCTAACAGGCATGGAACGCGTCTAACTGCCTTTATTTTCCTTTCTTTTTTAGTTGCTTTTTGTAGGTGGAGGACCTGACAACACGAGGGATAGGTATCTAGGAAACCAGGCCTGATTCGGCTCAGCATTTCGACACCGGCTCGTAGGTAGAATCTGGGCAGCATGAAAAACTAGGAAGGCTTGATCACCCTTTTTCCAGTCAAATCGCCATCCAGAAGAAGGCGCCTTACTGCATCCAGAAGGTGCCAAGTCCAGAAGAAGGCGCCTTACTGCATCCAGAAGAAGGCGCCAAGTCCAGAAGAAGGCACCTTACTGCATCCAGAAGAAGGCGCCAAGTCCAGAAGAAGGCGCCTTACTACATCCAGAAGAAGGCGCCAAGTCCACAAGAAGGTGCCTTACTACACCCAAAAGGCACCCATCCAGAAGAAGGCACCTAAGTCCACAAGAAGGTGCCTTACTACACCCGAAAGGCGCCCATCTAGAAGAAGGCACCTTACTGCATCCGAAAGGCGCCAAATCGGAAGACAATGCCTTCCATCCATTCAGAAGTTCTATTAAAATATATATATATATACATATGTAGGCGCCTTCCATGGCAGGAAGGCACCAAGTCTTAAAAAAAAAAAAAAATCCAGCCGAATACGCCTTCCAACATCAAGAAGGCGCATTCATCCAGCCGAGACGCCTTCCAACATCAAGAAGGTGCATTCATCCAGCCGAATACGCCTTCCAACATCAAGAAGGCACATTCATCAAGATGAATGCCTTCCAACATTGGGAAGGCATGAACCAGAAGGAGGCGCCTCCCACATTGGGAAGACGCATGCAGGCAAAAGTGCCTCCCACCAATCAGAGGCACCTCGTAGCATCGAAAGGCGCATTCGTTCGAAGAAGAGCATCGACAACGTCGAAAAGGTGCTACAAGGACACCATCCACATGGGAAAGGTACCAAAGAATGCCTCCCACGTGCAACATTTACATCTATCGGATGCCTCGAGCAGAACGAAGCATCGCACGAATGAGCGGCATCAAAGGACCATACCCCTCCCTCGTGTCACAAGTCAGCAAATCAATGGCTACCACGATGACTGGAATGATGAATCAGGTACATGCATACTAAATCAAATCATTTATATAATTATTTATAAATACGTAGTACCAAAAAAGATACCGTCGTCATAGAGATCGTATCCCCCCATAGCCGGAATCGCGTGCCAATGATAGGGCGTCTTCCATAACTGCTAGGGTTAGGCATCTTTTCTATAAGAAGGCACCTTCCTGAAGAAGGAAGGACAGAAAAAATATACAGCAACAGAAGGCACCATGGGAGGAAGGTCCAAGAACCACGCGATCAAGAAGAATGAACCCAGTGATACTGATGGGATCAGGGGCAGTGAAGACCCAATTCGAAGCCGAGGGGTGGCTCGAATACTGCACCCTGGTCAGTTAGGGCCAGGACGTGGAGGCAGCTAGAGAATTCATCGCCTCTTTGAGGGGTGATGCGGCCCAAGTACGAGGGGTGGAAATTCTAGTCACCCCTGAGTTCATCTCACAGGCGACTGGATTGCCTCTCACGGGGGAATGTACATACAAGGGTGGAGTGTTAAAACTATACGCAAAATACTGCTTCCAGGAGGAAATGTGTAGATAGACAAGGAGGGGTTACTCAAAAATAGTCTCCCCATGAATATGCGGAAGATGTTCAAGCAGATTGCTCAATTTTTCACATGCATAGGAAAGTATACCCATCTGCACATTAATCATGTGCACTTCATCAATCACCTAGTGCATGGGAGGAAATTAAACATACCTTTCTACCTTTTGACACTAGGTAGACAGGCGAATGAAGGATCACCCCCAGAGATAGCAGCACAGCCGATCCTTCAGAGCAAGGAGAAGTCCCCGAAGGAGAAAGGAGAGACCCCTGTCCAAGCCACCGCATTTTCTATAGAAGCCAAGGCAAAGAGGCCCAGGACGGCTCGATAGAAGGCAAAAGTGACCTTCGTCGACTCCGAAGAGGATGAATGGGACATGCAGCCATTCGTCGAAAGGCAAAAATATTTTGAGCAGCGGTGCAACGAAATGAAAGCAGCCAAGGAGGCCAGGAAGGCATCCTCGAGGGTAAAAGGAGATTTTGGCATCTGCGTCAATCCAGCAGAAGACAGCCAGTTTTGGGACATCTATGGTTCATCCCGAGGGCGGCCTTCCATGATGAGGAAGTACTTGGAATGGTGGGGAGTATATGGCCCACAATTGGAGGCTGCTGCGATTGCAAAGGAGAATGCGGGGCTTACCCCTGAAGCGGCCAGATTATACAAGGCCCAAGTAGTGCCTTCCAGGGGGGGATAACTCGGATATCCCTCTGGTAGTGGTCAGACCTCCAGACGTCGACCTCTGGCAAGCTACCGAAGCTGCATTTCAATCGACAGGAACAACGCTGGCTAGACCACCACCAGTAGCGGCCAGAACAAGAAGAGGACAATTGACAACCGTAGTTTCCCATAGGCAAAGGCGAACCACACCTTCAAATGCTGGCACAAAAAGACAGACTCGGGCCGTAGGGGCAGCAGAATCCTCCAAGAGATGGCGACGATGAAAAGTCAGAGGGCTACCTGCAGCTTGGATGCCACGAGGGCGTGGCATATGTTAGGCATGGGGGGATGATGAGCACCAGAAATGCTCATATTTTGTACATATTTCTTTGATCAATATGCGGCTGTATAATAAGGATTGCATACTTTTATGAATGATTATATAGATATTTGATATAATTATGCGTGTTATCTAATTTGTGTGTTTTTAGTATGTTTTGTGGAATTGCAGTTGATTTAGTTAGATTTGGAACGGTCGAGGTCCTTTTGATGGACCTGGCACTTTATTTCATCGGGGGTTAATGAAGAGAATACGAGCGCCTCCCTACAGTCGAAAGGCACCAACTGAATACCAGCACCTCCCTATAGTCAAAGGTACCAACTAAATACGAGTGCCTCCCTACAGTCGAAAGGCGCCAACTGAATACGAGCGCCTCCCTACAGTCGAAAGGCACCAACTGAATACGAGCGCCTCCCTGCAGTCGGAAGGCGCCAACCGAAGACGAGCACCTCCCTACAATCGGAAGGCGCCAACCAAAGACAAGCGCCTCCCCATAGTCGAAAGGCGCTAGCAAAAGGCAAGCGCCTCCCCACAACCAGAAGGCGCCACTGATTCTTTGCCCGTTGACCAGATTTGAATGACGTGGACGGTAGCGGCTGGTGCAGTTCTAGCTCTGCATCATGCAGAGCTAAATTGGAGATTGCACCAATGTATCAAAACGTCTTACTGATGCCAGGCAAAGCATGAACCGAACAACGAACATGCCGCCATTAGAACAGAATGCCAGATGTCGATTGCATTTACTAGACTATCTTGATTTAGTTTGGGACAGATCGACTATTGTAACTACTTCTATAATGAAGTTCTATGGGTGTGTTATATAAACACACGCAGATCATTCGAGAAATATATAGAAATAAAATAAAGATCCATTTAGACGTACAGAGATAAATTGTAGTGTGTTGATGAATATATTAAAGTTCCAGAAGTTCTAAGCGCGTGTTCGATCGGGAAGAAGCTGCTGGAGCCTGGGCCCACTCCAAGCCAATATTTCTTCCCCATTTCCTTTTCGTTTATTAATTTTAATTAGTTTATTGCTTTCATAAGAACGTTTGTTAGTTTATTAGTTCCAGCATTTGCAGTAGATTTATTTTCAGGAACGCGTACATGATTTATTTTCTGTAGGTTTAATTCTGTTCTTCTTACGTAAATCATTGAGGAGTGCGGGAATGATTGACAAACCATTTCAAGAACACCCCCCAAAATGTAGGATTAGCAGATTCACCTCCAGTGGTATTGTAGTAACCTAATTCCGACTCTTCGCAAGTTTACGAAGCTCCCTGGGTTGATAATTAAATGCACGGGCATGTGACAAAAATAGGAAACCATTCACCTTGTTTGGCCCGCAACATTGCTCTTAGCCACAAAAATACAACATGTCACGATATCGTGACACTTTTACCTCCTTGCTCTTTCTCTTTGCTTTTTCCCACGAAAATGCAACATGTCGTGATATCGCGACACTTTTACCTCCTTGCTCTTTCTCTTTGTTTTTTCCCGCGAAAATGCAACATGTCGTGATATCACGACACTTTTTCCTTCTTGCGGTGTTTTGATTTTTCTTTGATATTTAGCATATGGGCCACTTCGGTCTTCTTGGAAAATATGCAAAAAGGTGCATCAGCTGTTTTTTTGTAGTTAGTCACTTTTTGACTAACATTCTTGGCGCCTTCCGAAGGATTTTTTGCTTGCAAAAATTTTGAACCAGGCCTTCATCCATTGGGAAACGGAGTCAAAAATGCATTTGTAAAAAGAATATTTCAGAGAAAGACAAATAACATAGGAAAATGCACTTAGATTAAATGTGAATATTACCTCGTCAAAAATCCCTTTATACCTTAGTATCTCTATTCAAAGAAAAATGTCGACTTCTGATTGGATGCGACTGAAATTTTTTGTTAAGGCCAAAAAATGGTAATCTTTACAAATATTGTCTAAATATACTTATATTATACTGAACATATAATTCCTTTTCTACTTTCTCAACATAAATATAACTTTAGGTGAAATGCATTCACCGTGATAGGAAGAACCAATCCATCTTGATCTTTCAACTTGAAAGCATTGAACTGTTTCTCTGAAACCATTTCAAATGGTCCCTCCCAAAAAGCATCGAATTTATCATGGTTACATGGCTTAGCTTTCTTTACATTCCATTTCAAAACCAAGTCTCCCACTCTAAATTTTTTTGCAGTTGTATTTTTGTTGAACCATCCTTCAGTATCTGCCATATGCTTCTAATTATGATTGTATGATTGCTCTCTTTGTTATTCTAACTGTAAGAGCTGCATAACTCCTGCAACTGTGTGTAGAATTTGGTCAATTTGAGGTAACGGGTAATGATATTTGAGTGATGCTCTATTTAGATTTCTAAAATCTACACACAATTTGATATCTCCATTTTTCTTCCTGACTGGTACCAAGTTTGCCACCCAGGTGGAGTGTTTAACAGGGTATACTATTTTAGCTCGAAGGAGTTTTAGCAGTTCTTGTTTCATCAAAGATTCTATCTTTAGATTCATTGGTATTTGCTTTTACCTAAAAGGCTTAGCTCCTTCTTCTGATTCTATGGTATGTTGAATAACATCTTTATTGTACACTTTTAGATCACTATACACCCAAGCTATGATGTCAGGGAATTTTTTACACAATTCTCTGATCTGGTTCACTTCCTCTTCTATACAACTAATTCCAACCTTAATCATTTTTCCTGGCTCCAACTCTACATCTTTGTATCTTCTTTTATCGACCTTGATTTTTTGGCCAACTGATCTATCATTGTTATCAAACAGGCTTTCAAGGGTGATGAGACCCTTATGAATATGATTGTTTTTTAACTGAATAATATCCTCTTCCTCTTAATCCTACAGATCCCGGTTGGCTGAGCAATTCATTTCATGGATTAAGAAATCCAGTATCTGTTCATCATTTTAAAAAACTTGCCAAAAAATATTTTTATCAGGCATTGAAGGCCTGTATATAAGTCTAACAGTTTTAGACTTCTGAATAACATTACTTATAGGACAAAAATTAGCTCCCACTGAAGCTAACAAATCTATGTGGGTATTCTGTTCTCTAGGGATAAAATTTATATTTAGGGCCTCAAAGGCCTCTAAGATACCCCACACTTTGTTCCTGTAAGCCTTCAAATAATGTTGTTTACTTATACATTTTTTGGTGACTTGATTCACAATAAGTTCTGAATCTCCATAGATGAGTAACTATTTGATTCCCAATTTCTCAGCCTTTCTTAACCCTAAGCATAGGGCCTCATATTCTGTTGTGTTATTGGAGCAACTCCAAGTCAACCTATAAGAGAAAACCTTTTCCTCTCCGATGGGAGAAATCAAAACTATTCCGGCACCAGCTCCATTCTTGCACCTAGCCCCATCAAAGAAAAGCTTCCACAATTGATTCATAGAACCATCCTTTTCTAGAGAGGGTATCAATTTTCTTTTTGGTTTCTCAATAGAATAGTTTCCTATTTCTGTTTCTATCATGGCATTAAAATTATTTAGAGAAAACTCATCCTCATATTGGAGCTCTTCTAATGTTTCTTCCATTAGATCTTCTTCTATTGTTTCTTCAGTCATCATATTTACACGGTCAGTTTCACCAAAATTTTCTACATGAAACATTGATGGTTTCTCATTAAAAATCTTGACCCTTATACATTTTAAAGGTATATCCAAATGAGAATAATCTAAGGATAAGTATCCTCCTATCTTTGTTGTGAACTCTATGGATAGACACATACCAAAATAGGGCTCCAAGTCTACGACTACTACATCTAGTATGACTGTCATCTGAGGCATTTTATGCAGCCATATGGGAATATCCTTTATCACTCCTACAATTTTTATTGGAGTACCATATAACTGTAGGACGCCTGCACTGCACCTAGTGTACTCCATTCCCATAATATCACATACTGCTTTGGGTATCATAGTTGTAGCAGTGCCTGAATCTATCATGCAGTTGTGTACAACCCATCCTTCCATTTGAAGGGACAAATAAAAGGGTGGTGGCCTATTCTTACCAGTGGCAGACGTCAAGTTCGTTAGAACAATTTTTTAAGATGATGTAGTCCCACCTCCATTTTTCATTGTTCTTAGGAATTCCTATGGGAGATCGATTTGACCTGGGATTTGAAGAGTATCATACATACTTGCCTTAGAAGGAGTCTTTTTCATTTCCTCTACTATAATGAATGTAGGTGAATCAACTATCCTTTCTCTTTCTTTGGAAAAAGTTTCATATTTATTTTTGTATCCTTGGGTAGCTTCAGTTCTTTGCCTTTTTGTTAGCGAGGGGAAACTCAACCTTCCCCTAGCCTGTTATTGGGTTTCATTTTCCCCCCAAGGAATAAATTCTTTGTGTGTTTCTTGCCCTTGAATTTTGGCTGGAAACTGATATTTTCTTTCTTGAGGGAGACTTCCCTTAGGAGTTTCTTTGGTAACTTCCTTGGGAGCAGGGGAAAAATTCAATGGTTGAAGCTCTTTAGGGTCTACTTGCAGTGGTTTCTTACCTGATCTTGTCAAAACTGAAACCTGTTCTACTATAGGCATCATGAAGTTGTGGTCCTCTCTAATTATATTTACATGGCCTTTCATTTTTTATTTACTCTTTTCAACTGCTATACTTTGTACATAATGCTAGTGTATCATACACAAAATTTCCCCATGTGGATCATTACATGTAGTACACCAAAAGTTAGAATCAGTGGGAGGCTCCTCGGCCTCCACTATCTCATTTGTATATACCGTGCTCGGTCTCTATTGTCCCCTATTGCTTTATTATGTTGCATCTCTCGTTACCTAAGGGAACCTCCTTGGCAGAAAATTCCTTTTAGCCTCTCTCTTTTTCATGGATGCCATTTCATTTGACAACGTCTTCATTGTATCAATTATGGTCATGTATTGATCATTGGGGGAGCTGATGCAAGGTGTGTAGCTGGTAATGCAAGGAATGTAGGATGTGCGGCTATAGCTGGGAGGGCTTGTGTTGATGGGAGTATAGGCAGTTTAGAAATTGATGCTTGGGAAAGCTCTGGTAAAATTGGCAATAGACTTTTTGATGGATATCTTTTTATAGCGATGAGATCAACTTTGTCCTTTTCTACCTCTAGATAGATCCCAAGAAAAGTGGTTACATGGGATTGCCTTATTATCATACTGAGATCTGAATCAAAAGCCCTTAAATAATAGCATATAGCTTGTTCTTTCGTGGGTTTTAGGCCTTGCGGTACTCTATCACGAGTTCTGGTAAATATAATGTTGAAATATTGGATTTCTTCTTGTGGATGCCTCTCAATGATAGTGAATTGATTCAACAATGTGAAAGGATCCACATGTATATTAAATTCATCGACCAGACGGTCGGCAAGTACTACCCAAGAAGCAATGGATCTAGCAGGAAGCGCTTTGTACCAATAGAGAATATTTCCTTTCAAAGATATAATCAACAATCTGATCATTACATCTTCCTGAGTGATGTTGTAAACATATGCTAGCGATGATACATCTAAACAGTGCTCATCTACTATTTTGCCTATTCCGTCAAAGGATGATAATGCTTTTAGTGCAACTTGTGGAATTTGGTGGTGTGTTCTCAAGTTCAAAGGGCCAGTTTGATTCCACACAAGATGCGTTGGGGTAGAGGTGGCTGCCATGATTTCTAAAGGAGTTACAACCGCTATGGGATTGCTTGTAGATGCTCCTACAACGGGTGTTAAAGAGGTGCTAATGGTGTCGGGCAGATTTGATCGTGCGGCTAGCACAGGGTGTGCTTTTAGGCTTCTAAGATGTAGTTCAAATAACTTGATAGGTTCTTCAGAGTTTCTAGCTCGGGATCTGGTTATCATATGGCTATATAACCAGAATGTTTTTAGACAAGGTCTTTCTTTTATGGTTTAAATTGCAACGGAGTTGCCAAGTAGTTTTTCTTGAGATTTTTAAACAAAAAGGCTCTTAAGGTAAAACACCAAAACTTATACAATACTATGGGATTTTTGGTCCCACCGGGCATGCCAAAAACTATTGGAAGCCTTCGGTTAATAGTGTTGTGCCTTAGACTTTGCCAACATTGAATAGACAGATCTTGCTTGAGATCATCTGTCTAGTCTCTAGAGAAGGCTGGTTCCTTTAAGTTTTTTAGAGAAAATGGGAACAAGAGATAAGGGAAATATAGCCTAAGCTAGAAAATTTTCTCATGGTACAGATTGGACAACAACAAACATTGATGATGCAGATTACTACTTTTAGAGTTTTCTTTATATCTTCTTTATAGAAAACACGAATTCCTGAGTGTGACTTTTAGATGTTCATCTAAAAGCATGTAAATATCTTTTAATGTTCAACTCTAGAAACAAGATTTATATGTGCACAGTCCATATTTTAGAACAGATACATTATAAAACTTAGAATGAATAAAAGTTAAAACACCAGATACATACACTTGCACACAGAAGTTTCGAAAGCCAAAAGAAGAAATCTTTTATTGCTTGTAATCTAGTACATGTACATCAAGCTTGTAAACATCCAAGAGTCGAACCTTTTTTTGGAGTCGCTCACCCCTATATATACCCTAAAATAGTATCTTTTTCTAAGTACATTTTACTATTTTACAAGCAATCATCTACAGTTTCTAATAATACACAAGTCTTCTATGAATTAGATATCTTCTCTGTAGATTAGATTCTAGACGATCCTGTCACATTTTCAATCATCTGGCAAGCCTGCTCCATCCTAGATTTCTGATAATCATGTCAAAAATTGCTTCTTGGTGTTAGTTCATGCCTTTGATTGCCAAAAATACATTTTATTCCTTTACAGCTGGCGTGTCGTGAAATCACGACATTCTTTCCTTGCTTTGCTCTTTTGCCGCCTCCAACCATGAAAATGAGACATGTCATGAAATCGCAACATTCGTCTCTTACTTTTATCTTTTTCTACCTCCTGCCACAAAAATGAGACATGTCACAAAATCGTGACGTCCATCTCTTGCTTTGCTCTTCTGTCGCTTCCAGCCACGAAAATAAGACATGTCATAAAATCGTGACATTCATCTCTTACTTTGCTCTTTTGCTACCTCCTGCCACAAAAATGAGACATGTCATGAAATCATGACGTCCATCTCTTGCTTTGCTCTTCTTTCACTTCCAGCCGTGAAAATGAGACATGTCATGAAATCGTGACATTTGTCTCTTAGTTTTCTTGTCTGCCGCTTCCAGTCGTGAAAATGAGACATATCACGAAATCGTGACATTCGTCTCTTCCTTGCTATTTCTCTTTGCTTTTGCCTATGAAAAGGCAACATGTCGTGATATCGTGACACTTCTGCCTCTTTGTTCTCTTTTGTTGCTCTTAGCCGTAAAAATGCAACATGTCACGATATTGTGACACTTTTGCCTCCTTGCTCCCTTTTGTTGCTCTTAGCCACGAAAATACATGTCACAATATCGTGACACTTTTGCCACCTTGCTCCATTTTGTTGCTCTTAGTCGCAAAAATACATTTTGCGACATCGCGACACTTTTGCCTCCTTGCTCCCTTTTGTTGCTCTTAGCCACAAAAATACAACATGTCGCGATATTGTGACACTTTTACCTCCTTGCTCTTTCTCTTTGCTTTTTTCCACAAAAATGCAACATGTCACGATATCGTGACACTTTTACCTCCTTGCTCTTTCTCTTTGCTTTTTCTAGCAAAAATGCAACATGTCACGATATCGCGACGCTTTTTCCTTCTTGCGGTGTTTTGCTTTTTCTTTGATCTTTATCATATGGGCCACTTCGGTCTTCTTGGAAAATATGCAAAAAGGTGCATCAGCTATTTTTCTATAGTTAGTCACTTTTTGACTAACATGATACTACCAAAGAGTTTTCAAATTGGTATAAACATGATCAACATTGTAATTATCACCGCATAGAAGGGTACACAACAAAAAAATTCATCACTATGAGAAACCTCATCCAAGATATAATAGAAGAAGAAAATATAGTATTCAATCAATAGGATACTCCTAATAAAATTTTTGAATTTTTTCAAAAGCCCTTACTAACACATGACCAAAAATCCACCAAATTTGTAGGTACCATTAATTTATCGAAGCCATCTTATGCAATAACTAGACAACAAGCCAAAAACCAATCTTCCAAACAACTACCTTTATTTATTCCTCATAATACCAAAATAAATGTTCCTAATATATTTCCTTTAGTACTCACAACCCCTAAAAATACCTTACACTCTTTTGATCTTTGACAACAATTGGAAATCATACCTGCAAAAATCTCCCTTCTAGAATTGCTAAAAACATGACCCACTCACAGGGAAATATTGCTAAGACTCTTAAGTGAGCAATAAATCCCTTAAGACATATCTCCTAATGATATTTCCAATATAGTTATATTCACTAGGATCATCAGTGCTATCCTAGTTTTTCATGAGACACACACCCCTCAAAACCATATCAAGAGATTCACCTCTTTATATAATAGCCCAAATAGGGGATAAACATATCAAAAGAGTCCTAGTGGACAATGGATCAACCTTAAATATTTGCAATGTTAAATTTTTACAAAATTTTGACTTAAGCATAAAAGACTTGCAAAATTTAGACCTTGTTATTAAGGCATTTGATAATGAAGAAAGAGAGGTCAAAAGCACCATAAATTTACCTTTGAAAGTAGGTTTGCATGTCCTTAACTTCCTCTTCTATGTTATATAATATGATGTAACATACAACATGCTGCTTGAAATACCTTGGATACATTCCATGAAATTATTACCATCTACCTTACATCATTGCTTGAAATATGAATACCAAGGAAGGATTATCCATATCCTAGGAGATCTAGAACCATTTTCCTTATGTAGCATTTTAGGCATTCAACAAAAGGATTTTAACCTTTTCCCATCAGTTCAACCAACATTACCATCCACTTAATCTAATATGGATAAAGGGAAAGAATCACTAGAAGAACCCCTTATAAACTTAGGGTATGATCCCCAATCTTCTTCCAAAGATAAAATCAACTTAATTCATCCAAATTCATACCCTTCACAAAATTATTTAGCCTGTTCTTTTCCCCTCGAGCTACATGTTTACCTAATAGAAAAGGATTTAAAGTTCAAGTAGGTACTTACACTTTCATCTATTGAGGAACTACCTTTGACAAAAATATCCAAGGTGGAACTTCATGCCTAATCAACAAATATATGCATCATGTTACATCACTCATATTTTTCATATCTAAATAAATTCTAGCCAATATGGATTATCAAGGTAAGGGATTATGTTAGTTTGAACAAGACATTGAAGAATATTTAGGAAATAAATCTTGGCTAGGAGAATGTGGGATTGGATATATCCCCAACACAAATGAACCATCATCTTTTTTGGAAGAAGATGATGAAGAAAATTACACAAAATCATTACATGGATCCCAATGGGGTGATGAAGATAAAAATGAACTATAGACACTTCTCAAGGAAACACAACATAAACCCTATATTTTTATAGCATAAACATGTTAAAATTTATCCATATTGAATCCATATCAGATCAAAATAAAAGCAACATCAAAGAAACTTGTGATCAAATCACATTGAAGAATCTCTTAAACAAATCTTCAATCTAGATTTTGCCCAACTATCTAAATTAAAATAAACATTGTTAGATCTAGTAGAGCTAAAATATTTAGGGATATTAGTCACCCCTCATCACTTTGAAAATGAATCACAAGCTTTGATCAAAAAAATGGTAGACATCAACATTGGTACTAAATAAAAAACTTGATTCCTTAAACTAGGGAAGGTATTTTCCCAAGATGAGCAAGTGGATAAACAAACCTTTTAAAAGAATTCAATGGCATATTTTCTTAGCTATATGATGTCATACCTAGAATTTACCCCTTACTAGTGGTACACCATCTCATCATACACCTTGATGGTAAACCAATTAAGAAAAAACTTAGGGAAATGCATCCCAAGATCACTCTTTTAGTCAAGTATGAACTCATAAAATCCATATATTACTTATATTGGATCTCCAACATTGTACCTATTATCAATAAATAAGGATCCATTCAGATTTTCATAGACTTTAGGGATATAAATAGAGCATGTCCCAAGAATGATTTCTCTTTACCAAACATAAACATGATAGTATATTTCACCATAGGGTTTGAAATGTTGTCTTTAATAGATGGATTGTTAGGGTACAACCAAATAAAGATCACTTCTAAAGACCAATCCAAAATGGGCTTCATAACTCCTTGGAGAGACTTTTGCTATCAATTCATGCCTTTTGGATTTAAAAACGTAGGAACACCATATCAAAGAACTATGACGTATGTTTTTCATGACCTCATGCATAATACTATAGAATACTACGTAGGTGATACTTTGGGATGCTCTACTAAAAGAGAAAATCATGGACCTAAGACTTTAAAAGATTACAAGAATATAAAGTTAGGATAAAATCCCAAAAGTACATCATTAGGGTAACATCAGGAAAGTTACTAGGGTTTATCATGTATCATTGTGGAACTGAAGTAAACCCTTCTAGAATTGTAGCAATAACAAATATGCCACCACTAGTAAAATTTATAGAACTAGGTAGTCTCCAAGGAAAATTACAATTCAGTTGGAGATTCATCTAATAGTTAGTAGATAAATGTCAATCTTTTTCTAAATTACTCAAGAAAGACACCAAATTTGAATGGAGTGAGTGTTAAAGGGCTTTTGAGGCTCTAAAAATTTACCTCTTAACACCACTTATTTTGATGCCACCTAATCCAATACAACCATTACTATTATATATAGTTGTCACTAATCATGTCCTTGGAGCCCTGCTAGCTCAATATGATGACCAACATTGAGAAAAGGCTATCTACTATATAAGTAGAACATTGATGAATTAAAAGAATTATTATACACCATTGGAAAAGTTGTGCCTAGTAGTTATTTTATCCTCCCTCAAATTAAGATATTATATTCTTAGACAAAATACCTACATCATAGATGATCTCTTATGATGCCTCATGTCAAAACTTTACCTTTCAAGGAGGACTGCAAAATGGGTCATAGCCCCTCGTGAATTTAACATTGAATTCATTAATAAAAAATCACTAAAGGGAAAAGTTATAGCATATCAACTTGTTACAACACCCCTATAATCAAAATAATCCTTAGACATAACCTTCCACTATGAAAAAATTCTAACTATAGAAGCCCAAAATCCTAAATATTGGATCTTATATTTTTATGGAGCTCAATGCATTAAAGGCATATGGGTAGAAATCATTTTAGTCACCCCACAACAACTCATACCATTATCTTTTAAACTTGAATTTTCATGCACCAATAACAAAGATAATATGAGGCACTTGTCTTAGGTCTTTGAGCCACATTAAAATACAATATTATAATCCTAATGATATATGGTTAATTACAATTAGTGATTAACCAAGTTAACAATGTTTATCAAACCAAATATAACAAATTAATTTTTTACAAACATATTGTAGACAAATTAATAGATTGCTTTGATGAAATATCTATAGAAGCTATTCCATAGTTTGAAAATCACCATATTGATGCTATGGATACTGTATCATCCCTTATCCCATTGGAATTAGAGGATGAGGAAGCCTCCATTTTCATAGGATCAATAAAGGTATATTCAATATTAAAATATTTCCTACAACCTCTAAACATATACACCATTGAATCAACTTCACCATAAGAACATTGGTACCAAGACATCCTTAAATTCCTAAAAAAGGCACATTTCTTGAAAAATTCAATCACAAAAAATGTAAATAATTTAGACTAAAGACTTGCAAGTACATTATCATTAGAGAGGTCTTGTATCAAAGCTCTTTTGAAGGTATACTCCTTTGATGCATGAATACATAAGAAGCCCAAGCAATCATTAAATGATCCCATGATGGATCAAGTGGTAAAAAAATTAGTGGATTAGCCATAGCTAGAAATCTCCTTAGGATGGTTTACTATTGGCCATCCACGAAAAAGGATACCTATAACTTTGTTAGGAAATATGAAAAATTCTAACAATGTGATAACCTTTTTCATGCCCCTTCCCAAGAACTACAACCAATCACATCACCTTGGTCTTTCTCCACTTTGGGACTAGATATTATAGGTAAAATTAACCCTCAATAATCAAATAGCCATAAATTAATTATCATTACCATTAATTATTTCACCAAATGGATTGAGGTCATACCTCCATATTTCATAGTGGGAATTCAAGTTTCCAAGTTCACCACTAACCAAATCATCAATAACTACAAAATACCATCAATCCTAATTGTAGATAATGGTACACCATTTAAAAAAAAGTAAGTTTTCAAAATTTACACCAAATATAGAATTAAAAAAAATGGTCAGCTCCATACTATCCATAAGGAAATGGCCACGCATAATCCTCCAACAAGACATTAATCAAAATCCTTAAGAAATTGGTCAACAACAATGACCAAGATTAGCATTTGCAACTCTACACCACCTTATGTGTATATTGCACTAGTATAAAAACCCTTATAGTTGTGACATCCTATACTTTAGTTTATGGGATAAAGCAAATTTTCCCTTCAAACTCAAAATCCCTTATCTAGGAGTATTGATACAAGACTCCTTGATTGATGATGAATTTTACCTAGGCTATCTAAAAATTAGAGCTTTTAGAATAAAAGCACATTCATTCCCTAGAAAATTTAAGAACCTATCATAATATACTTCAATATTCTTATCACAAGAAGGCACGTCCAAGATCCTTCAAGATTGAGGATTTAGCCCTTAAAGAGAACTAAAATAATACCAATGCCAAAGATGAGCTTAAAGGAAAATTCAAGCCCAAATGGCTAGGAAATTTCATCATCACCACTAAATTTGGCTTTGGAGCCTACCACCTACCTATATTAGATGGAAAAGAACATAAAAAACCAATCAATATAATGCACCTTGAAAGGTATTATGCATAAATGCTACATAACCTGCTTGTTCATAAGACTAATTGCATGACTACTTTATTGCATAGTAGTCTAAAACATTATCCTATTTACATGTTTTTCCTAGTTTTATTTATCATACCATAGATTCAAGAGGATTTGGGATGAATAAAATAACAACCCTACTCACTATAATGGCTATTTTCATTGTATCCACATAGAAAACGTAATATTGAGTGATCCTCCTAGTCCAAAAATTTGCTTGTTTTTCCTCCTCTTATCATACTTTCATCCAACTTCATTTTTCTTATCTATCATATTTATTTTCTTATTTTATCTCTCTTGGGTTAAATGATGTATGATGCAATCATTAATGGCCCTAATTTCCTGATATCACCCATTTCTTCTATCCCAATTTTGGGATATCCAACATAAGCAAAATCAATTACTTTTGTTTTACCTTTTTTTCAAATTCCCTTTTCTTATCTATCATATTTATTATCTTCGTATCCCTCAATTGGATTAAGTGATGTATGATTGAATCATACATGGCCATAATGAACTAGAATTACCCCTTTCTTCTATCACAATAACATCATCATGCATACTTAATACACATCACACTCTCTCACCTTATGTCAACACCATTTTCAACAAATCTTCCTCTCCAATTCTCATGATTATTTAATATACCCTTCCAAGAAATTGCTTTCCTCCTCTAATATACTACAATTTTATAATTATTTGTAGGTATGTCATTTAAAAAAGAAGGATTTTGGTATCTTGGTATGACCTATCAAATGTATCATGATATTTATTCATCAGACTCATCAACCGCCACTTGTCTAACAAACCATTTAGGATTAAAATCCCTATTGATTTAATATCTTGTAGGCCTAAAATTATTTGTAAGACTTACCAGATATTAGATCAATAGAGTCCTCTTTCCCACTTGGTTTATACAATCAAACATAAATATTAGTCTCATCAACAAACTGCTTGTCTAATAAACCATTTGGGTTGCAAGGATTTGCTAATACAATATCTTATAGACCTACAATCATTTGTAAACCTTATAAAGTACTAGATTAGCAGAGCTTTATTCCTCCACTTTAATTATTACATAAGCATACAATCAAATGTAAAACCTACCATCCATATGGTAATAAAAACATGTCTTCAAGTAACCATTAAGATAAGAATATATTCTCTATTCAATTGTGCAATTTTCATATGCCAGTTAATGGATAGAGAACTTCCTCCATCATAATTGGTGTGATAGGTGTTCGAAATATCTTGAATATTTTCCATTTTATTTTTGTGGGGTTAATTCTAAAAGGTACTTGAAACTCTCCATGTATTTTTTTCAGGATTCAAAAGCTTTAGGGTTTCTTAAGCTATTTTTATATCCATATGAGTTGTTTAGGGTTAAACATTTTAACCCATGATTTATCACCCATGGTACTGTAAAATATATTCTTGTGTTTTTATTTAATTGCACTTGAATCGAGGTATGAAGAGAGATGAGATATGAAAATTATTGTATTAGAGATAGTTAAGTTTATACATTAAAGAGATAATACTGTGTTGGATTTCCCACAAGGGTTTCCTAGGTGAAATAATGTGTTGTGTGTATATGTTATATTTTTCTTCTTTTTACTTCGATTTTCTATTTATTATTTTTCTATATTTAGTTTATAATGGCCTTTTGCTCTTCAATAGGTGATATTCCTATCACAAAAGTCCTATTTTTCCTTATATATTAGTGATTTCCTCGACTATTCACATCCTATATGTTGGGTTTTTAAGCCTTACTACCATAAAATATCATAGATCCCAAATAAAATAGCCACATTATTAAAGGTAAAAATAATGATAATATGAGTAGAATAATATATAAGCAAATTAATATGTATATCAAGGCCTATATAATAAAGAAAATAAAATTCATTTATAAACTCAAATATGAATGTAAGTGGCCTGAATCATTCATGAACTATGCATGAAGGAAGCTTACAATATTATTTCTCAAAATTTATACAAGCTTTATTCCAAATTGGATCTCTTAAAAATACTCCCCCTCCTTGAATTCTATTTTAATTTATTCTCCTTGCATTCTCATGAAGTGTTTTCTTCATAATATAGCCATAGTAATATGACTCTTCACATACTTGACTATTTCTCTCCATATGACAAGTCTCATGGCCTTTGTCTTGTCATATTGCAACTTGCATACTAGATGGACACTTGAATCAAACACTTGCACACATAAATATTGCACTTCTACATGCACTTCTAATCTAAGGCACTTGTGCACATCCTCATATTACATATTTGCACTCTTACATACATGAAACTTGTGCATATTCTCTCAATCTACACTTGCACTCTAACTTACATGACACTTGTGCATTTCTTGCATATTACACTCTTACATGAAACTTGTGCATTTACTACATATTGACACTTACATAAAAGGGAAAATACAAATCACACTCTAAACTATAGAATTAATCCTAATCTATTACAATTTACAATTGTACCATGAAGGTACCATGGGGGTATATTAGCATGTAACAAATAATGTAATAGTCCTCAACACTATATCTCATGTATATAGAATCTTTTATGTGTGTTAGACAAGGGATGGGAACAAAAGACGATGACCACTAATATACTAAGTAACTCAGGACCTCATCCTCATCTTATCATTGGCCTACAACATTCATGAACCCTCTTATATATCCTCAGATGGAATCAAGTTCCTCGTTTTGATATGTTGTATATATATATATATACATGCCTAAAATAATCTATAAGTATGCTAGGCAACATATCTTGTCGTAGCAATATTCTTTATCAATTTATGAATTGATGATAATATCAATCAAACAATCAAACTACATCATAAAATATCCTAGTTGATGTGTAGACCTTGAGTGAGCATTGAGACTTAATGATCAGAACTTCATGTACAGATAATGATCTGTGAGTGTGCCAAGTAGTATATCATTAAATATTTGTGGTTTATAATGGTATATAAACTAGCATGAGGATATTTTTCTTATATTTACAACAAATTTATAGGCTATGCACCATTCTAGCATTAAACCTTCAAAAAAAGATGATTTCTTTTACCCATGTTTTGCACATATAGAACTCTTTGTACACACACCAGTAAAAGATAAAGAGTTTTATCTTTTCTTGAATTTCCATGCAATACCATATGCCTAGCCTACATATTTATTGTTATACCCTTCTCAAAAAATATCAAATATTTTCATCTGAGAGTTGAATCCTAATTTCCTATTGCAAAACATCCTAATCTCTTACATATCAATAGAAGAATCAAATCCTCAGGTTTTTATATATATTTTAATATGTGTTAGGTAATGATCCCCAAGTCTCAAAACTCCTATTGATATACTGAGATATCCAGGGTGCAATCATTTTTTTCAACTAATTAAATCCTCTCATAAAAGTCTTACCACTTTTCACACATAATAGATGGCTCTAGGTCTTAGGTCCATCTCTAATTTATCTATATGTCTTTGCATATTCATTATATGAGGGACCCATAGAATCAAATTCCCTCTTAGATATATCAAAATATCTAGAACATCACTATCAAGTAATCATAAATCTCTTAGTTTTGTGAATGGAAGTTCAACCTAATATGTCCCTCAAGTAGACTGGTTTATCATATTCACTCATGCTACATATCCATAATTTTGTTATGGATATGATGATTATAGGATATGATTCTCTAAGTCATCACCTTTGGCACCTTTGATAATACTCTTATCACATAAGTCTTAACTTTCTTCACACATTAGAGATGGTGATAGATCTTAAGTCTAATTCCTCACGTGTCTATAAATCTTTCCATATGCTTTAGGTTAATAAAATTATAGATCTATATTACCCTCTCTAACATGTCAAGGGATCTAGGATGTAATTACCATACAATATTAATCAACATACTTCTCATAGATATTTCTACCTCATCTATGGGTAACCTACTTTCAACCTTTCAAATCAAGATACTTTCAATATAAATAGGGGCAATCTCCTTCTAAAAGCAATACATTCTTTCTCAAACATAATTTATGGAGGAGAATATACCTCTACCACTATACATATCTATATACTTCCTTTCTAACTTAGAATCATCCATCAAGATAGGAATTATGGGTAGAATTTTGCATGCATTTACCTGTTCACTTATTTTTTGAAGATGATGGATCAAATAGTATAGAAAACTAAAGTTTTGGAACCAAAAATCTAAGTTGCGATAGAGCACTGCCAAGATGTAATGTGAGTAGGGTGGTAAATATTTGGTAATTCCAAAGGAGGATGGAGGGATTGGTCAGCCTCGAACATAAAAAAAACCCTAAGGTTCATCCAATAACTAGTGACCTATAGGATGAAGCATTGTTAACTACCAATTGATCCATGAAACCCTGCTAGTTAAAAATTCTATATAACCCGATGATTGGGTGTAGAATCAGGGTCTCGAATCCCCACTCCATGTAAAGGGTAGTAAGTGGAACAACAACAAGTAAGGGTCAACTCCCAAAGAACCACCCTAGAGGCAAGGTGGACGATCATCTAGATTTAAAACCTAGTGGAGATTTGGGCATCCATCATGTCCCTAATGGGTCCCAAAATTATGGCCAAGGTGGAAATTGGGGCAGGGACCTATAGACACACCCTTTAGAAGATAGAGCATTACGGGTAGAGTTTTAGGTTGGTAGCAAGTAGTGGGTGGATCCTAAAGTCCCAAACATCATAGAATTCTTGATGCCTCAAGGTATTCCTATAGGTAGGAAAACCCCCTTTCATTTATGAGATCACTTGATGAGTAGTTGGTAATTAAAGAGATTTGGTTCCTAACCAGTGGGTAGTAGCAGGTTGAGCCTCGAATTCATCGAAGCTATCAACTTCAAGTGGCCTTACAATGCATTAAAATGATCATCTTCCTTAGAAATCAAATGGTTAAATTTATGATCCATCAGATCATTCAAGAAGGGTAGAATTGATCAAGGATCTAGATTCAGGACATATTACCCCCCCTAGTAGCACCTATCCTTCACCATAGTCTATAGAATATTTGAAAATATTTGTAGCATGGACACCTCCGATGGCATGCTCACATTGTCTTGTCTATCACCTACCATCTTAAATGCTCTTTTTTGTAATATCTATATATTCTAGAATGCACAACATTCCAAGTGTGGCTCTTTAGCCATTATAATTTATATGTAAACACAAGTGTATTACTGTTTGGTCTCCAAATTGATTCCTATGTATGTGAATGTTGAAGGTTTATTTTTGTTAAGTCTAGTCGAATGGGTATGCAATAATTCTACTATCTATATTTATTGCATTTCATTTAATAGTCTTGGAATTTGCTTTCAGTCAGGTGCATTAAATTTTAAAATGAGTAAGGTTGGCTGATCTATTAGGTGATCTACTTGTATTTCCTACAATGATGCAAGTTTTTTGTGAATATGTACTGATGCGACTGAATCCATCCTTGTGAGTTTTGGCTACAACCTTCTTTCCTTTATTTTTTCTTTCTACCCCTCTTTTTTTAGGTATAGTTAGCTAGGACTTCCCAAAAATTGGCCTTATCCAAAGATCAATCGCCCGAACTCTCAACCCCATGGTCGTTCAATGTTGGTCAAGGTTCACAATGTGCACAAACATTTTTATTTTTGTTAGGTGCAGATTTTCAGCCAATAGTTTTTGGCATGCCCGATGGGAATTTGAGGTTCCATCCTATTTGTATACATATTATGGTGATACTCTATTGTGCAATATCTATGTGTTCACCTGGTGACTCCCTTGCATAAAGAACTAGATTTCTATGACCGGTTGACTTGGAAATAAAGTAAATCTTGGTGAATCTATTGAGGATTAGTAAAATACCATGATTCGTTGCCCTTTTATAATATTATTAAAGATTAATATCCTGGATAACTCAAGAATTTATGAGTAGCCTTGACCTCACTGGCTGAGAAATTATGCTCATATGACGATTTCAACCTTAATTAAGAAACCAAAATATCTGAAGGACCAATCCTATGATTTCTTAGTAGATATATCCTTGTTGGAATGATGTAGGCCCTATCAATATATTGACTCTACACAAAATCCCTAAGGTAGCTTTGAAGATGCTACCTAGATATGATGGTACAGAAGGTGCTACATGTGAACATTATCAAGACACAACCTCTTTGGTTGTCATCCACAACATTGTTTTTTAGGGTGTCATGTTTAGGTTTCTTGCTCTATATCTCAATGGAAGAGCATTATTATGGTTCAAATATCTAGAGCATGAAAACATCCATGCAGTTTGACCTAGTGAAATTCCTCATTAACACATTTTATGCTTCTACAAATCCTTTTTTATTGTTCACTCAGTTGAAATTTATCAAGCGGACCCAATCTGAAAGCATGGTTGATTTTACTGTCCACTTCACAAGAGAATGGAGAAGGATACCCCATGAGGTCAGACCATCATCTGCTTAGGCTTAACTATACTATGTTCATGCTTTCCATCCTAACATAAGCCTTCTCATTAAGTAGTTAGAAGAAAATAAGCATTCCGAATTGAAAGTATGTTGATCCAAGTTAGGAAGCTTTCCCATAGGGAAAATCCCCAACCTCTTCTACCCTATACACCCTCAATATAGAACCCACTACCACTAGGGTTCATGCATGTCCAACATAAAGCTATGTTGAATAATTTGCTTTCATATCTCCATGAGAATGCACAACAAATGCAGCAAGAGTTGAGGGTAAAAATCCACTCGCTCATCGAAGAGGTCAAAAACATTAAAATGAAGCTTTTAGAAGATGAAGATGGATAACTTAATGGTTTGGAATCGTATGCATAGCAACCCAACATGCAACCACATGAAAGAAAAGGAAATTAAGGAGATTAGAATTTTTGCCTATGTGAAAGAGATCCTTGTTCATTCTTCATGATGGAAAACATCATTACTTGTAACTCTTTGCAAGGATTGGAGAAATGGAAGAATTAACAATGGTAAACTTCTCTTATGGGGTAGAAAATGCACAAAAACACCTTACCTCTACCTATACCAACCATAATAGTGGTTGGAACACCCCCCGTAGCATAGTTTTTTGAATAAGGATGGCCTCTTAGCTAGTAAGGGATGGAGACCACCAAAAAACCTATGTGTAAGCTTGGATTATATTCATATTAGGTGGCAATAACATGGAGAGTCTAGCTTGTATTGTACCATATACCTATAGTAGCCTGACTGATAGTCTCCAAGGAGATCCAAATGGGTAAAATTGTAAATACTAGATCATGGTTGAGACTATCATTCCCACCAAAAAGGATGAGGTATAGGTAATAGTGCAAATCGACCCATATAGAGTATGATTTTGGTATCTACCCTATAAGAGGTTACCAATAAAAGCATAGACCAGGGCTATGAAAGTAATCTCTACACGAATGGTATTTGGTAAAAGTATGAGGGTTCTCAAGTTGAGCATGAGACCTGGGTGGATCTCCAATGCAATTAACGGTGTTGATGGACAATGCTAAATTGAGCATGAGGAATAGCTCAAGTTTTACACTATTTGGTCCAAACACTATAGGTTCATTGGATAAGCCGTAAAAGTATCTCAAACTTAGGTGTGTGAGCCACACCACAATTTTGTGTAAATAAGCCAACAATTAAATAAAAGGGTGTGGCATGTATAAGACCATGTGGTCAGTGACATCATCTTGAGCTATGGTTGAAGGGAGTTTATTTCCACCAAGTTGTTATCGGTTGGCTATATTACCAGAATATTCAGAGCTAAAAATGTAATGGGTTACCCTGGTGGTGCCTCCTCTTTTGAAAGCACTTCTCCTTAATTTTGTACTTGTTTTCTTTATTGTTTGTTTAATTGTTTTTTCGTTTATATTTCATGTCGTGACTTCGTATCCCAATGGATAATGTTTCTAAAAAAATATGATCTCGCAAAACAAGTACATCAACACTCATGCACACATATTCCTAGCATAAGAGTGAAATAATAAAATCAAAAGGAGGTACCCAAAAAGCAATATCTAGATGCACTATAAAAAAATATCAATATCAAGCCAAATATTTCAAGGGTGGCACTGAGATCATGGTTGGCTGGCATAATCGCTCTATAAAATACCTCAAGTGCAACATTGGTAATTCACCCAAGAGTGATTCAAAGAGCATGATTTAGATTTTCCACAATGTATCTTGATGAGCTAAGGAGGTTCTTGCTAGATTGCATAAAGAAGAAAGGCTATAACAAGATAGACAAATATCTTATGTCTATTCTTTAAATAGCCCTCAACTATAGTAGAGTATGTTGATGGGGAGGTTATTTGTAGGGGTGTCCCATGGACCAAGAAATTCATCATGAGAGTGTCATGTGATATCTCTAGGATATCCTTCCCTTTTTTTTCTTTGTTTTGTTATCACTAGCTCCTTCCTCCATCTTCCCTTTGTGCTAGTTGTCACTAACTCTTTTGGTTAGTGACATTCCTTCTCTTTGTAATGCTACCTATTTCCTTCTTTACTCCTCTTCTCTATGTTCTTATTCTTGTTTATTGGGACTCCCTATTTTTTTGCCCTCCCTTC
Organism: Wollemia nobilis; assembly: GCA_028583015.1. Classification (NCBI taxonomy): domain Eukaryota; kingdom Viridiplantae; phylum Streptophyta; class Pinopsida; order Araucariales; family Araucariaceae; genus Wollemia; species Wollemia nobilis. The sequence continues at coordinate 6,215,368 of JAQPPZ010003212.1, forward strand.
TCCTCTTGTACCTTGCTTTTGCTTCTTTTATCCACTCTATTCTATTTTGTTAGGTGTATAGTTCCCACCCCATCACTCGCTACCCTCTTTTGTCTTATAGCCATCCCTGACTACCTTCTTCTCCAATTTTTTTCTTTTTGTCATCGTCCCCATTCTCTCTCATTAGAAGCAATTTTTCTAGAAAAGGATCATCTAGATTCTTGTTCCTACAAGGTGTAATCCCATTTGAGCCGCAAGAAGTGTGGGTAAAATTTTGCATGCATTTACCCACTCAATTATTTTTTAAGATGATGGATGAATAGTATAGAAAGCTAAATTTTTAGAACCAAATATCTAAGTTGCAATGAAGCACTCCCAAGATGTGATGTGAGTAGAGTGGTAAATATTTAGCAATGCCAAATAAGGACAGAGGGATCAATCAACCTCAGACATTAAAAAAATTCCTAAGATCCATCAAATGATTAGAAACCTATAGGGTAGAGCATTGTTAACTACCAATTGATCCACGAATCCCCACCAGTTCAAAATGCTAGATTCAACTAAGGTACTGAGAAAAAAATTGGGTAAGTAGTCCCTACTAAGGGATCTCAAATTCATACCCCGATGATTGGGCCAAGAATCATGATCCTAAATTCCTGTCCCATACAAAGGATAGATAAGTGGGACAACAAGTCAAGGTGAGCTTCCAAAGCACCACCCTAGAGGTAGGGTGAAGGGTCATCTAGATTTAAAGCTTGATAGATATTTGGGTATCCTTCATGCCCTTGATTCCAAAATTGTGCCTAAGATAGAATTTGGGATGGGGTCCCATAGACCCACCCTTTAGAAGATAGAGCATTACGGATGAATTTTTGAGTTGGTAGCAAGAAATGGGTGGATACCAAAGTCCCACCCATCATAGAATTCTCATTGCATTAAGGTATTCCTATAGGTAGGAAAGCCCCCCTTCATTTATGATACTGCATGATGAGTAGATAGAAATTAAGAGGTTTGGTACTCGACTAGTGGTTGGTAATAGGTTGAGCCATAGATCCATTGAAGCTTCTATATTCTACTGGTCTCACAATGCATTAAATGGTTGTCTTCCTCATAAAGCATATGGGTAAATTTATGATCCATAATATCATTCAAGAAGGGTAGAATTGATCAAGGATCTAAATTCAGGCCACATTATCTCCCCCTACTAGCACCCATCCTCCACCATAGTTTGCAGAAGATTTGAAAAGATCCGTAATGTGGCTACCCCCGCTGATGCACTTACATTGTCTTGTCTATCACCTATCATCTTAAATGCTATTTTTTTTGTAAGATATATATATGCTAGAGTACAAAACATTCCAAGAATGACTCTTTAGCCATTACAATTCATATGTAAAGCTTTTTCCATTCACAAAATTCAAGTATACCACTATTTGGTCTCCAAATTGATTCCTATGTGTGTGAATGTTGAAGGTTTATTTTTGTTAATGCTAGTTGGATAAGCATGTAATAATTTTGCTATCTATATTTTCTACATTTAATTTAGTAGTTCTAGAATTCACTTTCAATAGGGTGCATTAAATATTAAATAAGAGTAAGGTTGGATGATCTGTTAGGTGGTTTGCTTGTATTTCCTGCAATGGTGCAATTTTTTTGCACATATGTATTTATGTGGCTGAATCTGTCCTTGTGAATTTTGGATATGACATACTTTCCTTTTTTTTGCCCATATTTTTCCAGGTATAGTTAGCTAGGACTTCCTAGGAACCGATCTTCCCTAGAGATCGATCGAATAGTCTCTCATTTTCGTAGTCATTCAATATTGGTCAAGGTTTATAGGGTGTGCAGACATTTTTCTTTTTATTAGGTGTAGATTTTTGATCAACAAGCATACACAATCATTTTTATCTTATGCATTTTCTTAGTAAAGTCCATTGAGCCATGCTTTTCACAACAATGACATACATTTGCTTAGTAAAATCCTTTAGGTATGCCACTCAAAGCATGCATTTGCTCAGTAGAATCCTTCAGGTATGCCACTCCAAGTGTGTATTTTATTAGTAAAATCCTTTGGATATACCACTCAAAGTGTGCATTTGTTCAATAAAATCCTTTAGGTATGCCACTCAAAGTGTGTATTTGCTCAGTAAATCCTTTGGAAATGCCACCCAAAGTGTGCATTACTAACAATCACTAATAATATATATATATATATATATATAGGTACCTCATCATGTATTAAGTGCTTATTTTTTATGCAATATCTTAGGCCATCATTTAAGCATGGTGAGTTTTTTATTCTATTTCCCTCAACACTAGTCCATTATCATGGCTCTTAGGCCATTACTTGGGAATGGAATCATCACATATTTTAAGTGCTAGTGCATAAGTATTTATTGGATCAAAGTACAATACTAAAGACTTTACTTAAAGATGAACATTTAACCCACAAATATTATCTAGGATCAAAGCATGACACTTGAATTAGGATTACAATGAGTGCTTATCTTTTATCAGGTCTAGAGATCATTGCTCATACAAAAAAACATATCAAGTGCTTTTCTATTATTAGAATCTTAGGTCACCACTCAATAAAGATATCCTTGTAATTTAGTATTTATCCATTATTTGGTCCTTTTAGACCATCACTAAAATGACATCATACTTTCTTTGTATGCCTCCTATATATCTCATCAAACCAATAATTATCATATCAAATTATCACATCAAGTTAAACCAAAACCAAGAAGACCACATTATCAAAATATAATCATAATCAAAATACCAACATGAAAAGAAATATATATGCACAATATAATAACTGCATACAATGTCACAAAACCATACTTGCATTTAAAATAGGTGTTTCACAGTTGAAATAAAGAAAAAAATGTCACATTTCATTAATAATTTATAAAAATTCTACAATATGTGTTTTGATATCCTTTTACAACATGCCCCAAGGGCTACAAAAGAGGGACTACTAGGAGGGTCCCAAACATTGAACATATTCATGAAACCACAAGTGTCTTCCTTTAGATCCTCAGAGTTGAAGTGGGCTTATGATGCATACCACCATGAGCTACATCAATCCACGATCTTGTGTAACCCTACAAAAATGTGTTAGACCATTTGGAGGTATGTCTTAGTTAGACCTCCTATAAATACATACATATTGATAAAAATTGAATAAAAATACATCAAGGAATTATAAAACCATGAGGGGTTACCTAGCAAGCTGGTGTGGCAGTCAAAAACTAGAAAACATATCTATCCATACATTTTTTGGGTGTGAATGGACATGTCCATACATTTTGAGGTTTTTGACTTGGATTGGTCCCTCTGTTAGCCTTAGAATCCATCGATGGAGTTTGGCATCGATCCGAAAGGTGTTTGTACCTATTTTACCTTGAAAATCACCAATAAACTGCAAAGAAACTTGGTGGGAGGATTGTTCGTTATTCAAAACAATTTAACATGAGTTAGGGTGCAATTTGGTAGCATAACGATGCTTAGATTCTCCTCCTGAAACCATAGGCAACATGGTCTATTTATAGAAATCCTAGGAAGAAAAAGGGGTATGTGATATGGTAGGAGAAGAAGGAGGAGAGAGGCCTTCTTAATGCATTAGGTGGATGGGTAAGGCTTACCTCCCATGGATGATAGATTTTCCATACATCTTAATCACTTAGGGAAGAGAAGAGAGCCTAGGGAAGTGAAAAACCCCTTTTTAATTAATTCTCATTAAATTCTTTAAAGGGGGAAAAGGGGGTGAATGTTACGTGAGGGGATGAGTGCTTAGAAAAGAGTGTAGAGGTTTATGAGTGGGGGATGAGGTGGATACCACCTAGGATTTAGATCATCCTAGGGTTTAGGTTAATTTTACCTAAGGTTCAGGTTAGCTTTACCTAGGGTTTAGGTTAGCTTTGCCTAGGGTTTAGGGTAATAAAATTGATGTGCGAGTGTTTCATAATTTTTTTGTAGGTGCTACTGTAAGAGGTTTTTTGAGATATTTTTAGGTGTATATAACAATAATTAAAACTAATATACTCAACCCCCATAATATATAAAAATAGTATGTACCACATATAAAAAATTAGTACACTCACTCCCAAAAGCCTAGCCCTAACAACTAGATCCTACAACCCCACCTCTAGGTGTTGGTGGAGAAGGAGATATGAAGCCTATTGATCTCTACAAATAGAAACTAAAAAATGGAGTGCTTGATTATGTCCATGAAGGTTATGCCTATTTTTTCTTTGGAGGGACAAATAAATGATAAGGTTTTCTATAATATATAGCCCAAGTCATCTCCCTCTTTGCCTACACTTTAGAAATTCATAACTCCTCCCTCTTTGTAAAATGTAGACACCCAATTTTGACATTATATCCATGCAAAACACATCAAACATCATACCACACATCAAATAGATAGTCAATCAACTCAACCTAAGCAATTTGGGCATCATTTTTATTCCCTATCAAATTTACCACTTGTAAAAGTTTCTAGTGGTAAATCTACAACTTGGTGAAATTTTGTAAAAAGTTGTTTTTCAGCCCCTTGACCAGTCAAAATGACTATTGGTAAAAATCACAAATCCATGATAAAAATGCCAATGGCAATTTTAACACCAAGTGGTAACTTTTCCAAAATAGCTAGAATCCTTTGGAAAGTGCCAAAGGTATGCATATTCCTTCATCCCACTACCTCATTTGACCTCGCATGCTCTAGCCATGAACTAGGACTACAAATTCAAATTTGGTCTAAAACCCCAAGAGCATCACACATCTAATTTTAGCTCTGAATCCCTCCTCAAAAAATCTATAAATGAAACCCTTGGGACAAGCATTCTATAATCAATTCTAGCTAGCAACACTCTACCAATTTTTTTAACTCTTTTTTCTCTTATTTGCATTCTCTCATTTGGAGCACTCTCAACAAGCATTTGGGGTAAGTCAATCAATTCAAGGGGGCATTGAAGCAAGAGGATCATATTGGAGTGAAGAACACTTACTAGGATTGTATATTTTCCTAGCACCTTTCTCTTTCATTATTCTTGTCTTTATTTCATGTATTTTCCTTCTTATTTTGGCCTTTCTAACTTGGGTTTATCATTTATAATTTTCTAATCCTTTACCCCTTGTCTATTTAGCATTTCTAACACTCTTTTTTTGTAGCCTTCTATGTCTATTGGAATTTAACTTCTTCATTTATAGCATTTTTATTCCATTTAATAAGCAATTTATCTTTCATTATAGCATACTAACATCATTTTATCTTTGAATCCATGTATTTTAGTCATTAATCTCTTTAATTTTGGAGGTATTTATCTTTTATTTCATCTAACTCATATCTACTTACAACTCTAACCTCTATTTATCTTCTCTTCCATGCTTATTTTCATTTCATAGGTTAGATTACATGATATTTTAACTTCTTGTTTACAAGTTATTTACAATCATGCATTTTAAATAATATTTTCATATCATATTACTCCCATTTCACATTGGATTTTGCTCTTCCATATCCTTGAATCTCTTCTAGTTTCATCATAGAGTCATTTTAGAATTCCCCTTAGCATCCAGGTCCCTTTGTATCTCCATTTGGGGACATATTCAGGTATTTGACAACCCATTCACCTTCCTCTTATCTTCATTCACCTCCCTCCATAAGATTTTCCAAATTGATAGCAATCCTCTTTAGATTCTACAAATCTCTAAGTTGTAGGTCTTAGATATCAACTCTCTCATCTCGCTTCCCAAATTTTAGAACAAATTGACCTATATAGCCCCAAATTTTGACCAAAAACTCAATTGGACTTCATTACATGATATAATCGCCACTACCTATAGCCATTGGTAAATTCAAATCTCTAGAATTACATAGAGCAAAAATTCCACTCTATTTCAAAAACACCACTGGTAAATTTGCCACTATGAAAAATTTTATAGAGACTACTTTCATTCCAAAAGGTTCAAATTTACACTCAAAACTATTTTAACAAGGGATTTGATTAGTTGGAAAGATATCCTATCATCGCTTTGCACTTAGATAGACCACCAAAATTAGATAAATAATTTTGGGTCTACTTTTGTAGGTTTTAAAATGCCACTTAGTTACAAAAATGCCAATGACGAATTTGACAAGCTATGGAAAAATTGATTAGGCATAGATTTAGGTAATCTTACCACTTGGCATCACTCTGCTTGCTATAATTTCATAATTTTTAGTTTGTAGACCCTTGTTTCCTGCTAAATTATTTGTTTTAAAGCACATTTATTTTAGAAAATAAAGGAACCTTAGCATAGATCCTTATTTTCAAAATTCACTTGGGCAAAAATTAAAAAATCCTATAGTTTGCATCCTAAGTTAGTTTGTTTTGTTGCATATTCCTTTATTTCCCTTGAAAGAAAATAAAAGCTTCTTTAGCAAAGACATCATTTGAATAAAAAATACATACTAATATAGCATTTGTTTTTTTTGCATTATGTGTGATTGCATCTAGCATAAAATTTAGGTGACCTTCACTTTAGGTTTGAATAATTTTTATTTTATCAAGGCTCAATAGAGAGTCAAATTAGCAATCCAAAATCTTAGGTGTTTATTAAATAAACTCATTAAATACTGCATAAGCATAACATCAATACAACACATAGCCACCTTTTTAATACATGATGTAGAGCCTACTCACATTGAAGATTCCCATATATTTGGGATATCCTTTAGAAGGAGGTCCTCAAGTGAGGAAGTAGGGGTCCTAGTGGACCCCCCTATGTGGGTGCAAGGTTCAAAATCTACATAATAAATTTCTCATATTTATCCCTACTTTTATTTAATTTCTTTCTAAGGTTGATAATATGGCTATCAACCTATACAAAATTATAATCCTAATTATTTATATACATAAATGCTAAAAATACTATTATAGAATATCTAAATATATATGCCTTGACAATTTCTTTATTACCTAAATATTATTATCATAACTAGAATATAAGTCTATTGGATAATTCAACAACCTCAACTTATATATATGAACTACTTGGTTTCGATTTCTAGATTATTTCATTTTCTTTACAAGCATTATTTTAATTTTCTTTAATTCTTATATTCTTTTCAATTTAGACCTCTATCTCAAGAACGATAATTTCATATATTGTTAAAAATTATAAATTTTCCAATAAACTTCAAATAAAGGAAATTATTCCAATATTTTAATTTTAAAATAAATAAATAAATAGAACATGTTATTATCATAACTAAAATATAAGCCTATTGGATAACTCAACAACCTCAACTTATATATATGAACTACTTGGTTTTGATTTCTAGATTATTTCCTTTTCTTTACAAGCATTATTTTAATTTTCTTTAATTCTTATATTCTTTTCAATTTGAACCTCTATCTCAAGAAAGATAATTTCATATATTGTTAAAAATTATAAATTTTCCAATAAACTTCACATAAAGGAAATTATTCCAATATTTTAATTTTAAAATAAATAAATAAATAGAACATGTAACATCATTAATAATAGAAATAAACTTAATTCTTTAATATATCAATAGATAACACATTTAAAATTTAGATACAACACATACAAAAATCTCATTCAAGTTTTGTTTGAATATAGTCACCTGATTATAAACTAATTATATTCATATCATCATTCCTTAGAACCTCATATCTTGGTTTTGTAGTGGTTGTTGCACATATACCTATAAAATATTCTCCTCATTCCTTCAATGATAAATTTTGATATTTCCATATTGCATCCATGTTATTTATAGACCCTTTATTATGTCCTATCATGTTAGGGATCCCATTAAATTATGTATAAGTATGTTTATATATATTTCCATCCTTTAACTTTAGTCCATTGTAATTTGTACTAATATACATATATGTACTCTTTAATTTTTTAATAAATAAATCCATTCTCCATAGTTGTATTTAGGACCAAAAATTTCTTTAACTGAAGAATAATATTATAAGAAACTTTGACACCATCCATTTAAAAAAATTCTAAATAGCATATGAAGGATGTCATTGTGTGGTGACTAAAATATCACTGTCCAAAGTTATTTTTTATTTAAGCAGTAATTTATGTTGCCATGGCTTTATAATTGTTAGCTTTTTATTGGAGGTAGTACAACCACAAGACGTAAAATAACTAAACTAAAATAAGTATAAACTAATGGCACAATAATATGTAGAAAAATAATATGAACATCTGCGAATAACTTAGAAATATTTCATTAATGAAAGTGATGAAAACTATACAATGCTATATAATGGAGGACAAGAACACTCCATGAACATATATGAAAAGGATTACATTGTACCAAACTACTAAAATATAACACACACTCTCTATATTCATTTCTCTCTATAAAACAACCACTATGAGACCTTTATATAGGAAGAGAGATTCCTTGGCCCTTACTCTACCTAGGACTTATGTACATGTGGACTACATGCACATTTACAACTTGCGCATTGACACTTGTGCATTTATTACAATACTTGAAGTAACTAACTAACTTTACTCTAAAGTAAACTCCTATTCTAGTTATGTACAAAATGTGGTACATTTTGCATAACCCAAATGATGTGATATACTCTAACAATAATTACCATATGCCTTCATCATGGTTGAAAATTCTTCTCACTCTTATTATCATATGATTAATGTTCTCATTTTCAATGGAAGAATTCCTACCTTTGGTTTTCCCACTACTTTAACATAGGCTCTTTTCCTTCATGGAGTACCTTACCTTGATTGAAGATTGAAATCATCCTCCTTCTTGAGAAAAGTTCTAGTTGGAATTTATGGGATGAAATATAATATTATACATATACAACACATGATATAATATCACCTATATTTACTTAGTTTAAATATTAAATTATTAAGAAATTCAATCATGAACAAAATATAATAAATAAATAAGATAAGAAACAAACATTCATAGGTTACATCCTTGATAACTTGAACTAGAAGAATGAATAGAACAATTAAAAAATGTTGAAATTATAATCTAATTCATGGCCAAGGCTAATATTGTAGGCTATATTGGATAGGCCTAAGGGCATTTCATTATACAATGTATTAATTAATTGTAATGTTTTATCAAGTAAACCCTATGGAACATGGTTAACCCTATTATGGTTAAACCCTCCTTATAACTTGTAATTAACCTAAAGCCCTCTTGTTATGTTAGCTTAGATTAAAATTTATTATGTAATTAGGGTTTTGGTACTAGAATAATGACCCCCTTATCATTCCTCATTTGATTACCAGAATGTTGTGTAATATTATCTATGTATATAATTATTATTTATGTTACCTACTGTATCGCTCCAAATTTTTTGCATCCTTACCTTCAGGCTATAGGATCCATGCCCGGAAGGAGGATGGGAAAAGGATGTCGTGGTACCTCGGACTGAGAGGACTTGCGAAGGTCCCACCTCTCAAGGGAGGTGTATATTGGTGATTTTTCGACGGATGGTGGGTTCACCAGGAAACATTTAATGGCAGTTTTCACGTCTAGGTTTGGAATGTGTTTTTATGTGTTCGTTTTTAGTCTTAAGCATTCATATCCTAGGTTTGGCCAAATGAATCTAAATTAATCTATATGCAAGTGTAGATTTAATGAATATAGAAAGCAAAATTAAGGACAGAAAACAGAGAAATTAAAAATATTAAAAGCAAAATACCTGATCCGGATGTTTGATGAAGATTCTGATGTTGAAGCATTCAGGATCACCTCTGATTTGATAGGATCGTCTAAGATCAGACAAGATCATCTGAGATCTGACAAATTCGTCAGACGAATTCATCAGAGACCTACAAACAGAAAAACATATGCAAAATACAGAGAATGCAACTATGATAACAGAGGGAAACAATACACAATAATAATATGAATACTAAACAATAGTTATAAATAGAAATTCCAACAAATTATGACATTCGAATGAGAAATTATGATCTCATCATGCAACTTAAGCTAAATGGGTGAACCCAAAATGCAAAATAATATAAAATACTGAATACAATTGCTAATTACAACATAAAACAGCAAAAAAGGGGAGAAAGAATGCAAACTTCAGGCACTGATTGCCTCAATGTTGACTGCAATCGAAATCATCCCACATTGGTAATAAATCGTCTCTGATTCAACAGGATCGCCTCTGATCTGAACAGGTTCGTCGATGACGATGAAATCTTGCTTCGACTGAAAAACACTAAGGTACTTGCAACAAATTGGTATAGGACTACTGCAAGTGTGAATTTGGGATGATTTAATGGGTATGAAGTTAAGTTACAAAGAATTTCAGCCAGGGGTTGGGAAGGGAAGGTCCTAATGATTAAATAGGCTTAGGGGAATAGTTAGGAGGTTGGATATCATCCCTATTTGGGAGATCTCCAATGGGGGAGGGTCTCTAATGGTGCAAACACGCTTCTACCTAGATTAGAGGCCCGTTGGAACAGAAGCTAATTATGCACAATCAGTTTTGCGACAAGATCGTGTGGACGTCATAGCCCAGATGAAATCGTCAGAACTGGGGCGATATCGTCTGATCGGCAACGATATCGTCAAATGGTCAAAAAAACCTCTAAAAATGGCACGAAAAATGGGGAAACGGATTACCCGACGGTTAACGGGTGATTTGGGAGGTTAAATTTTGAATTTAAATTATTTACTAAGGTGAATGTAATTATTATAATTTCACTGCGCCAATTTTAGGGTGCTACATTTTGCCCCATATTTAGCGAATTTTCTGAAGAAAATGCATTAAAGATGAGTTCTTCTCAATCTACGAGAAAGCAAAAAATTATTCCCATTTTTAGGTGACGATTCTTGGTCGAATTGTACGATAGCTTACTATGGTGCCCCCTCCGTGTTTTTACCCAAATCGAACGTTTGAGGTAAAAACACGAAAAAGCAAAAATTATTTTTGAATAAAATTAAGAAAAATAGGGTAAAACCCTAATTCATTTTTACTATTCATTTTCTGGTTTTTAGAGCTCTAAAGCAAAAATGGTGGAGACGACGCACAGATCAACAGAGGTCCGACACGGTCTAAGGGTAAGAGTCTAGACTTAACTAGAATGCTTTAATTTGATTTTACATGCTTTTTAGGTAGATTTTAGATGAATTTTGAGCATCGCGGCCATTTTTGGGCCGTCGACGTCATCGGGACGAAATCGTCCCGATTTCGACAAAATCATCTCAATTTCACCAATTTCGTCCAAGGGTGAAATCGATGAAAGGGGGACGATTTCTTCAAATTAGGGACGATTTCGACCTACGAAATCAAAAATTATTATGCTCAAATTGGGGACGATATCGTCCAATAGTGGGCGATATCATCAATTGCATAAAATTGAACTCATTTTACTTGCATTTTTTAAATACTTGAATTGTTTATTAATGATTGTTTGTTGTTTTGTTGTTTATGTTGCAAAGAGGTTTGCTAAAGAGAAGGGAATGGAAGTATGGAGGTTTGAGGGATGACTTGGCCGCTCTTACACAGGCAGAATGGGATAAATTGACACAGGTTGGCTTGCAGCATGTGGAAGAGATGCCACAGGTGTCTACAGATATGGGGCTACTGATAGCCCTAGTAGAGAGATGGTATCCGAGTTCCTCATGTTTCTGGCTACCGACAGGGGAGATGACTCCCACTCTAGAGGATGTATGGAGTATTCTAAGAATCCCCATACAAGGACGATTGATCACTCCTACGGCCAATCAGGGCCATGCTATGGGACGATTGTGTGGTGACTCGAGCTTCGCCCTGGAGAAGGGCGGAGTGAATATCGAGGCACTGCGTCGGATGCACGGGGCATCTAGACTCACACGGGTTCTAGCTGGAGTGGTTGGTGGAATTTTGCTGTGCCACCAGAGCGGGTGCAGGGTGCCGTGGATGCTGGCAGATGTGATCTGCGACATGCGAGACCACGGGTACAGATTCTCTTGGGGCAATTTTGTGTTATGCCAGTTGTACAGGATCCTATATGGGGTCATGTACAAGGGCGATCGATGTCTGGTGATGACATCGCTCCTACAGGTTTTGTGCTAGGAGCACATTGCAGTGCGAAGGTCGGTAGGGCTTCCTTTGATAGGGGTTGACGGGGAGAGGCCTCGAGTTTTCTACTGGTGGCTTCGGAGAGGGTCACAGTGGTGGATCAACCTTTCGATGTCTCGAAGACTGCTAGATGACTTAGTCCCAGATCAGATCACCTAGAGGCCATGGAGGGAGCATCCAGGGTGGGCCAAGGATGGATAGGAGCTAGCTTGCATTACACGAGTCTGTTGGCTTCAGATGGAGAGGGGAGAGGTGGAGCTCCACCGCTATGACCGAGTTTTGCGTTAGTTCGGTCTGTAGTAGGGGATCCCATCTCTCAAGGATTATGACTTTTTCCAGACTATTCAGGATAACACCACAGTTAGCGGGGCTCTAGACATGCAGCGCTTCTGGAGTTAGGACATAGACGATGCCCCCATTCATCCAGTGGATGGAGATGACGTAGGGGTAGCAAATGGCTATGATGCCTGGTACATAGGCATCCGCCCTCCTCGGATGATGAGGGCATAGGGTTCGATACACATAGTTATGCGTCGGATAGGGAGGCGATGCCAGGCAGCTATGGAGGAGGAGAGCTGAGGAGGCCGCATACACAGGAGAGGTTGTGGCACAGGGAGAGGAGGGAGGTGAGACCCCCTTCTCCACATAGGGAGAGGCCACCATCACTCGATAAGGGCAAGGGTGTAGACACTGGGGAGAGCAGCGAGACAGTGACTCTCCGAGCTGAGGTTGCCCGCTTGCTGGCTCAAGTGTAGACACTACAAGATGAGGCTACACGGCTCAAAGCTTGGGGTGGAGGAGTGAGCACTCAAGATTTAGCACGTTCTATCACCCAGATTACATTCTATTAGGCTCTATACTATCAGGCGGTGCCAGCAGAGCAGAGGGTGCCATTACCAGCACACATTGCAGAGCCTATCATGATGGGGTCATCTAGGACATCATCACGATCGACATCTAGGACTCACGACACCACACGAACTTTGATGGGGCCACCTCCTCCACCTCATGGGGGGAGGATATGAGGCTAAGAACTTGAGGGGCTCTTGAGACACTACACAGAGGGTATTTGATTGAGGGGATTGAGTATGCCAAGATGTAGATTGTGGCATATCAATCCATTTTTGATATGATGTATATATATATTTGTGATATATATATAGATGAGATATTTTTGATCATATGACTTGTGTTATGTATATGTTTATGATGCTTTTATGTTTGATTGATTAATTTGATAATTGGATTGAGGATTCATGAAATTATGTCATTTTGAAAATTTATAACTTTGATGTCATGCGGTAATATTTTAAATGAAATAATCTGATGTAACAAATTGATTGTTTGTAATGTGATGTGGTAAAAAAATAAAAAGAGACTTCTAACAATAATTTCAAAGGACATTATCGCTATTATAGACCATTTCATGGAGTCGCTGCTCACTCGATCGTCAAGATAATCCCAGTTATAGAAATATTGTTAAAAGTAAAAGAGTGCTTAAGAAACTGTCTTAAGACTTTGGTGCAATGGTGAAAATCATGGTGATGATGGTTTGTTTTTCAGATTTTCATGAAAATAGTATGCATGAAATAATGTTAAAATGATTTTTTCTAGGCATAAATTCCTAAGTGTGATAATTTTTTTGGATAATTCTTTAGGAATTATACCATCATTGCAAAATTGAAGGTTGACATAATGACATGAAATAATGAAAATGTGTTTGCTTTTTAAAAGCATAATTTGTGTAACATAATGAATTAAGTCATATGGTTTTCATGATTTTTAATAAATGGGGAATAAAAATTGTTACAATGATTTGTGCTAGGCATAGAATATGTAGGTATAGACTTATACCATCATCACAAAAATAAAAAATAGATAGTTTTATTGCATGGTTGATTTTTTAATAAACAGAAAATATGAAAATGAGGACTTGCGCTAGGCATAAAATTCCAATTTTGGTTTTGGAACTATACCATCGTCACGAAAGTCAACCAGATATATATGTTTTGATTGTATATTTTGAAAGAAATTTTTTATTTTTCTATTATATAATTGTCTTTATGGTAAGCAACTGTACTTGATTTATTCCAAACAAGTTGCAAAAAGAATATTTCAAAGTATTTTGAAGACAAAAGTTAGATTTATAAGGAATCCCATGTGCATATGTGAATTCATTTCTGATCTTGATTTATCATAATGATACACAAAATCTCTCAAATACAAATGTGTGTGCAATTTCTTTGTGCATTTACCAGTTTTGAGCAAGATAAAATGATACAAGTGATTTGAAGAAACCAAATAAGTGTTCATTAACCTTGATGTAGATGCATATAACCATACTAGACTACTATGTAGGTCGGATTATCAAGAGCTAGCTAATCCATAAGTAGACATAGGTCTATACAAAAGAAGGTCGCTAATGTGACAGACATATCACCACGCTAGGAGTTACCCAAGGCCAAGGAGGTTGGGCACAAACCACTTGTTATGGGGCTTACCTCACAGTTTTCGAATAATTGAGAATTCCAGGGATTCAAGCTCATCAACCCTTCTTTTCTTTTCAAAGGGTAGGGAAAGGGATTTTATTGCATTCTTGCTTTCTGCTTTCTTTTGAACTTTGCTTCTTTTTCTTTTTGTATTTTTGTTTTCTTGATTTTTGAGATAGTGCTTGAAATATTGCTATAATGATATAAAAGAACATTTTTCTTTTCTCTTTTTCTTGAACTTTTCTTTTCTTTTTCTTTGCTAGGGATACTTGCTCGGATTAGCTGTAGAGCAAGGGATTTTTATTCTGGGTAGGGGTGAGCTTGTCCTTTTGCCAACTCTCAAATATTCTAGACCATGTGCATGATAGGATAGCAGGGGAAACTTTTCGCTCAAGAAACCACGTCTACTATTTAGAAAAACATGGAAATTACAAATATAATCATTTTATTGTGAAAAGATGTGCTTGGTTTAAGTAAATAACAAGATCAATTCTCTATGCTCAAACTTTATTTAATTGAATTTTGTGAACTTTGATATAAGAGAGATTAGTAATCATGCCAGATAAAATCAAGATATTTATTGTTGTGAGTGTGCAAGTGAGGGATTCCAAATAAATGCTAATTTATCCAAAATAATTTGAAACATATAACTGCAATAATTGTAAGAAAATATATATAAACACTTTTGAGAAGTTTTGAGAATGTTGACTCTCTCTTTCTTCTTTATATTGTTTTGGTTTCGAAAGAGTCAAGCATATTGTTGTTTTGATTTTTATTCTTTATTTTGTTTTTAAAAAATGTAACAAGTGCCATAAATAAATGCAACAAATAGTTTTGAAGATTTTGATGATTATGAATGTTTTTGATGTTTTTGGATTTTATAAATTTGAAAGAAATACAAGATAGTGATTTTGAACAAATATATACATGGATGAAGTGACCAAATTTATACATAGTAACGTTTAAGATGCAAAATATTCATGGGTTCTTTAAGTTCTTTACCATCTAAGGTAGACAATTTGTATGCTCCTGATTCAAATTTAGCAGTAATAATGTATGGTCCAAGCCAGTTGGGCTCAAATTTACCTTAAGGTCCTTAGTTGCATTTGTATTTTTTTGATTTTATTTTAAAACAAGGTTGCCGATTTCAAAGGATCGATGACGAGCTTTTTTAACATATGATCTTTTAAGCTTGTTTTGGTAGGCACGGAGATGCTCCAAAGCATTGATGCATTTTTCATCTAGGAGTTCTAGCTGACTGAGTCTGCCAGCATGATATTCATCTCCTACTTCGGTATCTTGAAGTAGCAGAGCCAAAGAAGGAACTTCCAATTCAAATGGAAAAACTGCTTCAGCACTGTAAACCAAAACAAATGGTGAAGTTCCAGTGGGGGTTCGAACACTAGTTCGATAGGCCCACAAGGTTGGATATAACTGAATGTGCTAGTCACGGCCAGTTTTATTGACCAATATTTTGATAATTTTGATTAAGGTTTTGTTAGATGCTTCTGCTTGACCATTACCTTGAGGATAATAGGGAGTGGACCAGCGATGTTGAATCTTATATTTTTGGCATAATTTTTTAACATCTTTATTTTTGAAACAAGTTCCATTGTCAGAGATGAGATTTACAAGAATTATGAACCTACAAATGATTTGATTAAAAATAAATTTAGAGACTTGTGTGCCAGTGCAGGAAGCTAAAGGCATAGCTTCAACCCACTTCGTGAAATAGTCAGTGGCGGTTATGATGAACTTGTGTCCATCAGATGACACGGGATTGATTTTGCCAATAATATCCAAGCCCCATTTAGAAAAGGGCCAAGGAGATGAAATAGCCTGTAGCTCTTGTGCAGGCACATGGACAAGGTCAGCATGTTTTTGGCACTTGTCGCAATGGTGCACATACTCATGTGCATCCATTTACATGGTAGGCCAAAAGTATCCTATCCGAAGGAGCTTTTTAGCAATGATCCTACCACTAAAGTGTCCTCCACAATATCCATCATGGGCTTCACTCAAGGCTGATTTAGACTCTTCTAAGTTTAAACATCTTAATAGGATACCTTCAAAAGATCTCCTATATAAAGTATTGCCAATTATTACAAATCGACTTGCTCATCGATGTAATAACCGACGCTAGTTTCTATTAGAATTGGCAAGGAAAGTCCCATTTTGGAGAAAATCAAATATGTCCGTATACCAAGGTTCAGGAGTAGTTTCATTGATTAGAAACACATCAAAAGGCTCTAAGCATGACTTATTTGAAGTGGGTTCCTAGAGTTGATGAATAATGATAGTGGCATATTCGTCATCTAACTCCAAGGGCAGGAGAGATGCAGCTGCGGCCATAGCATCAGCTGCACGGTTGCTAGTTTGAGGAATAACTTCTAAGGTAACTTGATCAAATAGAGACATTAATTGTAAAACATAGGCCTTATATGGGTGCAGCTTATCATCTCTGGTCTGATAAACTTCATTAACTTGGCTTATAACCAGTTGAGAATCACCAAAAACTAACAAATTTTTAATTTTTAGCGCCAAGGCAGCTCGTAATCCAAGGATTAGAGCTTCATACTCAATAGTATTATTGGTGCAAGCAAATGTCAATTTGAAGGACAGAGGAATATGATGTTTTTTTGGAGATATTAAAATAATACCCACACCAGCCCCACTCATGCATCGGGCTTCATCAAAGTATAAGGACCATTGTTCAATATGGTCTGCCTCTAATTGAAGGCATTTGTCAAGAAACTCAATGATGAGGGGATGGGTAGACTCTAAGGGTGCAGCAGCTAATTGATCTGCTATGATTTGACCCTTAAAAGACTTCTGTCCTATGAATGTGAGATCAAACTCGCTTAGAGCAAGAACCCACTTGGCTGTGCGACCCGATAAATAAGGTCGACTCATGAGATACCTTAAGGGATCGTATTTGGCAATGACATATGTTTTTTGACTAAGCATATAGTGTCATAATTTTTGCGTAGCAAACACGATTGCTAGACAGTTTTTATAATGCTGTATAGCGTGTTTCATAACTGATGAAGGTTCAGCTAATATAATAATTAGCACGTTCTCTCTTTTCATCATCAAGTTGAGCTAACATAGCTCCTAAGGCAGAATCTGAAGCTGAAATATATAGGAGAAATGGGCAATCAGGTTTAGGTGGTGAAAGCACAGGTGGATTAAGGAGGTATTGTTTGAGAAGTTCAAAATATTCTCTACATTCGATGTCCCAATTAAAAGGGACATCCTTCTTAAGGAGTTTAAGAAAGGGACCGATTTTGTCTGCCAGCTTATCAATGAAGCGACAGATAGCTTGAAGTTTACCTTGTAAACTTCGTAACTCAGATATATTAGTAGGTGCGGGCATATCAGTGATGGCCACAATCTTGAGAGGGTCAATTTCAATACCACATAAAGAAACTAAAACCCCTAATAGTTTACCGAACTTAACTCCGAATATACATTTTGCTAGATTTAATCGAATAATATATTCTTGTAATCGATTAAAAACTTTTCTCAAATCATCTAAATGGTTGTCTTCAATAATAGAGCGAGCTATAATATCATCTACATAATCATGTAGGATATCATGCATCATATCATGAAAAATATAGGTCATAGCTCATTGATAAGTTGCACCTGCGTTCTTTAAGCCAAATGGCATCACTTTCCAACAAAAGGTACCCTAGGGGGTGATAAAGGCTATTTTAGCCTGATCTTCAGGAGCTATCTTGATCTGATTATAATCGGAGAATCCATCCATTAAGGACATCATCCCACTCCCAGCAGTAAAGTCAATGATTTGATCCATGTTTGGAAGAGGAAAGTCATCTTTAGGGCATGCGGCGTTAATATCTCTAAAATCTGTGCAAACCCTAACTTTGGTAGCTTCTTTCTTGGTGACTGGAACTACATTTGAGATCCATTCAGCATAATCAATAGCTTGTATAAAGATAACATTTAGGAGTTTTTCTAACTCCCATTTGACTAGCAGAGCCACTTTGGGATGCATTTTTCTAAGTTTTTGTTTAACAGGTTTAGCATCCGGATGGACCACTAGATGATGCATGACTACAGAAGGGTCTAGACCTGGCATATCTTCATATGTCCAAGCGAAGACATCTTCATACTATTTAAGGAATGCAATGTATTGTTCTTTTTTCTTGACTTAATTCTGATCCAATATTGATTATGTGAGGATTATCCTCGGTTCCAATATTAATTTTAATGACGTTTTCTACCTCCATGTGTAGATCTCTTTCAAAATTAGGTGGGGCGGGTGAAACACCCAATTCTTGTAATTCTTGTAAGGTTAATTTAGATAATTCATCTTGAGGATTAGTGGCCTCAAGTTGGGCTATAGTTGGTATAGAACCATCAAAATAAAATTGATTGTGTAACATCTCTTCAACAGAGACATCATGGAAGATATCTCCTTCCAACTCTTCATCGGGGTCAGCAATCATTTCAGGATAAGTTATGGATAGCATGTTACATGAAAACGATTGATTTTTAAGAGGCAAATCAACATGCCTATCCAAATAATCTTGATAACATATGAGATGATCATCATATTCAAAAGGAAAGGGTTGAACTTTACTAGGAAATAGGCCCACACCACAGTGGGCAGGCCACGGTTCTACCTCGAAAGGTTCTTTCATGCCATTTTGGAAATGTCCCAAGCATTTCCCTTTATATCCCATTTTAAGCATCATGGGTTTAGCTTTAATATAATCATTGGTAAAATAACACCTAGCGTATCCCTCATGATGAGTTTTGATATTTCGAGGGATTCTTCCCCAGTCATATCCTTTATAAATGAAGGCACAACTCTCGACCTGGTAAGTACTTCCCATAGGTTGTGGGAGGCCTAAAGTACGAGGAGATGGCGGAAATTTATTTAAAAGAATTGAATCTTGCATGAAAGCATTTGTTTTTTTTATATTAATATTGTGGATAAATATGGTAAAAGTTCATCAGAAAGGGCATAAGATGTAGAAGGCTTATTACCTATATCTTGAGATATGTAAGGTATGATAGTTGTTTCTGTAGGTTTTGAATTTATAGGGATAGAACATGAAGGATTAGTTGTAGATTTAAGATATTTTTGAGGTTCTAGAGCGATTTGTTTAGAGGGTTGTTGATCTATATAGGAGGATGAAATTACTGGAGGGGAAATAGGTGAAGTTATGGGTGTGTGTTTCACAGTTTTAGATGAAAAATAATAACTAGGATGTGTGGATGACAGAGCAGGGCAAAATTACACTCCAACGGGTTCTGCCAAAGCACACATATCAAAAGGTCTAGGGTCACCATGGATAGTGACCAACTAATTTTTAAACTCAAATTTAACACATTGGTGTAAGGTTGATGGGACCGCTCGCATTGCATTGATCCAAGGGTGACCCAAAAGTATATTGTACGATTTTGGGCAATGTACAATAAACACGGTTGTTTCTAGGGTTCTAGGACCAAATTGCAATGGGAGGGTAATAAATCCACATGTTTCTTGTGTTTCGTCATTAAAAGCTTTGATAATCATATCATTTTTCTTCATTTCATCACTTCTAAAGCCAAATCGTTGGTAGAAGTCAAAAGTGCAAATGTTTAGAGATGAGCCATTATCAATCAAGACTCGTTTGATAGCTACATCCCCAATTAGAGCAGTAATGTATAAGGGATTATCCTTATGTAAACTATGTTGTGGGATATCTTTATCCCGAAAGTCAATACAATCAATCTCTCGAGTGATGACAGTATTGGCCATAGCTTCAGGTTGAATGTTTTGAGGTACCATCATTTGGCTTAATGTAAGCATCAACTCATCCCTATGGGTGGGAGAGGATCTTAATAAATCCAAAAGGGAAATTTTGGCCATAGTATTGGAAAATTGCTCATTAATATTGTAAGGGGGTTTAGGTTGAACATTAGGAGCATGATTCCATTTATTGGGGTTTTTCAGAATGAATGGAGCTGATCCATCGTTTTGGTTTGGTTCTTGTTGGGAATTTTGAGCTTGTTGTCGGGTAACGACTCCAATGGTACCTACAATATTATATTGAGGATGTTGAACTGGTCTCGGTCTAGCATTTATGGCTTGTTCATTAGAAAGGAATATATTAGAAGAAGGTCGAGTAGTAACTCTTCTAGGAAATGGTTCTTTTGGAACCATAGCATCTGTGATGGGTTGAATAGGATCTGATTCATTTTCAAAACTATTCGATTGGTTTGAAGTAATGTCTACTTCACTTTCAGTATCTGATTCTATATCACTAGAATCAGAAGTTTGAAAATTATGTAAGGGCCTAGTCGTAACCAAGGATAAGGTTGTGTCAAATATTTGAGGATCCTGAATAGGTAATTGTCCGCTAATGGTTCCTACATATCGGGTAGGAGGGGGAACATTATGATGTTCGATTTGATTGGCTACCTCTTTACCATGTCTTGGTAAAGGGTGTTGAAATATGTCTAATGTTTGATTAGCATTTTGATTTTGATTTTGGAGAACGGTATTTTGAGTATTATTAGGAGGGTTTTGTTTAGGTTGGAAGGCTTGCACTTCCATTTCATTATTATCAATCAAATCTTGTATTTTATGTTTCAACCTTTTACAAGCGTTGGTAGAATGTCCAGGTCCTCTATGGAAGTTGGTAGAATGTCCAGGTCCTCTATGGAAATCACAGTGTAAGTCAGCTCTGTATCCAGGTATAGTTGGATCAGGTTCCCGGATAGCTGGTAATTGGATCAAACCTCTTTCGAGTAATTGAGTTAAAATAGTTGATAAGGGTTGATTTAATCCAGTGAATTCTCGAGGAGGCTTATCAGGAGGTTTCAATATAAATTTTTATGTTGTCTTCGTTGCATTGATATTAGCAACATTTTTGTTGTCAATGACTCCGTCACCAACAACTTATTTGTTTTTATATTGATTTCTGGATGTTTTCTCATCATCCTTCTTCCTAAGTTGGCCTCTCCTAATGAGGGCATCTTCTACTCTTCGAGCTAAATCTATATCTTGATCGAAGGTAGTTAAGGTAGCAGTTGATAGCTCATAAGATATTTGTTCTTGCAAATTATTGATAAAAATGTCCAAAATTTCCCTATAAGGTAGCACAAAGTGTAGTTTCTTGTCAATTGCCTCCATCTAGCTAAGAAATCAGAAAAACATTCATCTTTGTCTTGTTTTAAATTGTATAAATATTTAATAGTTACATGCCTCTCGATGTAGGCACTAAATTGATGGACAAATGATTCAACTGTTTCTTCAAAGTTTCTCAAAGAATGAGTGGGCAATTGATAGTACCACTCTAATGCCATTCCACCTAAACTTTTTGAGAACATTTTTAGTAATAGCAAGTCATCATGTGATATATCATGACATGCTATCCTAAACATGCGAAGATGCTCTATGGGATCTTCGGTTCCTTTATATATAGGCAAGATAGGCATGGGAAAATGCTTAGGGTATGGTTGAGCTACAACTATGGGATCCAAAGGTTGACTACAGATCTCTCGATAATTATACGAGGGACGGTAGGGATCTATCTGGTCCATACGCGAAGCCAACTATTTCACCATGGCTTCCAGATTACTAGTTTGCCCCCCATATTGGTTCGGTAGGGCATTGACATGGGTTTTGTGAGCATATGATGGAGGAACATGAAGATTAGATGCCATGTTACTATTGTGTAAATTGTTGGTAGGAAAAGTGTTATGAAGGAATTTTGAAGCTGTATTATGATGTGTTCTAGATTGTTGAAAATTGGTATTTGGCTTCGTTTTAGGTTTTTGTTTACTTTAAGCATATTGCTCAATAGTTTGGCAGAATAAAGTAGTGAAGGAAGGTTTATTTTGTGTGGGAATGATTTTAGGTTGAATAACAGGTTCCTTAGGAGGTTGGATAGCCTGTTGTTTTGACATGTTTTGCATCATAGTGACCATGTATGTATTGGATGGCCCAGCCTTATCACTTTCTTGATCAATGAACGACAAGGGATTAGTGCGCACATCATACATATATTCCATGGCTGCTTGAGTGTTACTAATTTGACCTTTATCAATACGAACTGCCACATTAAGGGCATCAATATTATCACTGAGAAATTTTTGGAGATGATCTACGTTGTCAAAAGCAATAGTTCCATCTGGAGCTACTCTAGGGTATGAGGGTCCATCCTCTTTAACACATCCTTCTTGTTCCTTATCTTCACCTAGGTCATATTCTGGTTGAGCCAGAGCTTTTCCTTTCGAAGTTGGATCTTCAGGAAGGACATTTGGGTCTCTAGTTGTATCTTGTAACCAATCTTCTTCTTATCCTATAGTTTCTTTACCATTCCTAAGTTTAGGCATGGTGCTAAATTTTGATTTCAGCAAATATATATATATATATATATATATATATATATATATATATATATATATATATATATATATATATATATATATATATATATATATGCAACAAAATTAAGAGGTATATATTTACTATATACCTACTACAATATTTGAAATGAAATGTTTAAGTTTTTGCTATGTTTTTTAGTTTTTTAGTTTTTAATTTTTAGTTTTTCTTTGTTTTTGAAATAATATTGTAAAGACAATCAGCATAATAAATGCAAGATATAAGACTGAAAGTAATAATCTAGTTTTCTATAAACAATTTATAAATATCATTAATAGGCTCGAGTTGTTCAGGAGTCATGAAGTGTTCTTCTTCAAATTGAAAGTTTTCTTTTAAAAATTTGATGAAAAGAGCTATAGTGATATTATCTATCTTAGATGCTGGTTGATAGAAGTAAAGCTCATGGCAATACTCTTGATATAACACAGCTCGAGGAACTCTATTCCATATTTCCCTATCTGTAAGAACAACATCTTGGTCTTCTACACAACCTAGGAACTGGTGTACAATGGCTGCGTTCTCGAGGTATTCCTCGAAGGTGAACAATTCTAAAGATACTAGAGCTCTCCTCTAAGCTAACCATATATGGCAGGCTCTTTGAAGTTCATGATAAAATACAAGTTGATGAGGATCCAGGATTCTATCTAGGACTAACCTCTTGATTTGTTTAAGTTCTGTTGACCTAGATGAAATGACACTAAGTCTCCTATCAAGTTCGTTCCACAAGAGTTGATTTCTATCTTTTTCAGGCACACTAAGTACAAAATTGACTTCTATTGCTGCCAATTGGTTTTCTACATTTATAGTAACTACTAATATTTTCTTAGGAGCTACCATATAAACATGATTTTAAACTTTAAATGTTTTAAAATGCATCTATGTTTTTGTTGTTCTATTTTTTTTGTTTTGTTTTTGTTTTTTGTTTTCAAAAGGTTATGATGCATTCACGTCGGGTTCACCAAAATGTATCGCTCCAAATTTTTTGCATCCTTACCTTTAGGCTATAGGATCCGTGCCCGGAAGGAGGATGGGAAAAGGATGTCGCGGTACCTCGGACTGAGAGGACTTGC
Source organism: Wollemia nobilis (assembly GCA_028583015.1). Lineage (NCBI taxonomy): Eukaryota > Viridiplantae > Streptophyta > Pinopsida > Araucariales > Araucariaceae > Wollemia > Wollemia nobilis. Next base: position 6,239,417 of record JAQPPZ010003212.1, read on the forward strand.
GAAGGTCCCGCCTCTCAAGGGAGGTGTATATTGATGATTTTTCGATGGATGGTGGGTTCACCAGGAAACATTTAATGGCATTTTCCACGCCTAGGTTTGGAATGTGTTTTTATGTGTTCGTTTTTAGTCTTAAGCATTCATATCCTAGGTTTGGCCAAATGAATCTAAATTAATCTATATGCAAGTGCAGATTTAATGAATATAGAAAGCAGAATTAAGGACAAAAAATAAAGAAATTATAGAAGATTAAAAGCAGAATACCTAATCCGGATGTCTGATGAATATTATAATGTTGAAGCAGTCAGGATCACCTCTGATTTGATAGGATCGTCTTAGATCAGACAAGATCGTCTGAGATCTGACGAATTCGTCAGACGAATTTGTCAGAGACCTACAAATAGAAAAACAGATGCAAAATACAGAGAATGCAACTATGATAACAGAGGGAAACAACACAAAATAATAATATGAATACTAAACAATAGTTATAAATAGAAATTCCAACAAATTATGAAATTCGAATGAGAAATTATGATCTCATCATGCAACTTAAGCTAAATGGGTGAACTCCAAATGCAAAATAACATAAAATACTGAATACAATTGCTAATTACAACATAAAATAGCAAAAAAGGGGAGAAGGAATGCAAAATTTAGGCACTGATTGCCTCAATGTTGACTGCAGTCGAAATCGTCCCACATTGGTACAAAATCGTCTCTGATTCAACAGGATCGCCTTTGATCTGAACAGGTTCGTTGACGACGATGAAATCTTGCTCCGGCTAAAAAACACTAAGGTACCTGCAACAAATTGGTATAGGACTACTGCAAGTGTGAATTTGGGATGATTTAACGGGTATGAAGTTAAGTTACAAAGAATTTCAGCCATGGGTTGGGAAGGGAAGGTCCTAATGATTAAATAGGCTTAGGGTAATAGTTAGGAGGTTGGAGATCATCCCTATTTGGGAGATCTCCAACGGGAGAGGGTCTCTAACGGTGTAGAAACGCTTCTACCCGGATTAGAGGCCCGTTGGAACAGAAGCTAATTGTGCACAATTAGTTTTGTGACAAGATCGTCTGGATGTCCTAGCCCAGACGAAATTGTCAGAACTGGGGCGATATCGTCTAATCGGCGACGATATTGTCAAACGGTCAAAACAACCTCTAAAAATGGCATGGAAAAGGGGGAAACGGATTACCCAATGGTTAACGGGCGGTTTGGGAGGTTAAATTTTGAATTTAAATTATTTACTAAGGTGAATGTAATTATTATAATTTCATTGCACCAATTTTAGGGTGCTACACCTATAGGTGTTCACCAAATATATATTTTTTTGTTATTTTTTTAATTTTTGTATAAATTTTGAGTGGATGGATTACTTCTATTCATTTATAATAATATTTTGAATGAAAAAATGGTACTGTAGAAACAATGGATTTGCCTCACTTGGTCATACAAAAGCATAATTTAGAGCCTCCAATTCTTCTTTGGAATTATAAGACAATTTTATCTCTCTTCATAAAGATTCTATCTCTAGATTATTTTACTCAAGAGCATTTTGGAAAACTATCCAAATTTTTTCCAAGAAAGTCTTTCAAAGTGTTGATCTACATGCTACCATTGGACTAAACATTTCTTGTTAGAATTTGAATTTTAAAAAAGGTATTTCATGCTTTTGTGTTTTGTCTTCGTGCTTGAGAGAGCTAAAGCATGTAGTACCTTTCTTCATGGATAAAGGGCACACCCTTACATATCCCATGAGGTGAAAATTATGGATAGAGGGTAGTGATGCATGATCATCCATGTGTGAAAATGAGTACAGATAAGTAATCATCTTTCATATTGTAATTGTCATTACCACATGTATAAAAGCCTTCATGCAAGAGAGAAAGAAATTTTAGTAGAAGAGAAATGATATGCAAGAGGAAGAGGAGATGATAGGAAAAGAGAGAGGTTGATAACCATACGAAGGAGAAAGCACAAGAGAAGTAAAAGGGAGAAAAAGAAAGAAAGAATCTATAGTAGGCCAATTGAGGAAATTAACAAGAGTATAAATAAGAAAGAATAATATGAGGCTAAAGAAGAGGGAAAAATAGAGAGAGGTTGAAAGGCATGAGAGACTTGCATAAGAGAGATGGATACTGGTGTGTGTGAGGTCTAGGTGCATGTTGGATATCCATTTCTGTAGACATTGATGTTTTCTATGACTTGTAAATGTAAATATTGAATAAACTAATATCAATATGATTTTATCCAATTTTGGGTGCTATGAGAAGGTCCATGGTTAAAACATGTTTGGTGTACATGCCCAATTTTTGTGCCTATATTCAATATTATAGGTAAGTTTTATAGGTTATAAACAAGGTCATCATTTACCAAATGAGAATGATAAAAGAGGGCATCGATACAGAGTTTTATCTTAAGAGTTAACCATATTAACATAGGAGGGAGTGTAGTCCTATAGATATAAGGATTTCTAATAGTAGCCTCTTAAGAGTTATCATCATAGGGGTTTAAGGGAATGCATTCTAAAGGATGAACCACCATATCATAGAATTTTGATTGAAGACATTGTAGTTATAAGCCACTGTCGATATGAAACTTCACTTTCTTGAGGAATTCATAGCTTTATTGTTTACAAAGTCAACATTCTAAGACATTGCCATCTTAGGAAGAGTCATGAAAACCAAACGAATGCCCTAAATATTAATGCCATCAAGGAGAGAATGAAGGAGTGCCATAAAAAGTGATGCCATTAGGTCTAATACCATCATGCCTATGCTATTAAAATAATGTCATCTTAAGTATGAGACCTTACCTTATTTTAGTCATGCCTATGTTATTGTAATAATGCCATCTTGAGTATGAGATATTATCATTTTATGGTTTTCCATCATCATTGTATCATCTAAAGACACCTTGCCATTAGATAAAGTTATCATCTAAAATGTTAAAACCTATCATATTAAGTTGTTTTTTGATAAACTAATATGAAGTTATCATCTAAAACTGATTGTCATCCACCTTTCCTAATTAAAAATGAAGTACCCTATTGTGGGCCAAACACAAGTTAATTTTGTTCCTATTTTGTCACTGCCCGTGCATTTAAATTGTCAACCCAGGGAGCTTTGTAAACTTTAGAAGTGTCTCATACAAGATCACTACAATACCCACTTTGAGATGAGTCCGACTAATTCTATCATTGGGGGGTTTAAAATATCGACAATCATTCATCCACACCACAATAATTTACGTATGAATAATTAAATCCTTAGAAATTAAATATTCATACGTGCATAATTAACTAGACATGAAAGTAAGTTCACTACGACAATGAAAATAACAGTACAGAAAGCAAACCTATGAAAGCAGGAAATTAATCTAAGAAAGCACAAGTAAAAGGGAAGGAATACTGGCTTGGAGTGGGCCCAGGCTCCAGCAGCTCCCTTCCAGCTGAACACGCGATTAGGAACTCTCAAACTTTATTATGATTGCAAAATAATTAATACAATGCTTCTATCTCCTCAGAATGATAAATGTATTCTCAATATGGATATCTATCAGAGAGGTCTGTGTGTGTTTATATAGCACACACACAGATATTCTATTACAAGGAAGTTACAATAATAGTTCAATCCAGACTAAACTGGGACAGTCTGGTAAACGCAATCGACATCTGCTAAAAATAGGTATTGTTCCTAATGGTGGCACGTTCGCTGATTGGTTCAGTTGCTTTCACCTAGCATAGGTAAGACATTCTCATCCATTGGTACAATTCCTAGAATTATCTTGCATGATGTGGAACTAGAACTGCACCAGTCAACACTGCCCACGTCTCTTTATCTGGTCAACTGGCAAAAAATGGAGGTGCCTTCTCTATGAGGAAGGTGCCTTCCTCATGTGCTTTGGTAGGCGCCTTCCTTATGCGGAAGGTGCATACTGATGTTGAGCGCCTTCCTCATGTGGAAGGTGCCTACTAAGATCGGGTGCCTTCTTCATGGGGAAGGCGCCTACTGATGTTGGGCGCCTTCTTTATGTGGAAGGTGCCTTGCCTTGCATGGGGCGCCTTCCTTATGCGGAAGGTGCCTAAGTATGTTAGGCACCTACTCACCATGCCTTGATCCCAAAAGAAATAGAGTGCCAGGTCCATGAAGGACCTCGACTGATCCAAATCTATCAAAACCAACTACATTTCCACAAAAACACACTAAAACACACAAATTAGATAACACACATAATTCTATTAAATAATTACATAATAATTCATAAAAGTACACAGTTCCTATTATATTGCCGCATAATAATCAATGAAACTCATACAAAATATGAGCATTTCCAAGGCTCATCATCCCCCCATGCCTAACATATGCCATGCCCTCATGGCATCAAACTATAGGTAGCCCTTCATACTCCTCATCATCATCATTTTCTAGTAGATCTGGCTGTACCTACGACCTGTGATTGCTTTTTCTAGGGACCGACATCGGGAGGTGCGGTCTTTCTTTTTTTCATGGAACTGTGGTGTTGAGGTGGCCAGCTTCTATTGTCTGCTTCTGCTCAATCTTTGACTCTGCCTATTCGGGTTTCCCACCCTATTGCTACTAGAGGTGGTATAGCTAACGTGGTCCCTACTACCTAGAATGCAGCTTCTGCAGCCTGCCATAGGTCAGCATCCGGAGGCCTGACAACTGCAAGAGGGATGTCAGAATTGTCCCTCCTGAGATGAACTACCTGGGCCTTGGGTAATTGGGTTGCTTTAGGGGTAAGCCCTACATTTTCTTTTGCAATGGCAGTGACTTCTAATTCAGGCCCATATACCCCCCATCTCTCAAAATATCTTTGTATTTTAGAGGGGCATCCTCGGGATGACCCATAAATCTCCCAAAATTGATCGTCATCCACCGGATTAATGTAAATACCAGGGTCTCCCTAGACCTTCGAAGCTGATTTCTTGGCCTCCTTTGCTATCGCCATCTCTTCACGTAGCTATTCGAACCACTTTTGCCTCTCTACGAATGGCTGCATATCCCACTCATCTTCGACCGGTTCGATGAAGGTCACCTTCACCTTCTTTTGAGCCATCATGGGCCCTTTTCCTTTGGCCCTTGTAGAAAGTGTGGTGGCTCGAGCAGGGGGTTTCTCCTCCTTCCCGATGGGTGTCTCTTCATTATGAGGGACTTGCTCTGATGTCCCCGAAGTTGTCCCTCCTTTCTCTAGTTGCTCTAGTGCTAACCCCATAGGTCCCTCGGTCCCTCCTTCCTCAGGTCGGGGGAATTCTTCCTTGACCCCTGGTTCTATCTATGGCTGCTGGTCCACACCAGGCTCTGTATCACTCAAGTCTATAACAGGGGGCTCTATTGGGCTCCCTCTCCCATCAATCTCAAAAATAGAGGAATTCTCCCCTACTTTTAGGCTACTTTGATGAGCATCCAATCAGAATTCCCTCGAAGAGAATACTCATTCTAATGAGGTAGGGGAATTCATCGAGATCTCCATCACCCAGTCGGTTTGAGTGGATGCATCCCTCTTCTCTATCTCCTTGGCCCAAAATTGTCGATTCTCATCCTGCAGCTACTGGACCAGCTGCTCAAGCTAAGATATCCTTTGTGCTTGCTCCTCCAATTCCTCCCTATGCATCATCTAGCAATCCTCCAAAATTTTTGGGCCATCCAACACTCGATTTGCCATTCTAGGACCTCCTCTAGGGCTGCATCAACTTGCTGATTAATGCCCTCAGAAGTCCCTGCATCCTACAGACTCTAACTTATTAATTCCTGGAGGGTCTAGGCTGCAAGACCAACCTTCGGGTCATCTTCTTCCTCCTCTGATGATAGGAGCAGACGTCGCAGGCACCTTCTCCCGAGAACTGGTTCCAGTTGCCATAATTGGGTTCCACCATTGGCGAGCTATGCCCCTTCCTCTATGAAATTGGGCAATGGTGATTGCCCTCTTTCCTCTACAAAATTAGGCAATGGCAATTGCCCTCTATCTTCTACCTCCTCTATGGGGCTTTCTTCATCTTGCCCTTCCTCGATGGTAGAATCTTCTCGTCCTTCCTAGCTATCATCTTCCTCTACATTGGAGTCTTCCTTTTGTGCTTCTACATGGTGAACCAGTGCTGATATCAACCCATGGTGGGCCAAGGTGGAAGGTGCACCCTTCTGGTATCGAGCCGCTTCCTCCTTCAGGGCATTTTCTAGGTAGAAGGGCACATTGATTTTTCTTCCATGCACCAGGTGATTTAAAAACTGCACATGATTAACGTGCAGGTGGGAATATTTCCCTGTGCATGTGAAGAATCGAGCAACCTACTCGAACATCTTCCATAGGTTCATTGGAAGTCTACTTTTTGGTAGCCCTTCCTTCTCTATCTACACACTTTCTCCCTCCAACAATAATTTGGCATACTATTTCAACATACCACCCTTGTATATGCTCTCGCCTGTGAGAGGCAAGTCGGTCACCTGGGAGATGTATTCTAGGGTGACCGAAATCTCCCTTCCATGCACTTGAGCTACATCACCTCTCAAGGAGGCAGCAAATTCCTTAGCTGCCTCCATATCCTAGTTTTGATAGACCAGGGTACAGTAATCGAGCCATCCCTCAGCTTCAAACTGAGTCCTGACCACCCCCCTGATCCCTTCCATGTCACTTGGCTCATTTTTCTTGATGACATGGTTCTTTGATCATCCTCCCATGGTGCCTTCCTTAATCGCTCCTCTATTTTCCTGCCCTACCTTCTCAGGAAGGTGCCTTCTTATAAGGAAGGTGCCTAACCCTAGCATTCAATTTTGGGGTTGGCAAGGTACGCCTCTCGAGCCATAACATTGGCATGATGTTTCGGCCATGGGGGATGCATGATTTTTATGGTGGTGCTATTTTTTGGTACTACATAGTTCATGAAAAATTATATAAAAATTTAATTAGAATTATGCACGTACCTGATTGGATGCTTCGTGCATCATGGAAAATAGTGATTCGTCAGCCTGTGACATGGAGGATGGGTATTTTACATGTGCGGATTACGTTGGACTTCGTTGTTGCATTGTTCGAGGTTCGATGTCGAAGACAGACTCCTGATTGGCTTGAAAACCATCTATCCATCATATTTGGGGTATGCGCAAGGATCCCACCCCGTAACTCTACAAGATTTTTGGTTGGGGTGGATTTCCATCACGTGGGGTGATGGTGGTACCCAATCATGTGTTGATCTCATTTGAATCGAGGTGCACATGAAATCAAATTGTGCCTGCTGTAGAAGGCACTTTTAAGAAATGGTGCCTTCCTACTATGAAAGGTGCTTTTGAAGAACGATGCCTTCCTACTGTAGAAGGCACTTTTGAAAAATGGCACCTTCCTACTATGGAAGGTGCTTTTGAAGAACAACACCTTCCTACTACAAAAGGCACTTTGAATGGATACGCCTTCCTAGAGTGGAAGGCGCCTTCATCATATTTTATATATATTTTTTAGGAACCCTCGACGGGTGCCTTCTTTATAAGGAAGGCACCTTATTTTAGTTGGGCACCTTCTTTATAAGGAAGGCACCTTATTTTAGTTGGGCGCCTTCTTTATAAGGAAGGTGCCTTGCCTCCAGCATGATACCTTCTTCACGATGGGAAACGTCCACCTCAGTTAGGCACCTTCTTGGAGGAGGAAGGCACCGTTCCTTAAGTGGAGAGTCTTCTTTGAAGATGAAGGCTTTCTGCAAGGCATTTTTCTTAGCAGCCACGTCGTGATCATCCGGGCAAGGGTGATCAAGCCTCCTCAGACTTACTTCATGCTGCCCCAACATCTTCCTGCCAGGCCTGGCATGTGATTTTTCCCTTAGAGGAGAGTTTGTTGCCATCCCCAAGCTTGGATAGATGTTGCTTCTAAACTATACGCATAGGTGGCGGGATGTTGAGCCGGTTCAGGCCTGGTTTCCTAGATACCTATTTTTCATGCTGTTAGGCCCTTCACCTACAAAAAGCAAACAAAAAGAAAGAAAAATATAGGTAGTTAGATGCATTCCGTGCCTGTTAGGCCCTGAACTCAGGATGCCTGCAGCTTGCATGCGGGTGTCATCCCTACAAAACACACCGTAAGAAATAAATAAATCTAAACTAACTAATTTTGGTGGACACCTCCATGTCCACCATTCTACTTGCTGAGAGTTTTGTCCAGATTTACAAGGATGGGGTCTCCCCCATGCCTGCTCTGGACTCCACCAGTAAATTCTCGGACGTGTTGTAGGGCCGTAGTCGGTGGCCATTAACTATCAATACAACATTGCTGCCATCAATGGTCCTGACGTGCACAACACCATTCTTGATGAGCTCTACCACCTCATATGGTCCCATCCACCTCTGCATTAATTTTCCCTTCCATTCTTGGAACCTAGAATCGTACAACAACACCCATTCTCCCTCCTAGAACTGCTTTAGCTTAATGTGATGATCATGCCACTATTTTATTTGCTTTTGTATGATCTTCGTTCTTTGTAAAGCATCCATTCAGATTTCATCCAACTGATTCAGCTGTTGAACTCTTTCTTTTTGAGCTTCTTCCAAGCTCAAATTTAATTCTAAAGTAGTTCTCAATGTCTTAATCTCGAACTCGATGGGCATCATTGCACTCTTCCCATAGACCAGCTGGAAGGGTGTGAAGCCTGTGGTGGATTTCCACGTGGTGTTATATGCCCATACTACCTCCGGTAGCCATGTAGCCCAATATTTTCTATGTTGCTGCATGGTTTTTGTCAGGATGTTCTCAATCTCTCTATTCGTCACTTCCACTTGCCCGTTTTCCTGTGGGTGGTAGGGTGTAGTCTTGTTGTGCCAAATTCTATATTGCTTCATCAACTCCTCGATCAACTTGGAGGTAAATTGAGGCCCCTGGTCTATTGTTATCTCTCTGGGGACCCCGAATCATGTAAAAATATGAGCAAATAAGAAATCGGCTACTATTCTTTCCTTCGAATCCCTTAATGCTTGAACCTCCACCCACTTGGTGACGTAGTCTATACAGACTAAAATAAATCTCCTTCCTATCGAAGGTGGATTAATTGGCCCCACAAAATCCATGCCCCACTTATCGAAGGGCTCCAGGTGCACTTGAGGTTGAAGGGGCATTTCATCCCGATGGGTTGGTCTACCCATTCTTTGGCATTCATCGCACTTGCTGGCGTAGGTGGCCGCATATTTAAATAGAGTGGGCCAAAAGTACCCAACCTATAGGATTTTATAAGCAGTCCATTTTCCCACAAAGTGTCCCCCGCATGGTTCATCGTGACAAGCTTTGAGTATTTCTGAGAACTCTTATTCTGCTACGCATCTCCTTATAATCTGATCACATCCTATTTTAAATAGGAGGTCATCAACCCATAGAAAGGAGGTGCTCTTCTCTATTACCACCTACTTTTCTTGAGAGGAGAGAGTAGGCGAGGTTCTTTCGATGGCTAAGTAGTTGGCTATGTCTGCATACCATGACATTTGTTCGCTGATGGTGAACAAATGTTCATCCAAAAATTGGTCTTCCACTGCCGCATGATCTGTTGGTGTCAATCTAGATAGAAAATCTGCTACTACATTGTCCTTGCCTGGTTTGTCAACTATTGTTATGTCAAACTCTTGCAATAGTAGAAGCCATCTGATAACTCTTCCACCAATAGCCGGTTTGCTCATTAAATACCTGATGGCCATATGGTCCGTATGGATGAACACCTAGTATCCGATGATATAATGGTAGAATTTATTTATGGCATGCACAACCACAAGGAACTCTTTCTCCATCACTGTATAGTTGAGCTCAACCCCTGCCAAGTTTTTGCTGACGTAGTAGATGGCATAAAATTCCTTGCCATCCTTCTGCCCGAGGACTGCTCCAATCGCATTGTTGGATGCATCACAATAGATATGGAAGGGTATGGCCCAATTTGGTCCCCTTAAAACTGGTGTAGATATCAACTTCTCTTTGAGTGACTGAAATGCTCTTTCATAGCCTTCCATCTAGTTGAACTCCACATATTTAGACAATAGAGTGTGTAGTGGTTTTGCAATCTTACTGAAGTCGATGATAAATCATCGGTAATACTCGATAGATCCGAGAAAACTTCTCACCTCTCACTGCATTCTAGGGTTGGGTAAGTCCTTGATGACTTCAATATTTCTTTGATCAACCTTTATTCCTTCCACGGAGAGATGGTGTCCCAATACGATGCCCTCTTGCATCATCATAAAGCACTTTTCATTACTAAGGGACAAATTATTTTCCTCACTTCTTTCGAGCACTCTTTCCAAGTTCATCATTGCTTCTTCAAAGGTTTCTCCATAAACGGTGAAGTCATCCATGTACACTTCGACCGCATCTCCTATCATGTCTAAAAATATGCTAAGCACCACCCTTTGAAAGGTGGTAGGTGCATTGCATAACCCGAAAGGCAATACCCGATAAGCAAACATTCCCCATGGGTAGGTGAACATTGTTTTATCCTGATATTCTTCTCCTATCTAGATCTAGTTGTATCCACTGAATCCATCCAGGAAGGAGAAGTACTTTCACCCTAAAAGTGTATCCAAGACCTGATCGATGAATGGGAGTGGGAAGTGGTCCTTTTTGGTCACTTTGTTCAATGCCCTGTAGTCCACACAAATCTACCACTTCCCATTCTTCTTGGGGACCACCACAAGTGGTGACACCCACTCACTATCAAAAATTGGATAGATGAATCCGATAGACAAGAGTTTTTATAGCTCCACCTTGACAATGTCTTTCATTGCCAGATTCATTCTTCTTTATGGCTGCCTACTTGGAGTCACCTGCTCTTCGAGGTATATTCGATGGGTACAGATTTTTGGGTTGATACCTTTCATATCCGAGTAATCCCATGCAAAATCCCATTGGTGTTTTACCAGGAGCTCTTCCACTTTTGTTAGTTGTGTGGGGGTCAACCCACTATTGATGTTTAACGTCTTTCCCGACCCAACATTTATCTATTGAACATGGTGGTTTTGGGCATCGACCAATGGTGACTCAGGCATGGTGATGGAGGATTCTCCCTAGAGGAATTCCATGATAGTGCCATCCTCATCTTCATCCTCCACCAATTCATCCAATGCCATCACTAGCTAGATTATGGATAACTCATTGTCTCCATGCTTGATCAACGTAGGGTCTCCCGATGAATCCATAGATTGCACAAGGGGTGAAATGGTCAACCTTTTGATATTTTATCCATTGGAGATGGTCATCAAGCCATCACGGTAGCTGATGTAAGCATCGACTATCGCCAGCCATGGTCTTCCCAAGATAAGTGGGTAGCCACCCAACCTTGTTTTAGACTGTAAGACCAGGAAGTCGATCAGATATTCCCATGCATCAACTGTTACTATTATATCTTCCAGCATTCCTTTCGATGCTATGGTTGATCGATCGACCAGCTACAACACCATTGAGGTAGGTCTCAGATCTATGAGTTGTAGCCTCTGCATGGTCTCTTGAGGCATTACGTTGATGGTTGCATTGAGATCGACCAACGTATTGGTCAAGGAATATCCCTCAATTTTTATAATCAATATTGGGCTGCCTGGGTCTACGTATTTAGGATGACACGCCTTCCCCATCATTAAATCTACCAACTTACCCATGACATTGATAGTCTGGGTTACTTTCCATCCTGAATTCCTTAGGCACATCTCCTTTATCACCTTAGTATATATCGAGACGTCTCGGATAGCTTGAAAAAGTGGAATTATCACTATGAGATTTTTCAAGCTAGAAAGAATATCATACTCTAACTACATTTGTTTCTTCTATTCTTGCAGCCAGTTAGGAAATGGAGCCTTTGTTCTCTCAGCCACTTCTTCTTCCACCTCTTCTATAAGAGGTGTTTCTCCTACATCTGCCTCCTCTTCTATCAGTGGAGGTGTCTCTACTCCTAGTTGTCTACCTGATCTAAGATGAATAGGATTGCAACTAATATGATACATCGGATACATCTCACCTTCAACATTGTATGTCGACTGATTTACTCTATTATTTGGATTCATCATCGGTTGTGCGGGTAGCTATGTAGGTCTCACTATAGGCAAGGTCGGTAGGTTTTGATGGGGGTGAGCTGGCGCTACATTCTATGGAGCTAGATTCCATGGAGCATGGCCTCTCCACTATTGCCCAGGATATTGATATGGCATCCAGGGTTGCTGGTTTGGAAATGTTGCTCCTGGGGGTGCGTTGGACCAAGGTGATGGCCCCCACCACCCCATGTTAGGTGGTTGAGGCTGGCCTTGTGGCATGTATGGTCCTCCCCCATATGATGGCATTCCTGGTGGTGTATTCCCCATAGGGGGTTGTGGCCAACTCCTTCGATTGCCTATAAAATAGGCTTTCATAACATCGACATCCTCCTTGATACTGGGCAATTATGGGCACAATCGAGTCTTATGATTTAGTTTGCAGACCGTGCATACTCTGACTTTGTTTTTTGGGCATGCATTCTTTGCATGCTTTCCTCTACATTTTGGGCAGAAATAAGCCAATGTTGCTTCATTTTATTGCTTCTTTTTCTCCAACAATAGCGTGTCCATTTGTAATGCTAGAGATGAAAGCATCTCACTTTTCAAATCTTCTAGCATATTGCCTATCTCTATTTTTGTGACCGAAGTAGTTGCTTTCATGGTTCTAGAAGTGGTCTTGCCTCTCCTTCTTGAGTAGTTTCGACATAATTGTTGGATATCTTCCATAGCATGCTGGTAGATGTCACCTCCAGAAATCATGTTGAGAGCTTCTAATGATTCATTGTTAAGTCCTCTCAAAAATATGCTTTTAAGAGACTTGTCGGCTAACTTCGCATGAGGAGATCATTGAAGATTGAAATTGAATCTCTCCCAGTACTCCTCAAGAGACTCATCTTCTTTCTACATCATGCTCAGGACCTCCTCTCTAGAGTCTCTTGCTCTCCCGAAGTCTTGATATTGCTCTAAAAGAGCCTCTTCATTTGATCCCATGTAGCAATGTGTTTGTCTCCCAGACCAATGAACCACCATAGAGCTGCATCATCTAATGTGGAAGGAAAGAGCTTCAACTTCTATGTATCATATTTGTAGTCCATAGACCTGCATAGAACATCAAACTTAAATAAAAATAGGTCAGGGTCCTCGGTTGGGTATCCTCTGAAGGTAGGAAGGTGAGCAGGGGATATGTTTTTCATTTTGGTTTCTCCTACTCCTTCCTCAATTGGGAAACTAAAGCCAGATGAAGCCTCTTCATCGGCCATTTTTTTAGGAAATGTGGTCTCTAATGCAGTTCTTATGGCCTCACGGTCATTCAAAACTTTCTGAGTCAGGGCTCTAAAATCGGCTAGTGTTATAATTTGATCCTCTACAACTTTCCACAACAGGGCTTCCTCTGAGGGTGTCCTCTTAAATAATGGGTTTACAATGGTTCGTTCTTCCCTAGGTTGGTGGGATGAGGAAGCACTTTGCACAAAGTGAGGATTCTCACTCTAGTGGACTACTGGTGACAAGTCTGGGGAATCTAATTCAAATTCAGAGTGTTCGGCTGACTCAGATTTTGGTGGACTTTGTTTTACAAAATGACCGTCAGGTCCTCTTTTTCTCGAGGAACTCATACAAAGTCAGATGGAAGGTTTTTAGGTATTGCAATTAATCTAGTAGAGGTGCTTCCTCGAAAATGGTGCCAAAATGTTGTGGGCCAAACACAGGTTAATTTTGTTCCTATTTTGTCACTGCCCATGCATTTAAATTGTCAACCCAGGGAGCTTCGTAAACTTTAGAAGTGTCTCATACAAGATCATTACAATACCCACTTTGAGATGAGTCCAACTAATTCTATCATTGGGGGGTTTAAAATATCGACAATCATTCATCCACACCACAATAATTTACGTATGAATAATTAAATCCTTAGAAATTAAATATTCATACGTGCATAATTAACTAGACATGAAAGTAAGTTCACTACAATAATGAAAATAATAGTACAGAAAGCAAACCTATGAAAGCAGGAAATTAATCTAAGAAAGCACAAGTAAAAGGGAAGGAATACTGGCTTGGAGTGGGCCCAGGCTCCAGCAGCTCCCTTCCAGTTGAACACGATTAGGAACTCTCAAACTTTATTATGATTGCAAAAGAATTAATACAATGCTTCTATCTCCTCAGAATGATAAATATATTCTCAATATGGATATCTATCAGAGAGGTCTATGTGTGTTTATATAGCACACACACAGATCTTCTATTACAAGGAAGTTACAATAATAGTTCAGTCCAGACTAAACTGGGATAGTCTGGTAAACGTAATCGACATCTGCTAAAAATAGGCATTGTTCCTAACGATGGTGCATTCACTAATTGGTTTGAGTTGCTTGAGTTGGTTCATGCTTCACCTAGCATAGGTAAGACATTCTCATCCATTGGTACAATTCCTAGAATTATCTTGTATGATGTGGAACTGGAACTGCACCGGTCAACACTGCCCACGTCTCTTTATCTGGTCAACTGGAAAAAATGGAGGTGCCTTCTCTATGAGGAAGGCACCTTCCTCATGTGCTTTGGTAGGCACCTTCCTTATGCAGAAGGTGCATACTGATGTTGAGTGCCTTCCTCACATGGAAGGTGCCTACTAAGATTGGGTGCCTTCTTCATGGGGAAGGTGCCTACTGATGTTGGGCACCTTCTTTATGTGGAAGGCGCCTTGCCTTGCATGGGGTGCCTTCCTTATGTGGAAGGCGCCTAAGTATGTCGGGCGCCTTCTTTATATGAAAGATGCCTACTCACCATGCCTTGATCCCGAAAGAAATAGAGTGCCAGGTCCATGAAGGACCTCGACTGATCCAAATCTGTCAAAACCAACTACATTTCCACAAAAACACACTAAAACACACAAATTAGATAACACACATAATTCTATTAAATAATTACATAATAATTCATAAAAGTACACAGTTCCTATTATATTGCCGCATAATAATCAATGAAACTCATACAAAATATGAGCATTTTTGAGGCTCATCATACCCCCTTATGCTGCATCATTTTGGTATCAAATCCATATTTTGAACTTGGTAGTTAGTGAAGCATGGGAAGAAACAATGGAACAATGTGAAAGAGGGATAATACAAGGATCTCAACCTATAGATACAACTAAAATACTAAGGGTAATTACCACTTGACTTGATGTTATTGAAACTACCCAAAGGAGAGGCATCCAAGTAGAAAATGTGAGTGAAAGTGAAAAAGAAGATTCATATGAAGAGTGAGAGGAAGAACTGGAGGAATGATTAATATAGGTAATTTTAAACATGGAGAGGAAGTCAAATATAGAAACCCCATCATATGGAAGCTTGAATCCAGAAGAACTCATAGATTGAATTACAAAAATGGGAAAATATTTTTATTTTGAATCGATAAAAGACCCCAAGAGGGTAAAGGTTTTTTGTATGAAACTAAAGGAACATAATTTGATTTGATGAGATCATGTACAAATAGAGAGACAACACAAATAAAATAATAGGAACTAAACATGGGATAAGTTTTTATTCAAATTAAAATCACAATTTTTATTTGTTGATTATTAGATCGGGTTGTTTAGGAGACTCCAAAACCTCAAGTAAAAGAAGTTGGAAGTAAATAGTATATGAAGTTTGATAGATTGACCATAAGAGCTGGTCATATTTAAGATGATAAGGAGAATGTGGCAAGATACATATATGTACTAAGAATGTCCATACAATATGAATTTAGTATGATAAATATGAAAATAGTAGAAGAAGCCTACCGATATGCCTTGAAGGTAGAAGCAAAGTTGTCACAAAGGAAAAAAAATAATTATAGAGGAAGAGAAAAACTCTTTAGAGGAAGAGAACAATCAGATAGTGATAGAGGTGTTAGAGTATATTATATTATTTGGTACATGCTAATGTACCACATTTGGTACATCTTTACATTAGGAGTATGAGTAAATATTATATGTAATGTAGTAATGTGCAGGAAATGTACAAGTGTTAAGTAGTTAAGTTTGCAAGTGTGTTGAGTGTAGATGTGCACAAGTTTCCATTATGTAAGAGTGTACATGTGTCCTTAGAGTAGGAAAGTGAAGAGTCTCAAGAAGTATGAAGGCAAAGAGTACTCCATATGGAAAGTCATATTCCATTATATATGTGTCTATGTGTGTATGTTAGACACCATGTAGAATGAGAGTGTGTGGAATTATGGTGTATTTGAGATCTTTATTCTATATCAAGATACTATTTTCATGAGCATTTTTTAATGGCTATTTTATGATTTTTTGCAAAATTTATTTATGAGTTTTATATGATTAAAATATTACCATTATCATATATTTTATATTGCAACTTTATTTGAGATCTTGTGGTTATTTGCTTTAAGTATTAAGTATCAAAATCTAACAATGGTATCAAAGCCAAAAGGGAAATTGATAGGAGAGATATTTCTTTTACAAAATTTGAAAGTTGCATTTGGGTATATTATTTCCATATGGTTGCAAAAAAAAATCTTGAAGACTAGGACTCAACATAGATCTCTTACCACTAGATTGAAGAACAACTAGTGAAGTTTATTGATTTTAGAATTTTAGAGATTTGGATGTATTTGATTGTTGTTGTCTAATATTTTGTTGCAAAAAATTAGTTCTCAAAATTTGAGAATCTTCCTACAATAGATAGAGAAGAATTTCACCTTCGATTTTCTAAAATTCTATGTGCTTTCCTCGTGCAAGAATTGGTTTTGGAGTTGCAACAAAAGAATAGACATTGAAGACTAAGGAGGTCTAAGAAAGAGGTACCATTGGAGATTGAAGAATGGAATATAGAAGAATTTAAATATTGCAAATTGAATATTGAAGATTGAGGAGATCCAAGAAAGAGGTCCCCATAGAATATTGAAGATTGAATATTGAGAAGATCCAAGGAAGAGGTCCCCATAGAATTTTGGAGATTTAAAATTGAGAAGAACAAAGAAAGAGGTCCCATAGAATATTGAAGACTAAAAATTGAGGAGAGAGAAAGAGGATAGAGAAGCCCTATTAAAAATTGAGAAAGAGGAGACCCAAGAGAAGAGACCCCCATTACATATTTGACAAAGGATCTAGGAGATTTGAAAAAGAAGATTGAGGCCTAGGAAAAAGGTCCATTGAAATTTTGGAAAGAGAAAGAAGGAGAATAGAGAAGCCCTATTGAGAAATTGAAGAAGTGGTCATTGGAGAAGATTTGAAGAAATTTTGAGGTAGAATATTGCAAGAAGAAGAAACTCTTGAAAATAGGTAATCACATAAAAATTGGAAAAATTGTTATCATCCAACAAAAATCCCTAAAGAATTTGTGAAACTGATTCAAGGAGAAGGATTTTGGCAAAAAATTTGCCAAATTTGAAAAAATATTTTTGAATACTTCAAGACATTCAGATTATTGAAGAAGAGGCCAGAAAAGAGGCCAAATTTGAAGACAGAATTCAGCAAGAGCTAAGGAGGAGAAAGAAGAAAGAAGAGACCACCAAATTGATAGTTTTTGGAGACATCCATTAAATTTTTTGAAGGCTGATTTTTGAAGGAGAAGATTGCAGAATTTCAGGGCAGAATTTGAAGAGTTTCAGGACAGCAAGTTAGAGGAGGATAATTTTGGAGCAGCATTTGAAAAGTTACTGACTGCATATTTGGGCAGCATTAGAAGGAGATAGAAGAGCTGCAAATTGGAGAAGTTTTGGGCAGATTTGAAAGCATTTTTGGACAGCAAAGTGAAGGAGGAATTGGCAGAATTTGGATCTGCAAATTATTGAGTTTTTGGACATAAAAAATACAGAAAATTTGAAGTAATTAGAGGAATCATATTGGACTGAATTTAGTGCTGCAAATTGTAGAGAATTTGGGGAGCAATTTGAAGGAGATATAGTTATATTTTTGGACAGAATTTGAAGAAGAATTTGAGCTGCAAATTTCAGAATATTTGAGCAGTATTTCAATAAGCAAAGGAGCTGCAAATTTTACGGTATTTGGGAAGCAAGTTTGAACAGTAAAATATGAGCAAAACTAGCAAGAAAGCAATCTTGGAAGGAAGCACAAATAAGTTTAAAAAAATTGATATTTTATTATGGTATTATAAGTTGATTATTATCATATTTTGGCAAGTATTACTCCTAGTTAAAAATAGCAAGAAAAGCAGCTACAGATGCAGTATGGAGAACTCAAAAAGGTTTTCATAGTATATTTCTTTGAAAATTAAGGTTAAGTACATGTTCTCGAAGGAACAATAGCCTCTTTGAACCTACACAAGTTAAAAAAAAAGAATTCAGGTAAGTGGAAAAGGAGTAAAAGCATATGAAAATAAAGTTCTCAAGCCAAAAAAAGGCTCACCCATTGAAGTTGAGTTGTGGAAATGCCAAGCTACACCAAAAAAAAGTTACAATCTGCTGAAGCAATGCAATAGGAGTGGCAACCAAAGAAGCCATTGTACGATTGAAAGAGGAGCCACCATTTTAGAAAGAAAAAACCACCTAAGTTGTGGATGAACCACTGTGAGAGGAGAGGCCATTGGAAGAGCCACCACATTAGATGTATGAGACTCCAAAACCATTGGAAGAGCCACCATATTGTATGAATACGAACATAGAAAACCAAACATCAAATAAGTGGAGATAACATAGAAGGCCAAGCACAGTAGAAGCTATACATTGGAATGCATTGAAGATAAGATCAAACTTATTGCAAAGAATAGTGGAATGTTATCAAATGAAGGGCACTAATTTGAGGAGTTGAAGAGTTCATTTACCACTTGGTATTGTAAGAAATGTAATTCCAAGGACATCATAGAATCATTGAGTGAAACAAGCCAAAGTTAGAAAACACCTTCTACCAAGTGTTATGATAAGTACATATAGTTGGAGCACCAAAGGAACATTAGTAGAAGAAAAAAAGAGTTTGTGTTCCACTTGGTACTTGGAAAAGTGAGCGCCAAACATCTTTGAAAAGATTCAAAGTATTTTTAAATAGTCATTTAATGCATGGGCCATAAATTTCACAAGGAGAGGTTCATTCGAGCATCAAATCAGTTTGCAAATTTAGGAGAGTGCCTTGCAAAAATAAGCCTATTGAATATTCAATAGTGAAGACCAATTATTTTACCCAAAATAGTGTGTGCTGAGATTATTGAGGTAAATTTCAAGTTAGCTATTTGATTTATTAAAAGGTTGGAGTAATAAGGAGTAATTTATGAAATATTGAGTTTGATTAATATATTTCCACATTGATAAATTATTGCTATTGAATGTATAAGGTTTATAAGTGGTAAATACAAATCCTAGATATTTTATTACTATATTTTGGAAAGTTTTGTAAAGTTCTGAAAAGCTAATTTGAAGTTTTGAAAATATAATTACATGTTTTATGATTAATTCATTTGATTTTGTAAAGCAATTTGAAATATTTGCAAATTGATAATTTTGGACAAATAAGAAGTTCAACATCAAATTAGGAATACAAAATTTGTAAATATATTTTATAGAAGTTTTAAATTTCTAATTTGGAGCTATAATGAATTCAAAACCAACATAGGTTTATGAAATTTATAATTGAGAAATTATATTTTTGAAATTTGGGAGATAAAGGTATTCAACCTAGAGATATGAAGAATTGGAATCTTTGTCAAAATCATTTATTGTTTATTCATAGCGAGAAATAATATATTTTCCTTGAAGAATAGAAGTTAAAGGTTATATTGAATTTGTTATTCAAATCTAGGGAGACATAAGGAATTTAACTCAAAAGATTACAAAAAATTTGAAAAATTATCTATAAGTTATTCATTCAAAGAAACATTACTTTAGAAGAACTATGGAAGAAATTATTAAGTATACATGATTCACCCAGGTTTTGTAGGTGAGTTGGAGAGGAGATGGTAATCCTCCAAGGGAGGTTCCAAGTTTGAATCTCCACCCTACCAAAAAGTTGAATTGGGTACCCAAAATCCAATCGATAATTTTTGTGTGTGCAGGGTTGGGCACGACTCCCGGGTGAATTTGACGATGTAAAACCCCTTTTTCGTGGTCTCTTACACCAAGGTGGCCCTGCAAGGGATTTTTTGCTTAAAAAAAATTAAGTATACATGATTCAAGGGATAATAGAAGAACCAATATGGCTTAGAAATACTTTTTAGGAATCACAAATTGATAGTTTTACAAGAGTAGATTCTATAAATACATCTTCTAACAATATGATAGAATAAATTAATGACAATTATACTAATGGAAATATTGAGAAAAAACTATTCTAAAAAAATGTAGCAAAGAATGTTGGTCAAAAATATTTCTTATAGACTTATGAAAGAAGCAAAGGCAGAATCGCCTCAATTGTACACAAATGGTTATATCAATTGATCAATAAAATAGATAAAATTAAAAATTTCAAACCAACAAGAGAAGATTTGAAATTCATGTATTGTAATAGAGGTGGACATGAAGAAGCTAATTATTGAAATTTATGTCCATGAAAAATCACATTCATGTACTTTTTGTTATCACAAGGAAGAATATTACAAGAAATTTGAAAAGCTTTTTAAATACAAATTAGAATGTTTATTTCAAAATATTATTTTTTAAGTCTTTTCTAACAATGGATACAAGCATGATGAGTAGGCGATAAAATTATTTGAAGAACAGGAAAAATAAAAGTGGACAAGATAAGTAATCAGATCTCTTGCTTAACAATGCTATCTAATGATCGACTATATTGGAAGTCCTAGACGAAAGCATAATACAAAGGCAAAGAAAATAAAATGGATCAAGAAAGGCAAAATGAAGATTGAACTTAAAGAAGATACTTATTTTAAGAGTTCAAGACAAAAATCAAAGTTGTATTATTGTGATTATTTGCTAACACAATGCTTAGAATGTGGATGATCAAGTATATCCCAAATAAATATACAAAATTAAAGAAATAAAAATAAGAATATGAGTCACATAAAAAAGGTGAAACAAGAACCATACAGCACAAGTCCAAATATTGATCTTAAAGAGATAGATTGAATACAGAATATGAAGACCATATTGAAGACTAAAGTCTTTGATAACCAAATAATGTAATACAGGGGGTGTTAGAGTATATTACATTATTTGGTACATGCTAATGTACCACCTTGGGTACATATTTAGATTAGGAGTGTATCCTAGATTAGAGTGTGAGTAAATATTTTATGTAATGTAATAATGTGTAGGAAATGCACAAGTGTCATGTAGTTAAGTGTGCAAGTGTGTTGAGTGTAGATGTGCACATGTCCATTATGTAAGAGTGCACATGTGTCCTTAGAGTAGGAAAGTGAAGAATATAAAGAAGTGTGAAGGCCAAGATTACTCCATATGGAGAGTACAATTCCATTATATATGTGTCTATGTGTGTGTGTGAGAGAGACACCATGTAGAATGAGAGTGTGTGGAAGTATGGTGTATTTGAGATCTTTATTCTATATCAAGATACTATTTTTGTGACCATTTGTTCATGACTATTTTATGAGTTATTGCAGACTTTATTTATGAGTTTTATATGATTAAAATATTGCCATTATCATATAAATTATATTGCATCTTTATTTGAGATCTTGTGGTTATTTGTTTTAAGTATTAAACATAAAAAGCTAACAAGAGGGTAGCATGTGCAAGAAGGAGAATCTATTACTTATCAAAGTGATTTCACCTAAAGTACTTGAGAAAAGGGTGAAATTTCAAGAGGACAAGTTGGATTTGGTGAAAAATAACTTGGTTTTACTAGCAAGTGTTATATATGCTTTACCCTCAAATGTAGTAGACCAATAGATATTGAAAAGAATCTTGTAGCTATATTATGCAAGTAGATGAAGAAAATGTAGTCTCACCAAAACACATGGAAGAACGAAGACAAGGATAATCACTTATGGTGTAAAGGGTATTGTTGAGACTAACAAAGGAGATGCATGAACCTGAGCAACGATGAAACTTTTTCAAGACAATCTATAAGTTAGGAGGCAAATATTGCAAGGTGATTGTGGATAGAAAAAGTATGGATAATCTAGTGTCTATGGAGATGGTAGAAAATCTT
This sequence comes from Wollemia nobilis, assembly GCA_028583015.1. Classification (NCBI taxonomy): domain Eukaryota; kingdom Viridiplantae; phylum Streptophyta; class Pinopsida; order Araucariales; family Araucariaceae; genus Wollemia; species Wollemia nobilis. The sequence continues at coordinate 6,261,495 of JAQPPZ010003212.1, forward strand.
GTGCTAAAGAGAATTAAAGACTAAAATATATAAAGAGTCTCATCGTTGTAAAAGGGGCATAAAATTTTGGTTATTGAACAATACATGATAGATTTCCAAACTAGTTCTTATAAATATGAGATAGTATATGATGTTATGCTTATGGATTCTTGTCATGTCTTGTTGGTAAGGCCATGGTAGTTTGAAATAAATGTAGTTCATGATGGTAGGATGAAAACCTACACTATTTAGAAATATAAAAAGAGGTACACATTAAATCCATCAAATAATACAGGAAAAAAGAGTTGAAAATAGTCTTACAGTGTGCCTAAATATAGATAGACAATACCTAAAGTATTATAAAACCAATTTGAAGGGAGAAAAGAAAATTTTGAGAGAATTTGTGAAGAAGGTGGAGGAAAAGGTAGAAATAAGCAAAAGGATAAGCATAGGGGAGAAGTAGTTGATCCATTTCACCAGTAGTAGTGATAAATAATATGACAGTGCAATGAATCCTACTACAAATAAGGGGAAAGGAAAAGAGAAAAGAAATGGTAAAGAGATTGCAGAGGAAGATGAACCCCATCAAATTAGTGATGGCTAAAGTAAATGTCATATTGTTGAAGAATAGGATAAGAATGAAGAGTTTGGGTGCTTTGAAAGATAAACCATAGGTATTGGATCCAATATACTGAGAAGAATGGGATATGTTAGCAAAGGATTGGGAAGATATGAGAAAGGTGTGAAAATACACATAATGCCAAAAATAAGACCAAAGAAGGAAGGTCTTGGATATGCAAATCAAGTAGGAAGTAGTGAGACTAAATTTGTAATAATATATATTAATACAAGGGATGAAGTTCCTAGGATAGGATGTTGCACTCAATGTTGAAGATCTAGACATGTTGCAAATAGGTGTTGAAACTGACATCCTTATGAGATTTGCGGAGGATGTAATCACTCCACATGAAAGTTTTGTAACCAAGAGTAAGAAAACAACAAAGTGCATGTTGAATGTGGATGGATGGATGCAATGGAATGGAACAATGTGAAATGAATGTTGAGTGCATTATATAAGAGGAGGTTTTGTTCTCAAATGAAGGTAAGGACAAGATAGCTAAGGGAGCCTTGTGAAGATAACTAAGCTAAAATGGTAATAACTAGGAAGATCAATTTTTTTTCATGATCTAGAGCTAATGGAACATTTTCTCTTACTTGGTGAGTATGATGCAAGAACACCCACATGTGAAAATAGTCATAGGCAAGTAACCATTTTTGTAACTACCATTTCCATGTGTATAAAGTCTTTTATGTGTGAGAGAGAAGGAAATTTTGATAGAAGAGAAATGGTATGCAATAGGAAGAAGAAGAAAATAAAAAGGAAGAGTAATAAAAACCAACAAGAAAAGAGAGAGGCCAAGAACCATAAAAAGGGGAAATCATAAGAGAAGTAAAAGGGAGAAGAAGAAAGGAATAAATGATAGGAGGCCAATTGAGAAATTTAGCAAGATGCTAGAGATGAAAGATACAAGAGGCTAAATAAGAGAGGGAAATAGAGAGAGAGGTTGGAAGACATTAGAGACTTGCATAAGGGAGGGATATTGGTGTGTGTGAGGTTTGGGTGCATGTTGGATATGCATATTTACATATATTGATGTCTGCTATTACTTGTAAATGTACATATTGAATAAGATAATGTCAAGATGATTTTATCCAATTTTAAGTGTTATGAGAAGGTCCATGGCTAAAATATTTTTGTTGTACATTCCCAATTGTTGTGTATATATTAAGTATTTTAGGTTGTATTTAAGGTCATAAATTAGCAAATTATAATGATAAAAGGGGGCACTGATATAGAGTGTCATATTAGGAGGTAGCCATATTGACATAAGAGGGAGTGAAATATTATAGATCTAAGGATTTCCAATAATATCCTATTGAGAGTTATCATCATGAATATTTAATAAAACATATTCTAAAGGAAGAACCATCATATCATAATATTTCTATCAAATATATTGTAGTTATAAGCCATTATCGATGTCAGACTTATTTGTATTGAGGGAGTCACCATCTTGTCTTTTACAAAGTCAACATTGTAATACATTACCATCAAAGCCATTATCATCTTAGGTGGAGTCATATCAACTAAATGAATGTCATAAAGATTAATTCCATCATGGAGAATGAGGGAGTGTGATTTAAAGTGATGACATCAATCATAATGTTTTCATGCCTATGTTGTTGCAATAATATCATCTTAAGTATGAAACCTTACCCTAATGTTTTCATTCCTGTGTTGTTGTAATAATATCATCTTGAGTATGAGACATTTTCATCTTGTGGTTTCCCATAATCATTGTGTTATTTAAAGACACCCTATAATCAGATAAATTTGTCTAAAATATTAAAACCTTTTATCTTGAGTTGTTCAACATACTAATTGGAAGTTATCTTCTGAAATTGATTGCCATCCACCTTTGCTAATAAAAACCAAATTTCCCTCCCTTTTGTTATATCAAGTATGTAGTTAACATTCTTAACTATGATAACCCCAAGTTCAAATCATGTCATAAAATATTTTTAGTCAACCATGACATTGTATTATTTTTTTCTAATATAGAAACAAAGAATTAGATTTTTTAAGGATATTTTTTGCATTTGTGTGTTGTCATGGTGTAATAGTTTGTATTATGTGTTGGAAAGACAAGGACATGATATCAAATTATGTCCCTCCTATATATATCCAATTAGGTGCTTTGTTTTCTAAATAATATCAATGACCAACAATGTGCTTTTTGGGAGGTAGGGTTGTGAGGTTGAATTGTACATAGGACATTTTTTTTGCTTTAGACAAGAGGGATGAGGCCTTATAAGTGGGAGTGGATTTTCCTCTCCAAATGTGGTGGTAGAGCCTTAGTTAGAGTGCTATATATAGTACTAAATAGACCATGGTTCAAGTCCTCTAATGCTCACAATGACTTTTTTGAGTAGGAAGAATCCTCAAACCAATGTAGTCTACTTTTGCACCATGTCAAATCAAATTTTCACTATTTATACCTACTCAACCAATAAAAAAGTGCAAGTTTCAATGATCAATTGAAGTAGAGGAACTAAAGTGATGAAACTAGATTATAGCACAACCAAAAGTCAAAATTTTCCAAGTGGTAGGTTAGGATTGGCCCTTAAGGTTTGAGAATTTAACTTTTATATTTTAAGGGCTATTAGAAAAAAACTTTTGGAGGCCATAACTTTTATATATGAAGGTGTTTTGAGCCCTTTTTATTAAATATCATGATTTTTCAAGATCTATGAATTGGTGACATTAGTTTATGGACTTGTTTCTATGTTTGGGACCCAATTGTGTGAAATAGTTCAAAATCTATAGTTTATGGACTTGTTTCTATGTTTGGGACCCAATTGTGATGAAACTAGATTATAGCACAACCCAAAGTCAAAATTTTCCAAGTGGTAGGTTAGGATTGGCCCTTAAGGTTTGAGAATTTAACTTTTATATTTTAAGGGCTATTAGAAAAAAACTTTTGGAGGCCATAACTTTTATATATGAAAGTGTTTTGAGCCCTTTTTCTTAAATATCATGATTTTTCAAGATCTATGAATTGGTGACATTAGTTTATGGACTTGTTTCTATGTTTGGGACCCAATTGTGTGAAATAGTTCTTAAGTCCTATTACTCTAATTTAAAAGGGTATATTTATAATTTTCTATGTAATAAAAATCTTTCGCTTGATTATTTTAGTAAGATTTAGATGGATTTGTAATAGTTGTAATATATTTTAAGTCTTTTGGAGGCTTGCGAGAAAATAATTTAGGATATACTTTATTCAATACCTATTCCTATTTTGGGCAATTGATTTAGCTATTCATAAAGATATAATATTTCATGATCTCTTTCTTCTTCTATTTCTTTTGTAGCTACTCTTGGAATTTTGTTACATCTCTTCTTTCAAGCAAGTTCATGAAAAGCCTCTTTTGGTGGTAGAGATCAAGTGGCCCAAGGGTAAGAGGAAGCCTTTAAAAATGATGATGTATGTTGTAAGAGAAAAAGATATACCTTCAATATATACCTTATGTAACAATGGAATATTTAAGGAGCTTATTTTTAAAGGAGGTGATGATCATGACTTCTCTTCTTCATTTGATGTCCTATCAAAAGCATTTTTTGAAAATGTGTAGGAGTGTCTAAAATTTTTAGTGGTGACTATGGTCCAAACTAAGGAGACTCTTGTGTAGGAAACATCTTTCTAGCAATAAATTTTAGTTTTAGAGGAATATAGATGAGTACCTAAAAATGAAAAGGCCCATTAGAGAATCCACTATTGTTACTAATATCTCCTCTCCTTGGCCCCTCAATTAAAATTATAAGGGGTGTTGAAATTATAATCTAGCTCATCACCAAGGCCAACATTGTATATGTATCAGATAGGCCTAAGGGAATTTCATTCTAGAATGTATTAATTAATTATAATATTTTATTATGTAAGACCTATGAGCCATAATTAACATTGTTGTGGATAAACCCTTTTTATAAATTCTAATTATCCTAAAGTCCTCTTGTTATGTCAATTTGGGTTAAACTTTATTATGTAATTAGGATTTTGGTATTGATATAAATACCCCCTCCAACTCATAATTTGATTATTAGAGTGTTGTTTAATATTATCTATGGATATAGTGACTATTTATGGTGCTTATGTGTGCCTAAAAAATCTATTTTTATCCTTATTTTTGCTTTCTATATAATATCTAAGTAGATGGTTTGTTTTTGTTCATTTGTGGAAAATAATGTAAATTCCAACAAATAATAGGGCCTTGTATTTATGAATATATTTAATTGGACAAATAAAAAATTATGTTAATAATTCATATAGACATTTTTCAATGAGTTTACACAGGTTTTTATGAGGGTCCCAGTCCCCTCATACTGAGTGGGGTTTGAACCTTGGACCTCTTAAAGAGAGGCCAAAGATCTTACCACTATAATAAGCTTGCAGCTTTTAAAAAATTAAGTTTACATGGGTTTTTATGAGGGGTCCTAGTACCCTCGTACCTAGTGGTGTTTGAACTTGGGTCTCCTAATTAAAAAAACAAGAACTTTTACCACTGTGATAAGCTTGCATCTCTCTAATTCATAGGTATTATTTTGAAAAATATATTGATATACATATACACAAAATATGAAAGGATAGTGTTTACATGTAATTCGATTGATGAAATTACTCAAATAAGATGTGTTCTAATTATGTAAATCATATTTTGAAATGCACAATATTGGTATTTTTAAAATTTCTTGAAGATATTCTATATATCCAAACTTTACAAACTCTACCAACATTGTACTTATGTATGCAATTATAAAAAAGTATTTGAAGTGCTAATTATTTAGCAACATCCACTATCTTAATTTTATCTTATGAAATGTATTAATGTAACAAGTGGAAATGCAATTGTTGGATCTACATATAAATTCATGAAATACTTATAACTATGCTCCCAAATCATGCTAAAAAACTTTATGAATTCTCGTACTTTTTATTATATGTGTTAATTTGATATAATGTCAATAAAATATACAAAATAGGCTTATTGGTAGAGCTTTTATTTTTTTCTACAAATTTAATTAGTGCTTGTAAAGATAAAATCATTAGACGTCTCCAATTTCATCTTAATAGATCATATCCACTAAAACAACCAATGTATCCTCAAGTTCAATGTCTAAAGAATACAAAGGCTAAGAGATTTGACTTATAAACATAAACTTGCACTATAATAAATTCCAAAATATCATCCTTTTAATGTTAAAAAGGAGTTCAACTTCATTATTTTTTTAAAATATGTTTGAAGTATTTTCAAATATAGAAAATGAAATTATATAATAAAGTAGGCATTATACATCAGATATGTCAATAGAATCTCATAGATTTCAATGATTATAAAATATGCCAAAATTATGCTTTTGATAAGGCCTTACGGATTATTTAGACCATAGACAACATGAAATTTAATACCTAATTTGAGTAATTCTTATATAATTTTAATGTATATGTTTTGAATTTAACTCATCATTATTTTATCGATGTAATATACCTATGTTTAATCACAATAATTTAAGAATATTACATGATTAATATTGTAAGATCTCATAACTATGTTGTGAAATATTCTCAAAATTTGACCTTAGAATGATATTCAACATTGGTCTTATTAAAATTTATGTGACTAAATCCTATAATCTATTTACAAAGATAATATATTTTAAATCATTCTCAATAAAGTGACATCTCAAATCTTATCTATATGGAAGAAGTTTATTTGAACATTATTTAATGTTCATCATCTTGAATTTCATTGTATTTGAGAACATGTATTTCAAATTCCATGGTGTATGTTGTTAAGAATGATATATTGGAAAATTAGTTAAATATAAGTAGTGGCCTCATTGTCATTATATTTTATGTATCACATTAAACACTTTTCATTCAAAGTTTAGGCATGCACTTTTCATTCTATATCTATATATATCTATATATGTATCTATGTACCTATCTATAGATAGATAGATAGATAGATAGAGCACATAAAAATTTATTGGATGAATAAATACTTTATATTTTTTTTTCTATACCTTTTGAATAGGCTATCTAATCCACCATTTGCATGTAAACTATAACATAGAAAACACCATTTTATTGAATAATGTAAAATATATTACATGCCAATATTTTGTGACAAATAGCCCCCATTGGGGCTTTTACAAAATGATACAATGGTGTAATAAAAATTTTCTATGCCCACAAGAAGTTTTTGGGTGGGTTTTCTTGAGTCTCCTTGACCACCCTAAGCCTTGGATAACTACAAAGGCCTACACACAAGAAACACCAAAAATAGTTAGTAGCACCTACTAACACATTAAATAAATTAAGCAAAGCAACAAATAAAAAATGCATACTTGGGCCTAGAATAATTTTGGCAGCATCTGGGTATGGGCCAACATGTGTTCTTGAAATGGAGAAAGAAGAGGGAGGATTGATAGAATTTTGGGTAAGGTGAGGAGGGATGACATGGGAGTGAGGTTTACGGGATGTGGAAGATATGTGGCATGTGGGAAACCCAAGGAAAATTTGGGGAGGCCACATGGAGGAATGTACACCCTCCATATTCATTAGCTTTAGGTGGGGTGAATCCTCACCCACAAAATTACCATAAAGTGGCCTAGGGGGATGTGATATGTGCATGGGGATAAGTGTGCATTGGTTTGTGTGGGCATAATTTAAAATTACTAAAATGCAAGGGTGGAATATGGAGTGTACAAGTGGCTTAATGAGGGAGGTTGACTTTGGGGTTAAAGGGAAATTTTAAATTCATCCATTTTGGAGGGAAAAGGGGAAGGGGAGTTGAGGAATTAAATGGTGGGAATTCCCATGGGATTTCCTAGGGATTGAGGGGGCTTGCCTTGGATTTTGGGGATTTGATTGGTATTTTAAAATTCTTTTTGCATTCCCCTTAGGATTGGGTTATGGATTAGAAGGGTGATTAGGTCCTAATGGAGGGTATGATTGTGGGATTAGGTGGGAAGGGAATATTATCGGGATTTCAAGGTGGATTAGAAGAATTAGGGAGGTTAATGATGGATTAGGAGAATTTAATGGGAGTAGGAGAAATTAGGAGAATTAAAAGAGATTAGGAGGAATTAGGAAAAATTAATATGGATTAGAGGAAATAGGGAAAATTAGGTAAATTAAAGAAGAATTAAGAGAATATAAAGAATATTAGAAGAATTTAGATGAAATTAGAAGGATTTTAGAGGAATTGGAGGTGGACATTAGGATTTTAGTAGAATTTGGATGAATTTGGAGAAAAAAATTAGATATTTGGAAGAAGTTGGATGATTTTGAGGAAATTGGCAAGGGTTTGGTGATAATTTGGGATTTTTGGTGGATTGATGTAGAGATGGGTTGAGATGGTTACAAAATTGACTAATTTTGGGTGTCTACATAAAAAATTTGGTAGATTTGAAAGCATCCAATATTCTCTACATCCTCCCTATATGAAAACATTATCCACCATAATATCCACAAGATTCAGATAAACATAAAAATCAACATCAAAAACCAATCCACATCCATGATAGTTACCACTCTAATATATCTCTACATTTCATTTCTATTAGGATATAAATTGACATCAATCAGAGCTCAAAACTATGACTATTATATTCAACATTATGATTAGGTGTGCACTCACTAATAATAGTCCAAATCCTAATATTGGATGGATTAAAGATTGCTCTAATCCAACCTCTAGAGTAGGTTGGTATACCTTGTCAATTGATAAGGTGTTGACTCATTTAAGCTTAGTTAAATGTTTAAAATATAGGGATAGAAATGGGTTTATGATTAGAAAATGTGATGATTAAACAGTGGTCGGATAAAGCTAACAATATAGGCATCTACAAGAAACATTTTCAAACATATAAGATACTAATAATCCAAATAGTGGAATTAGATTAGTACTTAGACTAGCAGAAAAGAACCTCTTGGAAGTATAGATTTAATCAAGAAATATTTCAAAGTGCTCTAAGATAGCAATCCAATATTAGTATAATAGACTAACCATAGCATTAGTAGCATAAATGCATTCACAACTTGAATCTCTCAAAATATATCGAAGACACTAGCTTGAGGCAAACATACAAGTCATGTTCCTTCTATTGATTTGTAAAATTATTTACACAGTAGCGCAAACAAACACTCTAGAGACGACCCTAAAAAATGAGGGTTTGACCTCTTTTTACAGTTTTACATTTTTGAAATATTAAAAGAAAATGGAACATTATAAGGAAATTGAAATGCTATATAAACCAGGTGCTAAGGTGGTAGCCTCTTATTTGTCTTCGATGAAAGAAAAAAATGTGTGATCTTGTGCTTCTCTGTAGCTTAGCCTTTACAACTTGTTAGATTTTCATGGCATTTGGCTCCAAGATACACAAAACTATCATCTAGATTGTTCACTATTCTTGTAGATGCTATCCAACCATAGATCTGCAACTACCTTTATTTCTTGGTTCTTGATCTCTTCAACACTTTACCTTCTTGTTCACTTTAATCGACCAATTCATGTTACAAAATTATTTCTTTTATGTGCCTTGGAGAGCATTAAAACAAATAGACCATTGGTCCACTCATAGATGGCTAAGATCAATGCTTTAACATTATCGTTAGCTTTATGAAATAGAACCATGTCATAGCCCACTCATCAAAAATGCCATTCACACCTTTTGACCATGGGTTGGAGCATAGGATCCCTCATTGTATAAATATGCTCTAACCCACATGAGGTAGAGCATTGCAATGAGTTGTTGCCTTTTAGTCTTTGGGTGATATTACTTTTGCTTTGAACCATAGCGTACAATAAATTCCTAGCTATGTTGTAGCTCGTACCTTGAAGTTTGCATGTGCAAGTTTGACTGATGCTAACCATGGGGTAGAACCTTACTCTAGCCCGTGCAGGGTAGAACTTTATGTTGTACTATATGATACAAAATATTGTGTTGGCCTGTGTCTTGGAAAACTCCTTCATGAAATTTGACCTCTTTGACCATGAGTTGGAGCAATGTGTTGAACCATAGGGTATGGAATACACTATAACTTGCACAGGATATAGCAGTGTTGTAATCCATAATTTAGAGAGTGGAAAAATCATATTTAACCAATTTTGACCACAAGTTGGAATAATTTTCTATACCATGCGGGGTAGAACCTACTACAAACTATTGTACTTTGGTTGTGTTGTGGCCCACGATATTGAAATTTCTAAGTGTGAACTTTAACTGCTTTGATCATGGGGTAGAACATCATGCGTTTTGCCACTACCATGGGGAAGAACCAGCTCCTTCATGACTTAGAATTTTTTTCAAAATTTATCTAAGGATGTGGCCATTTTGGGCCTACATTATAGCACCTCCTAGGGAATTTTTCTCGCAAATCCTGAGAACTAAGTCTTATCCATTGGGCATCAAGAGTCAAAAATTGATGAAAGGAATAATAGTAGAGTAGCTAGATGAATGAAGGAAAAATTCTTAAAATAAGATATGTATGGAGTGAAGAAGAAAGTTTATGTAGTGAGAAGATAGAGGATATGGAGTAAAAATTATAGACTTTAGTCTTCGACGAGCTATGTTTCATAGAATGGCTTCTATGTGACCATCACTCTCTAGAACATTTATGAAGATACTTAGAGAGTAACGATTCACATCGAAACCTCACAAAAAACAATCATCTTAGTAACTCCTTTAATGAGCATAGTATCACTCTGGCTATATAAAACTATGTTTCCTTTTATACCATCTATCAGACCAGATATTTCCTTGCAAAAATATTTTCATGATATTTTCATGTTCCTTGTCACAACTTCATGTTTTATGACTATTCTATGACAATGTCAGAGTTAAAAAAATACAAATAATACAAACATGAATACAAAAATTCTTATGTTCACTTCTACCACAATACTATTTACTTTTATTCATTCTCTTGTTGATCTTACATTTTGAGTTTTTCATCAAGTACCTCTAGGGTATCTTCAATAACCTTCTCTGATTGACCCTTGTCCTCTTGGTGAGTTTCCTCCTTATTTATTTTTTATTTCTCTTCTTCATTATCATCTTCTTGGTCCTCTCCAGCCTCTTCTTTTTTCTCTGAAGTCTCATGCTTATCTTTAGGCTCTAGATCTTCTCCAAACAATTGGATCATTTGATTCAGGGTCTGTAAGGCTTGGCTCCAATTTGAATCAATAGAATAGGTTATTTCTTTGATTCACTTATGTACATACTCCAATTTAGAGCCATTATATTTTTGAACCTAGTCAAGTTTTTGATCATCTAAGAGACCTACTCTTGGTCAATTAGATATTTCCAAGATTCTATATTAGACTCATCCTCAATGATTGAGGCTACATTATTTTAGATGTTTTCTTCTATTAACAAGGTTTTGTTTTCAACCCAAAGTCCTCCAAAACCATATTGCATCATATCTTGATGAATATCTACAATTTCTTGTAGTTTTCCCTCAATATTATCTAATAGTAACCAACCCTTCTAGAGCAACTTATTCTTAATGATCATAATTCTAGAATCCAATCTAGAAGTATTGCATGCCTTATTTGGAATAGGCTTGGCAACTTCACTGAATATGCTCTCAGACATTTTATATATTTGTTTTGCTAGCATCACCATAGGTTGTAGCTCCTTAGTGAAGTTATCCAAATATTCCTTGGTGGCTTGCAGTAAATGGATAGAATCATCCATGTAGTCAATTATAGGTTGGATTTTTGAACATTTCTCAAGGATTTTAGACCATATCTACTTTTTAACCTTTTTGACTCCTTTTGAAAAGCCTACAACTTTGGCCTTTTCAATATGAAGCTGATGCCTCAAATCTTGTATTTTTTTGGCCTGAACTTCATTATTTTTCTTCAATTCTTCAAAATAATATTTGAAATGTATGGCCTCTTGATATTTACTCTGCTAGCTTTTGATCTCAGTTATTACATCCTTTTCTATATTTTTTTATTACTGATTGTCTTCTCCAGCTTCTCAATATTTTCCTCCATTTTTGATATTGCTCCTTGTAAATGTCAGTCTTGATATAAAAAGTGTCAAAATGGGCCTTTGCTATAACCAATTCATCCTCCATTGGTAATTCATCAATATTCTCTATATACTTCTCCAGCTAATAATCTTCTATAGTCATGTCCTCTTCTGGTTTACTTACAAGAGGAGTTATGGACCTGGCTATCCTTTTCCTTGTCATTGGATCAATGATCATGGTTTTTCACCATCTAGACATCTTATTTGAAGGATTAGACAATTTATCAACCCAAAAATCTTAGATTTTTTATGAAACATCCCTTTCCTTTCTGCTTTCTTATAACTCAACACTAAATTCCTACCATTTTTAGCCTTCCAAGTTTTGATATGCTTCTCATATAGCTCAGAAAAATCAGTGTCTACTTGATGGACGAATCTACCTTCTTATGTGTCTATTTCAACTCTCATATACCACCATTCCATAATTTTAATATTGTCACATTTATGTTTATTCTCCATTTATTTAATCTTGGATTCTTTCAATTGGTGGCTTTTGTTCTTCTTAGGATCATAATCGACTAATTGCTCATAAAAATCTCTCCATGGCAGAAGTTGTTCCATTTTATTGACATTCCATTCTAGTGGAGCATTTTCCTTGCTATTTCTGCCCTTTTCAAAATGTGGCCTTAGATTTTTCTCAAATTTGAGGGCCCTTTCTGCATTTAGGGCAATATTCCTTTGCAAGAACTTGTCATCAGGGTCACCCTCCATCTTTATGGAATGTATAGAAGACTGAGTCTCTCCAAATATTGAGTAATTTGTTCATATTGATCCCTTTTGGTTATGGTTATATCATCTAAATTACAAGAATAAATCATAGTCCCCTTCTTTCCCTTATAGATTCTAAAGTTGACATTGATAAAGTTAGCTTGCCTTATAAATTCCAAAGCCAACAACCTATTAGGAATGAAATGAGGTAGCAAAAAGGATTTACCAGTGAAGCTATAGAGGATGATGACAAATCCTTCTATAAGGATATACTAGTACCTCTCTTTGATGTTCTATACTCACAATAACTCCTTAGCAAGAGATGGCAGCCTAGGAAATTTTCCATACATGACTTTTAGAGTTGGCCCTAAAAATTCCATGTTGAATCTATAGTATTACTCTATATTCCTCAAATGACTAGTCCAACGATAAACTAGAATATGATATCTATTATAATTCTTATCCATATTTGAAATCCATGGCATCATGTGTCTTACAGTGCTATAGAGCATCCATATCAAATTTGAGCAATACCTGAAAGAGGGGTTATCTGAACTTCTTTTCATACTAACCAGATGTTCATGCATTCTTTTAGAGAGATAGGCAGGTACGTAAAAATAAATTAGCTTGATTCCCTCTTCTTATGCCTTATATTTATATATTTTATGATTGTATATGCAGTAAAAAATGGCTATTTTTCAACCCCTTACATATGAATCAAAATCTAAGCCTTCCAGGTAGGCCAACATAGTGAAAATATCTGGGTAAACAAACTGTTTGGTGGTAATTGGGATTTTTGACAAAGTTTTCCTAGAATTGATAGTTTTAAATTGGATGTAAACCCACTTCTTAAAAGGGTCTCCTTCATGAGCATGTCCATGTAATGAGTAATACTTGGCCTATTCTGCTATGTTGAAGGTTTTAGGTCTTACAAGAGGGTCTATGCCTATGGTGAAAAAATCTAGGTAGGCTTTAGCGGTTATGTTGAATAGGATTCTACCCTTAGATGTATTTATTGATTTTGCCATAGGATCATAAAACTTTACAATTGTGGCTATTAAATCAGGGTAGGGATGTACAGAATAAAAGATATAAAATGATAAAAAGGAGCGGATAACACAACTACCTTGAACTATCATGGGCTCACCCCTTTGAAACTTGTCTTCAATGTCTCATCTGAGCTTAGTCCTTCTTATCCATGTCATCTTAGTTCCTGCCACTACTTATGGTTTATCTATATAACATTCTAGTATGACAGTCGCTTGCTGGACAACTTCCTCAGCTACTTTTGATGCTATTTTTGAGAGAGTTTTAGGGGATTTTCTCTTCCTTACTACTTGATAGCTTTGTCTCACTACTTCTTTAGCTCTCTTTGGCAATTTGATACTGCTTGTGAAATGAATTATAATTGAAATTTTATTTTAAATACCCCCACATGCATACCTTTCACCATTAATGTGGCTTATGGACAACTACATGTTGCACACTTCTCAAGTCAAAATATGGTAGGCTCTGTGATAGAAAACATTGTGCTATTTATTTATTGGTCATGATGTAGTGCACATTACAACTTGTGGCTATATTTATATTATTTATTTTAAGAGCGACATGGAGCACATGTTGCAACCCATGACCATATTATTCTTAATCTCTTGAGTGTGTCATGGAACATGGTGCGGGAGGGAGCATATTTTAATATTTGGCCATCTTTGACTCTTATTTCAATAGTGTATTATGAACCACTGAACTGCATTTCTTTTTTTGTACACAAAAATTTAGAAAATAAAATAAAATTATAGTACAAATATATACATATGTTACATGAAATGAACTCTTACTCAAAGTAGAGTTTCAAATGGAATCCATTAATCAAAATTGGTTGAATGTTTTCCTCCAGATATTGGAGTTGAAAATAATTGCTCTCTTTAACTTCAGGCACTTTGAAAGTACCATCCCAGAAAGAGTCAAATTTTTGGTGGTGGTATGGTTTGAATATCTCTACATTCCACATTAGAATGGAGTCACCCACTCTAAACTTCCTAAATTTATCTTTGTTGTCGAACCAAACTTTAGTGCCAATTGAGTGCTTTTGGAAATATTCTTATTCTTGAGTCCTATTTTCTTCTAATTAAAGTAGATGGTTCAATCTAGCTTCAATTAGATTTTGATCAGACTCTTCTTTTGGGTTTACCAATTTTAGAGCTGGTATCTCCAGGTGAATAGGCAAGACTACTTCTTTACCATACACCAATGCATAAGGAGTAGTCTTGGTAGATTTATTTATGGTAATCTTGTTTGCCCATAGAGCTTGTTCTAAAAGTAGATGTCAACTCCTTTTGTTATCCTTTAGTGATCTCTTAATAATTCTAAGTGGTTTTTTGTTAGTTGACTTAGCTAGTCCATTCCCTTGAGGGTAGTAGATAGAGGATATTTTTAAACTTATACCATATTTTATGGCAAACTATATATATTTAGCTCCTATAAAATTTGGACCATTGTCACTTACTATAGCTTTAGGGATACCAAACCTTGCGATCAAGCTTTTCATGAATTCAATTACCACTTCTTGATCTTATTTATTCATGGGAATGGATTCAACCCATCTGGTAAGATAATTTGTGGTAGTCATGATATACTTATATCCTACTAAGAAATTGAGATTTATTTTTCCAATGAAGTCCAATCCCCACTATTGAAAAGGCTCTTCTACATGAATAGGTTTGAGGGGGAATGATGCATTTATATTCCTTACCACATACCTATGGAATTCATCACATGACCTTGTTATCTTGAAGGTATCAGCAAAAATAATAGACCAATAATAGCCTACCCTGATGATTTTCATAGTTGTGATCCTTCCTAAAAATTTTCTCCAGATAAACCTATGTGGAATTCCTTAATGAACTTTTATTTCTGATCATATTTCAAGCATATTAGGAGGACTCCATCAATATTTCTTCTATATAATCCCTCTGTAAATCAGATATAATTCAAGGCTTTAAGCCTATATCTCCTCCTTTGTGATGGGTTAAGGCCTTGGGCAAAAATTCCTATTTGAAAATATTTGGTCATCTGATCAACCCATTCTAAACCTTCTGGTTGCAACTCTTCAGTATAATATGCTATTGGTGGTTGAAAATTTGACATATGTTCTACAATTATTTTTTCTATTAACCCTTGACATAGTTCTCTACCTCTGACTAGCTTAGTGGGATGGATTTCCACATCATACTCTTGGATTTTGGTAATCCAGCCAACTCTTTTATCTCTTATTTCTCCTTGTAAAATGAAGCTCCTTACATCTGGATGGACCACATAAATAAGAATTTTGCTTTGAGCTAATTATTTTCTAAAATTCTTCAATGACTTCATCACTGCAAACACTTGTCTCTCAATAAAGTTGTATTTGATCTGGTACTCATGGAGGGTTTGACTCTAGAACAATATGGGGTGTTCTTCTCCATCATAATTATTGTAGGTGAGCATAGATGCATATCTCTTCTCAACTCCATAAGCATACAAAATGAAATTCTTGCTAAAATTAGGATTCACTAAAACTAGGGCAATGGCGATAGCTTGTTTGATGGTTTCAAAGGCATATTTCCTTGCTTATGTCCACTTGAAATCTGTATTTTTCTTTAGCAACTTTGAAATATGTTTTACTATTTGAGAAAAATATGAAATGAACTTCCTCACAAAGTTGATCTACCAAAAGAAATATTGCAAGACCTTCTTGTTCATAGGTAAGGGGAGAGAAAGAATTGACTTCACCCTATATGGGTCTATAGACATTCCTTCTTTAGAAACCACATGCCCTAATAGCTTCCCTTCATGAACTGTAAAAAATAACTTCTTTAGGTTGAGATAAATACCAAATTCTCTAAAATTCTTAAATACTTGCTCCAGGTGCTCTAGATGAGCCTATTTTTTATGAGAGAACATAGTCATATCATCTAAATATATGAGAATGACCTTATTGATTAGCTCTCTAAAAGCATAATCCATAGCTCTCTGGAAAGTGGCCCCTACATTGGATAGACCAAAGGGTATCCTTTGGTAAGAAAAAGTTTCCCATTTGGTGCTAAATTTTGTCTTGAATTGATCTTCATCATTTACCCAAATATGGTTATATCCAGAGAAGTCATCTAACAATTAGAACCTTTCTACTCCCACAACAATCTATAGAATCTAGTCTATCTAAGGGAGAGGGTAGTGGTCCTTTAATAATGCTTGGTTGAGATTCTTGAAATCTACACAGACAAATGTCTCCATTATTCTTCCAGATAGAGATTAAATTAGCCACCCATGTGGAGTTCTTAATTGGGTATATAATATTAGCCTTTAGCAATTTAAGCAGCTCCTCTCTCATTATGGATTCAATACTAGGATTCACAGGTTTCTACTTTTTTAAATGCTTTGAACCAGGCTCTAACTCAATAGTGTTTTGGATCACCTTTTTATCATATACCATTAAATATTCATATGACTAGGCCACAATGTCTTGGTATTTAAATAGTAGGGATTTGATATCTTCTACCTCTTCTGGAGAACAACAGATACCAACTTTGAGCTTTATTCCTTTCTCAATATCTGTAAAGACAAAAATGTAACACCAAATAACAAAGATATAAAGTAGAACTCAAAGAATAGTATTGCACAATAAATAATATTTATTAATGGGGGGAGCCTCAAAACTCCATTGTTACAATAATAATTCTTGAATTCTTTGATACAAATTTTACAATAGCTAGGGTTCTCCAAAACCCTAGGAAAATAATGTTGGTGGTGTCTCAAAATGCGTCTATGCTCCCAATAGAAGTGAGTGGGCTTCTAGTTATCTAATTTTGGGTCACTCCATCTTAAGCAGATACATAACACTAATGTAACACTTCTAGATATGCACACAATAAAAAAAACAAATGGATTAATAACAACTATGAGGGCTCTACAATGTGAGACCCTCAAAAAGCAGTATAAAAACCCTAGCTATGCAATGTAAATAAATTAACAAAATCTAAAAGTGTCTAACATGAAATAACAATAAAAAGGATTTACCTTTATTATCTATTGTATTTTGATCTAATATTTTTTTTTGCAGTGGACTAGTGCAACGAAGCCCTAGCATCACCCGAAGGCTAGAGGGACTTCAGAACTCTGGCATGAAATACCCATAAGCACTTGGTAGTTATAGGAAACACCCATGGGTGCTCGGTAATGATGGAAGGAACCCAGAAGCACCTGGTAGCAAAGTGGAAAGTACCTAGAGATGCTCTATTATGACAAAAAGTGCTCAAGGGTGTTTATTAACTGAGGGAAAAGTTTGCAAAAGTAGATCTGGCAGGGTGAGAGGGGCAACAATGGATGTGGGGGTTGTGCCAAGTGAGGATGGAAGGTGAGAGTGATTGTATGATCCAAGGAATTTATGGACAAATGGCTGAGGACTTATAACATGGAAAACTCAGGGATTACTTAAGGTTTGAGCCATTAAAATGGCTCTTATTAATACTCCAAACTAGGGCATACTTAGGGTTTCAACGACACTAATCATGCGATTGAGATAAAAATCATATGGAAGGGTGGATATTAAATCTAGGGTATGGAAAGGATTGATGTAAATGAATGGATAGGATTAAGTAAAATCATATGGCTATGATTAATTCACTTATATAAACATATATTTATTATATATATAATATAACATATAAAATTTTAATATTTAAATATATAAAATAAATATATTTAAATATATGTAAATAAATGGTGTAAATGGCATGAAAATTAGGATGAAAAATAAGTGGCTATATTTTGTTGTATATAGATACCCCTTTTTGTATTGCGTTGCGTGAAACACAATGTAGTGCAAAAACACAAGACACTTGTTTGGGCAAGGTGCAGAAGAAACTTTCTCTTGAGATGTGGAACATGAGCTTAGAGACAAATGAATGCAAGAATTTGAATTTTACATAGATTACCCCATCAATTGGTAATGAGTTTTCAAATTAATATCACAATCCAATTGAAAAATCTATGCAAATAAATGATGCAAATGGGATACCATTTTGCCCCAATGGTATGAAAGGGGTTGTTGAAAAATATGAAATGATACATATATTTTTACCCCAATAGATGAAGGGATTATTTCCAAGTGTAGATGTCATGATCATGTAATATGTATCCCATTGTGGGAAATTCAAAACTAAATTTGGTTGCCCCAAATTTGGGGTGATTTGATGTGGTTGAAGAATTTGCATTGATATGCAAAGATGAAGATGCAAAAAGAAAAATATTCAACATCGGAGGGACAACTAGTGACTATCATATAATTCCTGTGATTGGAACCAATCACCCTAGTTAAGGCCATTCACCATGATGACTATCAAGGAGATGTGAAATAATGAGATGTAATTTTATCCATGTGTTAGGCCCCACGAACTAGGCCATCAATGACAACTTTGGGTAAATTGTTCTTGGCAAGGTTTCACTCAAAATGTGAAGTACCAAATATTATTGTGATTTTGAATAAAAATATATGAAATAATGAGAATGACCAGGTGTCCTTATGGTAGGTCCTTCATCTTACTGAGTTGCATGGATACAAATTTTTGTAATCACCAAGTATATAAAAAACCCACTAAATACAAGACTCACTTGCATGTTGTTTTAAACTTGGTAAATATGTGAATGGTGATATGGAGTGATTTTTATGATGATGTATGCATGATGACAATGATATTTGTGGTCATTTTGTGACTATTTGGATCATTTTGGAGTGCTTTTGTAACCTATTAAGAGAATTTTTAATTTGTGGTTGTAAAAAAAATTTATGCATCCAAATCCATTGGAATATTCACAAAACCTATTAGTATGATGAATGAGATGATTGGATGCAATATGGAGTGATTTTGTTGGGATAAGCCATTATTTTGTGAAAATTTATCTTTTATCAAAATTAATGCCAAATGCTCGTTGGTTCTTTTGGCATGCAGAAATGCCTATCAGTGTTTGGACACTATACAAACACATTGGTGTGCTTAAATGCACTAGGAAACACCCATGGGTGTCTCAAGGTATCTAAAGAAGCTATAAATAGCTGGTAGGATGAGAAATGAAGCTCATTTGTGTGTTTGAGAGTTTGATAAGTTGTGTCTAGGAGAGTGAAGTGAAGTGAGGTGAAGGGACTTGGGCACGAAAGCTATGGCAGTATAGGGAGTGGGTGTGGAGGCCAAGGCTGATGTTGGAGCATGAGAGTCTAAGGTAATTTCATTTTCTTATGCATTGTGCAAAAATTTTGTGTTTTTTTTTGTAAATGATAATTATTTTGTGCTATGCTACAGCTTAGGATTTTGGAGGCTAGAAACTGATTCTCACCATATTTATATGGTTGATGAATGTGTATGATATGTTATGGATGATTAATGAAAGGTATGTAAAGCAAAGATTCCAATGATCATTCATAGTTTAGATCTTGCTTGACCATGTTTCTAGCATTATTTTTTATCAAGGGCACCAAATTTGGTGGCATATGGGGGCTAAGTGACTCATGAACTAACATGGATGTTGACATGGAAGAAGATATGGATGTTGCTATGGAATGAGATATGGATGTTGATATGGAAGAAGATATGGATGTTGATATAGAATATTGATTATTTCGTAGGGACTTAGACATACTAGTGGTATCAAACAAACTCACTCAATACTGCCTAATCCCTCTAGGACCAAATGTCTGTGAAGTGAATTCATTTACTGAAACATGACCATGGTAATGACTCGGGGTAATCAAGAACCAATGTGTGTGCAAGTGAGTTCATTAACTCATCTTGAGTAAATTGGGTAAACCTATTATTTATGAGACCAAGAAGCTAGCATATCCTTATGTGCGATTGGAGGTCTCTTTGAAAGAGATGTGTTGTCATGCATGAGTGTACTCCACTGCCAATCAAGCGTATATAGCTTTGGTGGAAGTTGATTCCATAGTCCATGACTTGTGTTTTTGATCTCTTCTGTTTTGGGGATGACTACCTAATTATTTGACTAAAAATGTAGTACAATCCTTACAACCCAATGATATGTGGTGTGTAATATAATTTTTTTAGAGATTTGGGAAATCATATTCTCAACCTAATTGTGATGATAATTGTACCCTATCCTTACTACTACATATTTTGGATTTAGAAGAAACTATGATATTGGTGAAAACCACTATTCTTATGGACTATGTTGCATTAAGGGACTAGAAAGGATAACCCTTTTCACTTTGAGGGTCATACCAAGTATGGTGTTATCCCTATTTGACACAAGATATTTTTAATATGTGAAATTGTGTTTGGTTCAAGAGTTTTTTGGAGTCAATTCCCAAAACTTAATATTTTTTTAGTGTAGATGTGTGATGGTCCTAAAAGGAACTCAACATGTATTTTGGAGTTTGCTTAAAACACTAGAAGTGGTTGAGTGACTAAAAATATCTAGGAATTTTATGAGAATGTGTTTGGCAAATGAGAATTTGGCTTGGTGGAATGTTATGTCTGATAATGTGAAGGTTCCCCTAATTAAGGCAACATGACTTTTGTTGGACCAATTAAGATATTGAACTTAAGAAATGATCCCTAATATGAAATGTGAAATGTGGATGTGAATGTATGAAATGCAAACTTTTTGTGAATGTAATATTTGTGAAATTTGAAAAGCAATATGTGTGTGTTAATGCCTTGTTTTTGGAATGAAGTGTTTATGCAAAGGAAAATGCAATGCTGTGAATGAAATGTATGCAAATGTTTTTGTGTATTAGCCATGTATATATACATATATAGAAATCAAGTCATGCATAGAATGCTCTCAAGTGTATAACATTAAGTGGTTCATATTCTTCCTCTCTCTTTAGACTGGCAAGTATATAAGTATTGTTACCAACCTTTTGATTAACAATGTATGGACCCAACCAATTAGCTGTAAATTTATCACGAAGATGTGATAATGCATTGGTGTTTTGTTGGTTCTCTTTAAGAACAATATCTCCTACTTGGAATTCACGTAGATTAACTTTGGCATTATAAGCACACTTTAGGTAGTCTTGATAAACTCATAAATGATCTAAGGCATTGACTCACCTCTCATCAAGAAGTGTGATTTGGTCAAGACACGCTTGTCTAGAAGTGTCATCATCTATAAATTATTGCAAAGAAATTCGTAAAGAGGGTATCTTGAGCTCAAGAGGCATGATTGCTTCGGCTGCATAGACTAGTGAAAATGGTGTTACCCCTATAGGCATGTGGATGCTTTTTTGATAAACCCATAATGCCAAGGGAATTTGTGTATGCCAACATCTATAATTTTCTTTGACAAGTTTCTTAAGAATAGTAATTAAGGTATTCTTGGAAACTTTAGCTTGTCCATTTGCTTGTGGGTAATAAGGAGTCGATAAAATATGTTGAATGTTATACTTCTTGCAAAGTGTTCAAACATCCTTGTTCTTGAAATACTTGCCATTGTCTAAAATTATTTTTGAGGGAATACCAAAATGACAAATGATGTGATGGAGTATAAACTCCACAATACTAGGTCTTATTATGTTGGTAAGAGGAAATGCTTCAACCCACTTTGTGAAGTATTTAGTGGATGTGATGATGAATGTATGATGTCCTGATGAAGGAGGTAAAATGTTTCCAATTAGATCTAGATCCCATTGTGAAAAGGGACAAATTATTTGAATAGGTTGCAAAGCTTGTGATGGTACATGAGTTAAATTAGCATGTTCTTGACATTTCTTGCAATGTTTAACATAGGTGCAAAAATCACTTTCCATGTGGGCCAAAATAACCCATGCATAAAATATGCTTTGCAATGGTTATTCCACTAAAATGACCACCATAATTACCCTCATGGGCTTCAGTTATGGCTCTTTGTACCTCACTAGACTTGAGACAACAAAGGACTCTATCATAATCATGTTTATACAACACATCTCCCAAGAGAAAAAAATGAACTACCTTTTTCTTCAAAGTGTGTTTGGTAGTTCAAGACATATCAGATGGGAGTGTTCCAAACTTGAGAAAGTCTACTATTTGGCTTGACCAAGGCTCATGTGGATCCGACTGGATAAAGAAAACATCCTTTTCATATTTAGACTCAACACAAAAAATTGTAGATTTAGAGATCATTGAAATTATAAGGGGTTGTACCTCTCCAAATGAGTCTTTTACAATAAATTATCCAAGTGAGGCCATCGTATCTACAAATATATTAGTCGAACATGGAAATATATTGATTTCATACCAATAAAACATAGATAGGAATTTCATTGTTGCTTCATGGTAAAGTTTAATGGTAGGTTCTTTGCATTGGTATTCTCCATTCATTTGCTTAATAACAAGTTGGGAATCACAAAATATCCTAATACACTTAATGTTCATAGCTATAGCTAATTGAAGACCTCATATTAAGGCTTCATACTCTATGGTGTTGTTTGTGAATTAGAAGTCAAGTTTGAAAGATAAGGGAATAGGTACCCCTTGCGGTGTGTGAAACATGACTCTAGCACCTTGACCTTTCATGCACTTAGATCCATCAAAGAATAGTGTGATATCGATGTATTCCTCCAGAATGACTTCTTTTTTTTTTGGTGGTAGAAAATACCGCATTGATCACTATGTAGTGGAGCTTCTGCAAGTTGATCGACTATTACTTGACCTTTAATGGATTTTTGGCTAATGAATTCCAAGTAAAATTTAGTAAGGAGGATTATCCATTTAGTGGTGTGGGTGTTATTGTAAGTGTGAGACATCATATAATGTAGAGGATTTTCTCTAGCTATGGCATATGTTGTGTGAAAAAGCATGTAGTGTCAAAGTTTCTTAGTGGCAAAAACCATTGCTAAGCATATTTTTTCTACATAAGCATATCTAATTTCATAGCTTACCAATGTTCGAGTAATGTAGTAGATGGCTTGCTTTAAATTTTCTTCATTCTTTTGTGCAAACATTGTCCCTAATGCAAAGTCTACTGCTAAGATATAAAGATAGAATGGGACCCCTAGATGAGGAGGAGCTAAGATTGGAGGAGAAGCTAGGTAGTGCTTAATGTCATTGAAGGCTTTTTGACACTCGTTTGTCCAAGAAAATGGTACCCCCTTTTGTAGTAGGTGATTGAATGGCCCATATTTGTCAAAAAGTTGTGCAATAAAATGATGGATTGATTGGATATTTCCTTGTAAACTATGCAATTATTTTAAGTTAGTTGGGGGAGGCATCTCCATGATGGCCTTGACCTTGTTAGGGTCCATCTCAATGCCTCTTTTGGAGATAATGAATCCTAGAAGTTTTCCCGAGGTAACACCAAAGACACATTTCTTGGGGTTCAACCTTACATTATGCTCTAGAAGTCAGTCAAAAACTTTCTCCAATACACCAATGTGCTCTTGTTGAGTTTTAGATTTAGCCAAGAGATCATACACATAATATTCAACGATCTTATGCATGTAATCATGGAAAATATATGTCATGGCACATTGATAAGTGCCACCTGTATTTTTGAGGTCAAATAGCATCACCTTGTAACAAAAAGATCCCCAAGGTGTAGTGAATGTTGTTTTATGTTTGTCATAAAGATTTATTTTAATTTGGTTGTATCGTAAGAAATCGTCCATGAGAGAAAGCATTTAATGACCAACGTAGGTTTTGACAAGAGTATCGATGTTTGGGAGAGGAAAGTCATTTGGGGTACACTTTTTTAATATCTCAAAAGTCATTGCAAATGTGTATCACTCCATTAGGTTTCTAAATGGGTACCTTGTTTGAAAGCCACTCAGGATAGTCGATAGGAACTATGAAGTTCACATCTAAGAGTTTTTGAAGATCCATTTTTACTAGGAGGGCCATGGTAATATGCATTCTCCTAACTTTTTGTTTAACCAACTTAGCATTGGGATGTAGGGTGAGATTATGGACAACAAAACTAGGGTCAAGACCAGGCATGTCCTTATAGGACCATGCAAATATGCCCTTCTTCCTCTTAAGGAGAGCAATTAATTGCTCTTATTATTTGGGTGATTAAATTTTGCCAAGCTTTATAATTTGTGGATTGTCCTTGTCTGAACTAAGGTCCACATTGATGGTATCTTTAATTAACATATGGGAATTTTCCTCAAGTTTATGAGGTGTAGGGATCAGATGAATGTCATCTAAGATGTCATAAAACTCTTCTAATTTATCCTCATCTACGTCTGCCTAGAAAACCTCAGGATTTGAAAGTGAAAGTGAAGGCGTAGGCAGAGGGGATGGAGGAATGTAGTTGGTGGAAGCCCTTAACAATTTCTTGAATAAGACAAATTCAAAAATGTATGGAGGCAAGGAAATCCAATCCATATCTATAAGGCTTATGTTAATTGGAATTGGTTTAGTTGGATCGTATGGATTACGGAGTGGGGTGAATAAATCAATAGTATTCATGTTGATTTATGGGCAAAGGGGATAATGTTGGATGGAATGGATGGATAGTATTAAGTGAAATCAAATGGCTAGGATTTATTTACTTATATAAACATATATTTATTAAATATATAAAATATAATATATTAAATATTAATATTTAAATATATAAAATAAATAAATATAAATATATGTAAATAAAGGGTGAAAATGGCAAGAAAATTAGGATGGATGACAAGTGGCTAGGTTTTGGTGTCTACAATATCAATATATTTATAGAATTTTTCATTCATCTCCATGGCTCTATATTTTCTCTCATATTCATTATCCAAGAGGCTTTCCAGGGTGACCAAACCCTTAGAGATATGATTATTCTTCAATTGGATGACATCTTGTTGATCTATTTCATGAGGAAGTTTCTCTTGAATAGTGGATAAGCAAGCTTATATAACCAAAAAATCATTGATCTAATCATCACTTTCAAAAACCTACCAAAATATCTGTCTATCTGGTACTATAAGCCTAAAAACTAGTTTGATATTCCTATCTTTAAAAGATCCCATATCTGAAGGACTAAAATTGGAACCTTTAACCGCCAAGGAGTTAGTATGTTTTGTTTTATAGGGACAAAATGAATGTTCAAGGCATCGAAGGATTCCATAAAATCCCATAGCCTATTTATGTATACTCTCAGGTAATGGTGCTTACTACTGCATCTCTCTCTTACCTGATTGACTATTAACTCAGAGTCACCATATATATCCATTATTTTAATACCCATGCTCTTAGCTTGCATTAGACCTAAGCATAAAGCTTCATATTTTGTAGTGTTGTTAGTACAATACCATGTTATTCTATATGAAAAACTTTTTACACCCTCTAATGGAGACTACAAAACTACTTTGACACTAGCTCCATATTTGCATCTTACACCATCAAAATGCATAGTCCAAGTCTCTATCTCCCTTAAGGATTGATTGGATATAGTAGGGATATTTTTCTCTACTTATGAAGAAATGTTGTATGTGTCCATTCCTATCCCAAACTAACTGTAATCTTCTCTGAATGGTAATTCATCCTCAACCTCTAACTCTTAAAAAATTTCTACTAGTTCAAACTCATCTAGAGGTGTGAGGTTGAATATATCTTCTTCAATTTTCTCAATGTTATAGGACACATATTTTTAGGTGTTATCCTTATCCTCTTTCCCTTGAAAGGGATTATCATGCCACAGCAATCCAAGTACATGTAACCTCCTAACTTGGTAGTAAACTCTCTGGAAAGGCATAGGCCAAAATAAGGCTCTAGATCTACTACCATATTTTCTTGCACAATTGTGACCTCTGTGGCTCTATGCAATCTCATTAGTACATATTTTATTACTCCAACTATCTTAACCAGTGTCCCATCCAAATGCAAAACTCTAGGACAAGATCAGGTATACTCCATACCCATATCTTCATAGACTACTTTGGGTATGACTATGTTAGAGACCCCTAAATTAATCATACAGTTGTAGACTATCCAACCCTCCATACTCAAGGATATTTAAAATGAAGGGGTTTGTTCTTCATAGTATCAAGAGATATTTTTTCCTTATCAGAGGGTATGCTAAGGATGGTGGTAGTCTATTTAACTTGGGACTTTTTCTCAAAGAAGCTTTAAACAGATCTATTTGACTAGGGATAAAGAGAGTATCATAGATATTAGCCTTAGAGGGGATTTTTTTCATCTCTTCCACAATGTTATATTCAATTTTTTTGAAAGGGGTATCTCATACTTCTTTTTTGGTTCACCATATTTCCTCTTGTACTATGGTGTAGCTTCAACCCTTTACCTTTTAGTTATGGAAGGAAATCTTAGCTTTTCTTGTGCTTCACTTTTAGATCTCATCCTTTCTTTATCATTATCTTTGTCATATCTCTTGGGTAAATTGACTTCTCTCTCTTGGCTCTTAGGGAGTATGTCCCTCTTTTCAGCTACTTGGGGAATAGGAAATTGATCATTACTTTGTAGGGAAGGGTCTTTCTTCTTTTGATAAGGGACCTAATATTGACCCATTTTTTGTGGATCTACTTGCAATGTCTTTTTACCTGATCTTTGTCATGACACAAATAGGTTGTTATTCATCATGATCTTGCCCAACCATGATCTAATCTAGTTGACATAGCATGTAAATTCTACCTTTATGGTTTCTCTCCACATTTTCCATTGCCTCATACACATGACGTTGATACATAACACATGATTATGAATCATGAGAATCATTACATACAAGGCACCATACATTCACAAGACTGGTTTCAAAAGAATATTCTTGATCTTCTTGATTTATATTAATTCTAATCCCTATACTATTACTGGTACCAAGATTTTGATCCCTATTGACATAAAGGAATCTCCTTTGTTGAGACCTCTCTATCTCTCTTTTCTCCATTGAATTCATCTTGTTATTGAGTGTTTTCAAAGTACTATGAATATCAAGTAGCACAGTAGATTCCTGAGGTGTTTGAGATGGAAGTGATGGAAATGGAACTGAAGTAGATGGTATTTTAGGGGTATAATTGGATCCATCTAAGGAAGTTGGGATGACAAAGGAGGGGGCTCCATGTAAGAGGATGTAGCTACTTGACTTTGGGTATGAGAAATATTAGAACAATAGGGTATCACAATTTTTGGAGGTAACCTTCCTACATTAATGAGAATATTCTCATCTTGCATAGCTACATTGTAGACTTGAGGGAAGATGTATATTCTTAACTATTGGGTTTTTAAACCTAGATCTGACCTAAGGGCTCTGATATAGTACATAAAAGCAAGGAGAGTAGATATCCTAGCTTCATATGGAATCCTTTTCCAGGTTCTACTGAATCTTAGATTGAAATCCAAAACTGACTCGTGTTGATGCTTTTGCATGGATGTAAACTAATTTAGGAGAGAAAAGATATTAGCAGACTCATTGAACTCTTCTACAAATGGTTCTGCTAATTAGGCCCATGAATTAATGTTGTTTTCCTCTAATTTTTTGAACCAATGTAGGATTTTAATATAGGGCCATAATTTTGACAATCACTTCTTCATTTCTTATGTTATGAATTGATGTTAGACTTAGGATATATTGGAAATGCTTATAAGTAGTTTTGCATGATCCATCATAAGTAGGTATGGATTTGGATACAACTTGAGAGATATTATGCATTTGGGCAAGTCTTAGGGGACCAACTTTATTCTAATTAGGATATTTCTGTAGAGGTTGGTTTGGAACCACATTCGCCTACCTAGCCATATTTCTAGGTATTATTCTTGTTGTAGGTAGTCTTGGAGGTACTTTGGGGGGTGGTTCAACTAAGCACCTCCTGATTAAAAATCTAAGGATAGATTTCTTATGATATTGGATCCTATTAAAGGTATCTCATAAAAGATATAATAATCTGGATTGTTCTTCATAGATGACCTAGTATTCATGATCAATTATGAGCTATTGGAATGGCTTTTCTGGTTTCTTACATTAGGGAGTCACCAAGTGAATTTAATATTCACAACTTAATGAGGTCAATAAAATCCACTAAATATTGATTTCTCCAAGAAAAGGTAAAAATGAAAAATTTGGTGGTTTAGTTAATGTTCTTATAAACAGGGTCCCATCGGGTGTGCCAAAACTGTTAAGATCTGAATTGACATCAAGAAGAGCTCAAAACTATGACTATTATATTTAGCATTTTGATTAGATGTGCACCCACTAATCACATTCCAAACCCCAAAATTGGATGAATTAAATACTGCTCTAATCCAACCTCTATAGTAGGTTGGTATACCTTGTCAATTGATAAGGTGTTGACTCATTTAAGCTTAGTTAAATGTTTAAAATATAGGGATAGAAATGGTTTTAGGGTTAGAAAAGGTGATGATTAAAAATTGGCTAGATAAATCTAACAACATAGGCATCTACAAGAAAACTTTTTTCAATCAATTTCCAATGTCCCACACTTGCGATTAACAACACTCAAAATAGACAATCTTCATAAATTAGAGAAAAAGAGACATACTTCAATAAATCATTTCAAACATATAAGATACTAATAATCCAAATAGTAGAATTAGATTAGTACTTAGACTAATATAAAAGAACCTCTTGCAAGTATAGATTCAATAAATAAATATTTCAAAGTGCTCTAAGCTAGCAATCCAATATCAGCATAATAGACTAACCATAGCAACAGTGGCAAAAATGCTTTCATAGCTTGAATATCTCAAAATATATAAAAGACACGAGCCTGAGGCAAACATCCAAGTAATAATCCTTCTATTGATTTACAAAAAGTATTTACACAGTAGCTCAAGTAAACACTCTAGATCAAATCCTAAAAAATGAGGGTTTGACCTCTATTTATAGTTTTTCATTTTTGAAAGATTGAAAGAAAATGGAACATTACAAGAAAAATGAAACACCAGATAAACCAAGTGCTGAGGTGGAAGAATCTTATTTATCTTGGATGAAAGAAGAAAATATGTAATCTTGCACTTCTCTGCAGCTCAGCCTCTGTAAATTGCTAAAATTTCATGGTGTTTAGCTCCAAGTTGCATAAAACTATCATCCAGGCTATTCACTATTCTTGTAGATGCTATCCAATCATAGATCTACAACTACCTTTATTTCTTGGTTCTTGATATCTTTGATGCTTCATCTTCTGGTTCACTTCGATCGACCAATTCATTTTACAAAATTCTTGCTTTTATGTGCCTTGGAGAGTGTTAAAACAAACATACTATTGATCCACTTATGGATTGCTGAGATTAATTATTTAACATTATTGTTAACTCCACGACGTAGAACCATGTCATAGCCCACTCATTGAAAAAGTCATTTATACCTTTTGACCATTCTGACCGTGGGCTGGAGCATAGGATCCCTCATTGTATAAATATGCTCTGACCCATGTAGGGTAGAGCATTGCACTGAGCCATTGTATTTTAGTCTTTGGATGATATTCCTTTTACTTTGAACCACAATGTAGAACAAAGTCCTAGCTATGTTGTAGCTCACACCTTGAAGTTTGCATTTGCAAGTATGATCGATTTTGACCACGGGGTAGAACCTTGCTCTAGCTCGTGTAGGGTAGTACATTATGCTATACTACATGATATGGAACCTTGCACTAGCCCACACCTTGGAAAATGTTTTCATGAAATTTGACCTCTTTGATCACGGGCTAGAGCAATGAGTTGAACTGCATGATATGGAATATACTATAACTTGCATGGGATAGAGTGATGTTGTAATCCATGATTCATTGAGTGGTGATGTCATATTTGATCTATGTTGACCATAGGATGGAATAATATTCTATACCATGTGGGGTAGAACTTGTTGTGAACCACTATACTTTGGTTGCGTTATGGCCCACGATATTGAAATTTCTAAGTGTGAACTTTGACTACTTTGACCATGGAATAGAACATCATGTGTTGTGATGTTGCTACTAGGAAGAACCAGCTCCTTCATGAATTAGAAAATTTTGTAAAAGTTTTCTAAGGATGTGGCTATTTTGGGCCTACAACATACTTAATCAAGGAATTCCCCCCATATCGTATCTCTAATATCTAATAAAATCATTTTTTCAATGGAAAAACCAAACTATGTATCTATGATAGACTTTAATAGGTCCTTATCTAAATATAGGTCCAAGGTTCAAATCCTATAATGGGTAGGGCTG
This sequence comes from Wollemia nobilis, assembly GCA_028583015.1. NCBI lineage: Eukaryota > Viridiplantae > Streptophyta > Pinopsida > Araucariales > Araucariaceae > Wollemia > Wollemia nobilis. Next base: position 6,291,986 of record JAQPPZ010003212.1, read on the forward strand.
TAAACTATGCTTTGGTAACAAAATTATGGTTGGATAACCACATATTGGGTAAACAATATCTATCTTATATGGCCTATGGACTCATGAATATTAAGAACTACTTTAACCTTTAACCCGTTTCCATCCTCCTCTATACATAAGCTATTAATAGATTCAAGTTTATCTGGTAAGGTACCTAGACTATAATATCTATAGTGCATGGTGTGACACCATAATCCCATCAAAATAGGATGTATAGGTTACAAACTAAATCTTCTACACTACCCCCAACCATATTTGGATATATTTATAGTATGTTGGCTACTACCTTCAAATCACCACAAGGTATTAGGCATGAAGAGCAAGGAAATTGATTTTTGTAGACCCTAGGAGAAATATTGCAAAGCAATAAAATTTTGAAGAAATGTGAGAAATTTTTCTAAATTAGAAAGTGTGATTAGTTTTAATGAAGTGATACATCATAGAAATGGAAAATTACCATTTTTTATATTTCAAGATCACCACTTCTATATTGGCAAATTACCATTTTTATGTTAAGTATAATAGGACTAACATGGAATTCAAGGAAGACTTTTTAGAAATAAAATTTTGTATCTATATAGAACCAATAATAAGTTATAATTCTATTAATCATATTTAGAACTAATTTATAGGCAAATCATGATTCATCCTATAAGAAACTACAATTCACCATTGTTAATTGAATTTTATTTTGAATGTTTTTTGAGTTGATTGTTTAAGTGTGTAGGTAAGTCAATATTAGATCTAGGATTATGAACACAAGATCAAAGAGACATTAATCCTGTAAATAAATTCAACCTATTGAACTCATTCCTTAATATAAAAAATGTAAAAATGGAAAAAAACCAACAATTATCATGTGGATAGGAGAATATGGTGAACCAATACCAAGTCTTCTTAATGGAGAAAAATTAATGGAAAATCTGACTAAAACCAAATTGAATCCAAAATTTATTTTTTATCCTCATTACCAACTTCCCTATTCAATCAACCAATGCAATTTTATTATGGAAAAATATCTTCACCAACTACAATTCAAGCTAATAAAACTTGGATCTCAACTATCCCATCCATGTACACATGATGACTAATCCTTTGTACAATATACTACAAGTAATGTAAAATCTAAGTGAATAATCCATAAAATTTTATGACATGACCAATTACATCACAAGTAGTTAATAATTTAGTTGCTTAAACTAGCCAATCAATATGCCTAACTCACAAATCATTCATAATTTACAAATAAATTCTAATCTACAAGTTGATACTAGTTAGTCACAAGCCATATTAAATACTCAAGTTAATCTTTAGACTATGACTAGTTAGGCATAGCCTAGACCAAGTTAACAAGTAATATTTCTATATATGTAATCCTTATAATCCTCCCATTGAATTAGGCCAATTGAACCCATTGAATGAAGTAGTGGAATAAATACCATAAAATCCATCAAATCATAGTATTTGCACTACCCTAAATCCCTAAACAAACTAGGAAACTATGTAGAATTTGCAATTATTACCTGGATAATTAGGAGGAAGAATAAAATAGGGAGCTACCTATAATCAACCATTGCCTCCTGGTATCCATCCTCCACAATATTTATAATAGACCCCTAAAAATCAACTATTCCTATAATTTTACCCATATCCAAAAAATGCCTAATCTATAATTAATTATAAATCATAATCCACAAACATATCCTATATTACAACCACTATAAAACCCAAATAAACTATTCATTCCACAATAACCTTTTGCTCCTCAAAATTCACAAGTGGATCCATAGTGAAAATATTTCAATATGTGTAACAACCATAGGCATACATGGCACCTCCCTAGTATCAAATGTAGTATATATCACAAATGTAATACAAATAAGAATATTAATACTATCAAATGCATGCACAAGAAAGGAATCAAAACCAACATGTCAAAGTCCTTTGAACCTAAATATCCACTCTCTAATAATATGAATACAAATAATTCCTTTCCCACTTTTAATGGAAATGTAACAAAACTATTGTGGATAAACTTAATGAGATATTCAAACTAAAGTCTAAAAACCAATTTCAAAAAGTGAATATCATAGTATAATTCTTGATATATTTATCAAGAGATAAATCTACACTATGGTACAAAATATTGCCTAATAATTTAGTTACCAACTAGGATTCTATCATTATATTATTCATGAAGAGGTTTGAAAATATAGACAAAGCTTATTTAATGATTTTCCTATTAAAATTCATGCAAACACACACTTAAGAAATATCCATGACTACCACATAATATTCTTGAGAATATTATACTATATACCTTCTAATATTTGACCATTAAATGAATAAAAATTTCCATATTATGTAAGGGTTATAGTTAGAACTTGCATTGATGGTTCTAAATACCCATCATGTGAACATGTTTGTATCACTAATTAGCCTAAAACCAAGGATGTACTCGTCCACGTTGGTAAATTACCTCTTCCTCTACCTATGGTTTATGTTGCATACATAGATAAAACTTAAATACCTCAAGTATAATTTCCTCCTCATCCCATGATACCAATCCCAAACACTCAAAATCATACTATTTAAGATTATCAATTTATTCAACCACTCACTCCTTAAGTAACCTAGTTACTATATAGCACGTTGATGTCTCCATAAACAAATACAACTTATGTAGTAACTTTCCTTGGTTAAAAAATACCAATAACTATCATGTTCTAGCCATAATTGACAACATGACCATATTCTTTGCCACAATCAAATAACACAAATACCATTTCCATCTCTCAATATCAAAATATTAGGTTATATAGTCAAATGGATGAGATAATCTAAATAGTAAAGACCCTAGTAAATCAATTTAATATGGAAAATTCATAGAATAGTAATTGGAATACTCATGTTAACATAACCAATAAGAAATTTGCAACAATAAAGGTGTAACAAACCACTAAAACTAGGTTTGAGGTATAGACCAATTGGTTCCCCCAAGCCTCATAAGGGGGGCGGAGGTCCAAGGTTCAAATCTTGGGCCTCACCAAACTGAACGCTTGTCCCTTTCGAGGTACTTTTAGTGGTGTAAAAGGTTTAAAATGATCATGGAATGGTGGTTATAGGGGCAGACTGCACGAAGATTTGTGTGGCAGATTTTGGGGTGGACAGCACATAATACTATGGCGGCCATAAAAGCTAGACAACCTGCTTGGATTCTTGGTGGCTACCGATTCCACCATGTAAAATAAAAATAAATAAAAACACTAAAACCAACCCAAGAGAGACATTTTTTCTCAAGTAGGTTCACAAAAGGAATCCCAATATTAATTTTAGCTTTCACATATATGTTAGATTTTTATGCTATATAGTTAAGGAAATGCAACCACAAGGTATAGAATAAGCATACAATATTAACAATGTGAAAATGGCAATATCTTAAGCATGTAAATAGCATGAGAAACTTCTAAAAATACTCATAATATAGTCATCAATGAAATCTCATGAAATTGAGACAAGAAATTGGAAACTACTAATGCATGCTATGAGCAATGCATATCCCACCTCTTCAATTACAATTTTTAGTCACAAATATAGTAGTATGTGACTCTTCACTTACGTACTATAAGGACACATGTATACTATGCATGAAGGAAACTTGTGCACATGCATACCTAACTATAAAATACTTAATCTAATCTAACCATGTACCCATGGTGTTGTATTAATATGTACCAATTGATGTAATATTTTCTAACACCCATCTATATTACATTATTTAGGATGAACTTCTCCTGATCTGCATAGATGATCTATAAATATTTGAAATTTTTTCCTGCTTAGAGCTTTTGTAAATATATCTGCTAGTTGTTCTTCTTTAGGGATATACTTCAATATAATATGACGATTCTAAAAATGATCTCTAAAGAAATGACATTGTACTTCAATATGCTTAGTTCATTCATGTACAATTGGATTTTTGATCAAGTTGAGAATGCCCTGATTATCACAATATATTAGAGTTGGAGTTTTTTAATTCCCATGTTAGATAAAATATATTGTAACCACAAGGTTTCATAGATAGTATTTCTTGTCATACGATATTCTGCTTTAGTAGATGATTGTGCTACAATATGTTGTTTCTTACTGTGCTAAGACATTGGTCCCGATCCAAGATGGAAAATGAATCTAATATGTTGTTATTTTGTAGGGATATACTTCAATATAATATGATGATTCTAAAAATGATCTCTAATGAAATGACATTGTACTTCAATATTCTTAGTTCGTTCATGTACAATTGGATTTTTTATCAAATTGAGAATGCCTTGATTATCACAATATATTAGAGTTGGAGTTTGTTTAATTCCCATGTCAGATAAAATGTATTGTAACCACAAGGCTTCATAGGTAGTATTTCTTATCTCACGATATTCTACTTTAGTAGATGATTGTGCAACAATATTTTGTTTCTTACTATGCTAAGATATTGGTCCCGATCCAAGATATAAAATGAATCTTGAAGTAGATTTTCTATCATCAATAGAACCAACATAATCAGAATTTTGATAACCCTGTAGACAAAAATATTTGATATTCTTCATATAATTTAGTCCATAATCTGTAGTTTTTTTAACATATTATAGTATTCTTTTTGTAGCTTTCTAATGACTCTCTCTTGGCTCTTGCATGAATCTTGAAAGATATTTTATAGTAAATACTATATTGGGCCGAGTATTTTTAAAGTACAGAAGACTTCCAATTAATTATTGGTACCTTGTAGCTGATACCAAACGTGTTTCATAATTTTTGGATAATTGAATTCCTTGTTTCATAGGTGTATCTTTAGGTTTACAATCATTCCTTATATATTTGTTCAGTAGAGCTTTTGCATATTTGAACTGTATAATGATAATATTATCTTCTTGTTGATGAATTTCTAGACCAAGACAATAATTCATCAGTCTTAAATATTTTATTTTGAAAGCTTTCTCAATATCCTTTTTTATCTCACTTATTTATTTTTAGAGCTTCCAGTAATCACTATATCATCATCATACACTATAATAATTAGCATATCATTTCTAAATTTATTTGTATATAGAATAGGATCAAATGTACTTAATTTAAAACTATGTTGTAACAAATGATTATTAATTTTTATGTTTCATGCTCTAGGGGCTTATTTTTGACCATACAAGGACTTGTTTAATTTTCAAACCTTATGCTCTTCATATTTAACAACAAATCCTTCTGGTTGTGACATGTAGACTTCTAAGTCACCATTAAGAAAATCACTTTTTACATCCATTTGATGAAGTTTCCAACCTTGATGAGCTACCAAAATACATACTATTATGATAGTAGTCATTTTGGTTGTTGGTGCAAATGCCTCTTCATAATAAATTCCTCACATCTGAGTATATCCTTTGGATACTAACCGAGATTTGTATTTTTTAAGTTTCCCATATGCTTTATATTTAATCTTGTAAATCCATTTACAACCTACAACTTTCTTTCCTAAAGGTAATTCTACCAGATTCCATGTTTTGTTCTTTTGTATTGATAAATATTTAGATTTTATAGTTGCCTTTAAATGTGAGTGATTTAGATATTGAAGTGTTTATGTTAGCTCTACTATGGTGCTTAGTAATCCTATGTTTATTATACTTTTACTATGAGTTTGACACCTTGTAGTAGTAATATTTGGCATTTTTCCAAATTTGATTATTTGAGTGTGTTTCTAAGCCATATTGGTTCTTTCCTTTGAAAATTTGTGGAATTTTATGTGTATTCAATCTATTCATCTTGATATTATGACTCTGTTTCTTCATTTTATAAATCTTCCTTTGAGAAATTTTAAAAAACTTCTGCATCGTTATCATGTTTTTCAATTTCAACCTTGATCTTCTCATAAAAGACTACATCCCTACTTATATATACCTTCTTTATACTTGGATCTATTATTCTATACCCTGTAGATTCATTATCATAGCCAAAAAATATTCCAACCATGGTTTTTCATCTAGTTTTTTTTAGCTTTTGAATTTATAAACTTGAATAAATTCCATCCAAGAGCAATGAAATAATATTCCAATATTATAACTATGTTAATGGAAGTCAATGAGCAAGTAAATAACATAAGAAACTTAAAAAAGTGACTCATGAAATAGATATTACATTAAACTCACAAAAATTGAAACTTGCTACAATATGTGGAACTCATTCTCCTACTCTTCTAGTGCATTATAATGCATGCTTCACTCCACTTGCTTATTACAATGCTTAGACACATATATACTAGTATGTGACTCTTTGATATCATACTCTAAGAACACATGAAATACACTTGTAACTCCTATTCTAAAGACTCATGCACATGTGTACTACATTCACATTTGCATTATTGTACATTCTAACACTTGTGCATTTATTGCTTCTTCCCCAAGTAACTTCTATTCTAATGATGTAACCAAGGTGAACCAAGTAATGTAATATATATTTTCTAACATCCCTTGTATTACATTATTTGTTTACCTTTCTCTTGATATACATAGATGCTCTTTGAAGACCTAGAATTTTTTTGTGCCCAATGCCTTTGTGAATATGTCTGCCAGTTGTTCCTCTATAGGTACATATTTCAATTTGATATGATGATTCTAAAAATGATCTTGACTAAAATGACATTGTGCTTCAATATGTTTGGTCCTTTCATGTACAATTAGATTTTTGATTAGGTTGATAACCCCTTGATTGTCACAATGTATTATAGTTGGTGCTCGGTTGACTCCCATGTCAAATACTATGTATTGTAACCACAATGCTTCACATATTGCATCTCTAGCTGCATAGTATTCTACTTCAGTAGATGATTGAGCAATTGCATGTTATTTATTATTGTGCCAAGATATCAGACCTAATATAAGATAGAAGTTATACCTAGAAGTATATTTTATATCATCAATAGAACCAACATAATCAAAATCTAAAGTTCCCTATAGACAAAAATATTTTGCATTCTTCAGATATGTCAGTCCATAATCTATAGTTTTCTTAAAATATTATAATATTCTTTTTGTATCTTTCCAATGACTTTCCCTTGGTTCTTACATGAATCTTGCAAGATAGTTTACAACAAAGACTAGATCAGGTTGAGTATTGATTAAGTATAGAAGACTTCCAATCAATTGTCTTTACTGAGTAGCTAAAACTAAAGGTGTTCCATCATTTCTAGATAATTGAATCCCTTGTTCCATGGGTGTATCCTTTGGTTTACATTCCTTCATTTTATACTTCTCTAGTAGGGCTTTTGCATATTTTGATTTGAGTAATAGTGATGTTGTCTTCTTCTTTATGAATCTCTAGACCTAGAAAATAGTTCATCAATCCTAAATCTATCATTTCAAAAAGCTTTCTCTAGATCCTTTTTAATCTTACTAGTTAGATTCTCCGAGCTTCCAGTAATTACTATATCATCAATATATACTATAAGGATTAATATGTCATTTCCAACTTTCCTTGTATACATTCTAGGATATAAAGTACTTTTTTTGAAGTTATGCTATAATAGGTGATTATTAATTTTTATATTCTATGCTCGAGGGGCTTGTTTTAGGCCATACAAGGATTTGGTCAATTTGCAAACTTTAAGTTCTTGTACCTTAAAAACAAATCCTTATGGTTGTGACATGTAGATTTTCTCTTCTAGATAACCACTAAGAAATGCATGTTTTGCATCCATTTGATGTAGTTTCCATCCCTGATGAACTTCTAATGCACATATTGTTCTGATAGTAGTCATTCTAGTTGTTGATGCAAATGTATCTTCATAGTCAATTCTCTCTATATGCATATACCATTTTGCTACTAATATAGCTTTGTACTTATCAAGTGTCCCGTTATTTTTTTATTTGGTTTTATATATTCATTTGCAACCTACTGCTTTCTTACCAAGTGGTAATTCTACTAACTTCCATGTGTTGTTCTTTTGTAGAGCTGAATATTCTGATTCCATGGCTTCCTTCCAGTGAGGTTGACTAAGGTATTGAGTTGTTGTTATTGTATCTCCTAATGTACTTAGTAATCCTCTATTCATTCTAGTTTGACTTTGGGTTTGAGGTCTTGTGGTAGTGAGATCTATCATTTGATCCAAATTAGTTCCTCTTATTGTATCTCTATACGATATGGGATCTTTCTTATGAGTAATGGTAGTTGGTTTTACCTTTTCACTTTCTTCATTATTGTATTCTAATTTTGTATCTATATTTTTGGATTCTTCTTATTTAAAGTGCAGTATGATTTCCATATTTTTTCCTTGTTCTTCATTATTGACCTTGATATTTTCATAAAACATCACATCCCTAGTAATGTATACCTTCTTTGTGCTTGGATATATTATTTTGTATCTTGTGGATTCATCATCATACCCTATAAATATTCCAGCCATAGTTTTGTCATCTAATTTTGTCATTTTTGTTTTGGGATATGCATATAAGATTTACATCCAAAAATATTTAAATTCTCAAGGTTTGGTTTTCATCTTGACCATGCTTCTTCTGGAGTAGTATGATTGAGTATTCTAGTAGGTAGTCTATTTTCTTATATATACTCTTGTTTTGACTGCTTCTACCCAATATTGACGACCAAGTTTTGCTTCTTTTAACATGCATCTTACCATTTCCATTATAGATCTATTCCTTCTTTTTGAAATTCTATTTTTCTAAGGTGAGTATGTTGTAGTGAGTTGTCTTTTGATTCCTAGATTGAATTATCTTGATACAAATTCTCCCTCTCTATCTGAATGTTTTTTATAGTCTTTTTTATTATTTTTCTACTTGGAGTTTAAACTATTTAAAGTGACTGAATGCCTTTGACTTGTATTTTGTGAAGTATACCCACATTTTCCTGGTGTGATTTTCAATGAATAATTGAAAATACTTGTCCTTCAATACTATCAACATTCATTGGGCCACATAGATCTGTATAAATTAATTCTAGTGGTTTTTGAGTTATTTTTTGATGAAGTTCAAATGGTTTTATATATTGTTTTCATGCTATACATTCTAGATAAATAGTAGACTCTAAATATAGGTTTGGCATTCCATCTACTATTTTCTATTTGCACATTTCATTTATGGAGGATATACTAGTATTACTATGGGTGATTTTTGTTTTCCCATCATCCACTTAGTTTCCCTTGTGTAAACTATAACCAAACAAAGATAAAAGGACTCAAGTGCAAGAAAGCATCATGGAATCAAGACAATATGAGAATCTGTCAGGGAAAAATACAAAAGGACTCAAGTGCAAGAAAGTGTTATGGAATCACGGCAAGACAAGAATCCACCAAGGACAAAGATGAAAGGACTCAAGTGCAATAAAGTGTCACAGAATTGTGATAATATGGGAATGTACCAAGGACAAATATGAAAGGACTCAAGTGCAAGAAAGCATCACAAAATTGTGACAATACGGGAATCCACCAGGAATGAAGACAAAAGGATTCAAGTGCAAGAAATTGTCACAAAATCATGACATGACAAGAATTTTCTAAGAAAATAGATAAAAGGACTTGAATGCAGGAAAGTGTCATGGAATCGTGATAAGATAGGAATCTTATAGATACAAAGACAAAAGTACTCAAGTGCAAGAAAGCATCATGAAATCGTGACAAGATGGGAATATACCAGGGATGAAGATAAAAGGACTCAAGTGCAAGAAAGTTTCGTGAAATCATGACAAGATAGAAATATGTCAGGGATGAAGATAAAAGGAAACAAGTGCAAGAAAACATCACAAAATCATGACATTATGGGAATCTGCCACCATACTTTGAAGCTAATCAAATCTTTGGCTAGGATACTACCTGCTATAGTTGTTATACATAAAGGGATACCAAGAAAGTTCAATAGCAAGGATCAGTAACAATTTTAAGCTTTTCCCATCACTTTATGGTATGCATGAATCGCTCAGATCAATGGCTCAATGTCTAGCATACGTTCTTTTTTATTTAGGGTTAACATTGTTGCTCAATGTATGTCTCATCAGTTTAGCCACCTGGAAGTTTATTGTAACAATTTAAATATAATATATTTTAGATATTTGAACCAAAAATGTTATAAATAAGAGTATTAACCTCTTTTTTAGGGGTCGGATCTTAGGATTTTACAAGTTGTATGGGTTAAGACTTTTGGAAGGAGCAATGCAATAAAGATATTCATTTAACCTCTAGTTCAAATATCTTGCAGAACAAGTATGTATGAATGGATGAATGTTTCTAATATGGCTAAGTAAATGTGTGTGATATTAATTTTGATTTTTTTTATTCTTGTTAATGTTTGCTTCTTATTTTCTAGAACTACTAATCTGTAAGAGCTAAATATTTATTAGATGTGTTTTGTGTATGGTAAATGATTGGTTGGTCTATTAGGAGGTTGTAGTATTTTCTCCCTTGCATGGTTTTATCTCACTTCTTGTTGTTTCTTAATATGCACCATATCAAGTTCTAGCTTTGGCTACATTTACATCTCTTTCAAGCACTCTCTTCTTCCCCCCAGTTACTTTTCAGCTAGTTAGAACTTCCCAAAGGAACCAACCTTCTCTGGATATTGAACCAGTTAAACCTCATAGTTTGACCATTCATTCAATGTTGGCCATGTCTTGGGCGCAATAACCAACCATAGGAAGATTTTGGACCAACAATTTTTGGCACACCTGATGGGACCATCCACATCCCATTTTTTAGGACATTATAGGGTTCGGTGATACCCTATTCTAGCGTAATAATATTTCTTAAATCACCTAGCGACTCTACTTAGAAATCCAAATTCATTTTTCATGATTGGTTGCCCTTATTTTTTACCCCCTCAAAATCCTTGGTAGATCCCATATTTCTTAAAATGCCTCAAATTTTATTAAGTATCAGATACCATAAAATTTCATCATGTGTCCCCCCTTCCAAAAAAGGGACCTTAGGATTTTGAAATATAGGCCTAACATCTAGGATCAATGGCTCAACAGTGTTTTCCTCAATGGGATGATACATGCCCTCTCAATGTCCAGTATATGCACAATATCCCCAAGGCTACTCTGAAAACCTTGCCAAGATTTGATGGTACAAAGGAGATCACCTTTGAACACTACCAAGATGTAGCTTCATTAGCTATCATGCATAATATCACCTTCGAAGATGTAATGCTGAAATTACTGGTCCTCTCTCTCAAGGGGAAAGCATTAATGTGGTATAGAACTTTAGAGGATCAGAGTATCTGTACATGGGTAGATCTCGCAGAAGCTCTCATTGATGCTTTTGATAACTTTGGAGACCCCTTTCAACTACTCACTCAACTCTCATTCATTAAAAGAGTAGTCCATGAAGCCATTTTTGACTTCAACATCAGATTCCAAAGAATGTGGAGAAGAATCCCTCTTGAATTTTGGCCATCCTCTGCATAGGCATATCTCTTTTATATCTGGGCCTTCCACCCCGATATAAGTATCATTATCCAACAATCTGGAGTAAAATGTTTCCTACAATTTTTCAAAGAAGCTACCAGAGCTAAAAATATACTGATCCAAACAGGGAAAATACCACCTCGAGATTCCTCCCCTTTGTTCCAAAATTTAGCCTTTGTGCCCTCCTTGGGAGAGAGTGATTCACACTTATGTTGAGATACAACAAGTGGTCTCTATGCTGAATATAAGGAATATAGGTCCATAACAGAGCAAGGGTTAAGGATGGAGATTTAGAGACTCACTAAGGAAGTGAAATCTATGGATAGACAAATCTCATAAGACAAGAAATAGTATCATAGTAGCTCTACACTTATAGTACAATAGCCACAATGTTTTTTAAGCACTAAATCAAGGGTAACTTCTAAACCATAAGGATGATAAGATCATAACGAAAGGAGGGAAAATGCTCAAATTCTGATTAAACCCTTGTCCCATAATGGAAACCATCTTGAAGAAGGCCAATATTTCTTGGATCAAAATAATCCCATTATTCTAATGAGGAATATGATAGCATGTAATACTATACAAAGAGATGTAAAGCCTTTGACACCACAATATGAAGATCATGAAGTAGTTGGTAATCAATCTATACAACCTCAAGATAATGGTACTACCAGTCAAGAACTTGTTTTAAGTCCCTCCCTAGAAGATCAAACATCAAGTCATAAGAGGTTTGAGATATACAAGAAATTGTATTTCCCTACCACTACAGTTGAGCAAAGAATGGAGACAGTGAAACAATTGCACAATTTTATCGAAGTTTCAACTATAGTGCCCAAAGGATTAGAAGAAGAACTTTTGGTATCTGATTAGGTAGACTTGATTGACATCACCATTGGTAATATACCTACATGAAATTTCCCCTCCATATTTCAAAATAATCATACCCCACCTTTTTATCTATCTCTATTTCTAGAAAAGGGGCTATTGCATAACTATGTGATGGACCCGAGGGCTCAAATCACAATCATGCTAGTAGAAGTGTGTAGAATCTTGGGCCTAAGCCTATATGTGCAGGGACCTAGCTTAGTGATTTTCCAAGAGAAAATTTTGAAATAGATAGGAACCTTACATAGAATACCGATGTTGATATGTGGACACCCAGACCTAGCCATAATTCAAGATGTGGAGGTTGTCGATGTCCCCCCATTATTCAGAATGTGTTTATCCCAAATTTTTCTTGAATAATTGAAAGGGCATATAACTTAGGAACAGGATCAAGTATTCATCTCATTGACCAGAGATATCATCACAATTCCTAACCAAGGGTTGCAACCCTTTTGCTTTGAAAGTTACTATAGGACGAAGATGCACCCCATCAAAGAACCCAAATATAAGAGGAAAGATATTGACCTTGGTGATCCATCTAGAATACCCATTACTCACCTTGAGTTGAATTTTTTTTTAATAGGTCAAAAGCTCTATGGTAACTTCATAACAATTCCTCAATGTCAAAGGAATACAAGGAGTCACGATTATCTTTTCCAGGGAGCAACATTTCTTGACATAGGCCTCGTGAGTAAAAATGACACATAGATAATGGATAGTGTAGGATCTTAGGGAGATGGAATTTTGCATATATCTCACAAAGAGTGGGTGTGTTTTCCCATGACTAATAGAATAAGACCAAATTCTTGGTTTCCCTTTTTCACTCAAGATACGGTTATCCCAGAAATAGAAGAGGATTCCACTGATGACAACTTGATATCAGGGCAAACAAAGCATCAAGAGTCGCTAAAATTTAGCACCATGTGGTCTAAACATTGTAGATTCATGAGGTAGGTCAAGAAATATACCCAAAGCCAAATTTGGTCATATGCATCACATTTTGTGTACATATTTAGCTTATATAAAGTGACTGAATATAGTCATTATGTACAAGTATTACTATTTACAAATCAAAGTATATCTCCCATAGTATCCTATACATTCATATTAGATGAATAAGGGATCAATGAAGTGAGGAATGCTTTAAAATATTAGAATATCTAAAATAATTGAACAAGTCACCTGACACAACCATCGATGTATGGAGCATATTATTGCTAGTTCACGTTCCTTTCTCGCATTCCCTCTTTTTTGCAAAGTTTTCCTATGACTCTGTAACCCAATGGATGAAGGAAGATAACTTTTGAAATGATACTTAGAAATCTTGAGAATGCAACATAATAAAGGTAAATCCATCAAAGCACGTGGAAGTGAAAGATGAAGTCACGCATCATATAATATGATGTGAGGGAATATGTGGGGGTACCCTAAAGTGAGCAAAGAAACACAAGCAAAGAGGTCAGTCGATGTGTGAATACCTTTTAAAATGTGTAGGAGATTGCTCAAAATCTATGAGGCATGTCTTCGTAATCATTCACTGATCGGATACCCTCCCCAAATTGATCCTATATAAAGAGAAAATAGTCTAAATAATCAAAAGGATGAAGCTTTTAGTAATTAAAATGAGTCTGATCATATAGATGGGAGGTTATAGAAAGAAGTGTAAACAGTGGAGGAAGTTTTGGGTCATTTGTGTCAGGCAAGTAAAGAGATGTAGAAAATATAGACGATTGCCACCATGCTCTACTTCATGGCAATCTATCTGCTCTTGGAAGAAATCTGCACACCAATGGAATATATTTATAGGGGTAGGTTCTTTTTGGAAAGGCTTATCACACCAACGAAATATATTTATAAAGATATGTGGTTATTGGAGGTTTTCCTATTTTGTGTACCTCCAATTCCCTTATTTTTTGTTCTTCCTTTCCCTATTTTCAGCATTATAATACTATTTTTTGCCATTCACCTGTATAAATTCTCCATCCTTTTTATTTTTTGGTATCCTCGTTTGTTCTTGGTGGAGCCTTGTACTTGATAAATAGTATTTCTATCACCATCCTCCACTATTTTGGGTAATAATATCAGGTTGTGTGACCTCTTATCTAGGCCAGTACTATAGCTTATCTTTTTAAGAGGCCTAGATAACCTAGATAACCTCTTATCTAGGCCAGTACTATAGCTTATCTTTTTAAGAGGCCTAGATAACCTAGATAACCTAGATAACCTAGATGACCTCTTATCTAGACATCCTAATTATTTGGAAGTAGCTTCCTCTTCATTCAACTTACCTTTTTGTCCTATTTTGGTAATTAATCTATCAATGACTTTAGAAAGTGCTGGCCTAGATAAGACTATATGGGTTCAACAGACTTTGCAAGCAAAGGTCCCCCTATGAGTCACCAAAATATGGGTGATTTTTGTGTTTCCCTCACCCACTTAGTTTCCCTTGTGTAAACTATAACCAAACAAAGACAAAAGGACCCAAGTGCAAGAAAGTGGTCCAAAATCGCGACAAGATGAGAATCTGCCAGGGATGAAGATAAAAGGACTCAAGTGTAAGAAAGCATCGTGGAATCATGACAAGACAAGAATCTACAAAGGACAAATATGAAAGGACTCAAGTTCAAGAAAGTTTCATAGAATCATGATAAGATAGGAATCCATCAGGAACAAAGACAAAAGGACTCAAGTTCAAGAAAGCATCATGGAATCATGACAAGATAGTAATTTTCTAGGGACAAAAACAAAAGGACTCAAGTGCAAGAAAGTGTTGCAGAATTGTGACATGATGGGAATCTACCAGGGACAAAGAAAAAAGGACTCAATTGCAAGAAAGTGTCACAAAATCATGACAAGATGGGAATCCACCAGGGACAAAGACAAAAGGACTCAAGTGCAAGAAAGCATCACAGAATCGTGACAAGATGGGAATCTGCTAGTGATGAAGACAAAAAGACTCAAGTGCAAGAAAGTGTTGTGGAATTGCAATAAGATGGAAATCTACCAGGGATAAATACAAAATAACTCAAGTGCAAGAAAGCATTATGGAATCACAAATTGATGGGAATTTGCAACCATACTTCAAAGCAAATCAAATATTTGGCTAGGATACTATTTTCTATAGTTGTTATAGATCAAGGGATACCAAGCAAGTTCAATAATGAGGAGCAACCATGATTTCAAGCTTCATCCATCACTTTATGGCATACATGAATCGCTTAAATCAGTGGCTCAATGTCTAACGTACATCCTATTTTTTTTAGGATTAACATTATTGCATGATGTATGTCTCGTCAGTTTAGCCACCTGGTAGTTTGTTGTAATAGTTTTAATATAAGATATTTTAGATATTTGAACCAAAAGGGTTATAAATAAGAGTATCGACCTCTTGTTTAGGGGTCGGCTCTTAGGCATTTACAAGTTGTATGGGTTAAGAATTTTTGAAGGAGCAATGCAATAAATATATTTGTTTAACCTCTAGTTTAAATATCTTGCAGAACAAGTATGTATGAATGGATGAATGTTTCTAATCTAGCTAAGTAAATGTGCATGACATTAATTTTTATTTTTGGATTCTTGTTAATGTTTATTTCTTAGTTTCTAGAACTACTAATATATAAGAGCTAAATAATGATTAGACATGTTCTATGTATGGTAAATGACTGGTTGGTCTATTAGGAGGTTGTAGTATTTGCTCCCTTGCATGGTTTTATCTCATTTCTTATTGTTGCTTAATCTACACCATATCAAGTTCTAGCTTTGACTACATTTACATCTCTTTCAAGCACTCTCTTCTTCCCCCTAGTTACTTTTTAGCTAGTTAGAACTTCCTAAAGGAACCAACCTTCTCTGGATATTGAACCAGTTAAACCTCATAGTTTGACTGTTCATTTAATATTGGCCATGTCTTGGGTGCAATAACCAACCATTGACCTAACCATTTGTGCCATAAATCTAATATTTGGATTGCAAGTGTTGAATGTGTTGTAGTATCCAAAACAAATAGATCGGTTTTATATGACCCTATGGCAACCTTTTTTATTTTTTTGAAAATAACACATTGTTTTCTTCCATTAATCACTTTGAATTCTACTATCAAGTTTTGATCCATAAGTTGTGAAACTGAGAGAAGGTTGGTAGTCAATCCAGGAATAAATAAAATATTATTGATTATCCCTTTTCCATCTATTAGATTGACTATAATATCTCCTATTCCTTCTACTTTATAGGTCTTACTGTTAGCTATTGTAACTGGTTTCTCTTGTATTTCTCATAGAGACTTAAATAATGTTTGTTTCCAGTAATATGTTTGCTTGCTCCTGAATCAATATACCAATAATCCATTTTCTTCAATTCAAATTCTAGATGAAGAAATTTACTTTTCCTTGAGAAGAAATAGATTTTTTTTTTAAATGTAATATTGAATCTTCTAAGCTTTGGTTTTGAAGAATGTTGACTCTAAATTTCTATGAGTCTAATTTGGTGTAGAAAGCCTTATGTCTCCCTAGTTTAGAAATTTAGAAAGACTTATAATTCTTTGAAAAAAAATTGTAAGTATAGTCAAGGTTTAGATGCTTCTAGTTTCAAATAGAATTTATAGATATTAATACCTTATTACTCCTATTAATCAATATCTCTAGATTGTAAATATTATACTCATAATATAGCTCTTACCTTACATGATCCCAATTCTATCTTGTAGGCTTCCTACGATCAACTCAATGGTTTGCACTCTTTTCTTCACTATCTTCACACACCTCAATCTAAGTTATGCCTTGGATCCTTATGTGCTACCATATATGAGTGATTCTTATCCTATGTTATCCTTTGAAAAGCTCATTGTGTTGTACTATAATAATTACAATTTTCCTTCCTTAGTCGTTGATCTCAACGGCCCCTTCTTTTGCTATGAAGCACTCATGTTTAAGGCAATATTGTATTTGATTTGTGATTGGAACAACTGAACTTCTATCAGTGGTTGTTCATAGAGTGCTCCTCTAGTTTGTGTGCTTGATCCAAGAATACCTATCTTCTCCATGCAAAATTTGGGAAGGAATAGATGCCTCCAAATCAACTTCATTTCCAAGTGCAACAACACCTCTTTTTCTATTACTTAGATGTGTAGTTGTATCTACTATGACTCATCTTTACTCAATGGTGGATGACAGGTTTGAATGATCATGTGGAGTGAGTCTTATTATAGGTATGATGGATGATTTTATGCTCATTGTGATAGTATTTCTCTATTGTAATGTACCTCTACAGAAAGAATTTCCTTTTGAACACATGGCCCAAGTGAAGATGTTTTAGATTTTTCTTTTTTTCAATGCTTCATGCTACCTAAAACTTGATAATAATAATGGCTAAATCTTCATGTGCAAGAGAAAATGGACTATTATAACTCTAACTCTTGTAGCTCTCCACCACATGAATCCTTATGTACCCATGGTTAGAATATTCTAGAGCGGTTATCAAATGCTTATTTTTTGCTTTCAAGTTCATTTTTTGTGAAACATCTATCAACCACGTTGAGGATTTCTTGAAATGATGCATCCTCTTATCTAATTGTGGCTTGATATTCCTTTTGACATGCTTTTCTACCAACTCCTCTGCTAAAATTAGAGTTTTAGAGAACAATATCCATGTATGAACCCTTATGCTAAAATATTTGCCTTGCTATGCAATACATCTTCTTAGAACATGAGCCTGTTAATACCCTGTAGTAGTGATGTATTTCATTTCACACAGCTCTCGAACATTGATGGTTTCACTTAAGATAATATATTATTTGTCCTTGACTATATGGATGAGTTAAAACTAGTTGCATATGCTTCAAACTTTACCATTCCTTCTCAAGATGGTGGATACTTATTTATAGCTTGAAGTCTTGCTATTGAGTCTTTTTAGCTTAATACTCCTTACGTATGTTGAGAAGTCTAATTTTTTTTTCTTTTTTTATGACTTCTTCTCTAAGCAATGTAAATGAGTAGGTTATAACCTTGTAAGAATTTTCTTCTGCACTTCCTTGAAGGCTTAAAAAATTGAAACCTTTTCATGCAACTTTCTAAACTTTGAAATTGGTGCTTAATAGCTTTAACTCTACTATAAAAGTTCATATAATGAAATTTTGCACCTAAGTTACATACCTTTTCAACCTCAATTTGATTGTGATTTTCTTGGTGATTTGGATCACCTAAATGCTACCTTATTTTGATGAAATTATAGCTTAACCTTGTTGTCCTCTTGCTATTCTAGATGCTATGAAATTCTATAGAAAAATCCTAATGCTAGAAATATTCTCCCTTGAGTTCTCCTCACTTTCTCTTTCGGCTCTCTCTATTTCCTTTGATACATCATGGCTATGATACCATTGTTAGCTTTTGAAGCTATAAACTTGAAGGAATTCCATCCAAGAGCAATAAAATAAGCTTACAATATTATAACTATGTTAATATAAATCAATGAGAAAGTAAATAACATAAGAAACTTCAGAAATGACTCATGAAATAGCTATTACATTAAACTCATAAAAATTGAAACTTGCTACAATATGTGGAACTCATTCTCCTACTCTACTATAGCATGCTAATGCTTGCTTCACTCCACTTGCTTATTACAATGCTTAAACACATATATATACTAGTATGTGACTCTTTGATATACTACTCCAAGAACACATGAAAGAGACTTGTAACTCCTATTCTAAATACTCATGCACATGTGGACTACATGCACATTTACACTATTGTACATTTATTACTTCTTCCCCAAGTAACTCCTATTCTAATGATGTAACCAATGTGAACCAAGTAATGTAATATATATTTTCTAAAAATATTGTCCTCTTTTATTTTGTAATATGCATATAAGCTTTGCATCCAAAAATTCTTAATTTTCCAATATTTGGTTTTTGCCCTGACCATGCTTCTTCTGGTGTAACATTCAAGCTTTTTTTTGCAGGTAATCTATTTTGTAAATATACTATTTTTTCACTGCTTCTACCCAATACTGAGAATAAATATGAGCTTATTTTATCATACACCTTACCATTTACATTATAGACCTATTTCTTATTTCTACAATTCCATTTGTTGTGGTGAATATGTTGTAGTGAGTTATGTTTTAATTCCATTTTCTTCTATAAATAGATTAAATTATTTTGATACAAATTCACCTCCTCTATATGAAAAAGAATTTTGATAGTTTTACCTGATTCCTTTTCAAATTGGAGTTTGAAATGTTTATAACAACTAAAATCTTTTGATTTGTACTTCATAAAGTATACCCACAATTTCCTAGTATGATCATCAACAAATAGCTAAAAATACTTATGTCCTCCAATACTAGTAACATTCACTGGACCACATAAATCTGTATATATCAATTCTAATGGTTGTTGGTACTTATTTTGATGAATTTCAAAAGGAATTCTATGTTGCTTTCCTACAAAACATTCTGGACAAACAATAATTTTTGCAAGATAGATTTGGTATCCCTTCAACCATTTTATGTTTGACCATTTTTTTTATGGATGATGCACTAGTATGTCCCAACTGTTTATGCCATAGATATTTTATTTGTAATATTGTAACTAAAAGAGCTGAGTGTGTAACAGTATCCAAAACAAATAGACTACCTTTATAGGAGATTGAAGCTATCATTTTTTCTTGTTTGATGATACAAAATTATTATTTTTATTAATAACTTTGAATTCTATTGTCATATATTGATCCATGAGTTGAGAAACTTAAAGAATATTGGTAGTTAATCCAAGAACATACAAGAATAATTCCTTTTTCATTTATTAGATTAATATGAATGTTTCCTTTTACTTCATATGTCTTACTATCTGCTATAGCAATTGGTTTCTCTCTTATTTTATTTTAAGGAATTAAAAAATTATGTGTTTCTAGTCATATGTTAGCTTTCTCCTGGATCTATGTACCAATAATCCATAGTTCTTTTTGTTTTCTAATTTTTGGTCAATTCTATGTTTTACTTCTAGTTTCTTTCAATTTTCAATAGTATAGTTTCTAAAGTTATTTAACTTAAATTTGGTGTTGAACTCCTTATAACTCCCTAGTTGGAAATTTAGAAACAAGGTGTTTGCAAATATAATATTTCTATTTCAATGTATAAATATTTATCCCTCCAATTTAGACTACTTGCAAAATATTTCTATGTTTGAATGAGGTAATTTCATGACCTTTCTAAATACTTCTTTCTTAAAAAACCTCTAAGGCATTTTATAATACTACTAAGGTTGTAAAACTATTCCTTATTTCTCCTTTTATTATAAAACCTTGAGTATAATGAAATAATTAACTTGACTCCAATATTATGCCTTGTATCCTTTGTAAAGGTTATAGGTTAGATTGAATATTTATTACCTTTTTTAATTTAGCATTCCAAAGGTTTTTTTTTTTGGTTACTTTATATTGCACCCTGTGTTCTCATAATGCTCTCCTTCCAATGTGGTGTATTCAATGCTTTCTATGCTCAAAATTCAAAGCTTTGACTATAGACTTCAATATAGTGCATAAGCCCTAATATTTTATGCTTCAATTTCTCCTCTTGATTATGTTCTATCTTCATTATTTGAGCTTATTTTTTACCCTTCAAATTACATCTTTCTCTTCCCTTGACTCTTTGAATATGCACCAATTTCTAGCATGTAACTCTCTTCTATTCACTATGTTCTATCTATGTTCACTATGTATGCTTTGTTATTTATGTTCTATCTGGTGTATCTCTTAATGCAAGTAGAAGGTGTTATATAAAGATTGATGTTTTCCTCCTACCAAGAAACTTGGCATACAAATTGTTTCTTCTCTTATGGCACCTAGATGCTCCTTAGTTGTTGATGCTTTGTATCCTTGGTGACACTTGTCCTCTTACACCTACAATGCTTGTAGATGGACATTATAACTTGATCTTCCTTGATAACATTTGAGTTATCATTGCACTTCCTTTTGTAGTGAATGCTTCACTATCTAAGTGCTTAGTGCTCTATGTTTAACATAAAAAATGGTAGACTGCAACCTTATCTTTTATTATATTCTTCAATGCTTCTCCTTACAATGTAATGCTCATCAATGAGCAATATCCAGCCTCTTCTATTGCTCTTTATCCTGTATGCAATAAGTTGGCTACAACTCAAGTGTTTCTACCTTATTTCTACATTACGTAGTAAGTGTTATATCAAATTATGTTAATTCTTGTGTTGTCCTCCTTTGAACAACATTGAAATATATTTGTGCAACCCTAATGATGTTCACTTAACCATACCAATGCTTCTTGGATGATGAAACTCCTCCTTAACTATGTTCTTAATTGTATTATGGTGGCACTCTAGGTAATTTTCTTGGTAGAATGTTGGTTTAGTGGTTCTTCCACTTTTTATTGGTTGCTCAATCTTGGCAATGGTTGATATCATCTTCTTGGTGGTATTCTTACCTTTTTCTTGGCAATCTACTACGTAAATGGCACTACACTTGAGTGCTTATCTTGAATAGAACTTTATGCTCCTTTTTTGTAATGTATTTCCAACTATTATACGTAGCTTTAGATAGAAAATAGCTATTTTTTTCCCTTATATACTTTTAGTTATACTATATTTCTTGAAACAATGGCTTTCTTATCCAATGTGGTGGCTTATCTTCTCTTCACCAAGACTTAGTGATGGTAGTTTTTCTTCCACAATAGACTCTTCTTGTCTCTTTTCTTGGTGGTTTCTTCTTGGATAACTCTAAGCTTCTAGATAATGCTAAAATTTATGTCTTTCAAATATAATGACACTTCTTTCTTTTTTGCAACTTATTTACTTTCCAAGAGACAATAAGGATTTGATTTATTTCCTTACTCTAATTCTAACTTCTATATCTATTGTAGGATTCAATCCCTTGTAAATATTGTCTTCTCCAACCTTGAAGATATAAACTTGAGACCTTTCCTTTTTCAACTTTAAAAACTTAAATGTGGTGCTTTTAAAGACTCAATAACAAGCTAATATGAACGTTCAAACAATGAACCTTTTTTTTTCACCAATATTTCATACCTTTTGATCTTATTTTATAGCTCAATTTATTGGTTATTTGGTTCACCTATTTGCTACCTCGAGTTTGTAAAACTAGTTACTCCAATTATTATTACTTTGCTACCCTAAACTTGTTAATCTAGCAGCTCTATAACTCCTTTAACTTGTTGCCTACTCTTGCTTTAAGTGCTTGAATCCTTCTCCTTTTAGGCTTGTTTTTAGATAGTGATAATTATCCCAAATTTTTCTTTTTAGGAGTTTCTCTTGCTTGCAATATTCCACCTCAACATTTCTTCAAGTTTTCCTTATGGCTCTAATACCACTGTTAGCTTTTGATGCTATATACTTAAGGAAATACAACCACAAGGTATAGAATGATAATGTAGTATTAACTATATAAAAATGATAGTATCTTAAACATGTAAATAGCATGAGAAACTTCTAAAAATTCTCATAAGATAGACATCAATGAAAACTCATGAAAATGAGACAAGAAATTAGAAACTACTAATGCATGTTATGAGCAATACATCTCTCACCTCTTTAATTACAATGCTTAGTCACATATATATAGTAGTATGTGACTCTTCACTTACGTACTCTAAGGACACGTATACTATTCATGGACACTTGTGCACATGGATACCTAACTATAAAATACTTAATCTAATCTAAACATGTACCCATGGTGTTAAATTGATATATACCAAATGATGTAATATTCTCTAACAATGTCTTCACCACATTTTGAGTCTATTGTTGCTACAAATGACACTCGAGTGGATAGGAATGGCTAACATCCTATATTTTGGGGTTCACCTTACTAAACCTCACCATTTAAAAGGATACCAAAGTAATCCCCCCACATTTTCCATACCCTCACTGGTATAGGACAATTTTATCACAACGTAGGTATTAACCTTTAAGGCCCATAACACTTTAAAGGGGAATTCCTTTTCCTTAACCTTTCTATAAGTCATTATATGTAGGTTATTTTGGCATAAATCCTTGGTGCTCAGTTACCACACCTACGTAGGTTAACTAAGGTCATTGCCACTCACCTAGAAATGAACATGGTCACCTGAATATCACCATTCAAGGTACCACCACAACTATCTTAAAATTTATTCCATTAACTTAATAATTATGGAACACCCAATCCTCACCATTCAAGGTGTATCAATCATGAGAATCTAGCTATTGCATCACCACAAATCCTTCTATATTCATGAGTACCTAGTTATTGCATCATTACAACTCCTTCTAAGACTCACATCTACCTGGTTATTGCATCATTACAACTCCTTCTAAGACTCAAATCTACCTGGTTATTGCATCACCACAACTCCTCCAAGGATTGGGTTAATTCTTTGTCTTGAGGTTCCTAAGAAGGTTAAGATTCATGCATGTTAACAAAGATATAACATTTCTATTAATAAATTAATTAAATTAGGTCTAAGGTGTAGACCAATTGGTTCATCCAAACCCCATAAGGGGGTGAAGGTCCAAGGTTCAAATATCGGGCCTCACCGGACTGAACACTTGTCCCTTTCCTAGTGCTTTCAGCGGCGTAAAAGGTTTAAAATGATTGTGGCATGGTGGTTATAGGGGCAGACTGCATGAAGATCTATGTGGCGGCTTCTGGGGTGGACAACGTAGGATACTAATTTGGATAGCCTACCCTAATTTGTGGTGGCTATCGATTCCACCATGTAAATTCAAAATAAATAAATAAATTGATTAAATTGCTATAACAAAAATAACTTGCTTAATTATAACACAATGCTAGATTTATGATTTAAATAGAACATTATTCCACATAGAATCCATCATAATGCTAGCACAAAGAAATCTCTCTCTAAATTTAAATTAAGCATGAAGAAATAATTTAAGCATAATGCTAACTAAACTCATCTCTTCAAAACTAGAGATACAAGCTCAATTAAGATCTAAATGTTATCACATAATTCTTTCATTTCTTTCCACAATACAAAAACATCTTCAAAGAGATCCTAACTAACTCATTCTTTGTTTGCTCAAAATATCAAATATTTCATGTATTTACATAAATACTTTCAAGCCTTAAAATAACCAAGTGCTACATCACAATTTTTCCATTTACATAACAACTTTTCTTTCCCAAATACATTAGAGCATGTCCACCCAAATGATCTCTGCACCATCCTCTTTTCATGATCCTCTTCATGAAATGATTCCCTTTGAATTTAGAAATAACTTAGGGATCAAGACAACTCTTAATGCAATGCAACTTAACATGCTCTATGTATAAATGCAAGCAACCATGCAAAATACATTTCAAACAATCAAGAGAGAATCCCATACTTCTCTCTATAATGGTTCTCATACCTACTCAAGCCTTAGGAAACCATTATATTAAATTATTAGTAAAAACAAAAATTTTCTCGTCCTTCATAAGAAAAACCCATCCCACATATTAAATCTACAACAAATAGATGCTCACTAATATTCTCTTCAAAAGAACAACATAGCATGAAAAGTAATAAAAGCATTGTCATCTAAATTAAAAAGGTTCCCATAAGTCATATTTACTAATTAAAATAAGTTCATTTACAAAATAGATCAATCCCAAACCACTTAATCTAATTCAATAACTTCTAGCTAGCAAAATTCTAAAAAGAGATCTTCCAAAACCCTTTTAAAAACTTTCCATTGAAGGAATAAATCAGAAAATATACCATAATAATAATTATAATTTATTTAAAAGAATATTTCTAAGCTTTCATTAATAAGCTCACATTCTAATTAAAGGATTCTAACTTCCTCTACTACTTATTTAATTAAACCCAAGCACTATGAATATAAATGATTCAAGAGCAATCATAGCATGCTAGTAAAAACATACGCAACTCAGCAATGTTGAAAGGAAGTTCAAACAAAAATTCCAAAAATGTGCTCAGGCCAACACCAACCTCACATGCAAACTAGTAAAACCACCAACCAATGACAAAATAAGCTTAGTATAAAACAACAATATAAATGCCTACTAAGATGTAGAGCAACAATACCACAAAACTAGTAGAGGCAGTATAAATAGGGCAACTACAACACAATCTAGCTCCAAATAAGTTCAACACAGGTGGTCACAAAAGGGTTCAATTACAATAAAACTAAAGTGAAAACACTACAACAAAACTCAACAAGAGTATTATGGTATCCTTAAAGGAACTCGACTCACAATGAACAGAAAACCACTACTAAAGCAATAAAGACCAAGGATCCTAGGTACTTAGATAAAATCATCTATCATCCCTAAAGCAATCTATAATGCTAAATAATAATAAGTAGTGAAAGAGATACAAAAACAATAGTGATGCTAAATAGTGCACCCACCTCTATAATGCTTGGTTAGATCTCGATCCTTTTTTAGGTGTGCTCCAAGGTTCCCTTGAGTCCCTACCTTCCCTTCTACTATCGATCCTACCAATCTTCCATCCTTGCATTGCTAGGCAATACAGGTGTGCCTTCCCTTTGGTGTTGTGCCTTACCTTAACATGAATTGACACATTGTACTTAAAGTGTGTTACATTATCTTCTTCTTTGCTAATGTTTTCCACTTATGCAACATTAACAAAGGTTGCCCTTCATGCTCCATGTTGATGGTAACACAAAACTAATTATGGTTATTTTCACCAAGACAAGATATAGAGAAGAAATAATTATCTAACTTAAACATTAGCATCAACAATTTCAATACAAGGCGAGTAATTACTCAATGATCCATATCAATCATTAACCTTTAACTATTGAGTTAATTATTTTATCAATTAATATCAATCATTAATATTAATTATTAACATTGATATTAATTCTTTGAGCATTAATATTATTAGCCATATTAATAATTCATTGGATTAATCAATTAATCCTATGCTTCCAACTCAAGCAATACAAAGACTTTATCAAATCCATAATACATCACATTATTTTATCCTTAAGTAGGCAGATTTTAAGATAACTAACATGTTATCCCTTGCCTGCTAAGGATGACTCCTTTTCTAGTGGTAATCTCATGGTCCAACATAGTATTCAAATAGTAATAAAATGCAATACATCTCTATGAAGGGTATACTTTTACCCTTTAGCTATTGATGAAAAAGTCATCCATCATTTCCTAAATTTTCTCTCAACTCAGGTAGTTGTTCCATACCAATCCACTAACGAGAGTACCTAGTATTGCAACCACAAATGCATCAGTAGTACCATATTCCAAGAATAGAAATCAAAGCATAAAGTGCAATTACCAACACATAATGGTAACACAAAAATGAGATTATACATTAGATATCCACACATAAATACATAAATTAATTTCAATAATAAGTCCTTCCAAGGAGGACCATTACAAAAGGACCTTGTATATCACAAAATACCAAGTGCCCTACCAATATGAGAATTAGGAAGCTATCCAAGTGTAAAATAGTGTTGTTGATATAAATATAGAGATAAATATTTTATGGTGTTTCACCTGCAACACTGGCCATATTCTACTAGAATATATCATAGAAACAAATATGCTTAGACTATTATTTAAAATTAATAATATCAAGGACAAAAATCTATAATTATTGATAAACCAACAATGGTATAAATACCAATACTAATTTAACCACCAATTATAATGGACCAATTTAGAATAATACATGAATCAATCCCATCCATTCTAAATATGAATAATATAGTGTTTATTAACTTTAGGTTTCCTAAATAAGATGACATGTTTTCCTTTAAATATCATGTAAAATTAGCCAAACATCAATAAGATATGCCAACCTGAGGGAAAAAGAGGTGGTAGATGAACAATCCCAATACACAAAATCTTAGATAACATAAGGGACAAATACTATTATCTAAGAAGAGGACAATCTCCATTATATCTAAAATACAAGGGAATAGTGACAACTAGTCAACTCTTTTTAGAGGAAATTTCTAAAGTGTTACACAAACTAAATCCCCATAAACTAATATTCCATAGATAATATGGACCATGATTGAAAAATAGGATAAAATCAAGCAAGCAAGATGAAAGAAAAAAATTATGAAAATAGGTTGAGAAACACTTAAAATATCAATCCTTGACTAAGTCATTACCATCTGGTAGTTCAAAAATTTGTCCCATGTTATGAAACCAATCCACGTAAACCAAAATTTAATACTATCAAGGAATTAAAAATAAATAAAAAAAAGTAAGCATGTTGGAAGCATTGGATCTACTAGGATAGATGAACTTATTTTGGGAGGTACTGAAAGCAAGAGTACAATTATGTTAAAGCAAAGACTCTTACACAATATTAGGCACAAACTAACTCAACTAAGTAGTGAAAACTAATGTCCAAAGATCCATTTGATATTTAGGTGAGAAAAAATATTCATTAAATACTCCAAAGACATACAATGAAATCATCGCCATTTTAAGATAAAAAATATTTACTACATTGCTCTATAGTGGATTTAGGGGTGTCTATATATATCATGCTGAAAATGGTATGTGAGGATATATGATTAACCTATGTAAAAATAGCTAAAGGACCTAGTCAAATAGATGGAACAAAAGCAAATTCTATATGATTGTTAAATACCTAATAATGACTATGGCCAAGCATTTAGAGTTGGTTTTTATCCAAGTAATTGTGGTGGATTCCTTATTATTTTAGAATGCTATTGTCTCAAGAATGGATAGAGAAGTTGTTTAGATATTAATACTTTGGAATGGACTACATTCACATGAAGGTCTCTAAAGATGAAAAGATTTTGAAATGAACCTATTGGAAACCAAAAACTATTGGTGACTAGTTTCGGTTTCATGCTCTAGGGACAATAACCACCCATTGCGATTGTTTGGTGCATTATGTGCTCATGCCTCATGTGGATTTTAAATTTGAGAAGTCTATGGAGCATGGTAAATGGATATAGGGATAACTCCTAGGGTTTTATCAAGCTTTTATCCTTGCTTGGATGTGATCTTGATGCATAAATATCAAGCTACTCCTAAGATACCAAGCTCTATCTAAGGAAAAAATAAGGGAGAAAAATAATAACTTGAAAAGAAATAACATGAAATTAAAAGTACTACTCTAAGGTATGTAAGGTTGCATGAGCTTAAAAATATTTCATATGATAGTGGTAATGATGATCACATGCATTGTTGTTGATAATGCACGAGGAACATGGTTCCACTAAACATAAAGCATCTCATATATGCATGTATAAGAGATAGGAAAAAGAAAGAATAGTCATAGATTCTTGTATAGTACATAACCAGATGATATTCATGCATAAGGAAGAGGCTCAAAGTATATTGTTAGAGTAACTCAAGGTTTAATCTATACTATCATAGAAAGAAAAAGTGAAATAATAACTATGTATAAGGTCAAATACTAGGAATGAATGCAAAAACATTTTGATGCCTTACAACAAAGGAGAAGAAGACATATATAAGGGAATATGGGAGAAATTTTCCCCCTAGAAATTGTGTAGGAATTTAAAATATTAAGTTCAAAATTTTCTTGGGCTCTTTGACATCAATTTTAGGTGATCTCGAGGTCTCTATAAATATTATAGGTGGGTTGGTCTGATGGGACAATATTTTCTTACCACTTTGTTGTCAGCCTATGCTAGAAATCCATCATGATTATACCTTTAGGAACTCCAAACATTAACATCCTTAGGTCTAGGGTCACCTATTAGGTTACCTCCATGCCATCACTTTAAATATGCCATCTACCACCTAGGATTCGATGTCTAATTTCTAGAGGTGATAGGACCAAAACCAAACTCCCATTATTTACCTTGCACTTGGTCACCTTGGGTTTGTTTGGTTATCCACGAATGGTTTATAGTCTATCCTATTCACATTCCAATTGACTCTCTAGATGAATATCTATTCTTTATACCATCAAGGATTTTAGTTTTTTTCCTTTTTGTCTCCT
This sequence comes from Wollemia nobilis, assembly GCA_028583015.1. Taxonomy (NCBI): domain Eukaryota; kingdom Viridiplantae; phylum Streptophyta; class Pinopsida; order Araucariales; family Araucariaceae; genus Wollemia; species Wollemia nobilis. The sequence goes on from JAQPPZ010003212.1 coordinate 6,321,353, forward strand.
TCCTAATTTGAAGAGATGTCCTTTTCCATTAGCCTATTTATTATTTTATTTTTATTCTTTCGATGGTGACTAGAAATGCTAGACAATATGCTTAGGTGGAAATTTCTAAGGTGCCCTCTCCTTCCAATTTTTGCTCTTTGTATTTCCTATGATGTTTTTCCATGGATCTTCGAGGTGACCTCTATATGGGTCAACAAGCTTGGATAGCTCATAGAGACTTCACAACTTAAAATCTTTAAGAGGCTTTAGCTACCATATAAAACTAGGTTTTAAGCTCCTCTTAAGGGAGGAATGGAATATTTCCTTGCTAGTTTCCTATCATATCACCTTGATTCTCCCTTATTTCTCCATAACTAATGAGTTCTAATCCCTGGGGTTTCTTGTTGGTGTTGTCTCATAACCACACTAGGGATTAGTTGCTAGTAGGATAGTCATTATCAATACCATCAGATGTGGAGTGTATATAGGTCTACTATTTATCCCTCTTAGAGAGAAGAAGAGTCCATAGGTTTTGTATTACATTAAATCCTATCAATGGTGAGGCCCCCTTATCTATCATCAAAAATTCTCTAGGGCTCAAAATGATGGTGGATTTTAGCTTAGCTACCACCATGAGCTTGGCTTCATGGTAGATGGATCTTAAGATCTATATTTAGCTTGTGATAAATACCCTTTCTTGATGGTTCTCTTAATGGTATTTTGGCATTGGCCACTTGATAGACTATAGGAACCTTGGGTCTCCTCATCTTGTTCTTCTTCATATAGCTCAAGATGACAACTTAATAAAAAATATCTCTTCAATAGGATTCACCTCGTGTAGTGAAAATTTACTATACCTTTGATGACACATAGGGGATATCCTACTGTAAATAGATAAATAACCCAAAATTTAGGGCCTTATATATTGAACACAAAGTCTTGAGAGGGAAAATCTTGATGCTTTTCTATAGCTTGGGTGAATTGGGGAAGGATATGATATTGAGGATAACTCTACTTAGGAATTCATAAAAAACTGAGGAGACACTCCTTTTCATAGGTCCTTTCCTCTTGTAAAGTTATCAAATTTCACCCTCTTTCACTTATCATTTCATTGATCTCTTCCCCTAGATAGGTGATAGGGAAGGAATCCTTCCTATGTTCCTGAATAGTGAGGACATCATCATTTTTTAATTTGTCTCCCGTTTAATCATGGTGGTCATATTTTCACTAACCAGATGGTTTTGGGTGGCAATCCTAAGAAAATTTATCCTTATTTCATGCCTCGTGTAATTTATCCTTCAAATGAGCTAATAATCTAAGTCCCTTGTTATGGATTTGAACTTGTTCAATCCTATAAAACCTAGATAAATACATTAAAAGAAAATATTTTTTTTGCAAAAAATCCCGATAGGGATAAATGTTTTATCCTTCCCTTGGATTCTACCCTATGCCTAAGGTTATGAATTTTTTATTGGGATTTAGATCCTAGACTTCGGTTACCAAATTCTTCCTCCATTTTATTGAATGGATCTCAATTGAAGACTCCTTGGGCTTGATTTTCTCCCCTTTATCCTGTGGGTCTCTTTTAATATTTGAATTATTCATGAGTAGCCATCCAACATGGTATCATTATAGAGGTTTTATTAGATTTATGACCTCATCCTCCACTTTTTTCCTTAGGGCCATCCATGCCTAGTCCACAGATATCTCCCTATTTTAGTGTCAAAGTCATTTGTTGAGAGGCAGATACTGAATGATGTTGGGATATCAATACAAAGGCATCTTAGGGAATCATGAGTTTGATGCCTCCTTCAACCCTATTGTCTTGGACTAAGATCCTATTCCACTAAACCACTTCCTAGTTGGGTAGCTAAAAAGCTAGCCTAATCATATTTACCACCACTTTTGGCATCACTAAGGTGTTAGTTCTAGGATATGACATGCAATTATGTACCAATACATTGTCAAAGATAAGATTTAGATAGATGTTATAGTATGGTTTGAATTACCATCATATCATGAATTTGCATAATTTATAGTTGCTCTTGTCCCTCTTGATCAACCATTGTTTCCTTTGGGACCTACTTTTATGGGGTGTTCAATAGTGTTTATGGCTTGGGCCCACCCTCAAATAGTTAGAAAGGCTTTAAGAGCTCTATGGAATCATTCCTAATGGGTACCAAGATTTATAGAAGGTGCAAGTTTGGTGTTTTTATGGTGGTAATACCCTTCCCTAGTCTAAGTTTATTTTCCCAAAGTCCTTTTTCTGCCTTGGGTCTAGTTGGTACCTCATAGTTTGGTTGGATCTTATGCTCATTACATTTTGATAGGTTTGCTTGGTCAGCCTTTGCATATGATTTCTCCTCCTCCTAGGCAACTAGAACTTGATCTAGGTAAGCAATACTTGGGACATACGTGACCATGGAGTGCAATAGTTGGCTTTGTGATCATTTTTCTATTAGATGTATTACATTATTTGGTATATTTGTAAATATTTATTTTAGGGTGTGAGTCTAATTTTTTGTATAAATTATATGTTAAGTTTGTAAAATTTTGCAAGTGTCATGTAATTAAGTGCGCGAGGTGTCTAGTTAGGAAGTGAAGAATCTTTGAGTGATGTATCTAGTTTAGAAGTATGAATTATATGCAATAATGAGACACTATCTTTATATAATATATGGCACTTATTATGTAAGAAAATAATTAAGTATTTGAGGTATCTAGTTAGGAAGTGAAGAGTCTTTGAGTGATGTGTCTAGTTTAGAAGTAGGAGTTATATGCAATCATGAGATACTTTATCTTTATGTAATATGTAGGACTTATTATGTAATAAAGGCATATGAAGAGTCAAGTTCTCCTAAAGGTTTAAGGAGAGAGAAATACAAGATTCATCTAATGTGAAAGGTCTCATGTATCTTTATATTGAGATAAATCAATGCAGTTTGTAACTCGTATAAGCTTTGCTTTATGCATTGCTTGAGATTTTCAATAAAAAAAATTAGTGTGATTTTAATGGAATATTAATGTTCATTTTATGGATGGATCTATATTTATATTTATTATTTAATATGATATTTGATATTGATATTGATTGATTGACGATATATTGATTGATTTATTTTTCTTAGTATTGATCAACCTATGAATAATTGCATCAAATTGCTAACAATGGTATCAAATCCACTTGGAAATAAGGAAGGACTAGTGATCCAAGCTAAAGTTCTAGGAAGAAAAGACTAATGGTCCAAGCATAAGATCTAGGAAGAAAGGAATGGTGGTCCAAATTATATTTGGAGAAAGATATTGAGAATAGAATACTGAAGGAGATGTTTGGAATATTAGATTGGTGGTCCACGTTATATTTAGAGGAATATGTTGAAGAGAATATTGAAGGATATTTGCATAATGGAGGATGAGACATCTAGACACTATCAAAATGTATTTCCTAAGAAGAGGAATGTGTTGCTTAAGAGTAGATAGATGTTTATTTGGGAATTTGCTACATTCAAACTATAGAGCATTTCACTTGATGAGAGGTGAATGAATTTGGATGTTTGGATGAATTGCATGCTACTTTCAGATGGAGAAATTATTGCATGTGATATTACTCATTTCATTTCTAAAGAGAAAGTATAATGTGAAGAGATTACCTATTGCATCACCTTTGAAGTGTTGAAGAGAGAGGCATGAATAGAATACAAAAGGAGATAGTGAAATATTACATTATGGATATTTTTAGGGACTCCCTAATAGAGAGAAGCACATGGTAGGATGACATATTAATTTTTTGACCTTAGGCATTACAAAACTTGAATTATAATTGAATGTCTAATTGAAATATTGAGTGCAAAATAGCATTAGTGATAATATTTGACATGATGTTTATTTGCATAAGATGCACTTTGCATAAAGGTAAATCATTTAACCTTTATTCTATTCACATTAAGAACCATTTAATTTGATTTTCAAAAGTTACAAGGCTAAGGGAGCTATCATAAGGTTTATTTTAATATTTTATTTTTGAAATTTTGATTTAATTAATTATTATGGAGACATAAAAATAATTATTTTGAATGATTGGAAGAATGAATTAATTTATTTGATTTAAATTCATGATTTATTGAAGGAAACTTGATATTTGAAAGGGAGAAAAATTTAATTAAAATTGAATTAATGATTGGTTGATGAAATTGATAATTGAAGAATTGATGAAATTGATTTGATGAATTAATTGATTGGGAGATATAAGAAGGATTGATACAATTTATTTGATTTGATTGATAAAGAATTGAATTATTAATTGATTTAATTTGAAGGAAGACAAGAAGAAATTTTGATATTGTGATTGAATGAAATTGATTGATAAATTGATTTGATTAAAAGTGATTAAAATTTTGAAATCAAAAGAAATTGAATTTGAAAGCAATAAGGCATACTACATCAAAGGAATTAAATTTGTTAAAAAATGAGTACATCAATATCATACAAATTCAAATGGCCAGGAATCATTAAAAGAAACTTTCAAAGACAAATATATTGCCATATACATATAACAAAATATAATAAGCCATAGGAAATACAAGAAAAAACAAATATATAATATGGAGAAGATTCATGGTACATTGATTCAAGGGAAAGCCATCAGATGACAGGAAATATTTGCTCATTTGAAAATTCAAGTTAAAATAAATATACCAATGAAGATAGCAGATGATAAGATTTATCATGTACAAGGATTTGTAAATGTCACTCTTAGCTTACCATATTCTGAGTGCACTTTAGAAGATGTATTATATGTTCCTACTTCCTAGTATAGCAAATAATATCATCTCATTATATATATCAATTTCTTAACAAAGGAAGAACTATGGAGTTCAAATACATTCATGGAAATAAGAAATTTATAATTAAGAGATAAATCAAAATTGAAGTCATGGGATCTCATTAGAGTGGTATATTTGCATTGGATGTGATATAAATATCACAAAAACTCTTAAATAAGCTTTTTCCATAGGAGCAACACCAAAAGAAACATTTTATTGAACATAAAACTTTCATGGAAAAAGAGTATAACTTCTTCAAAGGAACAAGGAATAGGCCACTAGAGGAAAGCCAACATTACAAGAAAATATAGAAATAGAGGTTGAGAAATTGAAGGTAAAAAGCCTTCACACTAACTAATGTAATATGAGAGGGTGTTGGAGGTATTACATTATTTTATCCCATTGTAAATATTTAGTTTAGGGTGTGAGTTTGATTTTATGTATAAAGTATGTGTCAAGTTTGTAGGAGTGTGCAAGTGTCATGTAATTAAGTGTGTGAGGTGTCTAGTTAGGAAGTGAAGAGTCTTTGAGTGATGTGTCTAGTTTAGAAGTAGGAGTTATATGCAATCATGAGATACTTTGTATTTATGTAATATGTGGGACTTATTATGTAAACAATGCATATGAAGAGTTAAGTTCTCCTAAGATTTTGATGAGAGAGAAATCTAGGAGTCATGTATTGTGAAAGAGATCATGTATCTTTATATTGAAACAAAGCAATGTAATTTGTAACTTGTATAAGCTTTGATTTATGCATTGCATGAGTTTTGCAATAAAAAATTTAGTATGATTCTCATTGAATATTAATGTTCATATTATGGATGGATTTATATTGATATTGATGATTTGATATGATATTTGATATTAGTAATGATTGCTTGAAGATATATTGATTGATTAACCTATGAATAGTTACATCAAATTGGTAATAGTCCCTACATCCAAAAGTAGGGTAGATGCCCAGATGGTGTCTCCTTACTTGGTGCTACTATGAATGGCTAAAAACTCCCTTTGGTATAAGCATTGTGAGGGTAGGTTTCCATAAATGGGCAGTACCATGCGACAGACTCTTCCACATAATTATTTTGCATAAAAACAATATCTCTTACATGATTTAGAGGGGTATACTATAGTAGGGTAGGAGCTACCACCATCTAGTTAATGTATCCCTAGGCTAGGTTAGAAGTCTTATAGGCCAAAAGCTAAGGTTGTTGACATCCCTTAGGAGGGGGTCTATAGCCTTGGCTATCTTGTTGATACAAATGTTCTAGATAACTCTACTATTAAAACTTCTAGATATTCTACTACCTCCTTAGGACCAATACCTCTTTTGAGAGTGCTTGGAGCTTCCTCTTTAATTGATCCATATTAGCCATATTTTTGGTAGTTTGGGACCATATGAATGGTGGTAGGGACCAGTATTGAGCTTACTGCAAAATCAGATTATAAGGCATTGGGATGGATGCTTGAGAGTAGTGTCATTGGGGGTTTGGCTAGTAGCCTTCCTCTTGGTCTATGATCTACCTAGTATGGTTTTGAGTCAACCTTTGGAGAAGGTCAATTCCTTATTTGTGTAAATAAATTCAAATGGTTAAAGAAATATGGAAGGGTTAGAAAGATATGGAAAAGGATAGAAATTGATTAAAGGGTGGCCAAAATTCAACTAAAAAAAATTAATCTTTCTATGCAAATATCCTACAATTCAACAACAAACAAAGCCTAATAGACCAACTACTAAATAAAGCATCATAGGATTTATATTCAATTTATATTATGCATCCTCTAGCACTCCAATAACTTTATAGAAGGTTATCCAAATAACAATCCAAAGTAAACATAACTTATTAATAGAATTTACTACCCACAAAGCATAAGAATAAATGCATGGAAATACATAACTCAAAAAAATATTATCTTATGCAACACATCTACTAGTAGAGGCTAAAGAACATTTGGTTTCATTAAAAAAAAAGTAAAACATACAACTATAGATTCAAAACCTAGGATGTGCATGGGGAGATACATTGGAATCCCTACTTCCTTGCATGAGGTCTCTTTCAAAAGGAGACCTTGAATATTAGGATCTTCATAGAATTAGGCTCTACATCATGTATTAAAAATATTGTTGTGTTGTGTTGATGCTCAAGTTTTGTATGGTGTTTTTGAGCTAATTCAATAAATACCTAAGGTTTTTTTAATCTTTAATCTAACTCTTTATCGAGCCTTAAAATATAACATTTATACTAACTTAAATATAAGATCATCTAAAGTATTTGCTAAATGAAATCACACTATAGACACCTAAAATATCACACTTGACCTCGTGCAATGGTAATTAACAATCAATCAAAAAAACATTTGAAAATCATTTTAATTGCCCTAAACCCTAGGTAAAACCAATTCTAAGCTAGCCTAAATCCTAGGTAAACCTACCCCATCCAATCCACACATCTATATGTGTTTTCCTAAGCACCTACCCACTCTATTTCCCATAAAACTCCTACTCCCCTTGTAAATAATTTAAAGGAATTTAAGGGAAAAGGTGTTTTCCATCTTCCCTAAGACTTAGGTAGGCATGACACACCCATGCCCACTTAATACGCTTAGGTGGTAGGATATTATCCACCACATGCTTAATTAAGAGGATATTCTCTCTCCTCTCCTTCTCTCACCACATCACCTGTCACTTCTCTTGTTCAAGAAATCTATAAATAAACCCCATTGCCTATGGTTTCAAGGAGGATAAAAATACATCGTTATGCTACCAAAATATTGCCAAAGCCATTCTCAAACATTTTAAGCACCTAGCACTCCTCTTGCTTGACTTTATTTATGATTTTTGGTGGTTTTAGGTATAGATAAATAACTTTTGACTTCTATATTTAACTTAGATCACACCAAGAGCATTTATGGCCAAAGTACCAATCAACTAGGGCAAGAAATAGGAAAACATATAGATAGGTACATTTTCTAGCCATACCCACCCTCACTATTTTGGTCATAACTTCCACATCTACACTCATATTACCATTAAATTTTGAGGTTTCCTAACATCTAGAAGAAGGTTTTCATAAAATTTCATCTTATTTGGAGTAATATAATATAAAATGTATGTATAGGTATATTTTCTCAAAAAATGTACAAATAGGTACATTTTCCATAAACAAATTATCAAATCATTTGGCCAGATAACCCCTCTTTGTTGTTTTAGTTTCACTTTATTTTAGTATTTCATGCATTTTTATCAGTTTTTGTTTCCCTTTTGTCTATATTTAAAATATGCCCAATATATACAGACCTCCAAATATCTTTAATACTTTTTGTAGGGTCGCACAGGTTTCAAGGACCGATGTAGCTAGGAGTAGCACACATTTGATAAGCCCACTCCCCCATAAGGATATAACAAAATACTCTTGTAGTGCCATAATTACATTAAATTCTATGGTCCCTCTTCTTAGAGGCCCCCTTTTGTATCTCCTAGGGCAAATTTTAAAAGGATATCAATTCACATTTTAACACTTGTACACACTATCAATAAAATGCAACACATTTTCTATTAGTTCATTTTGGTGATCATGGTGTATATGCTTTTTTTTGGTTTGCTATATAACTAACATATTTTGTGTGATTGCTATTTTTTAGTCAATACAAAATTGTAATAGGAGTATTCAAAATCCCTGAAGCACATCTCAGGCCCACCTGCAAAACTTTAAGATTTATGGTTTTTATACAATAGTTCAAATTTCATTTGCTAAAAACAAGCACTTTTAAATTTTAGTTGCTAAAAACATGCATATTTTAATGGTTAAGAAATTTTACCTTTTTGCCTCCAAAAATTGTAGGTACAGTCCAAAATTCAAAAATTTTGATACCCAATCCCCAGACAACCACAAAAAGCCCAAAAACCTACTTTTATAGGAAAACATATGGATAGGTACATTTTTTGGAAAAATGTACAAATAGGTATGTTTTCCAATTCAAAATGTATAAGAAAGCCTATTAGGTTTTAGAAAGCACCCAAAGGTTGGAAATCACAGGTAGGCTTACAAAAATCCTTTCATCAATTTCTTTCCTCTTTCTACCTATTTTTAAATTGAACAGTAGTTGCTAGATTTGCTTTCAAAATGCACCATATCATTTGGTAATTTTTCAAAATAGTTTAGATTTTGCTTTCAAAACACACCATATCATTTGGTCATTTTCAAAATAGTTTTGATTATAAAAATGCACCATATCATTTGGTCACTTTAAAAATAGTGTAGATTTGCTTTCAAAAATGTGCCTTCTTTTGAATATCACACATTTGGATGGAAATGCCGTGTTCTATCATAGCATAGTTTCATTTGCTACATTTTTATTATTAAGGAAAAAAATAAACTCACACACATACAAAAGTTAACAACATTGGTTTGCATTGGATTTCATCACCAACCACCAATAAGAGATCAACGACATTGGATTTCATTAGCAATCATTGACTCACTAGCCTAGATGCCATAGTAAACTTCCTCGAGTAGTTTTTTGGACTTCATCCCTAGAAACTCCCCTACTCTTGATATTACCTCATAGTAGGTTAGGATAGACACCCCTACTCATAGGGTTTCACATAATCAATGAGTGTGCAGTTTTCATTATTGACTAAGCCTAACTGAGGGTGAAGTGAAAGCCTGGTTAGGTCGATAGCAGGTTTTAGACAATACCACCTCTTGCATAAAAAAATTGTATCCCCCTTCTAGTCACCCTGAGCCTTCCCCATTATAATAAGCCATGTACCTATTATTGTATCACCATTACTAGCATACCTTTGGGTATACTGGGAATGGTGTGTATCAATGCACCCCTCGTAGATCTCATTCATATACCCCATGTTTTTAGCAGTATTTACATCTTAAAACACACAAACACAAAAAAAAACAATCAAGAAAAGGATTCAACATCAACCAACATCATGAAAAAACTAATACAAACCTTGAACACATCCCCCACACACTTTTTTGTTGTTTGCTAATACTAATTAAAAAAATTTGCTACAAAAACCACCAAAACACAAATACCAAAAGTAGGTTTATATTTGATAAAAATTATCCCCTAATAAATCTTCTCCAAATTTCCTAAAACCACAACCATTGTATTGAGCTCAAAAATATCTTTCCAATGGTACAATTTTTACCTATTTTGACATCATTTGGTCTCCCAAACTATAGAAAAACTACAAGGGGATCACATAATTTAAATTGTATGGACATGTATGTTTTCTCAAAAAATATATAGATAGGTATGTTTTTCCTTCATAAAATATATAGATAGGTATGTTTTTCCCTCACAAAATCCACATGTAACCCATTTTCTCCATCATGGATCTTATATGAAACCAAGCACTTGAGAAGGAGTACATTTCCATAGAGAATGTTGGAGTGAATCCCCTACTTGAACACTAAGGAGGAGCATCCCTCCCACTATCGCAATATCTACCTACACCTCCCATAGACCAATAATAAAATACCACTCTTTTAGGGTTTCCCCTTCATCATCTGCAACTAGGATCACCTCAAGCCTCATTATCCCTTGTCCATGTTCTTGAGTTACATGCGACTCTACTTGCATAAATTCAAATAGAACCTCCCATCGTCTCATAAATTGAGGTACTAGTCTCGGCCACCTTCATGCCACCCTAGTTGCATGTCATTCCTCTTTATATGGGGTAAGCATTTACCTCATAAAATTTACTTTCCCAAACACATTCATCATCGTCATATGAAAGGCCTCCACAAAAAGTGCACATTCAGTTGCCAACCCAACAAGAACACACTCAAGTGCCCCAAAAACAAGTGCATAATTAGATACCAACTCAACAAGGGTATAGTCAGGTGATCCAACCACAAAAAGGGTACACTTAGGTGCCTCCACAATAGCAAGTGCACATTCAACTTCCACATCAACAAGGGTACAACCAAATACCCCAAAAACAATTGTACATTAATATGCCAACACAACAAGGGTACACTCAGGTGCCCCAACAACAATTAACACATATTCAAGTGCCAAACCAATAGGGGTACAACCAAGTGTCATACCAACAAGGGTACATCTAAGCACCACAACAAGAATGGTACATTCAGGTGCCTTACCAAGAAGCACAATCCCAAGTACCATATCAAGTGCACAAACAAGTACCTCTTCAATCATACGCTCTTATATCCAATCAGATGTAACAACAAATACCTTAGGAGGAATTGAATTGTATTCGACCCCAAAACCATATACATCCAATTCAACCCCATGCACCCCACCTAAATCAATGTGTTCCACAACAACAATACCAACCTTCTCCTTCACCTTACCCATATCTCTATCCCTATCCATATCAATCGATCCCTTCCCCTCTATTCATCTATGTCAAACCTATCCTAACAACCTCAATTTATCCCTCAACTAACATGCAACACATATTAAAGCATCTCAATCAGCTCAAGTTATGGATGAACAACCGTAGGTTTAAATCATCTACCCATAACTTGAATATGATGGACCCTACAGTTTCTCCACCTACCTAGTCTCATACAACACCTCAACGCATTCATTGTCTACTTCATACTGAGATGCCTTTGTCTAAACCATTGGAAAATCTCTTTCAAAAGTTTTATAATGTATGGAAAACCATCTTCTCATACACTAGGCTAGATAATCCTAATTGACCTAAGCCAAAAGGATACAATGAGCACCAATCCTATGGTTACCACCATCAACCATGGATGACATCAATGATTATCATACATTAAAGCAACTAGTCCACAATCTGATTGATCAAGAGGAAACAAATTTGGATGATCCCATATCATCTCCCAATCCAAACTCAGTTATATCTAATAATTTATTTACCCAACATAGGGTGCCACAATCACAAGCAAGGGCCTCAACATTAAAATCCACACCCCAACATGTTCATCATGTCAATGGCTACACTTCTTGCCAAGATGTTTATCGTATCAATATTGTGCCCAACAATATACTATCTCTAATACATTTTCTCCCAACCACATAACATTTATATTTCTTTACTATATTCATCAACCATTATTTCTTTGATTCTACTCTAAAATGCTTCTTCTTCCTTGCTTCTCTAAATTTCCTCTCTCCTCTCTCTTTCATAAGTTTCATCTCATTTTTGTATGGTCATGCACAAGTGGCTATATAACTATGATTGGATATTTTCCTCTTCTTTCTCTTTTTCTCTATCTCTTCTTTTTCATCATCACTTTCACATCTACTTTGAATCAATCTCAAAACAACCAAAACAATCAATTGTCTCTATCAATGGTTGTGTTGTTTGCATTAATTTCACAAAATAATCAAATTTAATTTCAGCTCAAAGAGCCCAAAGGCATAAAACCCCTTTGGTAAAAATTAAATTTTATTTCAAAGGCTCAAAAGGCATAAAATATCTTTGGTCAAAATTCAATTTCAGCTCAAAGACCCCTAAAGCATAAAACCCCTTTGGTCAAAATTTAATTTTAGTTCAAAGTCCCCAAAGGCATAAAACTCCTTTGGTTAAAATTCAATTTTAGTTCAAAGGCCCCAAAGGCATAAAATCCCTTTGGTCAAAATTCAATTTTAGTTCAAAGGCCCCAAAGGCATAAAACCCCTTTGGTCAAAATTTAATTTCAATTTCAAAGCTCCAAAGGCACCAAAATACCTTTGATAAATTTTCATTTCAAAAAAAATTTATGCCTCCCTTCTCATCTACTCATGGTGATTTCATCAAACATTTAAATTAAATAATCAATTACCAGGTTCAAAAGGTTGTCTTTTTTCAAATTTTATTCCATTTGCATCACATTCACATCTCAAAATAATCAACTACCACGTTCAAAAGGTTGTGTCCTTTTGTCAAAGGTTGTACCCTTTGCCTCACTTTCACAAAATAATAAAATTCAATTTAAGTTGAAAGACCACAAAGCCATAAAACCCCTTTGGTCAAAATTTAATTTTAGTTCAAAGGCCCCAAAGGCATAAAACCCCTTTGGTCAAAATTCAATTTCAGTTCAAAGGCTCCAAAGGCATAAAACCCCTTTGGTCAAATTCAATTTCAGTTCAAAGGTCCCAAAGGCATAAAACCCCTTTGGTAAAAAATTAATTTTAGTTCAAAGGCCTCAAAGGAATAAAACACCTTTGGTCAAATTTCAATTTCAGTTCAAAAGGCATAAAACTTCTTTGGTCAAAATTCAATTCCAATTCAAAAGCTCCAAAGGCACCAAATCCTTTTGATAAAATTTCATTTCAAAAGTAATTTACTTTTCATGCCTTGAGAATTATCATTAGAATAAAATATCATTTCAAAAGCAATTTACTTTTCATACCCTATCCTTAGAATAAAATTTCATTTCAAAAGCAATTTACTTTTCATACCTTGAGCATTGTCCTTAGGATAAAATTTCATTTCAAAAGCAATTTAATTTTCATGCCTTGAGCATTGTCCTTAGGATAAAATTTTATTTCAAAAGAAATTTACTTTTCATACCCTAAGCATTGTCTTTAGGATAGAATTTCATTTCAAAAGCAATTTAATTTTCATGCCCTAAGCATTATCTTTAGGATAGAATTTCATTTCAAAAGCAATTTACTTTTCATGCCCTGAGCATTGTCCTTAGGATAAAATTTCATTTCAAAAGCAATTTACTTTTCATACCCTGAGCATTATCCTTAGGATAGAATTTCATTTCAAAAGCAATTTAATTTTCATGCCTTGAGCATTGTATTTAGGATATAATTTCATTTCAAGAGAAAATTACTTTTCATGCCCTAATCATTGTCCTTAGGATATAATTTCATTTCAAAAGCAATTTACTTTTCATACCCTGAGCATTGTCTTTAGGATAGAATTTCATTTCAAAAGCAATTTACTTTTCATGCCCTGAGCATTATATTTAGAATAAAATTTTATTTCAAATGCAATTTACTTTTCATGCCATGAGAAATATCTTTAGGATAGAATTTCATTTCAAGAAGCAATTTACCTTTCATGTTCTTATCATAGGGGTATCTCCTTACAAGAAGCAATTTTTATTGCATACATTTCATAGTGACTCTCACTTCAAAAGATCAAAATTTTAAATTCAAACACAATCCAATTGGTCAAATTATATTTCAAAGGTCCCAAATTGCTTGTCATCTTCAAATGCATTATTAGGGGTGCCAATACCCCTTCTCATCCAATAAATATCATTATTGGATGTGCTAATACCCCTTCTCATCACATCAACTTCCTGCCTAGGGGTCCTACTATCCTTCTATAAAAATTTGGCTCTCACATTCTTGCACATCCTATATAAAAAACAATAAAAATAATAAAAATAATAAAATACAAAAATAGTTACACCACAACACAACAACATATTTCTCCACTCATATTCCTCCTTCCTCACATTTCTTTCTTCTTCTTCATATCCCTATTGTATGGTCACACTTAGAGCAGCTACATACCTTGGGTAGGATTTCTATTTTTTTCCTTATATCTCTTTCTTCTTATTCCTATCCCTTTTGTATTGTCATGCTTTGAGTGACTACATACCTTGGATAGGTTTCTTTTCTTCTTCTTCATTCACATATATTTCATATTTCTCTTATCTCTTGTATGATCACACTTTGAGTGGCTACATACCTTACATAGTTTTCTTTTCTTCTTCTTCCTTCATATATATTTTCTCTTCCTATCTCTATTGTATGGTTATGCTTTGAGTGGCTAAATACCTTGGATAGGTTCCTTTTATTTATATTTCTATTCTCCTCCATATCTTTCTTCTTCTTCCTATCCCTATTGTATAGTCATGCTTAGAGTGGCCACATACCTTGGGTAGAATTTTTATCATCCCCTTTATTCATAATTCTTTCTCCATTCCCATCCATCTATCCTTCGCCTCTAATTAATTAATTTTATATTATTTTCTCATAAATTCCTCCAATATCCATCTACACTTCTCATAAATCAATCATGTTGATACTGCAAAACATTTACAATTATCTCACTCATCACATCCATGCATATATCATCTCATGAAATTTCTATGGTACTATTTTTTCACTTTTTGGATGTGTGAGTACACATTGACCAATCATGCTTGGTTCACTTAATCAATGATAAGGTCCATCATGTATGTTCTTGTACATAGGTATTACATTGTAAATTATTTCACCAATGTCCACATTATCACATCCTTGTGTCCACTCCCTTGGACATAGATATTTTTTATTTCATGCAACACCATACACTAGTATTGTAACTATTATGATGTCATGGCCAACCCCATGCTTCAATTGCTTGGTAATAGAAGTATTTTATGCTAGTCAACCACTTTAGTTTATCCCATAAAATTTTATCAAATGTTTTTGGATTTTAATATCATTTTAGACTTCCCCTACCTGACTAAATTTCTCTCATGAATCAATGACATCTTAAACACTAAGTAAATTTTGAGTCTAGGGAAGACAATGTATTGAGTACACTGGATACCTAAAAAATTGGAAGGTTGGAAAGGCTTAAAGAGTGTGGAATGTTGCTTATAATAAGAAAAACAAAATTGCAAAGTGTGAAAGATTAGGATTTTTTCTTGAAAAAAAAAATTCCCATATTTTGGAAGTCATATATTCACAAAGAGCTATCTGATTCAACTGATTCTTGGACTAACTTGTGCAAAATTTGAATAGCTTTAAAATGAATGGTCATATACAAAAATCTAAGCAATATTTATGGAGATACAACCCTGTGAAGTCAACCATTTAGAACAAGGATAGTGATAATTTTTCAAGTCGTAAAAAATAAAATTGCAAAGTGCGAAGGATTAGGGTTTTTTTCTAAAAAACATCTCATATTTTATGAGCCATATATTTATGAATATTTATCCAATTCAATTAATTATTGTACCAACTTGTGTAGAATTTGAATAGCTTTAAAAAGAGTGGTCATATGCAAAAATCTAAGCAATATTGAGGGAGATACAACATCGTGAAGTCAAACATTTGAAACAAGGGAAGTGATGATTTTTCAAGCCATGAAAAATAAAATTTTAAATATGTACCAACTAGGGTTTGAAAAATGGGAAGAACAATTAAGGGCTATGACTTCAATGAGGAAGGAAAGCAATTCATATTTGGTAAAGTGAACTATGATAGTGTGATGTTTTGGAAATATTACTCTACTAAGATGCAAGGCATAGATAGTAGAGGTGAATTTTTGTCAGTGTGAAGGTTTCTATAGGAAAATATGAAAAAATATGCTAAATTTTGAAGTAGTTGTAATCATACATAAATTTGAAAATATCCAAAAAATGTATATCAATAATTCAGATATTTTTATGCAAAATGATGTAGGTTTCTATCTATAGCATCTCAATTGATATGAGAAGTGTATCTATTTGTAAACTCTCAAGCTCTAAAGAAGAGGTATGTAATTTTTCAAGGGTGGTGGACCCAAGTACAACCCTTTATTATCCAACAAAAAAAATAATGTAAATGTGCATCATAGTCCATGTGCACATGAGTCCATAGAATAGGAAAGTGAAGAGTCATAGGAATATGGAAGGCCAAGAGTCACATCCCATTATATATTGGTCTTTGTGTGAGCATAAGAGATATATCATAAGATCATCTTATCATTCCATAGGATAATGTAGAGTAGAGTAGAATACAATTTAGATACAATGTAGAACTTGTATGAAGCATGGAGTATTTTTATATCTCCACATTTTGTGTGAAGATACTATTTTTAGTAGCTTTCATTAATGGTAGTTTTATGAGTAGTTACAAAATTTTCTTATGAGCTTTACATGATTTGCATATTACCTTTATCTTATATTTAACATTGCATGCTCATTTTATACCTTATGGTAAATTTTACAATAAGTATTTAGTATCAAAAGCTAATAATTTAATCACAACAAGTAAGACCTAATTTAACTCAAAATGGGGCAGAAAAAAAAATCGAGTCAAGTCAAAATAAATAGGGTATTACATGTAGCCTAAAATAATTCTCAAATAGAGTAGTACTTGTATCCTAAATAATTCCACAAATATGGTAATGCTTGAAAACATAATACTTCAAAACATAGTATATTTGATCAATATGACATCTCATAATAGGATATACTTACAGTTAAGGAAAATTTTGAAAATAGAACATAGTTTATGCTATAGCTTCAACAATAACCATTTGGAGTTAAACATTTTAAAACAATAATATGGAATTCTATGAAATTGAAAAGAATTCTTTAGCGCAAAATCAAGGTTCCAAAAGATACTCAATATGTATGCTTTAGAATGCATACGATTTATTCTATTATGGGTATGGCTAAATCACAAGAACGCCCTAATGGCATTATTATCCATTTTGAAAACTAGGTAAACAATCTAAATATGTATGTATTTTTACACTTTTATTCAATTAAGGAGATGAATTCAAAATTTAAATGCATTCATTCTCTACAATAATCAAATAAAACTCACAAAACCAATTTCAAAGCTTTTCAATACCTAGAATTTTTTCTACATTCACTCAAGCAAATAAAAGTAGAATTCATTTCAACTTCAAGTCCCTTTGAAAATCAAAATTTCTTAGTACAAAAGCAATGAAATTAAATCCATGAAAGGAATAACACTTGATTTAGTTTGGATGATTATTTGTTGTATTACTCCTAATTTCTTTGCTTATTTATTTTGGTTCCACTATGTCTACCATTGTCAAACTAAAAAGTTCTTCAAATAATCCTAGAATATTAGTTATTAAACAAGAGAATGGGTGAGCATCCAAGTAGGTGGTTTCATCTTTTAATATCCAACTTGATAATTCCTCCTAAAAATCCTCAAATTATCTCCACTCTCTTTGAATTGTTGCATTATTTTATAAGTGTCATGCCATAATGGCAACAAGGCAAGTGGAAGAATTCTTGGTAGTGCCTTCAGTTTTAAAACAAAATAAAACTTACTTTTTTCTTTTTAATGATTAACAACATAAGGTTAATACTATAAGGAATGAGGTACAATGAAAGCCTCGTTTCCAAGGTAAACTATAATAGCATGTCATTCTTTTAACAAGACCCAAAATATGATCAATAAACCTTATCAAATTCAACACTTTTATTTATAAAAATAAGAACACCTACCAAGGTACTTGACTCATTAAAGCCATATACAAATAGATTCACTCAATACGACTTCCATTCATAAAATAATGCTATTATGTTATATAAAGTCAATGCTATGTAAAGCATTCAAACTAATGTCACTCATAAACTCTTGATAAATATACAATTTACATACTCTTTTTAATTTAGTAATCAATGGTCAAATTCACATTCAAGTAGTAATGCAACTTAATAAAAATGTATTGTTTTCATGCATGTGCAAGTGTTTTGTGTGAGGTCTCTCTTTGTTGGTTGCTTCTTTCAGATTTGTCATCTTCTCCTAGATGATACATTCCTTCTTCCACCTCTTGGAGGGTGACTATCAAAACTTGCAATAAATTTTACAAGTTAGTCATTTTTAATTATATCATCAATAATTATTGATAGTAAACTAAAATTAATTAACCATTAATTACTAATAGTCATTCATTTTTTGAAATTTAATAATTTCAAAATTCTAATAGTTTTTTATATGTGACACTTAAAGAAAATATATTGAATTTTAGCCAGTAATATATGTACCGTGTATATCCTTTAATAGTTTTAAATTCATAACAATAGAAACATGGCAAGCTAAGATCAAGTTGTTGATACAAGTTTCCTTGCATGGATAAGCCTTAAGTTCAAGTCTTGATGGATATGCTTATGTGGTTAATGTGTCATCCTCAATAATGATCACCCTCTTATCTTGGTATACATCCAAAGGGACTAAAGTACATCTTATAGAATAAGCTAAAAAATGAGTGAATTGTGTTAACCTTGTTATCAAATTAAATTATTGGAATCCTTCAAAAATATTACAAACATATTAAAATAAAAACTTAATCAACACAAGTGATTATTACAAGCAAGGAATGGGTGCAAGCATGGAGTAAGGATAATATTTCCTTGATTGATATATTTAGTGTAGATAAAGGATCATGTGTGAGAAAATAGTAAGCCTCTCCTTTTATTATTTCAAATATTTAGGGAAATTAAGGAAATAAAGGATTCTTTTTTAAGAAAAGCTAGGTGGCATAGAAAAAATTATTTAAGAAAATCATAATTGGAACTTGTAAGGATATCCTAGTTGGAAGTAATAATCCCTAAATTGCCAATAAGAGGAAGAGAAAATATATGATAATATTTATCTAGACAATAGATGCTATATTAGAAGTGGTTATCAAGGATGAGGTGGTTGACCATGATATAATGGTTCTTACAAGGTCAATATGTAATTTTCATGGTTATTGGTACAACTTTTTAGGAAATAAAAATTGAGTTGAAGTGGGATTTAATTTTAAATTGATCCATGACTCCACTTCTAGAAGGATATTCCCTTATCATCTTATCTACTTTAGAAACTAAGGATAAAATAATGAATAATGGCCCATTTTTTGGTGTAGATGGCTTATATTTAAGATCATGGAGTGAGAATTTTTCTATGGGGACAATTTTTTTGGAGATATGGCCCATGATTTTAACTAAAGAAAGCATGTTAAATATAAGTACTTCATATTACTACATTATTGTTCGTACCACCTTTTTTTGCATCAAGCTAGTGCTAAAAGCTTGATTTTTGTAATAGTGCAAAAATTAAAATCACCTTATGTCCACCATATTATAGCTATTTCCATGACACTAATTCAAAGATAATTAATAGTATACTAGAGGTAAATTAGCCTGTTTCACCAAGTAATATCAAGTATTTTCTTTTACTATATAATATTAATATTTTTGTAACAAAAAATTTATTGTTTTTTATAATATAAACTTGTTTAACAATTTATTTTTACATGTGACAAATATTTTTTGTTTTTACATATATGATACTATTTTTTAATATGTTCACATGTGACATTGTAACCTTTCATCTACTTGAAAACTTCTATAAGTAGGTTGGTTCAAAGAAAAATAAAGTGCAAAGCATAGAATTTTGACCACAACATCTCTAACAAGAATATGACCAATGACATCACATTCCTTCTTAATAATATGGTTTGTATCACTGCATATCTATATAGAGAACCATTATATCACTCGTTTATAATATAAGAGTTCATAACATAAAGTGTCATTTTTTATTAATGGTAAAAAGGGATTTTGAAAGGACTCCCAAACCTTTTTGAAGAGACAAAAATGCAACACCAAACAATGCTAAATAAATTGAACACAAAGAACCCATAATTGCACAATAGATGATCTTATATTAATGGGGGGAGCCTAAAAACTCCATTGTTACAATGTGGATCTTTGAATCCTTTTGATACAGATTTACAATGGCTAGGGTTCTCCGAAACCCTAGCAAACAAGGTTGGTGGTGTCTTCAGGCACGTCCTTGCTCCCAATAGAAGTGAGTGGGCTTTTAGTTATCCGATGTCGGGCCACTCCAGCTTAAGCAGCTATCCAATGCTGATGTCACACTTCCAGATCTGCACACAATAACACAAAAAAAGAGTTAGTAGCAACTATGAGGGCTCCACAATGTGAGGCCCTCTATAAGCAATACAAAACCCTAACTATCTATTATAAATGAAATGAACAGAAATAAAAGTGCATGTAATAAAATAATAAACAATGGATTTACCTTACGTATTTGTTGTCTTCTGATCTGATGTAGCTTGTTGTAGTGAATCGATGCGGTGATGCCCTAGCATCACTCGAAGGCTAGGGGGACTTCAGAATCTCTGGCGTAAAATACCCATGAGTGCTTGGTAGCTACAAGAAATGCCCATGGGTGCTTGGTGATGGTGGAAGGTACCCAGAGGTGCTTGGTGATGGGGAAGGAAGCACCCAGAGGTGCTCGAGAGTGATAGGAAGTACCCGAAGGCATTCGATGATTGAGGGGAGAGTCTACAGAAGTAGATCTAGTAGGGCGAGAGGGACGATGATGGATGTGAGGGCTATAGTAGGTGAAGATGGAAGGAAAGTGTACTCAGATGCTCTAAGGAACTCAAGGATTTCTTAGGACTCAAGGAATTCAGGAAAATTACTAGGGGTTGAGCCATCAAAATGGCTCCTATTAATAATCCAACCTAGGGCATACTTAGGGTTTCAATGACACTAATCGTGTGGCTGAGATAAAAGCATATCGAAGGGTGGATATTAAATTTAGGGTGTGGCATGGATTGATGTAAATGGATGGATAGGATTAAATGAAATTGGATGGTTGGGATTAATTCACTTATATAAATATATATTTATTAAATATATATAAAATATAATATATAAAATATTAATATTAAATATATATAAAATAAATATATATAAATATATATGAATAGTGGGTGAAAATGGTGGGAAAGCATGGATGGAGGACAAGTGGCTAGGTTTTGGTGTCTACAGATACCCCTTTTTGTATTGCGTTGCGTGAAACACAATGCAATGCAAAAACATGAGACACCTATTTTGGCTAGGTGCAGAAGCAACTTCTCTTGGGATGTGGAACATGAGCTTGAAGATAAAAGAATAAAAGAATTTAAATTTTGTATAGCTTACCCCCTCAATTGGTGAATGAGTTTGCGGATGAATCTCATGAGCCAATTGAAAAATTTATGCAAATGAATGATGGATGATGTGATACCATTTTTACCCCAATGGTGGGAAGGGGATTGGTGAAAAATATGAAATGATGCATCTATTTTTACCCCAATAGATGAAGGGTTTTGTGAAAATGTGTGATGGAAAATGTGTCTATTTTTACCCCAACAGATGAAGGGATTTGTGAAAATGTGTGATGAAAAATGTGTCTATTTTTGCCCCAACAGATGAAGGGATTTTGCCAAGTGTAGATGCCATGATCATGTAAGATGTATCCCATTGTGGGAAAAGTCAAAACCAAATGTGGTTGCCCCAAATTTGGGGTGATTCAATGTTGTTGAAGAATATGCCTTTCGGCATCATTGATATGCAAAGATGAAAATGCAAAGATAAAAATAGTCAACTTCGGAGGGCCAACTAGTGACTATCAGATAATTCCTATGATCGAAACCAATCACCCTAGCTAAATCTAGTCACCATGATGACTATCAAGGAAATGTGTAATGATGAAATTTGATATTGTCCATGTTTTAAGCCCCATGAACTAGGCCATCAATGATAACTTTTGTGCAAATTGTTCTTGGCAAGGTTTCACTCAAAATGTGAAGTACCAAATATGATTGTGATTTTGAACAATGAGATATGGAATGATGAAAATGACCAAGTGTCCTTATGGTAGGCTATTCATCTTACCGAATTGCATGGATGCAAATCATTGCAATCACCAAGTATATAGAAAAACCCACTAGATACAAGATTCACTTGAATGTTGGTTTGCACTTGGAAAATATGCAAATGATGATATGGAATGATGTGAAAATGATGTATGAATGATGATATTGATGATTATGGTCATTTTGTGAAGATTTGGACCATTTTGGAGGGCTTTTGTAACTTGTTAGGTGAATTTGCAATTTGTGGTCGCAAATGAAAATTATGCATCCAAATCAGTTGGAATCTTCACAAAACCTGATAAAATGATGGAATAGATGCCTGGATGCAATATGAAAATATTTGGTGGGGATAAGCCACTATTTTGTGAAAATTTGATCTTTTGTGCAATTTGATACCAAACACTCATTGGTGCTTTTGGTCTGCAGAAATACCCATCGGTGTTTGGGCATTCTAAATACCCATGGGTGCTTCAGTGCACCAAGAAATACCCATGGGCATCTCAAGGTGCCTGAAGTAGCTATAAATAGCTGCCAGGATGAGAAACCAAGCTCATTTGTGCATTTGAGAGTTTGAGAAGTTGCATCTGGGAGAGTGGAGTGAAGTGAGGTGAAGTGATTTGAGTATGGAAGCTATGGTGATGGAGGGAGTGGGTGTGGAGGCTGAGGCTAATGTTGGAGTGTAGGCTACTGAGGTAATACCCTTGTTTGTGTATTGTGCAAAATTTTTTTGTTTTTTTTAAAATTATTGACAAATATTTTGTGTTGTGCTACAACTTAGGATTTTGGAGGCTCAACATTGGTTCTCACCTTTCATTCCTAGGATGAGGAAGGTGATGTCAGATGAGGAGTGGGAGCTATTAGAGGATGTGGGGCTAGTGAAGGTAGCCCAGATTGATGTGGTGAGGGTTGATGAGGGGTACCTCTCTACCTTGGTAGAGAGGTGGGATGCAGATAGGGGGACTTTTTAGCTCCCCATAGGAGAGGTGACCATGACCTTGGAGGATGTATATCACATCCTCAAGGTACCAATGGAGGGGATCCAGGTTGAGGTTAGGCTCAACCAAAATATAAATATGATGAAGATGTTTGGAGATGCATGGTAGGGTGTGAGGGTGGAGAGGTGGGGTGCAACTTATTATTATAATGTTAGGGATGGGAGCACTTCAGCATTGCTCAATCAGAGGGCTTACCTATGGTAGACTTGGGTAGGGAGCAGCCCTACGCTAGGAGATGGGTAGTGGTCAAGGAGGTACAACCAAGTCAGCTAGTGAGGATGAGCCAGTGGTACCAAGAGTTATGGGCTGGATTGACATCCACCCAAGTGATATGGAGGTCATGGTGGGCTTGTAGGTGGACCAGAGATGGAGAGCACTTGAAAAGTGCAGCAAGCTAGGTGGGTGGTTGGGAGACATCAGAGTGAGGCTGAGTACATTTAGTTCTCATGAGTACTCTGATAGTTTAGGCTGAGGTAGGATGTCCCAGATGAGCTAATGCGCTATAGGAGACATCAAGAGGAGATAGGGCTACCATGCATAGAGCCATGGAGGGTGGCCTATGAGGATGATGAGGAGATGGATCTCCTAGATGTAGATGATGTAGGGATGACCATGGAGTATGATGTATGGTTCACTATACAACCAGCATGGGCACCACCTCAAGGAGAAACTGATGGGGATGGTGATGGTGAGGCTAGGGATGAGGGGACCCAGGAGGCCCCAAGTAGTATCACCTTCGATCAGATAGTCAAAGGAGGAGGGCTAAGGGTGCGGTGAGGTAGGCTCCTAATATTGGGGGAGATGATGGAGATGGAGATGATGTGAAGGAGGTTCTAGATGGGCCTCCAGATCAGAGCGAGGAGGATTGGGTAAGGTTAGAGTAGTAGGTGGTAAAGTGGGATGCGAGGATCATGAGGCTCCAGGTAGAGCTAGTAGAGAGGGAGCACATAATGTTGACATAGCATATCTTCGATCTTAACATAGATATATCGAGGCATTGGAGGATAGGTTGATGGAACATCATATTCCACTTCTAGATCCTCCAACCTCATCTATCTCTAAGGGTGCTAGGCATAGTGAGTCTAGGCATAGCTCTAGGTCTAGGGCTCCTCCTAGGTCATAGGGGTCCTCTTGGAGGACATAGCTTAGTGCTTAGATGCACTTTTTGTATATGAGCCTTGGTGCTCCATTGTATGTAGCCTTTTGGCACTCATTGTACATGTGATATTTATACATATATATACATGGCTTTTACCTTTTGTGTTATATGTTTTTGTGTGAATGCTTTTTATGGAATGCTTTTGTGAAATGCATATTTATATGGATGATTAATGCATATGATATGTTATGGATGATTAATGCAAGGTGGTATTGTATGGATGATTAATGCAAGGTATGAATGTAAATGTGCTAATGATCATTTATAGTTTAGATCTTGCTTGTCCATTTTCTAGCATTGTTGTTTAATCAGGGGCACCAAACTTGGTGGCATATGGGATGAATGGCTCATGAACTAAATGGATGTTGACATGGAAGAAGATATGGATGTTGATATGGAAGAAGATATGGATGTTGATATGGAAAACTACTATTTTGTAGAGACTCAGACATACTAGTGGTATCAAACAAACTCACTAAAACTACCTAATCCCTCTAGGACCAAATGTGTGTGCAGTGAATTCATTTACCGAATCAAGAGCATGGTAATGACTCGAGGTAATCAAGAACCAATGTGTGTGCAAGTGAGTTCATTAACTCATCTTGAGTAAATTGGGTAAACCTATTATGGATGAAACCAAGAAGCTAGCTTGTCCTTATGAGTGGTTAGAGGTCTCTTTGAAAGAGATGTGTCACCATGCATGAGCGTACTCCACTACCAGTCAAGCATCTATAGCTCCGATGGAGGCTAACTCCATAGTCCATGATTTATATTTTTTATCTCTTAAGTTTTGGGGATGACTACCTAACCGTATGACTAGAAATGTAGTATGATCCTTACAACCCAATGATCAGTGGTGTGTGATGTAAAATATTTAGAGTTTTTGTTAGGGATTTTTCCCTACTCTTTCTTTTATTTTTGGAATTGTGATAGTGGTGAGAACCACTATTTTTATGGACTATGTTGCATGATGGGACTAGCAAGGATGACCCTTTTCACTTCGAGGTTCATACCAAGTATGGTGTTATCCCTCTTTGACACAAGATGTTTTTAAGATGTGAAATTGTGTTTGGTTCAAGAATATTTTGGAGTCAATTCCCAAAACTCAATATTTTCTTAGTGAATATGTGTAATGGTCCTAAAAAGAACTCGACATGTATTTTGGAGGTTGCTTAAAACACTAGGAGTGGCTGAGTGACCGAAAACACCTAGGACTTTTATGAAAATGTGGTTTGTGTGAATGGCAATTTGACTTGGTGGAATTGTGTGGATGACATTGTGAAGGTGCCCTTGATTAAGGCAACATGACTTTTGTTGGACCAATTAAGACCTTGAACTTAATAAATGATATGGATGTGAATGCAATGTATGACATGCAATTTTGTGAAATTTGAAATGCAATATGAAATGTGTGTAAATGCAATGTTATGAATGAAATGTATGCAAATGTTTTTGTGTATTAGCCATGTATATATATAGAAATCAAATCATGCATAGAATGCTCTCAAGTGTATAACATTAAGTGGTTCGAGTTCTTCCTCTCCCTCTAGACTGGCAAGCCTATAAGTACCATTACCCACTCTTTGAGTAACAATGTATGGACCTAACCAATTAGCCATGAATTTATCATGAAGATGTGGTAATGCATTGGTGTTTTGTTGGTTCTCTTTAAGGACAAGATCTCCTACTTGGAATTCATGTAGATGAACTTTGGCATTGTAAGCACGTTTGAGGTGGTCTTGATAAACTCGTAAATGCTCTAAAGCATTGACTCACCTCTCATCAAGAAGTGTGAGTTGGTCAAGATGTGCTTGTCTAGAAGTGTCATCATCTATGAATTCTTGCAAAGAAATTTGTAAGGAGGGGATCTCGAGCTCAAGAGGTATGATTGCTTCGGCTCCATAGACCAATGAAAATGGTGTTGCCCCTGTAGGCATGTGGATGCTTGTTCGATAAGCCCATAATGCCAAGGGTATTTGTGTATGCCAATCTCTATGATTTTCTTTGACAAGTTTCTTGAGAATAGCAATTAAGGTCTTGTTGGAAGCTTCAGCTTGTCCATTTGCTTGTGGGTAATAAGGAGTCGAGAAACTATGTTGAATGTTATATTTCTCGCAAAGTGCTCGAACATCCTTGTTCTTGAAAGACTTGCCATTATCGGAGATGATTTTTGAGGGTATACCAAAATGATAAATGATATGATGAAGTATAAACTCCACAATTCTAGGTCCTATCATATTAGTTAGAGGAATTGCCTCAACCCACTTTGTGAAGTATTCAGTGGTTGTGATGATGAATGTATGTTGTCCCGAGGAAGGAGGTGAAATTTTTCCAATTAGATCTAGACCCCATTGTGAAAAGGGCCAAAGGCTTTGAATAGGTTGTAAGGCTTGTGATGGTACATGAGTTAAATTAGCATGTTCTTGACACTTCTTGCAATGTTTAACATAAGTGCAACAATCACGTTCCATTGTGGGCCAATAATAACCCATGCATAAAATACGCTTTGCAATGGCCATTCCACTAAAATGACCACCACAAGTACCATCATGGGCTTCAACTATGGCTCTTTGTGCCTCACTAGACTCGAGACAATGAAGGAGGACTCCATCATAACCATGTTTATACAACACATCCCCCAAGAGAACGAAATGAGCTACCTTTTGCTTGAATGTGCATTTGGTAGTTCGAGACATGTCAGATGGGAGTGTTCCAAACTTGAGAAAGGCTACTATTTGGCTTGACCAAGGCTCATATGGATCCGAATGGATAAAGCAAACATCCTTTTCATCTTTAGACTCAACATGAACAATTGTAGATTTAGAGACCATTGAAATTATAAGGGGTTGTACCTCTCCAAATGAGTCTTTTGGAATCAATGATCCAAGGGAGGCCATCACATCTACAAATCTATTAGTCGAACATGGCAAACTATTGATTTCATACCAATCAAACTTAGAGAGCAATTTCATTGCTACTTCATGATAAAGCTTAATGGTAGGTTCTTTGCATTGGTATTCTCCATTGATTTGTTTGACGACAAGTTGAGAATCACCAAATATCCTAATACGCTTAATGCTCATAGCTATAGCTGATTGAAGACCTAAGATTAAGGCTTCATACTCTACAGTGTTGTTTGTGCATTGGAAGTCAAGTTTGAATGATAAGGGGATAGGTACCCCCTATGGTGTATGAAACATGACTCCAACACCTTGACCTTTCATGCACTTAGAGCCATCAAAGAATAGTGTGATATCGATATCTTCCTCTAGAATGACATCTTCTTCTTGTTCAATGATAGCAAATACCGAATCATCTAGGGAGCTCAATAATCAAAGGATGATCACTAGGTAGTGGAGCTTCCACAAGTTGATCGACTATTACCTGACCTTTAATGGATTTTTGGCTAATGAATTCCAAGTCAAATTCAATAAGGAGCATTATCCATTTAGTGGTGTGGGTGTTATTGTAAGTGTGGGACATCATATAACGCAGAGGATTTTCTCTAGCTATGACATAAGTTGTGTGGCTAAGCATGTAATGTCGAAGTTTCTTAGTGGTAAAAACCACTGCTAAGCATAATTTTTCTACATAAGCGTATCTAGTTTCATAGCTTACCAATGTTTGACTAATGTAGTAGACAACTTGCTCTCGATTTTCCTCATTCTTTTGTGCAAGCATTGTCCCTAATGCAAAGTCCATTGTTGAGATATAAAGATAAAATGGGACCCCTGGACGAGGAGGAGCTAAGACTAGTGGAGAAGCTAGGTATTGCTTAATGTCATCGAAGGCTTTTTGACATTCATCTATCCAAGAGAATGGCACCCCCTTTTGTAGTAGGTGATTGAATGGCCTACATTTGTTAGAAAGTTGTGCAATAAAATGATGGATTGATTGGATCTTTCCTTGTAAACTATGCAATTCCTTTAAGTTAGTTGGGGGAGGCATCTCCATGATGGCCTTGACCTTGTTAGGGTCCACCTCAATGCCTCTTTTGGAGATAATGAATCCTAGAAGTTTTCCCGAGGTAACACCAAAGACACATTTCTTGGGGTTCAACCTTACATTATGCTCTAGGAGTCGGTCAAAAACTTTCTCCAATACACCAATGTGTTCTTGTCGAGTTTTAGATTTAGCCAAGAGATCATCCACATAATCTTCGATAATCTTATGCATGTAGTCATGGAAAATGTATGTCATGGCATGTTGATAAGTGGCACCTACATTTTTGAGGCCAAAGGGCATCACCTTGTAACAAAAAGTTCCCCAAGGTGTAGTGAATGTTGTTTTGTGTTGGTCATCAAGATTTATTCGAATTTGGTTGTATCCTAAAAAACCATCCATGAGTGAAAGCATTTCATGGCCAGCATAGGTATCGACAAGAGTATCAATGTTTGGGAGAGGAAAGTCATCCTTAGGACATGCTTTGTTAAGATCTCGAAAGTCAGTGCAAATGTGTATCACCCCATTAGGCTTGTGAATGGGTACCATGTTTGAAAGCCACTCAGGATAGTCGATAGGAACTATGAAGTTCACGTCTAAGAGTTTTTGAAGCTCTATTTTTACCAAGAGGGCCATGGTAGGATGCATTCTCCTAAGTTTTTGTTTGATCGGCTTAGCATCGAGGATGTAAGGTGAGATTATGGACAACCAAACTAGGGTCAAGACCAGGCATGTCCTTATAGGACCATGCAAATATGCCCTTCTTCCTCTTGAGGAGAGCAATTAATTGCTCTTGTTCATCGGGTGATAAAATTTTTCCAAGCTTGACAATTTGGGGATTGTCTTTGTCTGAACTAAGGTCCACATCGATAGTATCTTCAATAGACATGTGGGAACCTTCCTCAAGTTGATGGGGCATAGGGATCAGATGAATGTCATCTAAGATGTCATCAAACTCTTCTGGCTTATCCTCATCTATTTCTACCTAGAAAACCTCAGGATCCAAAGGTGAAGGTGAAGGCGAAGGTGGAGGGGATGGAGGAATGTAGTTGGTGGAAGCCCTTAACAATTCCTCGGACAAGACAAATTCGGAAAAGGATGGAGGTGAGGAAATCTGGTCCATATCAATAAGGCTTATGTCAATTGGAATTGGTTTAGTCAGATCATATGGATTACGGAGTGGGGTAAATAAATCAACAGGATTCATGTTGACTTATGGGCAAGGTGGATAAGGTTGGATGGAATGGATGGAACCTAAGAACCGGTGCTAGGAGCTTGGTTAACCTGAATAGCAGCAAGCAACACAAATAAATGCATTTATCTAAATGATATATACATGCAATGCAAAGAAAGACAAATATTTTTGTTGATTTTTTTATTGATTTATTTTATTTTATTTTTGGTAGTGGTGAAAACCACTATTTTTGTGTTATGTACATATGTTACAAGTTGGATTATGAAATGGCTTAATGGAATGGAGGTGGTGGTTCACCAGTAGGGGTAACTCACTCTTGTGGAAGAAGCAAGTGAAATATGGGCTCATGGATGGGGAACATGTTGAGATAAAACTCATCTTGTTCGGTATGGGGAATAATGGGCTCTGATTCTTCTTTAGATTCATCTAAAATTATCGACATAAGTTCGAATTCTTCATAGATTTCATCATCAAAATTATCGGGATGGAGGGCTTCTTCTCTTGAATTTAGATTAAGCCTTTGGAAGGCTTGTTCAAGAGAAGAGGTGGTGGAAAGTGGGTGGTAACCTAGACCTGAACGGTCATGCACCTCTTGATATGGAACATCGATAGGTTGATGCACTCCCTATTCATGCAATCCTAGGCCATGACCTTGCCAATTGACTATGTGAAAATAGCGAGATGGAAATCTTGACATGTTTGGAATGTTGGCAAGTGTTGGTTCTTTGGGTTCCTCTAGGGGAGCTGGACTTGATGAAGAATCAATCCCCCCATATACAAAATTTATGCTATTTGGAGCTGAACCCATGTTATATACTGCTCCTATGGCCAAAGGTGGGTCACATGGGTGACCAAAATCCTTAGCCTTAGGAATGGTGAGGGGCGTGATGGTGATGTCTTGGACCATATATTCACCAATACCAAGATTAGTGAGGTGGACCTCAACTTGGGATGATATGGAAGGACTATGGTCAGATGATGGCTCAGGAAGTGGTGAAGATGGAGATGTTTCACAATCCATCAACTCGACTTGTGAAACATTAGGTGATGGTGATGGATTGGTTTGGGAAGGTTGTTGAATGGATGATGATGATGAAGTGGATGGCAATGATGTTGATGATGTGGATTGATTATGACCACATGTGCATGTAGTCAATGATGAAGATGATGGGGGTGTGGAAGCTTGATGGGGATTGGTGATAGGGAGCTCCTCAAGAATGGGATCCTTTGATGAAGAAATTGGTGAAGTGGTAGATGGATTGGATGATGGTGAAAGGAAAAGGTGAGTGGAAGGAAGCATGGACTCATAAGGATTTGAAATGAAATTGCAATACTTAAATGGCTTGACATTCATTAGTATGCAATGTACTTGTCCCTCATGAACATATTTCAAACATTGATGTAAAATGGAAGGGACACATCTCATTTCCCTCATCCAAGGTCTTCCAAGGAGTACATTGTATGCCATGGATCCTTCCAAGATGTGAAACATGGTGTGCAATATTTTGACCCCTACTTCAATGGGTAAAACAATAGTGCCAATTATGGAACATAAAGCATCATTGAATGCTTTTAAGGTGAATGATGACTTGGTGATATGAGATGGAGGAAGGTTCAAATGATGAAGGGTGGATGTGGTGATGATATTGATAGAGGAACCGATATCAATTAGGACTCTTTTAAAAGGCTTCTTGTCAATTAGAGCCATGATATGCAATGGAGGGTCTACTGATTCTGATGAGATTGGCTTAATCTCAAAGTCATAGAATGTGATGGAAGGCTCCATGCATGTTTGGATGCTCCCTACAAAGTTGTTGAAGGCATTAGGATCTTGAGATTGTAGTTCAATGGATTTGAGAATATCCATTAATGCCTCACGATGTGGGGGAGATTGTTGAATTAACTCATAAATTGATAATTTGGTGGAAGCCATATTTAGACTTGTAGTTAATCGGCTACTCAATGAGATGATTGGTCATGGTGGATGATTGATGGGTGGATTTGGAGGATTTGATTGGCTAGGGATATGGATGGGTGATGAAGGATTGGGGGAAATTTGAATGGGTGGTGATGTAGGAGGTTGTGACACACTTGCTTGAGGTGGTTGCCTTACATTTTGTTGATTATTTCTTTGACCTCTAGTGACCACATGGATGGCCCCTACAAACCCTTGGTATTGTTGGACATGATTGACTTGATTAGGAGGAGTTTTGGTGTTAGCCCCTCCTACATTTGGTTGCACCTCCTCATGATGAGGAAGTGGTGTTTGAAATATACCAAGGTTTTGATTTTGTTGAGCAAGGGGATTATCAAGCTTGATCGCCCCAAGTCAATAAGGTCTTGCACTATATCTTTAAATGCATGGCAATTGTTAATGTCATGCCCATTTTGCCTATGATAAGGACAAAATAGATGTTCTCGATAGTGTTTACTACGTTTGGTAGGATCATCAGGTCTGATTTTGGGTAAAGCAAGTTTGTTTGTGTCATATAACCTTCAAAAAATGGAAGCATATGACTCAGCTAAGGGGGTGTATTGGTGATTTTATCAGATAGACTATCATCGAGGATGGTTTTCCATAATTGGCACTATGTTTTGCATGGCTTGAGTTGTTGAGGGTACCGCATGATAAGCAATTTGTTGTGGTGTTTGTTGCATGATTGTTGTTGAGCCATTACCAGATGGCTCATGACCACTTGATTAACTTGATTGGGCTGATTGGATGGTGTAGCCTATGTTGATTTTGGTTGGCCAGAATAGTTGCTTTTATATTGGCCCTTATTTTGCCATTCTTTCTTCTTAGGCTTAAGTATGCCTTCTTGGATTTTGATTTCCTCAATGACACTAGCCTGAGCTAAAGCTTCTTCAAATGAATGATAAGTTTATAGTTGAAGCATCCAAGAGATAGGTTTTAAACAACTCTTGGTGAATAGCTTGATTAGCTCATCCATTGGTAGGGTGAATGGCAACTTAGTGATGACAACCCTCCAACGGTTTCCAAAATCATAGATAGATTCATCATCATGTTGTCTTAAAGCATAGACATCAGACAATGAGATCTTCTTTTTAACATTTAAGATGAAACACTCAAATAATTGGTCAATCAATTGCTCAAAAGTATAAATACTATGGTTGGGTAATTGATTATACCATTCTATGGCATCTCCTCCTAATGTTTGAGGAAAAGTTTGGAGCATGAGAGCATTATCATTTTGAATTCTAAAACAAGCATGTACAAACGTGCTCACATGTTCTTTGGGATCCTCAATTCCCTTGAATTTTTCAAACTTAGGCACCATGAAATCTATCAGATATGGTGGTGATGGTACCAAAGGATGAATGGGTTGATTGATCAATTGGTGTAAGGTTGGTTTTTGATTTGTCAAACCAGGAGTATATTGTATCAATTGATCTATCTATTTTTGCATGGCCTTAATTCGAGGGTCTTCCTCAAGAATGTGGAAGCCCTAAATTACCTGATGATTTTGTGGTGGAGTGGAGAAATGTTGTGGAGTGACTAAGTGATGATGAGATTGGTAATGATGGCTAGGTGAATTTGATGGAAATTGATGAATGGGAGATTGATGATGAAAATATGGAGAATTATGGAATGAGGTTGATGTATGAGGGTTATGGCTAGGTTGGCCAATGGGAATAGGATGGGTAGTGGTATGACTTGGTGGAGGAATAGGGATAGAAACCACAGAAGATTATGGTGCCCATGATGGACCCTAGTTAACAAGGATAGTCTGAGTAGAGTTTGGTAAAGGCTTAGGGTTCACCTATACTTGTTGTTGAGCATTTTGATATTGTCTAAGAAATTTTTTTAGGTGTTCCCATGCCTCATTAATATCTCTATCAGAATTTAAGGGTATGGAAGTAGATGGTATGGAAGATGTGGCTTGGGGACAAGTTACACTAGGTATAGTAACTTGTGAGGCTAAAACTTGTGAAGCAACATTTACATGTGCTTCATACAAGGGGTTGGTGTATGTGGATGTGTATGAAGTGCTAGGAGCACATGAGGGTTGGGGAATGGACATATGGGAGGAAGGTGCAACTGATGCCTCAAAAAGAGGGTTGGTGTACACCTGGGTAAAGCTAGATGGTGGCTGGGAATAAATAGGCTCCTATTGTAAAGTAGAATCCTATCTAGGTGAGTTGGGGACTGACTCTAAGACATAGTTAGAAGACTTCATGAGAGCTTCTACTCTTGCCATGTCTATATGGGTAATGTGATGGTCAATGGTTGGTGAGGTTGACTCTTCTTGGGGCATAGCCATATGAAAGGTTATGGATGGTAAGGAATGTGAGGGACCTACAGATAAATCTACTTATGTCACATTCAGGTAATCTACCATAGAAGTGGTGGGGCAAGTGGATGAAGGTTCCATTAGATTATCTTGATTTAATGCTTTCTTTTATTTTCTTGTTAAGACCATAAAGCAAATAAATCAAAATACAGATTATATAATAAAATGAAACACCAAATTTAAATTTCACAATAAAAATAAACAACCAATGCTAAGTTTGTTTAACACGTGTGTCTTACCTCATTCATTGGTTATCTCCTTTTAATGTGAGTTCATTTCCTTAGGTTTCAATCTTGTGTGTTTCAAATGTGCTAATATGAATTAATCCAAAGAAAGGTAAAAACTATGGCTAAGTTGGGGCAACGAGATTCTTGTTGGTGATGAAATCCAACAAGTTTGCTCGAGGGTGACCTAGGGTTTCTAAGGGTAGATATTGGTGGATGGAGATGAAAGTCACCATCACCAAATCTCAAGCAATGGTTGGTGATGAAATCCAACCACTACTATTAAATGTGAATCATGCAGTGTGTGGTTCTTTTTAAAATTTATGATTTTCTATGGTGTTCATACAATGTTAGAAAGATAACCACTTTTGATGGTCTAAATCAGAAGCCACTATTCACAATACCAATTTTTCCAAAGGATATAGAGTACACCACTTAAAACCCGCTCTAAAAAGTTGGGGGTTCATCTATTCCTCCGTATGGAATCACCCAAGTACGGGGATACTCTTGGTATATGAACAATGTTCCTACTTAGACCTACAAAAATAGGAATCCCTAACCCTATAATGCAAACTAATTATGCAATTTCAATTCACATGAAATCAGAATGCAATATATTTTTTTCACACAATAGAAAATCAAAAACTTCAAATAGAAGATGTGGATGGATGCAAATGATTAATCTAAAACCTAATATGCAAGCTAATATGAATGTTCTTTTCTAGATTAATTAATGAAGTTCTTTTTATCTTAAAAACCTGAAAAAGACATAAAATTGCCCAAAATACGTAAATAGAAAAGCTAGGGTTTTGGTAGTAGACTTACAAAACAACCTACGTATCTACTCTAACTCTCTATAAAATACCCTTGGGAATTTTTGAAATGCACTTAGGCATTTTTGGATAGCCCTCGAGTTTTATCGAACATTTTGCACACCCTCTTAAACTTTCAGAAACCCTAGATCCAAAAAAATCTATGAAATCTATGCTTTTAAAAACCTTACAAGATGATAAAAAATAACAAATAAATTAGTAAGGCAAATCATAAAAAGAAACCCTTAGGGGGTCCCACCATGATCACCATTTGAAGAGACAAAAATACAACACCAAACAATGCTAAATAAATTGAACACAAAGAACCCAAAATTGCACAATAGATGATCTTATATTAATGGGGGAGCCTAAAAACTCCATTGTTACAATGAGGATCTTTGAATCCTTTTGATACAAATTTACAATGGCTAGGGTTCTCTAAAACCCTAGCAAACAAGGTTGGTGGTGTCTTCAAATGCATCCTTGCTCCCAAAAGAAGTGAGTGGGCTTTTAGTTATCCGATGTTAGGCCACTCCAGCTTAAGCAGCTATCCAATGTTGATGTCACACTTCTAGATCTGCACACACATAAAACAACAAAAGAGTTAGTAGCAACTATGAGGGCTCCATAATGTGAGGCCCTCAGAAAGCATATAAAAACCCTAACTATGCAATATGAATAAGTGAATAGAAATAAAAGTGCATAAATAAAATAATAAACAATGGATTTACCTTACGTATTTGTTGTCTTTTGATCTGATGTAGCTTGTTGTAGTGAATCGATGCAGAGATGCCCTAGCATCACCCGAAGGCTAGGGGGACTTCAGAATATCTAATGTAAAATACCCATGGGTGCTTGGCAGCTACAAGAAATACCTATGGGTGCTTGGTGATGGTGGAAGGTACCCAGAGGTGCTTGGTAGAGAGGAAGGAAGCACCCAGAGGTGCTCGAGAGTGATAGGAAGTGCCCAAAGGTATTCGATAACTAAGGGGAGAGTCTATAGAAGTAGATCTGGTAGGTCAGGAGGGATGATGATAGATGTGGGGGCTATAGCAAGTGAATATGGAAGGCAAGTGTGCTCAGATGCTCTAAGGACCTTGAGTTTCTTAAGAACAAATGCTTAGGATTCAAGGAATTCTAGGGGTTGAGCCATCAAAATGGCTCCTATTAATAATCCAACCTAGGGCATACTTAGGGTTTCAATGACACTAATCGTGTGGCTGAGATAAAAGCACATCGAAGGGTGGATATTAAATTTAGGGTGTGGCATGGATTGATGTGGATGGATGGATAGGATTAAATGAAATCGGATGGCTGGGATTAATTCACTTATATAAATATATATTTATTAAATATATATAAAATATTAATATTAAATATATATAATATTAATATTAAATATATATAATAAATATATATAAATATATATGAATAGTGGGTAGAAATGGTGGGAAAGCATGGATGGAGGACAAGTGGCTAGGTTTTGGTGTCTACACTTTTACAAAGAACGGGGGAATAAGAACAATAAGAGATTGAGAGAAAAATAAGATAATCAACCCCTAAGAGATAGGGCTAAACCTAGAATATCTGCAAGCAGAATAACAACACATAAGAAGACTATCTAAAGAGGGAATCTAAATTCATCAGCCCCTCAGCCCAAAGGGAAGAGGAGAAATAGGAGGATTTGGAATAGAATGGAGTGGGAAAGGCCCCCCACCATAGCAAAAAGGAAGCCAAGAAGGTTGCACTTTATTGGGAATGGGGATCACCACCTTTTTTTTGTAACTCACCCAAGTGGTTGACCACCTCCTCTATGAGTATAGACGTCATTCTATTCATTTTGTGCAAGGATTTCATAAGGTCTTGGAGGATTATGAAGTTGTTACTTGGGAAGACCATGAAGGGGGACTCCAGGGGTATCCCAATATTCTTATCTAAAAATTTATCTATCTTACCTTTAGAAACCTTAAGGATAAAAATTTGCACCAAGTAACTAAATAGCAATGAAACACAATGATTAAAAAAATAAAATGAATCTTTTATTTATATTTATATCATTCTTTCAAAGTGTTAAAATAGGATCCCCTTGAGATAATTTCAATCAAAAAGTGTAAAAAAAATGAAAATGGATGATTGCATGTGATTTCAAATCTCTAAATTGATGCATAAACAATAAAAATCGATCACATAACCATAACCATATTAGGGTGAGATGATTTCTATCTACAGACTATCTCGGGATGAGATGATCACTATCACATATCTGTAACTTGATGTAATGAGATTAGGATAGCATTTTGGGTTGCACGGGATGTCATTTCAAGCTTATCTTCAAGAACATGCGAGTGGGTGAAAGGATGTGGGTGATCAATGGGATAATGTGGACAATCATTTGGGAAAAAGGAAAGCAAATTCAAATCCAAAGTGGTAATCTCATAGCATTGGGTTGGAGAACCTAGCATATTTTTGGTAGCACTTCGTTGCTATGGAATTCAAAACTTGGTCTCTTAAAACAAGAGAGGAAGGCACCATTTTATAGGCTCCCAAGGAAAAATGCATGGAATGATAAGTACCACTTCGGACCAATCTGCATGAAAAATTTGATACATGCCACTAAATTTTTTCATGTGATTAATTGAATTATTTTATGCAGGGCATCCAACATCGATACAATTTGCAATTTTGCTACCAGTTAATTTTGTTATCTTTGGTCTTGCATTACCATCTTGGGTCAAGACGATTAGGATTATCATAGAAAATGTTACCTATTGCTAGTGAATACCACTGAATTAGCCTTGAGGCTATACAAGAGGGATGGTGAGAGTTAGAAAGGAGTCATTTTGGGAGTCTCCTTGTAATGATGTATTTTAGGTATCTACAATAAATATATTATTAACAAGCTTACTTAAGAGGTAATGTCTTGATTTTGTTAAATGAGTTGCTTAAGAATATTTTCTCCTTAAACTTTTGAATGCATAAGATAAAATTCTAGGGATAAAAGTTTGTTATCTTACGCATATGCAAATATTTACTGATACATGAGACATAGAGCTAGTACTTGGAGCATATTTGATGTATTGAAATATTTGATAAATTGTAAAATAAAATAAATCTTTTAGACTGAGGCCAACACATTCATATAAATAATACAAGGAAATAAGAAGCCCTTCTCCCTTTCTCAATGTGTTTACAAAGAATTGCATATGTATAGAACATAAGAAAAATAAATTCCATTTTCTAGGAGATTCATATGATAGCATGGCATTTAGTCTAAATAATCTTGTTGTAGGTGAAAGGATAACATCTATGCTAGTTTATAGACCATTAGGAAGCATAGGAATTTTATAATCGACTACTTGATGCAGTCATAAATGATTATGAATATGCAAAGTACTGATCATAAAACCCCAATGTTCTTGAAGGGTCTACAAATCAAATAGGATATTTTTTATTATATATAATAATTTTTGAAAGGAAGAAGTAATATTTTGTTGTACCATATCAATATGGAGGAAGTTCTCTATCTATCAATTGATATTTGTATGAATAGATAGAGAACATCTAGCCATCTTAATAAGTGCTTATGTAATCATGAATGCTATTAGATTTGTTGTTATTGCATACTTGTATAATAAACTAGCCAAAAACAAAGTTTTGTTGATGCAACTACTTATTAGGAAAGTAACTAGCAAAGAGAGTATGATTTGTAGATGGTCTGTTGTTGTAAAAGAATCGACGGCTATGAAGACAACATTAATCTAGCATCTAGTGAAGTTTACAAATAATTGTAGGTTCACAAGCTATTGGATCGAGGGAGCCTCATGGTCTGACTGACATATTTAAATAATAGTTTGTAAGATTTTTTTTTTGATAGAATTCCAATGAAATGAACCAGGTGGCTAAGAGGACAACATCAATCCAATGCATGATAAGATATATAAATGATTATAGATCTACAAGATATTGGATCAATGGAGCCTTCTTAATCCACATGGCTTATCAAAGGTAATCAATGAGATTATGAAAATGTGATAGCATGTTGATGCAATAAATCAAAGGGAAAGTAAAGACACCATTGATATATTGCCTAATGAGATTTGTAAAAAATTGTAAACCTATGAGATATTGGATCAAGTGAACTCTACAATCCTTGTGATTTATTAAAAAGGCAGTGCATGAAGATTTGATTTATGTCTGATTGCATACTTAACAATAAATCAAATGGGAAATAGGTCCCTACTTATTTTTTACCTTATAAGATACACAAATTGTAAGAAGAAATTGGTAAAATTTTACATATAATAAAACAAAATATAAAGGGAAAATTTTCACCCTTTAATTTCTTCTTTGAAGAAGCAAGTTGAGGTAGCAAAGTGCAGGCAGCAAGGGACAACAAGATACCACCAAAGAGATCTTGCTTTGATATTTTATCTTTGAACTCTAGCAAGTTCTAAACAATATCTTCTTATTGGCTAGAAATAACCCAAAGCCAAACAAGCAACTAGAGGCCAAAAATGACCCAAAGCCTCTTCAAAAATATTTAAAAAGCAAACCAGAGAATAAAATTATAGGGGGAATATGGAAAATTTCCAAGAAATAAATTCCTCTTCATAGGTCAAGAGCTATGAGGCTCTGATACCAATGATAAGGAATAAAATTCCAGATAAGAAATTAAATTCTAAGATGATTAATATTACAAAATAGGTGATTAAATAATTACAAATTACAACGAATTATCCTTCCAAATAGCAACCAAATACCAAATGTGGAAGATACGATGTTATCCCTAAAACAAGGAGGATAAGATAGGCTCTAACCCTATCTACGTGAGCAACAAAGTCTCACAATAATTATTAAAAATAAGACTTATGACTAAGTCCTAACCTAAGGTTTTATTAAACCTAGGAACTTAAACTATGCATATCATATAATATCTATATCAATCTACCAAGTAAGCAAGTTGATGATGAATTTTGTATTAGGTATGATTTTTTAAACTTAGATGATAGGCCAACCAAGGAAGAAAACCCCATTCAACTAGTGACTAGTGAAATTCACAAATGATTATGAATTTATGAGATATTGGTTGAATGTGATTTCTCATCCATGGGTGGTTTGTCAAATGAGTTGCACTTGATGAAAGTGATGAATAGATGTCATGACTTATTTGATAGACTGCTCTGAAAGACTAAACTTCTTTTGTGATATATGATATGCTTACAAATATTTGTAAGATTGCAATGCATTATATAGGAAGAAGCAGTGCCTTGGAGGAGCCTATTAAATAATTATGTGTTGATGTAAAAGTTTATTTGTTGAAAGATATTGTAGGTATGTGTTGTTGATATTATTATTATGAAACAATGTTGATAGTAGTTATGTGAATGTGTATGCAGCAAAATAAATGGATGGAGATGTGTCATAAATATCGTGGATGATCGTGTCATACATCACTTACCCCAAGAGGGAGAAGAAGAGAAGAAGCATGATTGTAGTGAAGTGGGATATAAAAGAAGATTTGAAAGAAAGAAATTTGGGATTAAGAGGATTTACTCAATATGAGGTCCACCTATGTGAATGCAATGCAAATGGATTTTGTAATAGGGATTGGATTTTTGCATCATAACAAACCCTCCTAACTCTATGGCATGATCAAGTAAACCAGGAAATCATGCAAGGGATGAAATGTATTGTTTTTTTGGTGAGGTTTATCATGCATTCAATCATATGAGCAAGCAAATGACTCAATATTTTATGCATAGTATATTTTAAGATGTATGATATTGATTGGTTCCTTATGTTCTTGTCCATCCAATGTGCTATATGGTAGGCTTTAGATCCAAAATTAGTTGTGATGATGAAAGGTCCTAACCAATTAGGCTCAAATTTTCCTTTGAGGTCAATGTTGGTGTTGGTGTTATTTTGATTTTCCTTGAGGACTA
Source organism: Wollemia nobilis (assembly GCA_028583015.1). Lineage (NCBI taxonomy): Eukaryota > Viridiplantae > Streptophyta > Pinopsida > Araucariales > Araucariaceae > Wollemia > Wollemia nobilis. Next base: position 6,362,102 of record JAQPPZ010003212.1, read on the forward strand.
GGTCCCCAATTTTGAAGAATCTTGGATGTACTTTCTTATGATAAGCATGTCAAAGTATGTTGTGATATGTTTTGAGGTGTTCTAAAGCATTAATGTGTCTTTCCTTCAAGAGTTTGAGTTGTTGTAAGCAGCTTAGATGATATTAATTTTCTACCTAAGAATCTTGTAATAAGACCCTTAGAGAGGGTATCTCTAGTTTTAAAGGGAAAATTGCTTTTGTAACATAGACTAGGGTGTAAGGTATTGCCCCCATGGGAATATTCACACTAGTACAGTATGACCACAAAGCGGGATAAATATGTAAGTTCCAATATCAATTATTTTTGTTTACTAGCTTCTTGAGGATTTTTATTAGCATATTGTTGGATGATTCACCTTGTCCATTCCCTTATGGGTAATATGGTGTTGACCATTTTTGTTGAATTTTGTATTTAGTGCATAGTTTGGAAACTTCCTTGATTTTAAAGGGGGTGTCACTATCAACGATTGAGGTGGAAGGTATTTTGTATCGATTGATGATTTGATTAAGTATGAATTTGGATACTTGAATTCCTATTGCAGTCGATAGGGGCATTACCTTGATCCACTTAGTGAAATATTATGTGGTTGTGATAATAAATTTGTACCCGTATAATGATTGTAGGTTGATTTTACCTCTAATATCCAATCCTCGAGAGGAAAAAATCCAAGGAGATGTGATTGGTTATAATTCTTGAGAGGGAGCATGGACAAGATTGTCATGTCGTTGACATTTGTCACACTTCCTAACATAGTTGTGAGCATATTTTTCCATAGAGGGCCAATAATAACCCATCCTAAGGAGTTGTTTGGCTATTGTTAGCTTTTGATGTAGCAAGTAATGGGAGATAGCAATCACAAGATGCAGAATAATATGACATAAAGTAAATCTGTGAGATGACTGAAAATATACTATAAATAGAAATGATGGAAATGTATACAAAGTAGCTATGGAGGAAATGAACACTCCATGAATAAAGCTACTGCTCAAGAATGAGCTTTGAGCATATCACACTCCATCACATTACATCACACTCTGCTACATCACACCACACTGTTCTACACTACTTCCTACTGCTATATCATGCTCTATGTCTATGGCCCTTTATATAGGAAAATAGGTTCCTTGGCCAACACTCTACCTAGTTGTGCAAGGGACAACTTGCACATATACAACTTGCACATTGACACTTGTGCATTTATTACATTGCATGAAGTAACTAGATAACTTCCCCCTAAAGTAATCTAATGTCCTAAGTATGTACCAAGAAAGGTACATTTACATGATCCAAATGATGTAATATAATCTATTTCTAACACCCCCTTGTATTACATTATTTGGATATTGAAGACTTTAGTCTTCAATGTGGATCTTCTTCTTGTCCTTGGGATTCTGAATCTTCTTCTCTGTTTCTTGTAACCTGTTCAAGCAAGTGATTAGTGTCTTCATAATCTATCATTCTTGTTGAAAGAGCTTTGATTTCATAATCATCTGTCGATTCTTCCAGTTCTTCAATTTCTTCTATCCTCTGAGCTAGATGTCCTTTTTTATTTCTTTTTTGATACTCCAATTGGGGATAATTGGTTGGACGTTGGAATTGTTGTTGATGAGGATTTTGATATTGTCGTGCCTAAAATTGGTTCCCATTGTTCATCTAATTTCCTTGATTCTAATTTTTGGGATTGAACCTGCAGTAGTTGGTGCTATGGCCTTTTCTCTTGCATATCTGACAATACCTATTGTACCATGTTTTCTATCCTTTTGATGAAGAAGCAATGTTTCCCTATGGATTTTCTTTAGATGCCAATGCAGTGTTAGACATTTCATCTTTAACTATATTTTCCACTTCATATTCCTGTAGAATATTGACTAAGTCATCAAAAGAAGTATCTTTACTTAGAACTTGTAAAGATGTTACCAAATGTTTATAGTTGTCTGGAAGTGCTCTCATAGTTACTTGAGTAAGAAGTTCATCCTTAACTGTTTCTCCTAAGGTAAATAATTTCCCTTTAATATCTGCCACCTTCCTTAGGAACAGTTCTATGCTTTCTCCATTATTCATCTTTAATGAATGAAGTTGAGACTGAAGATGAAGAATGGTTGCCTTATTCTTTCCCTCAAATATTTTCTCTAGGCTTGTCCATGCCTCTGAAGATGTTTTTGCTGAACTGATATAGGGTTGTATTTCATCAGTGATAGCAAAGGTTATTATCATTAGAGCCTTTGAATCATTTTCTATGAACTTTAGGATTTCAATATCATCTGTGGTAGGTATTTGTGTTTTCCCTTTGACAATATCCCAAAGTTTTTCATATACCAAGATAGCTTTCACTTTATTCTTCCAGGAAAAATAATTAGGACCCTTGAGTAGTTGAGATTATACTAGGAAGAATTTGTTTGAAGCCATTTAAATTCCCTAATATCAATCCTTAGATTTTGTAGAATGCCTTATGACTCCCTAGTATGTCCTGGATAAGATATAGTGCTTTTGTAAATTATAGTTCAATATTTGGTTGATTTTGTAAAGTTTTGTAAAAAATCAACTTCTAATATCCCTTATTGCTCCTATTGAACTAAGCACTTTTCCCAAATTTTAAAGAGGTTATAATGTTGGATCTTTTGTCTCCTTTTGAGAAGTTTGAGACAATAATTTTATAAATTTCCAACCTTTGAAATACTATGATAAACCTCTCTTTTAAATAACCCTTTGGGAATTAATTTAAGTGTATCTAATTTCCAATAAATTAATTTGATGTAGTAACCCTTATGACTCCCTAATTTTTGGAAAAATTAGACCACAATAATATTTACAAAATATTAAATAATCTAACCCAAGTAGAATCCCTTATTACTCCTAGGTTTTATATTGCAAATATTATTTTAGCTTGGTAAGTTATCTCCTATGTCTTTTGCTTTCATAATCTCAAAATTTATCCTTGATTTTAAACCTTATATCTCCTTTATTTGAAAGCAATATTAAATGAGATAAATTACTTACCTTAGCTCCTTTATCACCACACTTGAATGGCTCTGAATTCAGTTGGATATAACAGCTACAATACGTAACTTTTGGTGCTTGAGATGATGAGTGTGGATTGGGTCGACCTTGTATTCAATGTTGGAGTGAAGAGCATTACAGATTTGAGAAGGTTTGACCTTATTTTCTAGGAGCCTTTAATGCTCCTCCTTCCTTCCTTCCATGTTGTGCTTCGAACGTGTTTCACTACACTATTCTCTCTCGAATTCCTTTGACTATGCTATTATCTCTTCTTCACACTATGTCACTTCATGTTTAGATGCCTTTTAAGGTGGTGAAGGCTTTGACAAGTGTCATTGAGCATTACGTATGAGCTCTCTCCTTTGTAATGTAACAATCCTTTAGTAACGCTCTACTAGCTTCTTGGTCACCTTGTAACACATGAACACTTGTGTGAGCGCTTGTAACTCCTTCATGAGTTTTCTTGGATGTTAAGAAATGGGATGGCACCTTAGAGAATTCATGCCAAGTGGCTTTCAACATTTTTGCATGGAGTTCTTTCATTGTAATGCTTCCAAGGAGAGTATAACTCCTTTTTGTATGCCTCTTCTTTGCTTGCTACATTTCTTGGAGTGCAAGCAATCTCTTCTCTTGTTGGTCGATCATTGAGGTGATTTTGGAGCTTCGAATGGTATTGTAGGTGATTCTTTTGGTGGACAATCTTCACCAAGCTAGAAACCTCTGAATATATCACTTGTTCTCCTCATTCCTTGTTCCCTTCAATGTGCTCCTTTTACGTTGTTCATCCATATTGATTGAGGTAGAATCTACCACCTTTTTTCTTGTAAAAGAGAGCTCCCTTTCTATCTACGTAAATGCAGGTTGATGATCGACTGATATGTGCATTGCCTTTTGTAGGTTCATCCATCCAAGATGTGAAGTGTGAGCCCCTTCGAATGGCTCCTTGTGTCATGGATGAGGAGTGCTTGATATTCAACATTTCTTGCTTGACGTTCGACCTTTCTTGGCTGGATTTCCCTATAATTTTTGTGCCTTTAGTGGCACCTTCAATCTGCCCTTTTCCTACAAACAATGTAGTGCAATACCTTGTAATATTCTATGAGAATAATACATTCTTATTGCACCCTTTTTGCACTCCTTCTTGTAGGTCTTGTAGTCTAATTTTGTAGCAGATTTTGAATGCACAAATGAGGGTTTTGAGGACATCCCTTTGGATAGACTCCTTGCCCTCTTTGCTTGGATATTTAATGATAGATCCAAGCTTTACAAATGTTGTAGATAGAAGCTTTTTTCTGCTACACTTAACCCTGTAGTGCTTTGGATTTGAGACTCACCAAGTCTCAATATTTGAAGCTTCTTTTGGTTAGTTTTTATTCACTTGTACTAACCAATTTTGGTGGCTTCTATTGGCCACTATGAGTTGCAGATTTTTGTGCTTTAATAGTGTCTTTAGACACTTGATGCAAACTAGATTTTGTACCCTTCTCAAAAGCACAAAAATAATTTCTTTTGAGAGTAATAATAGTGCAAATGAATCTAATAATATTTTACTTTTAATGCACTAACAATTTCACCTTATCACTCCAATCAACTCTAAAAAATAATGCACTTAATCAATTTACTACAACTAATCAAGAATAATCTGAAATGAATCTTCAAGAATTATTCTACAATTCTCTTATAAGCAAGGTAGTAGGAGCTAGTCTTCTTTTGCTTTCCAAAGTAGATGATAGGTAGTTGATAGATAGTTTGAAATTCTGAAATCTAATCAACTCCTAAAGTGCAAATGAACCTTAAAGAAACCTTTCTCTTTTTGCACTTTTGAAGACTGTAATTCAATTCTCCTTATTGCAACTTTAATCCAAATTAAGGTGCTTAAACAAATCTGATAAGTAATCCACTTTAATGAATCTACTTGCACCAATAGTTGCTTACCTTTTTTGAAAGCCCTTTTTACCACTTCTGTAGAGGATGTAGATCTTGGTGTCTAAGATCACCAAGTTGCTACCTTGAGTAAGATCTTGCAGCTCTTTGTAGGCTGCCCTGAACAACTTCATCTTCACCAAAAGATGGTCTCAAACTCTCCTTCACGAGCCTAGGATTTTGGTGGCTTGTTCTCCTCTTGTAGTCTCCTCATTTTGCTGTAGATTTGAAGAGATATTTGTTTCTGAAGTGGTGCCTTCTTGCTATGAGAGGTAATCTCCAAATCTCCTGGATTTGGTAGGCTTCTTCTGTCTGAATCTTCCTTCAAGATTCTTGTCGAATTCTGACTTCAAACAGGATCTTCTTCTCAAGATTTTGAATGTCTTGAGGTCTTCTGATATTTGGCACTCCTTGCCAAATTTATCTTCTTGGGCTTGTTGTCGGATGGTGATAATTGTCCCAAATATTTCACTATCTCCAATAGTGAATTTCTCCAATGAGTTCTCCTTGGAACTCCTTTGATGATATCTTCAGTAAGGCTCTCCAAGCCTTTTACTGGATGCTCATAGAGACCTCTCCAAGGCCTTTGATCTTGTAGCTTCTTCTGGTCTTCCTTGAGACCTTATCTTCAACCTTCTACTTCTGGAAGTGTTGGTGGTGAGATCTTCTCCTAGATCTCTGATTCTACTACTTCTAGATTCGAGCATGACTCTCCTAGTCCTTCTTCTTCTTCCAAGTCTAGAAGTTCTTCAATGAGATCTTCTCCTGATCTCTTTTGCTTCAGGTGTTGGATTGATTCTGAAGAAGATACTCTTCCTAACCTTTTTGTAGGAAGCTTTCCCAACTCACTAAATCTCCTTATTCCTACAACAAAGTATTAGTACTAAAATCTGCTTCTGAATTAGATACTCTCTTCTAGAGTCTTCTTCAAGATCAAGGCTTCTATGGCATTTTTAGTATCAAGGCTTATATGGCCTTTTCTTATATCAAGGCTTCTATGGCATTTTCTTCTGGATCAAGGCTACTATGGCCTTTTCTTCTGGATCAAGGCTTCTATGGCCTTTTTTTATTAAGGCTTCTATGGCCTTTTTTCTTGTGAAGTTTCCAATCTAGCAATGGAGATCTCCTATCTCCCAACTTCACCACAATTCTTCTCCAGAAGTCTCTTCTATAGTATTCTTCTCTTGCAACAACTAATCTCTACACTATGAAGGCACTCCGACCTTCGGGAAATGAAGTTGAAATCTCCTAGATTTCTATTGTAGGAGGTGTCCCAATCATCTAAGAATTAATTCCCTACAATAAAATAAACTTTAGGTAAATTTCTCTAGATCTCTTAGATGAGCTTCACTAGTTGATTCATCAAACTAGTGGATCAAATGTTGAGTCCTAGTCTTCACGAGTTTTCCCTTGTAACTCTGTGGAAAGACTCTAGCCATATGCAATCTCAGTATTTCAGAAACTAATATTTCTTTCAGTCCTTACTTGTGGCTCTCCCTAATTCTACCACCTAGACTCTTCTGAGAATTTTTGATAGTGACTGGTCCAATGGTGCATCAGGTTGACAAAAACTTAGGGTCAATGATAATGGTGGTTTTCCTATTGATCTACCATAGCTCTGATACCACTGTTAGCTTTTGATGTAGCAAGTAATGGGAGATAGCAATCACAAGATGTAGAATAATATGACATAAAGTAAATCTGCGAGATGACTAAAAATATACTATAAATAGAAATGATGGAAATGTATACAAAGTAGCTATGGAGGAAATGAACACTCCATGAATAAAGCTACTGCTCAAGAATGAGCTTTGAGCATATCACACTCCATCACATTACATCACACTCTGCTACATCACACCACACTATTCTACACTACTTCCTACTACTATATCATGCTCTATGTCTATGGCCCTTTATATAGGAAAATAGGTTCCTTGGCCAACACTCTACCTAGTTGTGCAAGGGACAACTTGCACATATACAACTTGCACATTGACACTTGTGCATTTATTACATTGCATGAAGTAACTAGATAACTTCCCCCTAAAGTAATCTAATGTCCTAAGTATGTACCAAGAAAGGTACATTTACATGATCCAAATGATGTAATATAATCTATTTCTAACATGCTACAACTAGTATGCTAAAATTTCCACCACACAATCCATCGTAGGCTTCTTTTATGATAGTTTGTGCTTCTTCTGTATTTACACATTTGATTAGTATACCTTTGAAGGAGCATCAATATAAGATATCTCTAATGATGATATATTTTCAAGCTTTTAGTCTAAATTGTCTTTGCTTTTGAGAATCGGATCCCTTGAAAAATATTCCCTCTTTGAGGAATCTAAAGATGTCTTGGTACCAAGGTTCCTACAGTGTATATGTTTCAATATCACATATGTTCAAGGGTTGCAGATATGATTCAAGTGTTGAGGACTAATTTATTGATTTTATGATAATAAAAGCTTCTTCATCCTCCAAATCTAAAGGAATGAGACGTGCAGTGGTATCCATAGCATCAGCATGATGATTGTTAGATTGCAAGAGAATTTTTATGGTGATTTGGTTGAAGTGATTTTTCAACATATCCATAATTTTTTTGTAATTTTTTAACTTTTCATACCTATTTTGATAAGTTTCATTCACTTGGTTGATCACCAATTGTGAATCATCATACACTATTATGTTCTTGATTGTAATTTTGATGTGGCTCTAAGACCTAATATCAATGCCTCATATTTTAATTTGTTGGTGCACAAGAAGTGGAGTTTGAAAGATAATAGAATAAGTTTTTGTGGATTAACTAATATAATCCCTATCTTTATACCTTTAGCACACTTAGCTCCATCAAAGTACAAGATCCAAGTTTTGAGTTCTTGAGATTCTATTATGTTTATGGGATGTTTTAATTCTAAAGGGGCCATGGCAAGTTGATTAGCTATAACTTGCCCTTTTAGTGATTTTTGATTGATGAATTCTATGTAAAATTCACTAAGGGATATGACCCATTTTATAGTCCTTCTCAATAGGTAAGGTTTTGATATAAGATAGTGCAATGGGTCTACCCTTGCTAAGACGTAGGTCTTTTGACTAAGCATATAATGTCTTAATTTGAGGGATAAGAAGATGACAACTAAGAAAATATTTTCTAATGGTGTATAACAGGTTTTATAGTTCACTAATGTTCAACTTATATAGTATATTTCCCTTTCTTGATTTTCTTCATCATATTGGGCTAATAAATCTCTAAGGGCATATTCAGTAATATCTATGTATAACAATAGTGGTTGATTTAAGTTTGGTAGTTCTAATATAGGTGGTGTCAAGAGATAAGTCTTTAAAGCTTAGAAGGCCTTTTGACATCCATCATCCCACTCAAATTTTATTCCCTTCTTTAGTATTTTAGAGAAGGGTTGACATTTGTCTACGAGTTGTGATATGAATCTATGAATAGCTTACAATTTGCCTTGAAAGTTGTGTAGTTCAGTTAAGTTTGTAGGTGGCAATATGTATGTTATGGTTGCAAGTTTAGAAGGATCAACTTCAATCCCATAATGGGATACAATAAAACCTAATAGTTTCCCTGATGTCACCCCAAAGATGTATTTTTTGGGTTTTAGCATAACTTTGTAGTCTCTTAATCTTTCAAAAATACATCTGATATTTAGAGTATGGTTTTGTCTTTTCTTGGACTGACCTAATAGGTCATCCATGTAGTATTCTATAGTTTTATGCATAAGGTCATGGAATATGTATATCATGGCACTTTGATACATTGCTCCTACATTTTTATGGCCAAATGGTATGACCTAATAGTATAAGGTTCTCCAAGGGGTAGTGAAGGTCATTTTGGATTGATCTTCTAGTGTAATTTTAATTTGATTATACCCCAAGAATCCATCCATTAAAGATAGCATCTCAGATCCTATGATGAAATCCACTATCATGTCTATGTTTTGCAGAGGAAAATAATATTTTGGGCAAGTGTTATGTGTATCCCTAAAGTATATGTAAATTTGAATAGATCCTTCCTTCTTATCAATAGGAACAATGTTGGAGATCCAATCCAAATAATCTATGGATTTTATGAAGACAATGTCTAGGAGCTTTTGCAGTTCATATTTTATTACAAGAGTGATTTTTGGATGTATTTTCCTTAATTTTTGCTTAATAGGCTTGGTGTTAGGGTGCACTATCAAATGGTGGACTACCAATAAATGATAAGGTACTAGCATATCATAATATGCCCAAGCAAATATGTTTTATAATTCTTTCAATAGGTTTGAGTATTTTGTTCATTCTTCTTGAGTTAGAATTTTTTTGAGTTTGATAAGGCAAGTATCTTGATCTATCTCGATATTGATATATATTATTTCTTTGATTAAGGCTTTTGATTCATCCTGAAAGTGAGAATTAGCAGTTAGCACCTCTAATTCTTGTAGTTATTGTGGATCTAGAGATGTTTGTTCTAATTTGAGGAGTTGGACAAAGCTTAAGTTAAAGATTTGCTTGAGGGATTCTTCCATAGGATAGTTATCCAAAGAATCTTCAAATTTTTCTTCTATTGTTATTGATTCTGGATGAACCACTTCTAGCATATTGATGTTACCAAATTGTATGGTTTTACAGGGTGCTTGATTGAGAAGTGACCATAGTTCTTCATCCTCATCACCCCATTGAGAGCCATGCAATGATTTGGGGTAGTGATCTTCACTATATTTTTATGACAAAGGTGATGATTCATTCTTTTTGGGAATGAATCTAATCCCACATCATCGTAGCTAAGGTTTCACTTCTAGGAGTTCTTTGATACTCTATTCATAATGGCCTAGGCCTTTACCTTGGTACCCCATTTTGGTTAGCATTTATTTAGCTATAGAGAATACGGGTGAATGTAATATATGGTATATTTTTGTTCACTTGGCATGAATTTGAACCCTTGAATATTTTTATCAAATGTGGTTTCCCATGAATGAAAGCACAAGTTCCTATTTGGACTTTGAGTCTTTCCTACTTGGCATGCCTATGTCACAAGGAGATAATAACATGCATACCAATTTTCCAAAGAGATATGATTTTTGGTGGATTAAATTGACTTTATCATTGAGAGATAATGATTGAGGAGTGTCCCTTAGGTTAATGAGGGGTTATTCCAATATTTCCTTTCCTTTATCTATTCTTGATTTTTTATTTGATATCACTTATTGTACAAAAGGAAAAATATTATTCTCTTATGTGTCCATAAAGTTGCATAATATGAAAGGCTCTAGATACCTAGGAACATGGATAATCCTACCTTGATATTCCTATTTGATACATTGATGGAAGGTAGAATTTATTTCCTTCATGGCATGTATACAAGGTATTCTAAGTAGTATGTTATATATTACATCACATGATATAACATAAAAAAGTGTGTTTAGGACACATGGTCCTACTTTTATAGGTAGGGTGATAGTGCCTGTTACCTCTCTTTCTTCATTTTTGAAGGATCTAATGATGAGATCAATTTTTTGTAAATCATTTATGCTTAAGTCAAAATTTTGTAAAAATTTGATGTTGCATACATTTAAGGTTGACCCATTATCCACTAGGATTATTTTGATATTTTTATCACCTATTTGGTTTATGATGTAAAGAAGTGAATCTCCTGATATTATTTCAAAAGGAATATCTACCTCATGGAATGCTAAGATATCATTGTTTACTCTAGTGAACCCAACTATATTGGTGATATCATTTGGAGATATGTCTTGAGGGACCTCTTGTTCACTTAAGAGTTTCAAAAATATTTCCCTATTAGTGGGTGATGTTTTCAATAATTCTAGAAGAGAGATTTGTGTGGGTATCTCATCTAGTTATTTATGGAGATCAAAATTATGTAAGGTATTTTGAGAAGGTATGAGAACCAAAGGTGATTTATTAGGAATATTTATTTTAGTGCTTCTTAGGATAACAAAAGGAGGATTATCTGAGGATTTATCTTTTTCTAGTTGCCTAGTGTTGGTCACGAATCTGCCACAGGAAAGAATTTTCTAAAAACTATGCACCCTAGACCCGGCCAACATTGAAAGGCTGGGAGAAAGAGATGTCTCCTAGACCAATCTCCAGAGAGGGCTGGTTCCCTTACTATTTCTAAGTTTGATTTCAGATTAGAGTTGCTGGAAAGGAATTATAAATGTGCAGAAAGAAACAGGAAATACATGGAAAGAGATGGGAAATATAGCCGTAGGCCGAATTTGTTAGATCGGGAAAGAAACTCAGCAAGAATTTAACCTCAAGTGTATAAACAACATATAATAATAGAATACAACATAATCCACTTACGACCTTGCATAGACAACCTCCAATATGGTATTCCAAAACTCACTTTCTTTTAAGCAATATTCAAACTCAAATGCAGAATTTGAATCTAACAGTAGATTGGAAAGACGAGCATAACTGAGAAATACATGGAATAGAAGGAAATCATTACACAGAAAGACGCTTGCAAAATCAGAGGCCAAATATTTCTTATTTACGCAAATAACTTGAATGTTTCCAGAAAAATGTCTCTCAAACTCCCGATCCCTTTTTCTGAGATCTACATTGATTTATATAGAAGTCTTGCTTCTTTACAACATTAAAAATATGCAACGGACCTCCTCGAGATCTACAAAAATATGCAACAGAAACAAGGAAATCATCCCCTTAAACCAGCCTCAAAACAAGGAGTCGGTCGTCTTCATTAAATGGCCGTTCTTGAAAATATGCTTGAAACCGTTAGAAAAGACCATGAACATACCGCCTTTGGATAATGGAAATATTTAATTCTGATGGCTTGGACACGTTCTTCTACCTTGCTCGCATCGGAAAGCAGCAAAACATTTAATTCTGGAGTGCTTTTAATCATCGAAAATCGCAAAACTTCATCGGACCGTTTGAACTGCTTTTTGGCGCGAAACTGTAACAGGTCGCGAAAACGTGACATGTCGCGAAATCGTGACGTCTTTCTGCTCCGTACGCTTTTGCACTTTGAAACCGCGAAAATCATCCATGTCACGAAATCGCGACGTATTTGGCTCCTTTGTCTCCTTCGCTACCTTGAACCGCGAAAACGCGACGCATCGCGAAATCGCGACGTTCCGTACCATTATGCTCTTTCTCTGCTCTGTTTCTCCAAAAATGTGACAATGCACGATTTCGCTACATTTTTCATCCATGTTGTTCTCTTAGCTGCTTCAAACCGCAAAAACATGACACTGCACGATTTCGCTACATCTTTCCATCGGCACCTTCATCGTTATCTCCAGGTCACAAAAACCAGACAAGTCATGAAATCGCTACACTATCTCACCGCTGCTCAATCTTCTCTTCTAAGTCACGAAAATCCGACATGTCATGATTTCGCTACAATTTCATCCATTCTGTATGGTCCTGCTTCTAACCCATGAAAACGTGACACTCTTGCCTCAAGTGATTCTTCAATCTCCATCATGTCGCGAAATCGCGACAGTCTCATCTCCTTGGACTTTACTGCTTTTCGACCACGAAATCATCATGTCACGAAATCGCTACCATTTTTTGCACTTGGTCCTTTCTTGCCCACTGTGTCGCGAAATCACGACGTTTCTTGCTGCTAGGCTTTATCTCCACAAATGTCGCAAAATCGCGATGCCAACTTCTTTCTTGCCCTCATCTTCAAAAATGTCATGAAATCGCTACATTTTTTATGCCTTAAGCCTTTTGTTTCAACTTCGCCGTGACCACGCAACACGTCACGATTTCGCTACGTCTTTCACCTTTTGTGCCGCGTTCAATATTCTGTCGCGATATCGCTACAAAGTTTATTGCCATCACCCTTTGCTGAGTTATGTCATGATTTCGTGACCTTTTCTAACATTATGCTCCCTGGCCATCGCAAGTCGCGAAAACGTGACATGTCGTGATTTCGCGACGATTTTGCTGCGCTGCCCTCGTTGACCACTTTGACCGTGAAAATCCGACACGTCGCGATATCGCGACGGTTTTACCCCCTACTGCCGTTGACTGCGTTGACCGTGATTTTTTGACACGTCGTGAAATCGCGACAACTTTGCATTTGATTTCTCTCTCCTCAATCGACCCGCGATAACGCGACATGTCGCGATATCACGACGGTTTTCAACTTTGGCTCTCCATGCTATTTTTTGTCGCGATTTCGTGACAGTCTTCGGACTTAGGCATTTTTTGCATCAAAACCTGTATAGGAGTGAGAATTTCAACATCTTATGCATGAATAATCAATAATCAACATAATGTGGCAAAAATGCCAACATTCTTGGTGGCTCGCAGGGTATACAGTTTCGTTGTATGCACGAATCCCAGGCCTGAATCCATTGGGCAACAGAGTCAAGAAAAACTGAGAACAGAAAGCTGGCTGATGGGGTACATCTCGACGGACTGCTGCAACAACTCTTGCTGAATGATTGAAACTTCAAGTAAATCTGTATTTGGCTTAGCTGACCATGGAATGGAAATGATAAATGATGGAATAATGGAATGGAGGGAGTGAGGCGGTAGATACAGTAACAGAGTGCTTCTGTGCTACCAGCTGCTATGAAAGGGAAATGGAAGTGAATGGAATAAACAGAATGATGACCAAAAAATATGTAGGCTGTGGAATGGGAATGGAATGGGGAAATGAACTATGGATAAATGCTTAAAACAACAATGTAGTTAGAAGAAAAGGAAAAGAAGAACCGAGAATATTAGAAAAGGGGAAAAGAAACAACAACAGTGGCTTGATTACTTGCAGAAGAAAAAGGAGTAGGAGAAGGAGGGAATGAAGAGGGGAAGGGAAGAAATAAAGAGGAAGCCACTAACTGCTGGGAAAGAAGAAGAAAAAAGAAAGAAATACATACCTACGGGCTCGCATGCAAAAAGAGCCGAAGTGGACAGAGGAAAACAATACTTTTTTTTTCTTTTCTATTTTTTCTTCTTTTTTTTTTTTTTTTTGCTATATACAAGGTGATACTGGACTGACAGTTCATGAAGTGTAGGCTTTCAGATGAAATCCGTTCATTGAAATAGGAAGTGGGCTGCCATCCAAATCTTCCAGATGAAACGAATTTGCTGCACCAGCACTGACAATGCGGAAGGGACCCTCCCATAGAGCATCAAACTTCTTGTGCTTCCCAGGCTTGGCTTTCTTTTCATTCCATTTCAGGACCAAATCACCCACCTTAAGTGGACGATCAGTGGAATTTTTATGGAACCACTTTGAAATAACCTGTGTATGCTTAGCAAACTCCTCATAAGCCAAAGAACGTTGCTCTTCCAATTGTAACAACTGAGCCAACCGCATATCCATGGAATCTACATCTGCTTCATCATCCTGAAATCCTTGCAACTGCTGCAATACTGGCAACTCTAGATGAACAGGAAACCTTGCCTCCTTTCCATATACCAGGGCATATGGTGAAGTCTTGATAGACTTCTTGATTGAAATCCTATCTGCCCATAAAGCTTGATTCAATAGAAGGTGCCATGATCTCTTGTTATCCCCCAAAGACCTCTTTAAAATCCGGAGCAAATTTTTATTTGTGGACTCTGCCAAGCCATTTCCCTGAGGGTAATAGTTAGAGGATGTCTTCAAGAAAACACCATACTTATTTGCAAATTCAGCTAGCTCAGCTCCAATGAACGGAGTTCCATTATCTGTAATGATAGCATCAAGAATGCCAAAACGTGTAATCAGCCCTTCAATGAAAGAAATCACCACATTTTGATTTGCAACCTTGGTTGGAATAGCTTCAGACCACCTCGTAAAATAATCTGTAGCTGTCAAAATATACTTGTGTCCAGCTGAAGAATTCGGATCAATAATCCCAATAAAGTCCAATCCCCACTGCTGAAAAGGTGCTTCAACCTGAATTGGATGCAGGGGCAATGATGCATTTCTAACCCTTCCTGTATACCTCTGACATTTGTCACATGCTTGGGCAATCCTGAAAGCATCTGTGAACAAGGTTGGCCAATAATAACCAGCCCGAATAATTTTTAAAGCCATTGGTCTACCTGCATAGTGTCCTCCTGATATGCCGGAATGAAACTCCTCCAGGAGTCTAGCCTTCTCTGATTCCTTGACACACCTTAAAAGAACGCCATCAATGTTCTTAAAAAACAATCCTTCGGGCAGCAACACATACCTGAGAGCTTGCAGACGAAACCTTCTCCGTTGTGAGGCATTTAACTGTGAAGGGCATCTACCAGTTGTGAAATAATCAATGAGGTCATCTGCCCAATCTTGTTCTTGTACTAAGAGGTTCACCAGATTGTTATCTCTAGGAAGATCATCTACTTGATAATCAACTATCCCAGATGTTGTAGTTTTTGCTAAATGCTGGCATAAGGCTTTACCCCGCACTAGCTTGGCCGGATGAATCTCAACATCAAATTCTTGAATTTTGGTGACCCAACCTATGCGTTTATCACCCATCTCACCCTGAATGATGAAATTCCTTACATCGGGATGAATAACATAGATGACTGTCCTACTCTGAGATATGAAATGCTTGAATTTTTTAAGAGACTTCATAACAGCATACACCTATTTTTCAATGAAATTATACTTTGCCTCATGAGGTAAGATAACCTGACTAAGGAAAGCAATGGGTCTTTCATTCCCATCATCTCCTTTCTGTGTGAGCACTGCAGCATAGCTTTCATCTTCCCCAACTGCATACAGAATGAAATCTTTTGAATAATCTGGATTAACTAATACAGGAGCCTCGCGCTATTCTCGTCCTTAATTTCCTGGAATGCCTCCTTCCTCCCGAGTTGTCCATTTAAATTCTGCATCCTTCTTCAACAACTCAGTCATGGGCTTGACAACCTGGGCAAAATCAGAAATGAACTTCCTAATAAAATTAATCTGTCCAAAGAAAGACTATAGCTCTTTCTTATTGGCAGGTAGCGTTAGTTTCTTCAATGCTTCGATTCGAGATGGATCAATTGCCAAACCATCTTCTGAAATAACATGCCCCAAGAGTTTACCTTCCTTCACTGCAAACACCGACTTCTTTGGATTAATGGAAATACCAAACTCTCTACATTTTCCAAAGATTTGCCTCAGATGAGAACCGTGATCTTCCCGTCTATGTGAAAAGACAGTCATATCATCAAGATAAATAACAATAATCTTGTTCAAGAGTTCCTCAAATGCAATGTCCATGGCTCTCTGGAATGTGGCCCCAGCATTTGATAATCCAAAAGGCATTCGCTGATAAGCAAAAGTGCCCCACTTAGTTGTGAATGTTGTCTTGTACTGGTCCTCATCCCTAACCCAAATCTGGTTATATCCAGAGAATCCATCCAGCAATGAGAAACGCTGAGCCCCAGCCACAACATGCAATATCTGATCAATGCGAGGCAAGGGATAGTGATCTTTCAGAGATGCACGGTTCAGATTTCGAAAATCTACACACAGTCGTATGTCTCCATTTTTCTTTCGAACCGAAACCAGATTAGCAACCCAAGTCGAGTGCTTAACCGGGTATATAATCTTGGCCTGCAGCATTTTCACAAGTTCGGCCCTCATGAGAGTCTCAATATTTGGATTCACTGGTCGCTGCTTTTTCCTGAAGGGTCTGACACCTTCTTCCAACTCAATAGTATGCTGAACAATCTGTTTATCATATCCCCTCAGATCCTCATAACTCCAGGCCACAATATCAAAAAATTCTTGACACAGTTGCCTGATTTCTTGCAGTTCATCAGGAGTAGAATCAGTCCCAATCTTAATGACCTTATTTGGTTCCAACTGCAACTCCATGTACTCTTTCTTATCAATCTCAATCCGATGTTTCTTGGACCGATCATGCTGATCAAACAAACTTTCTAGAGTGATAAGACCCTTCGGAATGTGATTGTTCCACAACTGAATTAGACCTTCGGCTTCTTCGTGCTCCAAGGTTCTTCCTTCGATGGTGGCAGCTTCTTGAATCAAAAAGTTAACAATTTGCTCATCACTCTCGAAGACCTGCCAAAAAGTATCTTTGTCTGGGACACTAGGCCTGTACACCATCCTTACTGTCTTTGGTTTCTTGACTACTTGCTCAATGGGAGAAAAATTTGCTCCAAGAGATGCTAGGAGATCTGCATGCTTATTCAGCTCTCGAGAAATGGCTTGAATATTCAGAGCTATGAAAAACTCAAACAGGTCCCAAACTTGGTTGCGGTATGCTTTGAGATAATGCTGCTTGGAAATACACCTGTTTGTTACTTGGTTTACAATCAGCTCAGAATCACCAAAAATCTGCAACTGTTCGATTCCCAACTTCCTTGCCTTTTTCAAGCCTAAGCATAATGCTTCGTACTCGATAGCATTGTTAGTACAATTCCAAGTAAGACGGTATGAATATGTTCTTTGTAAACCAGAGGGAGAAATCAAAACAATACCTGCTCCTGCACCATTTTTGCATCTAGCCCCATCAAAATATAACTTCCATAGTTGATCCGTGATGGAGTTCTGATCATCTTGGTTAAGGGGTACCTGCCTTGTGCCATCCTCTGGTTTTGTGATAGAATAACAGCCGATTTCGGTCTCCAGCATAGCATTGAAATCAAGCATGGAAAACCCGTCTTCCAACTGAAGCTCATCCAAAACCTCATTCATCAAATCTGAACCCTCTAACTCTTCGGTTAGCATGTTAACAGACTGCATGGTTTTTCCTGCTTCTTCCAACTTCTCTATATGAAAAGAGGAAGGTTTTTCATTCTGAATCCTGAGTCTTTTTCCTTTGAAAGGGATTTCCAAGTGGGAATAATCCAGTGCAAGGTAACCTCCCAACTTTGCAGTAAACTCTCTGGATAAGCACATACTAAAATACGGTTCTAGATCTACCACAACAATCTCTTGAATGACTGTAATCTGAGGCATAGTGTGTAAAACAATCGGGACATCCTTGATTACACCCACCATTTTCATAGGAGTACCATCTAACTGCAAGACTCCAGGGCTACTTCGTGTGTATTCCATACCCATAACTTCGCAAACTGCCTTTGGCATGACAAGTTGTAGCGGCTCCGGAGTCGATCATGCAGTTATGCACGATCCAACCCTCTATTTGCAATGATAGATAAAATGGGGGTGGTCTATTTTTACCAGTGATAGAAGTGGTTAAGGCCTGAGCATAAATTGTCTGGGTAGAACCCTTTTCACTATCCTTCATAGATTTTAAAGATTCTTGCAATAAATCTACCTGCCCAGGCAATTGCAATGCATCATAAAGACTAACCTTAGCTGGGGTCTTCTTCAGTTCTTCGACAATGTTGTATGCAACCGCAACAGATTCCTTCTTTTCAATGGGGTGATCATATCTACTCCGGTACTGTTGCGTGGCTTCTACTCTCAGCCTCTTTGTCAATGAAGGGTACTTCAGCTTTTCTCTAGCTTGCTCCTCTGCTTCTGATCTTGCCTGTGCAGTTGCGGCTTTTTCTTGTGTTCTGTGTGGAACAGGATCTTTCGGTAAAACAGGCGCATCTAGCTTTGATGCTTGCACAGGAGTTTTCACTATTTTCTTCAAATCAGCTGGCACTTTTAATGGCTCTAACTCAGCAGGATCTACTGTAACAGGCTTCTTTCCAGACCTTGTGAGAACCGAAACTTGCTCTTCCGATGGAACCATTAAGCTATGGCCTAGTTCAGAGATCATATTGACTTGCCCTCCCGAAGAACTAGCAGCCAATGTCTGCACATAATTCAAATGAACCATGCAAGTGTCTTCTCCATGGGGATCATTGCATGTCGAACACCAATATGTTCTTTCAGCAAGGACCGCATCTTCATTTGCCAAAACAGTCGGGTTCTTCTCGGGTGCTTTGCTTGTTGAAGCAACTTGTTCTCTAGTAATCGACGGGGGTTGAAATCTCCTAGGCTGGAAATCTCGCTCAGCTTGCTTCCTTTCAATAAGCGTGATCTTATTACCCATTGCTCTTATTGCAGAATTGGCAGATTTTACCTCTTGCAAGAGTGTCGTATAAGGATCAGGATTTACAGGTGCAGGAGGTGCTGGTAAGGGCAAAGGTGCTGGTGGTGCCGGTAATGCTGGGAATGAAGTGGAAGCAGGGAATGGCAGAATGCTGGGTGCAGGCAACTGGGGATTTGCTGAAGTGGACAGCTGAGGAACTGGGATAGGTGCAATTTGAGGAGCACTGGAATTCCATGATGGGACAGGGTACATAGAAGACATAGATTGCGAAAAGAACTAGGATATATAATGCTATGGAATATCAGGTAAAATGGGCATTGCTACCTTTGGGGGAAGCCTGTCGATTGCAATCAAGTCTGCCTCCGCCTTTTGTGCTTGCTCGAATAGTTCTGGGAAAGTCATCACATTGGACTGCCTGATCGCCAAGCCAATGTCTGTATTGAACGCTCGAAGGTAGTAAAACGTAGCTTGCTCAGGGGTAGGGCGAAGTCCTTCAGGCACTCGCTGCCGCCTTCTCGGTGAAACGAACATTGAAATCTGCTATTGCCTCCTGCGGGTGCCTCTGGATTGCATTAAACTGGTGCAACAATGAAAATGGGTCAGCCTGTTCATGAAAATTCTTAACTAACAGTTCTCCTAGCTGATCCCAGGATGCAATAGTGCCTGGTTGCAGAGATCGATACCAAGTACAACAATTTTCCTCTCAAGGATAACACTAATAACTTCACCATCACATCTTCATCTGTTATATCATGAATGGCTGCCAGAGAAGCCACATCATGAATATGTTCGTATGCAGTCTTTCCCGTACCATCATAGGTTGGCAATGCTTTCAAAGCAGCCTGGGGAACTGGATTTTGAGCCTGCAAATTCAAGGCCCCAGAGCTGTTCCATGCTGAAAACTGTCGGGGTGGAGGATACTGGGCCATTGGAACTAGTGTATGTAACTGAGAAGATGGAAAACTAGTAACAATACCAGGGATTTGTGTGGATATGGCAGATGATGCAAGCGATGGGGAAACCAACCTAGAGTGTTCACCTCTTTTTGTGCTGTCAAGTTCAAAAAACTCAACAAGATCTTCAACTTTTTTAGACTTTGATCTCGTGATCATGAAGTACAACTTTCACTGCATCCACGTTCAGAGATTTCTGGGTACTGCAGAGTCACCAAATGTTCTAACTTTACGGCATGAAGGCGAACATTAAACCTTCAATACTATGGGATCTTTCTGAGACAGAAACAGTCTGTCCCACCGGGCGTGCCAAAAACTGTTGGTCACGAATCTGCCACAGGAAAGGATTTTCTAAAAACTATGCACCCTAGACCCGACCAACATTGAAAGGCTGGGAGAAAGAGATGTCTCCCAGACCAATCTCCAGAGAGGGCTGGTTCCCTTACTAATTCTAAGTTTGATTTCAGATTAGAGTTGCTGGAAAGGAATTATAAATGTGCAGAAAGAAACAGGAAATACATGGAAAGAGATGGGAAATATAGTCGTAGGCCGAATTTGTTAGATCGGGAAAGAAACTCAGCAAGAATTTAACTTCAAGTGTATAAACAACATATAATAATAGAATACAACATAATCCACTTACGACCTTGCGCAGACAACCTCCAGTATGGCATTCCATAACTCACTTTCTTTTAAGCAATATTCAAACTCAAATGCAGAATTTGAATCTAACAGCAGATTGGAAAGACGAGCATAACTGAGAAATACATGGAATAGAAGGAAATCATTATAAAGACGCTTGCAAAATCAGAGGCCAAATATTTCTTATTTACGCAAATAACTTGAATGTTTCCAAAAAAATGTCTCTCAAACTCCCGATCCCTTTTTCTGAGATCTACATTGATTTATATAGAAGTCTTGCTTCTTTACAACATTAAAAATATGCAACGGACCTCCTCGAGATCTACAAAAATATGCAACAGAAGCAAGGAAATGATCCCCTTAAACCAGCCTTGAAACAAGGAGTCGGTCGTCTTCATTAAATTGTCATTCTTGAAAATATGCTTGAAACCGTTAGAAAAACCATGAACAACCGCTTTGGATAATGGAAATATTTAATTCTGATGGCTTGGACACGTTCTTCTACCTTGCTCGCATCGGAAAGCAGCAAAACATTTAATTTTGGAGTGCTTTTAATCGTCGAAAATCGCAAAACTTCATCGGACCGTTTGAACTGCTTTCTGGCGTGAAACTGTAATAGGTCGCAAAAACGTGACATGTCACGAAATCGCGACGTCTTTTTGCTCCGTACGCTTTTGCACTTTGAAACCGCAAAAATCATCCATGTCATGAAATCGCGACATATTTGGCTCCTTTGTCTCCTTCGCTACCTTGAACCGCGAAAACGTGACGCGTCACGAAATCGTGACGTTCCATACCATTATGCTCTTTCTCTGCTCTGTTTCCACGAAAATGTGACAATGCACGATTTCGCTACATTTTTCATCCATGTTGTACTTTAGCTGCTTCAAACCGTGAAAACATGACACTGCATGATTTCGCTACATCTTTTCGTCGGCACCTTCATCGTTATCTCCAGGTCATGAAAATCAAACAAGTCACGAAATCGCTACACTATCTCACCGCTGCTCAATCTTCTCTTCTAAGTCACAAAAATCTGACATGTCACGATTTCGCTACAATTTCATCCATTCTGTACGGTCCTGCTTCTAACCCGTGAAAACGTGACACTCTTGCCTCAAGTGATTCTTCAATCTCCATCATGTCACGAAATCGTGACAGGTTCTGTCTCCTTGGACTTTGCTGCTTTTCAACCGCGAAAATCATCATGTCGCGAAATCGCTACCATTTTCTGCACTTGGTCCTTTCTTGCCCACTGTGTCGCGAAATCGCGACGTTTCTTGTTGCTAGGCTTTATCTCCATAAATGTCGCGAAATCGCGATGCCAACTTCTTTCTTGCCCTCATCTTCAAAAATGGCGTGAAATCGCTACATTATTTATGCCTTAAGCCTTTTGTCTCCACTTCGCCGCGACCACGCAACACGTCGCGATTTCGCGACGTCTTTCACCTTTTGTGCCGCGTTCAATATTCTGTCGCGATATCGCTACAAAGTTTATTGCCATCACCCTTTGCTGAGTTATGTCACGATTTCGTGACCTTTTCTAACATTATGCTCCCTGGCCATCGCAAGTCGCGAAAACGTGACATGTCACGATTTCGTGACGATTTTGCTTGCTGCCCTCGTTGACCACTTTGACCATGAAAATCCGACACGTCGCGATATCGCGACGGTTTTACCCCTGCCGTTGACTGCGTTGACCGTGATTTTTTGACACGTCACGAAATCGCGACAACTTTGCGTTTGATTTCTCTCTCCTCAACCGACCCGCGATAACGCGACATGTCGCGATATCGCGACGGTTTTCAACTTTGGCTCTCCATGCTATTTTTTGTCGCGATTTCACGACAGTCTTCGGACTTAGGCATTTTTTGCATCAAAACCTGTATAGGAGTGAGAATTTCAACATCTTATGCATGAATAATCAACAATCAACATAATGTGGCAAAAATGCCAACACCTAGTCATGGCGTAGGAGGGTTTTGATATTTGCATAGTGCCTACGAAGTTGGCCAAGGTAAGGGATTTTGAAAGATCCCTAAATTTTTGTTAGGATGTTTTGGTTGATTGAACATATTTTCCCTTCCTCTATGAGGTCTTGGATAATTTTCTTTAAAGTTATGCATTTGTTGGTAGTGTGTCCCTTCAGACAATGATATTCAAAATACTTGTCATGTCTATACCAAGATCTAATATTTGGAAGTTCCAACAACTTGGAATAAAGGAGCATTTTTAACATGGTTGCTTGACTTTGTCTAGTATTTGTATATTTTCTCTTGGGTTTATATTGTCTTTTAATAACTATTTTTTGAGGAGCATTGTTGAGTTGTATTTATGTTTTTGTTTTGATGAGAATCTGTTACACCATCTTCTACAACATATTTTTTTGTATTATCCTTTATGAGGGGGCTTTTCCTCTTATTTTTTGTTGTAGTTGAGTTACCCCCATCTTATGAGGATAGATTCTACTATTTTAGCCATGTCAAAAAATTCAAAAGAGGTTAGGTTTGTCATTTCCAAGGGATATGACAGTTGTTCATGAAGGTTTCTTATGAAGATATGTACGAGTTCCTTAGGAGGAGGGATATATTTAAGTATTCCTACTAAGCCTCTCCATTTGGCCAAGAAATATAAGAATCATTCAATCTTAGATTGTTTAAGTTGGTAAAGGTCATCTATGGTAACCTTATCTTCTATATAAATTGAAAATTGTTTGAAAAAGGCTTCCATAATTCTTTAAAAAATTTAAGGGAATGATGAGGTATTTAGAAATAGCATTCCAAAGTTAAACCACTAAGACTTTTATGTAATAACCTTAGGAGAAGCTTTTCATCATGATTAATGTCACTACAAGCTATTTGAAATAACGTTAAATGGTTAATGGGGTCTTACTTTACATTGTACATTTTAAATTTAGGAGTTTCAAAATTCTTTGAAAATGGATGATTGATGATCGTAGGATCCAATGGCTCATTGTAGAACTCTTCAAAAGAGTACTTTATCTTGGATATCATTTGAAGAGAGGTAATTTGATATTCAATATTTTCAAACTTGGAATCTCTCTTTTCTAGGTCTAAGATTTTAGTATTGATATTTTGAATATCATTAGATGGAGGATTTGATGTAGATAAATTTATGAAAGGTTGTATAAGTGTTTAGGTGAAATCTTGATATATGAAGGGTAGATTTATGAGATTTGAAGTATTTTGATTAGAATACATGGTTGGAGGGGATTGGTTAAGCCCCAAGTTATGAGTTAGAAAAGGATTTGTTGAATTGGTAGGTATTGTATCATTGAGAGATGTTGAAAAGGGGTCACCCATTATGGGTGTCCCTATGGATATGGTTGGAGGTGTTGTAGAATTGGTGGGTTGTATCATAGCCACATTGAGACTAGCCAAGTTGTTTCGAGTTTCATTGATTTGAGTTATATTTAACTAATTTTTGGAATGTTCAATACCATCATTAATGATAGTTGATTCCTTTTTAGTTTGTTCTCTAAGTTCATCCTTAAGAGCATCTAAAAAGATATCCTTGTTTCTTCTAATTGAAATCTCTAATATGATCTATAGTTTGAAAAAAAAATTCAATAACTTGTTCTTGCTCTCTAGTCACTTATGACCAAGGATTTTCTTCTTGGTAATTGTACTCATATGTGAAAACCTCATGAGAAGAAACATTTGGACCCTTATTTTGGGTATTGTAAGGATGTTGAGACATGTTTTGAAAGTTTTATTTTAAATGGGATCACTTTATTAAATTATTGTTCCAAAAGTGCTTATAGCAAATAAGAGAATATGTTTTGAACTCCTTATGTCACCTTGAAAAGTAGCCCTCCTTGTGACCCTTTCTAATCCACCATGATATAGTAGCAAAAGGATATTGATCCCCTAAGGTTTGTATGTCAGTTTTCTCAAGGGATCGTTATCCTTCCTCCAGTATGATTAACAATTGATTATGTTCTTGTTATCTTGATTTAATATGATGTAAGCTATACAAATAAAAAATATGATCTTGTTTAAATTTTAACAAACTTTTATGTTGTTTAATACAAAAGCAACATTCATGTCGGGTTCACCAAATATGTAGGCATAGAAAATTTTCAACCTAACCACATCAAGCATGTTCATGGGATATTCATTGGAATCTCTTCTTCCCCACTTGAGAGTCTCTTTCCAAAGGAGATCCTAAGGATATAAATATCCTCTACATGATTAGACCCCTACTCAATGTAGTTTTTAAAGGTGTAAATATAGATGTAAATGCTTATGTATCGATGTCTATATGAGTTCATTCAACAAAAACACCTAAGTTTTGGATCACTATATCTTGACTCTTTTTTTAGCCTTAAACGGTTATTTAAGATTTTAAGGCTAAGATCATCTAAAATGCATGATAAGCTTATATCACACAAATGCAAGAAAATAAGCTAACCTATATACTTTTCATCTTGATGATAGGCTAATTAAGGAGATTTTGATGTTTCAAGGCAAACAAGATATGATGCAAAATATAAGTTAACCTATAATGCAACTATATGATTTTGATTCTTTGCCTAAGTACTTATGAAAATGAAAAGGAAATTAAGATTTTGACCTAATATTCCTTGATTTTATCCAATGGAAGTGTGTTTTGTAAAGAAATTTAAGCTAGATTAGGGTTCTTTGACTTTCCAAATTGAAATGTGATTTTTGATGCAAATACAGTGATAGACAGAGAATAGAACATGCAAAATTATTGAAAATAGAGTTCAAAGTGATGTCAGGTGGTATAATTACCTCTGTAGATGTTTGACCAAAAACTCCAACTACTACCAAAAATACCATTGGCAATTTTGGTCTTGGATGGTGAATTTGGAACCTGCATAAAGAGACCCAAAAAAACTAGGTTTTCTATTTTGGAGGGTCTATATGAGAGCTATAGAAGGTGGATTCCTTGTCTAGGCAGTTGATTAGATCCCATATTTTTAAAAAAATTGAGTATTATTACCTCTTGGTATGGAAATGGAGTTGTGCCAAAAATTCTAGTGGCAAATTTGGTATGAGTAGCATTTTTGGTTTATGTATTCTAGAGAGTCAAAATTGACAGTTATTGTGGTGGTTGGCAATTTTGATCTGAAATAGGTCTGAGGTTATTGCAAGGATGATTTTGAATGGATTTTTTAATATTTGTGTGTTTCAATTATGGGATTTTAATTCCAATTGAATTTTCTATGATTATGATGCAAGAAGATAAGGGAAAATACCACAAATATTTGCAAATTCATGATTAAAGCAGATGCAAGTGTAACAAATAGGGAAATACCTCTTAATGACTATTTTGAATAGCTTAAGAGATGTAAAAGAGGATGAAGTGGGTATGAAATATTTAGGAATATAGCAAGGTAACTTAGCTAAATCCTAATTCTAACAAAGTTTGCAAGAGCAATGAGAAGTGAGTGTAAATGTAGTGACTAGATGAATATTTGCTATAAAATGAAGTCTATAACAAACTAAGAAGATGAATGCATGTAAATGGTGATTTAGTTCCACTATAATAGTTTGGAGGTGAAAAGTATGCTTATATGATTGAAATATTAGCAAAATGAATCTAATTAAACTTGAAAAAGATAGATAAGAATGCTAAATGCTTGTTAAGTGAATATGTATGAGAATGGATATGAGAAGAAAATATTAGAATGATTGTAATGAAGATAAATGAAACTATTAATGTAAATAAAATCAAGTATTTAAATGCTATGAAATAAGATGCATGAAGATAACCCTGCAAAATGAAGAGATTAGTGAACAAATAATAAGGTGGCATGTATAATAGCTCCACTAAGCCTACAAAGAGATGTTATATTTCTTAAATAGGAGTGTAGATGCTCTACCAAGACCTAAAATGAATATGTAAAAGCCTACAAACAAATATAATCCCTAAACAAGCAGGTTAAGAGCATAAAATATGTGAAATTTGCATGTAAATGAAGTATACTAGTTATCAAGGCAAATGATAAGAGAACTAAATACAAATGGGAAGCAAAGTAATGGATAAGAGAGATACACTATGAGTGATATCACCTAGAAATAGCTTCTACATTGCACCAAGAAGACATCCTTACCTCTAAGTTCCCCTTGCCTTGCTTGACTAGCCTCCAAAAATGCTTGCAAATGATGAAAAATGCTTGTATATGAAAAATGATATAGAATAAGAGATGTTAGAATAATCTTAACATAGTCTAAATAGCTCTTAGAATTCTTCCTATGCCTTTCCCTAAGGGTTGTTAAATAGATTTTGAACGAAGGATTAGGGGAAAAATTAGTTAGGACTAATTTGAATTCTATAGGTTTGGTTTGTTGTTGAAGTGTGCGAGGTCACAGTAGGGAGTGGAAGGATGGAATTCATATACCTCTAGCTTGCTCTAAGATATTTTGGTTGTTAGCCAATTTTTCTACTTGTGACCAAATTCACCAATGGTGATTTTGGTTTTGACTAGTGATTTTGGTCAAGGATCAAATCTTGTTAATAAGATTTGATTTTTGTAAGTTTGCTAAATTCACCAATGGCATTTTTGGTCAGGGTGGCAAATTTGAAAAATGTTGAATAAGGTGCCTACAATACTAGGTTTGGTCCAGATTGGTGTTTTATGATGTGTGTGACTTGTTTGGTATCTTTTTATTATTGGGGTGTCAAAATTAGGTGTCTAGACCATCATCAAGAAGCTCCTATGGATGGGTTATTAATAGCCATTCATGCAAAAGGACTCTTTCCACTATGTCAAGAAGTGTGATAAGTGTCAAAAGCATGACAACCTTATTCACATTCCTTCCTAGGCCCTTCAATCCTTGATCCCACCATGGCCTTTGTCCATTTAGGGATTTGACATCATTAGGGAGATAAACCCCATGTCTTCCAATGGACTCAAATTTATCTTCACATCTATTGAATACTTCATCAAATAAGTTGGAACTATGTTTTTAGCCTCAACCATTGGAGTGCAAGTCTCTAAATTATTTCTTAACTAGATCCTTAGTAATTATGGTGTTCCTTTTATTTTAATCTTAGCCAATAGAACACCTTTAAAGAATAAATATGTCTAAAATATCTATGCTAAATACAATATTGTTATAAAATGGCCCATTAGTTACTATCCCCAAAGAAATGGTCAAATTGAAGCCTCTAAGAAAACCTTTATCAAAATCTTCAAGAAGCTCATTATAAAAACTAGTAGAGAGGCATCTCCAATTGTATCCATCCTTATGGGTATATTGTATTAGTGTCAAAACTCCCACTAGCATGATGTCCATGCTTTAGTTTGAGGAACTAAAGCAGTATTTCATTTTGAGATTAAGGTTATTTCCTTATATATTTTGTTGCAAGATACCTTTTTTGAGACAATTATCATCTCACCCATCTTACCTAACTAGAACATCTTAATGAAAAAATTGATCCATCCCTTAGAGCACATGAGGGTCTATCAATAAAGGCTTAAACATATCTATAGAAAGAAGGTATGATCTTGATCCTTTGAAGTTGGTAATTTTGTTCACAAAGAGACTCAAAAAATAACCATCACCAAAATTGATCTCAAAGGTAAATTTAAGCCTAACTGACTAGGTATGTACATCATAATCTCCAAGTATGGTTTAGGTGACTATCCTCACCATGCTTTATGGAAAAGAACTTAATAAACAAATAAACATATTGTATCTTAAATTATACTATATCCAAACGTGTGTTTATTGCACGTTTCCTTTCAACTACCTATCATTGTCCACTTGTGTCTCCTTGACTTCATATTTGCTTATCTATATACACTTTTTTATATCTGACTAGACTATTTATAGCATATAAAGTTAGGGATCTATAATAACATGCAAATAACGACCCTAGATAGTACAATTTTTTTATTTGCTATGTGATTGATTAGTGAATCCTCCCTTACCCCATCTTGAAAACTAATCATAACTCTTTTCATAGTTTACATAAATCAAATATCTTTATTTCACCAAGAAATCCTCCATATTTATCACCTAATCATAGCTTCTTATCTTCATCTCATTATTTCACCTCATTAAATTCCTTTGGTCCTTTGTATGGAAGTTCAAGGATGATTCGTTGTATTAATTCCCCCACTTATGTACAAAAGGATGAGAGGAACACATTAACTTAATCACATATCCCATCCTATCCACTTCAAATTATCGATGTAGCTTACATATTATTCATTTGGTGTATGATGATTCTAGTCAAGATAGATTCTTTATTCTACTATTATCTATAAAATTGATGCCAATGGAACCATATCACCAACTTCACATTTTTATCATCTTTGTAGACTTGTAATTAAAGAGAGGATACTAATTGGAATTATCTTTTGCTAAGTATCAATTCCTAAATATGACAAGGCCATAAAATCTTCTTCCTAACTTATTTCCCACCTTGTCATATGATGAATACTATGAGGTTCATAAGTGCTAATGAAATTCTATCTCTCAATATTTTATATCTTCAAACCTCTTACTCTTCATATTTTATCTCACACTTTTCACATGATGAAAATTATGAGGTTTGTATGTGTTACTGGTGATAAACTACATCTCCAATCCTATCATAATCATGATCATATTGCTTTTGGACCCATGTAAAATGTTGGATGACCTCAATAGATTGTTCCAATTCTCTATGTAGGATCATCCAAACTACCTTAATTACATATAGGCATGGGGTAAATATTCCTCATATATATAATGGATTCCTCCTCCCTAACTTAACTAGGGATAAATCTATTATCACATTGACTTCCAATCGCATCATAAATTTATATCCAATATTTATCTAGAGTCAAATCATCATTATTTGGCACATCACACTAGTCTTCTTTAACATTTGGTTTAGAGGTAAGTATACAATATAAATTCCTTTATGAACTTTGTCTAAAGGTAAAATAGAAGTCATTTAGACATTTTTTTAAAGGTAAATCCACCATCAAATTTCCTTTATGACATCTATCTAAAGGTAAAGCAAAAGTTCTCTAGACATTTTTTTAAAGTCAAATCCATCAGTAGAAATCCTCTATGACATTTTTCTAGAGATAAGTCTTTCTATTTGGTGCATCTAAAAATTCCTCACAGTATTTATTTCAAGTAAAATCCCTTCTCAACTTTTAGTTAAATAAAAATGCTCCTTTGACATTTTTTTAGGGGTAACAAAAATTGTATATTGATCTTTGAGCATAGCAATACCTTATGCATTATCTAAAGTCCCCTTGGGCACATCACTTTTTGTATCATATCTTGTATCATAGCAATGCCTTATGGTATTATCTAAATTCCCTCTGGTCACATCTATTTTTTAATCATATTTTGTATTGTAGTAATTCCTTATGGTACTATCTAAAGTCCCCCTAGATACATCTCTTTTTGTATCATATCTTGTTCAATAGCAATGACTTATAGCATTATCTAAAGTCCCATAGGCGTATATATTTTTATATCATGACTTGTATCATAGCAATGCCTAATGGCATTATTTAAAGTCCCCTTGGGCATGTTTTTTTTGTATCATATCTTATATTATAGCAATGCCTTATGGAATTATCTAAATTCCCCTTGAGCATATAATTTTTATATACTTGTATTCTATGCGTCCTCTAATCCAAATTTATTTTTAAACAAAAAATCATATCATGTTTTTTCAACTAGGTCGTACAACATATTATCATCATCCATATCAAAATAAATATAACATTATTTCATCACTACCACAATGTGTGTTATGGTTAAGTCAATTTTCCTTGGTCAAACATTATTTTTTCCTTCAAAACATGATGGGGTCCATCAAGGCATGACAATATTTAATGTTGTTGAAAAGGAAAATTTTAACATCATCAATAATCAAAAAATTAAAAGCATCAATCATCTTAAATCATGAATCATAAGCAAAATCAAGTTTATCTATGTCAAAATGGTAATATAAAGGTCATTTTTAATACATACATCATCCAACAAATGCATCAAAAAGGGGTAAATATAGATGCCCAATTTTGAGCACATCATTAAGTACTTAAAACTTACCAATATCTAAATCACTTAGCCAATCAAGAATTCAAATAAATATCAAGTATTTTAAATCTATGAGCATTTTTGCTCCCAAAGTATAACTTATCCCAAGGTAGTAGCATCAACAATGCTACTACTTGTCTGATAGCACTTTATCAAATCTTTAAATTTTATCATTTGTTTCCCAATTAGCCTAGAAAAAATCAATTTAGCACTTGTTATAAGATCTTTAGTAGTGTCAACACTCTTGATCCTAGTGCTATTAAAGTTCAAAAACAAAATAAAAAAGGTAGGTAGCAGGAAACCACCAACTATCTACCAAATATAGATTTGATTATTCCAATATAGTTTGCTACCTCAATTATTATTTGATTGAAAATCAAAATATTTTATATTTCCCATCCTATATTCCATCTTTAATTGCATATCAATTTTTTTTATTTTACTTTCAATAGACCCCATGCAACCATGCCACCTCTCTATCTTGCTAGTTTTGGTAGATTCTTTAGAGAATACTCCAAAGGAGTCATGTCTTCCTATAAATCCAACCCTTAGGGAAGTCTAAACCATAATTTTCTATCATAATAAAGCCTATAAAATTTTAATAAAATCTTCCAATAGCACAGCCTAGTAATTTTGATCTCTACTTCAATTAGCAAGCTCTAAAACTTATCAAAAAAAATTAATATTGTAATTTTGATCACATATAATTGGGATGTGCACTTCTTATCCTTAGTATTTTATTATATTTTTGTTATTTATCATTTAAAATCATTTCATCCTTAGCTTTTTGCATAGTAATCATATTTTTAGTTATTAGATATTCTATCTCTCATCTCCATCAAATCCTTGCACCTTCTAGTCAGGGTCCTCTTTTAGACCATCCAAAACTCAAGGGTTTTTGGTGTTTGAAAGCTTATTCTAATGTATTCATATATGGTAACACTATAAAACTATAGTCCTAGTGGTAATTTATACCCTATGTCTACCATTGCAAATAATATGACTTCTCAACCAATAATCTATCATATGTAGTGAGTGTCACCCTTTCATAAAGAACCACCAGCAATATCTTTCTATTGTAGCAGTAATATCTTTCTATTGTAGCACTCATTTATCTACATATACGACCATAAATTAGCAAAATTTATTTTTATTTTTCTTAATAGGGGTTTGATACTAATAAAGGAAGTTGTAATTATCCATTAATCTAGGAATACCCCTTTGCATCTAGTTGTATTTATTTCCATAAACCAATAATTGTTCATCCTCCATTGATCCACAAGGCTTAGTGGCCTCTAGACATGTCCTCATAATTACATAAGTCTTTACTATCCAAACTAAGAATCATTTGGTTCACCTCTAGCCATTCAAAAGTGTCCCTATCCTTATTATAATTCAGCAAGTATCCAACTAGACTTTCACTATGATGTTTAACCAAAACGTTAGTCGTTGCATTATTTTATCTATCAAAATACATTGGTATGCCATTATATAACTATTGCCTTATGAACTTAATTTGTCTCACAATGTTTCTTATCCTCCAAACCTTTGGTCTAAAATTTCTAATAACATCTAGAAGCCCCACCATAATTTGTGACTCGGACTCAATTATGATCTTTCTAACCTCATTCTCCCAAGCATTAAGATAATATTACCTAATAGCTACACCTTAAACTTCATTTTTAGTAGCCCTTCCAAGATCCAACTCCCAATGAAGGATCTTACTCTTGAAATCCCTTTTGATAAAACCAATGCCTACAGCCCCTAAGTTATCCTTAGTTGCACCATTTGAATTAATATTTTCCCAACCTAGGGGAGGGGGTTTCCATGTTCCCAAATTCTATGACATGGGAGCCCCCTCATTCTTTAGGTTTTCTTGTCCCTAAGGTGAGCTCTAATAGTTTCAAAAACCTTGGTAATAATTTTATGCCAAACCAACTCCATTGGATTGAACTCCTCTCTAAAAAGTCTAGAATTTCTTTCCAGCAAAATGTTCCACCAAATTAAACTCAGGCCTAGGGACTAGCCTAGCTAAATGGAGGTATTATTGAAAAAAAAATTCATCTCCAAAATATTAGCAAGAATCACCTAAAATTTTAGATGAACCTTAAATAGGTCTAACGACCTTTTCCACAACTCTTTGGTGAATTCATACTGGAATAATATATGATCAAGCATATCCTCCTGGTAATTACACATGATGTAGTTGGAGGGGCAATAAAAATATCTATTCATAAGGATATCATAGGTGATACAACCCCTATGCATCACTCCCTAAACAAATTAAATTATTTTAGGCCAACCCTTAGCCACCCAAACTCTATCCCATGGGGTATCTTGTAGGATCAACAAAGGAGGGAGCAAAGAAGTATAACCATCATGAATAGTGAAGACACCTTAACTGCCAAGGCCCTAGGTGATCCTATCCTCTTTTGCTATCCTCGTAAGGAACCTTTTGTTGAGGATCTTATCAATAAGAATATTTTGATGAAGATGGATAGGAATAGACCATTCTTCCAATCTCTTCCATTGAAAGAAAGAGAAATCTCCAATATGCCTAGAAGTAATGTATGAAGCAATATTTATCCATCCTCTACCTTCAAGGATTTATTAAAAGGGCTACAACTCTAGAAACTCCTAGATTAATGGGGAATTCTAGTTCTAATAATCCATCCAAAATTTAACTTTGTCTATAGTACCTACTTTCCAAAAAAGTCTAGATTTAACCAATTGTTCACCAGTTTTTAGGACCTTCCAAACAATGGAGCTAGGGCCTCTCAGAGGAATACGATAAACTTCTTGATGAGGTATGGAATCCAAACACTTACTAGTGATGAATCTACTAAAGAAATCCTCCTTGTTAGATATCCATCTCCAATAAAGCTTCCCAACAAGAGCTTGATTTTTTAAAGCTACTTTATGAAAACCAAGACCTCCTCAAGCTTCAGGCTAATATATTTTATCCCAACTAACAAGAGCCCACTTCTTACTCATCCTTGAGCCATCCCACAAAATTTTTTACATAAGTGAATCCAACTCTTTGAGGACTCTCATAAGGACAACTAGGGTGGAGAAATTTTAAACATGCATGGCTTGGATCACCGATTGGACAAGAGACATTCTTCCTCTAATGGTGAGTCCAATTATTAACTTTAGCAATGATTCTATCCATTAAATATTTCCAATCATCCACCCTTAAAATCTTGAAATGAAGGGAAATTCCTAGGTAATAAAGCAAAAGGGTGCCCTGGTTAAAGCTCAAAATGGGAAGAATATGATCCTGGATACTTTTATTTGTATTGAAGAAAACAACCTTGGATTTGGCTACATTCACCTGATTCCAAGTTGCATCCATATAGGTTTTTAAGGTGGCTTTGAGTGTTCTATCCTCTTGAATGCTAGCTTTCCTAAACAGACTTATGTCATCCACAAATTGAAGGTGAGTTAGCATCTCCTCACCTAGTTGCACACCTACCAAAATACCTTGTTGCTTATTTCTCTAGAGGAATTTACCCAATCCTTCTACTAGAATAATAAAAATAAATGGGGAAATAGGGTCTCCTTGGTGAATGCCCCTAGAAGCATGGAAAGGGGTTGAGGAGGAGCCATTGATAAAGATAGAGAAATAAATCATCGAGACACAATTTATGATCCACTCTCTCCACTTTTGAGAGAAGCTAAATTTCTCAAACATTTGATACAGATTCTACCAAGGGACTCTATCATAAACCTTAGATATGTATAGTTTGATAAGCATGTCTCTTTGACCAGAATGCTACATTGAGTGTATAGTCTCTTGGGCTAGAAGAACTCCATCCAATAATTGGTACCCCTCCAAAAATCCTCATTTTTCCTAGGATTATATGTTATCTATAATCTTCTTAAGCCTTTTAGCCATCAACTTAGTAATTATCTTGTAGGTCACATTGCAAAAAGCAATCAAGCAAAAATATCCAAGGCTGGAGGTTTGTCCCACTTTAGGAATCAAAGTGAGAAAAGTATGATTTAGAGCCTAAAGCATAGTTATGTTTGAATGATATTCTTCAATAGCCTTGGTTAAATCCTCACTTATGACATCCCAAAAAAATCCTTAAAGAATTCAATTGGAAAACCATCAGGCCCTAGAGATTTCCCTAATTTTTAAAAACTATGCTCCTCACCTCATCCTTATCCATAAAACTAAAAAAGGCATGGTTTTGCTTGATTAAAATAATCTAGGGGATATATTTAAGTATCTCTTATTGCATTGCAAGTAGTAAAAAAATTTAAAATAAATTATTTGTTTCTTGTTGCATACCTAGTATGGTTTCCATAACCTGTCCATTAGAGTCCTAAATGTAATTCAAAGAATTCCTTTGTCTACTTGTTGAGGTAGAATATGAAATAAACTCATGTTTTGATCCCCCTTCAATAGCCAAGCAGTTCTCTCTTTACTTCCAATAAACTTTTCTCTTGATTATCTATGGACTCTAGTTCTTTTTTACCTATTCATCTTCATATTTTAGGTCCTCTATGATTTCTCCAGTCTTGAAGCAAGTAACAAGTTCCTCCATATTTGATAACAAAGGAGCCTTTTGGGATTGAAAATTATATTTTCTACTTCTTTTCCAAAATTTGAGACAAGATTTAACATGTTGGATTTGTTTGAAAAAAATATACATAGCTCTCCCATTGGAAGGACAACACTCCTCCCACTAGATGGAGATTTTTCCTTCAAATCCTCCTTTTCCAAACAACAATTCTCAAAATAAAAAGATCTTGGATGGGTATTGTGGCCCATATTCCATTCCAAAATAATTGAAAAATGATCAAAGTCAGTGCAATTAAGAATCTCCATCTTGAAAGACTAATAGAGAAATACCTCTTCAAAAATAAAAAATCTATCAAGCTTGAATTTCCTACTTTCTAGCCCTACTTGTTTAATTGTCCACATATATGAAGACCCCACATGCTAGACATCAATTAAATTGAGATGGTTAATTTTGGATATCATAAATCTATCCCCTTAGTCCAAAGAGGGATTTCTCCCTTCTTGATCCCTAAGAGCAATTTTAGCATTGAAATCCCCTGCCACTATCCAATTTAATTTCTCTTTTTTGGTTCTACTAACATGTAAAATTGACCATTGGTGTTGTTGCTCCATAGAACTCATAGCACCATAGAAATTGGAAACCAATAGAATATCCCCAGAGTTCTTGCTCTTAAAGAGAGAGGTTAGGATACCCCAACCAACAGAGTGATCTAAAGCTATCCAGAGAAGAGGATTTCATAAATTCACCACCCCCCATAAATCCTCTTGGGGTTCAACTACCATATGCTCAACCTATCTCCAAATTTTCTTAACAATGATATCCATCTTCTAAATGGAATATTTATTCTCTTGGAGGAGAATAAATTCATAATGTTGATTTTTGATTAAAATTTAAACAATAATTTGATGAGGTATGCTTTTTAGACCTCTTATATTCCAATATTGGACAATCATTGGCAACCTGAATTCTAGTAAGTGTCAATATACTTGACATTTCTCTAGGTAACTAGTTGATCTTCCTCATTAGCTAGCTTCTCCTAGCTTGATTTTCTTCTAACACTCTTGGCTTGAGAGTTTTTAACCTTTTCTCTACTTTTTTAATCCCAAGGTCAAGTTTCCATCTATCCTTATATGTATATTTCATTGAAACAACACCATCCACCATAACCTTTGCAAGGGTTTGGTTCCCTAGATCTATTAATGCTAAGTGATCATCCCTTAAATCTAAATTTAAAGAAATTATAGGAGGAAGGTTATCCTTCTAGGGTTCATCTATTATGGTGGTCTCCTCATCCATATCCAAGAGAGAGTTAAGAATTCCATACCTATTGAAATTTATTTCTATTAACTAGTTGAAGCATGTTGTTTTGCTCTTTTTATTTTTCTTTCTCTTTGGAGTTTCAAAACCCTCCTCAGTAATATTAATATTTGAGGTTGTGGATTGATTCTCTTCTTTCTTCTTAGAAAACTTGATATTGGTGATAATTTTATTTGGAGGAATGGGTCTCTTTGTGATGTCCTCTAGATAGAAATAGGCTATATGACCATTTTTATGGTAGATCCTACATCAAAATGTGATTACCTCATAGTCCACTTGTTGGATCCATGACAAGTCCCCCATGTTAATTTCTATTTTATTTGGGAGAGGTTGGTTGATATCCATATCCACATATATTCAAACATAAACAACAAATTCATCCCTCATTGTGTCCTTGGAAACTCTTAAATAGTGCCCCAAGAAGTTACCTAATTTCTCAAAAATTGGTTCACACTAGTATTCCATGGGTAGGGCATAAAGATAAATCTAAACAACCACTATAGAGGGCTCCATCCAAGGGTCAAATCCTAGCTTCCATAGTTGAACAAAAAGGCTCACAACACCATATGTTCTCCTTATTGAATCAAAGGCTTTGTCTCTATCTACTTGAGAAGAAAAACTCATAATATAATAGCCATTGCTAATAAGAGATATTGAGGTATCCCCAAGGGGCTCCCAATTTTTTGGATCCAAGAGGACATAAATTCTAAAGATGATCTTATATCAATGAAATTACAAATTAGGTCATGCTTACTTTTATAGAGAATGTTATTGACCACCAAGAATTGATCTATCACCAGTTTAGGATGGAGAGCTTCATGAGGGAGGCATCTATTAACCCTTTCCTAGTATAATTGTTGTTTTGGTTTCTTGGTCATTGTAGAGAAAATAGAATGAAGATTTAAGTCTCTAAACAAGATGTCTTCCATGTCTTATTTTCCTTTAATTGTATCTACAAATTATCTCTTAGGGGATGGGTACCTAAGAGGGTGCCTAGAAGGGCCTTCATTATCACCCATAGGCCACTCCATAGCCTACACATAACACTTCACTCAAAGGGAATACCTACAAAACTAAAAAACCCTAGATGCCATACCAAACCAACTTTTCTTTGGATCCATAAATTCTAGATCTTTAACCTACTCATAGATGTTACAAATCCAACCCAATTCTGATCATATTTTAAAAATTTGGAAAGTACCAAATCCCTAGTTTTGATCAAACCAAATTTCTTATAAGACTTTGGGGTAGATGTCAACATTGCAGTATATCTTACCCAATGGTATGATAAAGGTATGAACAACCATATATTTTATGATTCAAATGCTCCATAATTATGAGAAAATATATATTTATTGAAAAACAAGTATTTGCTATGATAAAGTCCTAAGAAAGTTTAGATATTACTTATCCCAAAGTAAAACAACTATTATTATGGTCCACCCTAATATCAAATCCATTGTATTTCATCGTGAATTAGGATAAAAGAGGGTTGGATGGATTAGCAAATTAAGGATTTTTGTATAGAAATGAAACCTACCAAGCTAGTAAACAAACAAGCTTTATGTAAAAATCTACCAAGATCCCATGTTGATATAGAAGAATTCAAGCTAGACACACAAACTAGTTGGATAGATGATATTAGAAGATACATAGAGACATGCCCAGGAAACTTGAAACTCAAAGGCATAAGATATTATAGATAGGGACCATTAATTATACTCTACTTAAGGAATTTTATTCTATAAAGGATATGATGGCATGATCCCAAGGTATGTTGAAGAAGAAAGAGTAAAATATATTGTATAGGAATATCATGATGGTGCTCATTATTTAGCACATACAATAATGCATAAATATTAGAGGTACCATTTCCTCATACTCCTTTTAGTGGGTAAAAGAGTGTAAATATTGTTATATAGTTGTGTAGCAAAGTAAAATAACATTAGTAATCACTTCAATCCATAATTTTAGTAAAACCATTTTAGCAATGGAGGTTGGACTTCATTGGAAAAATTAGTCCATTGTAAAGTGTAGGGTATAGATGGATTTTTGATACAACTAAATTTTTTAATAGATGGATAGATTCATCCTAGTAAAATTTATTAGTTAAGAAATAACTATATAGCTTCTGGAAGATATCATCACCAGATATGGGATCCCATTAGCAATAATCATAGATAATGCCATTACATTCACTAGGGAAAATTTTATTCAATTTGTAGTAGAACATGGTTTCATTCTAAAAATATCTTATAACTACTACCCGGAAGGAAATGGTTTGGAAAATCTATAAGTATTTTTTTGAATATTGAAAATAATCATTACCAAGTTAAATAGAGATTGACATTCCAAGTTGAAAAGTATCTCTAGGAAGATAGGGTGACCCCTAAAGCTTATATTGATACTTTTACATACAAACTTATATTTGGAAAATAAAATTGTGTGATCTATTAATATTGACATCTCTTTTTCTAAATATCCTAAGAGTTGGAATTTTTTTTTATTTGTGGAAAACATCCCAAAAGGGATGCCACTTTCGGGTAAGACCCAAGGATGCAGGCGTATCCAATCCGCCAAAATCACCTAGGGTATGATCCTGGCCTACCACCTTTGACATACTCAAGGAGCAAACAAACACACAATAAGATTTAAAAAAATAAATAAAAATTAAAATAATAAAATAAAATAAAAAACATGCTCCTTGAGTGTGTCGAAAATAAAAAGCACACCCAAGCACACACACAATAAGATAAAAAAACCACAACACAAACCACGTATAAAAACACAAGAACAATATAACAAAACACAAACATGAAAAAAACAATAGAACACTACAAAGACAACCAACAAAAACATGAAAAACACAAACAACCAAAACCTAAAAATAAAAAAATAAAAAACCAACAATAGACAGTAAAAAAAATAAAAAACATAGAAAACACTCACACACAAAAACACGAATTAACACAAACATACATAAACACAAGAACAAGAACAATAACAAAAAACACAAAACAACAAAAACATAAGAACAACAAAAAACAACACAAAGAACACAAAAAAAAAAAAAAAACATACACACCACAAAAAATTAAACACCTAAGAGTTGGAATTGAATAATACAGACATCTCATCAATGTAGGCTAGGATAAATACCCTATTGTCTTTGGGAGAAGAACAAGATCAAACATTCAAGATATTTTCCCATCATCAAGTAGCCATGAAAAGATATTTTGACAAAAAAGCAACAAATATGGATTTCAAATAAGGTGGCAATGTGTGCAAATGGGATGAAGGCAAAGCTAATGCTAAGTTTTATTAATTGTAAAGTGGGCCCTATAAAATTCATAGTGTAAAGGGAACTAGTGCATATAGGTTGGTGACTTTAGAAGGAAGGACATTGCCTATTTCAATAAATGGACAACACTTAAGTCACTTGTGATCCCAAAGAAGAATAATTGCCTATAAATATGTATATAGTTCAATATATTCCCCTTTTTATCCTTCTTTTTAAAAATTTCCGTTTTCTATCTTCCTTTTCAATAAAATATGAGAAATAAAAAATAAAATAAAAATGTTAAAAATTCTTTGCTTTTAAAAAAAATAAAAATTTGTAAAGTATATTCATACATCCCCTTTATTTCATCCTTTTCTAGCAATAAAATTTTTAAAACTTCAAAATTTAAAATAATATTTGGAGAAAAATTTTCAAGTGAATTAAAGGGCATTTTGCTCCATTCTAAAAACTATAATTTGATCCATAAATCCAAAAGGGACATAAAAATTCCTAAGTGAAATAGGAGTGAATCACTCATTTGCAAAAGAGTGAACCACTACATAAAAACCAAATATACATAAATCACTCCAAAAAAATCATCAAATAATTTAAAGAACAAATTGCTCCTATCCTTGACATAAAATCACTCAATATCTTAATGATGTAAAAAATAAAAGGATGAGCATTACGTGGCATCAAAAGTGTGAATCATCATGAGGTAAAAGAAGTGAATCATTTCATGTACATCATAAATATAGAAGTTAAATATAGAAGTGTGCCTTGTTTCCCCCATTATTTAATGAAGGAAATAATAGTCAAATCTAAGACCATAATTGAGAAGAGGAATTGCACATTCAACTAGCAAAATTTTAAAAGGAAAAAAACCCACCTTGATTTGAGTAAGAAATAAAAGGAGTTCCATTGTGAAAAAATCAAATTGAACCCTCTAATAGTTTAATACTAGAAGTAAAAGTGAAAGAGGGCCACCTTTGTGAAC
Organism: Wollemia nobilis; assembly: GCA_028583015.1. Classification (NCBI taxonomy): domain Eukaryota; kingdom Viridiplantae; phylum Streptophyta; class Pinopsida; order Araucariales; family Araucariaceae; genus Wollemia; species Wollemia nobilis. The sequence goes on from JAQPPZ010003212.1 coordinate 6,402,767, forward strand.
TATATATCCTCCCTATTTCACATAGTAATATCTATCTCCGCTATGTAATTGAAAGTGGGTCCCATATTGACCCTTTGTACCATCCTAAATGTACCAAAAAAGAAATAAATGTAGGTTATTAATGGCAAGCAGTTTATTTTCAAAAGCATAAGTTTTAAAATTAAACGAGGCTAAGTGATTTGTATTATGAATAACATTTCACATTGAGCATTCCATTCTAAGGATCATAGTTAGAAATTCAACCAGGTATTTTAGAGTGCAAATCAATTTCCAACCTATAGTGAATTATTAGTTGAAGTTATCAATGAATCACCATCTATGAGAAAACCCTATAAGTCACCATAAAAATATTTCAAAGTTTTTGAAGGAGTGAATTACTTCATTGCAAAAAGGAAAATTTTCTCTACTTCCTAGTAAAATATTTTAAGGCATCTAGGGAGTAAATCCTACATCAATAAGGGGAGGCATGAAACAATGAATCATACTTTCTAAGATGGTGAATTTCTAATCTAAAAATGAGAAAACTTCAAAATCAAAATGGATACTAATGGTGCTTCTAGAAATTAAGAGTTGGTAAAGAAATAGTGATGGACCCTTCTACAATAATAGCCATGAAACAAGTAGAAGTTGGGTCTTTTATTAGCCTACCAAACAAGCAATATCTTCTAGGACAAAAGAGGCCAAGAATAGAAATAGTTATATGAAAAATTGTTTGAGGATCAATATAGCAAGGTGGACGAGTAAAAATTCAAATATATGCCCAAGGATGTTAGAAATAAATCCATTAGGGTATTCACAATGGGGCTAGCATATATTCATAGAGTATAATATATAGTTCAACCTTGGGCTAGGCATGTTCCTAGTACCACAAGTATGGGATTGCCCTAAGATCATTTAAATTTGTGCCAAGAAGTATGACAAGACTTGTCTTGTAATCCATGTACAATATTGGAAGAAAACACACATATTTGTCATAAAAGATGAGATAAATAATATGATGTGCATAGAGAATATTTTAGCACACTAGGTCTCTTAGAACTCATAAGCCTAGCTAAATTATTAAAGTTTAGTGAGAATAGGTAGATCGAATTCTTGGCCAAGCAATTGAAAATTTATAAGAGGCACAAGAGTTAAGCTACCTTTGAGACAAGGCAATTAAGAGTAAACATCTAGATGGTATTATCAGGAATAGCATCAATATTAGGAGAAATAATTAATGAGCTTGTAAGGGAGGAGCATGTTGCCATGTTGCATATAGTAGAATATTACATGGGGTATGCTCAATTGTTGGATTACACCTCTTATATTGCAAATTGTATTAATGACCAATTGAAATAATTTAAGAGGATTAAATAATTCAATTTTTATTCATACTTAATTTGGCTTATCATAAACTAGAAGAAGCATTGGTTCCCAAAATTATGGTTGGATAATGTAGTTACTAATGGAAATCCATTATCTATCTATGATTGCATATATATACCCTAAAAGGTAAAGATAAAATAATTTATGATTTCTATGAGATGATATATAACCCCATCATAAAGGGGATAAAAGGAAACATACCCAAACTATAAACTAAATTTAGATAACTTATCAAAATAGGAGATCAGCCAAGTGGAAAATTTTAACTAAGCAAAATTAGATCTTTATTCAAAATTCATGGGTTCTCTAAAATTATTTATTAGATGTTGCATATGTGCCCATCTATCTTTTTAATTTATAATGTGTGACAATTGGCTTGTGTAGACCAAAAAATATTTAAAGGACAAAATAAGGGTATATTTTATAAGGCAAAAAAATAGTTTTGATGATTTCCTTCAATAAAATCTTGCTATGAAGCCATAAGAAATGGTTAGAGAACCTTGGAATGACACTGCAACAAGAATATTAAGCATATAATCTAAAATTTATCTTCCTATGTGCACTATTTTAGAAGGGAACTAAAACAAGATATATGCACAAGAGTAGGGCCAATGTAGAAAAGGAAGCAAATTTGAATGAAGAAGAAGCAATGGCAAATCTAAGTGTTTTCCATGGATAAAATATAATCTTTAGAAGTGGCATGGAGGAAGATAAGATATGAAATAGGAACTACAAAATATGTAGTATCATAAGGCTCATTCGACAATAAATTCTCAAGGGCATGGGACGAGGATCATGAAAAGAAGAAGAGGAAGATCGCCTAAGTAGATACCCTTTATTATCCACCTACTACACTCACTATCCTAGCCTAAATGTTTCTCAATTTATTAGGCAATGTATTATCAAATGCAAAAATCAACATAAAGCTTGATGAACATGTGTCATTTATAGATAATATGGTAGCACAAAGAGAATTTGTAGGACTTTCGACAACTAAATAAAAATGAGGGGTGGAAGAATGCAAGATAATTAAAGAAATCATCCAAAAATAAGTGACTTCACCCCACCAAGTATAAAGCAACAAGAATAATAGCCACTACTTCAAAGGCACAAATTGATTTGACACTCTTCCTCCCATTGATATTATCTCATCCACCTCCTTCTCTTATCATTTATATTTTTCTACGTCTTCTCATCCCAAATTCTCATGTTTTCTTTGTACAACCCCGGGAAGCAGACACCTAATCTACTTGCAGCATAATATCAAGCAAAATACCATAAATGTGTAAAGAACATGAGAGTAAAAAATTCAAGACAAGATATCTCTTTTTATTAATTCATTTGAAACTTCGGTTACAGATAGATCCCTCTTAGGGATACTGATTGCTTGATATAATGTTTACAAATGGAAATAGCCCCTGAAAGGGGACGATGCACTCTATAGACCTCTCATATTCGTACACGAACTTGTACAAAGGCTTACTGATGCCTTCTCCTTTGCTTTCTTGGAGGTATCTAATGCTTTGAATGCTTTGACTTGGTCCTGGAACCTATCTACGTACAAGAAATGATAGCAAACAATTAGTAGCATATGTGGCCTCTCAAGATGAGGCTTTATTAGTAGATCTGCAAGGAATGATATAAAAGCATAATAGAAGCATAATGTAGCAAACTAAGAAAAAATGTGTTGATAACTTATAAATCATCGTGGAAATGCATTAAGAAAAATAGATCTATGCTAATATTAACTGATAAAGCAAAGATAATGGGAAATCTATGGTAAAAATTTGGGAAATAGTGTCTCAAAATCCTAAGCTATGCCTACAAGCCGCTATCAAGGACAGCGACTATGAAATGAAACCTTCTACGTTGTGAACCAGGGGCTATGACACTCAATCCTTCATCTAAATTGATGTTCAAGGGTCACCTTCGTATCCACATATGGATTGGTGGTGATGCTCATTGGGAACTAAATGCTTGAATGAGGCATTTTCATTGCTCGATCGAATAACACTTCATTATTCCTCAAGGGGATATGAAATTTCTCTCCAATTCGCTAGGGCTTCACTGTATAAAAACTTTGATCTTCTGGATCTCTGGGGGAAATGCATATGTAGACCTCCCAGATTTAGATCTAGATCCAGATCTTGGCTTCTTGGAGAAGCCAAGATCCAGATCTGCATGTAATTGACCATTAGAGGGGAAGGCTTAGTCACATATTTGTATGGAAGAGGCAGTCATGAGTATATCTGGGAGATCCACACAAAAAAATGATCATAAAAAATGCAAGTATAGTCATACTAGATGATTTGGGCTCGTATTCATGGATATTCTATGATTTAGTGTTAGTCGTTGTCTATAGAAGTTGCTAGCTATGGTTGCTCTCAGCTTCAGCAGCCAGTGTTGGTGGCCACTCTGGTTGATAGCGATCGAGCTTGAATGAGCCAAAACTTTCCCTTATGAGTGGTTAGGACCATTTTTGGCTCTTGGAAAGGTCCAAGATTAGTTATATGGCCTTCAAATATGCCCATATGAGTAGTCTCCTAAATGTGATATGTTTTAGGTGTCTATAGATGCCCCTATTTGGGATGCATTATGGGAAAACACAGTGCTGAGCAAAATTAGACCACCTACAGCCGCATTGTAGGGTGTGTGATGATCATTGATCTGATCAATATTGGATGCCCCAGTAATGAGAAAAGGTATGAATCCTAGAATCATTTCTTCCACTAGGATGCAAGGCTTAAATTTGCAAAATCTCTCATGAGTTCTAGTGGCGGTCAGGTAGTCTCATGCTACGATTGGTCTAAACAGAGGAGAGGTCATCAAGATTAACTATCATATTTGCTTTTTTCCCTAGCAAAGGGTAAGCTTATGATAGTTGTTGGCAATGATTCATAAGATGAATGCAGTTTAACATGATCGAGTGATCCTTTGTTGATTTTGATTATGATTGTTGATATTATTACTACCCCCTCAAACGACAAGTTGATGAGGAAAGGACAATGAATAAAGCAACAAGTTGCTTGACTAAGATGAATTATTTGGATCTTTTTAAGAGGTTTTCTCTGTGATATATGATATATCCCATTACAATTGTGATTTTAACTATTTTTAGTGATTGTACACCTCTTTCCTATGGAGCATTCTAGCCGTAAATTGCCTTCTTAGAGAATCAATATGATAGCAATTCTAATTAGGCTTGTGTTGAATTACTTGCTCGATGATTGCTAAAAATGTCATAGAAGAAATGAATTGAATACCTCATTCCCATGGGGTAGTCTGGTTGCCGTGGCCTTCTTTGGGAATGAAGTGAAGCGTCTCAATTCAACCATAACTAATTTACCTCAAATGGTCTTATGGTGATTTTCTCATCTTGTTGAATTGCATGGAGCGCTAGTCGCTGCAACCGCCAAGTGTATAGAGTAAATAACTGAATACGAGGATCATTTAAAATTATTACATTATTTTTTTTGTTATTTTGAATTTTATTTTGTTTTTGAATTTTGATTTATGTGATTTTTATTTTTACTTATTTTGCATCGATAGATGTACTTATTTTTCCATTTTGAGATTCCTCATGGTGAGAAATTAAGAGCATTTATTTCTTCTTGTTAGTTGCTATCATCAACAGTGGCCCAATTTTATAATTTCGTGGCCACTGTCAGTGTTAGTGGCTAGAAAGTATCCACGAGCGGAGGATTTAGAGCTTCACGGGTATTTCTCTAAACCCTAGCTTATTATTTTTATTAATAGGTAAAATTAACCACACTAATTAATTGAAAAATGAACCGAATCTGTAGATAGGCTTAGTTTAGGGTTAATTTAGGTGGGTTCTTCTTTGTTTTAGCTTTTGTCAATTTTTTTTGGTTTTTTTTTGGATGAGGGTGGATGCCATTGGCGTGCCGCCTCGTGGTCGCTGATGACCAGAGCACCCCCCAATTGGCAATATGGTTCATTGTCACTGTCAATGACTAGTTTTAATTCCAATGATAAAAAATTTGACCATTTGCGGCTAGCTGCTATCAGTGTGAGCGGCCACGGGACTTTAGAAAATTTATTAAAAAAAAATTATTATTTTTTATTTATTTTTAATGAAATTAATTGATTTTTTTGAATTTTTGAAGTGTGAATTTTGATTTTTTTTAATTGCAAGGTGCATTTGTTTTTTGTGTTCATATTCTTTAGTTATTTTAGGTTTCTTTTACATTGTTTTGCATTTTATTATGTTTTTTAGTTTAAGTGTATTTAATTAGGCTTTTATTTTGCACTTTTAGCTCTTATCTGCTCGGGCTCGGGACCCTAGTTTGCTTGTGCGACTTCTCCCTCTGATGGATGATGTAGATTGGGATTGGTTTGATGCCCAAGGACTCATGTACATCACGAGGCTACCAATAATCATGTCATACTAGGATTATCTTATTGCCCTAGCACATAGGTGGGATTCCCGGATGAACACCTTTCATCTCCCTACTAGTGAGATGACTATCACTCTGAAAGATGTGTACATGATCTTTAGGATCCCTTTCGATGGAGTGGCTATCATTTCTTCTCCCACTGATTCTAGAGATATTGTGTTTATGAGGGTTTTTGGAGATAAATCAGCTATAGCATTGGTTGACACCCTGCATGGTAGAGTCTCTGTGGTTCGATGGTATCGGGAGGATGTCTTCACATGACGATAGGTCATCATAATGCATGTCATATATAACATGCTTTTGCCAGATTTTTCTGGAGTGAGGTTCTCATGGAACCTTTTGGCTATGGTTTAGGACCTTATGGACAGTGAGGAACCCATTATTATAGCTTGGGGAAGCATGCTTTTAGCTCAATGCTATGATGAGCTCTATAGGATTTAGCAGTGTGGATAAGCTAGTGTTTCTTATAGCCTATTTCTTCATATCTAGGGCTAGGAGCACATCAGGTTGGACCACCCAGGAGGATTACCTCTCAGGATTACCACCATATCTGATGTGTCCTAGTTCTACAAATGTAGGTGGCCTCAGGAGTGAGAGGAGCACCAAATCTGATGTCATAAGGGGATTTGACACATTATGCAGCTACCCTAACTAGCCTGTAGGCAAGGTATATCATATGGAGGCCTTATTTTGAGTGCCTTGCATGGCTAGAGATGTATATATTCATGGCTTAGACCAAGCATGATCGATGGGTTATCGATTGCAAGGGAGGTATCAAAAATTTCTTTCATTACTCTCGGGTGCTTTGATAGTTCAATGTACAGTAGGATGTACCTCTCAAGCTAGTTTTGTACAGATAGATTACCATAGAGAGGGATCTTCCACTACCCTGAGTTGTAGCAGTCTCAAAGGAGGAACCTCCTATAGTTGATGCTAGCATAGCATATGCTAAGGATACAGAGGTGTACACCTAGTGGTGGGTTACACGGCTTTGGCATGGTGATGGTCGCCTAGGGTGGACTGAGGTTGAGGAAACTATAGAGGAGGATCCTGATGCATACTGAGTGTGACCTAGGATTGAGTAATGGAGCTAGGCAGTTGAGCAGTAGGTAGAAGAGGAGCAGGTAGCTCTATAGGAGGAGGAGGATTTAGCTCTAGAGGAGCAGGAGTCTCCTCTTTGGGTTTAATTACATAGTGTAGAGGTCGAGATTCAGGAAACTCGTATTCAGATCTTGTAGAGGGATACTTCCATCGCCATCCTCCAGTCTCATGTCAAGGGTTTTGATGAGGATAGTACCACCCTCTAGGTATATATTGACTTAGTGTAGCTCAAGATAGAGTAGCTTACTGTTGAGAGGGATGTTGTGCTATAGGTTGTGTCAACTGATCTAGTTGTACATGGACCCACAGGTTTGGACTTAGGTGTAGAGATCATGTGTCTACAAGGGATTATATATGAGGATGAGGCTCGGATGGAATCATATGTTGCTTATATTATCACCATGCAGTCCCAGATCAAGCTACTAGGTAGCATTCCTTAAGAGCGGGATACATAAGGGGGCTTGCAGTGTAGTATACTAAGTGTATCAGGGTAGTCGTTGATGCGACCGACCCATAGGACCAGGAGTCAGATAGAGTGGACCACAAGGACTAGCTCCAAATAGACTCCCAAGGATGGAGTAGAGGGTGGAGGTGAGTCCAAGGGTGTAGGCCCCATATGATAGTTAGATGGCTTGTATTATTTCTAGGTGTAAGGTATATGGACCTACACTATTATAGCTTGTAGTCATTTTTGTACCTCTTTGTACTTATTTGACATATTATACACTCATATATATGATGTTATCTATTTTAGACTCATTGTGTGTATTATGTGATTGTTTTTATTATGATGTTTATGATATGCATATGGATGCAATATCTATGATCTTATGCTATATGATGTGATGTATTGATGACATGCTCTAGCTAGATGATGGATGGATGCTTAGATGCTATGATCTAGATATGTGGATATACTATGGTGATGTATGCATATATGGATATAATGCTTTGTGTTAAATGCATGTTTGATTTTGCTTTAATTGTATGCATCTAATTTATTATGTTATGGTATGGTAAATGTGATGTCTATAATGCATTGTTTATATGATGACGATCTAATGTAAATGAGCCTATATGCCTTAATAACTTAAAATATACATAATGAATGTGATATGAGTTTAATAATCTGATGGATAACACCATAGAATAATAACTTTTATCATAATAATTAATCATTTAAACATCCAGATGTGAGATGAGATGATGTGGTTTGTATGTGTTTTCTTTATAATCTTTTGTAAATTAAAAGATATGTAAAAAATAGTCAGTGGTCGTCTAAATATCATTGTTGATATTTATCCGGTATCTATCCCATTTCATGAACACACTTTAATTAACAAAACCTCCTAAATAAAGTTGTTGATTTGATTGATGACGTGATTTGTTTCTATGAGGGGATTTTTGAGGTTTTTCATGAGACTCAAACATCCTAGTTACTTCATCAAATGTTGTATACTAACCATACAAGACTCCTGAAAGATAAGGTTTTTTTATGAAGACCTAGATATTCATTATCCTTGTGTGTGTAAATGAATATATTATATGAAACATAAGCATACCCCAATTCCAGGCAGGATTCATTCAACCCATTGTTGTATTGGGGATCCTCAAATGCCCATTGTGATTCTAAGTTGGACTCAGTTGGATTAGACCATTAGGCGATACAGGACACCTAAAGCTAGCTCTTTTTGTGACTTGCTTAGAACTATCCTAATGCCAGGCGGGATTCATTCAGCCCTTTTTGGTATTAGGGATCACTCAATAGTTTATGGAGATTGATCGTTCCAGGGATTCAAGCTCTTTACCCCCTTCTTTTCTTCACATTTATTTGGGATACTTGCTCATGTTTAGTGATGAAAATCACTCTTTATTTTGAATTTTATTTTATTTTGAGCAAGGGATTTTGTAGTGATGATAATCACTATTTACTTTGCTTTTGCATTTTGCTTTGTTTTAGGATTTTTGCTTGTTTTGATGAAAGCAAGGGATTTTTGGGTAGGGGGGAGCTTGTCCTTTTGCCAATGATCAAGATCCTAGCCATGCACATCGCAAGATGAGCAAGTAAAAACCTTTCACTTAGGATGCCTAGTACCACTTTTTGGTGTTCATCTTTCCCTTGTTCCAAATAGGCTTTTAGTATTTTGATTAGTGCTAGGATTATGATATATGCCAGGTACTATCAAAAATATACCTCATCTTCTACTAGTGAAGACAACTTTCTACATAATTTGATAAAATCACTAGGTATGGCTGAGTGACCAAAAAAACCTAGCATATCCCTTATAGCAACAGGTGGGGTTGTGTTGAAAAATACAGTTACTCACATGGGTTATGGATGATGATTGATTCTTGGATGCATGATTGAGATATAGACGTGGTGTCATTTGTAAGATTGTAAACACAATCTATCTAATGCAAATGCAATGGATGGTCATGCCTAAATGCAATGCAATTACATGAATGCAAAATACAAATATTTTTGTATTTCCACAAATGTTTTTGAATTTTATTTCTTTTTGATTTTTGGTATTTTCCATTATTTTGGAATTTTGATTTTTCTGAATGTTTTTGAACTTTTTGATTTTAAACTGTTTTTGTGCTTTTTTGTTTTGTTTTTGACCAAAGAGCTTAAGGTGCCTTTGGGGCTATTTTTAAAGTGAGCAAATGGCTTTAATATACCTTTGGGGATTTTTTTTTATGTGACAAAAGGGCTTTAAGATGCCTTTGGGGATTTTTTTAATGTGACCAAAGGGCTTCAAGATGCCTTTGGGGGTTTTTGTTGTGATGTGACCAAAGGGCTTTAATATGCCTTTGGGTCTTTTTGTGATGTGACCAAAGGGCTTTAAGATGCCTTTGGGGATTTTTGTGATGTGACCAAAGGGATTTAAGATGCATTTGGGGATTTTTGTGAAGTGACCAAAGGGCTTTAAGACACCTTTGGGGCTTTTGTGAAGTGACCAAAGGGCTTTAAGATGCCTTTGGGGATTTTTGCAATGTGACCAAAGGGCTTTAAGATGCCTTTGCGGCTTTTTGTGATGTGACCAAAGGGCTTTAAGATGACTTTGGGGCTTATTATGAAGTGACCAAAGGGCTTTAAGATGCCTTTGGATATTTTTATGATGTGACCAAAGAGCTTTAATATGCCTTTGGGGATTTTTGTGAGGTGACCAAAGGGCTTTAAGACGCCTTTGGGGCTCTTTGTGAAGTGACCAAAGGGCTTTAAGACACCTTTGGGGCTCTTTGTGAAGTGACCAAAGGGCTTTAAGACACCTTTGGAGTTTTTTTTGAAGTGACCAAAGGGCTTTAAGATGCCTTTGGGCCTTTTGTTTTTAATGTTTTCTTATTTGTTTGGATTTTTATGATTTCTATTATTTTTGCAATTTTGAAATTTTTGAATGTTTTTGGGTTTTGTTGGTTTTATGTGTAAAATGCCTTTAGATGAAGAATTTTGAGAGTCTCGGGCTCTTCAATAGCTTCTAACTATGTTAGGTGATATGTCCTAGGTATAATATTCTCATAGATGATATAAGGACCTATCCAATTGGTCATAAATTTGTCTCGTAGATGCGATGGTAGGTTTGAATTCTATTGGTTCTCTTTGAGCACAAGATCCCCAAATTTTCCCTATTGGTTCTCTTTGAATTCTATTGGATGCTACTTTTCCCTATAAGCTTCTCAACTCTTTGATGTTAGTGGGTAGGGTCATTTCTAGGATAGCATTTACCTTTGCTAGGTCTACTTTGATCCCTCATTTAGAAATGATGAATCCCAAGAGTTTTCCAAAAGTTATGCCAAGGACGCATTTCTTGGCATTCAACCTAAAATTATGGTCAATCAGGTGATTGAAGACCTTCCTTAGAATATTGACATACTCTTCACATAGCAATGACTTGGCCAGTAAGTCATCGATGTAATCTTCTAGGATCTTATGCATGTAGTCATGGAAAATGTATGTCATGGCTTGCTGATATGTGGCATTAGCATTTTTAAGACCAAATGGCATTACTTTGTAACAAAATATTTCCCATTGAGTGATGAATGTAATTTTATGTTGGTCTTTGAGTTTAATCCGAATCTTATTGTAACCAAAAAAATTGTCCATGAGAGAGAGCATCTCATGACCTACAGTCGCATCTACAAGAGCATCTATGTTGGGCAGTAGGAATGAATTCTTTGGAGTTGCCTTATTAAGATTCCTAAAATCCATGCAAATGTGGATTCTTCCATCAGGTTTTCCTATAGGCACCATGTTTGATACCAATTCTGGATAGTCAATGGGAATAATAAAGACTACATCCAATAGCTTTTGTAGTTCATTATTTACCATCAAGGCAATGGTTGGATGTATATTTTTGATCTTTTGCTTGACTAAATTCTTTGTTGGGTATAGTTAAAGGTTGTGGACAACTAATTTTGGATCTAGTCCCAGCATATCCTTGTAGGTCCAAGAAAAGAGACTAGGTCTCTCTTTCAATAGAGGAATAATAATGGCATGTTCTTCTGGAGATAATCTTTCTCTGAAATTGAATTTATTTGTATTAGAAGTATCATCACTGATGTCCACTTTTAAAGTCTCCTCTATTGCCATATGTGACCCCTCCTCAAGTTGGTGAGGAGTGGGTATTAAATGGATGTCATCTATTGGGTTTAAAGGTTCAACTAAATTATGGTTGAAACTAGTGTGATAAACATCATGTGCACATCCTAGTGCAAAATGAAATGGTTGTAGTATTTCTTCATTGGGGAAGAAATATTTAGGCTCTAAGGGTGAATCAACATGATCCCAATCAATAACATCTAAATTAATACATAATGGTTTAGATGGATTGGTTGGGTTATGGAGTGGAGTGGTCAAATCAATGGGGATCATGTTTATGGATGGGATGAAATCTCTAGGACCATACGGATGAAACTCTGCATTAATGATTTACCTTCCATACCCAAGATGAGGCTCTAATAGTATGGGGATCTTAGGATCTGGTCTATGGATAGATGAGGTAATAGGATCGTTAGGCTAAAGTAGCTCTCTAAATGTAGGCAGATCAGAGAAGACCATGTAATAGATCATATCCGAGTTGAGTGGTCTTCCCTTGAAACGAGGACCAAGATATATTATACAGAGTATCTCATATATTTCAAAATTTTGATTTACTTAACATAATTTATGAGGCCCAAGATAAGCCATCTCGGTATCATCCTCACAGTCACTATTATCTATGAAGAACCCCTCATTCCTATCCACTAGAACTGGATGGTGACTTGAATGTTGAGACCCAAGATAGGCCATTTCGGTCTCATCTTCACAGTAACTGTCATCTATGAATAATATATTGTCTACTTCCATTAGCTCTATTATATGACATGCATGTCTAGGCCCAAGGTAGGCCATCTCATTTGAGTCCTTTAACTTAGCCACTTTCATCCATGATGTATCTGCCTTCTATGTTACCTAACCAAGTGAGGTGTTGTAAATACTGAGGCCCGTGATAGGCCAATATGGCTTCATCCTCAAATTCACTTATGATGTACTCATTCTCTTCTTGCTTATAACCATAGATTGTCTTATCCTCCCATAGGATGATTCCTTATGGGCTTACTTCGAGAGAGAAATTTGGATGATACTCATTGGGTGGTTCTATATTAACCATAGCCACCCATATATCACTCAAGAAGCTTTTTTTTGGCCAATAGGGATTCCATTCAATGTCTTACCTAAACCCTAATATTATTCTAATAGAGCCACTTCCAATGAATCATCATGGTTTCATATGTGATATCCTAGGTTAGACCTATTAGTAGGTAGTTGATATCGTGGTTCTAGTGGGTTCCATCATCCTTGCTCATATAGACCCAACCCATAGCCATGCCAATGCTTGCATTCAAATTATATTAGAGCAAACTCAATATTAGATAAGTAATGAACATTTGATGTGAATGGCTCATCCTCATATTCCTCAATGTTTGAAGCATTATGGGCACAATCCAACCTAGCATATATGAAGTTGGTTTGATTCGGGGGATCCCTAATGGAACCACTATCCCTATTGGTAAGTTTGGGACCTTTGGCTGTCCCATGCCTTGTGCAAACTCAATAATGGGTATGAAATTCATGTTCTACACAAGATACTCACCTAACCCTGTGTTGGCTAAGTGAACTATCACCTGCGGTGTAGATGACACCGTTGATGAAGTAGGCAAGGAAGGTTGAGGTATCTCCTAGGCTATGTCTTGGGAATCTTCCTCTTCCATGGGACTTGTAATTTCCATAGCTACTATAGTTGGAATTTCTTTAGGTCCTTCCTCCACCAAGGATGATTTTAGCTTTTGAGAGTCCTTTTTCTTGGATGTTGTGGGTCTCTCAGAAGCTCCAATAGCTTTAGATGTAGGAGGTGGTGCCGATGTGGATGGGTCACCTCGCACTAATTTAGACTTGTGTTTTTGGATGTGTGGTAGGGGATGAAGGCCTAATATACATATGCATTGATGGAAAGACAAAATCCCCTAGCAAGTTGACCTGATGCACATATTTAAATGGCTCTTCATCTGATGAAACCACATGTACTTGTTCCTCATGCACATACTTGATGCATTGGTGCAATATTTAGGGAAAACACTACATGTCCCTTATCTAGGGATGCCCTAGGAGGATGTTGTATTGCATTACCCCATCCAATATGTGACACATCATAGGGATGGTCTTTTGCCCTACCTTTATAGGCAGAACCACTGTACCCACTGTGGAGCACAACGCATCACTGAAAGCTCTCAATGTATAGGAGGTTGGGACAATGTTTGACCTAGGTATTTTTAGGTACCCTATAGCTTTCATTGTGATTATATTAATTGAAAATACTATGGCAATTAGAACCCTCTTGAAGGGTATGTCATTGATGGATATGATGATATGCAGAGGTGGGTCTGCTATGGTAGTAGGGACTACCTTGATTTTATGATCATAAAAATAGATCACGGGCTCTTGACACTGTTGGACCTGCCCCATGAATTTTATGAATGCATCTAGGTTTTGGGGTTACAGCTCAATTGATCTTAGGATTTCCATTAAAGTATCCTTGTGTCTAGGGGATTGTTGAATGATCTCATAGATTGACAACTTGGTCAATGTCATTTGGAGATTTTGCACAAGTCTACTCTAGATAGTTACCACAGGTCACACCGGTGGACCTGGAGGATTATTCTACACTTACCTCTATCAAGGTGCATTCAGGATATGAATAGGAGCCACTAAAGACTTTGGTTGATCATATCATCAATTTCTTGTTGCCACATTGACTATTTCAACCATTCCAATGAATCCCTAAGTGGGAGGTTTGACTTGGACTTGGTTTACTTGAGCACCCTGATCTCTGGGGGCCTCATTATTAGGCAACGGGTTTCTGAATATGCCCATGTCTCTATTTTTGGGTGCTAATGGATTATAAACTTTTATTTCACCCCTCCCAATCATGTTTTATACAATATTCTTGAATCCAATGCATGCTTCGATGTCATACCTTGGTTGTCTATGATATGGGCAATGTTGATCTTCCCTATATCCCTTGGGCTTGGGACGATTAGGGTCAAGAAGTTGTATGTCAGGTAATCTGAGCCTTTGTGCCTTGCTTAGCTGGTTGAATATCGATTACATCATGTAGACACCTAAATCATGTCATGCTTAGGGGAGCTTCTCACATAGACACATTCATAATATCATATGACATAATCTTGGACTTTCCAAGCATCAATAGTGGTTCTCACCACTCATTTGGGGCCTTTTCAAGCCATCCAAGCCTAGCCACTCAAGCCAAGAGCGGCCAAATCCTAGCTGCTCAAGCCTAGAGTGGCCAAACCTTAGTCACTGCAGATGATATTGGCCAAATCTTAGTCATTATAGACAACAGCAACTAAACCCTAAAAGTAGTTTTGCCAACAAATAGGCCTAATCATGGGTGGAAGTGGCAGTCTGCATGCAATAAAGGTGAGCGAGAGTAAATTTACATTCCTTTTCATGACCAGTTCACATAGGATACTTAGGTTTGCATTTAGACTTCAGTTAACTGACCTTCAAACAAAAATGAAGGACAAAAGCTTCTCATGCTAACAACTAGTTCGCATAGGAGACTCAAGTTGGTAGTTATATTTTAGATAACTGGATTTCAAACATAGAAAGAACAAAAAGCCTCTCATGCTAACTTACACTACGCATGATAAATTCATTCCTAGGGCTTGGACATAGACCTAGGGTTTCACACTATAAAATGTGCAAGCCTAAGAGCACCAAAAGACCAGAGAGAGACATATTTTATCAAAAATCAATATTTTATCGATCTTGGTCATTGAGGAGAGATTTTGAGACTTGGAGAGTTCCCTTGGAGATTACGTGTACAATGAAGCCCTAACGGATTGAAGAGCATAGCAACCATTATTTCAACATCAGATACAAGCTTTGGTCCATAGCTTTGGAGCAAAGAGAACGAGAGTCACTTTAGCGATCGTTGTCTTGGACAGTGGCCCGTAGGCTTAGCTTAGGGTTTTAGACATTAGATTCATTATTTTTTTTAGCATATAATTACCATAGTATCATTTCATTCATTCACATTTATAGCATTAGTCTAATTTGCATTTGCTTTCATTTGCTATATTTAGTACTAACAACCTCATCCAGGGAGGCATTCTCGGACATCTAAGCATGTGTTGTTGTTTCATTCCTTATAGGGCCACAGGTTCATTAGACAGAATCTACAACATACGAGAGCAAAAGGGATCCCTCTAGGAAATAGACCTGGAGAAGGAGGCATCTGTAAGCCCTCATACATTTTCATGTGTAGAACCGGGAAGCTTTTCGAAAGTACACCACCTCTTCGTGAAAGGGGCACTCTTTGCCTATTTTTAACCTTATTGTATCGAAATGGGTATCCCTAAGAGGGATCAACGTGTAACCAAGTTTCA
This sequence comes from Wollemia nobilis, assembly GCA_028583015.1. Lineage (NCBI taxonomy): Eukaryota > Viridiplantae > Streptophyta > Pinopsida > Araucariales > Araucariaceae > Wollemia > Wollemia nobilis. The sequence goes on from JAQPPZ010003212.1 coordinate 6,418,600, forward strand.
ATACAAATAAAGAAGATCCATCTTTGTTATCTCCATGTTATATGATTTTTCATTGTCTTCCATTTCATCTTGGGTTTTTAATAACATTTCAAGTAGAGTAAAAGAGCGGTGTGTGCGTCCCAGGGTCACTACATATGGAAATCATAGTGGGACCTCCACTAATTTTTTATTTTCTTCTGGAATACTAACTTATTTTTGTGTGTAGGTCTAGCCACTCTGAGCTACAATGACCAATAGAGCTTGAACCACTCTGAGCTACAATGGCCAAGAACTAGCCACTCTGGTCAACAATGACTAGAACTAGAGTGCATTAGAGGTCAAAACACCAACTCTTTGAGCTGGATCAAATTTTGGTATAGCTTATTTGATATTTTATAGCTTTTTGTCTGCTTCTGTGTGTCTAAAATAGAGAACTTAAAGCACATTTATGTTTGGAAATTGAAATAATAAAAGGAGAAATAATTAAGCATCTTGCATATCTTAGATCTTCTTTTAAATTTCCACTAGGCATTGCTAGGAACAACGGCTTATGCCTGAAAAGTTTGCCCTAGAATCCAACGTGCTAGACATTGTATGTTTTTTGCTTGCTTTGAGGCCCTACTAGAGGCTATAGCTGCACAAAATAAAGTGTGCTCATACAAATAATAGTAGTTCATGCATATTTCTGAATATCGAAATGTATTTTTTCACTTAGGCATATAGGAAATATTCATTGTTGCTATATGATGCACTTTATGTTACGCAAGATTAAAATGAACACCACATACGCACATCTCATTTGAACATTGGGGAGTTGGATTTCATCACCTACCTTCAATTTAGTCTAGTGATTTTGGAATTCATATCCTTCCACTGGTTTACCCCCTAGATCTTCCTAGAAATGGATTGAGAAACTTACTTATAGTGATACTAAGTTACTTGTGCTCAAACTGTCTCCCACTATTGGAACGATCATTGGTTCAGAGTGGAAGAGCTAGGTGAACCTCCCACTGGGTATTCAGTGGTGTACCCTAGCTTCTTTTGAGAAAATCATGTTTGGCATAGGTATACTTTATTGTCACTATGGATGAGTCTTCTCATTCTTAATCCAAGAACAAGAGCAATAAATTGAAAGAACAACACATCAAAACACACCAAATATTTTAGGGCACACTTAAATCGGTAATCAAGATAAACATTTGTTTTGTATTGTGTGGCTATTCCTAAATTACAACTTAAAAGATCAATTCATAGACAACATGGTCAAAACAAGAAGTAAACACCCTCGGTCTGATACCGAGGGAGAGATTGAACCAACTCATACCCATAGGCGGAGTCATAGTAACATTGAATGACCCACCCGTAATACTATGAGACGTAGCTCCATGAGCCTAAGGGGTGATAATTCAACCCTTGGGAGATCTCCTCGAGAAACCCCAAGTAAGGAGCCACATCATGGAACAAATTCACATAAACAAAAAGAGGCTTCACAACCATCCTCATCAAGGAGACATGAGGAGACCTCAAGGGCCTCCTCTAAACACACAAAAACATCTCAAATATAAGAGGAATATTCAAATGCCTCCTCCTCTCATGGACATAAAGAAGGTTCTACTACTCATTCTTCACATAGGGATGATGAGACTGCTACATCTCCATCTACATGGAGAAAACATGTCATAAAGCCCTCTTCATCAAGAAGGCATGCAAGAGTCGCAACACCCCAATATTCACAAGAAACATATGAAATAGGTTTGCCTACTAAAGGGTAGGAAACTAGAGCTACATCTAGTCATGGGAATAAAATAGAAGAAACCCTTCATGCAAAAGGAAATATTCCCATAGACTATGACCTCATAGGAGTGAATGGCACCCCATGGGACTAGCCATGGAAAACAAGATAACTAGATGGGTTGGATCGGTTTCCTACACGACCAACTCAAAGAATTATAGCTATTGAGAACTCTGCATCTGGAAGCTCATGAACTATGACTTCTAAATACATCTCTTAGTTTAGGGGTACCTCAGAGTGACCCCGTAGTAGATGCATTGATTTTGATCATAGGGATACTCAATAGTACACTTAACAAGTCACATTAGCTAGCAAGAGTATAGGTATAGCAGAAACCTCCTCGAGGAATCTATGAGTCAAGACAACAAGAATAGAGTTAGATAAATATGAGTCTTCTATGACAGCACAAGCTAACCAAATGAGGTGGTTAGAAAATGCACTACATAAGGAGTGAGAGCTAGTGTAAGCTCTCAAACAAGATAAACAAATAGAAAGACTCTTGCACCAACATGAGTAGTGTTTAAGAGAGTAGGTTGAGCAACTAGCTCTTAAAAAATTATAGGCAAATGGTGGTGACCACCAAAGAACAAGATATGCTAACTCGCCTAAGGAGAGGCGCACTAGACAAGATAGCCCACAATAAAATCCCCCACCAAACCATGAATGAAATCCAACTAGTGGGGGAAGGGCAAACACAACAAACCAGGATCGCAATCCTGAGTCCCCTCGTAGGAGGGAGAAAAATAGAACAAATCAAATGGATAGAGAGTTACCTCCATTTCCACTATGAATAGGCTTACAAGAGGAGGAAATCTATTCATCAAAGGCATTTCAAGAGCTTGCTGAAAAGATGAAAACCTTTGAGAAATAAGAGGTAGCTGGGAACTCGCCAACATTAAGCAAGATACACAACCAACCATTGTGCCCATCAATCCCTAGCCCTCCATATCCTAAGCACTTTGAGATGCCTAGGTTAGAAAATTTTAAGGGTGAAGAGGATGCACAAGAGCACGTCACCAATTTTATCAATACCTATTTTCATCTTGAAGACAATGACGCTCTCATGCTAAGAATATTCATAATGACATTTTTAGGTGTTGCCACTCAATGGTTCAACCAACTACCTAAGCATAGCATAACCAAATTTGAACAACTAGTAAACGCATTCCTAAAGCATTTCTCCTTTGGTGCTAAGAAGAAGGTGAACCTTTCAGACCCGGCCAACTTGAAACAGTATGATGATGAGCCAATAATGGATTATGGGAATAGATGGAGAAAACTCATGGAAAAATTATCATTCTCCGTTCCCATAGAAGAGATCATTCACATGTTCACCAAAAGTTGCTCTAAACACATCTCCCTCTTGCTACAAATTTAGTAGTATCCTTCATTTGAGGAAGCTTTGGCACAGGCCAAGCTCATCGAAGAAATAAAAATAGATGAGGGAACCATTAAACTCCAAAAAAAAAGGAGTGGAACAAGAATGGTAAGAATGACAAGTATAAATAGAAGTAGGCCAACCCTGCTCCAGTCAATCAAGTCATATTGGCTACACCCAAGGATGGGGGTGCACAACAACCCTAGAACTATCAAGCACATCCCCCGCCAGCCAATTACGACCAAAAGAACAATCAAGGGTAAAATAGAGAATGCAAGCCGCCTCGTTATTTCACGCCTTTGACAGAATCAATGCAATTAATCTTTAATCAATTGAGCGATGCCGTGAGGATCAGATTTCTTGATATACCTCTTATAGATCCCAACCATCCTAAGCCAAAAGGATATAGGGAAGATCAATTTTGCCCTTATCATAGGATATTGGGGCATGACATTGAGGCTTGCGTTGGTTTTAATCATCAAATGCAAAACATGATTGAGGCGGGAGAACTCAAAGTTGAAAACCCACTGGATCCCGATAATAGAGACATGGGCATATACAAAAACTCATTACCCAATCATGAGGCCCCTAGAGAGCAAGGGGCCCAATTCAATCTGATTTGAGCTGATATACCTACCCACGGATGCATTGGGATGGTTGAGATTGTTAACATAGCAACAAGGACTAGGCGGTATGGTCAACCTCAACCGCCTGCAGCTCCCATGAACATCCTAGCCACTCCTAGGCAAAGGTAAGACAACCTTCTAGGTCCACCAACATGACCTGTGGTAACTATTCGGAGTAGATTGGAGCAAAACCTATAGACAAATCTAGCTAAGTTATCCATCTATGAGCTCATACAACAGTCCCCAAAGCATAGGGAGACCCTAATGGAGATCTTAAGGACAATTGAGCTCCAACCGCAAGATGCGAATGCATTCACTCACTTTGTGGGACAAGTGCAAGAATGCCAGGAACCTGTAATCCAATTCTATGACCATGAGATTAAGACAGTTCCTACTACCTTACCAGACCCTCCGTTGAACATTGTAGTGAAAATCAACACTTACCTTTCAAGAGGATCTTGGTCAATAGAGGTTCATCGATAACCATCATTACAAAAACTATAATATATCACCTCAAGATCCCCAAGTCCAATATCATTCCAGGAGCATACACATTGAGAGATTTTAATGATGGTTTATGCAATATTATGGGAATGATAGTCCTACCCATCAAGGTGGGGCACACGACCATTCTTGTGATGTGTCATATCCTGGAAGGAGCTATGCATTACTTAGGATGTCCTTGGATAAGGGCCATGAAGTGTGTGCCTTCGATCTTGCACCAGTGTGTCAAGTATGTGCATGAAAGCAAAGTCTATGTGGTTTTTGCCGATGAAGAGCCTTTTAAATACGTCCATCAGGTAGACATTCTGAGATAATTTGTAATCCCTTCTACCCACATGTACATAGTGCCTTCATCCCCAACCACACAAGTGGATAATAAAGAAAAAGGGGTAAGAAAATACCCATGCACTTCCACACCTCCTGGTGCACTCAAAGTAGTCAATACTTCTAAAGTACCATCAACGTCAAAACAAAAAGACAATAAAAAGCTAAAGGCACCTTTAGTTAAGGAATAAAGGCCCAAGGAAGTGCCAACCATAGCCATTTCTAAAATGTCAAGTCCTATGGAAGAAGAATATCTTCAAGATCAAGATGAAGATAGTGATTACCACCCCGCTTCGTCAATGTCATCCGTAGGGTCATCCACATCGTATGCATCAATACACTTGGAAAGCACAGGCATAGGGGAGTACCTTGTATAGAACATTACCTTTATGCCTATCATTGAGTCTGCACAAGACATGGGAAGGCCTAAGGACTTGAGGCCACCAGTGGGGATAGTGGTTCCACTCGAAATCCCTCCCAACCAAACCAATTTTGTCTACGTTAGCCTGGACTACACCCATAAGTCTTCAGATATAGAAGAGGATAGTGATGAATTATTCATGGTTAATGTTTTTTACCTCTCTAACCTCGAGTTTTCTCTAAGCTACTTTGATCATTGTCATTGGCATGGCTATGGCCTTGGCATATATGAGCAGGGGCGCAGGCAGTCATACGAGCCACAATATCAGCTTCCCTCCGACAGATTTGGGTTAGGCTATTATATTGGAGGTCTAGATGACTCTCTTACAGTAGCATTGGACAAATTAATCTTAGGGTTAGGAGAAGACATTGATTTCATTCCTTATCACCCCCTAAGAATAGGAAATTTGAGCAATAGACAAGTGGCCACGATAAACATACTGCCACCAAAAATTTATCATCCAAACATCTCAATTGATTCCACCCCAATAGGGTACAACTCATGGGATGAAGAGAATGGATATGAAGCAAGTGATGATGAGGCGCAACTTGGCTTAGCCTATCAAGGGCCTCGCTATTTACAAATATTCACATGGTCCATCCACGAGGAGAGTGGGTATGCACCAAATGAAAGTGACTATGAATTAGAAGACTCAACAAAAAGATCCTACTTAGGCCTAAGCCATCAACCCCTAACTTTGGGGCAAGAGACAAATGCAAATGGATTCTTCATAAGTGATGAAGAATATGAAGATGAAACAGATATGGCCTACTTAGGGCCAAGACATGAGCCCCTTGTCTTAGGACCGCATACCAATGCTAACGATTTTTGGATAAGTGATGATGACTTTGAGGATGAGACCGAGATGGCTTATCTTGGACCTCACCACTTGCGATAAGTCAATGAGCTAGTAGAGAGAGATGCGGCACTCCATGCCATAGACCCTCATCTATAATTTTTGGGGAGACCTGTTGACCTAGCTACCATTCATCGGATGGTCAATCCCCCTCCGCCTACATTCAGAGAGTTATTAGAGCCCAATGATCCTATTGTCCACCCTGCTCATGGGCCAGATCCAGAAATTCCCATTCCTCCAGAACCTCATCGTGAGTATGGAAGGGAAACCCCTGAGATAATATTGCACCCATGTGGTCCTAGAGACTTCATTCCATCCATCAACATGATCTCCATTGATTTGACCACTCCACTTCATAATCCAGTAGATCCTACCAAATCATTGCATCTTGATGTAGAGGCTATTTATTGGGATCATGCTAATTCACCCATAGAGCCTGAAGACCTCTTCCCCAATGAAGAGATGTTATAGTTATTCCATTTTGTATCAGGTTGTGCGTATGACATCTTCCATGTTGGTTTGGAACCTGAGTCACTAGGTCCTGTAAATCCCATCGATGACATTCATTTGATACCCATGCCTCATCAACTAGAGGATGGGTCACATATGGCTATAGAAGTGACTTTTGAGGTGGACATCAGTGATGATCCTACCCAACCAAGGAAAGTCAAGTTCGGAGAAAGTCTATCTCCAGAGGAACAAGCCATCCTAATTCCTCTCCTCAAAGAGAGGCCAAATATTTTTGCTTGGACTTACAAAGACATGCCAGGGATAGATCCAAAGTTAGTCGTTCACAACCTTTCATTGGATCCCATGAAGAATCCAATCAAGCAAAAGCTGAGGAAAATGCATCCAACCATCGCTTTGATGGTGAAGAACGAATTGCAAAAACTACTAGATGCAGTATTCATAGTTCCTATAGACTATCCTGAGTGGGTGTCGAACATGGTACCCATGGGGAAACTTGATGGAAGAGTCTGTATCTACATAGACTTTAGAGATTTAAATAGGGCAACACCAAAGGATTCATTCCCATTTCCAAACATAGATGCTCTTGTAGATGCAACCACAGGTCATGAGATGCTCTCCCTAATGGATGGTTTTTCTAGATACAACCAGATCTGGATTAAGCTCGAAGATCAACATAAAACTGCTTTCATTACTCCATGGGGAACATTCTGTTACAAAGTGATGTCATTCGGTCTCAAAAATTTTGGTGCCACATATCAGTGGGCCATGACATACATATTCCATGACTATATGCATAAGATCTTATAGGATTACATGGATGACTTATTGGCCAAGTCCCTATTGTGGCAAGAGCACACTAAAGTCCTTAGACAAGTCTTTGATCACCTCATAGAACACAATGTCCGATTGAATCCTAAGAAGTGCGTATTTGGCATAACTTATGGTAAGCTTTTGGGATTCATCGTATCCAAGAGAGGCATCAAAGTTGATCCTGCAAAGGTAAAGGCTATACTGGATATGGCCGCTCCTACCAACATTAGGGAGTTAAGGAGCCTACAAGGCAAGATAGCATCCATCAAAATATTCATCGTGCAATTATAAAATAAATGTCGACCTATGAATCAATTGCTACGCAAGGAGGTCCCCTTTCATTGGGATGAAGAATGCCATCAAGCCTTTGCAGAGATCAAAAATTATCTGGCAACACCACCAATATTGGCTCCACCAAGGCTAGACATACCATTTTTACTATATATATTGGCTACTGATTTTGCATTGGGCACCATGTTAGCCCAAAATAATGCACAAGACAAAGAGCAAGCCATATATTACATTAGTTGCACCTTGGTGAGTTATGAGCTAGGATATGCGTATGTTGAGAAATTATGTTTAGCAGTGGTCTTTGCAACTCGAAAGTTGTGACACTACATGTTGAGCCATATGACCTACGTCATATCAAAACAAAATCCTTTGCAATACATGATGAGTAAGACATATCACAATACACGTATTGCAAAGTGGATAATGCTATTGATAAAATTTGATCTAGAGTTCATAAGCCAAAATTCCATCAAGGGACAAGTCATAGCAGATCAATTAGTAGAGGTGCCTCTTCAGGATAACAAGCCTCTCACCATAGAATTGCCTGATGATGTGGTCTTTGCATTATCAGATCCACCAGAACTCGAAGAACCCAAGAAAGAAAAAGACATGTCATTATTCTTTGACGGTTCAAAGTGTGAACAAGGGGGTGGAGCAGGGATTGTCTTTATCACACCACAGGGTGCTCCATTGCCCTTATCATTCAAACTAGACTTCCCATGCACAAACAACAACATAGAATATGAAGCATTGATCCTGGGACTCCAAACAGCCATAGCAATGGGCATTAAAATATTGAATATCTTTGGTGACTCCTTGCTCATAGTAAACTAAGTCAAAGGACTATTCCAATGCAGGTGCCCACTCCTGAAGACTTACAAGGAACTTGTTGACACCTACTTAGCCCGACTGGAATGGTACGACATCGAGGCAATCCCTCGTACGTCAAATAGATTTACAAACACCATGGCCTCTTTGGTATCCTTAATCCCTCAAAATCCATCTACTGATTTTACAACCGTTCATGTGAAAGTGCTTTCGCACTCAAAAATACATCGTGAAGCTTTTGACAATCAAGAATTAGTCAACATGATCAACATCGAGCTAAATCAGGATTGGTCCTTCGTAGCCAAAGATTTCTTGCAAACGGCACCTTGGGGGTATTTGATTTCCCAAGGACCTATGGAGTGTGGTGCAACCATACACCATAGATTTGTTCCTCAATCCATATTCACTAGCTCAAAAATATAGGAAAAGCAAGCCATCTTTTCTATAGAAGTCGTGGCTTATCAAGATTGGCTTTCCCAACTATGGGACTTCCTAAAACTTGGAATAGTACCTCAAGGTTTGTCGCATACTAAAAGGTGAATGTTCAAATATAAAGCAACAAGATACATCTTGCTAGGAGAAATCCTCTATATACGAGGATATGATGGAGTATTACTCCATTGTCTTGAGCCCCAAGAAGCATCTTGGGCAATTTTGCAAGCTCACGATGGCACATGTGGAGGGCATTTCAGTGGCATGGCCATCATTAAGCGCATCTTGAGAATGGGTTACTATTGGCCCATAATGGAAAAGTATTGATGTGAGTATTTCAAGAAATGTAGTAAGTGCCAACATCATGCAAATCTAATGCACTTTCCATTGCAAGCCTTGCAGCCCATCCAGGTAGCATGGCCATTCTCGTAGTGGGGACTAGACTTGATTGGGAAGATCTCACCCCCGTCCTCATGCCAACACACATTCATCATAACAACCATATAATACTTCACTAAATGGGTGGAAGCAATCCCCTTAACATCAACAACTGGACCAAGGATTGTGGATTTTATACTCCACAATATCATAAGTCATTTTGGGGTCCCTTCTAAGATAATATCGGATAATGGGCCATCTTTCAAAAACAAAAATGTGTGTGCTTTAATGAAAAAATACCATATTCAGCATATTTTTCAATGCCTTATTATCCACAAGCAAACGGGCAAGCAGAAGCTTCAAACAAAACAATAGTATCCATTTTGAGGAAGACGGTGCAAGACAATCACAAGGATTGGCACATGCAGTTGCCTCTTGCACTATGGGCATACAGGACTAGTATATGGATGCCCACTAGGGCAACACCCTTTTCACTAGTATATGGCACTGAGGCCATCATGCCACTAGAGTTGGAAATTTTGACTCTACGCATAGCATTAAAGGACTTCATAGATGATGATGCCGCGTGGTAAGGCCACCTTGATCAGTTGATGCTTCTTGATGAACATCGAGTCAATGCTTTAGAGCATCTTCATGTTTACCAAGATCGCCTTGCACGAGCTTACAATAGTAAAGTCCACCTAAGGGAATTCAAGGTTGGAGATCTAGTGCTCAAAGAAAACCAACAAAATTCAAATTTGTTGTCGCACCTGTGAGACAAGTTTGCGGTAAATTGGATAGGCCCATACATGATTTCACAAAGAATGGGGCCTGGAGCATATCGCCTTATATCATTAGATGGTTTTGAAGAGCCTAAACCTCTCAATATCATTCACCTAAAGGCATTTCACACATAAAATTCAAAAACATTCAAATATGTCATAAAATTCAAAAACATTCAAATATGTCATAAAATTCAAAAACATTCAAATATGTCATAAAATTCAAAAACATTCAAATATGCATAAAAATCAAATCACCAAAAATGCTCCAAAGGGTACCAAATCTGCTTGGTCAAATTCAAATCAAAATGCTCCAAGGGTACCAAATCCGCTTGGTCAAATTCAAATCAAAATGCTCCAAGGGTACCCAATCCGCTTGGTCAAATTTAAATAAAAATGCTCCAAGGGTACCAAATCCGCTTGGTCAAATTCAAATCAAAATTCTCCAAGGGTACCAAATCCGCTTGGTCAAATTCAAATCAAAATTCTCCAAGGGTACCAAATCCATTTGGTCAAATTCAAATCAAAATGCTCCAAGGGTACCCAATCTGCTTGGTCAAATTCAAATCAAAATGTTCCAAGGGTACCCAATCCGCTTGGTCAAAATCAAACAAAAGCTCCAAAGGCATCTTAAAGCCCTTTGGTCAAATCAAATCAAATCACCAAAAATGCTCCAAGGGTACCCAATCTGCTTGGTCAAAATCAAAAAAAATCTCCAAAGGCATCTTAAAGCCCTTTGGTCAAATTAAGCAAAAATACAAAAACAACATAAAATCAAAAATACAAAAACAATTGCATCTCATAGCTTGCATCCACATAATTGCATTGCATTTTCATATCCATTGCATTTACATATGTCATGAGAGTCGTAAAGTGATGCCACAGTTTGTCTCACAAATCATTCAAATCCATACCTCCATCAACACGTGTGTAATTGTGTTTTTCAACACAACCATTATTTGTTGTTATACATAATATACTAAGGTTTCTTCGATTAATCAACCACACCTAGTGATCTTATCAACTTTTGTGGAAAACAACTATGATTAGTAGAAGGTAAGGTCTAGCTATGATAATGCCTTGGATATTCAAGATCCCGTCACTAATTGAAACACTAAAATCCTAGCTGGTACAAGGAAAAGATGAAAGTTGCAAAGCGGTCTAGGTTACCTTAAGCGAAAAGGATTTTCCTTGCTTATCCCCCTGTGCAACCGGTTTAAAGGTGCTGAGAATTGGCAAAAGGACAAGCTTTACCCTATCCAAATCCCTTGCTTACATCAAAATAAGCAAAATCCCAAAGCAAAGTACATATTCAAAAGGCCAAGCATACAGTCCAAATTTCAAAGCAATAATCCAATAATAAAATCAGAAAATAAAAAAAATCCTAGCTCAAAGAAAAATCAATCACAAAATAAACAATGATTTTCATCACTACATATGAGCAAAATAAACAGTGGTTATCATCACTACAAAAATCCTAGCTCAAATAAAAATCAATCAAAATAAACAGTGATTTTCATCACTACATATGAGCAAATATCCAAAAGCCAAAAAGAAGCCAAAAAGGGAATAAAGCTTGAATCCCTGGAATTCTTAGCATTGTACAAAATTGGAAGGAGAAATCCTTATGCATGATGATATGTCTATTACAATTGCTTCATGCATTTGTGTAGACCAATGTTTGAATGTGGATGAGCTAGCTTAGGTAACCCAATATTGCCTAGTGGTATAGTCCAACTAAGTCCAACATAAGGATGAGATGAACACTTGAGGATCCCTGATCTTAGCAATGGGATGAAAGAATCCCGCCTGACATCGGAGGAAATGCTTGAATTCTATCTCAAAATATACAATCACTTGCACACACAGAGATCATGAAAAACCAAGTCCATGGTAAAAGCCTTACTTTTCAAAATTCTAAGTGGTCAGTAGACAACTGTTGATAGGGTAACTAGAGTGTTTGAATCTTCGGAAAGCCCCAAAAATTCTTACATAGCAACAAATCATAACATCATTCACACCATCACTTTCTTTATAATATTCTATAAATTAGGGGGTATCAACATCGTAGGATAGATACCACATATATATTAGAAATAGTATATAGACAACCACTGACTACTTTATATCTTTTAATTTACAAAAACTTATTAAGAAAATACATTACACACCATTACATATATGAATACTTAATCAATTCTTATGATAAGAGTGATTATTTAAATTCATGATTATTTTTTTACTTTCTATGGTATCACCCATTAAAATTGTCAAATGTCATGTGCATTCCTTATGTTTTAAGTGATTAGAGCATACAGGTTCGTTTATACCATCCCATCACATAAGTTAGATGCATACAAGTAAAGCAAAATTAAAACATGCATTTAACAATAACATCATATCCACAAAAACAAGTCATTAATCATCCATAAACCACATCATAAAACATGTAGGCAATTTTCATTTGCATACAACCATGAATTCACCATTTATCAAAATTCAAAATACATCGCATCATATCATCAAATCATATAAGCATCTACACATCCATCTAAGCATCTTCAATATCATCTATCATCTAACATATTCATCAAGTCAGCATAATACCATCATCGCATCATATCATAAAACAAAATAACAACAAAAACATGAGCAATAAACGATACACATAATAAGTCATAATGCAAAGATATCATAAAAGTATGTGTGTCAAGTCCATGGATGTACAAAAATTCTCATGGGCTACAATCATATAGGTCAGACAACCTCAAAAATGAATCAAGGACCAAATAAAGCATCAATCAAATACCGGGCTTGAGCCCCCTACATCACCTCCTCTAGTGCCACCTCCCCCTATGGCGGTGTTGCGATTCAAATGATGTGAACCTATCGGTCTCTCTGTCCGAGTTCGGGTCCTCTGGCTAGGATAGGTGGAAGACTACCCCGAGGTGGAGCGCCCACTGACCTACAAACCACCCACACTAGGTGGCTCCTTAGGGACAATCCCATGCCTCCTGAGTTGCATCTAAAGAATGGTGATGTGATCCACATGTCCCCGGATCCGCTCCTCATACTCATCCAACAAAGACTAAAGTTATCCCACATCTGCTCCTAAACCTACCACTGGAACCTCCTGTGGTGTAGAAGGAGGAACAACAAACTGCATCCTAGCACCGCCACCCCCAATAGTAGCCTTCAGATCCTGTATCTGTGTTGTGAGCTTCTCAATGGTAGCATCTTGATGTTGTACCTAGATCTTAGTTTCCTGAATCTCAGCCTCGACCTCATGTAGTTGTGCTCTCAGAGGAGAGTCTCTCTCCTTGGGCTCTAACTCCTCCTCCTCCTCAGGAACATCAAGATCCTCCACTACCACCTGCTCTGCTGACTGGCCCCATACCTCGATCCTGGCTTGGACTCTACATCCTGTTGGATCTGCACCATCACCCCCGCCATCATCCTTGTGCCCTAGGCTATCAACACCATGCCACATCCGATCACCCCACCACTAAGTGTATGCCTCTGTAACTCCCCTAGCCACTCTAGGGTCAATAGCTGGGGCATCCTCCTCATCTGAAAGCTCTATAATCTACCATGGAGGTAGGTCCCTCTCTGTTGTGAGGCACCTGTACAAGAACGGTACCAGGGGCACATCCTGCTGCAACCCTTGATGACAAAGAACCCGAGAGTAGAAGTACTCTCGGATGGTAACCTTATGGCCAACGAGCCATTGCTCATGCTGTGTCCTGGTAGTAAAGCTAGCTGGATCATCCCAAGAAGGACACTCATGGTAAGGGTGCCATACAACATCTTTGGCCAAAAGTCTAGTAAAAGCATCAGTATAATGGGATAGCTCCCCTATAAAAGTGTGGCTCTTGCGCTCCTCGTTCTCTCGAGCCCATCTAGCAACATAGCATTGTGTCCGAGCATCGATCATTGTAATCTCGGTCGGGAGCCCCTTAGGGTGATCTACCTTAATATGCTCCCATCCCCAAACCTGTAGGAGCAAGCTGTAGGTAATGCTAACACGTCCTCATCGATGGATGTGGTACAACTCATCATAGCACTAAGCCAATAGCAACCTACCCCATGCATAGATGATAGGCTCCTTGCTATCCAATAGATCCTGCACCATCGCCAAAAGGTTCCATGAGAACCTCAAACCCGAGCAGTCCGGGATAAGAACATTGTTGATAACCATCAGCAATACGGCATGCCTCATCGTAAAAACATGCTCCCCGTGCTAGTGGTTGATAGACACTCCTCTAGAATTTGGTGTCTCAGAGGGCCTCCATAGAGTGTCCTCTAAACACCCGAGCATAAACAACCACCTGATCATTAGTGGTCGAAGAGACAATGGCCACCCCATCAAATGGAATCCGAAAGATCCTATATACATCCTTCGATGTAATGGTCATCTCATCGGTCGGGAGGTGGAAGGTATTAGTCTGTGGGTCCCAGCGATGGGCTAGGGCCGTAAGGTAAGCCTGATCTGCCATAATGTAAGGTAGCCTAATGACATATTGTAACCCACGAGCTTTGAACCATGCCCAGTCCATGTCATCAAAGCTAGGAAGTAGCTCAAGCAGGAGCTTTGGGTCCTGAGCCTGAGTAGAGAGGATCTAATAATAAAGGAAAATAAAACATAAACTACAGTGCATCTAAGGCATAAATAAAAAAAAGCATAACAACATCAACACTCCTAAGTCTAAAAAAAAGAAGGATAAATGCATATAGTCGGGTAGCACAAAGCTCAGGAGTGGTTCAAAACTTTCAAAAAGAACAAAAAAATCAAAATATGTCTTAATAAAATCATAAAAAGGACAAAAATATGGCTAAGGGTTTAGCCACTGTCACCTACAACGGTCGGAACCTGGTCGCTGGAGACAACAATGGACAAGACCCAACGGTCAAATTTTTTACCGTTGGGGTTTAAACCTAGCCGCCCTGAGTGACAGCAGCTCATAACTGGATGATCTGAGCGACAACGTCCGAGGGGCGACATGGCAAACCCGTGAACCCCGACCAAAAAAGAATAAAAAAATCCAAATATTGCAAAATAACATAAAAAGCACAAAAGGGAGGGAAAAAAAAAAAATTAAAGGCAAATTCCCATGCAGGCATCAGATCAAAGCTAAGTTCAAAAATGGTTAACATGGCAGCAGCAGGTGAACAACAGAAAGTTCAAAAAACCCTAGGCTAAAGCCACTAGTAGAAAAAAAAAATCAAAATTGGGGACTAACCCACCAAAGCAAAAAGTAAGCTAAACCTAGCTACGAGTTTTGATTCATTTCCAAACAAGTTTAGTGAGGTTATTTTACCGATTACTTAGTGAGGTGTAATTTTACCCAAATAAAGGAAAAGAGAGCTAGGGTTTTGAAAAATAGAAATACCCGAGAAGCTTCGACTCCTCCAATAGCTGATGTCTCGCCCTGTGCAGCCATGTCCTCGATGCAGGTAGCTTCAAAAGTCGCAACCGATGTTGTCACACCAGAGCTAAAAAGTGAATCTTCAACAATGAAAATGAAAGGTCAAACCCTAGAAAATGCAAATTTTATATTTATTTAATTACGCCTTGGCCACTACTGATGTCAGTGGCCCAAACTTCATGGTCGCTCAAGGCGATAGCGGCCACAAGCAAGAACTCAGAGGTCGTTGGACCTGATAGTGGCCAGATCCACAGATCAAAATAAAAGGGTTTTCTCCTTGAGAAATCACACACAAAAATAGCAAATAAACACATTTTGATGAATTGAAGTCATCTTAATGACCAAAATAACAAAAAAATCACATAAAAGCACAATCTCAGGTAGGCCTCATACCCAGTTACTTACTCTATCCACTCGACGATTGCAACGATTTGCACTCCATGTATTTCGGTGAGATGAGTAGATAACCATAAGGCCACTTGGGGCAAAAACAAATCATTTTGGAATTACGATGTGCCACCCTTCAATCCCGAAGAATACCAAGATGGTCGAACTGCTCCATGGGTGCGAAAGGATCATCCTAATTCCCCTATGACATCAAAAACATTAAGCCAAAGTGATACAATCTAAACATAAATAGAATCACTCATCCTAACTCCCTAAGAAAGCTATTGATAGTTGGACCGCTCCTCGGAGATAAGGATGGATGATTATCATAAACAATTGGAATCACACTTGGATGTGGGATTGCCCATTAAAAGCAACAAATGCTAGAAAGGAACCAGATTAGTCATATTGGTCAAGCGACTTGTCACTTCATTCATTGTCATTTCTTCACCAATTCATTGTGTGAGGAAGTAGTTCAAAACTTCAACATAATCATAATCAAAATCAACAAAATATCACTCGATCATAACAAAATTATGTTCATCCTATGAATCATTGCATACAACAATCACAAATTTCCCTTGTTTTTTGGGAACGTAAGCATACATGACATCTTCAATTGTAGCTCTCCTACCGGTCAAAATTGTTGTAGCAGCTGAAGCTACTCGATTGAGTTTGAGGAATGAGTGCAATTTAACATGCCCAAGCCACTGAGCTAAGTCCTTCGAACATTGAGGCAATGATTCAAGGGATGTATGCCATCTTGCATGATTGGGCCATCCGACGTTGATTAGACCATTGATCACCATACACCCTACAAGAATATTAGTCTACGTTTTTGCTCAGCCTTGTGTTTTCCACATAGTGCGTCACAAAAAGGGACATCTGTAGACACCTAAATTATGTCATGCTTAGGGGAGCTGCTCACATAGACACATTCATAAGATCATAAGACATAATCTTGGACTTTCCAAGCATCAACAGTGGTTCTCACCACTCATTTGGGGCCTTTTCAAGCCATCCAAGCCTAGTCGCTCAAGCCAAGAGTGGCCAGATCCTAGCCGCTCAAGACTAGAGCAGCCAGACCTTAGCCACTACAGATGATAGCGACCAGATCTTAGTTGTTGCAGATGATAGCAGATAAATCCTAGAAGTAGTTTTACCAACAAACAGGCCTAATCACGAGTGGAAGTGGTAGTCTGCATGCAATAAAGGTGAGTGGGAGTAACTTTGCATTCCTTTTCATGACCAGTTCACATAGGAGACTTGAGTTTGCATTTAAACTTTAGTTAACTGACCTCCAAGCATAAACAAAGGACAAAAGCTTCTCATGCTAATGACCAATTTGCATAAGAGACTCAAGTTGGCAGTTATATTTCAGATAACTGGCTTCCAAACATAGAAAAGACAAGAAGCTTCTCATGCTAACTTATACTACGCATGAGAAATTCATTCCTAGGGCTTGGACATAGACCTAGGGTTTCACACTATAAAATGTGCAATCCTAAGAGCACCAAAAGACACATAGAGAGAGACATATTTTATCGAGAGAGGACATATACATATTTTGTCGATCTTGGTCATTGAGGAGAGCTTTCGAGACTTGGAGAGTTCCCTTGGAGATTACATGTATGATGAAGCCCTAATGGATTGAAGAGCATAGCAACCATTATTTCAACATCAGATACAAGCTTTGGTCCATAGCTTTGGAGCAAAGAGAACGAGAGTCACTTTAGCGGCCGTTGTCTTGGACAATGGCCCATAGGCTTAGCTTAGGGTTTTAGACATTAGATTCATTATTTTGTTTAGCATATCATTAGCATAGCATCATTTCATTAGTTTGCATTCATAGCATTAGTCTAATTTTCATTTGCTTTCATTTGTTATATTCAGTACTAACAACCTCATCCGGGAGGCATTCTCGGACATCTAAGCGTGTGTTGTTGTTTCATTGCTTACAGGGCCACAGGTTCATCGGAAGGAATCTATAACATACGAGAGCAAAAGGGATCCCTCTAGGAAATAGACCTAGAGAAGGAGGCATCTGTAAGCCCTCATACATTTTTGTGTGCGAAACCGGGAAGCTTTTTGAAAGCGCACCACCTCTTCGTGAAAGGGGCACTCTTTGCCTATTTGTAACCTTATTGTATCGAAATGGGTATCCCTAAGAGGGACCGACATGTAACCGAGTTTCAATACAAATAAAGAGATCCATATTTGTTATTTCTATGTTATATGATTTTTTATTGTCTTCCATTTCATCTTGGGTTTTTAATAACATTGCAAGTAGAGTAAAAGAGCGGTGTGTGCATCCTGGGGTTGCTACACATCGATTTAGATAAAGGCATGAAAAAGCGAGGTGACTGAAATTGCTTGTTTTGACCTTGGTTATGTTCTATTTGTAATTTACTGGTGGGGGTTGATCCAATAGGTGGAGATGAATGCCATTGTCGTTGAACTCTACTAGTGGATGGTGATGAAGTCCACCTCACTAGCATTTAAATGAATCATGGTGTGTGCATGTTCTTTTTAGATTTTTGTATAAGGAAAAATAATGCATCAAGAAGCACTCATGCTCTTTCCTATATGCCTAAAAATAAATATTTCATTTTTAGAAAAATGCATGTTTAAATGATATATGACTCTCAGATAATGCATTACTACTTTATAAAACAATAGCCTCTATTTGGGCCCCATGCAAGCAATCTCTACAAACAAAACCTAGATCGTTGAAGACAGGCGGATTTTAAAACATAGTTATGTTGTTCCTAGTAGCGACTAGAGGAAAACTAAAAAAACTAAGAAGCTTTACTCATTTTTCTTTTAAATTTTTCTACATTTTCCTAATTAAATCATATTTTCTCTATTGTATTCTAGAAATAAATTACAGACGGAGAAAGGAAAAATAGTAGAGAGTTACCCCAACTTGAAATCCACATCTGATGAAGCATAGGCTGATCTCTGTTGCAATTTTTTTGCTGATCATTGTTGACTAGAGTGGATGTTTTTGGCCACTATCTTCAAAAGTGGCCTCTATCTGCTAGTCATTGTCATCGAGAGTGGCTAGACCTACACAGAAAACACATAAAATATCAACAAATCAGACAAAAAAATAAAACCGGGTGGGAGTCCCACTGTGATCACCATATGTATGACCCTAGAAAGCAGACACCTAATATACTTGCAGCATAATATCAAGTGAAATACCATAAATGTGTAAATAACATGGAAGTAACAAAATCAAGACAAGATATCTCTTTTCATTAATTCATTTGAAACTTTGGTTACAGATAGGTCCCTCTTAGGGATACTGATTGCTTGATACAATGTTTACAAATGGAAATAGCCCCTGAAAGGGGGTGGTGCACTCCGTAGGCCTCTCGAATTCATACAAAAACTTGTATAAGGGCTTAATGATGCCTTATCCTTTGCTTTCTTGGAGGGATCTGATGCTTTGAATGCTTTGACTTGGTCCTGGAACCTATGATCTACGTACAAGAAATGATAGCAAATGATCAACAGCATATGCGACCTCTCAGGATAAGGCTTTATTAGTAGATCTACAAGGAATGATATAAAAGCATAATAGAAGCATAATGAAGCAAACTAAGCAAGAATGCATTGATAACTTAGAAATCACCATGGAAATGCATTAAGAAAAATAAATCTATGCTAATATTAACTGATAAAGCAAAAACAATGGGAAATCTATGCTAAAAACTTGGGAAATAGTGTCTCAAAACCCTAGGCTATGCCTGTAGGCCATTGTCAAGGATAGCGGTCATGAAATGAAACCTTCTACCTCATGAACCAAGGGTTGTGACACTCAATCCTTCATCTAAATTTATGTTCAAGGGTCACCTTCATGTTTAGATATGGATTGGCAATGATGCTCATTGGGAACTGAATGCTTGAATGGGGCATTTTCGTTGGTCAGTCGAATAGCACTTCGTTATTTCTCAAGGGGATATGAAATTGCTCTCCAATTTTCTAGGGCTTCACTGCATAAAAACTCTAATATTTTAGCTCTTTGTGGGGAATGCATATGTAGGCCTCACAAATTTAGATCTAGATTCAGATCTAGATCCAGATCTTGGCTTCCTAGAGAAGCCAAGATCCAAATCTGCATGTAACTAACCATTAAATGGGAAGGCTCAATCATAGATTTGCATATAAGAGGTAGTCAAGAGGAGCTCTAGGAGATCCATGCCAAAAATCACTCGTAAAAAATGCAATTGTAGTCAAACTGGGTGATTTGGGCCCGTATTCATGGCCAAACTATGTTTCAGTGCTAGTCACTGTCTAGAGAAGTGGCTAGTTGTGGCCGCTCTCAGCTTTAGTAGCCAGTGTTGGCGGTCACTCTAGTCGATAGCGACCAAGCCTGAATAAGCAAGAACTACCCCTTATGAGTGGTTAGGACCATTGTTGGCTCTTGGAAAGGTCTACTATCAGTCATATGGCCTTCGGATGTGCCCATATGAGTAGTCTCCTACATGACATGTTTTAGGTGTCTTCATTCTCTAATTGCGTTGCATATATTTAACTCCAAATAAGTGCAACCTTAGCTCAAGGATCACTAATAGTTTTGCTTTCTCTAGTTTTAGGGTCATCCTATATGCCATTGCCAATATATAGCATCCCATTTTAGTTTACCATCAATCACACTATCTACATCAACCTTTTTAATGCCATCCACCCTTCCATTAGTTCCTTACACCTTAATCATGGTCACATCCCCCTATGTGTCCTCATCCTAACATATTTTGTCATCCATTACCACCAATTTCATGTCATCATCCATGCCACCATGACAAACTAATATTCCCATCCTCAACAATTCACATTTTGTTATAAATATCATGACACACCCTCCTCCATTATCCTCAAGAATGACTAAAGCAAGCTACACTACTCCTATGAGGTAGTCCACCCTATGTTGTAAGGATGCAAGACTACCTATGATGCTCTCAATACATTAGTTAAATAAATAAAGAAGGATGTGTAGCAATTACTAAATGAAGGATTTCCTAGAATTTCCTTCAATCAAGAATAGCTCCTTGTAGTAGAATAGGTAGTAAAGACCATTGATGAAAAAGGCCAAAGTGAATGTGTCAATATATGTGTTTCACTTGATCCCTCAAAGAGGATCATTGAGCTAGAAGGCCTATTGGGAAAATAAAGAACATAATAGACAAAGGAGAGGATCTTCCAAGGGACCAATATGAGGTGTTATTGTTGGATGTTATAATAATGTATTCTCTAGATGTATATTTAGATACAGATTACCATGCATTGTTAAACTTGTTGACATTGAATTAAAGGAAGGTGATCCTCTAATTTTACAAATTTGGTATAATCTAATTCTAATTTTAAATACTTCACATCACTTCACATCAAGGATAAAATTAGGACATGGGATATTTCACCATTAAATCTTGGTACCCCAAAAGTCACTAGAAATATACTAGCTTGGCTACTACCATTGTACTCTAGTAAAAAAAACAACCATGCAAGTAGAGTAAAAGGAAAATTTTGTAACCATAAGGGTAGCATTGCCAAAGAAAAATTGTCAAAAACCCAAAATTTTAACTAAGTGGTGGAAAATTCAAATCATTCTAAAGGGCCAATTCAATCACATACTTTTCATAAGTCAAATCACTCCTTAAGGCATCAAGTTAGGAAAGATTGCACTAAATTTGAGGTAACGACCTAAAAAGTGATATTCTATCATCAAGTTGTGCTAATAGTGAGATAAAAGTTGTTAATTCCATGTAAATTTATTTTAAAGACAATTAGATTTAATAGAGCATAAATTTTGCTAAAAATATTACTAAGTTGAAGGAATTATTAGAAATGGAATTTATTTACTTTTAGGTGAAACTTTTATTATAAATATGAGCTAAGGCCTCTATTGTAAAGATTTTTTGTGTCTTTTTTAAATATTAGAGCTACAACTTGTGATATTAAATTGTACATTTGGATACCATATTTTTATTTATGGAAAGATTGTGCATGATATTTATGGAAAAACTATGTCCTTTGACCTCTTGATTTGTGGATGCATAGTGCTTATGCTCTACCCTCCAACTTTCTATTGGTTGTTTCTTTTGTTATTGTAAGTTATGTGTGGATTCGATCATAGTAATGTTATTTGGTCATTTCCATATATGTTGATTGATCAACACTAATCTCACTATAGTCATTGGTTGTATTTCTCTTATTATATGTGCTTTATCCCTTTCATACCTTCCCCCATCATATTAACTTTACTTGCATTAGATTAATCTTAGTCTAGCTAGATTAGAGGAGGTTGACCTAAATTTAGAGGTTGAAAAGGTTAAACATGTTCTTGTAATTGTTGAAAAGTGACTTTTTGGGTTCATCCACTTATGTGGATTAACAATTATTTAATTAAATAATTTTAAAAAGATACTTTTATAACAATATAATAAATGTCTTGTAATTATAATTAGGCTTCTTTGATATTTTATCAAATATTGAAGATATTTTATATTATTGATGAGGTAAAATTATTATCAAGGAAGCACCATTTATATGAAGTATTAACAAGATACAAATAAATATACATCCATGAGACAATTGTAATATAGAATTGTTATCTTCACATAAACTTCCTTTATTAGTAGTAAATTCAATTAATCATTTATAAATGAACAAATAAAGTTGCATAATTTTTTAACATGGAAGAATTTCTAATGTGAAATAGATTATTTTAAAATAAAAATGGAAAATGTCATAAATATAGTATTGATGTTGCATATGATTGAACTAAGAGCCAAAAGTAATTTTTAATCACGATAATAATTTTAAAATAAAAATAATAAAAAATGTGCCTTTACAAATATTAGTGTATCTTGCATGCATGTAAATATGAGGCTTGAAATTTGTTTCACTATCATGAACAAAAACTTAATCAATTATATGTTGAAATTTGTTTCACTATTATTTCTTCGAAGAATTGTCAAGTGATCAGCAGAATCCCTCCCTACGGTGAAAGTTTAGGGCACATGCAATTTTTGTGAGGGTAATCCCCCCTCGATCATTTCCTTGCGCCATTGCCAGACTCACCTGCACCACTGGTCTTCTGGTTGTTAGGGACTAGTGCAATGTGTGAATGTGGAACGCAAAGGTTCCCCATGATGTCGCCAAGCATTCCTGTGTTTGGGGACTGCGGTGCCCCAAACCCTAGTGGGACTGAGTCCATGGCCTACGACCAAATTAGTCTGCTCTTAGGAGGAGACATGAATATCCATACGGCCCTCCAACTCTCTAAGGGAAGAATCCTTAGTGGGAAATCATCCTTCACTGATATTTTGTAGAAAAAAGTGATTCCCTCCCTCATCCATGATAAATGAATTCATCATCCATGGAAGCGACATTTTGTGTCCTAAAAGTCTTATGGAGGGTTATGAGTCTCGGGACACCCACTCCCTGGTGGAAAAAATTATCGGAGGCCACCCCGATATGGACGTCATCCGTAGATGGGTTGTTTCCAAGTAGAAAACCTTGGGGAATATGGAGATCTCAGCAATGACCCAAGGGTTTTTCATGATCCATCTCAACACCTAGGAAGATGTCGAGTGCATCTTATCCAAAGGCCCATGGTTCTTTTGAAGGTGAAGTTTGTTTCTAAAAAAGTGGTAAGCAAACTTTGATTCCAATTCCTAGAATATCAACTTCACCCCCATCTAGATCAGGCTCCTGAATCTCCCATCCCACTTCTTCTATGAAGATGCCCTCTAGGGTCTTTCCAAGGCCATTGGCAAACTCATGGCCATTGACCTAGCCACTCGTGCAAGGACTCGTATAACCCAAGCGTATGTGTGTGTAAATGTGAATCTAGAGAGCTAGCTACCAGATCACCTAAACCTAATTATGGGGAGTTCAAGTGGAAATAGATGCTCATCTATGAAAACAAACTAACTTTTTACCTTGAATGTCAATCCTAGGGTCACCTCTAATTGTAGTGTTCCAAGCTTCGATTCTCGCCCCAAACAACCCGCTCTAAGGATCATCCAAGAACAATGTACCACCACCAGTATTCCATTCCTCCAGTGCAGAACAGAACCACTACCAGACCCCCATCGGGACAACTCTCTCATAAGGCAATTACCTTTGTTCCCATGGCCAATAAATTTAGTGCTTTGCAAAAAATATTCTATCGAGGACATTGAGGAAGGGGAGATCCTAGGAAGCTCTAAGCCAATGCCCATCCCCTCGATCCTCTAATGTCTTTTTGTCATCCCTCCCTGCCCTTCCTAGACCATTCCCCTGGCCAATAAAACTCTTATCCCCCCTCCCTCCTCAAGCCCTAGCTCCCTTGGGAACCCTTTGAAGCCTCCCTCCAACCCACCCCATATTTCTCCCTACCCAATCCATGAAACCCCAGCCTCACCAGCCCCCTCCGACCCCATCACCTCTGAATGTGGGGATGAGATTCTATTGTCCCCTGAGAAAAGGAACCCCAGATAGACTCGAAGCTATAGAAAATCCCAAATGGGTGTGGGGAAAGAAAAAAAGAAGGGCAAACCGATGGATTCAGACAGAAGGAACAGAGACACAGCGGAAGACATAGCCAGTGGGACCCAAAGAACACTCTTTCAAGAAGGGGCAAGTAGCTCAAAGGATGAAGACCAAAGAACCAAACCCCCTACTCAGCAAGGAAAAGGGGGCAAGAAAACCTCCAAGAGTTCTAAATGAAAGTCCTCTCTTGGAATGAGAGAGGACTAAATGGGGCATCCAAACAAATACTGGCTGCAACCATGAGAAGAGAGCATAACCTAACTATCTTTCTAATTCAGGAAATAAAACTAGGTGATCAGTGGTCCCCCAGCATTTCCAAAAATATCTGGTGAAACTGTGACTTTGTGCACTCCCCGGTGTCTAGGACGTTAGGAGGGCTCCTTTGCCTGTGGAACCCTACCAAAGTCCATAAAAACCTCATTTCAAGACAGGATAGGATAAGAAATATTCTATTCCATGATCTTGAGTCCCAGATTTCTTGGGTAATGTCATATGTATATGCCCCTAATTCCCCCTAGGAAGGGAAGCTCTATGGAACATGCTCACATCCATGAGGCAAGCCTTTGAAGGAACCTCGTGGATCCTGGCCAGGGATTTCAATTTCCCTTGCACTTTAGTGACAAGAAGAGCGAAGCCAGAATCACTCACAGGGATACTGAAGCTTTTAGGCACTTTATTAATTCCAATGCCCTCATGGATATCCACCTCCAGGGATCCCTATTCACCTGGATAAATAGAAGAAAAGGTGGTAGTCTCATCTAAGAGCACCTAGACATATTCCTGCTTTCCCAGGAAGCCCTCCCTTGGTTTGGAGATGCTAGTCTACAAGCCCTCCCGAAGATCAATTTTTACCATAGCCTGCTATTGTTAGAATTAGATACCAAGCCATAGTTCAATACTCCCTTCAGATTTGAATCAATGTGGACCCACCACCCTGACCTCAAGGGGTTGATTGAGTCATGGTGGAAGCAGAAATTCCTAGGGTCTACCACTAACCAGGTCACCCAAAAACTCAGATTCATCAAAGGAAACCTGAAGAAGTGGAACAAGGAAACCTTTGGGAATATATTTGAATCTAAGTAGTAGGTCAAATCCTAAATCAACCAAAATGAGGACACCTTTCAAAGAGGGGAATGCAGTGATAGCCTCAGGGATGAGGAGCATAACCTATTGGTTGAGTACCACAATATCCTCTCTAAAGAAGAAACCTTTTGGTGCTAGAATTCAAGGCAATTGTGGCTCAGGGAAGGGGATTCCAACACCAAGTTCTTCCACATTTCAACCCTTAGGCACAAAGGAGCCAACAAGATCAAGAGACTAGTCACTCAATATGGGGCAGCCACTTTGGACATCCATCTGATCAGGGATAAATTTGTTAGCCACTTCAAAGCCCTCCTAGGCCCCTTTTCTTCCCAGTCCCCTTTGGCCATGGAATCTCTCCTTGCAAATATTCCCAGCTTCATTTCTCGAGATTCCAACGAGTTCCTCCTCAGCCCTTTGTCCCACAAATAAATCCACCAGGCCCTCGTTTCCATGAAACCTGTTTCCAAACCTTCTAGGATGTTGTGGGCCCAAAGCTCTATGTTCTGTAGTTAGGGAAATGCAATCTTCCAAAACCATTCCTAGAGACATTAACTCCATGTTCTTGGCTCTTATCCCCAAAGGAGTTAATCCTCTGTCCCTCTTAGACTATCACACCATTAGCCTTTGTAATGTCATCTACAAAATCCTTACCAAAGCCATAGCCACATGACTGTCTAGCATCCTCCCTACCATCATTGATCAATGCTAGGGGAGTACAGTCAAAGGCCACAACATCCTAGATGGGGTCATCACCATCCATGAGCTAATTCACTCTACCCAAATGTCCAAGATAGCTACTTTTTTCCTCAAACTAGACATGAATAAAGCCTTCGACAGGGTCAACAGGGAATTTCTCAGCCAAGTCCTCCTCAAGTTTGGGTTCCATGAGGCCTGGGTGAATCTGGTCTATAATTGCATCTCCTCTTCCTAGTTCTTAGTTATGGTGAATGGTTCTATTGTAGGCTAATTCTAGAGTTTCAAGGGCTTGAGACAAGGAGAGCCACTATCTCCTATCATTTTCATCATTCTTGCTGAAAGTTTGGTAAGAACTATCAAAGAAGCTTGTTCTAGCAATAAACTCTTTGGCATCAAAGAAGATTCAGGGATCCCCCCCTCAACCCACCAACAGTTCATGGATGATATCCTACACACAACCAAAGTCTCCATTGCAGACGCCATTGTGATCAAGGATATACTTAACCTCTTTGAAAAGGCTACTGGGCAGAAGATCAACTACACCAAAAGCAATTTGTTTTCATCCACACCCAGATCAGAAGGTAGTGTAAGATTACCATAATTTTGAGATGCTCCATAGCATACTTCCTGACCACCTACCATGGCCTTCCCATGTTCCAGGGAAGGGCTCACCTTGGCATGTGGGAGAACATGGTGGACAAGATCCACAATAGGCTATCAGGGTGGAAGGGCGTTCTCCTCTCTAATGCAAGGAGGGTAACCCTAGTAAAATCAGTCTTGCAGAGTATTCCCACATATTTTTTGTTAGTTTTTAAAATCTTGATGATCGTGGGCAAAGCCATTGAAAAAATTTAGAAACATTTCTTGTGGTTAGGGTCCAAAACCCAGAATAAGTTCCACCTTATGGCCAGGGATAAAGTCTGCACCCCAAAATATCAGGGAGGCCTAGGTCTGCACCACATCAATGTCACCAACCTAGCACTCCTGGCCAAGCAAGCTTGAAGAGTGATTCCCAACACTAGCACTAAGTTGGTGAACATTATGAAAATAAAGTACCTCCAACATTAGCCTTTTATCCAAGCCACCATACCCTGCAATTGCTCCCATTTTTGGAAATCCATTTTGCTCTCCCAAAGCATGATCTGAGAAGGGTCTAGATGGATTTTGGGTGATGGCTATAACATCAACTTTTGATAGGACGTCTGGGCTAGGAAATAAGCTCTTAGCAGCAATCCCAAGTTGGATGTAGTTAGGCATCTGACCGATAGCAAGTTTGGGCCCAGAGCTACCGACTTCATTTCCTCTAACCAAGGGATCCAAGATTGGAAGCCGATCAAGTTTAGGATTACTAATGATACCATCGCCATGGTAGTAGAAGCGATCCAAGAGGTCCTAAGGTCAATTTTTCTCCCCTATTCTAGGAAAGAGGACGAACATTGCTGGAATGGCACCATCGATAAGAATTTCTTAGTCAAGACTATGTCTCACCTCTGTGAAAGGAAGGCCATTATGGAAGGCTCTAGCTATGGGAAATTGGTTACCCAAAGGATATGGCTCAAGTCCCTCATCCCCAAAATAGCCCACTTCTACTAGAACACTGTTCATAATAAAATCCTCACCATGAACAACCTAATTCATAGAGGGTTCATGGTCCCTAATAGGTGCTACCTACATGCAGGATTGGGAATCAGCCCAACACATCTTAATGGATTTTTCCTTTGCCAAGAAAGTGTTTTTTGTAGCCACTAATAGATTCCAAGTCTATTGGGCATGGCCTAACTAAGTCAAAGGGTTGATCAATCAATGGCCAAGACCCTTTAGGCATCCCAAACTCAGTTTCCTATCGATTTCCATCATCCACCACATTTTTTGATAGATCTGGCTAGAACATAATAGGAGAGTTTTCAATAAATAACCCAAAACCAAAGATGCAATGGTTGTTAAAGCCTTGGCCTTCGCCATATAAAATAGCAGTCTCATCCCCTACCAGTTCTTGCCTCTACTTGGGATTGAATAGCAGCTCTATTCTTCCCTTAATATCCCTCAAGACTACTGTAAAACCAAGAACCCCCCGAAGGATAGAGCCCTGGTCAAGTGGAATCCCCCCTCAAGGTTGGCTAAAGGCCAACTTCGATGGAGCATCCAAAGGGAACCCAAGCAAATTTGGGGTAGGTGGAGTCATCAGAGATCATAAAGGCAACATCATCAAGGCCTTTTCTAAAACCCTAGGCACCCAAACCAACAACTTTGTCGAGGCTAGAGCGGTTTGTGAAGTAAATAGATGCACCACAATTGTAATCAAAAGATTATTGATTCAACATTAGCCTAACATTGTAAAATGCCAATGCTAATATAGGTTACAAAATAGCATAAAAAACTATATCATCTACATCCACGCTAACCAAGCGCTATAGGAGGTAGAGTGTTTAGTTTAGGACTCTTAACCTAGGATATTTAGGATTTAACCTAGTTACCATTAGATATTTGAAACAGTAAACATCTACATGGTAATAGTACAAAGTAAATGTAATAATCTATGTAGTATAATGCAATATACTACCTATTTTACCCTAACATCCCCCCTTTATTACATTACTTTGATATACAAAGTTTACTTCGAAACAATTCAAATTTGACACGTCCAAGTGCCTTTGTGAAGATGTCAACAACCTGTTCGTCGGTGGGAATGTATTGGAGCTTGATTCTGTGTTTAGGAACTTCATCACGAATGAAATGACAATCTGTGTCAATATGCTTTGTACGTTCATGATGTACTGGATTCTTTACCAAGTTCAAAACACCTGAGTTGTCGCAAAACATGTGAATAGGAAGTTTCTTTGGTAGGCCCATGGTAGTCAAGATGTGACTTAACCATATCGCTTCACACACAGCTCCACATGCAGCGTGATATTCTACCTCAGTTGAAGATAAAGCAACCACCTGTTGCTTTTTACTATGCCATGAGACAGGACCAGATCCAAGATGAAATACATATCTTGATGTTGATTTTCTGTCATCTAGGGATCCAGCGTAGTCAGAGTCAGTGTAACTCTGTAAGAAGAATGAGTTATTCTTCTTATACTCTAGACCATAATCTACACTACCCTAAATGTAGTGAAGAACCCTTTTAGCTGCTTTCCAGTGAGAGACCTTTGGTTCCTGCATGAACCGAGAAAGATAGTTTACAGAATAAGTAATGTCTGGTCTAGTATTGGTCAGATAGATGAGGCTTCCAATCATCTGTCTATATAGCGTGCCATCTACCTATGGTGAGTCATCATACCATGATAACTGAAGCCCTGATTCCATCGGTGTTGCTTTGGGCTTACAATCAGTCATACGATATTTTTCTACTAAAGTCTTGGCATACTTTTTTTGAGTCACCCTAAGATGATTCTTCTTCTGTTCTATCTCAAGGCCAAGACAGTAGTGGAGAAGTCCTAGATCTGTCATATCAAATGACTTTTTCAAGTCATCTTTCATGGCGTTGATCAATTTCTCTGAATTTCCAGTGATGATCAGATCATCTACATATAATACAAGAATCACTATTTCAGAACCTGTGTTCTTGATATAGAGATTTGCATCAGATGGACTTCTCCTGAATCCATGTTGTAGTAGGTGACTATCCATTTTGATGTACCATGCTCTTGGGGCTTGTTTTAGCTCGTATAATGATTTGACCAACTTGCAAACCTTTTGCTCATGGCCTTCCTCAAAAAATCCTGGAGGTTGAGTCATGTATACCTCTTCTTTTAAGTCACCATTTAGAAAGGCACTTTTTACATCCATCTGATGTAATTTCCATCCGAACTGTGCTGCCATAGCACAAAGAACTCGAATGGTGGTCATCCTTGCAGTGGGTGCAAAGGTTTCCTCATAATCAAGGCCTTCCTTTTGAGCATATCCCTTCACCACAAGATGGGCCTTATGCTTGTCTATGGTGCCATCTGCCTTATATTTGACTTTGTAAACCCATTTGCAGCCTATGGGTTTCTTTCCTTTAGGCAAATCCACCAGCTTCCATGTTTTATTCTTCATGAGGGAATTATGTTCAGCATCCATAGCTGCCTTCCACTGAGGCAGTCTAAGTGCTTCATCAACTGTAGAAGGTTCATTTTCATCATATGATGACATGTAAACCCTCTCCTCATCAATTTCCATATCATCTCCACTTTCTAAATCTCTATCAATAGAAAGCTCTTGAAAATCTGCACAAAGATCATCAACTAAAGTAGATGCTTCTGCCTTTCTCTATCGAGACATGCTTCATGTCTATGGGCGATTGAGAGTGAGATCAGGTGGTGAAGTGAGTTTAGAATATTTCATAGTACTTGTATACCATTTTGGAGGCTTTTTCTATTGTGGAGGAGGAAGTGGTTGTTGCTCCTCATCATCTAGGTATACTGATGTAGTGTTAGATGTGAAAGCTTCATCAAACACTACATCTCTACTAATATGTATTTTCTTGGTGAATGGATCTATCAACCGATAGCCTTTTGAGAATTCATCATATCCAAGAAAAACACATTGTAGGGTCTTCTCATCTAACTTCTTTCTTTTCTCCTTAGGTATATGCATAAAAGCCTTACACCCAAATACTCGTAGATGAGATATGGAGGGTTTCCTTCCACTCCATGCTTCCTGAGGAGTCATACCTTCAAGAGCCCATGTGGGAGCCCTATTTAGAAGATATACTATAGTTGTTATAGCTTCAGCCCAATAAATGTGCTCAATATTGGCTCCCTTAAGCATACATCGAACCATTTCCATAATGGAACGATTTCTTCTCTCAACAACTCCATTTGACTGAGGAGAATAGGTTGTTGTTAACTATATTTTTATCCCATGTTTCTGCAAAAATGAGGAAAATTATTTTGATGTGTATTCCCCCCTCGATCTGAATGGAGGGTCTTTATGAAACATCTTGATTCTTTCTCAACAAGTTTCTTGAACTGCTGAAAATAGTCAAATGCTTCAGACTTCAACTACAAGAAGAAGACCCACATTTTTCGTGAGTGATCATCTACAAACAATTGAAAATACCTTTTTCCTCCACAACTAGTAGACATAGGACCACACAAATCTGTGTGAACTAACTCCAAAGGTACCTTAGCTCGGAAGGAGCTAGGTTCAAAAGGTACTCTGTGTTGCTTTCCTACCAAGCAATCTGAGCACACTGGCAAAGTAGATGAAAGAGTAGGTAGTCCTTTCACCATTTGATATTTATTGAGTTCTAGTAAATACCCTGAGCTTAGATGCCCAAATATCTTATGCCATAGAGAAGTGGCCTCTTTTGTGGTTACTGCCATTGCAGTATGTGTGGAGGTAATTGCATCTAAGACAAACAAACCATGTTTGTAAGAACTTGTTGCTATCTGTTTTCCTTTCTGAGTGATAAAGCAACGTTTCTTTTCTTGGTCCACTTTGAAATTGACATTCATGTTGTTGTCCAAGATTTGTGGAACTGACAAGAGATTATTTTTCAATCCTGGTACATAAAGAACTTTTTGAATCTTACATTCTCCATCTGGAAGGGAGACAAAAACACTTCCTTCTCCCTGAACTCGATAGGTCTGATCATCAACAATGGTTACCGGTCTACCTTCTCGAGCCTCAAATGTCTCAAACCAGGACTTATCGCCAGTCATATGTTTACTAGCACCTGAATCTATGTACCAAACAATATCCTTGTGAGGGGAGTCTATATGTGTCATGAGCACTTTGTGTGCTCATTCAGAGTTCGAACTAGAATCTTCAGTGACAACAACATGTCCTTGTTGTTGTTTGTTCTTGTTCTTTGGTTTGCCTTTGCCCTTCTTTTGTCCTTGTTCATTGGGTGGTTTGTTCTTAAACCAACATCTTTTGGTTTCATGAGTGTCTTTATCACAAATTTTACAATACTGCTTCTTCTTCTGAGTCTCTTTGCCTTTACCCTTGTCTTTGTTAGAAGAAGATCCTTTCTGTTGATTCCACTTTTTCTTTCCACCTTGCCTATTTGAGAAAAGTGCATTGTTAGATGCCTCATCTCTTTGGAGTTGATTAGCTTCCTCAGTTTGAAGCATATTTACCAACTCTACAAAAGTCACTGTCCTCCCAGAGACTTGTAGTGAAGTGATCAACATTCTGTAGGAGTCTGGAAGAGCCCTCAAAATGATAGAGGTCAGGACTTTGTCTTCCACTTTTTCTCCTAAGGCTTGCAGTTTTGTTTTTATATCTGCCACTCTACAGAGGAATAGCTCTACTGTCTCTCCAGATTTCATATGAAGAGTATGAAGTCTGTGTTTGAAGGTTAAGAATTGTTGATTGATTCTTTCCTTCAAAAATGGTTGCTAAGGCATCCCATGCCTCCTTACCATTTTTAGCTTCACTTATATGAGGTTGTATGTCATCAGTAATAGCTAGCAAGATCAATAAGGAAAGTCTTTTATCCTTTTTATCATATGTTGTCTGATCTGCTCCTGGTGATGTGGGTCTAGAATCAGTGCCATCCACTATTCCCCACATCTCCTCTACAGTTAAAATAGCTTTCATCTTAGTTTTCCAGGTAGAATAATTTGAACCTTTAAGTAGTTGGCTCTCATTGAGATACTTGTTTATCATGGCCATGGTGAAGGTTTCAAATTGATGTGACTAAGATGACTATATCTTGCAGTATACCCTCAAAAGAGTATATGGAAGATTTTAATTTGCTCTTTAAGATATTTAATGGCACCTGCCTTAACACCCTTAACAAGGGATGAAAATTTTGAGGAAATTAAGCCAAACAAATAGAGCAAATTAAAGGGGTAGGTTTTGGAAGACTTATGATTTTGCTCTCTAGGATATTTAATGGCACCTGCCTTAACACCCTTCAAGAAGGATGGAAAGTTTGAGGAAATTAAGCCAAACAAAGAGAGTGAATCAAGGTGTTTTGGATTTTGACCTTTGATGGGGAGTGAAAATTGACTTGTTTAACTTGTGCAAGGTGTAGCACGATTTTAGTGAAGTTTGGGTTTTTGAAATGCTCTTCAATGTTTTATGATTGTTTAATTGCAAAAAACATGATGGTTAGTGCAATAATAAAAAAGAGAGCAACCCAAATTTTATCACTATAGGTGTCGGATGCAACCGAAAATGCACCTAGTGTAGTCAATTTTAAGAAAAGGTGTCAAGTACAATCGAGAATGCACCTTTCTTACTCTGAAATATCCCCCCTTTCTCTTTACAATTTTGCAAAAAAAATAGAATCACAAAATATGACTTCTATCCCCCCTTAATTTTTACAAAATTGAAAAATTTGAGCACTCCTTTCAAGACAAGTCGACACACGACCCGCGTTTGAAAGGCTTCCAGACCAGTCGACACACGACTTTGGTTTTTGTCTTCAACACTCAAGCATGAGGATCAAGAAAATAGGTTCAAAATATTTCTCAAGTTTACAACAAAAATTACAATTTTATGTCTTATATCTCCTTTGTGAAGGAGAAAACAAAAGCAAATTTTGGATTTTGTTGCAAAGAAAATGACCTATGTGCTTCCTCAATGTTGTCAATCTCTTTGTTTTGCAAATAGAAATTTGAGTTTCTATGTCTTTTTATTGCAAAAATGTGTTGAAGAAGGCCTTTAGATTTTGCAAAAAAAATGTTCCTATGTCTCTTTATCTCCAATTTGGAGAAAACATAAATTTGCTATGGAACTTTTGAGTGCAAAATAATTTGGTTTAATTTTTAATGTTTCTAAGTTCAAAAAAGCTAAAATATATTTTTAAAGATTTAAATTTCTTTATAATCAAGAAAATTGGGAAGAAAAATCAATTAAAAAAAGGCTTAAAATTGAATTTTTCTGACCAATTTATGCTAAATGATAAAGAAATATCTAAAAAAATATTTAAAACTTTAATAAAATTTAGAAAAAATTATAAAAAAAATTCATAAAAACCTTTGTTTATGGCGTCGCGTGGGCTCGAACACGCGACCCGCTTGGCCCAAGGCATCCGCCTTGGCCAACCAAGCTGTCGGCTGGCTTGGAACCAAAGCCGCGGTGCTTGGTTTTGTAGAGGTCGGCTGCGTCAAGTTGGGATTCATGGGATTTATCCCACATGCATCCCATAGAGGGATGCAGGAGGCTTTATAAGCCTCAACACTGCCTTCGTGTCTTGATTGCCTACGGGTAATCCGAGTCAGTCCGTCCACCCTTTTGGTCGCCGCCACATGGTGCCAAAGGGTTTGTCCATCGAGTCTCGTCTGTCCTGTGGTTGTCCACCATGTGTCGCCTAGTCAGTGGTCCAAGTTAGCAGTGGTCTAGGTCAGCACCTCGGGGTGCATGCAGTCCAGATCAACATCTCAAAAACTGAGTCGTGAGTCCATGTTAGATGCGATCATCGGTGTCCACATCAGCATCTCAAAAATTGAGCCGAGGGTACACGTCAGATGCGATCATCGATGTCCACATCAGCGGATGTGCCTCAAGATCTGTGCTCGAGGTCGCATGGATAGGGTTGATCATCGATCTCAGTCATAGGGTTCTGATCGAATGCGGGCATCGAAATACCTTTTCGGTCATCGGTTCGGCTGGATGGGGGCACCAAAATAGCTTTTCGATCACCATCGCTGCTGGATGCGGGTGCCAAAACACCTTTTTGGTCATCGTCATGGGCTGATGTGGGCACCAAAACTCCTTTTCGGTCACCGTCGTAGGCCCACAGGTGCAAGATGCCCAGTCGTACCGCCTGGGAGGTCTGCGGGTCCGCTGTCAGAGCGGATAGGAGCACGAGTGGATGCGTAGGTGCTAGATGGCCTTCGGATCCATGTGGGTCCTCGGGATGCATGCCAGAAGATAGTAGGTGTAGGCAGGGCCACTGGACAGGGTCTCCTCGGGATCCGTGTAGGTCCAGGTGAGGTGGGACGAGTGAAGCTCGTATTAGGCCACCCGACGATAGATACCAATGAAGTAAATAGATGCACCACAATTGTAATCAAAAGATTATTGATTCAACATTAGCCTAACATTGTAAAATGCCAATGCTAATATAGGTTACAAAATAGCATAAAAAACTATATCATCTACATCCATGCTAACCAAGCGCTATAGGAGGTAGAGTGTTTAGTTTAGGACTCTTAACCTAGGATATTTAGGATTTAACCTAGTTACCATTAGATATTTGAAACAATAAACATCTACATGGTAATAGTACAAAGTAAATGTAATAATCTATGTAGTATAATGCAATATACTACCTATTTTACCCTAACAGGTTTGGAGGTGCATGGATTTATGCAAAATCCTAGTGAGCCCAGTTATCTTTGAAGGGGACTCTGAGATCATAATGACCCTCATTCAGAGTAGCAGTAGGGGAGCAAAAAATATCCAAAATATCATCCTGGATTGCCAACAATGGATCCGTGATAGGGAGAGAAACCATATCAAGCACATCTACAGAGAAGCTAACCAAGTGGTTGACATCCTTGCCAATAGAGCTATCAGAGGAAGCTCCCTCATCATTTAGGAAAACAATTTTCCCATCGAAGTTATCGAAAAGGTTAACCATGATATGGGAAAAATAGCCTCCAGTTAGCTCTATCCTGTCAAGGTCTAGTCTCAGGCCAGGCCTACAAAGGGACCATTTAGAGTCCTCATCCAACTTTAGTTTTAGAAGCAATAGTGGTTGTAGCCACCACAATGGTGTCTTCTTGACACCATGGTGCAAAACATTTTTCATCGATGGCTCTAGCTGAATCATGAATGCAGTGGACAACTATCCAACGACGTCCAATGTTCTTCGTGAAGGGACCAACCTCATGATGAGGGCCACTAAGGAGCTCAAGAGGCTCCCAGCAATCCTGGAGGCTCTCCTTCCCAGTGGTGACAAGTCCTAGGATACTAGGAAATGACGACGGCAGTTCCAATGGTTTTAGAGGGGGGTTTCCTTTCTTTTTCTATTTTGCTCGGTTACATATGTTTCTAGTTTTGGGATTCTCAGGTTAGAGGGCTTGTTTCTTTTTGTATTGTTGCCAGCCTCATGGCCTGGCTTGTTCGTGTTGGTATTGTCTGCAAATTTTGTGCAGCTATTCCATATGTAAATAGGGTTGGGTCCCTTCAACCTGTAAAGTAAATAAAATTTACTTTTACCTACCAAAAAAATATGAGGCTTGAAATTTGTGTCACTATCATGAACAAAAACTTAATCAATTATATGTTGATTTAGATACCTTTTGTGTTTAGAGTACCTATCCTTGAGGTTGTGTCCTTTCATTTGGTCCTCTCCCTTTTATTGTTCCTTTTATATCTAAATCATTTCCATGGTGTGGTAGTTGATTTACAAGACTCTCTCTCTCTCTCTCTCTCTCTCTCTCTCTCTCTCTCTCTCTCTCTCTCTCTCTCTCTCTCTCTCTCTCTCTCTCTCTCTCTCTCTCTCTCTCTCTCTCTCTCTCTCTCTCTCTCTCTCTCTCTCTCTCTCTCTCTCTCTCTCTCTCTCTCTCTCTCTCTCTCTCTCTCTCTCTCTCTCTCTCTCTCTCTCTCTCTCTCTCTCTCTCTCTCTCTCTCTCTCTCTCTCTCTCTCTCTCTCTCTCTCTCTCTCTCTCTCTCTCTCTCTCTCTCTCTCTCTCTCTCTCTCTCTCCCTCTCTCTCTCTCTCTCTCTCTCTCTCTCTCTCTCTCTCTCTCTCTCTCTCTCTCTCTCTCTCTCTCTCTCTCTCTCTCTCTCTCTCTCTCTCTCTCTCTCTCTCTCTCTCTCTCTCTCTCTCTATTTTCATAGCATACTTTATTGGCCAATCATAATTGAGAATTATATTTATTAATTATATATAATATTTCTTTTATTTATTTATTTTACATGGTGGAATTGGTAACCACCATGATTATTTGGGTAGGTTGTATGTCTTTTATGGCCACCACAGTATTTTATGTTGTTTGCCCTAGAAGCTACCACATAGTACTTCATGCAATCTACCCTATAACCACCATGCCACAATAATTTTAAACCTTTTACACCGCTGAAAGCACAAGGAAAAGGACAAGCATTTAGTTTGACGAAGCTCAAAATTTGATATTATATGTAATATTTAACACTAAAATTTAATTAATTTTTAAATGGGCTAAGAATTAAATGTTGCACTAATAAACTCGCCTAAGCTTCAGTGGTTAAAAATATGGGCTTTTAGATCTCTTGAAGCAGCAACTGCAA
Organism: Wollemia nobilis; assembly: GCA_028583015.1. NCBI lineage: Eukaryota > Viridiplantae > Streptophyta > Pinopsida > Araucariales > Araucariaceae > Wollemia > Wollemia nobilis. The sequence continues at coordinate 6,455,770 of JAQPPZ010003212.1, forward strand.
GCATGGAATGATCCTCATATTTTTTTTATTTTAGATTTTTATAGAAACACAAAAAATATTATTCTTATGAGGAAAATCTAGGTATCATGGAAGGAAATTCATTTATAGAAGCTCTAATCAAAAGTAATGATGCCCTATCTAGAAGTTAGAATACCTTAGTTGAGGATAAGAGGAAGATTAAATCTATGGTAATCCCTATCTAGGTAGTAGATGTCACATTGTAAGTGATTATCAAGGATGATATAATGGTTCTTCAACCTAAAGGTTTAATATATAATTTACATAATTTAAGTTACATGGATACTAGCCAAGTCTTTTCAAGATTTAAAAGTGGATTAAATAGAAGTGGGGATGCAATTCAAATTGCCCTATAACTTTTATTTTAAAATAACTTTGTATCATCTTCTTTAGTTCAAAATTAGGGATAAAATAATGGGTGGTGATCCATTGTTTAGGGGTATATATGGTCTATATTTAAGACCATGGAAAGAGAATTGTCTATGGAGACACACTACTAAAAGGCTTCTAGCATGATTAAGATTTTCCACCTCCATAGCAACTTATTAATAAGGATGTTTGGAAGATATTAGTAATAGTCTAAGAAAGTTCATCTAGGAAGAATAAACCACTAAGGAGTGAATGCAAGTTGCATATACTTATATATATGGTGCTATAGATATTTCAAAAACTTTTCCAAAATCCATAATGAGTATATCTAAATCAAGGTAATGGGATCAACAAGTGGATTGTAGAAATATTGTTTTTTGATATTTCAAACATAATGATACGAGGCACATAGAGATACATTACAAAGTAAAAACAATGAAGAAAGTATTCAAAAAAATTGGTCATGAAACAAACTCCAAGATAAAGTTAGAAGATCCACCCTTAGATGTGCTTTAATCTCGGCCACACGATTAGTGTCATTGAAACCCTAGCATGCCCTAGGTTGGATTATAAGTAGGAGCCATTTTGATGGCTCAAGCACTGATTCCCCTAAGTTTTTGGAGTTCCATGATTTCTTGAGTTTTTGAACCACCTCACAAGTAATATCCAGCATCTATACCCTAGCCCCACTCAATCCATTATACTCCCCATCCCTTCACTCATCGTCACTATTTTTGCATCCTCCATCATCATCATATCTGCTACTAAATATCTAATCTGACTTCCCAAGTACCCTATCACTCTCTATGAGTGCCCTACCACTTTTTACCATAGTCCTAAGCACCCTACCATTCTTTTCCATAGCCCTGAGTGCCCTACCACTCTCCACCATAGCCCTGAGTGCCCTACCACTCTCCGCGAGTGCCCTGTTGCTCTTCCTAAGAGCCCTGCTATGTTTTAGAGTCCTATTCTGATGACAAGCGAGATATTCGGGTGTCGCTAGGGCACACCTTCACCATCGACCTACAACCATTCTAGTTATCAAAATACAACCAGCAAGGAGCAAGGTAAATCATTATTTGTTATCATATTTTATTTCAAGCATGTTCATTTTCGTTCAATTTATTAGCAATAGATCATTTAGGGTTTATTATTGCTTATAGGGCCTCACACTGTGGAGCCCTCATAGGTATTATTAACATATATTTTGTGTCATCATGTGTAGATATGAAGGTGCTACACAAGCATTGGATAGTTGATCAAGTTGGAGTGTCCCTACATCAGATACGTAGAAGTCCACTCACACCTATTGGGAGTAGAACACAACTAAAGACACTACCATTTGTTGTATCTAGGGTTTCAGAGAACCCTAGAAACCTTTGTAATAATTGTATCAAAAGGGATTCTGTACATCCACTATTTGAGGTCACAATGGAGTTTTTAGGCTCCCCCCTATTTAATATAAAATCTCATTCCATTGTGCAATTTCTTATGGTTATTTGATTATTCTATTTATGGTCAGCATTTCTTGGTGTCATTTTTTATCTTCACAAATGGTGATCATGGTGGGACCCCCTAAGGGTTTCATTTTCTGATTTATCTTGAATTCTAACTTGTTGTTTGTTGTCCTATTTTGCAGATTTTTAGAAGCACGAATCATGCATCTTTCACTGGATCTAGGGTTTCTAAAAGTTTGCAGAAGGTTGTAGGAAGTGCATGAATGCTCTGCGGCACTCGGGGATCATCCAAAAATGTGTAGCTACATTCCAAAAATGCTCAGCTACATTCCAGAAGCACCCTGGGGCATTCCATAAATACCTCAACTGCATTTTATGGTAATTTGGAGCAGATACGTAGGTTGTCCAATAAGTCTGTTGTCTAAAATCCAAGTTTCTGTTTTTATGTATTTTGGGTTATTTGTTGTATTTTTCAGATTCTAAGCTTAAAATGAACAATCATTAAGTAATCTGGAAAATAAATCATTCTAGTTTGCATTTTTAGGTTTGCATCCATTCACACATTCTAATTAGGGTTTATGTTTTTAATGTATTCACAAATACAAAATGTTGCATTTTGTTTGCATCTGAATTGAGAATCTGCATAACATAGTATTGCATTTTAGGGTTAGAAACACCTTATTTTATTTATCTAAGTAGGAATATCATTAGGGTGCCAAGAGTATTCCTACCAATTGGGTGATTCTAGGCAGAGAGGTGGATGAACCCTCTAGTTGTTATTTAGACAGGGGGTCTTAAGCGGTGTACTTCACACCCTTTGGAGAAATTGGCATTCTCTTGTTGGCTTCTAATTTAGATCTATGAAATTTGTTGTTTCTAACATTTTTTGTACACATTAGTAAACAAAAACTTTAAAAGGAATTCACACACAACACATTTCACTCAAAATAGTAGTGGTTGGATTTCATCACCAACCATTGCTTGAGATTTGGTGATGGTGGCATTCATCTCCATCCACCAATATCTTCCCATAGAAACCCTAGGATACCCTCGAGCAAACTTGTTGGATTTCATCACCAAAAAGAATCTCGTTGCCCTATCTTCACCATAGTTTTTACCTTTGTTTCATTAAGCAAGATTAGAACATCAAAACACACAAGACTGACACATAAAATGAATACACATTAAAAAGGAGATAATCAATGAACAAGGTAAGCCACATTGGTTGAAACTTAGCATTGGTTGTTTGTTTCCTTAAGAATTTTAGTTTTTGTGTCATATTTGGTATTTTAACTTGTATCTTGATTTATTTTGCTTATGGTATTAACTAGAAATCAAAAGAAAACTATAATTCAAGATAACTTAATGGAACCTTCATCCACCTTCCCCACCACTTCTGTGGTAGATTCCCTGAATGTGACACAGGAATATTTATCTACAGGTCCCTCACATTCCTTACCATCCACAACCTATCATATGGCCATGCCCCAAGAGGAGTCAACCTCCCCTACCATTGACAACCACATTACCCATATAGACATGGCAAGAGTAGAAGCTTTCATGAAGTCTTCTAATTATGTCTTAGAGTCTATTCCCAATTCACCTAGATAGGATTCTACTTTACAACAAGAGCCTATCTATTCCCAACCCCCATCCACCTTTACCTAGGTGTATACTAACCCTATTTTTGAGGCATCAATTGCACCTTCATCCCATGCATCCATTCCCCAACCTTCATGTGCTCCTAGCACCTCATATACCTCCACTTACACCAATCCCTTGTATGAGGCACAAGTCAATGTTGCTTCACAAGTTCCAGCCTCACAAGTTGCCATACCTAGTGTAACTTATCCCCAAGCCACATCTTCCATACCATCTACCTCCATACCCTTAGCCTCTGATAGAGATATTAGTGAGGCATGGAAACACCTAAACAAATTGCTTAGACAGCATCAAAATTCTCAATAGCAAGTACAGGTAAACCCTAAGCCTTTACATAACTCTACTCAGATTGTCCTTGTCAACCAGGGTCCATCATGGGCACCATAGTCTTCTATGGTTTCTATCCTTGTTCCCCCACCAAGCCATACCATTACCCATCCTATTCCCATTGGCCAGCCTAGCCATAACCTCCATCCATCAACGTCATTCCATAATTCCTCATATTTTCATCAACAATCCCCCATTCATCATATTCCATCCAATTCACCTAGTCATCAATACCAATCTCCTCATCATTTGATTACTCCACAATATTTCTCCACTCCACCATAAACTCATCAGGTAATTTAGGGCTTTCACATTCCTGAGGAAGACCCTCAAATTAAGGCCATGCAAAAATAGATAGATCAATTGATGCAATTTACTCCTAGTTTTTCAAACCAGAAACCAACCTTACGCTAATTGATCAATCAACCAATTCATCCTTCGGTACCATCCTCACCATATCCAGTAGATTTTATGGTACCTAAGTTTGACAAATTTAAGGGAACTAAGGATCCCAAAGAACATGTGAGCACCTTTTTTCATGCATGCTTTAGAATTCAAGATGATAATGCTCTCATGCTTTGAAATTTTCCTCAAATATTAGGAGGGGATGCCATAGAATGGTACAATAAATTGCCAAGCCATAGTATCTATACTTTTGAGCAATTGATTGATCAATTATTTGATCATTTCATCCTAAATGTTAAAAAGAAGATCTCATTATCTGATGTATATGCTTTAATGCAACATGATGATGAATCTATCTATGATTTCAAAAACCATTGGAGGGTTATCATCACTAAATTACCATTCACCCTACCAATGGATGAGCTAATTAAGCTATTCACCAAGATTTTCTTAAAACCTATCTCTTGGATGCTCCAACTACAAACTTATCAATCATTTGAAGAAGCTTTAGCTCAGGCTAGTGTCATTGAGGATATCAAAATCCAAGAAGGCATATTAAAGCCTAAGAATAAAGAATGGCAAAACAAGGGCCAATACAAAAGCAACTATTTTGGACAAAAAAAATCAACATAGGCTACCCCAGCCACCCAATCCAATCAAGTGGTCATGAGCCAGTCGGTAATGGCTCAACAACAACAACCTGTGCAAAAAAAACCACAACAAATTTCATATCATGTGGTCCCCTCGACAACACAAGCCCCAATAGTTCAGAACACAGTGTCAACTATGGAAAACCATCCTCGATGATAGTCTATTTGATAAAATCGCCAATACACCCCATTAGCCGAATCATATGCCTCCCTTTTTAAAAGGTTGTATGAGATAAATAAACTTGCTTTACCCGACATTAGACCCGATGATCCCACCATATGTGGTAAAAATTATCGAGAACACCTATTTTGTCCTTATCATCGACAAAAGGGGCATGACATCAACAATTACCATATGTTTAAAAATGTAGTCCAAGACCTTATTGACTTGGGGGTGATCAAGCTTGATAATCCCCTCACTCAACAAAACCAAAACCTTGGTATATTTCAAACACCACTTCCTCATCATGAGGAGGTGCAACCAAATGTAGAGGGAGCTAACACCAAAACATATCCTAATAAAGTCAATCACATTCAACAATACCAAGGGTTTGTAGGGGCCATTCATGTGGTCACTAGAGGTCAAAGGAATAATCAACAAAGGCAACCACCTCAAGAAAGTGTGTCACAACCTTCTACATCACCACTCATCCAAGTTTTCCCTAATCCTTCATCACCTATCCATGTTCCTAGCCAATCGAATCCACCAAATCCACCCATCAATCATCCACCTTGACTAGTCATCTCCTTGAGTAGTCGGCTAACTACAAGTTTGAAAATAGCTTCCACTAAATTGTTGATTTATGAGCTAATCCAAAAATATCCCCCACATCATGAGGCATTAATGGACATTTTGAAATCCATTGAGTTGCAATCGCAAGATTCTAATGCCTTCAACAACTTTATAGGGAGTATCCAAACATGCATGGAGCCTTCCATAACATTCTATGACTTTGATATTAATCCAATATCATCAGAATCAGTAGACCCTCCATTGCATATTATGGCTCTAATTGACAAGAAGCCTTTTAAAAGAGTCCTAATTGATACTGGTTCCTCTATCAACATCATCACCACATCCACTCTCCATCATCTGAAACTTCCTCCATCTCACATCACTAAGTCATCCTTCACCCTCAAAGAATTCAATGATGCTTTGTGTTCCACAATTAGCACTGTCATTTTTCCCATCAAAGTAGGGGTTAAAATATTGCATAAAATGTTCCACATCTTGGAAGGATCCATGGCATACAATGTACTCCTTGGAAGACCTTGGATGAGGGAAATGAGATGTGTCCCTTCAATACTACATCAATGCTTGAAATATGTTCATGAGGGACAAGTACATTGTATACCGATGGACATCAAGCCATTTAAGTATTGTAATTTCATCTCAAATACTTATGAGTCCATGCTCCCTTCCACTCATATTTTTCTTTCACCATCATCCAATCCATCCACCACTTCACCAATCTCTTCATCAAAGGATCCCATTCCTGAAGAGCTCCCCATCACCAAACCTCATCAAACATCCATATCCCCATCATCATCATCATTGACTACATGCACATGTGGTCATAGTCAGTCCACATCATCAACATCATTGCCATCCACATCATCATCATCCACTCAGCAACCTTCCCAATCCAATCCATTGCCATCACCTAATGTTTCACAAGTCGAATTGACAAACTATGAAACATCTCCATTTCCACCATTCCTTGAGCCATCACCTCACCATAATTCTTCCATGTCATCCCAAGTTGAGGTCCACCTCACCAATCCTAGTATTGGTGAATATGTGGTCCAAGACATCACCATCACACCCCTCACCATCCCTAGTGCTAAGGATTTTGATCACCCATGTGACCCACCTTTAGCAATAGGAGCAGTTTATAACATGGGTTCAACTCCAAATAGCATAAATTTTGTATATGGGGGAATTGATTCATCATCAAGTCCAGCTCCCATAGAGGAACCCAAAGAACCAAAACTTGCCAATATTTCAAACATGATGGGATTTCCATCTCGATATTTCCACATAGTCAATTGGCAAGGCTATGGCCTAGGATTGCATGAACAAGGAGTGCATCAACCTATTGATGTTCCATATCAAGAGGTGCACGATCATTCAGGTCTAGGTTATCACCCACTCCCTACCACCTCTTATTTTGAACAAGCCTTCCAAAGGCTTAACCTCAATTCAGGAGAAGAAAACCTCCATCCCGATGATTCTGATGAAGAAATATATGAAGAATTTGAACTTATGTCAATAATTTCAGATGAATCTGAAGAAGAATTGGAGCCCATCATTCCCCATTCCAAACAAGATGAGTTTTATCTCAACATGTTCCCCATCCATGAGCCCATATTTTACTTGCTTCTTCCACAAGAGTGAGCCACCCCTACCGGTGAACCACCACCTCCATTCCATTAAGCCATTCCATAAGCCAACTTGTAACATATGTACATAAAACAAAAATAGTGGTTATCACCACTACAAAAAAAATAAAAAAATCAATCAAAAACATGTTTTCTTTTTTAGCATTACATATGTAAATATACCATTTAGTAAAATGTGTTTTGTGTTGACTGTTGTTATTCAGGTTAACCAAGCTCCTAGCACCGATTCCTAGGTTCCATCCATTCCATCCAACCTTGTCCACCTTGCCCATAATTCAACATGAATCCTGTTGATTTATTCACCCCGCTCCATAATCCATATGATCCGGCTAAACCAATTCCAATTGACATAAGCCTTATTGATATGGACCAGATTTCCTCACCTCCAACCTTTACCGAATTTGTCTTATCTGAGGAATTGTTAAGGGCTTTCACCAACTACATTCCTCCCCCCTCCACCTTCTCCTTCACCTTCACCTTCGGATCTTGAGGTTTTCTAGATAGAAATAGATGAGGATAAGCCAGAATAGTTTGATGACATCTTATATGATATTCATTTGATCCCTATGCCCCATCAACTTGAGGAAGGTTCCCACATGTCTATTGAAGATACCATCGATGTGGACCTTAGTTCAAAAAAAGACAATCCCCAAATTATCAAGCTTGGTAAAAGTTTATCACCTGATGAACAAGAGAAATTTATTGCTCTCCTCAAGAGGAAGAAGGGCATATTTTCATGGTCATACAAGGACATGCCCGGTATTGACCCTAGTTTGGTTATCCACAATCTCACCTTACAACTTGATGCTAAGTTGGTCAAACAAAAACTTAGGAGAATGCATCCTACCGTGGCCCTCTTGGTAAAAATAGAGCTTCAAAAACTCTTAGATGTGAACTTCATAGTTCCTATCGACTATCTTGAGTGGCTTTCAAACATGGTACCCGTTTGTAAGCCTAACGGGGTGATACACATATACACTGACTTTCAAGATCTTAACAAAGTGTGTCCTAAGGATGAATTCCCTCTCCCAAACATCGATACTCTTGTCAATACCTACGCTAGCCATGAAATACTTTCACTCATGGATAGTTTTTTAGGATACAACCAAATTCGAATAAATCCTGATGACCAACACAAAACAACATTCACTACACCTTGGGGAACTTTTTGTTACAAGGTGATGCCCTTTGGCCTCAAAAATGTAGGTGCCACTTATCAACATGCCATGACATACATTTTCCATGACTACATGCATAAGATTATCGAAGACTATGTGGATGATCTCTTGGCTAAATCCAAAACTTGACAAGAACATATTGGTGTATTGGAGAAAGTTTTTGATCGACTCCTAGAGCATAATGTAAGGTTGAATCCCAAGAAATGTGTCTTTGGTGTTACCTCAGGCAAACTTCTAGGATTCATTATCTCCAAAAGAGGCATTGAGGTGGACCCTAACAAGGTCAAGGCTATCTTGGAGATGCCTCTACCAACTAACTTAAAAGAATTACATAGTTTACAAGGAAATATCCAATCAATCCATCATTTTACTATGCAACTTTTTGATAAATGTAGGTCATTCAATCACCTACTACAAAAGGGGGTGCCATTCTCTTGGATAGATGAATGTCAAAAAGCCTTTGATGACATTAAGCAATACCTAGCTTCTCTACCAGTCTTAGCTCCTCCTCGTTTAGGGGTCCCATTTTATCTTTATATCTCAGCAATGAACTTTGCATTAGGGACAATTCTTGCACAAAATAATGAACAAAATCGAGAGCAAGTTGTTTACTACATTAGTCGAACATTGGTAAGCTATGAAACTAGATATGCTTATGTAGAAAAATTGTGCTTAGAAGTGGTTTTCACCACTAAGAAACTTTGACATTACATGCTTAGCCACACAACTTATGTCATATCTAGAGAAAATCCTCTACGTTACATGATATCCCGCACTTACAACAACACCCACACCGCTAAATGGATAATGCTCCTCATTAAATTCGACTTGGAATTCATAAGCCAAAAATCCATTAAAGGTCAGGTAATAGTCGATCAACTTGTGGAAGCTCCACTACCTAGTGATCATCCTTTGATTATTGAGCTCCTAGATGATTCATTATTTACTATCATTGAGAAATAAGAAGATGTCATTTTGGAGGAAGACATCGATATCACACTATTATTTGATGGCTCTAAGTGCACGAAAGGTCAAGGTGTCGGAGTCGTATTTCACACACCACAGGGGGTACCTATCCCCTTGTCATTCAAACTAGACTTCTAATGCACAAACAACAATGTAGAGTATGAAGCCTTAATCTTAGGTCTTCAATCAGCTATAGCTATGAGCATTAAGCGTATTAGAATATTTGGTGATTCTCAACTTGTCGTAAAACAAATCAACAGAGAATACCAATGCAAAGAACATACCATTAAGCTTTATCATGAAGTAGCAATGAAGTTGCTCTCTAAGTTTGATTGGTATGAAATCAATAGCTTGCCACATTTGACTAATATATTTGTAGATGTGATGGCCTCCCTTGGATCATTGATTCCAAAAGACTCATTTGGAGAGGTACAACCCCTTATCATTTCAACGGTCTCTAAATCTACAATTTCCCATGATGAGTCAAAATATGAAAAGGATGTTTGCTTTATCCAGTTAAATTTATATGAGCCTTGGTCAAGCCAAATAGTAGCCTTTCTCAATTTTGGAACACTCCCATTTGATATGTCTCGAATTGCCAAATGCACTTTCAAGAAAAAGGTAACCCATTTCATTATTTTGGGGGATGTTTTGTATAAACATGGTTATGATGGAGTCCTCCTTCATTTTCTCGAGGCTAGTGAGGCTCAAATATCCATAGCTGAAGCCCATTATGGTACTTGTGGTGGTCATTTTAGTGGAATGGCCATTGCAAAGCGTATCCTATGCATGGGTTATTATTGGCCCACAATGGAACGTGATTTTTGCACCTATGTCAAACATTGCAAAAAGTGCCAAGAACATGCTAATTTAACTCATGTACCATCACAAGCCTTGCAGCCTATTCAAAGCCTTTGGTCATATTTTCACAATGGGGCCTAGATCTAATTGGAAAAATTTCACCTCCTTCCTCGGGACAACATACATTCATTATCACAGCCACTGAATACTTCACAAAGTGGGTTGAGGCAATTCCTCTAACCAGCATGATAGGACCTAGAATTTTGAAGTTTATACTCCATCATATCATTTGTCCTTTTGGTATCCCCTCAAAAATAATTTCAGACAATGGAAATTCTTTCAAAAAAAAGGATGTTCGAGCACTTTGTGAGAAATATAACATTCAACATAGTTTCTCGACTCCTTATTACCCACAAGCAAATGGACAAGTTGAAGCTTCCAACAAGACCTTAGTTGCTATTCTCAATAAACTTGTCAAAGAAAATAATAGAGATTGGCATACACAAATTCCCTTGGTATTATGGGCTTATCAAACAAGCATCTACATGCCTATAGGGGCAACACCATTTTCATTGGTCTATGGAGCCGAAGCAATAATACCTCTTGATCTCGATATCCCTTCCTTGCAAATTTATTTTTAGGAATTCATAGATGATGACACTTCTATACAAGAACGTCTTGACCAAATCACACTTCTTGATGAGAGGTAAGTCAATGCTTTAGAGCATTTACGAGTTTATCAGGACCACCTCAAATGTGCTTACAATTCCAAATTTCATCTACGTGAATTCCAAGTAGGAGATCTTGTCCTTAAAGAAAACCAACAAAACACCAATGCATTATCACATCTTCATGATAAATTCATGACTAATTGGTTAGGTCCATACATTGTCACACAAAGAGTGGGTAATGGTACTTATAGACTTGCCAGTCTAGAGGGAGAGGAAGAATCTGAACCACTTAATGTTATACACTTGAAAGCATTCTATGCATGATTTTATTACTATATATGTATATATATACATGGCTAATACACAAAAAAATTTGCATACACTTCATTCAAAACATTGCATTTCACGTGCATTTACACTCCAAAAACAATACATTCATCCACATTGCATTTCACATTTCACAAAATTACATGTCATGCATTGCATTAAAATCCACATTTCACATTTCACATTTTATATTAGGGATCATTTAGTTTAGATATTAATTGGTCCAACAAAATTCATGTTGTCTTAATCAGGGGCACCTTCACAATGTCATCCACACAATTCCACTAATTCAAATTGCCATTAACACAAACCACATTTCCATAAAATTCCTAGGTGTTTTCAGTAACTCACTTACTCCTAGTGTCTTAAGCAACCTCTAAAAAACATGTCAATTTATTTTAGGACCATTGCATATATACACTAAGAAAAATCTTGAGTTATGGGAATTAACTCCAAAACATTCTTGAACCAAACATAAATTTCACATCTTAAAAATATCTTGTGTTAAAAATAGATAACACCATACTTGGTATAAACCTTGAAGTGAAAAGGGTCATCCTTGCTAGTCCCATCATGCAACATAGTCCATAACAACAATGGTTTTCACCACTATCACAATTCTAAAAATAAAAGAAAGAGTAGGAAAAAACACCTAACAAAAACTCTAAATATTTTACATCATACACCACTGATCGATTAGGTTGTAAGTATCGCACTACATTTCCAATCAAATGATTAGGTAGTCATCCCCAAAATCTAAGATATCAAAAACAAAATTCATGAACTATGGAGTTAGCCTCCACCAAAGCTATAGATAGTTGACTGGCAATGGAGTACGCTCATGCGTGGTGACATGTCTCTTTTAAAAGAGACCTATAACCTCTCATACGGACAAGATAGCCTCTTGGTTTCAACCATAATAGGTTTATCCAATTTACTCAAGATGAGTTAATGAAATCACTTGCACACACACTAGTTATTGATTGTATCGGATCATTACCATGCTCTTGATTTGGTAAATGAACTCACTGCACACAAATTTGGTCCTAGAGGGATTAGATAGTTTTAGTGAGTTTGTTTGATGCCACTAGGATGTTCAAGTCTCTACAAAATAGGAAGTCTTCCATATCAATATTCGTATCTTCTTCCATATCAACATCCATGTCTTCTTCCATATTAACATCCATATCTTCTTCTGCATCACCATCCATATCATGTAAAAAGCTATGCATCCCATATGCCACTAGCTCTGGTACCCCTTATTAAAAAACAATGCTAGAAAAGGTTCAAGCAAAGATCTAAACTATAAATTATCATTAGCAGATGCCATCTTGCATTAATCATCCATACATGCCATCTTGCATTAATCATCCATACATGACATCTTGCATTAATCATCCATATATTCCATCTTGCATTAATCATCCATAACATAGCATATGCATTAATCATAAACATAAACATACATTACACAAAGCATTCCACAAAAAGCATTCACACAAAAATATAACACAAAAAGGTAAAAGCCATGTATATATATATATATATGTGTGTGTGTGTGTATAAATATCACATGTACAATGATACATAAAATAGAGCACCAAGGCTCATATACAAAAAGTGCATCTCAACACTAGATAATACCCATGAGTGGACATTTGGGACCTAATAGGAGCCCTAGACCTAGAACTCTACCTAGACTCAGTTGGCCTAGTCGACTGCATTGTCGAGAACGATGGAGGATCTGGAAATGTGATATGATTAGCCATACATAAATCCTCCAAGGAGTGTGCATATGTATTTCTCACTCGAATTCATCATAAGTTTAACCCATGTCAATTTTACCTACCTATAAGCTCTACCTGGAGCCTCACGATCATCTTTTGATCATCCCCGCCAGCTCCTACTGTCGCTCGCTCCCCTGCATCTAAGCTATAGTTGCATCCCGTACACTATGATTCACTCATAGCTATGCTACAATCTCATCATGAGACTACACCAAAGCCTCCCACTCTGCTCATAGCTACTCCATCTCTGCCTGCAACCTTGCCACCTCTAATAATGGTCACCTCCCTGGTTGGTAGCTAGAAGGTCCGCCTATCTGTATCCCATCTCTCAGCAAAAGTTTAGAGATACCCATCATTAGCCCTAACTGCATCTATTCGGGCCACTCCCTATATCTCCACCACCCTCAATACACCCTATTCCACCTCTGATAGCATTTTCCTCATTTCCAAAATGAGGGGAGAAAATTGTTGTCGGGGCTCCAAAATTCGCAACTGCAAGCAATCAACACATGCCATTAAAAAAGCAACAAAAATTTGTACAACACAAAAGTTCTCAAAGGTATTACCTTGGCAAACCTTGCCTTCACTCCAATCGCAGCACTCGTTCCCTCCACCGCCATATCTTTTGCACCAAATTCCCACTACCTCACTTCACTCCACTCCTTAGAATGCAACTTCTCAAACTTGCAAACGCATAAATGAGTTACATTTTCCAACCTATCGGATATTTATAGCTTTTTTAGGTGCATAGAAGAATCGTGTGGCATTTTAGACAAGCTCAAGTGTGTCTGGGTGCTTGCCAGCATGCGCGAGCATTTCCAAGTGCCTTGGATCGCAGCCAAGCATTTCCTACATCATAGAAACATAGGTAGGCATTTGACACATAAATCCAAAAAAGGTAAATTTGATCAAAATAGTAGCTTACCCCTACCAAATTTCACCCACACATAAATTCCATCATAATATCAAGTTTTGTGAAAACAAAAACCATTTTGGATGCATAATTTTAGTTTACGACCACCAATCATAAAAAGCACAATTTCAATTACAAAATATATCAAAATGGTACAAATTTTCACAAAATGACCATATTCATCACCTGCATTATAATTCTCATCATCCCACAAATTTTTATAAAAATTTGAGATGATTTGGCACATAAAATCAAATTTTGTGTCCAAAGATGCAAATTTAACCAATCTACTATCCAATGTTTGCCAATCAGTTTTATTTTTCACAAATCATCACATTTCTTCCTCAAAATTTCAAATTTCAAAAACATCATACCTCATCATCCATTTCTTTCCATATATGCCACATTCTGAGTGAATATTTTATATAGTATTTTATTCTATATACTTGGCAATTGCAGCAATTTGTATCCATGCAATTGGGTAATAAATTGAGATTTACTTCAATAATCTAGGCACATGCTATTTTGGGTGAAATACTAGATATTCACTGTTGAATAGTCAACAGTCTTCTTGCTACAAGGTGCTCTCCTAATTTTGCAGCCCAAACTTCTACCAAATGAATCTCTCCTTTGCTAATTTCGATCCATGCAATAAATAATTTCAAAATGCTTTGACTCCCTTCTAAAATGTTTGGAACCCATTGTTTCAAGTGCCAAGTGGCACATTAACACTTGTCTTCTTCTATAATATTTCTTTGGCGCTTCAAGTTACTATCCTTCTCATAACACTTGGTTGAAAACATTTTCAAACTTTAGCTAGTTATATTCAACGATTCTATAATATCTTGGGTATTAGAATTCTTGCAATACCAAGTGGTAAATAAACTCTACAACTCCTCAAATTAGCACTCTGCCTTTGATAACGCTCAACTTATTTGTAGTACATTTTCTCTTCTTTCCAATGTATACTAGTGCTTGGCCTTCTACATTCTCCTTTGGTGTTTGGCTTTCTATGTTATCTCTTATGCAATGTGGTGGCTCTTCCAAAGGTTTCTCCTCTCACGGTGGTGTAAGCACAACTTGGGTGGATTTTCCCTTCTAAAATGGTGGCTCCACCTTCAACATATAGTGTCTTATTTGGCTACCACTTCTATTACATCGCTTCTGTAGATTTTAACTTATTTTGATGTAGATTGGCTTCTCCACAACTCAGCTTCAATGGGTGAACTTGAAAGCTTTCTTTTTCAATACTTTTACTGCTTTTTCAATTGATTTACTGACTTTTATTTTTAAAACTTATGCAGGTTCAAAGAGACTATTGTTCCTTCAATAAAATGCACTTAACTTTCCTTTTCATAAACATATACTATGCACACATTTTAGTGCTTCATTTTGCATTTACAACTACTTTTCTTTTTGTTCTAAGCTAGGAGTAATGCTTGCAAAAAATCTAATAATAATCAACTTATAACTCCATAATAAAATATTTATTCTCCAAATTTATTTGTGCTTTCTTTCAAGCTTGCTTTTTAGATAGATTTTCTCACCTTTCAATTTTCAAACTTTTTTCCCAAATACCATCAAACTTGTAGCTCTTTTACTTCTTGAAATGCTGCCCAAATATTCTAAAATATGCAGCTCCTAAAGCTGGCAAAAAATCTGCCTTCTTAGCTTTAATTTTCTGCCTAAAAACTTCTCCTTTCTCCTTCCAAAATCTTCCAATAAAATTTAAAATTTGAAGCTCAAATTCTTCTTCAAATGCTATCTAAAATACAATTCTATCTCCTTCAACTCGTTGTCCAAATTCTCTGAAATTTACAGCACCGAATGTAGTCCAATATGCCACCTCTAACTCCTTCAATTTGATGCCTTTTTGTTGTCTACAAACTCTATATTTTTGCAACTCCAAATTCTGCCAATATGTTGCCTTTTTTCTATCCAAAATCTACCTCTATCTCCTTCAATTATTTGCCTTAATTCCAATTCCTTCTTCAATCAGCTATCCAAAAAGCTTCTAAATCTGCGTAAATTTTCTCCAATTTGCAACTCTTCTATCTTCTTCTAATTATACCCAAATTTGCAGTCCAAAACTCTTCAAATGCTGCACCAAAATTTTGGTTTCTCCTCCTCCATCTTGCTGTCCTAAAACTCTTCAAATTTTATCCCAAAAATCTGCAATCTTCTTCTTTAAAAATCAGCCTTCAAAACTTTAATAGTTGTCTCTAAAAATATCAATTTGTGGCCTCTTTCAATATTCTTTCTTCTCCTTAAATTTCGCTGAATTATATCTTAAAATTTGGCCTCTTCTTCAAGAATCTAAATGTCTTGAATTCTTAAAAAATGTTTTCTCAAGTTTAGCAAACTTCTTGCCAAAATCCTTCTCCTTGAATGAGTTTCATAAATCCTTTTGGGCTTGTTGTTAAATGACAATAATTATCCTGATTTCAATGTGATTACCTCTTTTTAGGAGATTCTTATTCTTGCAATATTCTACCTCAAAATTTCTTTAAATCTTCTTGAATGGCCACTTCTTCAATTTATCAATAGGGATTCTCTATTCTTCTTCTTTCTCCTTCCAAATTTTCTCGAAACCTCTTATCTTGGGTTTCCAAATTCTTCAATATTATATCTCCTCTCTCAAATATATAATGGGGACATATACTCTCGGGTCTTCTCTTTCTTCAATATTCAATAGGGCTTATCTAGCCTCTTTCTCAAATATCCTATATTCTTTCTCAAATATGCAATGGAGACCTCTTTCTTGGGTCTCCTCAATCTCCTTTCTTCAATATTCTATGGGGACATCTTTCTTGGGTCTCCTCAATATTCAATGTCTACTCTTTTGCTGCAACTCAAAAAACTAATCCCTACACAAGGAAAGAAAATAGACTTTTAGTCAATCAAAGGTGAAATTCTTATTTATTTATTGTAGGAAGCTTCTCAACTTTAGAGAACTAATTTTCTGCAATAAAATCTTAGACAACAATAATCAAATACATTCAAATCTCCAAACCTTTGAAATTGATAATATTCACTAGTTTTTTCAATCTAGTGGAAAGAAATCTATGTTGAGTCCTAGTATTCATGAGTTTTTTTGCAACCCTATGGAAAGACTCTAGCCAAATAGCAACTTTCAAATTCTGTAAAAGAAATCTCCCTATCTCCTATCAATCTCCCTTGTGGCTCTGATACCACTGTTAGTTTTTTATGCTTAATACTTAAAACAAATAACCACAAGATCTAAAATAAAGTTTCTATATGAAATATATGTTAATGGAAATATCTAAATCATATAAAACTCGTAAATAACTTTTGCAACAACTTATAAAATGGCCATTAAAAAATGCTCACAAAAATAGTATCTTGATAGAATAAATATCTCAAATACACCATACTTCCACACACTCTCACTCTACATTATGTCTCACACACACACACATAGACACATATGTAATGGAATGTGACTTTTCATATGGAGTACTCTTGGCCTTAACTGTTCTTTAACTCTTCACTTTCCTACTCTATGGACTCATGTACACATGGACTAGTATGTGCATTTACATTATTGAATACTTTGCACATTCTAATAATACTTGTGCATTAATTACATTGCATAAAGTAAATACTCACATTCTAATCTAAGATACACTCCTAATCTAAATATGTACCCAAGGTGGTACATTAACATGTACGAAATAATTTAATATACTCTAACACACAAGTTGGATGGTGCTTTGATTGTCACATCAATGAGAGATAAATTACTATGAGGAATATCAATCTCCTCCAAAATCATGAGCATCTATCTAAGATGATTAGTTGCTTAATTGGTAGAATAAAATTTAACCTTCATGGAAGATAGAGAAATAGTGTATTAGTATTTACAAACTAAGAAATAAGGTCAAATACCAAATAGAATACAAAGCCAATGGTGGGTCACGGATCATCCAAATCACTAACACAATCAACATGTAAAAATCTTATCAAAATCAAAGGGGATATGTAGCACCCTAAAATTGGCACAGTTAAACCTTAGTAAAAAGATACAAATTTGAATTTTAACCTCCAAACCGCCCGTTACCCACTCCCCTTGTTTTTCATGCTATTTTTAGAATTTGTTTTAACCGTTGGACGATATCGTCGCCGATCAGAGGAAATCATCCCCGATCTGAAGAATTCGTCTGGAACAGAATGTCCAGAATATTTCATCCCAAAATTGAATTTTCATAATTAGCTTTTGTTTCAACAGCTTCTCTAACTTGGGTACAAAGCGTGTCTACGCAATTAGAGTCTCCCCCGTTGGAGATCTCCCAAATTGGGATGATCTCCAACCTCCTAACCTCTCCCTAATCCTATATAAACTGGGATTTTCTTATTTTATCCCCCTGAACCCCCTGGATGACTGATTTATCTACAACTTTAACTTTTCATGCATTAGAACACCTTCATACTTTCATTTGCATTGCATATTTCAATTTTTCTTGCAAGAATTTTACTTTTTTTCAGCCAAAGAAAGCTTAGATCGTTGCAAACGATTTCGGATGATCCTGTCACAGATCAGTGATGATCTCGTATGATTTGAGGTGATCTCAACTATAATCCAAATTGGGGGCAATCAGAGCCCGAAGTTTGCATTTTCTTATCTTTTCTCTTCATTTTATTTTGCATTAACTTGGTTTATTTTTTTTTTGCATCTTGGATTTCACCTCATTTAGTATAGATTCTTGCTAAAGTTAAAATAAATTATTAAAGTAACGCATTTTCCTTTAATCATTATCTAGATTTGTCATTTAGGCAAATTTACTTCTATTTCTATCATTTCCCCTTGCTTTTGCAGTTGTATTTTTGGTTTTTGGTATATGTTTATGTGATTGTATTTTTCTGACGAATTCGTCTGATGAATTCATCAGATCGTCGATGATCTCCTCTGATCTCAGATGACTGACTATGATTTGAGATGATTCTTTGCAATTGCATATGATCATGTAATATTTGAGATGATCTTGACTTCTACAAAACTCAGAATCTTCATCAAACATTCAAAATTAGGTATATTCTGTCTCATTTAGCATGCTTTCTATGTTTAGAACTTATTTATGTTCTTTGTATTCATATAAATCAGCATCAACATATAGAATAGCTTAGATTCATCTTGGCCAAACCTAGGAATTGAATGATTAAAGTACAAAATGAACACATCAAACCCATTCTCAACCTAGGCATGGAAACTACCACTCAAAAGTTTCCTGGTGAACCCACCATCCGTTGAAAATTTACCCTTATATCCCCCTCCCCGAGAGGTGAACCTTCACAGGGCCTCTTAGTCCAAGGTATTGTCTCATCCTTCTCATATCCCCCTTCCAGGCGCGGATCCTATAGCCTAAAGGTAAGGATGCAAAAAATTTGGAGCGATACATTTTGGTGAACCCGACGTGAAAACCTAAAACCTTTTGAAAACAATTTCAAAAAATAAATAATAATAATAAAATAAATGCATTTAGAATCATCAGACAAAAAATTAAAGATTGCATATCATATTTATATGGTATATTATAATAAAAGACGATTTGTCACCATTAATGTTGAAAATCAATTAATAGCCATAGAGATTACTTTTGTACTTAGAGTACCTCAAACAAATAGGGTTCAACCTTTGTGGGACGAACTTGATAGGAGATTGGGTATCATTGAATCTAGATCAACCGAACTTAGGCAAATCAAGAGGTTTGTCCTAGATAGAATCCTGGATCCTGATCAGGTGACTTTGTACCATGAACTTTAGAGAGCTTGCCATAGGTGGTTAGCAGATAAAATAGCCCTTGTGTCTTCCGAGTTGTACACCTTTGAGGGATACCTTGAGAACGTAGTTGTGG
Source organism: Wollemia nobilis (assembly GCA_028583015.1). Lineage (NCBI taxonomy): Eukaryota > Viridiplantae > Streptophyta > Pinopsida > Araucariales > Araucariaceae > Wollemia > Wollemia nobilis. Next base: position 6,475,577 of record JAQPPZ010003212.1, read on the forward strand.
TACATAAATTTCTATCTCGTATAGAGGATCAAGAGGTCGTTCTTATGGATAGAAAAATATGGAATAGAGTTCCTAGAGCTGTGTTATATCAAGAGTATTGCCATGAAATATATTTTTACAAATTTGAGTATGAAGCAGATAATATCACCATAGCACACTTTGTCAAATTCTTGAAACACAATTTCCAATTTGAAGAGGAGCATTTCATGACTCCTGATGAACTTGATCCTATTAATGATATTCATAAACTATTTATAGAAAACTAAGTCATTCTTTTATTATTATTTCTTGCATTTAGTATACTGTTTGTTGTCTTTATAATATTATCATAAAAACATAAAATCACAAAAACAAAACAAAAATATAACAAAAAAGTCAAAACGTTTTCTTTTAAGTATTATAGAAGGTATATAATTAAAATATATACCTCCCAAATGTTTCGAATATATATATATATATATATATATATATATATATTTGCTAAAATCTAAGTTTAAGCATAATGACTAGACTTAGGAATGGAAAACAGACTGAAGTACAAGAAGATTGGTTAGAAAAACCAGTAAATAAACCAGATGTTCTTCTTGAAGACCCAATTCAAGAAGAAGGAACCCTAGACCAACAAGAAGAAGAGTTTGCTGAAGGAAATGAACAAAGAGAAACGGTTAGGGAGGAAGGATCCTCACCCCTAAAATTTCTTCGGAAGGAGCTATTACTTTCGAGAACATGGAACATTTCTAGAAGTTCCTCAATATTAATATTGGCACCCTTAATAGAGTAGTCCATATGGACAAGGATCAAATTGGTGACACTAAAGCAACCCTAGAAGAAATATATCACATATGCACTAATCCCTTGTCCTTCGTTGATCAAGAAAGTGATCAAGCTGGACCATCCAATTTGGATATGGTCGCTATAATCTAGAATATGCAACAACAACAACAGGTTACCCAACCACCTAGAGTGTATGTTACCAAGCCTAGAGTTATTCCCACACAAAATAAACCTTCATTCACTGCTCTATTTCACCAAGTTATTGATCAACATACCTCAAATCAACAAAAGCCCAAAACAAAACTAAACACCAATTTCCAACAATCTGGGATACAACATAATGCTACTACAAATCTTCTTCATAATACTCTTCCTACCAACCATTTGCATAATATAAATATAGCATCTAATCCTTACATCATGCCATCATACGCTCAAATACCACCAAACCAATATGGTGGACAAACTAGTAATCTGGAAGCCATGGTGAAACAGTTAGTCTCCCACATGGACCAGATAGATCCCTACCGTCCCTCGTACAATTATCGAGAGATGTGTAGTCAGCCTCTAGATCCTATAGTTGTAGCACAACCATATCCTAAACACTTTCCTATGCATGTCCTACCTATATACAAAGGAAACAAAGATCCCATAGAGCATCTTCGTATGTTTAGGATAGCATGTCATGATATATCACATGATGACTTGTTATTACTAAATATGTTCCCAAAAAGTTTAGGAGGAATGGCATTGGAGTGGTATTATCAACTACCCACTTATTCTTTGAGGAATTTTGAAGAAACAGCCGAGTATTTCGTTCATCAATTTAGTGCCTACATTGAAATGCATGTAACTATTAAATATTTGTACAACTTAAAACAAGACAAATATGAATGTTTTGCTGATTTCCTAGCTCGGTGGAGATAGTTGATAGGAAAATTACACTTTGTGTTACCTTATCGGGAAATGTTGGATATCTTTATCAATAATTTATAAGAACAACTATCCTATGAGTTATCAATTGCTACCTTGACCACCTTCGATCAAGCTATAGACTTAGCTCGAAGAGTGGAAGATGCTCTCATTAGGAGAGGTCAGCTTAAAAAGAAAGATGATGAGAAAACATCCAGAAATCAATATAAAAATAAACAAGTTGTGGGTGATGGAGTCACTGACAGCAAAAACATTGCCAATGTTAATACTGTGAAAACAACGAAGAAGTTCATATTGAAACCTCCTGATAAACCACCTCGAGAATTTACTAGGTTACTCTATCAACCATTCTCCCGCAATTACTAGCACGAGGTTTGATCCAATTACCAAATATCCGGGAACCTGATCCAACTATACCCGAATACAAATCTGATTTACACTGTGATTTCCATAGAGGACCTGGACATGCTACCAACTCTTGTAAAATATTAAAACATAAAATACAAGACTTAATTGATAACAATGAGATGGAGGTGCAAGCCTTTCAACCTAAACAAAATCCTCCCAATAATGCTCAAAAGAACATCCCTCAAAATCAGAATCAGAATGCCAATCAATCATTGGACATATTTCAACATCCTTTACCAAAGCATGGCAAATAAGTGGCTAATCAAATTGAACATCATAATGTTCCTTCTCCTACCCGATATGTAGGGACTATTAGTGGACATTCACCTACTCATGATTTGGAAATATTTGACACAACTTTATCCATGGTTACGACCCGACCTCTATATAATATTCAGACACCTGATCTTAGTGATACAGAATATGAGACTGAAAGTGACATGGAAATCACTTCAAATCAATTGAATAGCTCTGAAGATGAATCAAATACTATTCAACCTATCACAAGTTCTATGGTTCTAGAAGAACCATTTCCAAGAAGGGTTACTACTCGACCATCGTCTCACCAATTACTTTCTAATGAACAAGCCATAAACGCTAGACCAAGACCTAGACCTATTCATCATTTGCCAAATAATATTGTCGGTACCATCGAAGCTGTTACTAGACAACAGGCTCAAAATTCTCAACAAGATCAAACTCAGAACGATGGATTAGCTCCATTTGTTTTGAAAGTTCCTAATAAATGGAATCATGCGCCTAATGTTCAACCTAAACCTCCTTATAATATTAATGAACAATTATCCAATACTATAGCTAGAATTTCCCTTTTGGACCTTTTAAGATCTTCTCCTACACATAGGGATGAATTAATGCTCACATTAAGCCAAATGATGGTACCACAAAATATTCAACCTAAAGTCATGGCCAATACTATCATAACTCGAGAAGTCAATTGTATTGATTTTCAGGATAGAGATATACCACAACTTAGTTTACATAAGGATAACCCCTTATATATTACTGCCCTAATTGGATATGTAGCAGTTAAACGAGTCTTAATTGATAATGGTTCATCCTTAAACATTTGCACTTTTTACTTCTACCAAAGATTTGGGTTTAGAAGTGACGAAATGAAAATAACTGATATGATCATAAAAGCCTTCAATGACGAAACACAAGAAATGTGTGGAGTTATTACTATCCCCTTGCAAGTTAGTCCGATAACCTTAGACATGACTATGTTTATTGTACATTGCCCTGCATCATACAATATACTCTTGGGTCGCCCTTGGATCAACACGATGCGAGTTGTTCCCTCAACTTTACATCAGTGTGTTAAATTTGAATTTAAAAATCATTTGGTTACCATTCATGGTGATCCTAGACCCTTTGATATGTGTGCTTTGGTAGAACCTATTGGAGTTCAATTATCATCCACACATCCTAATTCTCATCATTTGTCTAAACGTGTGAAACACACACCCATAACATCATCTACTTTTTCTCCATCAACTCCACCTCTACATATAGTTCAACCATCTTCCGAACAAACCACATTAGGACCTCAAAAAGATCCTAAACCCACAACCAATACTTCTTGTTTTACTCCTATAACTTCCATACCTATAGAATCATCCATCGACATTTCTACACCGTCTACATCCACTAAAGGCATATTTTTTGCATCAAAAGATGTGGTAAATGTTCCTTCTACTTCTTATGCTCTTACTGATGAGCTCTTACCCGATTTATCTAAAATTCTTACATTAGAAAAAGCAAACACTGCTATGCAAGATTCCCTTATTTTAAATAAATTGCCACCCTCTCCTCGTACCTTAGGCCTCCCACAGCCTATGGGAAGTATTTACCAAGTTGGGAGTTGCACTTTTATTTATAAGGGATATGACTGGGGAAAAATACCTAGAAACATCGAGACACATTATGATGGATATGCTCGATGTTATTTTACTAATGAGTATATTAAATCTAAGCCTATAATGCTTAAATTGGGATATAAAGGGAAAGGTTTGGGACCTTCCCAAAATGGTATGAAAGAACCTTTTGAGGTAGAACCATGGCCTGCCCAATGTGGTGTGGGCCTATTTCCTAGTAAGGGTCAGCCCTTCCCATTTGAGGATGATGACCATCTCATATGTTACCAAGATTATTTGGATAAATGTGATGCCTTGCATTTAATGAATAAGCCATTTACATGTAATATGCTATCCATAGCTTACCCTCAGATGATTGTTGAATTCAATGATGAGTTGGAGGGAGATATCTTCCATGATGTCTTCGTTGAGGAATTATTACATAACGGATTTTATTTTCATAGCTCCATACCTAGTATAGCCCAGCTTGAGGCCATGACTCCTCAAGATGAATTATCCAAACTAACCTTGGAAGAATTACAATAATTGGGCGTTTCACCCGCCCCACCTAATTTTGAGAGAGATCTACACATGGAAGTAGAAAACGTCATAAAAATTAACATTGGAACCAACGATAACCCTCACATAATCAACATTGGATCAAAATTGAGTCAAGAAAAACAAGATAAATACATTGCATTTCTTAAAGACTATGAAGATGTTTTTGCTTGGACATATGAAGATATGCCAGGATTAGACCCTTTCGTAGTTATGCATCACCTAATAGTCCATCTGGATGCTAAACCTGTTAAAAAAAAACTTAGAAAAATGCATCCTAAAGGTGCCTTACTAGTCAAAGGGGAATTAGAAAAACTCCTGAAGGTTATTTTTATACAAGCCATTGATTATGCTGAATGGATCTCGAATGTAGTTCTAGTAACTGAGAAAGAAGCTACCAAAGTTAGGGTGTGCACAGACTTTAGAGATATCAATGCCGCATGCCCTAAGGATGATTTTCCTCTTCCCAACATGGATCAGATCATTGATTTTACTGCTGGGAGTGGAATGATATCCTTAATGGAAAGATTTTTTGGTTATAATCAGATCAGGATAGCTCCTGAAGATCAGGCTAAAATAGCCTTTATTACCCCTTGGGGAACCTTTTGTTGGAAAGTGATGCCATTCGGTTTGAAGAATGTAGTTGCAACTTATCAATGAGCCATGACTTATATCTTTCATGATATGATGCATGATATTCTACATGATATGTAGATGATATTATAGCTCGTTCCATCAAAGAATATGATCATTTAGATGACTTGAGAAAAGTCTTTGATCGGTTAAGGGAATATCTTATCCAACTAAATCTAGCTAAATGTATATTCGGAGTTAAGTCCGGCAAATTATTAGGGGTTATAGTTTCTTTATGTGGCATTGAAATTGACCCTCTCAAGATCACGACTATCACTGATATGCCTACACCCATAAATATATCTGAATTACAAAGTCTACAAGGTAAGCTTCAAGTTATTCGTCGCTTCATCGATAAGTTGGCGGACAAAATAGGACCCTTTCTTAAGCTTCTTAAGAAATATGTCTCTTTTTAGTGGGACGACGAATGTTAGGAAGCATTTGAACTCCTCAAACAATAGCTCCTTAACCCACCTGTGCTTTCACCACCTAGATCTAATCGCCCATTTATCTTGTATATTTTTGCTTCATATTTTGCCTTAGGAGCTATGTTACCTCAACTTGACGATGAGAACAAAGAACATGCTAATTATTATATCAGTAGAACCTTAATTAGTTATGAAACTTGCTATACAGCATTAGAGAAGTTATGTCTAGCAGTCATATTTTCTACACATAAACTATGTCATTATATGCTCAGTCAAAAAATGTATGTTATTGCTAAATTCAATCCTTTACGGTATCTCATGAGTCGATCGTACTTATCTAGTCGTACCACAAAGTGGGTTCTTGCGTTAAGCAAGTTTGAACTCATGTTTATAGGACAAAAGTCTGTTAAGGTTCAAATCATAGCATATCAATTAGTTTTTGCACCCTTAGAGTCTACCCATCCCCTCATCATTGAGTTTCCCGATGAATGCCTTAAATTAGAGGCAGACCATCCAGAGCAATGGTCCCTATACTTTGACAGAGCCTGATGCATGTGTGGGGTTGGTGCAGGTATTATTTTAATATCTTTTTAGAAACATCTTATACCTCTGTCCTTCAAATTAATGTTTGCTTGCACTAATAACACTATTGAATATGAGGCCCTAATCCTTGGATTACGAGCTGCCTTGGCACTAAAAATTAAAAATTTATTAGTTTTCGATGATTCTCAACTTGTCATAAATCAAATCAATGATGTTTATCAGACCAAAGATGATAAATTACGCCCATATAAATCATGTCCTATAATTATTATCCCTATTTTATCAAGTTACCTTGGAAGCTATTCCTCGAACTAGCAACCGTGCGGCTGACGCTATGGCTGTAACTGCATCTCTTTTTCCCTTGGAATTAGATGATGAATCTGCTACCATCATTATTCATCAACTCCAGGAACCCGCTTCAAAAAAATCATGCTTAGAACCTTTGGATGTGTTTCTAATCAACGAAACTACTCCTGAACCTTGGTACACTGATATATTTAATTTTCTTCAAAATGGGACCTTCCCTGAAGGTTGTAATAGCAACTAGCACCGGTTATTACGTAGACGAGCAAGTTGCTTTGTAATTATTGGCAATACGTTGTATAGGATATCTTTCAAAGGCATCCTATTGAGATGTTTGAATCTAGAAGAATCTAGATCAGCTTTGAGTGAATCCCATGATGGATCTTGTGGGGGACATTTCAGTGGTAGTATCATTGCCAAGAAGCTCCTTAGGATAGGACATTTTTGGCCTACCATGGATAATGATGCACATGATTATGTGTGCCATTACGACAAGTGCCAGAAACATGCTGACCTTGTTCATGCGCCTGCACAAGAACTGCAGGCTATTTCATCTCCTTGGCCCTTTTCAAAATGGGGCTTAGACATCATTGGAAAAATCAACCCTGTGTCATCCGATGGACACAAATTTAGCATAATCGCTACTCGAGTATTTCATGAAGTGGGTTGAAGCTATGCCCTTAGCTTCTTGCATTGGAACACAAGTCTCCAAATTTATTTTTAATCAAATTATTTGTAGGTTCAAAATTCTTGCAAATCTCATCTCGGATAATGGAACTTGTTTCAAAAATAAATATGTCAAGAAATTATGTCAAAAATATAAAATTCAACATCGTTGGTCCACTCCCTATTATCCTCATGGTAATGGCCAAGCAGAAGCATCTAATAAAACATTAATCAAAATCCTCAAAAGACTGGTCAATAAATCTGGCCGAGATTGGCACATCCAATTATATCCTGCTTTGTGGGCTTATCGAACTAGCATTCGTACTCCCACAGGTACTTCACTTTTTGTTTTGGTTTATGGCACTAAAGCAGTTTTTCCCTTTGAGTTAGAAGTTCCTTCTTTGGCTCTGCTACTTCAAGATTCTGAAGTAGGAGATGAATATCATGCTGGCAGATTTATTCAGATGGAACTCCTAGATGAGAAGTGCATCAATGCTTTGGAACATCTTCGAGCCTACCAAAAAAAGTTCAAACGAGCATACCTCAATAAAGTTCATCATCGATCCTTTGAGATCAGCGACCTTGTCTTGAAATAAAATCAAAAAAATACTAATGCAACTAAATACCTTAAAAGTAAATTCGAGCCCAACTGGCTTGGACCGTATATCATCACTGCTAAATTTGGATCGGGAGCATACCGATTAGCTACCTTAGATGGTAAAGATCTTAAATAACCTATGAACATTATGCATCTTAAGCGCTATTATGCATAAAATCTGGTCATTTAATCATTATATATATTGTTATTTTGCATATTGTTTCATTTTCGTCATCCATATAAAAATTTCAAAAAACAGTAATATTATTTATTTTTTCAATTCATAAATTAAAACCAAAATAAATAAATAAAAAACATTAAAAAAAAATCAAAATCTTCAAAAACATTTTCTACGTTTGCACCCATCAATTCTTGAAGTATTGCAGTCATATTTTCAATTATTTTGGATATATTAGCATTTATTTGGAATCCCGCACTTTCACACTCACATGAATAAATATCTTGATTTTATTTGGTATGATTATTAATCTCTCTTATATCAAAGCCCACATTTGAATTAAATAAAGTTTTGAACATAGAGAACTGATCTTTTTATTTACTTGAACCAAGCATATCTTTTCACATTAAAATGATTTCATTGCAAATTCGTTATGATGCTACATAGTAGAAATGGTTTCTTGAGCGAAAATTTTCCCCTGCTATCCTATCATGCACATGGTCTAGAATCTTTGAGAATTGACAAAAGGACAAACTCACCCCTGCCCAGAATAAAAATCCCTTGCTCTATAGCCAATCCGAGCAGGTATCCCTAGTATAGGAAGAAAAAGAAAAAGAAAATGAGAAAAAGAAAAATATTATTTTTTACCATCACAGCAATATTTTAGCATTATCTCAGTTCCAAGCAAAAAAAAAAAAAAAGAGAAGCGAAAAAGAAAAATAAAAAGCAAAAGCAATAAAATCCCTTCCCTACCCATTGAAAAGAAAAGAAGGGTGAATGAGCTTGAATCCCTGGAATTCTCAATTATTCTAAAACTGTGATGTAAGCCCCATAACAGGCGATTTGTGCCCAACTCGCTTGGCCTTGGGTAATCCCTAGCGTGGTGATATGTTTGTCACATTAGCGACCTTATTTTGTACAAACCTATGTCTACTTATGGATCAGCTAGCTCTTGATGACCGACTTACATAGTAGTCTGGTATAGTTACATGCATATAAATCATTGTCAACGAACACTCAGTTGGTTAATTCAAATTGCTTGTATCAAAGTATCTTGCTCAAAATTGGTAAATGAACAATACAATTGCACACACATTTGTATTTGAGAGATTTTGTATCATTATGATAAATCCAGATCGGTAATGAACTCACATTTGCACATGAGGGTTCCTTATAAATCTACATTTTGTCTTTGAGATAATTTAAAATATCTTTGCAATTCTTTTCGAATCATTTCATCTTCTTATTTAAGAACATTTTCTCAACATAAAAACAATTAACTATATTTCTTTCCAAAAACCAAAATTTTCTTTCACATCTTCAAAAACCTTGTAAATAAAGTCATGTTTATATATATTATTATTTTCTGTTTATCTCAAAATCCAAAATCAAGTTTGCAATAAAACTAAAATATCAATTTCTTCTTTGGATTTCACGATGATGGTATAAGTCTATACCTATAATTCTATGCCTAGCGCAAACCATTGTTCTAATTTTATTTTTCCATTCATTTTAATTCATAAAAACTTATGGCTTACATCATTATGTTACACAATTGTGCTTTAAAAAGAACACAAATTTTTCTATTTCATTTCATTATGTCAACATTCAATTTTGCAATGATGGTATAATTCCTAGGGAATTATTCAAAAAATTTATCACACTTAGGAATTTATGCCTAGAAAAAATCATATTTCTTTTAATATCTCATGCATAATATTTTTTATGAAAATACGAAAACAAATCATCACCATCATCATTTGTTTTTATCATCACAACACAAAGTCTTAAGATAGTCTCTTAAGCACCCTTTTACTTTTAGCAATATTTCTATACTGGGATTAGCTTGATGACCTAGCGAGCGGCGACTCCATGGAATGGTCTATAATAGCGACAATGTCCTTTGAAAGTATTGTTAGAAGTCCCTTTTATTTTGCATCAAAACACACCACCAAAACAACAATTTGTTTACATCAGATTATTTCATTTAAATTTTATGGCATGACATAAAATTATAATTTATTTCAAAACAACATACTTACATGAATAATCAATCAAAAAAATCCAAAATTAAAGCATCATACAACATATACACAAGTCATATCATCAAAAATACCATGTATATATATATATATCAATAAATTATACATCATCTCAAAACTGGATTGGTATGCCACAATCTATACCCTGGCATACTCAATCCTCTCAAAAATAAAAAATAAATGTGTATGCAATCCAGTCCATGTGCAGCTAGTCTCGAGAAGCCCTCAAGCTCTCAACATCATCTCCTCTCCTACCCTGACGTGGAGGAGGTGGTCCCATAGAGGTCCGAGCAGTGTCTTGGGTCCTCGTCGTCAATCATGAGGAAGTCTTTGATGATCCCACCCTGATCGGCTCTATAATGCTAGCTGGCATCTATAATCTCTATCCCTCTGGAACCAGCTGGTAGTATACTCCCTAATAGAATGCAGTCTGAGCCATAGACCATGCCAACTCCTACATGCTCGCCCCTCTGCTTCGAGCCCTAAGCCGTGTAGCCTCATCTTGTAAAGTCTGCACCTGAGCCTAGAGGCGGACAACCTCAACCCGAAGAGCCACTGTCTCACTGCTCTCCCCTACCTCGACACCCTTGCCCTTATCGGGCGACGGTGGCCTCTCCCCCTGCTGAGAAGGGAATCCCTCCTCCCTCCTCCCTGTCCACTATGGTCTCTACGAAGCTTGTGGCATCCTTTGGTGTCTCTCTTGCGGAGACTGCCACTGCTCTCTCCCGCTGTGACCCCGCACAGTTCTATGGTTTCAAAAAAAAAAATTGGTGGTCAAAATTTTTAGAATTTTAGATTTCCATATTTTTAGGGTTTGATAGGGTTTTATGCATCATCCTCATGTTCATCAGTATTTTACTAGGAGAAATAGACTCGCTTTGGAAATGTCAAACAGGGAAGAGGTTGAGGAGCCTTAAAGGCCAGTTGACAGGACTAAGCAAAAATTTGATGCCCTACTTGACATGCTGCAAAGAATGGTGTCCTTACAAGAGACAAATCAGCAAGAATTGAGGGCATCTTTGGGCAACCCAAATGGCACAAGGAGGGAAGAAGAAAGGGGAGGCAACAACAATGGGCATGATTCATCATCTAACTCACACCGTCCCTTGCCTAGGCCGTCCAAGCCTATGTTCCTTGTTCCACCACCTCCACTGGAGGAAAATGAGGTAACTGATGAATTAGATGAATGGTTTGTCGCTTATAGTAATAAATCTGAGGGTTTTAGGGCAGCAGTTTCTTTTGATAAATATTTGAAGATTATGGGTAAATTTGTTTTTGAGGCTAAAAAAGAGAAAAAGAAGCCCTTTTTGCATCAAAAGGTGACCATTCCCTCATTTAATGGTCAAGATGGTCTTACAGCTAGGGCATGGCTTCAAAAATTGTAGACTTATTTTACCTTGGAGCCTATTTCCGAATCGATGCGGTTCATATTGCTACACTCCACCTTGAGGGTAGTGCTTACTCATGGTGGCATCATGGGTTAGTAACCCAAGGGCATGGTGATATTGATACATTTGATGAATTTTGTACCGGGGTTTTGAACAGGTTTGAAAGGAGGAATGTGGAAGAGTATTTCAAGGAGCTTGCCACTTTGAAGCAAACTTCATCCATTCATGCCTATGTGGAGGAGTTTGAACAACTTTCGGTTCAGGTACAAAATATTTCACCCAAGAGGGTAATTTCTCTTTTTATGGATGGTTTGTTGGAACCCGTGAAGGGATTAGTTAAAGCTTTTGAACCAGCCACTCTTGAAGATGCCATTAAGAGATCTTTAAGCTTAGAATCTATTTTACCTCCTAGACAGAAATATTTTGCACATAATCCACCTGCTAGACCACCTTTTGCAACCAAAAAAATAGTTTTTGGACAGCAGTATGGGCAGCAAGGAAACCTCACGCAACAAGGTGGAAATGAGAGAAATTTTTATGGCAGGAATCCCACGCATGGAGAAGGTTTTAGATCTGGTTTTCAGCCACCTAATAAGCCCCCAAATGGCCCACGCTTGACACAAGAAGAGAAATATGAGCTAAGGAAACAAAACAAGTGTTTCATTTGCAAGTCTCCTTGGCAAAGAGGTCATAAATGCAAAGAAGGAGGTATGAAAATCATTGAATTACATTCTTATTCTGATTTTGATAATCCTAATTTTTATGAGGAAGATGAGACACCCTTGGAAGAGGAAGCACAAAGGGAGTATGAGGAAGTTCCTAAAGGTTCCCTAGCCACTTTAAGTGGGCTGAATCAGTTTCACACTATTAAGGTACCAGGTAGATCTTTTGATGAAAAGGTTATTGTTTTAATAGATGGTGGTGCTACTTACAATTTTTTTGATGAAAAGTTTGCCACTAGAAAGAATCTTCCTACAACTATCATTCCTGGTTTTAGTGTTGCTATTGGCAATGGTGATCTTTTCACATGCAAAAAAGTGGTAAGAAACATAAAAATTAATTTTGGCAACATGGAAGTAGATGAGCAATTCTTTGTTTTTCCCTTAGAATTTATTCCACATATGGTTTTGGGTGTGCAATGGTTGTATTCACTTGGTGATTATGTTACTAATTATCAAAAATTAGAACTGAAATTTGTGCTTGAAGGGAAATATGTGGTGTTGCAAGGAATCAAGGAAAATGGGTCAAAAGATTCTTGCAAAATTTTGGAGGTTTCATACAAAATAATGGAGAAGATGATAAGGCATAATGACGTTGAGTGGGCAGCTATAATTTTTAGTTCAGAAGGGAAAAAATCAGCCACCTATCATCCTCAAATTCAAAGTTTACTACAAAAACGTCTTAAGGTATTTTCTGACCTACCTAAAGGTTTGCCACCTAGTAGAGGTTTTCAGCGTGTTATTGAATTGGAAGCAAATAGTAAACCTATCATAATTAAACATTATAGGAATCCTAAGGTTTTCAAAGATGATATTGAAAAGACCATTGCTGATTTACTTGAGAGTGGGCACATTATTTGCAAAGATGGGGTGAAGGTTGATCAAACTAAAGTTTCAATTGTACAAATATGGCCTATACCATCCAACCTAATGGAATTGAGGGGTTTTGTGGGTTTATGCAGTTACTATAGGAGGTTCATTAAGGGGTTTTCTTCTTTGGCTACCCCCCTTACTGAATTAACTAAGAAAGGGGCCTTTTCATGGTCCAATGAGGCTCTTTTAGCTTTTCTAAAGCTGAAACATGTAATGACTTCCACTCCTTTACTTGCTATTCTTGATTTTTCTATTGCTTTTACTATTACTTGTGATGCTCAGGTGTTGGAGTTGGAGCTGTACTTATGCAACAAGGACGCCCCATTGCTTATGAGAGTAGAAATCTCTCAAATGTGGAGAAAACTTTCAGCATCTATGATAAAGAGATGCTAGCTATCATGCATGCCTCGACCAAATTCAAGCAATACTTAGTGTGTGGCAAGTTTGTGGTCAAAACCGATCATAACAGTTTGAAATACTTCTTGGGGCAAGTTGAACTGAATGAAAGATAGCAAAAATGGGTAACAAAGTTGCAATCATATGATTTTGAAATTGAGTTTGTAAAGGGTAAGAAGAATTCAGTTGCTGATGCACTTTCTAGGCACCCTACTTTTCATTCTCTTTCCATTATTTTTGTTGATTGGAAGGTGAAAATTATGGCTGAATATGCAAAGAATGATTTTTGTTCTAAACTAATAAATGGGCAAGTTGAATATGATAGGTTCAGCCATAAAGAAGGACTAATTTTTTGCAAGGGAAGAGTGTTTTTAGTACTTGAATCGAAGCTGAAACAAGCTTTAATTACAACCATGCATGATGCTCCACTTGTAGGCCATCCAGGTTTCTACAAGACTTACAAACAGGTTAGAGAAATATTCTATTGGAAGGGTTTGAAAAGGGATATCTTCTTGTATATTCAAGAAAGTGTTATTTGCTAAGAAAACAAGGGGGAACATGAATTTGCAGTTGGTTTACTTCAGCCACTTCCTATTCCCAATCAAAAATTGGAAAGTATCTCCATGGACTTCATTACTGGTTTTCCCAAGGTATACATGAAGGATTGCATATTTGTTGTTGTTGTTGATATATTGAAAAAAATTGCTCATTTCTATGCCATTTCAACAACTTGTATAGCCATACAAGTTGCTGATTTGTTTTTTAAAGAAGTTTTCAGATTGCATGGTTTTCCTAAATCCATTGTGAGTGACAGGGACAACAGATTTTTGAGCATGTTTTGGCAAGAATTTTTTAAGCTATGTGGTACTAAATTGACTCCTAGTACTAGCTACCATCCCCAAACTGATGGGCAAACTAAAATTCTTAACAAATGGCTTGAAGGATATTTGAGAAATTATGTTTCAGGTCAACAAAAGGCATGGGTTAAATGGCTGCACCTTGGTGAATATTGCTACAATTCTACTTATCATATGTCCATAAAAATATCTCCATTCAAGGCACTTTATGGTTATGATGCCCCACACTTTTTAGATCTAATTTTTGGTGATTCAAGGGTCCAAAAAGCTAGAGACTTTGCAGCAAAAAATCAAGATATTCTTAATTCTTTGAAGGACAATTTTCTTATGACACAAAATCAGTAGAATAAGTATGCAGATCAGCAGCGTAGTGAGCGCTCATTTGAGGTGGGAAACTTGGTTTATGGTAGGTTGCAGCCCTACAAACAGTCTACATTGAAAGGAAGTGGAGCAGAAAAACTCAAACCCAAATTTTATGGACCTTACAAGGTGTTGAGTAAGGTTGTATAGGTTGCATATGCTTTGGAAATTCCAAGTGGAAGTAAAATACATAATGTCTTCCATGTTTCTTGTTTGAAGAATGCCTTGGGCCAACATATTCAGCCATCTTCAGATTTGCCACCCCTTGATGATGAAGGAAAGCTCATTCTTGAACCTAAATTGATCCTTGAGACAAGGGAGAAAAAACTTAGGAGTAGGACTGTCAAAGAATATCTTGTGAAGTGGAAGGACTTGCCTATGGAGGATGCTACTTGGGAAGGTGCAAAAATTTTAGATGCTTCAGCTTTGACTTTGCTTAAGGACAAGCAATTTGAGGAGGGTGGACTTGTAATGTCCCAAAAAAAAATATTTTTTGTAAATGTCTCCTACACTTAATTATTAAAGGGAGAAAGGGGTTCATGTGACTAGGAGACATAACTTAAGTTGTGTTTATTTATGTTTTATGTTTTTATGTTGTAATAAGGCATTTTAAGTGATTTTAGGGTTGGGAGATGTCAACTCCAAATTAGAACCTCACCCTATATAAGGGAGTGAGACGTCCCATTTTGGGCATGTTATGTTGATATCAAAATTGAATATTGAAACCCTATAGGTTCCATGAGTTGAGATTGTAGGTCTTGCTCATTCCCATAGTGCATTGGAGGTGCATGGTTGGGGTCTTGGCAATATCATTGTAGGTGTTATTGTCCTAAAATATCAAAAATACAAAAAGAGGCATCTTTGAGGAGTTCATGGAATTTTTGGGAGCATTTGTGTCATGTGTTTTAGATATTTTGGCAGCCCCAAACCCTACGTTTGTATTTGGGGTCATTTTTGAGGAGTTTTTGCATCTGTTCAGCCTTGGGGTTAGTTCTTCCCACTTGTGGGAGTTTGTATCTGCATTTTGAGTTCCTTGACGACCCATTTGTCCATTCTAGCTGTTATATTGGTTTGGCAATATTTAATATATGATACTGGCTGATTTCTCCTCATATTTGTGTTATTTTATGAGCAATTTCTTAGTTATTTCCTTGTTGTACTTAATTTCTATATTTTCATAGTAAGGGTTTGTTGTTTCTAAAAAAGGGACATTACAAGGAAACCCCAAATGAGCGCTCACTACGCTGCTGATCTGCATACTTATTCTACTGATTTTATGTCATAAGAAAATTGTCCTTCAAAGCATTAAGAATATCTTGATTTTTTGTTGCAAAGTCTCTAGCTTTTTGGACCCTTGAATCACCAAAAATTAGATCTAAAAAGTGTGGGGCATCATAACCATAAAATGCCTTGAATGGAGACATTTTTATGGGCATATGATAAGTAGAATTGTAGCAATATTCACCAAGGTGCAGCCATTTAACCCATGCTTTTTGTTGACCTGAAACATAATTTCTCAAATATCCTTCAAGCCATTTGTTAACAATTTTAGTTTGCCCATCAGTTTGGGGATGGTAGCTAGTACTAGGAGTCAATTTAGTACCACATAGCTTAAATAATTCTTGCCAAAAAATGCTCAAAAATTTGTTGTCCCTATCACTCACAATGGATTTAGGCAAACCATGAAATCTGAAAACTTCTTTAAAAAATAAATCAGCAACTTGTATGGTTGTACAAGTTGTTGAAATGGCATAGAAATGAGTAAATTTTGTCAATCTATTAACAACAACAAATATGCAATCCTTCATGTATACCTTGGGCAAACTAGTAATGAAGTCCATGGAGATACTTTCCCATTTCTAATTGGGAATAGGAAGTGGTTGAAGTAAACCAGCTGCAAATTCATGTTCCCCCTTGTTTTCTTGGCAAATAACATATTCCTGAACATGCAAGAAGACATCCCTTTTCAAACCCTTCTAATAGAATATTTCTCTAACCTGTTTGTAAGTCTTGTAGAAACCTGGATGGCCTACAAGTGGAGCATCATGCATGGCTGTAATTAAAGATTGTTTCAGCTTTGATTCAAGTACTAAAAACACTCTTCCCTTGCAAAAAATCAGTCCTTCTTTATGGCTGAACCTGTCATCTTCAACTTGCCCATTTATTAGTTTAGAACAAAAATCATTCTTTGCATATACAGCCATAATTTTCACCTTCCAATCAACAGAAATAATGGAAATAGAATAAAAAGTAGGGTGCCTAGAAAGTGCATCAGTAGCTGAATTCTTCTTACCCTTTACAAACTCAATTTCAAAATCATATGATTGCAACTTTGTTACCCATTTATGTTGTCTTTCATTCAGTTAAACTTGCCCCAAGAATTATTTCAAATTTTTATGATCAGTTTTGACCATAAACTTGCCACACACTAAGTATTTCTTGAATTTGGTCGAGGCATGCATGATAGCTAGCATCTCTTTATCATAGATGCTAAATTTTTTCTCCATATTTGAGAGCTTTCTACTCTCATAAGTAATGGGGCATCCTTGTTGCATAAGTACAACTCCAACTCCAACACCTGAAGCATCACAAGCAATAGTAAGAGCAATAGAAAAATTAGATTGCTACACTCCACCTTGAGGGTAGTGCTTACTCATGGTGGCATCATGGGTTAGTAACCCAAGGGCATGGTGATATTGATACATTTGATGAATTTTGTACCAGGGTTTTGAACATGTTTGAAAGGAGGAATGTGGAAGAGTATTTCAATGAGCTTGCCACTTTGAAGTAAACTTCATCCATTCATGCCTATGTGGAGGAATTTGAACAAGTTTCAATTTAGGTACAAAATATTTCACCCAAGAGGGTAATTTTTCTTTTTATGGATGGTTTGTTGGAACCCGTGAAGGGATTAGTTAAAGCTTTTGAACCAGCCACTCTTGAAGATGCCATTAAGAGAGCTTTAAGCTTAGAATATGTTTTACCTCCTAGACAGAAATCTTGTAATGTCCCTTTTTTAGAAACAGTAAACCCTTACTACAAAAATGCAAAAATTAAGTACAACAAGGAAATAACTTAGAAATTTCTCATAAAATAACACAAGTATGAGGAGAAATCAGCCAGTATCATATATTAAATATTGCCAAACCAATATAACAGCTAGAATGGACAAATGGGTCCTCAAGGAAATCAAAATGCAGATACAAGTGGGACAAACTAACCCCAAGGCTAAACAGATGCAAAAACTCCTCAAAAATGACCCCAAATACAAGCGTAGGTTTTGGGGTTGCCAACAGATCTGAAACACGACACAAATGCTCCCAAAAATGCCACAAACTCCTCAAAGATGCCTTTTTTGTATTTTTTATATTTTAGGGCAATAACACCTACAATGATATTGCCAAGACCCCAACCATGCACCTCCAATACACTATGGGAATGAGCACGACCTGCAATCTCAACTCATGGAACCTCTAGGGTTTCAATATTCAATTCTGATATCAACATAACATGCCCAAAATAGGACGTCTCACTCCCTTATATAGGGTGAGGTTCTAATTTGGAGTTGACATCTCCCAACCCTAAAATCACTTAAAGTGCCTTATTACAACATAAAAACATAAAGCATAAATAAACACAACTTAAGTTATGTCTCCTAGTCACATGAACCCCCTTTTCACTTTTATAATTAAGTGTAGGAGACATTTACAAAAAATATTTATTTTTGGGACATTACAAGTAACAATGCAATGACATGGAATGCCATTGAGAAGTTCTTTGTAAGCTTGAGCATGAAGTTATGAATATGCTCTTCTAGGTGTGTTGCCCAACCAATGTAGGCACTAGTTCTAACAAGCCTCAGTTGAAGAAATAAGTGTGCTAAAGTCAAGTGTGCATATTGTAAATTTGTATTAATGTAATAGTTTTTCTACGCCATAAGTTGTGACATCAGCATTTTGATAATCCAAAGTTGTAATAAAATGCATGTAATTAAGTGTATGTGTGAACATAGGGTAGTTATCACCCAATTAGAGGTGATGTGTTTCGAGTGGTGGTTGCTGCTAACTACCAGCATTCAAGGATAAATAGCCCCCCTCATTCATTTGAGTGGGTATCCAACTTGTATCACTGTACCAAACATTGTATAGATATTGTATTGAAGGAGATGCTCCATGCAATATTGCATATTGTGATGAAATGCAAGTGTTGTACAGGCAAAAGTGAATGCAATATCTACTCATTTCATCCTTCATCTATTGTATTTGCATGTACATTGTGTGTGTTGCCACATAGATTGCGGTAGTAGGTAGATCTATAGTTGTTCCTTCCAAGTTCTATATGCAAGGTTGAAGTTGCAGTATGAGAGTTGTCATATAACGATATGGTCGCATATTGGAGTCGTAGTATGAAGGTTGTCGTGCAAGCTAGTGTCAAACAAACAAGTTGCCAAACAAGTGATTGTCGTACGAGAAGTGCCATATGAAGAGTTGTCTTACAAACAATTGTCGTACATAGAATTGCTATACATTTTGGAGAAATAAGCTTGTATGTTGAGGGATAGCAGTTTGGAACAGGATAGGCTTTCCTATTCATAGAATAAGTTTCGAATTGCAGTCATTTTTTATCATCAAATTTGTCATATCAATTTGTTCCTCCAAGAGTGGAGTACAAACCACTATGCTACATTTGGTGTTGTTGTCGTTTTGAAGAACAAACTAGCACTGCATGAGGCTTGGAGAGGTGAATTACTGATAACTTGCTACGAAGACATGGATGCAAAAGAGTTGAAGATTAGCCAATAAGGATTCTAATTGCACAACAATGTCAAAGTGTTACGCAAAACGTTGCTGATGCAGGACTGCAAAGTAGATTGATAGAACTTGAGGAACTAGAATCGGAATGTCTATGGAATCCTCAGGCGGAGGATAGTGAAAGATGGCAAATGTTGTTTTTAACAACGAAGGAGGATGTGCAAGTTGAGGTGCATAGAGCAAACGAAGATCAGACTGAGGAAAACGTTTATGCAAGTAAAGGTGTCAACGTGGAGTGTGCATAAGGAGACGAGGTAGAACAACTGGTGATGTTGGCACAAATATGGAGGAGAGTGCCTAAAAGTGTAGAGGATGAGAGTCAAGCATAAGGGCAACCTCAAGAGAGTGTGGATACTAGAACCAACGCTTGCATATTTGCAAAGGATGTTGTGAAGCGTAGGTGCACAAGGGAGTGGTTGACAATTGTTTGCAAGTATAGAGTCATCGAGTGACGAAGACCAACCACCTATGGCAAACATTGTTGTAGTAGTGGGCAAGCAGAAGTGCCTAAAATTTTTGGGTGATGGGAAGGACCTAAAACGTCATATTGGAACATGTGAAACAATATGGTGAGCAAATGGATTTAAATATGAAGGATTTTGGTTGAGATTATTTTTGGCCACATCAAAGGGGATCGCAATGGATTGGCATCTGAAGAGAGAGCAACCCTTCACAACGTGGGATGAATTAAAGACTGAATTTAGTAGGGAATTTAGATTACTTCACGACGGTATGGAGATCATTGGCAACATATATTCTACAAAACAAAGAAAATATGAAAATGTCAAGTCATACAATAGACGATTGAAGGAACTCATCATTAATATGGAGGAAAAACTAGCAAATGAGTTGCAAAAATGATGGTTCCTAGATGGACTGCTGCCAAGATACAAGAAGAAGATGAAGGTAGTACTACTAACTACCTATCAGGAATCCTTTGATACGTGCTCAATTTGGAGAAGATACAAGAAGTCACTATTGAGATGATGATTCAAATAGTGACCAAGATGACTTGAATGCTACTATCCAGGCCATGAGGAAGGACTTGGAGAGAAAGATCAATGATGTGAAGGGAGAGAAGAAGAAAGAAAAGAAAGACATTTGGTGTTCCAACTGCAGGTTAGGACATAAATGTGAACTGTATGAAAAATGCATTTTGCAACATTTGTGAAGTTGTGGGGCATGATGTTGTTGACTGTTCATTCAACCTTAGAAGCACTAGATTTCAAACTCTAATGGTGTAGGAAGAAAAGGAAGAGAAGCCAAGTACTTCCAAGAGTGGGCAACGAGTGGTAGTTTACAAGGACAATCGCCAAGGTAGACAAAATCCCCAACAAGGAAATCAGCCAACAGTTGGAATTTTTATGAAAAGAGGGTAATTTTAGGCTCAAAAAATGGAAATTTGTGAAATGCCATAAAACATAATTCCTTCAATGAAATTGGAATTTTCATGAAGGGAATGTCATCATAGGCTCATGAGTGCAAAACAAAACTGAAAAAATGAAATTCGGCCCAAAAATGGAAATTTTCTATTTTCGGTTTTTTTTAAATCTGTAATAAAACAACAATTTCGGTGAATTTTTAAAAATACTAAACAACTCCAAAAATGAAATTTCAAAATATGTATTGGAAGTCTGAAGTATAACCTACGCAATGGAGAAATTATTTTTGGATTTTGAAAATTTTTAAATGTTTATTTTAATGCCTGAAAATTAAAAAAAAAGTGAAAATTTTTGGAAAAATAAAATGCAGAAAAATGAAAATGAAATGCAGAAAATAGAACACAAGATACATTCAGTTTGATGCTATCCTATTCCAACAAAACCGAAGATGTGAGGTTTTCATGCATGCAACCTAACCTATTGGACTTGCAAAACAAGCACAATCCGGATAAGCTAAGTGCTAGCTTCTAGGGTTTTAAATGAGGTTTTTCAGATTTAAACATTAGCATGAAGCAACCAAGAAACTTGCATAAACTCCATTTACAAGCCTAAAATCATGAAAAGGGAAAAAAATAGACATTTAATCTTGCATGCAGAAAATGACTTCTCCTTTCTTGCCCATAAAATGCAACTTTCTGAAATTTTCTGTATTAAAAATATGTGCTTGTACATGGCAAAAATCTGGTTTTCTCAAAGAACCAGTCCAATGTGGAAGGAAAATATCCAGAAAAACCTACTGCCAAGGCCTTGCCTTCATTCCTGCAATCTTCTTTGAAAAGTTTCCAACCCTCTTTTCTTCCTTGAAAATCAATATTTAAAGGTTTATGCAACACTTTGATCTCCTCTCCTTTGGCCTTCCACCTTCTCTTTTTCTTTTGGCTTTGATTCTTGCTGCACCTTCATTATCATGCGTTTCCTTTCAAAGGTCCTACGTGGAGCTTCGTACCTTAACTCTTTTGAAGGCTATTTGATTAGCCATCATGAAATTAATTAAAAATCCCCTCTAAAAAAAAAACATTACAATCTTCATGGGGCAGCATCAACGTCTCATTGCCACTCTACGCATGAGTTTCCATCTTACCATCATTTCATCGGTTATAAATTTATTCAACTTGACATGGTGGTCTGGCCTGCCATTTGGGACTGCATCAAATCTATTCATGACTGCCACATATCTTAACTAGCACTGGCAGTTTTAATATATGTTCAAACCTCCTGATGTTATGTCAGTGAATCCTCCCGGGTATGAGCATAGGTGGTTACGTTTTAGGTGAATGAAACACCAAACTCTGAGTGTATACCAAAATACCCTCCTTTTTTGTTACGATATTCTGAAACCACTACCTCCTTTCAAATTACCGAACTTCATCTCACACGACGTCCATACACGCTCTTTAACCTCTAACATGGCCTCCCCACTCTCTCTCTCTCTCTGCGTCGACGCGTCGAACCTGCGTAACTATGTCAGCCGGAGCAATTCAAACTCGGCCACACGTCTTTGACTATCTGGCTCTTTTCCTATTTGCGTTGGTACATATACTGTAGTATACATCCACGTCACAAATCAACTTGAGTGCATGTTGTCCACCTCTTGTAGTTCCTCTGCTGTGCATTGAACCATCACCATACCCAGGAATAAAGTCCTTTCCATCTACGTGTAACGTATTGATAACGCCTCGGAGGAATACCTAATGATATGGCTGTGTATGTGTGATGTATCTTTACTCCCTATGTGGTAGCCACTGTGCTTTTGTTAATAAATAATATAAAATGGGCCCCACCTTGACATTATTTGGACTTCGTCAGCTCATAACAACCGAGCCAAACTAACGACGCCTTTCTGCTCTGGTTCATCATGAAAACTGACATCATTTGACCCCTTCGAAACCCATTGCAAACATCCACAAGGGTCTTCCGCTAAAATCCACCTACTAGCTCTATTATCCCGAACACGCCTACCACTGTCATGTCACGGTGATTTCTTCATCAAAACTGCCATGCTGGTACCATATACTTCCACACAATCCTAGGAACTATTAAATTTGATGTCTACTGCCTTGATGGTCTACGTCTTGACTATCGAAAACTTTGCCAAACCACCCGTCAGATGACAACTAAGCACCCGGGGCTCACACTCAACGTTCACGCTTTCGATTAGTGTGCCACATCATCGAGGTTGCAAGGTCTACATTCATGTGGGTTATCCTCTTTGTCGCTGCATGATCCTTGCCATGTGCGACCATGGGCATTAAGCCACATCGTTCGCCAACGAGTCCTGTATATTTCCTCTGCATTCATTGTTGTTGTGAAAGCCATTCAACACTGTCTTTGTCGCTGAAGATGACCATGATGTTGTCCCTACCAGACTGCTAGTCACTGCGATTCCATGTCTACAAAACATTCATGATTTCTGCTATCTCCTCGTTAATAATAGAAATCCTGATTTCTGGAGTTTTGAACTCATCTAAATCATGCGTTGCACATTGGCCTTGTTATTAGCAGAGATGCCCATGCCAACTGTCCTCGCGAGTCTATATCGCCATTCGTGGAAATCTGTGGGGTCCACATTGGTCCAACAGAAATACCCCGTCACGCTGCTCGTATTCATTCAATTCCTACTCAGCAACATAAGGAGGAGCTCGCCACATCTTGGTCTTCAACTCGTGCCACGTTGTTGCCTTCCTTTGTTGGTCGCTTTGACTGCTACTTGCCATTGAATAACCTGCACCCATCAAAATCACATATTAAAACTTATAACCCAAAAGATATCATTTAAATATAATAGCATAAAGTCTCGCGGGATAACATGAGGCTCATATGGCTTTATTTAGGTGGTATATCATTATTTATTACTTATAATATATATTATTATATATGAGATATATAATAATGTATAAAATAATAATAATAATGTCTTATTTATTATTATTATTATTTTTAAGTAATACTTCTTATACACATCCACCATGGAGATTGAACCCGGGTCACATTACCGATATGCTTGTTTTACTTTGTATAGATGTATATTAAAGAGGTATTAAGGTGGAATGAAGTTTTAACATAAAACCTGTTTTATATATAGAACACAAGCTCATTATACATGAATGATAAAAACAAGAAATTTAACCATCACAATGTTAACAACAAAATATTAGCAATAACATTGCTAACACAACATTGACGATAAAAATCGTCGACAACAAAATGACATTAAAAATCGTCAACAACAATTTGACGATAAAAAATCGTCAACAAGAAATTGACAACAATTTGACGATAAAAAATCATCGACAAGAAAAAGTCGTCGACAATAAAATATCATCGACAAGAAAAAGTCGTCGACAATAAAATATCATCGACAAGAAAAAGTCATCGACAATAAAATATCATCGACAAGAAAAAGTCATCGACAATAAAATATCATCGACAAGAAAATATTATTGACAAAAACTAATGATAAATGCAAATTCAAAACAAGCCGAGCATTAGACACTCGAAACCAACATGCAAACACCCAAATACCAAAAATAAAAAGGTGGGTCCCCAATTTTGGGGTACGTTGTGGAGCAGCCACAACAAATGGTGACTCTGCTGGGAAATGCTCCTGAGCATTTCGGTGAGAACCCAACCTGAAAAACTTCAAAACTCAAACACAAGCGTCAACAAATATCCAAAGAATGAAACTAGACGAGAAATACATGAAGCATTAGAATTATTCAGCGTCAGCTCAATGTGTGCGGTGTGATTCATTCCTTATCATTTGAAATTGATCAACATTCCATCATCTGTTTCACTTATGATTCATGCATATGAGAAGTTATGGATGATTCCTGTAGGATTTAATGTATGGTGAAGATGCTAGAGATATAACAACCTGCTTTGCAAAGGCTCAAACTTTCTAGTACCATGAACAAACATATTAAAACTGTCAAACCCTCTTAGGACCAAATATGTGTATACTTGAATTAATTTACTAGATCCCAAAGTTGGTTATGTGTCACTACCATCTTGAACCCATGTGCAAGTGTAAGTGAAATCAGAGCTTTGGGGAATAGGATTCCCAACCTAAGCGAGATGGGAATTTAACCCTATCCTTACTACTCGATCTGGAGTTCATTACCTCATCTTGAACAAAATGATTTAACCTCTTATGGATGAAACTGTCAGGCTAGCCTATCCATTTGAGCAGTCAGTGGTCTTGCTTTTAGACAAGACATGTTGCCACACATGAGCATACTCCACTGCCAGTCAAGCGTCTATAGCCCCGATGGAGATTAACCCCATAATCCAGGATTTGGCTTTACTTTTGATTTCTTGAACCTTGGGGATGACTACCCATCCTTGCAAGGGACATGTAGTACGATCCTTCCAATCCAATATTAATGATGAAATGAAAGTAGA
This sequence comes from Wollemia nobilis, assembly GCA_028583015.1. NCBI lineage: Eukaryota > Viridiplantae > Streptophyta > Pinopsida > Araucariales > Araucariaceae > Wollemia > Wollemia nobilis. The sequence goes on from JAQPPZ010003212.1 coordinate 6,500,762, forward strand.
ATGAAAAATATTTGCTTTGGAATTTCAAGTTCTTGAGTGTGCAAAATAGAAGCTTTGGGGAATCGGATTCTCAACCTAAGCGAGATGAGAATTAGACCCTATCCTTACTACTCCATGAAGGTCAAATCAGAGCTTTGGGGAGTTGGATCCTCAACCTAAGTTCGATGGGGATTTAACCCTATCCTTACTACTCCGATTTTAGGCTTTAAGCACTATGGGAGTGGTAAAAACCATTGTTTTAAGGATTATGTTGCATGATAGGACAGACACGAAATACTCCTTTCGCCTCACCTTTTCTTCCAAGTATGGTTTTGACCATTTTGCTCAAGATCCTCTTTAATATGTGTAGAACGTGCTTGGTTCAAGATAGTTCGGGCATCAGTTCCCAACCTTAGGATCCTTTTAATATATGTTATGTAATAACCCTAAGAGGATTCGACACCTTTTCAATGATTGTATTTGAAATGTAGATGCAACTTGAGATGAAATGTATATGCAATGTGGAATGTAACATGAGATATGGATGAATGCATTGCTCTTTTTGAAATGCGGATGGAGTATACCACCTACTTTGCCATAATTTGTAAAACTGACAACTTCATGCATCACAAGTTCCAAACGATATTCTTTAATGTGTTTGCGATACTCGTGGAGCTTTCTGCAATACAATTCCGATGTTTCATATTCTCTTAGTCTTAGTCAACATTCATAAGGACATAAGGTGACATCTCGCTTTTCTTTTTTTTTTTTTTTTCAAGACAAACCAAAAGTGTCCAAAGGACCAACACACAAAACTTAAAACCAAAATGAGATCCAACCCAAAACCAAAACACGAAAACCAAAAGTATATACAAATGTACAATATAATACAAGATGGTGCAAAGTTTGGATTATCATTTTCCCGGATCCCAAACCTGATTTGAGCATTCCAAAAGACATATAATGTGATACACATGCCAAATGTGGAAGGAATCAAACAAAAACAAGACTAGACCAAACAATGCAACCAACTTCAACTTTCCTCTCTCACCCCACCAATTAGATTTAGTTCCATTAGTATTCTCATAGGTGAGATTCAAATTACCAAATTGATTAGACAATGGTTGATTTTCAATTCTTTCTTGTCTATTCTTTAAGGTGTAAATTTCATAATTCCATTCATGATTTAGAACTAGGCTTTCTTTATTCAAAATGAAATTTTGTAAGCAAGAGCCTATTTCTAAAAATTTCAAAGCTAATTCATTTTCCATGTTCTTAGGCCAATCAAAATTGTGCAACAATTTACAAGCATCTAGGATATTTACTAAATGGGGATCATTAGGAGTTTTTATCCTAGGTTCAAGAATTAATTGTTGATGAATTTGATTTAGCAATTTAAGTGCATCAAGCTCCTTTTCATTCATTAAAGTAATGTTATCAAAGGTGTGGTTAGAAATTAATTCTTGTTCTTCATTCACCTTCAATGGCATTTCATCATAAATATCATTTGAATTATACAAATCTTCACCTAAATCTTGGATGTTTGGACACAAAGGTTTAGATTTTACCTTTTTCACATTTTCATTTACCAAAACTTGGTGAGGATTTGCAATTCCCTCTTTTACCTCATGGTCTTCATATTCTTCATTGATTACTTGTTCATCAAACATACCAAAATTGGGCACCCAATTGAAAACATGCCCATCCTTTTCAACCCTCAAATATTTTTGGTCAAAGTGTATGTCAAGTAACTCATCTTCATGATCAATCACTTGCGTTGCTTCTAATAGATCAACCACTTTGTCATTTAATTCCAACTCTTTGTTCACTATCCATGGTATCTCTTCATTTGAATCCTCAAAATAATCATGCAAACTTGTATCCGAATCTTCAATGAATTTATATTCAACATGATCGAATTTTGTAACCTTCTCAAATCTTGTGAATGTGAGATCTTCGTATGAAGTAGAAGTTTCAACGTCCTGCATATAAATTGGAATAGAGGCTTCATCAATAGGGGTGTGAGGAAATAACACATCTTCATATCTTCCCCAACCATTGTAAAAATTATCTTCCAAATTTGTGGGATGAAACTCCATGGTATTTGTGACATGATCTTTTGATTCATTCATCAATTCACTTTCTTCTTTGTCCTTGGTAGTAGGATCATTATAATCTTCCAAAATTTGATGAGATTTGAAACCCTCTTCCAAAACATCCTCAAATTGTACAGGAGTTGTAATATCTTCCTTTGAGTAGGCGATTATGTTGTCCTGTATATCAATTGGCACACAAGTTTCATTAGCAGTTTTGGAGTGAGTGTAGTCTTCCCACTTCTTCCAAGCATCATAATAATCATCTTCCAAAGTCAAGTGGTGACGTTCAACTACTTCTTCAACATCTTCCAATTCATCAATGTGTTTCTCATCAAATTCACCTTCACCTTCCTTAGATGGTTCAATAACTTTCAAAAGTGGGTTATTTCTTGAATTCAAATTTGTAAGGCTATCATCGTCCAAATTAGTAACCCATGATTCGATTTTATCACAATTTGGAGGGTGAAGAATTTTTTGATCATTAGTTCCAAGCTTCTCATCGAGAGTGTCTTCCAAGAACAAGTGGTGAAATTCTATCATATCTTCAAATTCATTTATTGGTTTTCTTCCAATTTCACTTTCAACCACTTCATCCAATTCTATGGTAGGTTCCGTCCTATCACATATTTCAAACATTGTTGAATTTAGAACCCCTTCATCTAAATAATCATGTATCTCTATGAATGAGATCATCTCTGCATAATCCTCACTGGTGGATGTCGACTTAGCAATTTGCACCTCCTCTTGGACTACATCTAAGGTGGTTGTAACATTTGGACCTTCAAATTCATCCCCTTGATCATTTACCTTAGGTATCATTGGAGTGGAGGGTGCTATATTTGATGGTTGGTGTAGGTTGGCATCACTAACTCCAAAAGAACAATCTCTCATGTGAACATGTTGTGCCTTTTCTTCTTCCAAAACTTGTTCTACCTTTTCCAAGATCTCATAGATTGTCTCTAGAGACAGGTCATCCAAGTTTTTCTTTAAAGATGTAGCAAGTCTGGGGTGTATGGCTCCCATGTATACTTGAATAGCTTCCTCTTCTGATGTGTTAAAATTTTCCCACATTTGGGAGTGCAACTCACGAAATCTTCCATTGAATTGACTCAAGGATTCATTAGGCTCATTACGTATGGAGGTAAACTGATTTTTCAACATCTCTAAGTCAACTTGATTACCAAAATGATAAATATAGGTTGCTTCTAGTTGTATCCAAGAAGTCCTAACCTCCATGGGTAGTTGGCCATACCAAAAGAATGGTCTATCATCCAAAATGTATGCAAATAACTTACAAGCCACCTCCTCATAGAAAATTTGGAATTGACATAATGTATTCTTGTAGACATACAATTTTTGCAAGTATCCTAGTGGCACCTCTTGATTAAAACATCGTAGAAACTCCAATAACATTTTAGGAATTTGATAGGGTATCCCATGTATAGACAAACCCTTATAATGATCCTCCATCGTAGATACCATTCTTTCTCTTAGAGATGCTACTTCAGCTCTTATATCGTATGTCGTCATTAGTAAAACTCAAAATATAACTTCAAAACCAATTTGTTAGTCATGAATAAAAGAAGGAACCATGACAAAGCAATATTCTAAAAATGTAAATTAGTTTCTGATTCACCAGATCGCATATGCGCAAGTGAAGAGCATACTCCTAGTGTTGTAGGCTTTTTGATTCACAAGATCGCATTACACGCAAGTGAAGAGCATAATACCGACAACAAATACATTTTAGACAAAATAATTCCTTACAAATAAGCATGAAATGACTAGCAAATATCAAACATGTAACGTATGAATAATCATGTTAGCATCAACCAAGAGATGTATCCATTAAAATCAAATGAAAGTAATTGCATGGAGACAACCTCGTTAGTCAAGACCAAAAATTTTCAAAATCAAATCAAAACACATTATTCCTGTATGAACAATCAAAAGCGTTAGAACAATGCATAGCAATTCATGTCCTCCTTTTAACACTACAAGGTTGTATTGTTAAAAGAGGGCTAAAGATAATAATCAATAGGGCATGAAATATTCAAAATTTAAATCCCTATAGCATTTAAATCACACTGAAATAAACCAATTCAGGCCCTCCTTCTAGCGCCAATCTGTTGAGTGGTATTTTCACCCAATTGTGAAAGTACACTCTCCCTTAGGATTTGGGTTCCAAATCCCCTCTTGCAAAGAAGTTAAACAAACAACTTCTCCAAGGTCTCCGCTATATTAGCATTTGCATATGTGTATTAGTAATCTCAAATAAAGATATTCAATTTAAATGCTTGGAACACCTTAGTGATTGCAAGTAACTCGTAAACAAGGGGCAATGTTGGTTTATTTTACCATGAAACTTTAGTGATTGTTCATTGAACCAAAATAAAGCAAATGTGAGTTGGCCCTCATATGACCACGATGTAGTGCCTTAATTCATTTTATCTTGAGAGTTTTAAGGTAGATTTTATCTTCTTTATTAAGTCCAAATATGGCTTCTTATCATGAAGATGAAGATAGCTTTCAATGTGATCGATAAACTATCCCTCTTTGGTGAAATAGGTTTTCACAAAGAGGCAATAATTTATGGCCTTAAATTAAGGGCTTTAAATGTCACTTTAACTTATCCCTCTTAAATGAAATCAAATTTTCATCAAGATGAACAATTAAGTGCTTTGAAGAAATGACCTTCAATGTAATACTCAAATTACCCCTCTTTCGTAAAATTAGAATTTTTATGAAGAGAGGGCAATTTTAGGCTCAAAAAATGGAAATTTGTGAAATGCCATAAAACATAACTCCTTCAATGAAATTGGAATTTTCATGAAGGGAATGTCATCATAGGCTCATGAGTGCAAAACAAAACTGAAAAAATGAAATTTGACCCTAAAATGGAAATTTTCTATTTTCGGATTTTTTAAAATCTGTAATAAAACAGCAACTTCGATGAATTTTTAAAAATACTAAACAACTCCGAAAATGAAATTTCAAAGTGCGTATTGGAAGTCTGAAGTATAACCTACGCAATGGTGAAATTATTTTTGGATTTTGAAATTTTTTAAATGTTTATTTTAATGCCTGAAAATTAAAAAAAAGTTAAAATTTCTGGAAAAATAAAATGCAGAAAAATGAAAATGAAATGCAGAAAATGGAACACAAGATACATTCAGTTTGATGCTATCCTATTCCGGCAAAACCGAAGATGTGAGGTTTTCATGCATGCAACCTAACCTATTGGACTTGCAAAACAAGCACAATCCGGATAAGCTAAGTGTTGGCTTCTAGGGTTTTAAATGAGATTTTTCAGATTTAAACATTAGCATGAAGCAACCAAGAAACTTGCATAAACTCCATTTACAAGCCTAAAATCTGAAAAGGGAAAAAAATAGACATTTAATCTTGCATGCAAGAAAATGACTCCTCCTTTCTTGCCCATAAGATGCAACTTTCTGAAATTTTCTGCATTAAAAATGTGTCCTTTTACAATAGCAGAAATCTGGTTTTCTCAAAGAACCAGTCCAATGTGGAAGGAAAAATATCCAGAAAAACCCAGTGCCAAGGCCTTGCCTTCATTCCTGCAATCTTCTCTGAAAAGTTTCCAACCCCCTTTTCTTCCTTGAAAATAAATATTTAAAGGTTTATGCAACACTTTGATCTCCTCTCCTTTGGCCTTCCACCTTCTCTTTTTCTTTTGGCTTTGATTCTTGCTGCACTTTCATTATCATGTGTTTCCTTTCAAAGGTCCTACGTGGAGCTTCGTACCTTAACTCTTTTGAAGGCTATTTGATTAGCCATCATGAAATTAATTAAAAATCCCCTCTAAAAAAAAACATTACAATCTTCATGGGGCAGCATCAATGTCTCATTGCCACTCTATGCATGAGTTTCCATCTTACCATCATTTCTTCAGTTATAAATTTATACAACTTGACATGGTGGTCTGGCCTGCCATTTGGGACTGCATCAAATCTATTCATGACTGCCACGTATCTTAACTAGCACTGGCAGTTTTAATATATGTTCAAACCTCCTGATGTTATGTCAGTGAATCCTCCTGGGTATGAGCATAGGTGGTTACGTTTTAGGTGAATGAAACACCAAACTCCGAGTGTATACCAATTTACCCTCCTTTTTCATTACATTATTCTGAAACCACTACCTCCTTTCAAATTACTGAACTTCATCTCACACGACGTCCATACACGCTCTTTAACCTCTAACATGGCCTCCCCACGCTCTCTCTCTCTCTGCGTCGACGCGTCAAACCTGCATAACTATGTCAGCCGAAGCAATTCAAACTCAGTCGCACGTCTTTGACTATCTGGCTCTTTTCCTATCTGCGTTGGTACATATACTGTAGTATACATCCACATCACAAATCAACTTGAGTGCATGTTGTCCACCTCTTGTAGTTCCACTGTTGTGCATTGAACCATCACCATACCCAGGAATAAAGTCCTTTCCATCTACGTGTAACGTATTGATAATGCCTCAGAGGAATACGTAATGATACGGCTATGTATGTGTGATGTATCTTTACTCCCTATGTGGCAGCCACTGTGCTTTTGTTAATAAATAATATAAAATGGTCCCCACCTTCACATTATTTGGACTTCGTCAGCTCATAACAACCGAGCCAAATTAACGACGCCTTTCTGCTCTGGTTCATCATGAAAACTGACGTTGTTTGACCCCTTCGAAACCCATTGCAAACATCCACAAGGGTCTTTCGCTAAAATCCACCTACTAGCTCTATTATCCCGAACACGCCTAACACTGTCATGTCACGGTGATTTCTTTGTCAAAACCGCCATGTTGGTACCATATACTTCCACACAATCCTAGGAACTATTAAATTTGATGTCTACTACCTTGATGGACCGCGTCCTAACTATCAAAAACTCTGCCAAACCACCCGTCAGATGACAACTAAGCACCCAGGGCTCACACTCAATGTTCACACTTTCGATTAGTGCGCCACATCATCGAGGTTGCAAGGTCTACATTCGCATGGGTTATCCTCTTCGTCATTGCATGATCCCTGCCATGTGCGGCCATGGGCATTAAGCCACATCGTTCGCCAGTGAGTCCTGTATATTTCCTCTACGTTCATTGCTGTTGTGAAAGCCATTCAACACTGTCTCTGTCGCTGAAGATGACCATGATGTTGTCCCTGCCAGACTGCTAGTCACTGTGATTCCATGTCTACAAAATGTTCATGATTTCCGCTATCTCCTCGTTAATAATAGAAATCTTGATTGTTGGAGTTTTGAACTCATCTAAATCGTGCACTGCACATTGGCCTTGTTATTAGCATAGATGCCCATGCCAACTGTCCTCGCGAGTCTATATCACCATTCATGGAAATCTGTGGGGTCCACATTGGTCCAACAGAAATACCCCATCACGATGCTCGTATTCAATCAATTCCTACTCAGCAACATAAGGAGGAGCTCGCCACATCTTGGTCTTCAACTCGTGCCACATTGTTGCCTTCCTTTGTTGGTCACTTTGACTGCTACTTGCCATTGAATAACCTGCACCCATCAAAATCACATATTAAAACTTATAACCCAAAAGATATCCTTTAAATATAATAGCATAAAGTCCCGCGGGATAACATGAGGCTCATATGGCTTTAGTTAGGTGGTATATCATTATTTATTGCTTATAATATATATTATTATTGTATCGCTCCAAATTTTTCGCATCCTTACCTTCAGGCTATAGGATCCGTGCCCAAAAGGAGGATGGGAAAAGGATGTCGCAGTACCTCGGACTGAGAGGACTTGCGAAGGTCCCGCCTCTCAAGGGAGGTGTATATTGGTGATTTTTCGACGGATGGTGGGTTCACCAGGAAACATTTAATGGCAGTTTCCACGCCTAGGTTTGGAATGTGTTTTTATGTGTTCATTTTTAGCCTTAAGCATTCATATCCTAGGTTTGGCCAAATGAATCTAAATTAATCTATATGAAAGTGCAGATTTAATGAATACAGAAAACAGATTTAAAGACAGAAACAGAGAAATTACAGAATATTAAAAGAAGAATACCTGATCCGGATGTCTGATGGAGATTCTGATGTTGAAGCAGTCAGGATCGTCTAGAATTCGACAGAATCGTCTGAGATCAGACAAGATCGTCTGAGATCTGACGAATTCGTCAGACGAATTCGTCAGAGACCTGCAAACAAAAAAATAGATGCAAAATACAGAGAATACAACTATTCTAATAGAGGGAAACAACACAAAATAACAATATGAATACTGAACAATAGTTATGAAGATCGAAATCATGTATGAATTATGCTGATTCAAATCACAAATTATGATCTTATTATGCACTCTGAGCTAGATGGGTGAACTCCAAAATGCAATATAACATAAAATACTGAATAAGCTAGCTAATTTGTAGAATAAAACAACAGAGAAAAGGGGAGAAGAAATGCAAACTTATGGCACTGATTGCCTCAATGTGGACTGCAGTCGAGATCGTCTCGCATCAGTACGAAATCGTCTCTGATTCGACAGGATCGCCTCCGATCTGAACAGGTTCGTCGACGATGATGTATGCTTGCTCCGGCTGAAAAACAAGATGGTACCTGCAACAAAATTGATATAGGACTATTGCAAATGTGAATTTGGGATGATTTAACGTGTATGAAGTTAAGTTACGGAGAATTTCAGCCAGGGGTTGGGAAGGGAAGGTCCTAAAGATTAAATAGGCTTAGGGGAGTAGTTAGGAGGTTGGAGATCATCCCTATTTGGGAGATCTCCAACGGGGGAGGGTCTCTAACGGCGCAGACACGCTTCTGCCCGGATTAGAGGCCCGTTGGAACAGAAGCTAATTGTGCAAAATCAGTTTTGCGACAAGATCGTCCGGACGTCCTAGCCTAGACGAAATCGTCAGATCTGGGGCGATATCGTCTGATCGGCGACGATATCGTCAAACGGTCAAAACAACCTCTAAAAATGGCACGAAAAAGGGGGAAACGGATTACCCGACGGTTAACGGGCGGTTTGGGAGGTTAAAATTTGAATTTAAATTATTTACTAAGGTGAATGTAATTATTACAATTTCACTGCGCCAATTTTAGGGTGCTACATTTTGCCCCCTCTTTAGCGAATTTTTCGAAGAAAATGCGTTAAAGATGAGTTCTTCTCGATCTACGAGAAAGCAAAAATTATTCCCATTTTTAGGCGACGATTCTTGGTCGAATCGTACGACAGATTACTATGGTGCCCCCTCCGTGTTTTTACCCAAATCGAACGTTTGAGGTAAAAACGCGAAAAAGCAAAAATTATTTTTGAATAAAATTAAGAAAAATAGGGTAAAACCCTAATTCATTTTTACTGTTCATTTTCTAGTTTTTAGAGCTCTGAAGCAAAAATGGTGGAGACGACGCACAGATCAACAGAGGTCCGACGCGGTCTACGGGTAAGAGTCTAGACTTAACTAGAATGCTTTAATTTGATTTTAGATGCTTTTTAGGTAGATTTTAGATGAATTTTGAGCATCGCGGCCATTTTTGGGCCGTCGACGTCGTCGGGATGAAATCGTCCCGATTTCGACGAAATCGTCTCAATTTCGTCAATTTCGTCCAAGGGCGAAATCGACGAAAGGGGGACGATTTCGTCAAATTAGAGACGATTTCGGCTTGTGAAATCGGAGACGATTCTGCTCAAATTTGGGACGATATCGTCCAATAGTGGGCGATATCATCAATTGCATAAAATTGAACTTTAACTTGCATTATTAATTACTTGAATTGTTTATTAATGATTGTTTGTTGTTTTGTTGTTTATGTTGCAGAGAGGTTTGCTAAAGAGCAGGGAATGGAAGTATGGAGGTTTGAGAGATGACTTGGCCGCTCTTACGTAGGCAGAGCGAGATCAGCGGCACAGTGCCGGCTTGCAACATGTGGCAGAGATGCCACAAGTGTCTACGGATATGGGGCTACTGACGACCCTAGCAGAGAGATGGTATCCGGGTTCCTCATGTTTTTGGCTACCGACAGGGGAGATGACTCCCACTCTAGAGGATGTATGGAGGATTCTAAGAATCCCCATACAAGGACGATTGATCACTCCTACGGCCAATCAGGGCCATGCTATGGGACGATTGTGTGGTGACCCGAGCTTCACCCTGGAGAAGGGCGGAGTTAATATCGAGGCACTACGTTAGATGCCTGGGGCATCTAGACTCACACGGGTTCTAGCTGGAGTGGTTGGTGGACTTTTGCTGTGCCACCAGAGCAGGTGCAGGGTGCCGTGGATGCTGGCAGATGTGATCTACGACATGCGAGACCACGGGTACAGGTTCTCTTGGGGCAGTTATGTACTATGCCGATTGTACAAGATCCTATATGGGGTCATGTACAAGGGCGGCCGATGTCTGGTGATGACATCGCTCCTACAGGTTTGGTGCTGGGAGCACATTGCAGTGCGGAGGCCGATAGGGCTTCCTCTGACAGGGGTTGACGGGGAGAGGCCCCGAGTCTTCTACTGGTGGCTCCGAAGAGGGTCACAGCGACGGATCGACCTTCCTATGTCCCGGAGACTATTAGATGACCTAGTCCCAGACCAGATTACCTAGAGGCCATGGAGGGAGCATCCAGGGTGGGCCGAGGATGGACAGGAGTTGGCTCGCATCAGGCGAGTTTGTTGGCTATGGATGGAGAGGGGAGAGGTGGAGCTCCATCGCTATGACCGAGTTTTGCGTTAGTTCGGTCTGCAGTAGGGGATCCCATCTCTGAGGGATTATGAGTTTTCCTGGACTATCCGGGATAACACCACAGTTAGCGGGGCTCCAGACATGCAGCAGTTCTGGAGTCAGGACACAGACGATGCCCCCATTCAGCCAGTGGATGGGGATGACGTAGGGGTAGCCGATGGCTACGATGCCTGGTACGCAGGCATCCGCCCTCCTCGGATGACGAGGGCACAGGGTCCGATACATGTAGTTGTGCATCGGATAGGGAGGCGGCACCAGGCGGCTATGGAGGCGGCCCAGGGTCACGATGGGAGAGAGCCGAGGAGGCCACAGGCACAGGAGAGGCCGCGACAGAGGGAGAGGAGGGAGGCGAGACCCCCATCTCCACAGAGGGAGAGGCCACCATCACCCGATAAGGGCAAGGGCGTTGACATGGGGGAGAGTAGCGAGACCGCTACTCTCCGAGCGGAGAGAGATCATCTCCAGGCATAGGTGCAGACATTACAGGATGAGGCTGCATGCCACCGAGCTGAGGTGACACAGCTTCGAGATGAGATTGCATGCCTCAGGGCATGGGGCGGAGGGGCGAGCACTAGGGAGCTGACACGGGCTATTGCCCAACTTACTTTCTACCAGACTTTGTACTATCAACTGGTGCCAGAGGCGGATAGACTACCCCTGCCAGCCAACATCGCAGATCCGATCAGGATCGGGTCGTCGAGGACCTCGTCCCGATCGAGGACTAGGACTCACAGTACTACTCAGACTACGATGGGGCCACCTCGTCCACCTCAGGGCGGGGGAGGAGATGAGGCGGAGAGCTCGAGGGGCTCTCGAGGCTAGAGGACTACATAGCTTTGTATAGATTGACATGATAGCATTGTATTATTATTTTTTTGTTGATAGAGGATTGAGTATGCCGAGGTACAGATTGTGGCATACCAATCCAGTTTTGATGATGTATATATATTGTTGATATATATATGATATGTTTTTGATCATATGACTTGTGTTATGTGTATGTTTATGATGCTTTTATGTTTGATTGATTGATTTGATAATTGGATTGAGGATTCATGAAATTATGTCATTTTGAAAATTTATAATTTTGATGTCATGCGGTAATATTTTAAATGAAATAATCTGATGTAACAAATTGATTGTTTGTGATGTGATGTAATAAAAAATAAAAGAGACTTCTAACAATAATTTCAAAGGACATTGTCGCTATTATAGACCATTTCATGGAGTCGTTGCTCACTCGGTCGTCAAGCTAATCCCAGTGATAGAAATATTGTTAAAAGTAAAAGAGTGCTTAAGAGACTGTCTTAAGACTTTGGTGCAATGGTGAAAATGATGATGATGATGGTTTGTTTTTCAGATTTTCATGAAAATAGTATGCATGAAATAATGTTAAAATGATTTTTGCTAGGCATAAATTCCTAAGTGTGATAAATTTTTTGGATAATTCTTTAGGAATTATACCATCATTGCAAAATTGAAGGTTGACATAATGACATGAAATAATGAAAATGTGTTTGCTTTTTAAAAGCATAATTTGTGTAACATAATGAATTAAGTCATATGGTTTTCATGATTTTTAAATAAATGGGGAATAAAAATTGTTACAATGATTTGCGCTAGGCATAGAATATGTAGGTATAGACTTATACCATCATCGCGAAAATCCAAAAAGAGATAGTTTTATTGCATGGTTGATTTTTTAATAAACAGAAAATATGAAGATGAGGACTTGCGCTAGGCATAAAATTCCAATTTTGGTTTTGGAACTATACCATCGTCGCGAAAGTCAACCAGATATATATGTTTTGATTGTATAGTTTTGAAAGAAATTTTTGATTTTTCTATTATATAGTTGTCTTTATGCTAAACAACTGTACTTGATTTATTCCAAACAAGTTGCAAAAAGAATATTTCAAAGTATTTTGAAGACAAAAGTTAGATTTATAAGGAATCCCATGTGCATATGTGAATTCATTTCCGATCTTGATTTATCATAATGATACACAAAATCTCTCAAATACAAATGTGTGTGCAATTGCTTTGTGCATTTACCAGTTTTGAGCAAGATAATATGATACAAGTGATTTGAAGAAACCAAATAAGTGTTCATTAACCATGATGTAGATGCATATAACCATACTAGACTACTATGTAGGTCGGATTATCAAGAGCTAGCTAATCCATAAGCAGACATAGGTCTAGTACAAAAGAAGGTCGCTAATGTGACAGACATATCACCATGCTAGGAGTTACCCAAGGCCAAGCAAGGTTGGGCACAAACCAACTGTTATGGGGCTTACCTCACAGTTTTCGAATAATTGAGAATTCCAGGGATTCAAGCTCATCAACCCTTCTTTTCTTTTCAAAGGGTAGGGAAAGGGATTTTATTGCTTTCTTGCTTTCTCGCTTTCTTTTGAACTTTGCTTCTTTTTCTTTTTGTATTTTTGTTTGCTTGATTTTTGAGATAGTGCTTGAAATATTGTTGTAATGATATAAAATAACATTTTTCTTTTCTCTTTTTTCTTGAACTTTTCTTTTCTTTTTCTTTGCTAGGGATACTTGCTCGGATTAGTCTGTAGAGCAAGGGATTTTTATTCTGGGTAGGGGTGAGCTTGTCCTTTTGCCAATTCTCAAAGATTCTAGACCATGTGCATGATAGGATAGCAGGGGAAACTTTTCGCTCAAGAAATCACTTCTACTATGTAGCAAAACATGGAAATTACAAATATAATCATTTTATTGTGAAAAGATGTGCTTGGTTTAAGTAAATAACAAGATCAATTCTCTATGCTCAAACTTTATTTAATTGAATTTTGTGAACTTTGATATAAGAGAGATTAGTAATCATGCCAGATAAAATCAAGATATTTATTTTTGTGAGTGTGCAAGTGAGGGATTCCAAATAAATGCTAATTTATCCAAAATAATTTGAAACATATAACTGCAATAATTGTAAGAAAATATATATAAACACTTTTGAGAAGTTTTGAGAATGTTGACTCTCTCTTTCTTCTTTATATTGTTTTGGTTTCGAAAGAGTCAAGCATATTGTTGTTTTGATTTTTATTCATTATTTTTTTTGTTTTTTTTTTTTTTTTGAAAAAAATGTAACAAGTGCCATAAATAAATGCAACAAATAGTTTTGAAGATTTTGATGATTATGAATGTTTTTGATGTTTTTGGATTTTATAAATTTGAAAGAAATACAAGATAGTGATTTTGAAACAAATATATACATGGATGAAGTGACCAAATTTATACATAGTAACGTTTAAGATGCAAAATATTCATGGGTTCTTTAAGTTCTTTACCATCTAAGGTAGATAATTTGTATGCTCCTGATTCAAATTTAGCAATAATAATGTATGGTCCAAGCCAGTTGGGCTCAAATTTACCTTTAAGGTCCTTAGTTGCATTTGTATTTTTTTTATTTTCTTTTAAAACAAGGTCGCCGATCTCAAAGGATCGATGACGAACTTTTTTAGCATATGATCTTTTAAGCTTGTTTTGGTAGGCACGGAGATGCTCCAAAGCATTGATGCATTTTTCATCTAGGAGTTCCAACTGATTGAGTCTGCCAGCTCGATATTCATCTCCTACTTCGGTATCTTGAAGTAGCAGAGCCAAAGAAGGAACTTCCAATTCAAATGGAAAAACTGCTTCAAAACCGTAAACCAAAACAAATGGTGAAGTTCCAGTGGGGGTTCGAACACTAGTTCGATAGGCCCACAAGGTCGGATATAATTGAATGTGCCAGTCACGGCCAGTTTTATTGACCAATATTTTGAGAATTTTGATTAAGGTTTTGTTAGATGCTTCTGCTTGACCATTACCCTGAGGATAATAGGGAGTGGACCAGCGATGTTGAATCTTATATTTTTGGCATAATTTTTTAACATCTTTATTTTTGAAACAAGTTCCATTGTCGGAGATGAGATTTGCAAGAATTTCGAACCTACAAATGATTTGATTAAAAATAAATTTAGAGACTTGTGTGCCGAAGGCAGGAAGCTAAAGGCATAGCTTCGACCCACTTCGTGAAATACTCAATGGCGGTTATGATGAACTTGTGTCCATCAGATGACACAGGATTGATTTTGCCAATAATATCTAAGCCCCATTTAGAAAAGGGCCAAGGAGATGAAATAGCCTCGCAGCTCTTGTGCAGGCGCATGGACAAGGTCAGCATGTTTTTGGCACTTGTCGCAATGGCGCACATACTCATGTGCATCCGTTTCCATGGTAGGCCAAAAGTATCCTATCCGAAGGAGCTTTTTAGCAATGACGCTACCACTAAAGTGTCCTCCACAAGATCCATCGTGGGCTTCACTCAAGGCTGATTTAGACTCTTCTAAGTTTAAACATCTTAATAGGATACCTTCAAAAGATCTCCTATATAAAGTATTGCCAATTATTACAAATCGACTTGCTCGTCGACGTAATAACCGACGCCGGTTTCTATTAGAATTGGCAGGGAAAGTCCCATTTTGGAGAAAATCAAATATGTCCGTATACCAAGGTTCGGGAGTAGTTTCATTGATTAGAAACACATCCAAAGGCTCTAAGCATGACTTATTTGAAGCGGGTTCCTGGAGTCGACGAATAATGATAGTGGCATATTCGTCATCTAACTCCAAGGGCAGGAGAGATGCAACTGCGGCCATAGCATCAGCTGCACGGTTGCTAGTTCGAGGAATAGCTTCCAAGGTAACTTGATCAAATAGAGACATTAATTGTAAAACATAGGCCTTATATGGGCACATTTTATCATCTCTCGGTCTGATAAACTTCATTAATTTGGTTTATAACCAGTTGAGAATCACCAAAAACTAAAAGATGTTTAATTTTTAGTGCTAAAGGCAGCTCGTAATCCAAGGATTAGAGCTTCATACTCAGCAGTATTGTTGGTGCAAGCAAATGTCAATTTGAAGGACAGAGGAATAAGATGTTTTTGCGGGGATATTAAAATAATACCCGCACTCGCCCCACTCATGCATCGGGCTCCATCAAAGTATAAGGACCATTGTTCAATATGGTCTGCCTCTAATTGAAGGCATTCATCAGGAAACTCGATGATGAGGGGATGGGTAGACTCTAAGGGTGCAGCAGCTAATTGATCTGCTATGATTTGACCCTTAATAGACTTCTGTCCTATGAATGTGAGATCAAACTCGCTTAGAGCAAGAACCCACTTGGTTGTGCGACCCGATAAATAAGGTCGACTCATGAGATACCTTAAGGGATCGTATTTGGCAATGACATAAGTTTTTTGACTAAGCATATAGTGTCGTAATTTTTGCGTAGCAAACACGACTGCTAGACATAGTTTTTCTAATGTTGTATAGCGGGTTTCATAACTGATGAAGGTTCGGCTAATATAATAATTAGCACGTTCTCTCTTTTCATCATCAAGTTGAGCTAACATAGCTCCTAAGGTAGAATCTGAAGCTGAAATATATAGGAGAAATGGGCGATCAGGTTTAGGTGGTGAAAGCACAGGTGGATTAAGGAGGTATTGTTTGAGAAGTTCAAAAGCTTCTCTACATTCGGTGTCCCAATTAAAAGGGACATCCTTCTTAAGGAGTTTAAGAAAGGGACCAGTTTTGTCCGCCAGCTTATCGATGAAGCGACGGATAGCTTGAAGTTTACCTTGTAAACTTCGTAACTCAGATATATTAGTAGGTGCGGGCATATCAGTGATGGCCGCAATCTTGAGAGGGTCGATTTCAATACCACGTAAAGAAACTAAAACCCCTAATAGTTTACCGGACTTAACTCCGAATATACATTTTGCTGGATTTAATCGAATAAGATATTCTCGTAATCGATTAAAAACTTTTCTCAAATCATCTAAATGATTGTCTTCAATAATAGAGCGAGCTATAATATCATCTACATAATCATGTAGGATATCATGCATCATATCATGAAAAATATAGGTCATAGCTCGTTGATAAGTTGCACCTACGTTCTTTAAGCCAAATGGCATCACTTTCCAACAAAAGGTACCCCAGGGGGTGATAAAGGTTGTTTTAGCCTGATCTTCAGGAGCTATCCTGATCTGATTATAACCGGAGAATCCATCCATTAAGGACATCATCCCACTCCCGACAGTAAAGTCAATGATTTGATCCATGTTTGGAAGAGGAAAGTCATCTTTAGGGCATGCAACGTTAATATCTCTAAAATCTGTGCAAACCCTAACTTTGGTAGCTTCTTTCTTGGTGACTGGAACTACATTTGAGATCCATTCAACATAATCAATAGCTTGTATAAAGATAACATTCAAGAGTTTTTCTAACTCCCCTTTGACTAGCAGAGCCACTTTGGGATGCATTTTTCTAAGTTTTTGTTTAACAGGGTTTAGCATCCGGATGGACCACTAGATGATGCATGACTACGGAAGGGTCTAGACCTGGCATATCTTCATATGTCCAAGCGAAGACATCTTCATACTCTTTAAGGAATGCAATGTATTGTTCTTGTTTTTCTTGACTTAATTCTGATCCAATATTGATTATGTGAGGATTATCCTCGGCTCCAATATTAATTTTAATGACGTTTTCTACCTCCATGTGTAGATCTCTTTCAAAATTAGGTGGGGCGGGTGAAACACCCAATTCTTGTAATTCTTGTAAGGTTAATTTAGATAATTCATCTTGAGGATTAGTGGCCTCAAGTTGGGCTATAGTTGGTATAGAACCATCAAAATAAAATCCATTGTGTAACATCTCTTCAACAGAGACATCATGGAAGATATCTCCTTCCAACTCTTCATCGGGGTCAGCAATCATTTCAGGGTAAGCTATGGATAGCATGTTGCATGAAAACGACTGATTTTTAAGAGGCAAATCAACATGCCTATCCAAATAATCTTGATAACATATGAGTTGATCATCATCTTCAAAAGGAAAGGGTTGACCCTTACTAGGAAATAGGCCCACACCACAGTGGGTAGGCCACGGTTCTACCTCGAAAGGTTCTTTCATGCCATTTTGGAAAGGTCCCAAGCCTTTCCCTTTATATCCCATTTTAAGCATCATGGGTTTAGCTTTAATATAATCATTGGTAAAATAACACCGAGCGTATCCCTCATGATGAGTTTTGATATTCCGAGGGATTCTTCCCCAGTCATATCCTTTATAAATGAAGGCACAACTCCCGACTTGGTAAGTACTTCCCATAGGTTGTGGGAGGCCCAAAGTACGAGGAGATGGCGGTAAATTATTCAAAAGAATTGAATCTTGCATGAAAGCATTTGTTTTTTTTGATATTAAGGTTGTGGATAAATCTGGTAAAAGTTCATCAGAAAGGGCATAAGATGTAGAAGGCTTATTCCCTATATCTTGAGATGTGGAAGGTATGATAGATGTTTCTGTAGGTTTTGAATTTATAGGGATAGAACATGAAGGATTGGTTGTAGATTTAAGATCTTTTTGAGGTTCTAGAGTGATTTGTTTAGAGGGTTGTTGATCTATATAGGAGGATGAAATTACTGGAGGGGAAATAGGTGAAGTTATGGGTGTGTGTTTCACAGTTTTAGATGAAAAATAAGAACTAGGATGTGTGGATGACAGAGCAGGGCAAAATTGCACTCCAACGGGTTCTGCCAAAGCACACATATCAAAAGGTCTAGGGTCACCATGGATAGTGACCAACTGATTTTTAAACTCAAATTTAACACATTGGTGTAAGGTTGATGGGACCGCTCGCATGGCATTGATCCAAGGGCGACCCAAAAGTATATTGTACGATGTTGGGCAATGTACAATAAACACGGTTGTTTCTAGGGTTCTAGGACCAACTTGCAATGGGAGGGTAATAACTCCACACGTTTCTTGTGTTTCGTCATTAAAAGCTTTGATAATCATATCGGTTTTCTTCATTTCATCACTTCTAAAGCCAAATCTTTGGTAGAAGTCAAAAGTGCAAATGTTTAGAGATGAGCCATTATCAATCAAGACTCGTTTGACGACTACATCTCCAATTAGAGCAAGTAATGTATAAGGGATTATCCTTATGTAAACCGTGTTGTGGGATATCTTTATCCCGAAAGTCAATACAATCAATCTCTCGAGTGATGATAGTATTGGCCATAGCTTCAAAGTTGAATGTTTTGAGGTACCATCATTTGGCTTAATGTAAGCATCAACTCATCCCTATGGGTGGGAGAGGATCTTAATAAATCCAAAAGGGAAATTCTGGCCGTAGTATTGGACAATTGCTCATTAATATTGTAAGGGGGTTTAGGTTGAACATTAGGAGCATGATTCCCTTTATTGGGGTTTTTCAAAACGAATGGAGCCGATCCATCATTCTGGTTTGGTTCTTGTTGGGAATTTTGAGCTTGTTGTCGGGTGACGACTCCAATGGTACCTACAATGTTATAATGAGGACGTTGAACTGGTCTCGGTCTAGCATTTATGGCTTGTTCATTAGAAAGGAATATATTAGAAGAAGGTCGAGTAGTAACTCTTCTAGGAAATGGTTCTTCTGGAACCATAGCATCTGTGACGGGTTGAATAGGATCTGATTCATTTTTAGAACTATTCGATTGGTTTGAAGTAATGTCTAGTTCACTTTCACTATCTGATTCTACATCACTAGAATCAGAAGTTTGAAAATTATGTAAGGGCCTGGTCGTAACCAAGGATAAGGTTGTGTCAAATATTTGAGGATCCCGAACAGGTAATTGTCCGCTAATGGTTCCTACATATCGGGTAGGAGGGGGAACATTATGATGTTCGATTTGATTGGCTACCTCTTTACCATGTCTTGGTAAAGGGTGTTGAAATATGTCTAAAGTTTGATTAGCATTTTGATTTTGATTTTGGGGAACGGTCTTTTGAGTATTATTAGGAGGG
Organism: Wollemia nobilis; assembly: GCA_028583015.1. Lineage (NCBI taxonomy): Eukaryota > Viridiplantae > Streptophyta > Pinopsida > Araucariales > Araucariaceae > Wollemia > Wollemia nobilis. The sequence continues at coordinate 6,520,443 of JAQPPZ010003212.1, forward strand.
TTTTGTTTAGGTTGGAAGGCTTGCACTTCCATTTCATTATTATCAATCAAATCTTGTATTTTATGTTTCAACCTTTTACAAGCGTTGGTAGAATGTCCAGGTCCTCTATGGAAATCACAGTGTAAGTCAGCTCTGTATCCGGGTATAGTTGGATCAGGTTCCCGGATAGTTGGTAATTGGATCAAACCTCTTTCGAGTAATTGAGGTAAAATAGTTGATAAGGGTTGATTTAATCTAGTGAATTCTCGAGGAGGCTTATCAGGAGGTTTCAATATAAATTTTTTTGTTGTCTTCGTTGCATTGATATTAGCAACATTTCTGTTGTCAATGACTCCATCACCGACAACTTGTTTGTTTTTATATTGATTTCTGGATGTTTTCTCATCATCCTTCTTCCTAAGTTGGCCTCTCCTAATGAGGGCATCTTCTACTCTTCGAGCTAAATCTATAGCTTGATCGAAGGTAGTTAAGGTAGCAGTTGATAGCTCATAAGATATTTGTTCTTGTAAATTATTGATAAAAATGTCCAACATTTCCCTATAAGGTAGCACAAAGTGCAGTTTTCCTATCAATTGCCTCCATCTAGCTAAGAAATCGGCAAAACATTCATCCTTGTCTTGTTTTAAATTGTATAAATCTTTAATAGTTACATGCCTCTCGATGTAGGCACTAAATTGATGGACAAATGATTCAGTTGTTTCTTCAAAGTTTCTCAAAGAATGAGTGGGCAATTGATAGTACCACTCTAATGCCATTCCACCTAAACTTTTTGGGAACATTTTTAGTAATAGCAAGTCATCATGTGATATGTCATGACATGCTATCCTAAACATGCGAAGATGCTCTATGGGATCTTCGGTTCCTTTATATATAGGCAAGATAGGCATGGGAAAATGCTTAGGGTATGGTTGAGCTACAACTATGGGATCCAAAGGTTGACTACATATCTCTCGATAATTATACGAGGGACGGTAGGGATCTATCTCGGTCCATACGTGAAGCTAACTGTTTCACCATGGCTTCCAGATTACTAGTTTGCCCCCCATATTGGTTTGGTAGGGCATTGACATGGGTTTTATGAGCATATGATGGAGGAACATGAAGATTAGATGCCATGTTACTATTGTGTAAATTATTGGTAGGAAAAGTATTATGAAGGAATTTTGAAGTTGTATTATGATGTATTTCAGATTGTTGAAAATTGGTATTTGGCTTCGTTTTAGGTTTTTGTTTACTTGAAGCATATTGCTCAATAGTTTGGCGGAATAAAGTAGTGAAGGAAGGTTTCTTTTGTGTGGGAATGATTTTAGGTTGAATAACAGGTTCCTTAGGAGGTTGGATAGCCTGTTGTTTTGACATGTTTTGCATCATAGTGACCATATCCGTATTGGATGGCCCAGCCTTATCACTTTCTTGATCAATGAAAGACAAGGGATTAGTGCGTACATCAAACGCATGTTCCAAGGCTGCTTGAGTGTTACTAATTTGACCTTTATCAATACGAACTGCCACATTAAGGGCATCAATGTTATCATTAAGAAATTTCTTGAAATGATCTATGTTGTCAAAAGCAATAGTTCCATCTGGAGCTACTCTAGGGGATGAGGATCCATCCTCTTTAACACTTCCTTCTTGTTCATTATCTTCACCTAGGTCATGTTCTGATTGAGCTAGAGTTTTTCCTTCCGAAGTTGGATCTTCAGGAAGGACATTTGGGTCTCTAGTTGTATCTTGTAACCAATCTTCTTCTTCTCCTAAAGTTTCTTTACCATTCCTAAGTTTAGGCATGGTGCTAAATTTTGATTTCAGCAAATATATATATATATATATAATTATATATATATATATGCAACAAGATTAAGAGGTATATATTTACTATATACCTACTACAATATTTGAAATGAAATGTTTAAGTTTTTGCTATGTTTTTTAGTTTTTTAGTTTTTTAATTTTTCTTTGTTTTTGAAATAATATTGTAAAGACAATCAACACAATAAATGCAAGAAATAAGACTGAAAGTAATAATCTAGTTTTCTATAAATAATTTATAAATATCATTAATAGGCTCGAGTTGTTCAGGAGTCATGAAGTGTTCTTCTTCAAATTGAAAGTTTTCTTTTAAAAATTTAATGAAAAGAGCTATAGTGATATTATCTGTCTCAGATGTTGGTTGATAGAAGTAAAGCTCATGGCAATACTCTCGATATAACACAGCTCGAGGAACTCTATTCCATCTTTCCCTATCTGTAAGAACAACCTCTTGGTCTTCTACACAACCTAGGAACTGGTGTACAATGGCTGCGTTCTCGAGGTATTCCTCGAAGGTGAACAATTCTGAAGATACTAGAGCTCTCCTATAAGCTAACCATCTATGGCAGGCTCTCTAAAGTTCATGATAAAAGACTAGTTGATGAGGATCCAGGATTCTATCTAGGACTAGCCTCTTGATTTGCTTAAGTTCTGTTGACCTAGATGAGATGACACTAAGTCTCCTATCAAGTTCGTTCCACAAGAATTGATTTCTATTTGTTTCAGGCACATTAAGCATAGAGTTGACTTCTATGGCTGCCAATTGGTTTTCTACATTTATAGTAACTGCTAATATTTTCTTAGGAGCTACCATCTAAACATGATATTAAACTTAAATGATTTAAAATGCATCTATGTTTTAGTTGTTCTATTTTTTTTTGTTTTTGTTTTGTTTTCAAAAGGTTATGATGCATTCACGTCGGGTTCACCAAAATGTATCGCTCCAAATTTTTTGCATCCTTACCTTCAGGCTATAGGATCCATGCCCGGAAGGAGGATGGGAAAAGGATGTCGTGGTACCTCGGACTGAGAGGACTTGCGAAGGTCCCGCCTCTCAAGGGAGGTGTATATTGGTGATTTTTCGACGGATGGTGGGTTCACCAGGAAACATTTAATGGCAGTTTCCACGCCTAGGTTTGGAATGTGTTTTTATGTGTTCATTTTTAGCCTTAAGCATTCATATCCTAGGTTTGGCCAAATGAATCTAAATTAATCTATATGAAAGTGCAGATTTAATGAATACAGAAAATAGATTTAAAGACAAAAATAGAGAAATTATAGAATATTAAAAGAAGAATACCTGATCCGGATGTCTGATGGAGATTCTGATGTTGAAGCAGTCAGGATCATCTAGAATTCGACAGAATCGTCTGAGATCAGACAAGATCGTCTGAGATCTGACGAATTCATCAGACAAATTCGTCAGAGACCTGCAAATAGAAAAATAGATGCAAAATACAGAGAATACAACTATTCTAATAGAGGGAAACAATACAAAATGACAGTGACAACATTGAACTGAAAACTTAAAGACCGAAACATGTATGAATGATGCTAATTAAATCATAATTATGATTTAATTATGCAATTTGAGCTAAATGGGTGAACTCCAAAATGCAATATAACATAAAATATCAAATAAACTAGCTAATTTACAAAATAAAACAACAGAGAAAAGGGAGAAGAAATGCAAACTTATGGCACTGATTGCCTCAATGTGGACTATATTCGAGATCATCTAGAATTTGTATGAAATTGTCTCTGATTCGACAAGATCGCCTCTGATCTAGACAGGTTCGTCGACGACGATGAAAGCTTGCTCCGACTGAAAAACAAGATGGTACCTGCAACAAAATTGATATAGGACTACCGCAAGTGTGAATTTAGGATGATTTAACGTGCATGAAGTTAAGTTACAGAGAATTTCAGCCAGGGGTTGGGAAGGGAAGGTCCTAATGATTAAATAGGCTTAGGGGAGTAGTTAGGAGGTTGGAGATCATCCCTATTTGGGAGATCTCCAATGGGGGAGGGTCTCTAACGGTGCAGACACGCTTCTGCCTGGATTAGAGGCCCGTTGGAACAGAAGCTAATTGTGCAAAATTAGTTTTGCGACAAGATCGTCTGGACGTCCTAGCCTAGATGAAATCGTCAGATCTAGGGCGATATCGTCTGATCGGCGACGATATCGTCAAACGGTCAAAACAACCTCTAAAAATGGCATGAAAAAGGGGGAAACGGATTACCCGATGGTTAACGAGCGGTTTGGGAGGTTAAAATTTGAATTTAAATTATTTACTAAGGTGAATGTAATTATTACAATTTCACTGTGCCAATTTTAGGGTGCTACAATTATATATATATATATATATATATATATAAAATAATAATAATAATAATGTCTTCATTAATTTTTATTTTTATTTTTAATTAATACTTCTTATACACATCCACCATGGAGATTGAACCCGGGTCACATTACCGATATGCTTGTTTTACTTTGTATAGATCTATATTAAAGAGGTATTAAGGTGGAATGAAGTTTTAACATAAACCTATTTATATATAGAACATGAGCTCATTATACATGAATGATAAAAACAAGAAATTTAACCATCACAATGTTAACAACAACATATTAGCAATAACGTTGCTGACACCACATTGACGATAAAAATCATCGACAACAAAATGACATTAAAAAATTGTCAACAACAATTTGACGATAAAAAATCATCGACAAGAAATTGACAACAATTTGACGATAAAAAATCATCGACAAGAAAAAGTCATCGACAATAAAATATCGTCGACAAGAAAAAGTCATCGACAATAAAATATCGTCGACAAGAAAAAGTCATCGACAAGAAAATATTATTGACAAAAACTAATGATAAATGCAAATTCAAAACAAGTCGAGCATTAGACACTCAAAACCAACATGCAAACACCCAAATACCCAAAATAAAAAGGTGGGTCCCCAATTTTGGGGTACGTTGTGGAGTAGCCACAACAGGTCCCCTTTACAACATAAGCTCCAATAGTTCATAACACAGTGCTAGCTATGGAAAACCATCCCCGATGATAGTCTATCCAACAAAATCACCAATACACCCCATTAGCCGAGTCATATGCTTCCCTTTTTAAAAGGTTGTATGAGATAAATAAACTTGCTTTGCCCGACATTAGACCCGATGATCCCACCAAATGTGGTAAAAATTATTGAGAACACCTATTTTGTCCTTATCATAGACAAAATGGGCATGACATCAATAATTACCATGTGTTTAAAAATGTAGTCCAAGACCTCATTGACTTGGGGGTGATCAAGCTTGATAATCCCCTCACTCAACAAAACCAAAACCTTGGTATATTTCAAACACCACTTCCTCATCATGAGGAGGTGCAACCAAATATAGGGGGAGCTAACACCAAAACTCCTCCTAATCAAGTCAATCACATTCAACAATACCAAGGGTTTGTAGGGGCCATTCATGTGGTCACTAGAGGTCAAAGGAATAATCAACAAAGGCAACCACCTCAAGCAAGTGTGTCACAACCTTCTACATCACCACCCATCCAAGTTTCTCCTAATCCTTCATCACCCATCCATGTCCCTAGCTAATCGAATCCACCAAATCCACCCATCAATCATCCACCTCGACCAGTCATCTCCTTGAGTAGCTGGCTAACTACAAGTTTGAAAATAGCTTCTGCTAAATTGTCAATCTATGAGCTAATCCAACAATCTCCCCCACATCATGAGGCATTAATGGATATTTTGAAATCCATCGAATTGCAATCGCAAGATCCTAATGCCTTCAACAACTTTGTGGGGAGCATCCAAACATGCATGGAGCCTTCCATAACATTCTATGACTTTGAGATTAAGCCAATCTCATCGGAATCAGTAGACCCTCCATTGCATATCATGGCTCTAATTGACAAGAAGCCTTTTAAAAGAGTCCTAATTGATACTGGTTCCTCTATCAACATCATCACCACATCCGCTCTCCATCATTTGAACCTTCCTCCATCTCACATCACCAAGTCATCCTTCACCCTCAAAGCATTCAATGATGCTTTGTGTTCCATAGTTGGCACTATCATTTTTCCCATCGAAGTAGGGGTTAAAATATTGCACACAATGTTCCACATCTTGGAAGGATCCATGGCATACAATGTACTCCTTGGAAGACCTTGGATGAGGGAAATGAGATGTGTCCCTTCAATACTACATCAATGTTTGAAATATGTTCATGAGGGACAAGTACATTGCATACCGATGGACGTCGAGCCATTTAAGTATTGCAATTTCATCTCAAATCCTTATGAGTCCATGCTCCCTTCCACTCATATTTTTCTTTCACCATCATCCAATCCATCCACCACTTCACCAATCTCTTCATCAAAGGATCCCATTCCTAAAGAGCTCCCTATCACCAAACCTCATCAAACCTCCATACCCCCATCATCGTCATCATTGACTACATGCACATGTGGTCATAGTCAGTCCACATCATCAACATCATTGCCATCCACATCATCATCATCCACTCAATAACCTTCCCAATCCAATCCATCTCCATCACCTAATGTTTCACAAGTCGAATTGATAGATTGTGAGATACCTCCATCTCCACCATTCCCTAAGCCATCACCTGACCATAATCCTTCCATGTCATCCCAAGTCGAGGTCCACCTCACTAATCCTGGTATTGGTGAATACGTGGTCCAAGACATCACCATCACACCCCTCACCATCCCTAGTGCTAAGGATTTTGATCACCCACGTGACCCACCTTTAGCAATAGGAGCAGTCTATAACATGGGTTCAACTCCAAATAACATAAATTTTGTATATGGGGGAATTGATTCTTCATCAAGTCTAGCTCCCATAGAAGAACCCAAAGAACCAAAACTTGCCAATATTCCAAACATGATGGGATTTCCATCTCGATATTTCCACATAGTCAATTGGCAAGGCCATGGCCTAGGATTGCATGAACAAGGAGTGCATCAACCTATCGATGTTCCATATCAAGAGGTGCACGACCATTCAGGTCTAGGCTACCACCCACTCCCTACCACCTCTTCTCTTGAACAAGCCTTCCAAAGGCTTAACCTCAATTCAAGAGAAGAAGCCCTCCATCCCGATAATTTTGATGATGAAATCTATGAAGAATTCAAACTTATGTCGATAATTTTAGATGAATCTGAAGAAGAATCAGAGCCCATCATTCCCCATTCCAAACAAGATGAGTTTTATCTCAACATGTTCCCCATCCATGAGCCCATATTTCACTTGCTTCTTCCACAAGAGCGAGCCGCCCCTACCGGTGAACCACCACCTCCATTCCATTAAGCCATTCCATAAGCCAACTTGTAACATATGTACATAACACAAAAATAGTGGTTTTCACCACTACAAAAAAAATAAAAAATCAATCAAAAATCAAAAACATGTTTTCTTTCTTTACATTGCATATGTAAATATATCATTTAGTAAAATGCATTTTGTGTTGCTTGTTGTTGTTCAAGTTAACCAAGCCCCTAGCATCGATTCCTAGGTTCCATCCATTCCATCCAACCTTATCCACCTTGCCCATAAGTCAACATGAATCCTGTTGATTTATTCACCCCACTCCATAATCCATACGATCTGGCTAAGCCAATTCCAATTGACATAAGCCTTATTGATATGGACCGGATTTCCTCACCTCCATCCTTTGCCAAATTTGTCTTGTTCGAGGAATTGTTAAGGGCTTCTACCAACTACATTCCTCCATCCCCTCCACCTTCACCTTCACCTTCACCTTCGGATCCCGAGGTTTTCCAGGCAGAAATAGATGAGGATAAGCCAGAAGAGTTTGATGACATCTTAGATGATATTCATTTGATCCCTACACCCCATCAACTTGAGGAAGGTTCCCACATGTCTATTGAAGATACCATCGATGTGGACCTTAGTTCAGACAAAGACAATCCCCAAATTGTCAAGCTTGGCAAAATTTTATCACCCGATGAACAAGAGCAATTTATTGCTCTCCTCAAGAGGAAGAAGGGCATATTTGCATGGTCCTACAAGGACATGCCTAGTCTTGACCCTAGTTTGGTTGTCCATAATCTCACCTTACAGCCTGATGCTAAGTCGATCAAACAAAAACTTAGGAGAATGCATCCTACCATGGCCCTCTTGGTAAAAATAGAGCTTCAAAAACTCTTAGACGTGAACTTCATAGTTCCTATCGACTATCCTGAGTGGCTCTCAAACATGGTACCCATTCGCAAGCCTAACGGGGTGATACACGTATGCACTGACTTTCGAGATCTTAACAAAGCATGTCCTAAGGATGACTTCCCTCTCCCAAACATTGATACTCTTGTCGATACCTACGCTGGCCATGAAATGCTTTCACTCATGGATGGTTTTTTAGGATACAACCAAATTCGAATAAATCCTGATGACCAACACAAAACAACATTCACTACACCTTGGGGAACTTTTTGTTACAAGGTGATGCCCTTTGGCCTCAAAAATGTAGGTGCCACTTATCAACATGCCATGACATACATTTTCCATGACTACATGCATAATATTATCGAAGACTATGTGGATGATCTCTTGGCTAAATCCAAAACTCGACAAGAACATATTGGTGTATTGGAGAAAGTTTTTGACCGACTCCTAGAGCATAATGTAAGGTTGAATCCCAAGAAATGTGTCTTTGGTGTTACCTCAGGCAAACTTCTAGGATTCATTATCTCCAAAAGAGGCATTGAGGTGGACCCTAACAAGGTCAAGGCTATCATGGAGATGCCTCCCCCAACTAACTTAAAGGAATTGCATAGTTTACAAGGAAAGATCCAATCAATCCATCATTTTATTGCACAACTTTCTGATAAATGTAGGCCATTCAATCACCTACTACAAAAGGGGGTGCCATTCTCTTGGATAGATGAATGTCAAAAAGCCTTCGATGACATTAAGCAATACCTAGCTTCTCTACCAGTCTTAGCTCCTCCTCATCTAGGGGTCCCATTTTATCTTTATATCTCAACAACGGACTTTGCATTAGGGACAATGCTTGCACAAAAGAATGAACAAAATCGAGAGCAAGTTGTCTACTACATTAGTCAAACATTGGTAAGCTATGAAACTAAATATGCTTATGTAGAAAAATTATGCTTAGAAGTGGTTTTTGCCACTAAGAAACTTCGACATTACATGCTTAGCCACACAACATATGTCATAGCTAGAGAAAATCCTCTGCATTACATGATGTCCCGCACTTACAACAACACCCGCACCGCTAAATGGATAATGCTCCTCACTGAATTCGACTTGGAATTCATTAGCCAAAAATCCATTAAAGGTCAGGTAATAGTCGATCAACTTGCGGAAGCTCCACTACCTAGTGATCATCCTTTGATTATTGAGCTCCTAGATGATTCGGTATTTGTTATCACTGAGCAAGAAGAAGATGTCATTCTGGAGGAAGATGTTGATATCACACTATTCTTTGATGGCTCTAAGTGCATGAAAGGTCAAGGTGTTGGAGTCATATTTCACACACCATAGGGGGTACCTATCCCCTTGTCATTCAAACTAGACTTCCAATGCACAAACAACACTACAGAGTATGAAGCCTTAATCTTAGGTCTTCAATCAGCTATAGCTATGAGCATTAAGCGTATTAGGATATTTGGTGATTCTCAACTTGTCGTCAAGCAAATCAATGGAGAATACCAATGCAAAGAACCTACCATTAAGCTTTATCATGAAGTAGCAATGAAATTGCTCTCTAAGTTTGATTGGTATGAAATCAATAGCTTGCCATGTTCGACTAATAGATTTGTAGATGTGATGGCCTCCCTTGGATCATTGATTCCAAAATACTCATTTGGAGAGGTACAACCCCTTATCATTTCAACAGTCTCTAAATCTGCAATTTCTCGTGCTGAGTCAAAAGATGAAAAGGATGTTTGCTTTATCCAATCGGATTCATATGAGCCTTGGTCGAGCCAAATAGTAGCCTTTCTCAAGTTTGGAACACTCCCATATGATATGTCTCGAACTGCCAAATGCACTTTCAAGCAAAAGGTAGCTCATTTCATTCTCTTGGGGGATGTGTTGTATAAACATGGTTATGATGGAGTCCTCCTTCATTGTCTCGAGGCTAGTGAGGCTCAAAGAGCCATAGCTGAAGCCCATGATGGTACTTGTGGTGGTCATTTTAGTGGAATGGCCATTGCAAAGCGTATTTTATGCATGGGTTATTATTGGCCCACAATGGAACGTGATTGTTGCACATATGTTAAACATTGCAAAAAGTGTCAAGAACATGCTAATTTAACTCATGTACCATCACAAGCCTTACAACCTATTCAAAGCCTTTGGCCCTTTTCACAATGGGGCCTAGATCTAATTGGCAAAATTTCACCTCCTTCCTTGGGACAACATACATTCATTATCACAACCATTGAATACTTCACAAAGTGGGTTGAGGTAATTCCTCTAACTAACATGACAGGACCTAGAATTGTGGAGTTTATACTCCATCATATCATTTGTCATTTTGGTATCCCCTCAAAAATCATTTCAGACAATGGCAAGTCTTTCAAGAACAAGGATGTTCGAGCACTTTGCGAGAAATATAACATTCAACATAGTTTCTCGACTCCTTATTACCCACAAGAAAATGGACAAGTTGAAGCTTCCAACAAGACCTTAGTTGCTATTCTCAAGAAACTTGTCAAAGAAAATCATAGAGATTGGCATACACAAATTCCCTTGGCATTATGGGCTTATCGAACAAGCATCTACATGCCTATAGGGGCAACACCATTTTCATTGGTCTATGGAGCCGAAGCAATCATGCCTCTTGAGCTCGAGATCCCTTCCTTGCAAATTTCTTTGCAAGAATTCATAGATGATGACACAGCTAGACAAGCACGTCTTGACCAACTCACACTTCTTGATGAGAGGTGAGTCAATGCTTTAGAGCATTTACGAGTTTATCAAGACCACCTCAAACGTGCTTACAATGCCAAAGTCCATCTACATGAATTCCAAGTAGGAGATCTTGTCCTTAAAGAGAACCAACAAAATACCAATGCATTACCGCATCTTCATGATAAATTCATGGCTAATTGGTTAGGTCCATACATTGTTACACAAAGAGTGGGTAATGGTACTTATAGACTTGCCAGTCTAGAGGGAGAGGAAGAATCCGAACCACTTAATGTTATACACTTGAGAGCATTCTATGCATAATTTGATTACTATATATGTATATATATACATGGCTAATACACAAAAATATTTGCATACACTTCATTCATAACATTGCATTTCACTTGCATTTACATTCCAAAAACAATGCATTCACCCACATTTCATATTGCATTTCACAAAATTGCATGTCATACATTGCATTCACATTCACATTCCACATTTCATATTTCATATAGGGATCATTTATTAAGTTCAAGGTCTTAATTGGTCCAACAAAAGTCATGTTGCCTTAATCAGGGGCACCTTCACAATGTCATCCACACAATTCCACCAAGTCAAATTGCCATTAGCACAAACCACATTCATAAAAGTCCTAGGTGTTTTCGGTCACTCAGCCACTCCTAGTGTTTTAAGCAACCTCCAAAATACATGTCGAGTTCTTTTTAGGACCATTGCACATATACACTAAGAAAATCTTGAGTTTTGGGAATTGACTCCAAAACATTCTTGAACCAAACACAAATTTCACATCTTAAAAACATCTTGTGTCAAAAAGGGATAACACCATACTTGGTATGAACCTTGAAGTGAAAAGGGTCATCCTTGCTAGTCCCATCATGCAACATAGTCCATAAAAATAGTGGTTCTTACCACTACCACAATTCCAAAAATAAAAGAAAGAGTAGGGAAAAATCCCTAACAAAAACTCTAAATATTTTACATCACACACCACTGATCAATTGGGTTGTAAGGATCATACTACATTTCCAATCAGACGGTTAGGTAGTCATCCCCAAAACTTAAGAGATCAAAAACAAAAGTCATGGACTATGGAGTTAGCCTCCACCGGAGCTATAGACGCTTGACTGGTAGTGGAGTACGCTCATGCATGGTGACATGTCTCTTTTAAAAGAGACCTCTGACCACTCATACGGACAAGCTAGCCTCTTGGTTTCAACCATAACAGGTTTACCCAATTTACTCAAGATGAGTTAATGAACTCACTTGCACACACACTGGTTCTTGATTGTCTCGAGTCATTACCATGCTCTTGATTCGGTAAATGAATCCACTGCACACACATTTGGTCCTAGAGGGATTAGGTAGTTTTAGTGAGTTTGTTTGATGCCACTAGGATGTTTGAGTCTCTACAAAATAAGCAATCTTCCATATCAACATCCATATCTTCTTCCATATCAACATCCATATCTTCTTCCATATCAACATCCATATCTTCTTCCATGTCAACATCCATGTCATTTAAAAAGCCATTCATCCCATATACCACCAAGTTTGGTGCCCCTGATTAAACAACAATGCTAGAAAAGGTCAAGCAAAGATCTAAACTATAAATGATCTTGTATCATTAAATTCAACTTGCATTAATCATCCATAACATAGCATATGCATTAATCATAAATATAAACATGCATTCCAAAAAACATTCACAAAAAAATATAACACAAAAGGTAAAAGCCATGTATATATATATGTATAAATATCACATGTACAATGAGTGCCCAAAGGCTACATACAATAGAGCACCAAGGCTCATATACAAAAAGTGCATCTAAGCACTAGCTAATGCCCATGAGTGGACCCCTAGGACCTACTAGGAGCCCTAGACCTAGAACTCTACCTAGACTCAGCTGGCCTAGTCGACTGCATCATCGAGAAAGATGGAGGATCTAGCAACATGATATGATTAGCCATACATAAATCCTCCAAGGAGTGCACATATGCCTCGCTCACTCGAAGTCATCACAAGTCCAGCCCATGTCGATGTTCCTTGCCTAGAAGCTCTACCTGGAGCCTCACGATCATCTCTCGATCATCCCCACCAGCTCCTCCAACCGCTCACTCCACCTGCATCTGAGCTATAGTCACATCCCATGCACTAAGCTCCACCCATAGCTATGCTACAATCTCATCATGAGACTACACCAAAGCCTCCTGCTCTACTCATAGCTACTCCATCTCTACCTACAGCCTCACCACCTCAGATATCTCCCCCATATCATCCTCCTCCTCATCCTCCCCTAGACCAACCATAGGAGTCTACCACCTTACACCTCTCAACTTCTTCCTTTGACTACTAGCTTAGAGGGGTCTCGATCACTTTGAAGTCCCATCAGACTCCTCAACATCATCCTCACCATCAACCACCACCTTAGGTACCCATACTAGTTGGGCACCAAACCATACCACATACTCAAGGGTCATCCCTGCATCATCCACATCAGGGACCTCTAACTCTTCATCATCCTCAACCACCACCCTCCATGGCTCCGCACATGGAAGCCCTACCTCCTCTCGGTACCTCCTATAAAGCATCGACTCCTCTAGTACTCCCTACGGTAAGCCAAACTACTGCAACACCCACGAGAACTAGAAGTACTCCACCTCGCCCTACCGCCTCCCAACTATCCACCTTGATTACCTGACCCACCATAACTGCTCCCTATCTCCAGTCCACCTAGTCCCCTACCAAGGCCTCCACATCACTTGGGTGGATGTTAGTCCAACCCACATATCCCGGTACCACTAGCTCGAGCACACCGGATGACTCGATTGTACCTCCTCTACTACCACCCATCTCCTAGCAAAGGGTTGCACACCATCCCACTCACTATAGGGTAGACCCTCTAATCATGCCACCCTAAAGTGCTCCCATCCCCAACACTAAAGAAGAAAGTTACACCCCAAGCCCTTCCTCTTCCATCATGTCACCTCATACAACTCTTGGTACACCTACACCAACAAAGTAGGCGCCCATGCATATGGTTAACATGGTGAGCAAATCACTCACCAATCCCAATAGGTTCCATGGGAACCTACAACCAGTACTATTGGGAACCACTATGTTCACCAACACGAACATCACCAAGGCTAGGAGGGGATCCAACTCCTTGTCCACATACATGGTCAAGTAGGGAATCCCTCCACTCTCCACCTTCACCTCCTCCCATCTATCCCCAAACATCCTACTCATCTAGGCCTTCTTATCATAGCCTACCTCCACCTTCACCCCCTCCACTAGCACCTTGAGAATGTGATACACATCCTCAAGGGTAATGGTCACCTCCTCGATCGGTAGCTAGAAGGTCCCCCTATCCGCATCCCATCTCTCAGCCAAAGCTGAAAGATACCCCTCATCCACCCTCACTACATCAAGTCGGGCCACTCCCTCTATCCCCACCACCCTCAATACACCCCAGTCCACCTTCGACAACAATTTCCTCATCCCAAGAACAAGGGGAGAAAATTGATGTCGAGGCTCCAAAATCCGCAACTACAAGCAATCAACACATTTCATTAGTAAAAAAAAACAACAAAATTTTGCACAACACAAAAGTTTTCAAAGGCATTACCTTGGCAAACCTTACCTCCACTCCAACCATAACACTCATTCCCTCCACCGCCATAGCTTCCACACCAAATTCCCACTACCTCACTTCACTCTTCACTCCACTCCTTAGAACACAGCTTCTCAAACTTGCAAATGCACAAATGAGTTACATTTTCCAACCTGTAGGCTATTTATAGCTTTTGTAGGTGCATTGAAGTACCTTGGGGCATTTTAGATAAGCTCAAGCATGCATGGGCACTTTCCAGCATGCGTGAGCATTTCTAGGTGCCTTGGATCGTAGCCAGGCATTTCCTGCATCATAGAAACATAGGCGGGCATTTGATGCATAAATCCAGAAAAGGTAAAATTGATCAAAATAGTAGCTTACCTCCACCAAATTTCACCCACACATCAATTCCATCATAAAATCAAGTTTTGTGAAAACAAAAATTAGTTTGGATGCATAATTTTTGTTTGTGACCAACAGTCATAAAAAGCACAATTCCAATTACAAAATATATCAAACTAGTCCAAATTTTCACAAAACGACCATCTTCATCATCTGCATCATAATTCTCATCATCCCACCAATTTTTATGAAAATCTAAGTTGATTTGGCCCAATAAATTAAATTTTATGTCCAAAGATGTAAAATTAACCAATATCTATCCAATGTTCACCAATCAGTTCTATTTTTCACAAATCATCACATTTCTTCCTCAAAATTTCAAATTTCACCAACATCATACCTCATCATCCATTTCTTTCCACATGTGCCACATTCTAAGTGAATCTTGTATATAGTGGTTTATTCTATATACTTGGCGATTGCAATGATTTGCATCCATGCAATTCGGTAAGATGAATGAACTACCATAAGGACACTTGGCCATGATCATCATCACATATCTCCTTGTTCGAGATCACAATCATATTTGATACTTCACATTTTAAGTGAAACCTTACCAAGAGCAATTTGCACAAAAGCTATCATTGATGGCCTAGTTCATGGGGCTTAAAACATGGACAAAAATCACATTTCATCATTTCATATTTCCTTGAAAATCATCATAGAGATAGGCACTAGCTAGGGTGATTGGTTCCAATCATGGGAATTATTCAAAATCACTAGCAGGCCCTCCAAGGTTGACTACTTTTATTTTTTTGCATCTTCATATTGCATATCAATGAGGCCAGAAGGCAAAATTTATTCAAAAGCATCGAATCACCCCAAAATTTGGGGCAACTAAATTTGATTATGACTTTCCCACAATGGGATACATCTTACATGATCATGGCATCTACACTTGGAAAAATCCCTTCATATATTGGGGCAAAAATAGATGCATTCATATTTTTCACAAATCCCTTCATCTATTGGGGCATAAATAGATGCATCCTATTACCATTTTCAACAATCCCCTTCCCACCATTGGGGCAAAAATGGTATCACATTTTACATCATTCATATCATCCACAATCCATTTGCATATATTTTTCAATTGGCTCATGAGATTCATCCGCAAACTCATTCACCAATTGAGGGGGTAAGCTACACAATAACTCCAAATTCTTTATTCTTTTACCTTCAAGTTCATCTTCCACATTCCAACAAGAGAGAGAAGTTGCTTCTATGCCTAGCCCGATCAGGTGTCTCATATTTTTGCACCATATTGTGTTTCACGCAACATGGTACAAAAAGGGGCATCTGTAGACACCAAAATCTAGCCACTTGTCCTCCATCCATGCTTTCCCACCATTTCCACCACCAAAACATAGCCACTTGTCCTCCATCCTAGCTTTCCCACCATTTTTACCTATTATTTATATATATTTATTATATATATTTAAATAATAATATTTATATTTTTATATATATAATAAATATATATTTATATAAATAAATTAATCCCAACCATCCGATTTCATTTAATCTCATCCATCCATCCACATCAATCCATGCCACACCCTAAATTTAATATCCACCCTTAGATGTGCTTTAATCTCAACCACATGATTAGTGTCGTTGAAACCCTAGCATGCCCTAGGTTGGATTATAAATAGGAGCTATTTTGATGGCTCAACCCTAAGTTTTTGAGTTCCCTAATTTCTTAAGTTTTTGAAGCATCCTATAGGTCCTATCCAACATCTATACCTTAGCCCCACTCCATCCATCATATTCCCCATCCCCTCACTCACCGCCATTATCGCATCCTTCATCATCATCAAATCTGCTTTTATAGATCTGATCTGACCTCTTGAGTGCCCTTTTGCTCTCCACCATAGCCCCAAGCACCCTCCCACTCTTTGAAAGCACCCTCACACTCTTTGAAAGCACCCTATCACTCTCTATCATAGCCCTGAGTGCTCTTTCACTCTCCATGAGTTCCCTACTACTCTTCCTGAGAGCCCTACCATATTTTAGAGTCCTATTATGAAGATAAGAGAGATCTTTGAGTGTCCCTAGGGCACACCTTCACCATCGACCTACAACCAATCAAAGACAACCAGCAAGGAGCAAGGTAAATCATTATTTGTTATCATTTTATTTCATGCATTTTCATTTCTATTCACTTCATTAGTAGCAGATCAGTTAGGGTTTATTATTACTTATAGAGGGCCTCACACTATGGAGCCCTCATAGGTATTACTAACTTATTTATTGTGTCATTGTGTGTAGATCTGAAGGTGCTACACAAGCATTGGATAGTTGATTAAGCTAGAGTGGCCCAACATCGGATATGCAGAAGCCCACTCACCCCTATTGGGAGTAGAACACAATTGAAGACACCACCATTTGTTGTAGCTAGGGTTTTGGAGAACCCTAGCAATATTTGTAATAATTGTATCAAAAGGGATTCTTACATCCACTATTGTAACAATGAAGTTTTTAGGCTCCCCTCGTTTAATATAAATCTCATTTGTTGTGCAATATATGGTTATTTGAATTTTATTTATTCAGCATTTGTTTGGTGTCGTGTTTTGTCTTCATAAAACCATTGTAAATTTCCTATCATGTGATGACTTGCACCAAAATCAATAAACCAAAGGTCTTTTCCATTTTGACTTGTAGAATTATTTGTGCTTGAAGTAATTTTACATTTTTGATATGAAATATTGTATGGACTTTGATCTTGAATCCTTTCATAGTGTACTTTGTGATGATATGTTCCTCTTACTAACTTATCCATTACTATCTTCAAAAATAGTTTTATTGTTGTATTCCTTGTCTCCCTAGTTTTGAGTATATTGTCCCACCTTGATAAAACCTTTTCAACTTCTAAATTTTGAGTTGAATTTGAGTATATGATCAAATACTAACTTTCAATTCTTCAAATCTTGTAGTATACTTTGTATTTCCTAATTTTTGGATAATGATCAAACAATAGTTTTGACAAAGGTTTCAATTCTTCAAATCTTTAGGTGGAAATCCTTTTATCTCCCAAATTTCAAAAATATGATTTCTCAATTCTAAATTTCACAAACCTATGTTGGTGTTGAATTCCTTATAACTCCCCAATTAGAAATTTAGAAATTCTATAAAAGATATTTGCAAGTTTTGTATTCCTAATTTGATGTTGAAATCCTTATTTCTCCAAAATTATCAATTTGCAAATATTTCAATAAACCAATTACAAAACTTCAAATTAATTTCTCAAATCTTCAAATCAACTTTTCAAATCTTCATAAAACTTTCCAAATAGCAATAATAAAATATCTAAGGTTTTGATTTACCACTTATAAACCTTATTCCTCCAATAGCATTAATTAATCAATGTGGAAATATAATAATCAAACTCAAACTTTCATAAATCAATTATAAACACTCCTTATTACTCCAACCTTTGAATAAATCAAATAATAATTTGAGATTTACCTCAATAATCTAGGCACATGCTATTCTGGGTGAAATGCTAGATCTTCACTGTTGAATAGTCAATAATCTTCTTGCTGCAAGGTGCTCTCCTAATTTTGCAACCCAAACTTCTTCCAAAATGAATCTCTCCTTTGCTAATTTTGGCCCATGCAATAAATGAAGATTTCAAAATACTTTGACTCCCTTCTAAGATGTTTGGCACTCACTGTTTCAAGTGCCAAGTGGCACATAAACACTTGTCTTCTTCTATAATATTTCTTTGGTGCTCCAAGTTACTATCCTTCTCATAACACTTGGTTGAAAATATTTTCAAACTTTGGCTGGTTACATTCAACGATTCTATAACATCCTGGGCATTACATTTCTTGCAATACCAAGTGGTAAATGAACTCTACAACTCCTCAAATGAGCACTCTTCCTTTGATAACGCTCCACTTCTTCTTTGTAGTATGTTTGCTCTTCTTTCCAATGTATTCCAATGTATAGTAGTGCTTGGCCTTCTACGTTCTCCTTTGGCATTTGGCTTTCTAAGTTCTCCTTTGTGCAATGTGGTGGCTCTTCCAATGGTTTCTCCTCTCACGGTGGTGCAACCACAACTTGGGTGGCTTTTCCTTTCTAAAATGGTGGCTCCTCCTTCAACGTATGGTGGCTTCTTTGGCTACCACTTCTATTGCATTGCTTCTATAGATTTTAACCTATTTTGATGTAGCTTGGCTTCTCCACAACTCAGCTTCAATGGGTGAGCTTGAAAGCTTTCTTTTTCAATACTTTTACTCCTTTTCCACTTACTTTACTGACTTCTATTTTTAAAACTTGTGCAGGTTCAAAGAGACTATTGTTCCTTCAAGAACATGCACTTAACTTTCCTTTTTAGAAACATATACTATGCACACCTTTTAGTGCTTCGTATTGCATTTACAACTACTTTTCTTGTTGTTTTAAACTAGGAGTAATACTTGCAAAAAATCTAATAATAATCAACTTATAACTCCATAATAAAATATTAATTCTCCAAATTTATTTGTGCTTTCTTTCAAGCTTGCTTTCTAGCTAGATTTTCTCACCTTTCAATATTCAAACTTGCTGCCCAAATACCATCAAATTTGTAGCTCTTTTGCTTCTTGAAATGCTGCCCAAATATTCTGAAATTTGCAGCTCCTAAAGCTGCCCAAAAATCTGCTTTCTTAGTTTTAATTTGCTGCCTCAAAACTTCTCCTTTCTCCTTCCAAAAGCTGCCAAGAAACTCTGAAATTTGCAGCTCAAATTCTTCTTCAAATGTTGTCTAAAATACAACTCTATCTCCTTCAACTCGCTGTCCAAATTCTCTGAAATTTGCAGCACCAAATGCAGTCCAATATGCTGCCTCTAACTCCTTCAATTTGTTGCCTTTTTGTTGTCTACAAACTCTATATTTTTGCAGCTCCAAATGCTGCCAATATGCTACCTTTTTGCTATCCAAAATCTGCCTCTATCTCCTTCAATTCTCTGCCTTAAATGGTTGTCAATTCCTTCTTCAATCAGCTATCCAAAAAGCTTCCAAATCTGCCCAAATTTTCTCCAATTTGCAGCTCTTCTATCTTCTTCTAATTCTACCCAAATTTGCAGTCCAAAACTCTTCAAATGCTGCTCCAAAATTCTGATTTCTCCTCCTCTATCTTGCTGTCCTGAAACTCTTCAAATTCTACCCCAAAAATCTGCAATCTTCTTCTTCAAAAATCAGCCTTCAAAACTTTAATGGTTGTCTCCAAAAATATCAATTTGTGGCCTCTTTCAATCTTCTTTCTCCTCCTTAGCTTTCACTGAATTCTATCTTCAAATTTGGCCTCTTTGCTGGCCTCTTCTTCAAGAATCTGAATGTCTTGAAGTCTTCAAAAATACTTTCTCAAATTTGGAAAACTTCTTGCCAAAATCCTTCTCCTTGAATCAGTTTCACAAATCCTTTTGGGCTTGTTGTTGAATGACAATAATTATCCCAATTTTGATGTGATTACCTCTTTTCAGGAGCTTCTTCTTCTTGCAATATTCTACCTCAAAATTTCTTCAAATCTTCTCCAATGGCCACTTCTTCAATTTCTCAATAGGGCTTCTCTATTCTTCTTCTTTCTCCTTCCAAATTTTCTTGAAACCTCTTCTCTTGGGTTTCCAAATTCTTCAATCTTCTATCTCCTCTCTCAAATCTGCAATGGGGACCTCTTCTCTCGGGTCTCCTCTTTCTTCAATATTCAATAGGGCTTCTCTTGGCCTCTTTCTCAAATCTCCTATCTTCTTTCTCAAATATGCAATGGGGACCTCTTTCTTGGGTCTCCTCAATCTCCTTTCTTCAATATTCTATGGGGACCTCTTTCTTGGGTCTCCTCAATCTTCAATGTCTACTCTTTTGTTGCAACTCAAAAACTAATCCCTGCACGAGGAAAGCACATAGAATTTTAGGCAATCGAAGGTGAAATTCTTCTCTATCTGTTGTAGGAAGCTTCTCAACTTTTGAGAACTAATTTTCTGCAACAAAATCTTAGACAACAACAATCAAATACATTCAAATCTCCAAAAATCTGAAATCAATAATCTTCACTAGTTGTTCTTCAATCTAGTGGAAAGAAATCTATGTTGAGTCCTAGTCTTCATGAGTTTTTCTGCAACCCTGTGGAAAGACTCTAGCCAAATAGCAACTTTCAAATTTTGTAAAAGAAATCTCCCTATCTCCTATCAATCTCCCTTGTGGCTCTGATACCATTGTTAGCTTTTGATGCTTAATACTTAAAACAAATAACCACAAGATCTAAAATAAAGTTGCTATATGAAATATATGTTAATGGCAATATCTAAATCATATAAAACTCATAAATAACTTCTGCAACAACTCATAAAATGGCCATTAAAAAATGCTCACAAAAATAGTATCTTGATAGAATAAAGATCTCAAATACACCATACTTCCACACACTCTCACTCTACATTGTGTCTCACACACACACACATAGACACATATATAATGGAATGTGACTCTTCATATGGAGTACTCTTGGCCTTCACTCTTCTTGAGACTCTTCACTTTCCTACTCTATGGACTCATGTGCACATGGACTATTATGCACATTTACATTATTGAATACTTTGCACATTCTAATAATACTTGTGCATTTATTACATTGCATAAAGTAAATACTCACACTCTAATCTAAGACACACTCCTAATCTAAATATGTACCCAAGGTGGTACATTAGCATGTACCAAATAATGTAATATACTCCGACACACAAGTTGGATGGTGCTTTGATTGTCACATCAAAGAGTGATAAATTACTATGAGGAATATCAATCTCCTCCAAAATCATGAGCATCTATCTAAGATGATTAGTTTCCTAATTGGTAGAATAAAATTTAACCTTCATGGAAGATAGAGAAATAGTGTATTAGTATTTACAAACTAAGAAATAAGGTCAAATACCAAATAGAATACAAAGCCAATGGTGGGTCATGGATCATCCAAATCACTAACACAATCAACATGTAAAAATCCTATCAAAATCAAAGGGGGTATAATAGAGTAGTGAATGCCCATCCTATAAGTCCCTCAAATGTATCTAAAAATCCTCTCAATTGTTATGCAATGAATCTCCCTAGGTGCCTACATATATATGTAGTGATAACTAATAGAAAAAGTTATATTGGATGTAGTGTGAGTAAGGTAAAAAGTCCTCTTGTGAGAGATCAATACAACATAACATCCACCAAAGAAGTGGTACAATTAGCCTATTGCTTCAATCTTGAGGTAAAAGGAGTTTGAGCAGAATTGGATTCATCTATCCTAAATTTTTGAAGAAGATCTAGTACATACTTTGGCTAGCAAATGGTGATGCTAGAAATATTATATGGATTTCTAGAAACCAAGAAATAAGGTTGTATCCCAATTAGAATGCAAAGCCTATGGTAGACCATTTCATAAAAAACAGCATCCCAATTAACATGTGAAAATCCTATCAAAATCAAAGGGGATCCAATAGAATAGTGAATACCCATCTGATAGGTACCTCAAATGTATTTGAGAATCCTCTAAGCTACTATACAATGACTCTTCTAGGGTTCTTGCATTTATTTAGAGCAATAACTAATAGTAAAATCTATACTAGGTCTATTGTAAGGTAAATAAGTCATCCCATGAGATGCCAATACAACATAGCATCCACAAAAGGAGTGGTACAATCAACCTAATGCTTCAATATTAAGGCAAAAAGAGTTCATGCAAACTTTGAGTCCTCCATATTAAAATATTGAAGAAGATCCAAAGAGTACTTGGGATGGAAAATGGTGATGTTATAAATAGTGGATTGTTATCTAGAAACTAAGAAATAAGGTTAGATCCCAAAAATAATACAAAGCGTATGGTAGGTCGTTGCTCATCTAAATCATCAGCCTAATCAGCATGTGAAAATCCTATCAAAAGAAAAGGGAGCCAATAGAGTAGTGAATATGCATCTAATAGGTTCCTCAGATATATCTAATAATTCTCTTAGCTACTATATAGTGACTCTCATAGGGTTCCTACATATATCTAGATTAATAACTAACAACAAAAGCTATATCTTTTCTAGTGTCAGGTAGAGAAGTCCTCTCATGATATACCAATACAATATAACATACACCATAATATCGGTACAATCAACTCGATGCTTTAATCTTGAGGTAGGAGTCCAAGCATACTTGAATTCCATTCTAAAATATTAAAAAATATCCAAAGCATACTTGGGATGGAAAATGATGATGCTACAATCTATTTGATTAATTTGAATCACAAAAAAATAATTCAAAAGAATCAAATCTATCATCTCAAAAGTGGAATAAAGTCATGACTTCATTTATGAGGATTGATGTTTGATCACTCATATGACCCCTCTAGTAATTTCTAGTTAGTTTTGCATAGTTTATTTCTTGGAAATTAATATTGTAAGTGAGTCTCTTTGTCACATGCACTTGTGGGCACTAGTTATCTTCTAGTTGTCATTTAGGAGTGTTAGTTAGGAAGTGTGAACTCAAAGTAGGAAGTGTGTACTTCAAGATAGCTAAAAAGGATCTTATAGTTAGCACTATTCCTTTCTGAGAATGACTCATGAATTACTTGGCCCACATTTCATATATCATGACTCATGAAGTATACATGCTAAAAAGGACCTTATAGTTAGCTAAAAAGGAATTCATGACTCCTATGGATTGTTGTGGGATTTTTCTTGGACAACCTTTTTAGTATGATAGGAGAGTTGTTTATGATGCTTTCAAAAGAACCTACACACTTCAAAAAGATGGTAAGGTTTTTCTCATTAAAAGCACCAACACTCCTAACATCATTCTAAGTTCCAAGCAAACAAAAAGAGTAATTAAAAAAGGTGGTGATGTTGCTCTAATTTTCATTCGCTCTCAAAACACTTCTACATCCACATCCATTTCAAAGAAACACTCTTCAATGGATAAAATATTGCAAAGTTATTCACACATATTTCAGGAGCCAAAGTCTCTTCCTCCAATTCGCACAATTAATCATAGCATTGAAATCATTCCTGGTTCTTCACTACCTAATGCACCCATGTATAGACAATCTATTTTGTAAAATGAAGAAATAAAAAGGCAAATAGAAGATTTGTTGTCTAAGGGTTTCATTAAGGAAAGTACTTCTGCTGGTGCCTTGCCTATTTTGTTGGTTCTTAAAAAATATGGCACTTGGAGATTATGCATTTATTTTCGTGCTTTGAACAAAATTTTTGTAAAGAATAGATATCCATTACCACGCATTGATGATTTATTAGATCAGCTTCAAGGAGCTAAGTTCTTTTTAAAAATAGATCTCAAAAGTGGATATCATCAAGAGTGTATCCAAGCTGGGGATACATGGAAGACAGCTTTTAAGATGAAGATGGGCCTTTTTGAATGGTTGGTCATGCCCTTCGGTCTTACTAATGCTCCTGCAACCTTCATGAGGTTGATGAATGATGTATTTCGTGATGTACTTGACAAATTTGTAATAATATATCTTGATGATATATTGATATTCTCAAAGACTTGGGAGGAACACCTTAGGCATATCCATCATACACTTGATCTTCTTGCGAAGAATCAATTATATGCCAATTCTTCCAAGTGTTCTTTTGGCAATACTTCATTTTCTTACCTTGGTTATGTGATTAGTGAAAGTGGAATTCAGGTAGATCCCACAAAAGTTGATGTTTTACTTAAGTTGTTCCCTCCTACAACTCTCACTGAGTTAAGGAGTTTTCTAGGACTTGCGAATTTTTATCGCAAGTTCATTCCTCAATATTCCACCCTTGCAGCTCCATTGCATTATCTCACTAAGTCTAAAGTTCCATTTCATTGGGAGAAAAGCCAAGAGATTGCCTTTGAGAAACTCAAAAAGAAACTTTGTACAGCACCTGTGTTAACTTTACCCGACCTCTCTCAACCTTTTGAGATTGAAACAGATGCCTCTAAAGTTGCCTTAGGAGTTGTGCTAAAACAGAATGGTCATCCAGTTGCTTATCATTTAGAAAATTTTTCTACTGCTAAGTTGAACTATTCTACATATGACAATGAGTTGTATGCATTAGTTCAAGCTATTAAGTACTGGAGACATTATCTTTTGGGAAAATATACATTAGTACACACTGATCATATGCCTCTTAAGTTTTTACAATCTCAAAGTAAAATTGAAGAATCAAGACATATGAAGTGGGCCTCTTACCTCCAAAAATTTCACTTGGTGATCAAGTACAAAAAGGGGAAGAGTAATATTGTTGTTGATTGTTTGAGTAGGCCTCCTGCCACTCTTGCCTTAACAGTTATGTCCACTTCACACTTGGCATTTCAGACTTGACCTAATCAGTATTCACAGGATCTTGATTTGGGAAAATATTTGAGCAAGTGAGTAAGCCTTCTTCTTCCAATTTGCGTCCTTTCCAAGATTTCTACATCAAAGGACTTCTTTACAAATTGGACAAGGTTTGTGTTCCTTGTGAGCCTAGAGTGTCACTTCTTAAGGAAGCTCATTCTACACTTTATGGTGGTCACTTTGGGAAGCACAAAACACTTCATCACTTGCAAATATTTTTCTATTGGCCTAAAATGCAGAGGGATGTGTTGAGATTTCTCAAATAGTGTGCAGTTTGTTGTCGCTCAAAACCAGCTAACAAGAAGTTTGGCTCAGGCATGCCTTTGCCCATTCCTTCCCATCCTTGGGAAAGCATTTCCATGGATTTGGTTAGTGGTTTTCCTATGACAGTGCGACAACATGATTGTGTGTTCGTGGTGGTTGATAGATTCAATAAAATGGCTAAGTTTATTCCATGCCACAAGACAAGTTTTGCAGTAGACTTAGCCCAATTTTTCTTTGACAGAATTTTGCGTTCCTTTGGTCTACCTACCAGCATTATATCAGATCATGATTCACGCTTTGTGGGTCACTTTTGGCGTACTTTATGGAAAATTTTGGGAGTTTCCCTTAACTTTTCCACCACCTATCATCCGCAGTCAGATGGGCAGACTGAAGTGGTAAACCGTACCCTTATGCAAAGTTTACGAATCTATCATCACGCTTCACCAGCAAAGTGGGACTTGAGTCTCACTCATATTGAACATGCCTATAATAGGGCCCTACATTCTTCTACAGGTCACTCACCTTTCAAGGTTTGTATGGGATTTCAACCCTTGGCACCTTATGAGTTACCTTTGTCTTTGCCTTCTCCTATCACTTCACATCTTCAGAAGGAGAAAGACAAAGCACACTCATTTATTCAGCATTTGCACAATTTGCAATCAAAGGTGGTTGATATTTTGCAAAATACATAGAAGCGGCAAAAAAAGGCCATGGATCGACATCGAATTCCTCATCCATTTTAGGTTGGTGACAAAGTTTGGTTGCATCTTGACAAGCGACATTTTTTTGATAAGACTCATAGTAAAATCAAACCGATTTGCTATGGGCCTTATACTATTCTTCAAAAGGTGTCCGAGAATGCTTTCTATGTTGATCTTCCCGCACACTTGGGAATTCATGATGTCATCAATGTAGATCTTTTGAAGTTGTATTTTGACTCTACATTGGAGACAGCACTAGCTATCAGTCATCCTGTGGACGTGGTTCCTGATTCTCAGTTACCATTGGATTCTGATCAGATCTATGACACAAAGATTTGACAGACTCGCCAGGGGTCTACCACCTCATATCTTGTGGCTCGGTGAGGACAGCTATCGCATCAGGCTCATTCCTTTCTCCTAGCTTAGAAAGTTACATGCATTCTCCTTTGCACTTTTGTAGCTTATGGTTAAGCATATTGGATCAAATCCATGATTTTATGGGTTTGGTTATGTATTTTGGGCCATTAGAGCCTATAAATTGAATTGTAAATAATAGAACACTTAGTTGGATTTTCAATCCTTTTCATTCATGTCCTAAATTAAAGTAAAAAAGTTGTTAGTGATGAGGAGATCATTAATATACAACACAATCACCAAGGTTTTTCCATCTTGATATTTGATGTAAATATCATGTTTGGCTTCACATAATTAAAACCTACAACTGATAAAAAATAATGGATTTTTTCATACAATGCATGAAGAACCTACTTAAGTCCATATAAGGACATAGTCAAACAATAAATAAATAAAATATGGACCTCAAGCTCAAAATTGGGTGGTTGTTGCATGTAGATTTTCTCTTGAATCACTCCATGTAAGAAGGCACTCTTCATGTCCATCTAATGTACCTTCCATCCGTATGGAGAAACAATGAAGATAATCAACATAACTGAGTCCATCCTAGCCACTGGTGCAAATGCTTTAGAATAGTCCACTCCCTTGTTGAGAGAACCCAATAGCAACAAGGTGTATTTTATGTTTCTCCACCTAGCCATCCAAAGTATATTTGGTCTTGTAGACTTTTTTATAGCCAACAACATTCTTCCCTTGTGGAAGAGAAACCAACTCCCAAGTTCTATTCTTAATTAGAGCTTCATATTCTTTCAACATAGCATATTTCCATTTTAGTTGAAGCTTAGACTAAGAATATGTGAGAGGATCTTGAGGAATGAGCTACCTTTGAGAGTAGTACTTGAGAAGAGTATTTCTATGGAACTCGAGAGATATAATAGGTTGAACATCCTTCAAAAGCATCTTAACCCACCTGGGTATTGGATTAACTAAGGAAGAACCATGTGTACTTTATGGTAACTCAACATCAAAAGGTAAAACTAAAGAATTCAACTCAAAATCACCACTCTTCACATCAAGCAAATATAAAACACTTTGGATTTATATATCCTATTTAATATACCCTCAATATAGATAAGAAGGTACTAGTAGTGAAGGGTTTAAATCAATAGACAATGGACTTCCATTTAAATATGAATATGCTCTAATAGGAATAAGAAAAAAAACAAAATCTTAAAAGAAACAGTTGAACCTGAGATGGTAAAATGATTAGATGAGTCATTTTCTAAAATATTAGGTGGTGGGGTAGAAGGAGTACTTGTAATAACCTCATCAAAAATGACATCTCTCCAAATCAAAACCTCATACCTATAAGGATCATAAAGATTATAAGCCTTAGAGGTATCTGAATGCCCTACAAAAATGCACTTTTGACTCTTTGGTACCTCCTTCTTTTAAAGATCCTTGGGTATGTGATACCATTGTAAAGAACCAAATATGTGGAGTCAAGACACACTAGGCCTATCCTCTATCAATATCTCAAGAGGTTTCATGCCTTCAACTACCCTAGTAGAAACTATGTCAATAATGTATGTTGCACAAGTGATAGCCTCACCACAAAAGTTTATGATCCATCCCATTGACATGGATCATACAACATATCATCTCCATGATCACCCTATTTCTTCTTTTAGTAATACAATTCTTTTAAGAGTATAATGAATAGTTCACTAATATGCAATCCCATAAGAAGCCAAAAAATCATGAAGAGCATAACATATTAACCTCCCCCATATATCTTTATACTTTTAATTTTCATATCCAATTGATTCTCAATAATATCCTTGAAGGTCTTGAATTTCTCAAAGACCTAACCCTTAGCATGAATAGTGCACAGCCACACATACCTTGAAAATTTATTAATGAAAAGGAGGAAGTACCTATTTTTTGAGAGATATGGTGTACCCATAGATCCATAAATATCATTATGTATGATATCTAAAGGATGAGAGACTCATATTGCAATCCCTTATGTAAAGGTCTATCTATGATGCTTCCCTATAATCCATCCCTCACATGCAACACTTGGAGGGGATATACATGAAATCCCAAAGGCCATCTGATACTGACTCATGCATCTCAGTTATCTACAGTTGAGATTCCCCAATCCTATGGTACCACTTTTGACTTTCATTATCTACTTGAGCAACCATAGCAACAAATATTTTCTTCCTAAAAGAAGGGGAAAAAAGTGGTCTTTCTCCTTGTAGCAAGTATCAATGGTATGTGCCCAAGCCTAACCATATGAAACAAGGAAAAAGAAGAAGAAGATTTTTGAAAATGGAGAGAATGAAAAATCACATCTCTTCCTTTGTGTTATGGAATAATATATTGAGAAAAATGAGATTAGGGTTAGGTTTTCTAAATCCATATTACATGAAATTCAAATGAACATGAAATGACATCACACATTGAAATAACTTACTCTAATGAGGTCTTATTAAAGCCTCATAACAATTAATTAGGAACATAACTAATAAAAATGACCTTGTAGCATTAACATATCTCCAATCCCTCCTTAAAGGTATAAGGTCATTTTATTTTAGTATATGAGTGGCTTAGGTGGCTCTTTGTGTAGTTGATTAGCCAATTGTCCATGAAATACGACTTCAATCTGCTAGGTCTCCATATACCATTTGGTCACCCCCATGCTGTTTCAGGTTTTCATACGTTTGATTTTCCAAAACTAGTACAACCCTTATCCTTTCGCACCTATAAGGGGTTTCATGAATGGGATAGAGTAGATACCGACCAATACTTTTCACCCACATGAAGGTGGTTTTACGAATAAGTATTAGCCTTTTTGGTACTATTGCATCTCCATTATCAGGGAGATATGGAGGCTCTCAAGCCTATTTTTTGTTTAAACTACTCAAACTTCAACCTCTAGAGTGGCTTGGTGAAGATGTCAGCAATCCGATCCATTATTGGATAATAGTGCATTTGTATTGAACCATTTTGAACAAGTTCTTGGATCTTGTGGAATTTTGTACTAATATGTTTGGTTTTATCATGAAATACAAGATTCTTTGCTATGTGGATTGTTGATTGATTATCCACATGCAGTCTTGTAGGACCTTTTTGCATAATATCGAGAGTGTGTAACAACTTTCTCAATTATAACACTTCTTTGCTTTTCTCAGCTACAACAATATATTTAGCTTCTACTAAAGAATCTGCTATAGTCTTTTATCACTTTTATCTCCATGAAATTGATTCTGAGCCAAGAAACATTAAGGACCCAGATGTAGATCTCCTAATGTCCTTATCTCCTGCAAAGTTTGAGTCTGTGTATGCGATGAGTGTGAAATCTACATTCCTTTCATACAATAGGCCATAATTGTAGGTTATCTTTAGGTACCTCAACACTCTTGTTGGTACTTGCCAGTGACTCTATTTTGGCTTGGTCATGTACCTTTCTAGAATACCCACTATATAAGTGATGTCAAGTCTTGTATTAGTAACATATATGAGACTACGAATCAACCTTCTATAGAGTGTTGCATCTGCCTCTAGTGTGTCATCATCCACGCTGAGTTTCAGATTTGATTCCATTGGTGTTGTCATAGGGAGTGCATATTTAAGTTTAAACTTCTCCAAAATATCATTGATGTATTTATCTTGGATCAAGAATATTTTACCATTTTCTTGAATTAATAAATAGAATTTCATCAATCCCTGATCAGATATATCAAAAACCTTTACAAGGTCATTTTTTCACTGTCTTGATGATGTGTTCATTGTTACTTGTTAGAAGCATGTCATCCACAAAGACTATGAGGTATGTGACTTTGTCTTTGTTGTTCTTGATGAATAGTGTTGCATCAATATCTTGGTAATCACACACTTCAAATTCAAGTTGCTTCATCTAATTTGACAACTTGTTGAACCAAGCATGAGGGGTTTACTTCAATCCATATAAAGACTCTCTAAGTATGCATACCTTGTGCTCTTGTCCTACAATATCAAAACCTTCTGGCTATACCATGTATATTTCTTCTTCCACTTCACCATTCAAGAAAGCAGTCTTTACATCTAATTGATGAATCTTCCAACCTTATTGTGAAACTAAGGCTATAAGAGTCATGATTGTGGGCTATTTTGTGGTAGGTGAAAATACCTTAGTGTAGTCAATACCTTGCTTTTGTGTGAAGCCTTTAGCCACTAATCTCACCTTATGTTTTTCAAGGGTGCCATCTGATTTATACTTGTTTTTGTATACCCATTTGTTTCAAACTATCTTTCTTCCAAGTGGTAGATCAACTAACTCCCAAGTACCATTTTTATCAGAGTTTCATACTCTTGGTTCATTGCATATCTCCAAGTTATGTGTTTGATAGCTTTTTGGTACGTGAGAGGTTCATTATTCAGATCGAGGTGCAGTTTTATATGTTCAAGTTCAACAAGTAATGATTCATGCACTCTGATGGTTTTTGCACTATTCTATCTAATCAAGATATATTATTACTAAGAAGAAACTGAGAGAAAAGAAGAGCTATATGAAGAATTAGAGTATCACATCATATTATGTGAATAGAATTGTACAATGAAGAATGGAACTAAGAGTCCATTATATAGGTTTTACAAAATGACTCTTGGTCTTCCTCAAGTGACACTTGGTCTAACTTACATGACACTTGGCATGAATACCAAATAATGGAATATATTCTAACACCCCTTTGTATTACATTATTTGGTATGAAATTCCCTTGAGTTGCATAAATGATCTTTGAATGTTTGAAACTTGTTTCTCCCAAGAGCTTTTGTAAAAATATCTACTAGTTGTTCTTCTGTAGGAATATGCTTCAAGATGATATGATGATTCTGAAAGTGATCTCTGATGAAATGGAATTGTGCTTCAATATGTTTAGTTCTTTCATGTACAATTATATTTTTGAT
Organism: Wollemia nobilis; assembly: GCA_028583015.1. Lineage (NCBI taxonomy): Eukaryota > Viridiplantae > Streptophyta > Pinopsida > Araucariales > Araucariaceae > Wollemia > Wollemia nobilis. The sequence goes on from JAQPPZ010003212.1 coordinate 6,551,860, forward strand.
CAAATTGAGTACTCCTTGATTGTCACAAAATATCAAAGTTGGAGTTTGTTTGATGCCCATGTCAGATAATATATATTGTAACCACAATGCTTCACAAGTTGTATCTCTTGTTGCTTGATATTGTGCTTCAGTAGATGATTGTGCCACTGTATGTTGTTTCTTACTATGCCAAGATATAGGTCCTGACCCAAGATAAAACATGTACCCTGAAGTAGACTTTCTATCATCAATAGAACCAACATAATCTGAATTTGAGTAACCCTGTAGACAAAAATCTTTAACATTCTTCATATAAGTTAGTCCATAATCAATAGTCTTCTTGATATATTGCAGTATTATTTTTGTAGCTTTCCAATGACTTTCTCTTGGTTCTTGCATGAATCATGAAAGGTAATTTACAACAAAAACTAAGTCAGATTGACTATTTGTTAAGTACAAAAGACTTCCAATTAATTGATGATACATTATTGCTGAAACCAAAGGTGTTTCCTCATTTTTGGATAATTGAATCCCTTGTTCCATAGGTGTATATTTTGGCTTACAATTCTTCATTTTATATTTTTCAAGTAAGGCTTTTGCATATTTTGATTGAGTAATTGTAATATTATCTTCATTTTGATGAATTTCTAGACCAAGACAATAATTCATCAATCCTAGATCTATCATTTCAAATGCCTTTTCAAGATCCTTTTTAATATCATTTATTAGTTTTCCAGAACTTCCAATAATCACTATATCATCAACATATACTATAAGAATTAGTATATCATTTCCAATTTTCTTTGTATATAGGTTGGGATCGGATGTACTTCGTTTGAAGTTATGCTGTAATAAGTGATTATTGATTTTTATATTCCATGCTCTTGGAGCTTGCTTTAGACCATATAGAGATTTGTTTAATTTGCAAACTTTATATTCTTGTCCTTTAATAACAAATCCTTCTAGTTGTGATATATAGACTTCCTCTTCTAAGTCACCATTAATAAAAGCACTTTTTACATCCATTTGATGAAGTTTCCAACCCTGATGAGCTGCTAGAGCACAAACTGTTATGATAGTAGTCATTCTAGTTATTGGTGCAAATGTTTCTTCATAGTCAATTCCCTCAGTTTGAGTATATCCTTTGGCTACTAAACGAGCCTTGTATTTTTCAAGTGTCCCATCTGCTTTATACTTGATCTTGTAAATCCATTTGCAACCCATAATTTTATTTCCTGGAGGTAATTCCACTAGATCCCATGTTTTATTCTTTTGTAGTGATGCATATTCAGATTCCATAGTTGCCTTCCATTGAGGGTGATTTAGAGATTGAATTGTTGATGTTGGCTCTACTTTAGTGCTTAGTAATCCTTTGTTTATTCTACTTTGACTACGAGTTTGAGGTCTAGTGGTAGTGAGGTCTAGCATTTGTTCTAAATTTGATTCCCTGAGTGTGTCTCTAAGCCATATTGGTTATTTTCTTTGAGGAATTGTGGATGTTTCTATGTATTCACTATCTTCTTCTTGAGATTCTGACTCTATCTCTTCATTTATCACATCTTCTTCTAAGAAATCTAGAAAGACTTTTGCATCATTACCTTGTTTTTTAGTGTCAATCTTGATTTGTTCATCAAAAACTACATCTTGGCTTATGTATATCTTCTTTGTATGTGGATCTATTATTTTGTATCCTATAGATTCATCATCATACCCAACAAATATTCTTGCCATAGTTTTATCATCTAATTTTGTCCATTTTTTTTTGTTTTGGAATATGCATATAAGCTTTGCATCCAAAAATTCTTAGTTTTCCTATATTTGGTTTTTGTCCTGACCATGCTTCTTCTGGTGTAATATGCCTGAGTATTCTTGTAGGTAATCTATTTTGTAAGTATACTATTTTTTTAACTACCTCTACCTAGTATTGATGATCAAGATAAGCTTCTTTTAACATACACCTCACCATTTCCATTATAGATCTATTTCTTCTTTTTGCAATTTTGTTTTGTTGTGGTGAATATGTTGTAGTGAGTTATCTTTTAATTCCATTTTCTTCTAGAAAATAATTAAATTCCCTTGAAGTAAATTCACCTCCTCCATTTGAATAAAGAGTTTTAATATTTTTTCCTAATTCTTTCTCAACTTGAAGTTTGAATTATTTAAAATGACTAAATGCTTTTGATTTATACTTCATGAAGTACACCCACATTTTCTAGTGTGATCATCAACAAATAATTGAAAATACTTATGTCCTCCAATACTAGTGACATTCATTGGTCCACATAAATATGTATATATTAATTCCAATGGTTGTTGAGATCTATATTGATGAAGTTCAAAAGGAATTCTATGTTGTTTTCCTGCTAAGCATTCTAGACAAACAATAGATTCTAAGGATAGATTTGGTATTCCTTCAACCATTTGATATTTGATCATTTCATTTAGGGAAGATACACTGGTATGTCCTAGCCATTTGTGCCATAGATCCAAAGCCTTAACTGAAAGTGTTGAATGTGTAGTAGTGTCCAGAACAAATAGACCATTTTTATAGGAACTTGATGCTATTTTCTTTCCTTGTTTAAGAATATCACATTGTTTTCTTCCATTGGAAACTTTGAATTCTATAGTCATATTTTGATCCATGAGTTGAGAAACTGAAAGAATATTAGTGGTCAATCCTGGAACATATAATACATTTTTGATTATCCCTTTTCCATTTATTAGATTGACTGGAACATTTCCTATCCCCTTTACTTCATAAGTCTTACTATCTGCTATAGCAACTGGTTTCTCATTTTTCTTTTGTAAAGAATCAAATAATTATTTATTTCCAATCATATGTTTGCTTGCTCCTGAATCTATATACCAATGATCCATGGTTGAGAAGTTTTCAACTTTCTAATGTGGGGATGTCTTCCTTATGACTCCCTAGTTTTAAGTATGTGATCAACTTTGCTAGGAGCTTTTCAAATTTTCAAGTTTTGTAAAATATCTTCTATCTTGCAAGACTCTATGGTTGGATTCCTTAGTCCCTTTAATTTGTATAAGAGACAAGTATGAGCAATAATTTCCAACTCTTTTAATCAATGCTATGAAGAGCTTCTTTCAATTCTCTAAATTTCAATGGTTTAATTTTCTAAATTCCAATGATCTAAATTTTGGTGTAGTATTCCTTATATCTCCCTAATTTGGAAATTTAGAAAATAATAATATTTGCAAAAGAGTAATACTTTAATTTTTCCAAAGTATAAAACCTTATCACTCCTATTTAATTAATTGTAAATATTATGATGTTTGTATCTCAACTAGTGCACTTTTGAAATGTCACTTAAGGAAATAAACTCCTTATTTATGTTTGCTTTCTAATTCACTAAGGTTGGTATTTGCTTATATCTCCAATGCAAATAATAAATAACTTCAACCTTATAATAAAACACCTTATAACTCCTTATACTTAAAGAAAGCAAATATAAAATTATGTAGAATTATACCTTCCTTCGAATGTTGTATGCTGCAATATGATTGGCTCTTGATTTGATTATTTATCCAAGCTTGGGCATTGAATTTTTTGGTCTCCTATGTATAAAAGTGAGCAATTAATGCTCAATGTTCATTATGCACCTTTTATGATAATCTTCGTCCTTCTTTTAGTGCACTCTGACCTCTTGAGTCTGGAGATATATGCGCTTTGTCTTGTCCTCAGCTATTAATACCTTACATCTCCCTTTGAAGTGGATACCAAGTGGCACGTTCTTGCTTATAATGTATGTTGTGGTTACATTATTTGGAGATGTTAGTTAGGTGGTGCTATCCTTTGGGCGTTGAATAATTATTGATGATTCTTTTGAAACATCTCACTAGCTTGGGTGCTCTTTTACCTGAGCATGAGCATTATGAAGAAATGCAAACACTCATTCTTCCCTTGTGCCAAGTGGCACTAAATCCCTTATGTTGCTATGGCAAGTGGAAGCTCCTCCCTTGCATGGAATCAAACAACTCAATGTACCTTTTAATCTTGGTGCTTATCCTTGCTCCAATACCTATTCTTTCTAACTTCCTTTGCAGGTTTTCTTGGCTTCTTTGTAATAACAAGGTGTGTGATTCTTTTCTCCAACATACATATTTTCAACTATGGTGGTGGTTCATCCAAGTTTCTTCTTGGGTAACTTATGTCGTTGTTCTCCTTTGCACCTTATCTTTGTCGTTGTTTCCAACTCACACTAATGTTGTCTTGCTAATATCCTTCTTGTTGCAAGTTAATTTGCTATGATAGGTGTCTTTGTTGTGGAACTGCATTCATGAGACTATGGCATCGAGTATGGTGTCCTTTGACACCTTGAGGATAATGGTATTGAGCCCTTCTTGATGGCTCTACATCCTTAGCACCATAACATGTGCTTTGACCTGCTTAATACTGTCACTTATGTGTTGTAATATAGCGCTTTGTTGGTGTCTTTAGACACTCACCCTTTGTCTTCCTTTGCTATGATGTAGAAGACAAGTATGAAGTTGTTAACCTTGTGTCAAATTTGCACTTGGTTTTGAGACTTTCTTAGTCTCTTTTGTAGCTTCTTTGTTGACTTGATATGGCAACTTTCTTCTCCAATATTTGGAGGTTATGTTACTCCTTTTAGTGGCTTCTCTATGCCACAATATACTGCAGATTTCCTACACTCAAATAGTATCTTTTGACACTTCACTTCTACTTTGATCTGTGCACTTAATATTCCTTCTTAACTTAAGACTCAATGCACTTTTAATAACCTTTAAGCATAAATAGTATAATGCACTATAAAATTCTCCTTATTGCTCCTTTAAATGAACCTTAAATCATGCACTATAATCTATGCAACTTTCACTTAAGAGTAATGTCTTCTTTGCTTCCAAATAGATAATAGGAAGTTGATATATCTAACTCCTATTTTGATGTGCAGGTTTTAACCTTATAAGAAACTATCTTCTGCACTCCCTTGAAGACTTTAATATGAAACCTTCTCCTTGCAAATTTTAAACTCTAATGTGGTGCTTAATGAAACTTAATAATAAGATGAATATTCTACACCTAAGTTGCTTACCTTTATGACTCTATAGATATTGTATTTTCTAGTGATTAGATTCACCAAAATTTTGTTGTGTATTAGATGAAATCGCAACTCTTATTTGCTATCTAAAATAGCTTTTTAACTCACCAATTTTCAGCTTTAGTACTCCTCTAACTTGTTGCTCAAAAATATAGTTTGGTGGCTTTAAATTTCATTCATGATGCTCCCTTGAACTCTATAAATTAGTAGCTATTAATGCTGCCCAATTTGTTGCTCATAACTCTAAAATTTTTAGATTCTAACGCAGTTGATTTCTCCTCAAAAATTTGGCTAGATCCTTGCCAAATTCTTCTCCTTTTGGGCTTGTTGTCGAATGGCAACAATTTTCCCAAATTATATTCTATCAAGAAATTCTCCTTGCTAGCCTTCTTTAAATTTCTCCTCAGGCCCCCTTGTAGCTCTTATACCAATGATGGTTTTTGCACTATTCTATCTAATCAAGAGACATAATTACTAAGAAGAAACTAAGAGAAAAGAAGAGCTATATGAAGCAGATTATCACATCATATTATGTGAATATAATTGTACAATGAAGAATGGAACTAAGAGTCCATTATATAGGTTTTACAAAATGACTCTTGGTCTTCCTCAAGTGACACTTGGTCTAACTTACATGACACTTGGTATGAATACCAAATAATGGAATATATTCTAACACACTCTTTCTATGAGGGTGCCTCTTGTAACTATTTTGTCCAATTCATCTAGTTTGATGTCCTTTAAGAGCTGGTGAGCTTCATGAATTCCTTGAGTAGGGAACAATGTGGATGTATCACCTACCTTAAAGTTTTCATCATGATATTAGAATGGATCATTAGGTATAGAGGATGCTGACAAATATGGATGTGAAATAATACTTTTATCATGATCAACATTACTATGTGAAGGGGTAGAAGATGCAAAAGATATAGATATATGTTCAGTATCACAATTTGGTTTTTTTGGACTTGTGAGTTGATTTGGAGATTCCAAAGTTTTGAGTAAATTTTTAACATCTCCCCAAAAGGCTAGAATATGAACATCATATATGTTAGCATCTTTTGACCTAGGCTAAAGATTATGTCCCCTAGTATCCAATGTAACTAGTTGTTCTTCAATTTTTGCAAACACAACATCACGTGTTGTAGACACCTAAAACACATCATATTGAGGATACTACCTATATGGACTCCTTGTAGACCATATGACCCACCTTGGGTAGCCCTAGGGCTAAAACAATGGTTTTCACCACTCAAAAAAGGGATATTTCCCTTTACAACCTTGGTCATCCCTCCAAGTGATGGCCTCTAGAGGTCATCCTACCAAGAGATGGTCCCCAATCAAGGTCGTCCCACCCCAAGACAGTCATGCCAAAAGGGATATTAAAAAATTTGCAGGACATAATTGGAACTAAAACTACTAGTTAAACCCGCACATGAACTCGCACCACAATTTTATGCCTTGCATGAATCAAAACAAAGATCAGTCACAATGCATTAAATCATTTTGCATGAGATCTTGAATAAAGAATTCATTTTTCTAAAATTGAATTGTCCCTTTGCTTTTTCATGCAAAGGGATTGTGTTATTATTAGACATCTCTCGAGAATCCTATATGATAACATTCACCCTCCATTGAAGGAGAATCAATCAATCAACTTTTTGAGCAATGAAGTGCTACCAGAATACACAGATATCAAACAACTTTTGAAAAAATTGAAGTGCTATCATCTCAACTCCCTAAGAAATCCATGTTGTTGGACTACTCCAAGGGATAAATGTGTGCATTTCCTTATTCTACTCAACCTCACATGCTCGTCTTGATGATTAAACTGACCTATCAAGCCACTCCTGAAGTGCAACCAACCCATTGACACACCTAGGATTGAATCCAGACACTGCTTTGGCTCAACCACAAGAATATAGTCATAGGAACAATGACTGTATCTATTAGAGGCAATTCGCAGGTAAGGCCATCCCACCCAAATATGGCCCCTAGCAAGGACCTTCTAGTTTGATTATATTTTCAATAGGATTTAGATTATTGCTTTTTTTATTTCCTAGATCAATTGCATTTTGTTTTACATACACATATGCTCATATTTATTTCTTTTATTACCTTCATCGTTATTAATACAAGTCCTATCTAGAAAGGATCATTCATATGCTTTTAACATTATTTTAATTTTCTTGTGTGCAAACTACAGGTTTTATGAGGAAGGAAGAGCGCAAGAACTCAGTTCATCACCCCTTGTGGTGGTCATGAGAAACCTACTTCAATATGGTTCGTGGGTGTGAAGAAGATCTTGTGTATTACATCCAAATATTCTTACTGTAAATCATTGTATCAAACTAGGTAGCATCCCTTAGAGGGATCATATTGTAACCGATTGAGAAATAGATTTATTATTAATAAAAGGGGCACCATTATTCTATATTCTATTTTTCATCATGGTTACTTAATTGCTATCTCGTATTTCATTTGCCTGGATGTATGGTTTTTTATGTACTTTATGTGTCACAATCACTTTTCGGTATGTAGGAATAAATATCTTATATCCCTTCTTATCCATACGGTATCCAAAAAATATGTCTTTAATAGCTCGAGCTTCAAGTTTGTTTTTGTGCTCTAGAAGAAGATGAGTATAATAGATGGAGCCAAATATTCAAAAGTGGCTAACAGTGGGAGGGTCCAGTCTATTTTTCATGAGGTGATAGGCTAAGTTTTGAGGGACTCACTATGTTGAGTACATGCATAGCAGTACAGGTGGCTTTGGCCCAAAGATATGGAGGTATATTTTTTTACACAAGAAGGGCATGATCCATGTTCATAATTGTCATGTTCATGTGCTTGACAACTCATTTTATTGAGGTTTGCCTGGTATTTTCAATTGATGTTTGATCCCATGTGAGGACAAATACTATGTGAATTCATTTGAGGTGTACTCATCGCCATTGTCACTCCTAAAGGTCTTGATTCTACAACCTGATTCTCATTCTATGTGAGAATTGAATGCTTTGAATAATTCAAAAGCTTCATACTTCTCCAAAAAGTTGATCCATAGCTTCTTTGAGAAGTCATCAATGAAGGTGATGTAATACATTTTACCTTTTAATGAGGGAATAGGCATTGGCCTACAAATATCTACGTGAACTAGATTCGGTTTTTGTGTGGACTTCTACTGACTCTTTGGAAAAGGTTGTTGAGAGGACTTGGAAATTATGCATGTTTCACATTTTATGGGTTTGGAAGAGAAGTGTGGTAGTCCCCTAATGGTGGACTCTACTTGTCTCAATCGACCAAGTTTGACATAACCCATGTAAGCATGCCATAATGCATCAACAAAAAATTTCTTGGGAGTTAGGGTGGCATTAAGTGTCATGTCATATTTGGCAATGTGAACTTCAAAAGCAGGATGTCCAGAAAGTGTGATGAGTTTTCCATCTAAGAAATCAATCATAATCACTGTTCTAGAGGTTGGATGAATATCTCAAAGATTTTTATCTTTGGTAGTGACACTCATATCAAATCAATGACAAACGAGTGTGGATAGTGACAATAGATTTTACTTCAAAATAGGGATTTAGAGAATATCAAGTAGCTATAAATCAATTAATCCCTATATCCTTCAACTAGTTAAGAGGATTTATCAGTCATGTAAACTACACCAAGTACTTCTGAGTTAAATTCTTCAAAGAAGTCCTTTTTGGAAGTTATGTGTTGGATGGCTCTAGTATCCATGATCCACAAAATACTGGTGGAGGCTATGTTTTGGGCAAATCTAATGGGTTGAAATGTGGGATGAGAAATGTCATAACTAGCATATCCTAAATGTGCCTCAATGAATGTTTTGGAATGGTCAATATATGGTGATATAGATGCCCGTGTGCTAATGATCTAGGCATGCACAAATTGAGAATTTTGGAATACATCTATATTAGAGTCATCTTCATTTACATTATGTGTATTGTGCTTTTGAAACTACTTGATCTTGTGTGTGGAATTTTGGTAATTAGTGGTATAGTGTCCTTTTTTGTTACAACATTTGCACATGACATTTGAGTTGCCAGTTCCTTAAAAGGTATTAGGTTATTTTATTTTTCCTTGACTGTGTTGTCCTTGACTAGTTTGATGTCATAAGTGTTCATGTTGACCATTGTTAGAACCTTGTCCTTATCTTTGCCTTTTCCTCGACCACGACTTCTATTACCTTTATTTTTTGAAAACTTTACATCTTCATCCCCCTACAAGACTAAGTTGCTAGGATCAGAACTGGTGAATTTTGTGTCAAATGTTTTGTCAAATTCAACAAAATTTTCTTCTAAGGCTTCAAAGTTGAGATTTTTAAGGTTCCACTAGCTGATCAACCAGCAAGTAAGTTCTTGTAGTATGGAATGTGAAGACATAACTAAATGAGGAAATCCCATGTGATACATTGATTTTTGAATTATTTATCAATGACCTATTTAATAAGGCAAAGGAGGTTGATGGTGGAACTAGAATTTCCTTTTTGCATCTTTATGTGATTCATCTTGAGGACAAGATGAACAAATTATATTTTAGATTTGGTGTCAAAATTTTTCTTGAAGACTTTGAGAACTGACCATGTTGTGTCATGCTTGGCTTCATCAATCAAATTATGAAGGTGATATTATGTGACAAGTAGGATACTGGAACGAATTCGGTCATCATCTATCTACCATTTTTCTAGGGCAAAAATATTTGTGGGTGGTATGGGATTTGCATCCAGATGGTTGCACCATGGGTTCTCAAATTTTGTAGTTGTCCTAAGGTCTATGATCCATTGATCCTAATTATCCTTACCTTTGAGGGTACATCTAATATTTTATTTGAATTTGGAAGTCATTGTGACCTAGTGACACTACAAAGACCTAAAAGAGGTGTGTCAAGGTGTGAACAAGGAACAAATGACTAAGTGAAGCAAAATATGCTACTAAATAATTATCCAAGTGATTGCAATGAATGAATGTGTTCCATTAGACCTTGCTCACCATTCAAGTGGAATCTCTTTTACAAATGATGAATTGTACAAGTGACTATGAGTCCTGATGCAACAAGATGAAGATGTGGCTAAATTTAAAGCACTAAAAAAAAATGTGTGTAGCCCAAACTAAAATACTATAGATGAATGTAAAAGCTAATATCTCCAACATATGGATGTGCAGGCCAATATCTCCAACACTAGATTACATAACTGAATACCAAAGTATCGTATGTGCAAAACTAGTAACTCTGATCTAATGACTGCAAGTAGGTGAGGTTCTAAAAGTTGGAGAGATATAATGAGCTTGTCTCAAATTGAGGCCTTCACCTGGATGCCCACATACAAATGCTCGATGATGAAATCCAAGCCATGATGGAGCCCAAGTCCTACCAGTACTCACCTAGTTTACTGTGGTCAGCGATATACTCTCTAAATGAAGAGAAATAAGACCCTGATAAACAAATTCCAGGAAAATAGTAATTGTAGAATCAAAGGAAAAATAGAGAAGAAGAACATATTACACAAGAATTTATCTTGGGAAACCCTTTCAAAAAAATCTAGCAAGAATATCCTCTTATTGTATAAACTTGATCATCTCCAATACAATAATATCCTTTAGTTTATTTCCTACTTGCTCTATCGCTTGCAATTACATTTATTGCATATTGCATTCCCCCACTTGGGGGGTGTTCAAAAATTCCTATCTCCCTCAAACCCTCATGCAAGTGTTGTTTTATATACCAACAACACAAGAAGGGATTTTACAATACCATGGCCATAAAACCCAAGTTCAAATATATTAACCCAAATATATTAATCCATGGGTTCAAATATATTAACCCAAATATATTAAAACATGGGTTCAAATATATTAACCCAAATATATTAAAATATGGGTTCAAATATATTAACCCAAATATATTAAAAAATGGGTTCAAATATATTAATCCAAATATATTAATCCATGGGTTCAAATATATTAACCCAAAACTCAACTAGAATAACATGGAAAATATTCAACATATTTCCAACATTCTCCCACTTGTTGAATACTTTCCATAGGGTCCGAAAACTACCATTGTCAACTATCAAGGGCAACCATTCCCATAACATAATCTTTAGTTCCATGCAAGTATCTGAAGATCCTCTTTACAACAGTCTAATTTTTCTTCCATGGATTGGACATATATATGTTAACTACTCCCACTACATGTGCAATATTTAAACATATTAGCTTCACTTGTTACCCTCGTCCATATACCAGTAAGGTAAAAAAATATTCGAAAAAACCACTTTAAAAACATTACAAATATTACTGGAGCTAACTTTGAGAACATTACACCAGGCAACCACCACTAGCATCCACATCAGTCTCTTTTGGGCACAACTACACCAATTACAATAGCTTCTTCAGGTACAAGCTACACTAGTTACAATAGTTAATACTTGCCCAAAAACTTGTGGTACAACAAATAAACCATCTCATAAATTTTTTAGCAACTTTGTAATAAAACCAATAGAACAAGCATGTCCAACCTTAAACTCAAGATCTATCATTGTTGAAGTTCACCAACTCTACCACTATCAAATCTCACTAGTTCTACAATTACCAAAGCTCATCAAATCTACCACTACTAAATCTCACCAGCTCTATCATTATCGAAGCTTACCAAATCTACCAGTATCAAAGCTCACCAAATCTACTGCTACCGAAGCTAACCAACTCTACCACTGTTGAAGCTCACCAAATCTACTGCTATCGAATCTCACTAAATCTACCACTATCGAATCTTGCCAGCTCTACCGCTGCTAAATCTCACCAGCTTTATCACTATTGAAGCTCACCAACTCTACCGTTGTGCTTCCTATCATTTGTTCTTTGCATATATTCTTCCATGCAGTGCTCCCAATCAAGAATCAATTTATCCCAGGGTTGAAACCCTTTCTCCTCGAACCAAGCTACAACCTAGCTCTGATACCAAATAAAGAGAAATAATACCCTAATAAACAAAATCTAGAAAAACAATAATTGCATAATCAAAGGAAAAATAGAGAAGAAGAACATATTACACAAGAATTTATCTTAGGAAACCCTTTCAAAAAAATCCTTGCAAGAATATCTCCTTATTGTATAAACTTGACCTCTTCAATACAAAAATATCCTTTAGTTTCTTATCCTGCTTACTCTACCGCTTGCGATTACATTTCTTGCATATTATGTTCTTGATAGGGATTAATATTATATTCTATAATATTACCCCTCATCACATGGATCATGTTATATTGCATTTAATACTCACACAGATTGTGTGTATTAAATGTCGAATTGTAAAAACAAACATGCCTATAAATATATTTTTGATTATTGCAATTCTCAGTTTTCATTTGTGCCATTTTGTTTTGTGTTTTAAGAGTGTTTCCCACATCATTGATATCAGAGCAAGGTGCAAGGGTTTTAATAGTATCCTTTTCTTGAGACCAGATCAATTCAGAAAGGAATGAGAAAACCAACCCATGGATCTTGAGTGGTGAACATTATTTTCCTTCCATGACTAGCTTTGTGCACTTCTGATCTTGAAAACTCTCAGTTAGGGTCCCTTTGACTTCGACCCTCAGCTAGCTAGAGTCCCTATGACTTGGACCTTCAGCTTTTGATCCAAGTCTTGCCCTTGGATTTTTTATTTCTTTGATATTTATAGTCACAATCGTGCAATTATGCGTTGATCTGACGGATTCCTTATTGTCATCATACACAAGGGGATATCTATTTTCTTCTATGACAGCGTGATCCTGTTAGTCAGCCACATACCAAATTTGACCATCATTTCGATGGCTTTCCAAAACTCGTCAGCATTGATCCAATAGCTTCTCACTATCACCATTTCCTGATATTTCTTATGGCAACCTCAAGCACTAAACGATACCACTTTGCTTATGGTAACACTATCGTACAACACCATCACTCAAGGAAATTTTAGTGATTTTTGACAACATTTTCAATCATTCCTGTTTATCTAGCGCACATATCTATTCTCTATTGTGTTACCATCATGTCCCAGATGATTTCATTGCTTCTCGGTGCCAATCTATAATTCCCAGCATCCAAAACACTCAGCTTTGGAGTGATTTCATGTTTACTAGAGATCACAAAGAACTCTTATGCAACGACGATGAATTTTTGATGAGGTTATCAATTTTTGATGGTAATAAATTACGCACCCTAAGGTTGTTTTAAATTTTTAGCTAATTTTATTTACCGATGTCGTGTTAACATTTTGGTCGAGCGAATTTTAGTTGAGTTTTTTTTTAAATAAAAAAAAAAAAACTTTCATGGGTTTTATCCCACATTGCACATTGCACATTGTCGTTGTTGACCATTGGATATTTTTGACCATTGGATAGTGTCCATTATGACCGTTGGTGGACTATTGTTTGTTGTGCATTGTGATCATTGGAGGAGTTTGGTTGTTGGGCACCGTGACCATTGGATAACTATTGATTGTTGTAAATTTTGACCATTGGTTCATTAGACTATTGTAAATTGTGATCATTGGATCACTATTTATTATTGTAAATTATAACCGTTGGTTACCTGTTATGCCTTGCATTGGTTCCACATTCTATTATTGACATTTAGACGTTGAGTCTCAATCAAATTCCTTGATCTAATCAGAGAGGGAGGACCCATTAAAAGTTGACCATAAATTTTTGCTGCATATTCTCATTTTGTTACCCGAACTGATGCCTAGTAAACCCTCGGTCACTCCTAGTAAACCTATGGCTACCAATATGGCCATTGTTGAAAAATAACTAAAATAACTACAATCCAAAATGAAAAATGGTAGAAATAGTTGTCATGTTGCAAAACCTTCAATGTTCCTCCCATCCTCCTCGTCCAAGGTGTGAATTAAAAATATATGAAGGCTCTCGAGACCTTGATGTACTCAATAGATGGATCCTTGACATGGAGACCTGGTTTGAATATACTCACACTCTTGATAATGAAAAGGTTTCATTCGCAAAGCTCAAAATTTCCAACATCACCAAAGTTCTCATTGTCAATCGTCACAATCCAATTTGTACATGGGAGGAGATGGTACAAGTTTTGAAGGCCTCATTTTATCCATCAAATTATGAGGAGGACTTACTGAATCAATGGTTACACCTTCAAGGCAAGAGGGAATCTATACAAGATTTCATTCATCATTTCAACCGCCTTCGAGTCTTACTTGGCATTTCAAATTTTGATGTTGTCTTGATTGCAAAGTTTAAAAGTGGTCTTCTTGCACACTTGTATAGGGAGATAAAATATACTACTTGCACAACATTAGACGATGCATTCAAACATGTGCAACTAACTGAGGAGAAGTTTGTGGCAAAATTGTAGGAGCCACGCTACTCTTTCGATGGTTCGATAGAAGATGTGCACAAGCATCAACAAGGACGAAAGAGACCTTCCCATGTTTTTTCTTCTATTACTCCCACTTCTTACTCACCCCTTGCTTCTAAAAATTTATTTCCTTCTTCCTCTTCTTCATTATCTCATGCTCAAACTGCTAAATTTTGTAACTATTGTAAGAGATAAGGCCATGACAAAAATAAATATCCACAATTACAAAAGAAGAAGAAACTTTTTTTAAAGTATGATGAGGGCACTTATGATAACCCCATCGAGACTACTAGAGAAAAAGAAATTTATGAGGAGTTGAGAGGGCAACTTAATAATGTAACACTCATGAATCAGCATTCCAGAGCAAGTGACCATGACCAATTGTTTGTCACTCGTGCTCACTTGCTCCATAACTTTACAGTAGATTGTATAATCGATAATGGCTCACAAAAGAATCTGATTGCACAATCCATTGTTGATAGGCTCAAGCTTCCTACATACAAACATCCTCATCCCTACTCTCTTGGGTGGAAGGATAGCACAAACACATTGAAAATCACACACATGTGCACCATTGCATTTGCATTTACCCTAAATTTTGGTATAAGGTCACATGTGATGTCCCACCCATGGATTGTTGTGGATTACTTCTGGGTAAACCTTACCAATATGATAGGCATGTCACTTATGATGCCTATCACAATACATATACTTTATAGCATGAGAAAAAATCCTTTCTTATCTATAGTGTTCCACCCACTACACATCAGACTTGCACTAATTTACATCAGGCATGACCAATTGCTTTGATTTTTAGCACACCACAAGCAAAAGGAGGTCTAGCCATGAGAACTTTTGTCCACTTCACATCACATTCATTGAGATATTATTCTTTTTGTACCTCTGGTTCCAGTAGTTGTTCTTATTATTCTAGCAGTTGTTCCTGTTGCACCAACAATTGTTTTTGTTGTCCTAGCAGTTCCTATTGCACCAGTAGTTTTTTCGGTTGTACTAGAAGTTCCTATTGCACCAACAACTATTCCAGTTGCACCAACACCTGCTTCTATTGCAAACACATCTCTTCTTTTTTATATTGCTCTTGCTCTAATTGCAACTCAACCTACAGTTCCTCATTTGGTTCACACCACTCCACATCTTTCCTTCTTCACATTGTAAGACTTTCAGCGTTCGGTGGTATGTCAGCAATTGCCCTTCATACACAATCATCCTATTCATATTGGCAATCCATATTGCATCTACGTGGAGCCTCATTATGGAGCATCCCCACAACCTCTAGGTTTCTCCCTAGCTTCCTTCCCTTTTTGATAGGGATTTATATTATATTCTATAATATTACCCCTCCTCACATTGATCGTGTTATATTGTATTTAATAATCACACGGATCATACGTATTAAATGTTGAATTGTAAAGAAATACATGTCTATAAATATGTTTTTGTAATTAATGAAATTATCAGTTTTCATTTGTGTCATTTCGTGTTGCGTTTTAAGAGTGTTTCCCACATCAGTTGCCCCTGTTGGGGGGTGTTCGGACATTCCTATCTCCCTCAAACCCTCATGCAAGTGTTGTTTTATATACCAACAACACAAGAAGGGGTTTTACAATACCATGACCATAAAACCTGGGTTCAAATATATTAATCCATGGGTTCAAATATATTAACCCAAATATATTAAAACATGGGTTCAAAAATATTAACCCAAATATATTAAAACATGGGTTCAAATATATTAACCCAAATATATTAAAACATAGGTTAAAATATATTAAAACATGGGTTTAATATATATTAAAACATAGGTTTAATATATATTAAAACATGGGTTCAAATATATTAACCCAAAACTCGGCTAGAATAACATGGAAAATATTTACCCTAGGAAGTCCTGCATCACTTCCCTGCAGCCCATCCTTGGCCCTATCCCAAATCCTAGGCCTTGTCCTAGATCCTTGGAAATTTCTATGTCCTTCCTTCTCGATTGGTAGGTATTGCAGATGATCTCCTTGGGATGGGATATCACTATTCCATTTGTATGCCCCTCTCCTTGTTGTTTGGCAGGGTTTCCCACTGGTGCCTATGATTTGGGATGTCCCTGGATTTTTTTGGGACATCCCTGGATTTGGTTCCAGTTCCCTGGCACTCTTTTACCCTAATCCTTGGTTGGATGGTATTGCAGATGATATCCTTGGATTGGGAGATCCCTAATTCACTTGTCTACCCCTTTCCATGTATTTTGGTAGGATTTTACTTTTGGTGCCTATGAACTAGGACGTCCTTGGGAATTTATGGGTTGTCCGTAGTTTTTCGTGGGTCTTCCTTTGGATTTTTTGAGTTCTTTCAGGAACCCTTTCTCCTTTTTTCTTGCATGGTCCTATTTGGTGCTAAATATTAGAGGTTCTTCTAGTGCAATGTGGTGTGGTTGGGTTTTTTTGGCTTCATGAGCAACTCTTCATAGTATCTTTTGGCATGGATAGGGACTTGTGCTTATGCCTATGGTGTTGCTCTTTGGGTTTATGATTGCAGGTTTGATTATGGGTCTTAGCTTTTTGTGGCTTTGAGGAGAGCCTCTATGCTAACTTTTGTTGTGTTCCTATAGGTCATCCTCTTTTGGTTCCCTCAAGCTGCTCGATGGTGGCATTGGAGATTGTTGTGGAGCTCTTGCTACTATTTTTTTGGCCTTTGGGGGGGACCTACGCTTTCAGGTGGTAGCTCATGCTTCATAGCTCCTATATTGAGGTCTCTTGGGATATCCCCACCATTTTCCCTGGCTCCCATTTCTGCATTTTTGTTTCCTCTATCTCCTTTGGCCTCTGAGTAGTTTCCTTGCTACAACGAGATTTCATGGCCTCTAAAGTCACATGGTTGTTGTTCCTCTTACAGGCTTGTTCGGGATGATTGGTCCCTGCTGTGGTATCCTCATGTTGCATCCCTATGCTTCCTCAAGTGGGAATTTTCTATGTTTCCCGCTTTAAGTTCAATTTTGAAATTTTCAAATTGTTGTAATGGGCGGGATAGCCCTGTTTCAATTTTTCCTAGGCGGGTTTGCTTTTTTAAAATTTCCTCATCATGTGATTTTTAGGTTGTCCTTTTGCACATGTGTTTTTGGGCTGTTCTAGGCGGGATAGTGTTGTCCCAAACTTCTATGTAAAGGTTTAAAAAAATTAAATTAAATTTGTCCTTTAAAGCTATCCTCTAGCCTTTCTTGTAAGGCTATCCTTAGCTTGTCTTGAAAGGCATTCTTTATGTCTTTCCTCTAGATTTTGGTATCCTTTTCTTTGGCCTTGGGGCCTTGCTTTTATTCTTATGACTTTTTGTAATCAGGTTTTGGGATCCTTGATAAAAACCCATTTTTAATTTAATTTAACTGACAAAAAAAACATGGAAAATATTCAACATAATTCCAACACTAAAGAGAAGTACATGCTCTATTCCACAACTAAGACAGGTATTATACTGACTTAATTTTAATCTTGATTAAGAGTTTTTAGTTTTCAAAGCATAGGCAAAAGGATGATCCCTTTCCAAAGGTTCGTGGGTATGGCTAACCCCCTTCACTATGTGTTCTCATTAAGTCCAATCTAGTTTCGACTCGTAGGGCCTTTAATGTGGATTTTCCACCACCAAGGAAGTGGTGCCTTGTCACAAGGCTAGGCTACAGAATGAGTCATCAAATGTGTTCCTTTTAGGGATGATGCAAATATGTAAATAAATTTGCAATGAAAGAAATAAAATGAAAACTAAAAATAGACTTGGAGTGTTATTACAGTGCTAATGTGATAGTATGTATGTTAGGTGTGATCCACTAGACCTTGCTCACTATCCAAGTGGAATCACTTTTATAAATGAGGGATATAAGTTAACCAAAAGCAATATGGAAAATTCTATAAGCCACTTATACAAGTACAATGGAGAGGCTAGAAGTCTATTGTGCTGTCAAAAAAAACATGATCAATTTATGCAAATTCTGATCTAACTGTACGATTGTGTAAAAACTAACACAATTAGTTTATATAGAGGTTGTTGAACTCCATCAAATCTAGATTTTAGATATTGTATGGTTGTGTATAAAAAAAAAACACGATCAATTTACACAGAGGTCGTCGAACTCAATAAGATCTGGATTTTGGATATTGCATGGCTATGTAAAAATGAACATGGTCAGTTTACATAAAGGTCATCAAACTCGATTAGATCTAGATTTTGAATATTGTATGGCTGTGTAAAAACAATCACGATAAATTTACATAGAGGTCACCGAACTCAGTTAGATTCAAATTTTGGATACCTACAAATAGAGATACAATATAATATCTACAATAAAAATAAAATCTATGGAGGTTTTATGAAACCTCATGCAACATCCTCATGCTCTCCTTCAACTCAACACAAAAAATTGTGGAGGAGAGGAGGGAAATGCAATGCTTATCCAAGATTGGTTGTGGGAGGGGTAAGCATCCAAAATCTGATACCACTTGTATCAAACATCAATGCTATGTGCCCAAGCTCAACCACATGAAACAAGAAAAAAAGGAGAAGATTTTTAACAATGAAGAGAATGAAAAATCACATCTCTTCCTTTGTGTTATGGAATTATATATTGAGAAGGGTTAGGTTTCCCAAATTCATATTACATGAAATTCAAATGAACATAAAATGACATTACACATTAAAATAACCTATTCTAATGAGGTCTTATTAAAGCCTCATAACAATTAATTAGGAACCTAAATAATAAACATGACCTTGTAGCATTAACATGTATTCACTCCTAACTTATTCATGTGGTTAGTCTCATCATAATAGCTATAAATAATAACTTTGAACCTATTGTCTATATCTCTTATTACCATCTATCAATTCAAAATTATACCCTTTCATTTGTATGAGTAATACGATAAATATATGAAATGTTAGATCAAACATTAGGAACATGATTTACCTTGTTAAAATATGAATATCTAATGCTAATGTCTCCACATCCTACAATCTATAATAAAGAATCATCTCAAATACCAACATGTTCCTTTGAATGTGCTTTATTGTAACCCTATAGGAGAAGTTTGTGCTTTTTCATGTGCCTAGTTGCCCTTGAATTTGCAACCCACTCATCTAACAAAGTGGATGTCCAATATGCTAAATTAACCACTACATGTGCTCTTGAGATTTCTTCATTAAAATTATCCTCACATTGTGCATAGAAGAGAGTAGCATTGGCACTCCCTTTCTTGTTACTTCCTCAAGTTTCTTGATCTGAATCTTATAAAAATTTGCCTTGTGACTGTTGGTCATCAAATCTGCCTAGGAAAGGATTTTGGGTAAATGTATGCGCCCTAGACCTGGACCAACATTGAAAGGCCGAAGGGAAGAGATGCCCCTCGTGCCAATCTCCGGAGAAAGGCCGGCTCCTATGCTAATCTACTTTGGTGTTTTGAGATAAGGGTGCAGGAAAGAGATAAAAGGAGTTAGGGTTAGAGAAAGAAATAAAAAGGGGTAAGGGAAGAGAGATCGGTGATTTAAGGTGGGAAAGAACAGGAAGCACGATCACTAACTGACAACTTGAATAGCAGCAAGGAACACCAAGAATAAATGAAAGAAACGCAACATTAACCTTCCTATGTATCCTCTGGGCGAGCTCACAGGGATTCTCCTTCTCCCTTTCATCGAAATTTAGGGTTCAGAGTAAAGACGATTAGGACAAGTGAATGTAATAGAAACCACAACCCACCAGGCAGCATAAAAGAAAACCAATATTACGTTTTTCCTCTCCTATGTATCCTTCAAGCGAGTTTCAGGGTACAGTCCCCAATCGCACACCGAATTCAGAGTTCAGAGTCTCAGTATACAAATGAAGAAAGACAAAAGAATCAAGCACAGAAGGCAGCATAAAAGAGAGAAATTGAGCCCAAAGCTCTTTAGTATTAATCGTAGGACATCAAGTTACAACAACTTTCTAGCAGATAGTTCCCCCCTTCTTCATTACAATGCCTGGGTTTTTATAGAGGACCCGACCCTCTGAGTCATAATTACACAGCAAGGAGAAGTACGCCCTCGAGCCCTGAGAATTCGGCTCCCCGAGGCTCTCGTGATCGAGCTCTCAAATCCGTTACCGAAACTGGCAACTGTGACTGGGTCAACCATGGAAAGATGCATTGATGAGCCGTCTGGACGTCCTTGGTCTCCGGGTGCGGTGCTCGAGTGGCCGCCATGCTCGTCGGGCTCTTCATCATGGCTTGATACTTCGTTTTCAATTGCCAAAAATGAGCAGCGAGCTTACCGGGCACAAAAAAATGCATTTATGAGGCACTTGATCGCCTCGAGAAAATACCCAGCTTGGAGCGCGTGTCTTTGAGGTGCTTCGCTACCTTTTCAACTTTGCTTCGCAACGGACCTGTGCCAAAGCAGATTCTCCTTGATTTGCACTTCGCATGGTGAAGCTTCGCAAGACAGCTTCGGGGGTGATGGAGGCCGAAGCATATCTCCTTCGCAAAATGGGGTCTTCACTTCTCGTTGCTTTATTGTGTCAAAACTGCTTCGGCGTGGTCCTTTCCCGAAGTAGATACTTCGCTAATGAGTCATTGAGATGCTTCGCCATGATCCTTCATCAAAACTATGGTTCGGGGCATTTCGGCCGAAGTGTATCCCTGCCTTCAAAATGCATCTTCTACCTCGGGTGAAAGTACTTCGCATGAAAGTTTGCCGAAGCAGATGCTTCGCAATGATTTTGGCGAAGTAGAAATGGTTCGCTGATGCGGGGCCCGAGGTGGATATTTGAATTCTGCTTCACAAAACTTTTGGCCGAAGTAGCCTTTTGAAATGCTTTGGGTGCAAAGCAGTTTCATTCTTCCTCCTTTGTATTTTACTTCGGCAACACCACTTCACAAAAATCTCCCGAAGTAGCTCTGGAAATGCTTCGGGCCCGAAGTAGTTTTCTTGCCTTAGCCAATTTGGACTATGGTCTGGACCTTCCTTCTTCGACGAAGTTGTTCTTTTGAATGCCGCTTCGCTCAACTTTCTCCCGAAGTAGTGGTTTGAAGCGCTTCGGGCCCGAAGTTCTTTTTATCGCTATCCTTGTATTCTTCTTCGGCAATACTACTTCACAAAAATTTCACCCGAAGTAGTGCTAGAAATGCCTCGGGTGCGAAGCTCTTCTCGTTTTCTTTCGATGAAGCTCTTTTCTCTAGCCTGTTCGATAGCGAAGCTCTTTCTTTTTTATTTTCTATACAAAGGGGTGGCGTTGAAAGCCAAAATTGTTATAGCTTTTCAAATAACAAAACAACAAAGAAAAAACTTTACAAAACACTGTACAAAATTTTGATTTCCTTTTCTACCCCTTGAGAAATGTGACAAAATTGTCAACATTCTTGGTGGCTCGTGGGGCAACGAGCTCGTCTCGATGGGAGAACCCCTAGCTTTGATCCATTGGGCCAGAGTCCCCTCCAGATCCTTCTCCTCCTTCTCCCTCTGGGAGTGTTTCCATAGCTGGTTCTCCTTCTTCTTCTGCTTCTTCTTCCTCCTCTGCTCCTTCTTCTTGGCGTGGCCTCCTGCTGGGGTGATGGGACAAGACGATCATGGATTTTCTTCATGGTTCGACGAACGTGAGCCCAGACCCCTTTCTGAAATGGTTCTTGGTCTTCGAGTGCCTTGACCAAAACATGGAACCGATCAATCTGCCCTATATCGGCATGTTTGATTCTTACACTTAGGTCATTCAGGCAAGCCATGATTTTGTAGTGTCTCAGGATGAAGTCAGTGACTTGTCCTTCTGTGACTGGCTCCTCCCACTCATCTATTTCTGAGACGTCACTTTCGAAATGGAGCCACGCCGGCTTAAGTTCTTCCCGGGTGAGAAGGTTCCCATCATCGTCTGTGAAACTTGGGAAACCTAAGGAAGAAAGGTCCTCGAAGTAACCCATTGATGCGCGTTGCTCCTGCTCAAATATATCTAGGAGGTCCTTCACCTTCTGCGCTTTCTTCACCTTGGAGAAGAAGGCACGAACAGTGGCTTGGGCAGTAGACCAATCCCTAGCCGTTCGACTCATAGCAGCAACCTACAGGTCCTGATATCTAATACTTTGGACTTCAAAAGCAAGCTTGAGTCACCTTTTGATTTTTTGGATAACTTCATCTACTATGGGCCCCTTCTTAGCAATGGCATGCTGGGCTTCAGTGACATAGATTAAAGTTGATAGGGCACTAGAGGCCCGTGATCTGAAACCTTTGAGCAAGTGTGAGCGGATTTCCTTGATTCTGCCTCTGTCGAACAGCTCCAGGTTTGCTTTTTCGAACAATTGTTGTTGAGCTTGCAAGATCTTGTTCTCGAGCTCTTTGGCTTTTAGCTCATTTTTGGCCTATTTTTATGCTTGGTGCTCAGCCGAAGACTGCAATTGTAGTATCTACTATTTTAGGGCATGTGTTTCTTTCTTCATTAGTTTACACTGCCCTTGTGAATCCTCCAGCTCAGAGCGGATTCTAGCCAACTCTTCCTCCAACTTGATGTTGGCACTCTCTGCTTCAATCCTGTGTTGATTGGCAATATTTGCATGCGCTCGAAAAGTCTCGATCCCGACATGCATGGATGCGGATTCATCATCTATATTCAAATGCTCCAGGTCCTTGGTCTTCTCCTGGTAATCATAGTCAGCTGGAGTCATTTCATCCAGAGGCTTCTGGACCTTAGGGACCTTCTTAACCTTATGTAACTTTCCGCCCTTCAAGTCGAAGACAGCGCATTTTTCAACTTGGGCCAGAGATCGCCCTCTTTTCTTCCTTGCCTCCTTCAACATTTTCTCTATGTTTTGTCGAGCTAAGAGTAGCTTCTCGGCTAAGGGGCGTTCCTTTATTAAAGATAGATCTATTTCAGAAAAGGCTGGATCTCCAGCCAAAGGTGTGAACAAATATAAAGAATTAACGGGGAATGATTCCCCAGACGGTTCGGAGACGGGTGTAGCAGGGGCTTTGGCAAGCGGGACTATGCTGTGAGCGATGGGAGAGTGGGCTACGGGGCTTGGCGTTGGGACACTGCCTTCGCCTTGACTTAGGATTGAAGGAACGGTGGCGTGGGTGGGCGAAGTGGTTTCAACAGGCTTGTCCTGGTCAGACGACTCGGGTGGAGTGGAGCTATGCAGGGTTGGACTGGCAATGGGCAGTATCTGAGTGGGTGATTGACCTTGTAGGGGATGGAGAGATTGATGAGGACCTTCAATCGGGACCACAGTGGACGTGTCGGAGACCAAGGCGAAAGGAAGAGAGTGCATACCTGCGTGCCCTCCTGGCAGAGCGGCCGTGGTGACATCCTGGGTGATTGGCTCTTGTTCCTTTTGGGCTTCAACACTCTCGACCTCCACAACTTCTACTTCGGGGTCTCCTTCTTGTTGGAGGAGCTCCTCCACATCAATGACGTCTATATCAGGGACCGTCTCAGCACTTGGTGGCCCCGCATCTTCGACCTTTGCTTCAGTCGGGCCTGATGTAGGTGATTCGGTAGGAGTACTTGCAGGCTTCGTGCGAGGTCGCTTTGGGTGGCTCGGAGGCACTTGAATTTGCTCTTGCCTCTTTCTTTTCTTTCTCTCCAATGGTTGCTCTGCCTCTTCGATGCTTGTGTCATGGATCTCCGATGGTCCCTATGGTAGTGCTACTGGCGTAGCTTCGGCCCCTACTTCTTCTTCTTCTTTCGAGGCATCTTTAGCTCCTCCTGGGCTTTCGCCTGATCCTGGGGTAGCTGGGGGAACAAAATCTGCAAAGGATATAGACTTCCAAGTTTCAACATTGGTTTCATAAAGAATCGTGAAGTCTTTATCTGATGCCAAGAGTCCATAAGAGTTCATTTTTTGGTGATGGACTCTCATTATCCACCACTCCCGAAGCTTTTCCTCGCTCCAATCCTTCAATTCCTCCTTTAAATCATCTTTTGCCTTTCTCCAAAATGTGGAGCTTGGAGTTGGGAGGGGGTACTGATCAGGGTCGAACTCGACCTCCATGGGGTAGAACTCATGCCAGGGAGGCAATGTCCTCATCCTCTCCAAATGCCACTCCAGATCTTTCCCATTGGGATTATTCCTTTGTTCCACAATTTCGGGGTGGGGGCAGATGTGGAAATTCTTGAATTTTAAGTGATCCCTCATCACTCCCAAAGGATCATAGAGCCATTGTTGAGGAATCTGGAGTAGGCCAAAACTAGCAAGCTTTTCCTCCAAGAAAACGTTCTATTTTAGAGCAAAGACTTCGATTACGCCCATCCTGAAGGGGAAGTCACAGGTATGTGCCCACTTTCGGCCGTGGTCGTATACTGCATTTGTAGAGTCGCTCTACCGAGCGACTTCCAATGCGAACTGATATTCAGAGGGGTAGACTGGTAACAGGAAGGGCTTCCCTATGAAACCGAACAGGCGAATCACCAGTCCCTGTGTCAATTGGAAAACATCTCCTCTTTTTTCCTGCACCACTCTATCTCTCAAACTGAGGGGCACCCGAGGACAAGAACCTTTCAACAGATGCATGGCGGGTCCCAAAAATTGTTGATTAAAAGAATAATAGGACTCTGTCCTCAATAGGAGGGGAGTCCATTGATACACTGGCAGAGGATTTCCATCCTTGCCGCTTGGAGAAATGGCGATATGGGGAAATCGCTTATGAACCTGGTAGAAATACAACCAGACAAGAAAAGAACAGGGTGCGAAGTACTGGCCCGTTGCCAAATTCTTCATGCTGGTGAGCCTTGTATGCAAGGTTCGGGCCACCCATTTCACCCAGTCAAAGAAAACTGGGTTGGTGTTTGGCCTTGAAGCATCAGGGGCATAAAATTCCCCTCTCAAAATACATTCGACCAAAGACACCTGCCAGGGCTGCACTGAAGCATCTGTTGACAAGCCCGCCACCCATGCAATGATGGAGAAAATATCGATGTTTTTGAAGGCCGCCAAGGGTAAAGGCATCTGGGGCAGCTTGTTCGAAGGTAGCCCGCTCTTGAGATTCTCATGCAGGAATTTCAATATATAGTTGTTAGAGGTGAACCTCTCCATTTGTTCGCTTAAGATGACATTGCGAACAGAATAGCCCTTGGGCGGACCCTGCTGTGGTGCGAAGGCTGCTTGTACATCTTCCTTCAGGATGGAGAACAACTTGTGCCCCGAAGCGTCCAACACCTGCCTGGATGCAGGCTGGTAATTTTGTGCGATAGCATAAATTAGCTCAGGACAATGGTGAGCAGGAGGGGTTAAAAACTAGTAAATTTGAGAGTAATATGTAGTAGCTCTCTTATTTTTTGGGGTGAGTCTGCTTGTCATAAACTCTATGGTGCGTCGGAGGTCGGATACACCCTTAGAGAGCTGTGTGTCTCTAATCTTCTCCCACCCATCAATTGGTGGTTCTACAAGCTGCTCCTCCTCCGAGTCATCCCCTTCTTCTATTGGCTGCTTTTCGGGGCGAGGGGGGAGACTTAGCTTCTTTGGAGTACGCTTTTTCTCTTCCTTGCCCTTCTTTGTTTTTTTAGGGCCTGCAACTTCGGGCTCTTTCCCCTTCTCCTTGGAGTTTTTCTTTCCCATGTCGAAAATGATGGCGACAGAGTCCTAGATACAGAGGGTTTCAATGCGGAGGGCTTGGATGTAAAGGGCAAGAAAATTACAGAATAGCCAAAGGCACTTAGTCTTGCGCGTATCAATGGATAACTAACCTCCCTAGTGCTAGGGCTTCGCATTTTATAGCCAAAAAAGGCAACCACCTAAATTTATGGCACCTACTAAAATTAAATTTACTTCGAACGAAAGAGGTTACCGTATCCTTTAATTGGTTCTGCATCGACGTGGTACGCAGGGCCACATGCTTTGATGATTACGCTTTGTATTGGAGAAGCAACCTACTGCCACTTCGTACCTAGGCGCGAGCTTTTTCCTTTTAACCAAATCACCTCGAGAAGTGCTCCGTCGCTCTTGCCTTAAATTCACCCACTTCGAACCCTTTTTTGTGGTTGTTGATTGCACGTTCTTCGAGGCACATTTTAAATTCTCCTATCTCGAGTGTTGTTGGTTCGACGAAGGTGAAAACAACATTGAAAATGCTTCACGGTGAACCTTTGATACGGGCTACTTTTTGACACTTCGGGCCCGAAGTATTCCTCCTTCGCCATGCTTTACAAGGACCGCCTACCGAAGCTTGTGTTATTGAAAATAGCTTCGCAAAAGCCCCTTTTAAAATCTACTTCGCAAAACTTCTACCCGAAGTAGCTGCTGGAAATGCTTCGGGTGCGAAGCTCTTTTCGTGCCTTTGTTTGAACTTTGGTTCGGCCCTTTTGAGGGTAAAGTGCTTCGCGGTGAACCTCCTTGCAACTGCTGCTTCGCATTTAAAATCCTCGAAGGAGATTTTGGAGTGTAGTTCTTGGCTTTTGCATCTCGAAACAAGTCATATATACGCAACTGAAGAGAAATATATATACAAAAGTCTATATACACACATTTTTTTTTTTTTAAAGAGAGAAATTGTTTCACCTCAGCGATGAAAAGTCTTCAGATGAAGACCATTGACAGAGATCGGTAAAACCTGGCCATCTGCATCTTTGAGGATGAAAGAGTTAGCCGAGTTCACCTTCATAATTTTGAATGGCCCATCCCAGAAGGCGTCCAGCTTGTCGTGATTTCCAGGCTTGGCTTTCCAGGAATCCCATTTCCATACCAGATCTCCCACATTGAATGCGCGATTGGATGATTTTTTCTTGAACCAATCTTGGGTGACCTGAGCATGCTTAGCGAAGTTCTGGTAAGCTTCCTCGTGATCTTCCTCTAACTGCAATAGCTGAGCTAATCTATTTTCCATTGGGCTAACTTCATCTTCTTCTTCTAGCAGCTGCAGTGCAGGGATCTCTACATGAGTGGGTAAGATAGCCTCCTTGCCATAGACCAAGGCATAAGGCGAAGTCTTGATCGACTTCTTGATAGAAATTCGATCGGCCCACAAGGCCCGATCTAGAAGAAGATGCCAAGTCCTTTTGTTTTGCTCTATAAGCTTCCTTAACACCCTCAACAAGGTTTTGTTGGTGGATTCTGCCAAGCCGTTGCCTTGTGGATAATAATTGGAGGATACTTTATGATATATCCCATATCTATAGAGGAATTCATTGATTTTGGTGCCTGTGAAGCCAGGACCATTGTCCATGATGATTGCTTCGGGGAGGCCGAACCTGGTGATCAAACCTTCTAGGAAGGCTATGACAGTCTCTTGATCTACGTGCTTCGTAGGGATCGCTTCGGCCCACCTGGTGAAGTAGTCAGTCACAGTCAGTATGAACTTATGTCCAACGGAGGAGTTCGATGATATGACCCCTATGAAATCTAGCCCCCATTGCTGAAAGGGCGTCTCTACTTGTATCGGTTGAAGAGGCATCGAAGCATTTCTGCTTCGGTCGATGAACTTCTGACACTGCTCGCACCTGCGACAAACTGCGAAGGCATCGACAAAGAGTGTGGGCCAATAATAACCCGCCCTGATGATCTTTAGCGCTGTTGTTCTCCCTACGAAGTGACCTCCAGATAGTCCTGAATGAAATTCTCCCAAGACTCTCCTTTTATCATCATCTTTTATGCACTTAAGAAGAACGCCATCAATGTTTCTAAAAAATAGGCCTTCGGGGCGCAGAGTGTATCGGGAGGATCGCATCCTGAAATGCCTTCGTTGTGATGCATTTAGATGCGAAGGACATATGCCGGTGTTGAAGTACTTGATTATCTCACTGACCCAGTCCTTTTCATCCGCTTCCTGGTTTGCGAAGCATCCTTCGGCTGGCGAGTCATCCCATTGAGGTTCTGTTGCTTCGGCCGCTGCGCTCTTCGCCAGTTCTTGACATAATGCGCGACCGTGAACCAGTTTTGTGGGCTTGATCTCAATGTCAAATTCCTGTATCTTGTTCACCCAACCGGCTCTCTTGCTTCCCAATTCTCCTTGGATGATGAAATTGCGCACGTCGGGGTGAATGACAAAGACCGTAACCCGACTCTGGGAGACAAACTGCTTGAACTTCCTGAGAGACTTCATTACTGCATGCACCTGACGCTCTATGAAATTGTATTTCTCTTCATGGGGATTGATCACCTGGCTCAGAAACGCGATGGGATGCTCTTCACCATCTTCCCCCTTTTGTGTCAGGACCGCAGCGTAGCTTTCGGGTTCCCCTATGGCATACAGGATAAAATCTCGACTGTAGTCAGGGTTGACCAGGACTGGCACCTGAGCGATTCGGGCCTTAATCTCTTCGAATGCTTCCCTTCTTTCTTCCGTCCAGATGAATTCGGTGCCCTTCTTCAAAAGATCAGACATTGGCTTGATAACTTGGGCGAAATCGGGGACAAACTTCCTCACGAAGTTGATCTGGCCGAAGAAATATTGAAGTCCTTTCTTGTCTGCTGGGAGTGGGAGCTTCGTTAGAGCCTCGGCTCTGTCGGGATCTACAGCGAGACCTTTTTTTGATATTGCATGTCCCAGCAATTTTCCTTCATTGACTGCGAATATGGACTTCTTCGGATTGATTGATATGCCAAATTCTCGACATTTTTCAAAAATTTGTTGTAGGTGTATGGGGTGATCCTCCCTTTTTTGGGAGAAAATGGTCATGTCATCTAGGTAGATGACGATAACCTTATTCAGAAGCTGACCAAAAGCTAGATCCATCACCCTCTGGAAAGTGGCACCGGCATTCGAAAGACCAAATGGCATTCGCTGGTAAGCAAATGTTCCCCACTTGGTGGTGAATGTTGTCTTATGCTGGTCTTCGTCCCTGACCCAGATCTGATTGTATCCAGAGAAGCCATCGAGCAGGGAGAAGCGTTGAGCTCCAGCCACCGAGTGCAAGATTTGATCGATTTGTGAAAGAGGATAGTGATCTTTGAGAGAAGCCTGGTTCAGGTTGCGAAAGTCCACACATAACCGTATATCTCCATTCTTTTTTTGATAGGGACTAGGTTCGCTACCCAAGAAGAATGTTTGATGGGATAAATTATCTTTGCTTCGAGCATTTTTAGAAGTTCGGCCTTCATCAGGACTTCGATCTTTGGGTTAACCGGCCTTTGCTTTTGTCGAAAGGGTTTGACCCCCTCCTGCAATTCAATTGTGTGCTGGATCAGCCGTCGATCGTATCCTCTGAGGTCTTGGTAGGACCAAGCAATTATGTCGGGAAACTTTCTGCACAGAGTCTGGATCTGTTCTATCTCTTTCGAAGTGCAGTCGGTTCCAACTTTTATTGCTTTTCCAGGTTCAAGCTCTAAATCTTGGTACTGCTTTTCATTGACTTTGATCATATGAGAGAGTGCTCGATCATTCTGATCAAAGAGGCTTTCAAGGGTGATCAGTCCCTTGGGAACGTGGTTATTCTTCAATTGAACCAGCGCTTCATCTTCTTCTTCGTCAGAGCTTCTGTCTTCGACTGTGGCGGCTTCTTGAATCATGAAATTTACAATCTGCTCATCATTGTCAAAGACTTGCCAGTGTAGGTCTCTGTCCGGGATGGAGGGTCTATAGATTAACCTCACTGCTTTGGGCTTGTGCACCATGTCTTCTGCTGGAGAGTACTTGGCTGCGATGGATGCCAGAACATCGGCATGTCGATTCTTTTCTCGTGGGATGGATTGCAGATTGAGAGACTCGAACTGGTCAAACAAGTCCCATACCCTATTGCGGTATGACTTTAAATAATGCTTTTTTGAAGAGCATCTATTTGTGACCTGGTTGCATACCAGTTCAGAATCTCCAAAGATTTGGAGGTGCTTTATGCCTAACTTGTCAGCTTTCTTGAGTCCTAGGCACAATGCTTCATATTCTGCTGCATTGTTGGTGCAGCTCCATGTCAACCGGTAGCAATACTCCTTTTGCTCTCCGGATGGCGATACTAGAAGAATCCCTGCCCCAACACCATTTTTACATCGGGCACCATCGAAGAACAACTTCCATAGTCCTTCTTGGGCACTTGTTCTATTCTCTGGTTGGGTGTGTTTCTCAGGCTTGGCGATCGCATAACATCCTATCTCGATTTCTACCATGGCATTAAAGTCTGCCAATGAGAACTCATCTTCATAACTTAGTTGCGCAAGAGATTCCTCGTCCAGGTCCACCTGCTCTACTCCCTCCATTATTGCATTCACTGGATCGCTGCTTTCTTCTTCGAAAATCTTCTGCATAAGGAAAGAAGAAGGCTTTTCATTGTAGATCTTCACCTTCTTTCCTTTGAATGGAATTTCCAGATGAGAGTAATCCATGGACAGGTATCCACCCAGCTTTGCTGTGAATTCCCTTGACAAACACATACTGAAGTATGGTTCCAGTTCGACGACCACTACCTCTTGTATGACCGTGATCTGAGGCATCTTATGTAGTCGAATAGGAATGTCTTTGATCACTCCTATAGTCTTCACTAGGGTACCATCCAACTGGAGTACGCCATGGCTGCTTCGCGTATATTCCATCCCTATCTCTTCGTAGACTGCTCTTGGCATGACTATTGTAGCGGCCCCAGAGTCGATCATACAGTTATGTACAATATACCCTTCCATCTGTAGAGATAGGTAGAACGGAGGTGGTCTGTTCTTCCCCATAATGGATGTGGATAGGGTCTGCACAAGAGCAAGTGGTGCTGCCTTTTTGCTTTAATCATCTTCAATGATTCTTGCAGTAGGTCTACTTGTCCAGGTAGTTGCAGTGCATCGTACAAGCTAATCTTGGCTGGGATCCTCTTTAACTCCTCTACAATGTTGTAAGACAGGGAACTGAGCACCTCGGGTTCCTTTCTCGGCTCATATCTAGTGTGATACTGCTCCGTAGCTTCAACTCTTTGTCGCTTAGTCAGTGAAGGAAACTTGAGCTTTTCCCTAGCCTGCTCTTTAGTTTCTGCCTGAGGTGGTTCGACAGAAGCCTTTTGAGCTTTTTCTTTGATTGGTGCAGGTGGAGGAGCTTCGTTCGGGGCCGAAGAAGATGATTGTCCCTTTTTGGGTCGAGCATGTACTTTTAAGGGAGCCATCTGAGTAGCATCCACTTCTATCGCCTTCTTTCCTCCTCTGGTAAGCACTGCAACCGGCTCTTCTTCGCCAATCGCCAAGTTTTGACTCATTTGCCTGATGACGTTGACTTGACCGCCATGACTACTGCTCGCCAGCGTTTGTACATAGTGTTGGTGCAACATGCAAGTATTCTCTTCATGCGGATCATTGCACGTAGAGCACCAATATACATAATCGGAAGTGCTCGGAGCTTCATCGATCGTAACATTTCTCACCGAAGCCTTCCCTTGCTGGACTGCTTGATCTTTGGTAAGCGCAGGTGTAGGATAAGATCTTCTCGATAGGAATTCTTGTTGCGCTTGCTTCTTCTTCACAATGGTCATGTCGTTGGACAACGTCTGAACTATGGAGTTCAGAGACTGCATCTCTTGAAGAATTTTAGCTTGTATATCATCGACTTTTGGAATGAGTGGCAATGAAGCCATTGTTGGTATTGGAGGTAAGGCAGGGGTTGAAGTGGTGCTGGCAGTACAGGGAATGCCGAAGTGACAGTAGGCTATGGAGCTAAAAATGTGGGAAAATGAATTTGTGGAGCAATAATTTGAGACACAATAGGATTCGGGTTCCAAGATGAGATCGGGAGTGTAGGGGTTACAGAGATCTACGAAGCAGCTGCGCTCGCGTACAGGGATTGAGGGAATTCGAGAAGTATGGGCATCGACATCCTTTGGGGAAGCTTGCCCACAGCTATCAAATCCATTTCTGCCTTCTTGGCTAACCCATACAACTCGAGAAAAGTATTAATGTTGGAATATCTTACCATGATACTGATATCAGGGTTGAAAGCCCGAAGGAAATAGTATGTTGTAGCCTCGTCGGTTGGTCGAAGTCCAACTGGTACTCTCTGCCAGGTTCGAGTGAACCTAACATTGAAGTCTATGATCTCTTCTTGTGGATGTCTCTGGATTGAGGTGAACTGATGCAGGAGAGAGGTAGGATCGGAGGACTCATTGAAACCTTGCATCAATTGCTCGGCTAACTGGTCCCATCCTGTAATAGTATCGGGTGGTAAAGATCTATACCAGTAGAGGAGTTTTCCTCTAAGGGAAAGAACCAGAAGCTTTACCATCACTTGCTCTTCTGTGATATCATGGATCGCCGCCAGAGAGATTATGTCCTGGATGTGCTCCAGAGCAGTCTTTCCAGTTCCATCGAACGTTGGGATCTTCTTGACAACAACCAGTGGCACTTGCCCTTGTCCTGCTAGATTTAGTGGTGACAAAGAATCCCATGATGGGAACCACCTAGGTGGTGGTTGTTGTTGCATTTGTTGTTGTTGTTGTTGTTGTTGTGCCATACTTGCTCCTAGATTTTGAGAAACAGGAATCCCCGAAGCTCCTCCTTGATTGCTAATAGGATGACTAATAGGAATGGAGGCACTAGGATGCTTCGGTGAGTTGGGAGGATTAAGAGGAAAACTAGATGTTGTGCTATCAGAAGTTAGGCCTTGTTCATCAATAGTAGCCTCTCGCGAGGATGTTCCATGTAATAGTGACTCGGGGGTGACCAACCTAGATCGCTCCCCAAAGGCGTCAATATCTAGCTCAAAGAACTCAGTTTCCTCTCCTCTATTCCTAACTCTCCATCTTGTTTGCATGAAGGCACAGACTTTGGTACTGGTCTTTACGACTTAAATATTCTTGGGTAAACAGAGTCGCCAGATGCTAAGAGTCTTTCGGTAATGAGAGCATCGGTTCTCACTACCACTAGTCAGGTGAGACTGATCGGGTCACACCAGGAACTGGTTAGAACTAGTGGCCCCGGTGTAGACGGGTTTGAGATTTGCGCTTAAAATATGGGACCTTGGTCCCACCGGGCATGCCAAAAATTGTTGGTCATCAAATCTGCCTAGGAAAGGATTTTGGGTAAATGTATGCGCCCTAGACCTGGACCAACATTGAAAGGCCGAAGGGAAGAGATGCCCCTCATGCCAATCTCTGGAGAAAGGTCGGCTCCTATGCTAATCTACTTTGGTGTTTTGAGATAAGGGTGCAGGAAAGAGATAAAAGGAGTTAGGGTTAGAGAAAGAAATAAAAAGGGGTAAGGGAAGAGAGATCGATGATTTAAGGTGGGAAAGAACAGGAAGCATGATCACTAACTGACAACTTGAATAGCAGCAAGGAACACCAAGAATAAATGAAAGAAATGCAACATTAACCTTCCTATGTATCCTCTGGGTGAGCTCACAGGGATTCTCCTTCTCCCTTTCATCAAAATTTAGGGTTCAGAGTAAAGACGATTAGGACAAGTGAATGTAATAGAAACCACAACCCACCAGGCAACATAAAAGAAAACCAATATTACGTTTTTCCTCTCCTATGTATCCTTCAGACGAGTTTCAGGGTACAGTCCCCAATCGCACACCGGATTCAGGGTTCAGAGTCTCAGTATACAAATGAAGAAAGACAAAAGAATCAAGCACAGAAGGCAACATAAAAGAGAGAAATTGAGCCCAAAGCTCTTTAGTATTAATCGTAGGACATCAAGTTACAACAGCTTTCTAGCAGATAGTTCCCCCCTTCTTCATTACAATGCCTAGGTTTTTATAGAGGACCCGACCCTCTGAGTCATAATTACACAGCAAGGAGAAGTACGCCCTCGAGCCTTGAGAATTCGGCTCCCCGAGGCTCTCGTGATCGAGCTCTCAAATCCGTTATCAAAACTGGCAACTGTGATCGGGTCAACCATGGAAAGATGCATTGATGAGCCATCTGGACGTCCTTGGTCTCCGGGTGCGGTGCTCGAGTGGCCGCCATGCTCGTCGGGCTCTTCATCATGGCTTGATACTTCATTTTCAATTGCCAAAAATGAGCAACGAGCTTACCGGGCATGAAAAAATGCATTTATGAGGCACTTGATCACCTCGAGAAAATACCCGACTTGGAGCGCGTGTCTTTGAGGTGCTTCGCTACCTTTTCAACTTTGCTTCGCAACGGACCTGTGCCGAAGCAGATTCTCCTTGATTTGCACTTCGCATGGTGAAGCTTCGCAAGACAGCTTCGGGGGTGATGGAGGCCGAAGCATATCTCCTTCGCAAAATGGGGTCTTCACTTCTCGTTGCTTCGCTGTGTCAAAACTGCTTCAACGTGGTCCTTTGCCCGAAGTAGATACTTCGCTAATGAGTCGTTGAGATGCTTCGCCACGATCCTTCATCAAAACTGTGGTTCGGGGCATTTCGGCCGAAGTGTATCCCTGCCTTCAAAATGCATCTTCTACCTCGGGTGAAAGTACTTCGCATGAAAGTTTGCCGAAGCAGATGCTTCGCAATGATTTTGGTGAAGTAGAAATGGTTCGCTGATGCAGGGCCCGAGGTAGATGCTTCGATGGCTTTTCGATGAAGTGTTTTCGAATTCTGCTTCACAAAACTTTTGGCCGAAGTAGCCTTTTGAAATGCTTCGGGTGCGAAGCAGTTTCATTCTTCCTCCTTTGTATTTTACTTCGGCAATACTACTTCGCAAAAATCTCGCCCGAAGTGGCTGCTGGAAATGCTTCGGGCCCGAAGTAGTTTTCTTGCCTTAGCCAATTTGGACTGCGGTCTGGACCTTCCTTCTTCGACGAAGTTGTTCTTTTGAATGCCGCTTCGCTCAACTTTCTCCCGAAGTAGTGGTTTGAAGCGCTTCGGGCCCGAAGTTCTTTTTATCGCTATCCTTGTATTCTTCTTCGGCAATACTACTTCGCAAAAATTTCACCCGAAGTAGTGCTGGAAATGCCTCGGGTGCGAAGCTCTTCTCGTTTTCTTTCGGCGAAGCTCTTTTCTCTAGCCTGCTCGGCAGCGAAGCTCTTTCTTTTTTATTTTCTATACAAAGGGGTGGCGTTGAAAGCCAAAATTGCTGCAGCTTTTCAAATAACAAAACAACAAAGAAAAAACTTTACAAAACACTGTACAAAATTTTGATTTCCTTTTCTACCCCTTGAGAAATGTGACAAAATTGTCAACAAAGTGATCACCTTTTTTTCAAAATTCACATGTAGGCTTTTTGAATGAATGCTTGGTCATCTTCTCATTCTATTTTAGCTTCTTTTAATTTTCAACTTTGGCAATAGCTTAATTTGGGTGAGCTTGATTGAAAATAGAATTTTTCTTATGTCTGCCTTGTAGCTTGATGATAGAAAACATACTTAAATAATTCATCAATTGGTGGCATAGGGGAGTATGTAAAGTACACACAATGAATATAAAATATAAAAATAACTATCTTATATGTATTTAACACATTGTTAAATATGGTATTGAGTAATTCAATGTTCTTTTCCTTCTCCAATGCTTCTTGTCCTTATCTTCTATCCTTAGGCAATCCTCTTGTAATTTGGATGTCTTTTGTAGCTTCTTGAAACAATTGATATAATCATTAATAGTATTAAATGATTCCATAAATAATGTTACAAGCTCAACCTCTAATCTACTTATCTCTATGGAATCTAATCAATCACACAATCCCTAAAATTTCTCAAGTAGTACTTAGGGTCTATGGTGTTATTCAAACAGGTGTCATATACATTGTTAACATGAAGGACAATGAAACCATGAACCTCATCCTTATTATCTATATAAACCTTATTCATCTCTTCAATGTCATTATCAGAAGGCTCCTCATTCACATACTTGAGAAACCCCTTTTGAAGCAAAGCTTCAATCTTGATTTTCTAGGTAGCATAGTTTGTACCACTCAATAAGGGCACATGGTGATCCATGATTATTCTACCAAAATATAAAATCCTACATGTAGTTGTAACCATAATGAGAAGATCATGAATATCATGTAATTTAAAAAAATATACTCAAATTACTTCCATATGCAAAAATTATAGCCCTTGGAAGTTTTATTCTAAATCATAAAAAATACCTCTAAAATATTTGAATGTTTTTTTTCTAATTAGTACCTTAAATGAATGGAATCCCACCACATGTTGATGTGTTAGTTGCTGAAAGGGTGGAAATCATGTACTGACTATGTAGCATACTGGAAAATCATATGAAATCACCATGATCTAATTTATTATATAATATTTGAACCACTTTGTGCCAATTATCATGTCCTGATTCACTCTAAAATATGTGCATTGCCAAATTTGCTACTAAATTATGTGAGCTACTTGTCAAGTTGGATGAGATGGAAAATATGATTGGTTGATGCCATATTTATACACGTCTAGTGGTGTATGGTCTACCACATCAACCATTATATGGCCTACTAGTTGGCCCAATTATAATTTATCGCATTAGTGTTTGTGTCACCTCCTACATCACCTACTATGTGTTACCTCAAAATATATGCCATGTCAGTAATTGCATTGGTGCTTCTATCATCCAACATGCATTGTGTCACATCTCTTGTATGGACTACCATGTAAACTAACATGTGTCATATCACCTATATGGATCACCATGTCAAATATATAGACTACCATGAGCTACCTTAAGATTTTTTGTAATAACTCACTTGTTACTCATCGATAATCAACCCAAGAGAGTTTATTTTTTTCACTTTTTATTACAATACTACCCTTTAGGTAGAGTTTGTAATCAAGGATCATTGGACGATGTATTACAAATAAGTCATTTATATTCTATAAGGTAATAATTCACCAAGAGATTTACGACATGGTCAGTGTCAACTCTTGTGATAAGAGTGACCAACTCCTATCAAACCTTTTGTACCTTCATGATATAGGGAAACCAAGAAATTTATCACTTCGCGTGATAAAACTCATCTTCATCTATCAATTTATCTCATGATTACTTCTCTCTTTTAATTAGGGAGTTTAATAAGTCAACATACTTAATTAACTAATCGTAGTCTCAATCATGAAACTTAATCCCTAATTGAACTTATTATTATCATCACATGATAATTAATCTCTTCCATAGCAACATAAACCATACATTATTAAACAATGCAATAAAGTTGCCATATTATAACATTTTAATAACCATCTCATGGAAATGTAAATGCAACATCCATAACTAGGTCTACAAAGCATCAATGGAAAGATCGCATGATAAAGATACACAACACAACATATATCCTAGGAACCCTCATGGGGAATAAACCCAGTCTCAAAAATATCTCCTCACATTTCATAAATTCATTTGTTTCAGTTACAATAATATAAAGGGATTCTATAGATCCTTTATCCAAATCATGTATACAAATAAATGAATCCCACCGTTCCTTTTTCCAAACCATATATACAAATAAAAGAATCCCATTGTTCTTTTTTCCAAATCATCAATGTAAATGAAACACATAAGGATCTCATAAAACTTATGTCCTATAATCATGAAATGTTCATTGGAGTCATGTCAATGTAGGGAACCTTATAGTTCCCTCAAGAATAAATCTCGCATTCATTCAAAAGGTTATTTTAGCATTCAATCCAATCTGGAGTGAAATTCATCTATCATAAGATAAAAGTTATGGATTACTTATCATTAAATGAGGGAACCCCATAATTCGCTCAAGAATGAATTCCACATTCATTCTTTAGGATTAAAAACTATTTATTCAATCCCTACATAGGTAATTTCTTCTAAGTACTAAATATAAGAATTCTCTAAGTAACCATGCTTTTACCTAGTCATATAATACAAGAAGGGACCCCATAATCCCTTCAAGAATGGAACTCCTCTTCCATTCTTCCTTCCATTTTATAAAAAATATTAAAGATAGAATCATTTTTTTCATCATTCTAATATTTATGGTAAGGGATCAAATCAACTCATGATATTTTTATGGTTATTTAATATATATGCATTTAGCTATATGCATTTCCACCTTTGATTGCAAGCATACATCAACAATCACTATTGTGTATAATACAATCAAACCGTCAAGGGGAGAGAAACCCGTAATTTTCCCCTAGGCATGACTTCCACATTCACATTCATACTACAAATTCTATATCCTCTTTCCACAAAAGGATACTCCCTTGATCAATTAATTCCACTTATAAATACATTTAATATATTTCCTCATTTAGTTGTAATCATACATTAATCATTTACCAAAATTTGATTGTTTTTATTGCAACCAAATCATCATGGGAAGGAATCCCCATAATTTCCCTTAAGTTTGAATTCCACATTCATCCTAATATTTTATATCCCTTTTTCCACAAAAATGATACTCCCTTGATTAAATCCTATTTACAAATACATCTAATCTAATTTACCTATAGGTACGAAGGAATTCCATAATTCCTTCCAAGAATGGACTCCCCTCCCATTCTTTCCTAATTTAAATTAGAGGATGTATTTAACTATTGATCTTCCAATCATAAGATTCTTATTTATTTTCTCTATACTAATTCTTATGTATCTAACATCTAATTTTCTCCACAAAAATTGTCTATAGATACATTCATTTATTTCATAAAAACCTATACAAAGGTATTCAGTTTATATCATAAAATGCCTCATAAATTACCATCAAATTGTCTTCAAAATTTGATCCAAGGATACATTTAATTATTTCCTAATTTGATATCAAATTCTTCCAAGAATTTAATCCTAGGGTAGATTTAATTGGCTCACAAATTGTTATCCAATGATACTATTTTGATAACTCTTCTCGAAAACATTTAAGGGTCCAAATTAATTCAACCTTATTTCTTATAGTTTTCCCCCCTTACATGATCTACAAAAGGGTACTAACTTTCATAATGTAATAGGGCTACTCCCCTGTAATTCTTTCAAGGGTTAATTATTATAATCATCCTTTTAGTCAAGGGTTAATCACTTTACAAGGGCCCTATTTACTTTAATCTTCATATTTTATTAAATATTATCATTAGTTGAACCCTTTATGATTATTAGTAATTGAACCCATGTTAATTTATTGTTGATGCTAGTCAACTAATCTACTTCATTGACTAGTTCACTTTATATATGATGTCAATCTATCAGTTTGGTTCTAAAGGGTTAACATTCGTTAATCCCTTAATGAATATAAATTACTGAACTCATCATGATGCATCATTAATTATCTTAACCATCGACATTTGAATGTGTCAATAAGGATCAAGCCCTCTATAATGGAATATGAGAAGATTTTTCCTTATGCAACCAGTGGAGCAACCAATCAAATGCGAGTCAACCAATCAAACCTAGTCAAGGTAGGTAAAATATTAGCAAAGCCTAGGGTCACGATGAATTAACACATATTTTAAGGTGCCCAACTAGAACATAGTGACCACCGCTCAGTGTGGTGGTCACTCCTTATAGGGGTGACTTTGCTATTTACCCACCTACTTGCTCTCGTAGGAGCAATGTGGGATAAATCGCTCCCACCACATAAATAAAATGTGTTATAACCATTTTGTGCCAACCAATCAACCCACAACCGCAAACAAGGTCTAACTAATAGGTGCCAACTAACACATAACTGACCAATTCAAACTGCATAGACTTTGAGGAGTGAATTTGCCACGTGTTGGGTCATATCATAAGTGATCAAAGAGAGGGCGAAGGACTTGGGCGAGGCTTAGCTAAGCACCTAGTTGCTTGACTACATGCCTCTAGGTGCCAAATGACTTTAAAATTACCTTTGTCCCACCACTCAAATGTGGGAAAAATGTTAATATAAACAATCTATCTTGAGCTTGCTAGGCGCATCACAGGCGCCATGGTGACTCAGGAAGCAACATAGAAGGTTGATAAACCTTGACAAAATCCATCATAAAACCTCTTAATAATGGTTGAAGGTTTATTAAAACTCCTAAAATATCAATGGTGATTTAAGCCATTTTTGACACCTAGAATTCATACGTAGAAGTAATCACAGATTCAACGGTCATCGATAGGGTATTAACAAAGGCATCATTATTATAATCAGTATTATAAGGTTACCAAGACATTAATAATGTGGATGTCTCAATAAAGAATTGTTGTAATCTTGCTTACAAAAAGGTGAGGAGTTTCAATCTTCACCTGTTGGCAATATCCATATGAAGACAACGCGAGCACATGCTATCTAATGTTTATAACAGGCTATATGAGCCCCAAAACCCAAGTAACGCTACCATCGTGAATAGAAATACAATTTGAGTATGTATTAAATTCCAACATCGTCTAAAGGATAAATTATCAAATATTACATAATATAAAGTTTCACGAACTAGAAACAAAAAGTAATTTGGTGATTCAATTCTGAAATGAAAAATTCAATTCAACATTCAACAATAACCATCCATAATAGGTGATTTATTAATAAAGGGGAATTTTCAACACAACACCCTTTATAAAGCACAACATCAGAGGAGGTTAAATTCACCAAATTCAAAACATAGCCATTAATTAAACATTGTATGGATAAGGAACCCTAACCTGAGAAAGATCAATAAACTCTCTTCCCCAATTCTTCCTCCCTTTCTCCCTTTGCTTCCTCCTTGCTTGCCTCCTAGTGCTCTTGCACTCCCCGTGCCCTTCTCCTCCTCTTCCCAAATTAACCTCCTTTTTTAATAATTGTTTTCCCTCCTTCACGAGCCATAAAAGCAACTCTTTTTTTAATATTAAAAAATGCTACTTTTAGCCCTTCTCTTCTCCTCCGTCCATTTGGAAGGTGTCTAGATCCATTAGGTATTTCCTCACCTAATTTTCTTATCCATTCTCCTCTCCTTCATTCATTTTGAGAGAGGTACAAATCAAAAGTTATGCCTCTATTTTGGCTTCTTTCCCTACTACCAAAAGGGCTCCTATTCAAATAGTAAGATACCCTTTCTCATGGAAGGAAAAGTGTAAGATGAGGGCTTAATAAGTCAAGGTGTGGACTTGAATAAAATAATCATATCAATTGGGATTAGACAAGACTCACCTAATTACCTTCCAAATCTCACCTAATCATGCAATTAGGTTAATTTAAGCCCTAATTAAATAATTTGCTTGTTTATTTACCAATTATATTTCCTAAAATATATTCCTTGTTATTAATATTAAATCATAGCTAGGGCCATTATGGATCTTCATCCATATTTTCTTCTTTCTCATCCTTAGTAGCGACTCCCTCGTTCACTCTATCTACAAGAATTCCTACTCTTGCAACCATGCAAACTATTAGTAGTACTATATTCTTAAATAAACCATTCATACATTGCAAATAATCAACATAATGCCAATTAATCTCTCTTCAAAACAACATAACAATTCATAAGTCCATCATATGAAAAAGCTTGCCAAAAAAGGGTTGTGACATTTTTGAATTGTCTATCATGTCACCTATATGGATTGCCATGTCAGTCATATGGATTTCCATGTGTCTTTCACACACCTCCACCATGTTATCACTAGCCTACAAAGAGGTGACATCATCCATTGCCATGTCATCACAAGGTGCCACATCATCTCAAGGTGCCAAGCAATCCAAAAGCATGCTAATATCATCTTCAAAAAGAAAAATATAGCATTTTGGAGATTCAAACCAAGGAACTCCCATATACCAAGTTTTAATTTTGACTTGGCTATCATCTCCCCAAGCACCCCGCTTGGGAGTTAAGGGTTGATGTATGAGAAATTTGATGAGAATGATGAAAAGTGTGCCAATTTTTAATGTTAATAGTCCCTCTTAGATGAACTCCCCTAGAGTATTGTTAATATTCTTCAAAACCTACTTATTGATGAGTTGATAAGGAAATCCAATTTTTTTTAATATTAATAGTTCCTCTTAGATGAACTCCCCTAGAGTATTGTTAATATTCTTCAAAACCTACTTATTGATGAGTTGATAAGGAAATCCAAAAAGCCTAATCCACATGGAAGACTTTTAATAGTCTATATCTTCACAAAAAAATTCTCACTTCATGGTCTTAAATATAATACATCTTTACCCTTAAACTAAGGATTACCATATTTTTATTTTATCCCATTATTTTATCTTTTATTTTTAAAATAGAAAATATAACAAGGATAGATACTTTCAAAAGTAAAGTCATAGAGTAATTTGAATTCAATCCCCACTTCCACTTTATCCAATTTTGAATGTAAAAAAAACTGGCCAATATCCATGAAACCTGCATATTAACCCTTTGGTTTTAATAACCATTATATCATCCATCTTTTATAATCACTTATGGTTTAGTATTTGCTACCTAAATAGGGTTTGGAGATAGATTAAAAATGACTTTATTATATGTTACTTAAATTTTATTTATTTAAATCCCTTAGTTTTTTAGTTTCTCTTTAAAACTCACATTCACTTTTTGCTTACACTTTATTTTTTACTTCTACTAACTCTCTACTTACACTCATTCCTAATACTCTAAAGATAATACTTTTATAAACCTTAATTCTTAATAATTAGTTTAAAAAAATTATAAATTAATTATTTCTAAAGAAATGATTATTAATAACGCAAGACTTAATTTAAAAAGAAAATTAAATTTATTAAAAATATCTGATTCTTTAATAACGCAAGACTTACATTATGAGTAATGTGACCCTGATTCAATCCTCATGATAGATATGTATAAGATATATTACTCAAATAAAAAACATATTAATTAGAATTTAAGGATCGAACCAAATACCTTTATTTTTAAAATTTTATATAATCTATATTATTAATTCTACAATCTCACTGCATTTTACAGATTGTGACACTCAAATAAAAAAACATATTAATTAGAATTTAAGGATCGAACCAAATACCTTTATTTTTAAAATTTTATATAATCTATATTATTAATTCTACAATCTCACTGCATTTTACAGACTGTGACCTTGTTTAAATGCATGTGCATGACCCTGACCTTCTTTAGAGCATTGTCTGCAGTACCTGTTGGAATAATGAACGGGTTTGAAAGGGTTATATATAATTTTTTTTAGTTAAATTAAGTTATTTAGTATCATTTAGACTTAAATTTTGATAT
The DNA here is from genome assembly GCA_028583015.1 of Wollemia nobilis. Classification (NCBI taxonomy): domain Eukaryota; kingdom Viridiplantae; phylum Streptophyta; class Pinopsida; order Araucariales; family Araucariaceae; genus Wollemia; species Wollemia nobilis. Next base: position 6,595,231 of record JAQPPZ010003212.1, read on the forward strand.
AAATGTTAACTATTAAACCAAAACCTTAACAAAATTATATATATTTTAACTAAAAAAATTTAAAACCTTTTATTTTGGCTTGATCAGAGTATACTTCTGAAGAGAAAGAGCAGCACCGTTGCTGAAGCAGAGAAGAGCGTACGAGGATACGTGCAGTCTTGTGGTATGCCCTTTACTTTGTTCCTAAAAGTCACATTGGTTTTATTTGCAAGACTTTTAGCTCCTAACTTTATAGGCGGATTAGGGTTTAGGCCTATAATATATTTCTAGGTCTCTTGATTATATATCAACTTCATCATTTTCCGGAGAACTAAAACACTGCGAATAGTTTTTATTGTGTTATCAGTTTTTTTTTAATTCGCTTTTCCATTTTCAAAACAAATATTTTTACATGATATATCGAATAACTTCAATGTTGAACAAATTGCATTTTCTCTTGATTTGGAATGGACTTCTGAAAAACAGCCTTATGAATATGAAGAACTCTTTGGGACATAGGGTTATCTCTCATTCACTTCTCCTGTCTTTAGTGTACATGCAGTCACTTGTTTGAACTTTAGACAACAACGACACCAAATATAACACAAAAAGGTATACGGCAATTAAAGGAACAGAAACTGATGAATTACAGGAAAATAGCAATACACAACATTTGGCAGCATACGGAAATAATATTCAGATATGGAAAGGAAGTAAACAACAAAATCCGGAAAATATACTCAAACGACCTTGCGCAATCATCTACAACAGCAACAAATAACTGGAAATATGCTAAGACTGCCATGCACATTCACTTGCTATGCACATTCACTTATAACAACAATGAATTAGTACACATGCACATGCACAATACAACAGTAAATTCTGGACACATCAATGGCTAAATGGATGTTTTCTGATTGTCGTCGGGTCTACACATACATGTATCTCTCGGAATGCATACCTATCTTTATCTATGATTTGAATTCGTGAGGGGGCCTATTTATATAATTCCCTAAGAAGGGAAGGTAGTTACAACCTCACCTTCCTCCAACTAACTGTTGGTTACGAATCTGCCATGAGGAAAGGATTTGTCGTTATTGCGCCCTAGGACCCGCAAACCAACATTGAAAGGCCGGAAGGAAGGAATGCCTTCCGTGCCAATCTCCGGAGAAGGCCGGCTTCCTTTGGGGTTTTGAGGTTCAAGATAAGAGTGCAGGGAAAGAGATAAAAAGTACAGAAAGAGATCCAAATTAGATTGGAGTTGGGTGGGGGGAACTAACAGTACGGCAACGCATCAATCACCACTACTAACACCAATATAACAATAACACACCACTATGGATGCTGTCACTCGCCAGTAGGACAGAGCCAGGTATACGTTTTGTGTTAAGGGCCAGAAGCACAGCTACAATGGTTCCCTAACAGACATTCCCTCCAAGGAACTAACAGTACGGCAACGCATCAATCACCACTACTAACAACACTATAACACAAAACATAACCAGAAAACTGCCGCTAACGTTTGCCCTATATATCCTCTGATTTATGCACCTTAGGCATACCTGACCACCAAATGCCGAAATGAATCAACAAGCCATGACACAGGAAAACGTAAGGCAGAAATGCAAAGGAGAGGCAAGCATACGTAATAAAAACAAGATAACAAAGCACCAAGTGTATGTATTATATTAATCGCGTAAGCACAGCCTACAATGGTTCCCTAACAGACATTCCCCTTCCACCACCTTACAATGAAAATGTGGTGGGTATTTATAGCATGAGAACCCCCCGATTACATTAATGGGCACAAAGTCCCAGTCAAACATTAGCTGACAAAAACAGCCGCGGAACTGCTGATGCTGACCTTTGTCTGGCAGGATTGTACTTGCAACATGGTCTCCCTGAAGGCTGTACAGATACGTGGCAGCGCGTTAGGTAGAACTTCTCATCGGCAGGAATGCGGGTAGCTGAAGCAGGTAGAACCTCCAATCAGCTTTAAAGGCAGCAACTGGCATAAGTAGTGCATCCCATGCTTGTCCTTGTGCTTGGCACGTCTCGGCTCGGATCCCAAAGTTGGACACTTGTCGGATGATGCTGCTTGACACGTGTCTCGCCTTGAAAGGCGCTTTATCCAACTTCGCCCAGGATCGTAGCGCTGTCGGGTTGCGCAGTAGAAAACAGCGTAGCTTGGGGAGGCCTTTCATGCCTTAGTCAAATTCTCGAGTTTGTCTCCCTATCGCAGCACCGGTCAAAGGGCGCACTCCGACTTCGCCGCGAAGTCGGGTTGCGCACCGGTGGAAGCTGATTTACACCGCCGTACGGACTTCGCCCGGAAAGGGGCGCACTCCGACTTCGCCGCGAAGTCGGGTTGCGCCCAAAGACTTAGTCATTTTTCCCGCCAGCCTGTTACCTAGTGCGCCCAGAAAGAAGGGCGCACTCCGACTTCGCCGCGAAGTCGGATTGCGCCCGAACACTTAGAATTTCTCGGCTGATTCTCGTCACATCGCGCAGCTTTGCATTCCCGCTGCGCTCCAATCGGAGGGCGCACTCCGACTTCGCCGCGAAGTCAAATTGCGCCCTGACACTTAGCCATTTTTCAGGGCAATTGCTGTCATTTTGAGATTTTGACTGAGGGGCTCAAGAGAAAGAGGGAAGAATGAGAATGTAGGGAAGAGAGAGAAAGGGAGAGAAGAGAAAGGGGAAAGAGAGGAAGAGGGAAAGGGAAGAGCAGCACTCTTACAAAAATTGAAAACATTGCACCCCGTGCAAAATGTGACAACATTCTTGGCGGCTCGCGGGGTGTCGAGCTCGCCTCGGCGCAAAGAATCCATGCCTTCATCCATTGGGTGCAGAGGAACTTACTTCCCCTGCCTTCTGCTGCTCCGCCGTTCTCCTCGCGGCAACCGTTCTTCGTATCCACTTCCGGCAGCCGCCTCCTCGGATTCGCCTTCCGAATGCTCTCCAGCGTCGGCTTCTGCCTCGCAGATGCGCTTGTATGCGGCCTGGGCTTGGCCCCAGGCTTCTGCTTCGAAGGGTCGGCGGTCGGCAACTTCTTCTAACGCTGCGTGGAATGCAGCGACCGTGTGCAAGTCGATGGTGAGGTATCTCTTTCCCAGCTCCTGGAAGTAGGAGCTGATCTTGCAAAGACTTGGCCACCATCTGGGTGACCTGACTTTCTTGAATTGGCTCGGTCCAGCCTATCGATTTCAGCCGTATCCGCCTCAAAGGACAGCCAATTCTTTTTCACCTGCTCATGGGTGAGAAACTCACCATTCTCAACATAGCTCGGGCACCCTAGTTCGTAGAGAGCGTGAAGGGGAGCCATACAAATATCTCTTTCATGTTCGAATGCATCCAGCATTCGTCTGGCAACCCTCACCTCTTTTGTTTTCTTAAAATATTTATGCAAGGTTACCCTTGCATCTGCCCATTCTGCAGCGAATGAGGACATGGGGGAGAATTGGAGGCCATTGCGCTCGTGTTCTTGAAGTTTTATCGCCAGGTCCAGCCATTGCTTCGCCTGGCGTTCGGCCTCCTCTACCACAGGCTTTCCCTGGGCAAAAACTTCTTGGATCCTGGATGCGAAATCCAGGACCGACATGGCTTTATTCATGTGGGGCTTGCATCCCCGCAGCAGATCAGCCCGCATCTCCTTAACTTTGCTCTTTGAAAAGACCGTCGCTTGAGATGCTTTCTCTCGCAGATTGCGATCGCGCTCGTTTCAAAGACTCCCGGAGCCGAGAAATCTGCTCCAGGGCTGCCTCGTTTTCCGTTGCGGCTTCTTGCCGAGAAGCGGCCAGCCGGGCTTTTAATTCATCTATTTCTCGCTGCGCCGATTCCAGCCTGCTCAGTGGACCTAGACAGTCCTCTTCAAGCTGTCTTGTTTTGTCCCGCAACCGGAAAAGCTCTTCCCGTTCCCTCCGCATTTTTGACAAGGAGATTATCCGCTTTACGAAGGATTCCATGAATCTCGTATTGCGGGTGTATATCGTCAAAGCTCTTCTCCTTTCTCTGCAGCTCGTAGTCCGCCCTGGTCATTTCCCGGAGAGGCTTCTTCACTTTTGGAGTTATCTTTTCTGTCGTGAGCACTCTCCTCTCGAAGTCAAACTTGGTGCGCTTTACCGGGGCGGCTATCTCCTCAGGTCTCCTCCGCTTCAAGTTTTGGAGGAAAGAGATAGGATATTCTACGGCTCTTGCTGCCAGAGGCAAATCGTCCGTGTTCTGGAGATCGTCCATGAAGTCCGGTTCCCCCAGCCTAGGGTTCTGCTGTGACATCTCTCCTGCGAACAGGGAAGTAGGAAAAACCGGGAGGACTTTGGAAGGAACGGCCGCTTTTGAGGGCGACCGGGGAGCGGAGAGCGGAGCGGTTGATGCTGGAAGGGTTTCAAGCGGCTGAGGCGATGGATGCAACGGTGAACGCGCAGCTTCAGCACTAACCACGGGTGAAGGGTTTGGGGTTTGACTCAGGGATAGGGAGGCGTTGGGGTCCTGAGCAAACTGGTCGAAAGAATGGTGGCCGCTAGAAGGCTGTGGAGATGGGGAGGAAGATGCGGCCACGGCTTGCTCGGATTGAGCGGGAGATGGAGTCGGAGTAGGGCCAGATGGGGTCTGAGGGAGCGGGGCAGCGGACGTACTCGCGGGCTCCGCCTGAGCCGATGCTGGATGAATGTCTGCGGTTCTGGTTCCGGCGGCTGGCTCAGGACTATCCAGAGAAACAACCTCTGGAGCGGCTGGACGCGGCTGCGGCTCGCGATTGACTGCTGCACTGTCAGGCTAGGTCGCCTGACCCTATCAACTCTCTTCCTCTTCTTCTCTTCTGGAGCAATGGCTGGTTTGGAAGAAGGAGATGAAGTAGGTGCAGCGGGCGCTGATGTTCCCACGGTAAACTTGTACCGGGGTTTGACTTGCAGAAGGTCTGCCGCGGCCGGTCCGGTCGCTGGCGGTGCTGGCGTCTTTTGTGCCTGAGGAGTCACCTCGGGCGCTGACTTGGCTAACTTTCGCGCCTTTTCGGGCACCACCTTGGAAGCAACAGGCTGCATTGGGTCCACTTGGATATCTGCTAGGCCCGCACTGGCAGTTGTAAAAGTGTACAACTGCTGGGAGGAAGACCCCCCTTTATAACCCTCAAAGGGACCTCGGGGAACGTAATCTCGGAATGCGAAAGGCCGCCAGCTGCCAATGTGCTGGTCATATAGAGCTGAAAAATCATCATCAACGGCCAGATTCCTCCTGATGGATTTATCGTGCTGCGTGCGGCACCTCATCTTCCAGCATTCAACAACTTTTTCTTTTGGCCAGTTAAGGCCTGCCAGCCTGGTGATGAGTTTCTTAAATCCCGAAGAAGTGAACTTGTGGTCCGGGTTTCGCTCGGGGTCATATGCTACCTCCTCGCAGTAAAACTCCCGCCACGGAGGCCATGCTTCCATCGAGTCAATCTCCCAGTCGAGGTCAACATGGACCACATCGCATCTGTCTTCGATTATATCCGCCCGGGGGCAGATATGAGCAAACTTTCCCCTTATCCCGTGTGGGTCGTACTTCCAGCGCTGCGGCAAGCAGAATCAGGCCAATGTCAAAGAGCTCCCGCTCGAGATAGACATGCTGTCCTATCTCTGATATTTCAACGTTCGCCCAGGAAAGAGGATATTGAAAGATATGGCCCTTTTTCTTTCCCTGGCCGAACTCCTCTTCAACATAGTCCATCTGCCGCGCAACCTCCATCCCAAACTGATGATCCGTGCACCAGCAGGGCAGCAGATGAGGCTTGCCCTTGAATCCGTAGATTCTAACCACGATCCCCTGCGTCAGTCTAAAAACGTCCCCGAGCTTGTGATTCAAAGCAAATAGTTTGTCATTTCCTCGGGGGGGCGAGGGATCTCACCATCGTTGAAGACTGACATGACCAAGCCCGGAAAGTTGAAGTTGAACTTGTAATAAGACCCTTTCCGGTATAGGTCATCCGTCCATTCATAGACGGGCCGTGGCTCTCCCTTCTCATTTTCCTTCTTCAGGTTAGGGATCGGCATACGGGAGTGCAAGTGATACAAACAAAGCCAAGCCAAGAAGGAACTGAACCGAAATTCAGTTGACTGCTTTTTCTGTAGCTTCACCAGGCTGGAGTGAATGGCGTATGCAAGCCAGTCCGCCCAGTCGAAGAAGATTGGGCGCTTCCCACTTTCTTGCGCCGCTGGTTCATAAGATTCTCCGCATAGGAGACATTCTGCCAGCGCTAGCTGGTACGGCCGTACCAGCTCGTCAGAGTCGCAACCGAGGACCCACGCCAGGATGGTGTATATGTATTTGCTTTGAAACCTCTCCAGGGGTATGGGGCCGGTTGGCCATTGTCCAGCTGCGAGCGGGGCGTTCAGCTCTGAGTTGAGGAAATCCCTCATCTTTTTTGTATGCGTAAAGCGCCCCGCTTGCTCGCCAAGATTTATCCTTTTAACAATCGCGCTGGAGTCATATTGCAACCCCGGGGCGAAGGCCGGTCGGACGGTCTCTCTCGCGGAGTGCGAACAAGGGTTTTCCGCTGCAGCTTGCAAATTTGCAAGGTAGCTGGCCTGTAATGTCTGACAATGATGTCGACCAGCTCCGGGCATTGGTGGACAGGAGGGCACAAGAACCGATGAAGGTTCGACTTGTACGCAGCCCCGAAATGGTGAGAGGGCGAAACTTTATCCGCCCAACTTTCCACATTTATCCGCAGCTTAGTCAGGCTCATGGAAAACGAGCCGTCCTTGTACCCGGATAGGTAATTAACCGGTGGTGGTGGGGCTTGCCCACGCTGTACTTTCTTTGTCCGGGATTTTGACTTTTGATCCCGCGGCGTCTCACTCCTGAAAGCATCTGACTGCGGGAAATCCCCACTTTCGCGCTCCTCGCTGGACTGAGCTTGTACTGGCAACTTTCCTTTGTCCATTCCTTCGAAAAAGCAATAATTATGACCTCTGGACGTCTGCAGAAGATTTCGCAGTCACAGGAATAATTTGCACGATTTGGCATGTCTGGGCGCACTAGACCCCCTTTTAATGATAATGACAGCGTCATTAATGGTGCGCAGGAGGGGGTAGGTCGGCTGGCTTGTGAAGAAGTTATGTTTTTAGGTGGCCGTGCAAGAGAATGTCCTTGAAAAACGCACCCTGGTTATCGCGCCATGCCTTCTTGATTGCGTTTTCCTTGAAGGTTGCGCAATCATTAAATCTGACTTTGAACGCTGCGCCATGGCTGACGTCACTGCCACAATCTGGGCACACTGCTCGAGGCAAAACCCTTTTGGTTCGGAAACCCATCTTTCACAGCCGTTGCGCGCCCTGGGCCCACACTTGGAGTATTAATTTTTTATTTATTTTTTATAAACCATCCAAGTTGCGCCCAGGACGCAGGGCGCAATCGGACTTCGCCCGAAAATTGGGCGCAGTCCGAATTCGCCCGCGCAGTCGGACTTCGCCCCAAAATTGGGCGCAGTCCGAACCGACACTTGCTTGTTTTCGTTGCTGCCTTCACTTCCCAGCTGCGCCCCTTGGATGGGCGCAGCTCGAACTTCGCCCGCAAACCGGGCGCAGTCCGAACTTATACCTAGCCCTTCTGCAGCCTTTGCTTTTTTCCTTGGTGAACCACCCGAGCTGCGCCCGGAAAACGGGGCGCATCTCACACTTCGCGCGAAACCTGGGCTCGCCCAAACTTCGCGCGCGAAGTCAGACTTCGCCTTGAAAGTGAGCGCAGTCCGAACAGTTAACTCCCTCTTGGTGCTCTTTCTCCAACTGCGCCCTTTGGGAGGTGCGCAGCCCGACTTCGCTGCGAAGTCGGGTTGCGCACCCGGACTTAGCGGATTTTCACTGTTTTCTTGGGCAGTCTCCTTTTACGAACTTCGCTCCTTTTCAGAGGCGACCCCTGATTTCGCCGCGAAGTCAGAGCTTTCTCCTTCTGTCCGACTTGGGCTTACTAAACCGGAAAAACTGAAAGCTGAAAACTGTACATACTGAAAATTTAAAAATGCATAAGGGAAATATGTTACAAGGAAGGGCCCGTTAGGACGCCTTCAACAGCGATATATTTTCAAATGGAACCCGTTAACGGGAATAGGCAGGAGCTGACCCTCCATATCCCGAAGTATGTAAGCGTTGAGCTGGTTCACTCGGGCAATCTGATAAGGGCCCTCCCGTAGGGCATCGAATTTTCCGTGGTTGCCCGGCTTCGCCTTTAATGAGTCCCACTTCAAGCACCGTGTCCCCGATTTCAAAAACTCGGGCAATGGTGCCTTTCGCAAACCAGCCTTGAGTGGATTCAACATGCTTGGTGAAGGCCTGGTATGCTTTTTCCCTGTCTTCCTCCAACTGCAGGAGTTGGCACAGTCTGTCATCCACCGGATCTCCGCTGCTTCTCTCTTCGTCCAACATCCAGAGAGCGGGGATTTCAATGTGAGATGGCATGACAGCCTCTTTGCCATAGACGAGCGCATAGGGGGACGTTTTAATGGACGTCTTGAACGAAACTCTGTCCGCCCACAGCGCCCGGTTCAGGAGTAAATGCCAAGTCCGCTTGTTCCTTTCAATGGTCCTTCTGATGATCTTCAGGAGGTTCTTGTTAGTAGACTCAAGCAAGGCCATTCCCCCGCGGGTAGTAATTAGAAGACATTTTGTGATAAATGCCAAGTTTGCCGATGTACTCCGTGAGTACAGCGCTCGCGAATCCCGGACCATTGTCCGTTACAATTGACTCTGGAACCCCGAAGCGGGTAATCAAGCTTTCAAGGAACCCGATGACCGTTTCTTGGTCCGCGTTTTTGGTTGGGATCGCCTCTGCCCACCGTGTGAAGTAATCGGTGGTCGTAAGAATAAACTTGTGTCCGGCAGAGGAATTAGGCGAAATCACCCCAATGAAGTCTAGACCCCATTGCCGGAACGGAGTCTCGGCCTGAATCGGCTGAAGGGGCAGGGGTGCTTTTCTGTTTCTGCCAGCAAACCTCTGGCATTGATCACACTTGGAACAGACCGCATAAGCGTCTGTAAATAGAGTGGGCCAATAGTACCCGACTCTAATTATTTTCAAGGCCGTAGGCCTTGCGTAATGATGACCTCCAGGCATCCCGGAATGAAAATCTCCGAGGACCCTGGACTGGTCTGATTTCCTGACGCACCGCAACATGCCGTAAATATTTTTGAAGTAAAGCCCCTCGGGGCGAAGAGTGTACTTGAGTGCACCTAGCCGAAATCTCCTTCGTTGTGAGGCGTTCAGTGATCCGGACATCTTCCGTGTAGAAATATCTCACCAGTTCATCCGTCCAGTCACTCCCCTCCGATAAGGAGTTGGCCAGGTTGATGCTTGTTGCTGTGTCCTCCCACTTACAGGCGGAGATGCCGGCTACAACGCTTCGGGCCAGCTCCTGACACAAGGCTCGGCCTCTGATAAGCTTGGTGGGCCGCACTTCGATGTCGAACTCCTGGATTTTTGCAATCCATCCTCCTCTCTTGTGACCCGGCTCCCCTTGTATGATGAAGCTTCGAACGTCCGGGTGAATCACAAAGACAGCCGTTTTGCTCTGGGAGACAAAGTGCCTGAACTTCCGGAGCGATTTCATGACAGCGTGAACCTGCCGCTCTATAAAGTTGTACTTTTCTTCATGCGGCTGAATCACTTGGCTCAGGAACGCTATGGGGCGCTCCTCGCCATCGTCTCCCTTCTGAGTCAGGATTGCGGCGTAACTTTCTGGTTCTCCCACCGCGTACAGGATGAAGTCCTTGGAGTAGTCCGGGTTAATCAACACCGGAGCTTGCGCAATTCGAGCCTTGATTTCCTCGAAGGCTTGCTCTCTCTCATCAATCCATTCGTAAATTGTATCCTTTTTCAGCAGTTCGGCCATAGGCTTGATCACTCGTGCGAAGTCCGGGATGAACTTCCGCACGAAGTTAATCTGACCGAAGAAGGACTGCAGCCCTTTTTTATCAATTGGGGCCGGCAAGCGAAGGAGGGCTTCTGCTCTGTCGTGGTCAATGGCGAGGCCTTTCTCTGAGATGACATGTCCCAACAGCTTTCCTTCTTTTACCGCGAAGACAGACTTCTTCGGGTTTATAGAAATGCCGAATTCTCGACACCTCTCAAATATTTGCCGCAGGTGGGAAACATGATCCCCTCTTTGGTGAGAGAAAACAATCATGTCATCAAGGTAGATGACAATGATCTTATTGAGCAGCTCTCGGAAGGCCAGGTCCATGGCCCTTTGGAATGTGGCACCAGCGTTGGATAAGCCGAAAGGCATGCGCTGATAGGCGAACGTCCCCCATTTGGTGGTGAACGCCGTTTTATGCCGGTCCTCATCCCCGACCCAAATCTGGTTGTAGCCGGAAAATCCATCTAAAAGTGAGAATCTCTCGGGCTCCAGCAACGATGTGTAGAATTTGATCAATTTGGGGAAGCGGATAATGGTCCTTGAGGGAGGCCTGATTCAGGTTTTTGAAATCGACACAGAGACGGATGTCGCCATTCTTCTTCCTCACAGGCACCAAATTCGCAACCCAGGATGAATGCTTGATGGGGTAGATGATTTTGGCCTCGAGCATCTTCAGGAGCTCGGCTTTCATCATGGCCTCGATTTTCGGATTTACGGCCCTCTGCTTCTGTCGGAACGGCTTGGCGCCATCCTCTAGCTCAATGGTATGCTGGATTACATCTCTGTCATACCCCTTCAAATCCTCGTAGCACCAGGCCACGATGTCGGGGAACTCTTGGCACGGTGATCTGATCCGCTCAAGTTCCTCCGAAGTGCGCCTGTCCCGACCTTGATGGTTTTACCAAGTTCAAGTTCCAGGTCGGCATACTGCTTCGGGTCTACTTTGATCCTGTGAGATATAGCTCGTCATTCTGATCAAATAGACTCTCCAATGTAATCAGTCCTTTTGGGACATGATTATTCTTCAACTGTATCAACCCCTCATATTGCTCGTCATCAGGGTCTCTACTCTCGATTGAACATGCTTCATTTACCAAAAATGTGACGATCTCCTCGTCACAATCGAACACCTGCCAGTGGGTGTCCGCCGAGTTGTTAGTGCAACTCCAGGCCACCTCGTAGGTATAGTCCTTCTGGATCCCGGTCGGAGAAATCAGAAGCACCCCTGCACCGGCGCTGTTTTTGCATCGCGCGCCGTCAAAGAAAAGCTTCCACAGCCTTCTCGAGTGCAGGTCCCACTTCCTTTTCAGCCGACTTGTCAAGCCTCTCGGGCCGTACAATGGTGTAACAGCCTCGCTCTGTCTCAATTACGGCATTGAAATCCCGCAAAGAGAACTCATCTTCGAGCTGTAGCACTTCGAGGGCTTGCTCCGTCGCCTCTACCGTCACCGCTTCTTCCTCCGACAGCTGGACCATGCAATCCAACTCTTCTCCGAGTATCTTCTCTACTAGGAAAGTGGAAGGCTTCTCATTAAAGATTCTCACTCTTCTTCCTTTGAAGGGCACTTCCGAACTCCCGGGAGAGACACATGCCGAAGTAGGGAGCCAGGTCAACAACCACGACCTCTTGGATGACCACGATGTCGAGAGCCTTATGCAGCCGAATAGGGATGTCTTTTATGACACCAACTGTCTTGACAGGGGTGCCGTCTAGTTGCAGCACGCCTTGGCTGCTCCTTGTGTACTCCATCCCGATCTCGTCACAGACGGCTTTCGGCATAACAGTCGTGGAAGCGCCAGAGTCCACCATGCAGTTGTGAACTATGTGCCCTTGCATCCGTAAAGACAGATAGAAGGGAGGCGGTCTGTTCTTCCCAGTGGCTGAGACTGTCAGAGGTTGAACCAGGACAGCGGGCTGCATCTGCTTGCCGTTCTTCATGTTTTTCAGAGATTCCTGCAACAGATCCACCTGGCCTGGGAGCGGAAGAGCATCGTACATGCTGATTCTAGCGGGTGTTCTTTTTAACTCGTCTACTATGCTGTAGCCCGAGGTGCTAGCTCCTTCCGCTTCTTTTGCCGGCTCATACTTCGTCCGGCATCGCCGGGTGGCCTCAACTCTCTCGTCTCTTGGTCGAGACGGGTACTTCAGCCTTCTCCCGGGCTTGTTCTTTGGTTTCAGCCGGAGGCCGAGGTACGGGAGCTTTAGCCGGAGCCGGAACTTTTGCTATAGGAGGCTTGGCCGGAATAGGGGCTGCCTTTACCGGAGGAGGCTTGGCCGGAGCTTTGTCTTTGGATGCCTTCTCCCTGGCCGTGTAGGGCCACGCCCGCTTGTACGGTGGCAGCCCGCCGGGCCGCGGTTTTTCTCTTCTGGTGTACACTTTCAGAGGCTTTTCCGCAACATCTGCAACTTTCTTTTCTTCCTTGGCGGGCGGCACTAGATTTTCCTCTGGGAGGGCAAAGTTGGCTTCGCCGTCCAAGATCATGTAGAGTTCATCGTCCTCTATGGCGCTGCCGGCCAAAGTCTGGATGTAGTGCTGGTGCAGTGTGCAGTCTTCCTCCGAATGCGGGTCGTTGCACGTAGTGCACCGCTTGACCCGGTCGGAAGGACCAGGTTGGTCTTCTATAGCAGCATTTCTCGGAGGCGGACGCCTTTGCAGCTGTTGTTCTGGAGGCCTATCTTTTGTTAGCGCCGGGGGCGGATATGGCCTCCTAGGAGCGAGGTCCATCTGGGCCTGCTTCTTCTTTAGAGCGGTCATGTCATTGGACATGGCATGATAACCTGAGGCCAAAGCCCGTACCTCCTGGAGGATTGTGTTCTGAATGTTATTGTCAGGAGGCGGCAATTGTGCCGGTGGAGGCAATGCGGCTAATGGAGGAGGATTGGAATAAGGTGCGTACTGCGGGGGAGCAGGGAGTGCTGGAAAATGCGGAGCAGGAGGAGGCGGGTGAGGATAATGCATTTGCGGCGGGCCGTAAGGAGTTACGACCGGCGCCGGATTCCATTGCTGCTGGGGTTGCTGCCCTGATGTGGACGGCGCACCACCGTAAGCTGATGGATATTGGGATCTGGGAAAGTCGGGATGAATGGGTTCCTGCACTCGGACGGGAGTCCGCCGATGGAAATGATATCCGCTTCAGCTTGCCGGGCAGCATCGTACAGAGCAGGAAACGAGTCTATCCTGGCAATCTTCAGCAGCAGGCATATGTCTGAGTTGAAGGATCTCAGGTAGTAGTGAGCAGCCATGCCAGCTGAAGGCCGAAGTTCGCGAGGTACCCGTTTCCAGGATCTCGCAAACCCGATGTTAAAGTCGACACCTCCTCTTGGGGGTGTCTCTCGGATACTTTGGAACCGATGCAAAGAAAGAAGTGGGGTCAGCAGACTCGTTGCATCCTTTCACGAGCCTTCTGGCGAGCTGGGGCCACCCCGTGATAGATCCCTCTGGCAACGATCTCCACCAATAGAGAAGCTTTCCCCTTAGGGAAAGGGCCAAGCAGACGGGTCTTCACACTTTCGTCGGTAATGGAGTGCAATGCGCCCAGTGGCAAGGATGTCCCGGATGTGCTCGTACGCCGTCTTGCCGTAGCCGTCGTATGTAGGGATGGACTTTAAGGCAGCAGGGGGCACAGCTTGTTGTCCGACCAGGGCCAAGGGCCCCGTAGAGTCCACCGCCGGGAAGAGATCATCATCATTCTGCTGCTGGGCAGCCATTTCTTCTTCTTCTCCTCCGTCGGTTGTGTACTCAGTGTCGGTACCTTCCGAGGATGTAGATTCCTCTTCTTCCTCGGCCTCTTCTATTTCGTTCTCAGCTCCTCCGACCTCGGCTTCGGCTTCTTCTTGGATTTCAGCCTCGGCTTCGTCGACACGAGCTTGTGGATCAGCCACTCGGCAATCTCGCCTCGAGCGTTGATGTCTAGTTCGTAGAAGTCAGGCGGGCTTCTCGGATCCCTTGCTCGCCACCTTCTCGTTTGCATGAAGGTGCTAGGACCGGTCTTTCGGACTCGGAGGATATGTTCGTGCAGAGTCGCCAGGTGTTCTGATTTTGAACAGCAATGAAGCGAACACCGGTGCTTCGATTCTCTTTGGGGGTGGGAAACTTCCTTGTCCCACCGGGCGTGCAGAACCGTTGGTCACGAATCCGCCATGAGGAAAGGATTTGTCGTTATCGGGAAACCAACATTGAAAGGCAAGGAAGGATGCCCGAGGGTTGGGGGAGGTGAGAGTGGGTGGGGAACTCGTTGGTTACGAATCTGCCATGAGGAAAGGATTTGGGTTAATGCGCCCGTATTCGCCCACCAAGATGAAAGGCCGGAAGGAAGAGATGCCTTCCGTGCCAATCTCCGGAGAAGGCCGGCTCCTTTTGGGGGGTTTCTGATTTAAGCTTAGAGTACAAGAAAGAGATAAATGTACAGAAAGAATTTACAAATATACTCAAAGGTTGGTGGGGGGAACTAACAGTACGGGAACACACCAATCACCGCTACTTACCGCATATAAACACAAAGCATGACAAAGAACCGCAAAATCTAACGTATACTTCCGATACCCAAGCAATGTACGCACGGCTACAACGGCTCCCTAACGGACATTCCCTACAAGGAACTAACAGTACGGCAACACGTCAATCACCACCTACGGACACTAACATGGGTAGAAAGCAATCATAGAGATATCAGAGCCAGGTATATGTGTTTATGTAGAGAATTTAACCGCACAGCTTCAATGGCCCCCTAACAGACATTCCCTACAAGGAACTAACAGTACGGCAGCGCACCAATCACCAGATACGGACCAGCAACAAAACACACAACTGATGGAACTGCTACTACAGCTATTCTATGTATCCTTTTAATTCATGAAGTACAGGGGGTGCTTTAAACAAGCAATGCTAGAGGCACCTGATCATCAAATGCTGAAATGAATCAACGAGCCATGACACAGGTTAGCCTAAGGCATGAATATAAAGAAAGGCAAAGATAAAAAAGTAGAGCAGTAATGTAACCAAGCATACAGTATTATATTTATAAGCAGTAAGCACGGTTACAATGGGCACAAGTGGTTCCCTAACGTACATTCCCCTTCCACCCTTTACAATGAATTCACGGTGGGCTTTTATAGCCCGAGTCCCTCCCGTTACATTAATGGGCACAAAGTCCCACCAAACATAAGCCGACAAAAGCGGCGAAAGAGCCGCAAATGCCGACCTTTTGTCGGACCGGACCGTACCCGCAAAGATGGTCCTCCCGGAAGCCGGACAGCTACATGGCGGTGTGTTGGGCGTAATCTCCTCTCGGCAGTGATGCGGGTAGTCGGAGCAGTGAAACCTCGTATCAGCTTTGAATGAGGCTACCGGCGCAGGAATGCAGCCCATGCTTGTCCTTTTGCTCGGCACGTTTCGGCTCTAATCCCGAGCCGGACACTTGTCGATGATGGATGATGTCGTGAGACACGTGTCTGCCTTGGAAGGCAGTCCGTCCAACTTCGCTTGGGATCAGAGCGTCTCGGGTTGCGTGGGCAGAAAACAAGCAGCCGGGAAGGCCTTCATGCCTTGGTCAAATTCTCGGGTTTGTTCCCCATCGCAGCACTCGTCAAGGGCGCACTCCGACTTCATCGCGAAGTCGGGCTGCGCACTGTGGAAATCGGTGTCCGCCGCCGTACGGACTCTCGCTCCGGCCTTTTATCATCTTCTCGTCACCGCCACCATCAATCGCATGCAAGGTGCGCCTAAAGTGGGGCGAAGTCAGACTTCGCACCAAAATCGGGCGAAGTGCGAACTTCGCACCAAGACTGGGCGAAGTGCGAACTTCGCACCAACACTTAGCCATTTTTCAGGTAACTTGCTGGAAAGTTGAAAAATCAACTGGGGACTCCAAGAAAGGGGGGAAAGAAAGAGAATGCGGGAAAGAAAAGGAAAGGGAGAGGAGAAGGAAGGAAAATAGGGGAAGAGGGAAAAAGAAGAGCAGAGACCGCTTACAACACTGAAGACATTGCACCCCGTGCAAAATGTGACAACATTTCTGGCGGCTCGCGGGGTGTCGAGCTCGCCTCGGCGCAAAGAATCCATGCCTTCATCCATTGGGTGCAGAGGAACTTGCCTCCCCTGCCTTTTGCTGCTCTAACTGTCCTCCTTGTGGCAACTGTTCTTCAGATTCATCTTTGTCAGTTGCCCCCTCAGAGTTACCTTCCGAAAGCTCTCCATCTCCTGCTTCTGCTTCGCAAATGCGATCGTATGCGGCCTTGGCTGGGCGCCAAGCTTCTGCTTCAAATGGCCGGCGGTCAGCTACATCTTCTAATGCTGCGTGGAAAGCAGCCGACCGCGTGGGGTCGATGGTGAGGTATCTCTTTTCTAACTCCTGGAAGTAGGAGCTGATCTTGGAATATTTGGCCACCATCTGAGTGACCTGACTGTCTTGAATTGGCTCAGTCCAGCTATCAATTTCAGCTGTATCTGCTTCGAAGGACTGCCAATTCCTTTTCACCCGATCTAGGGTGAGAAGCTCGCCATTTTCAACAAAACCTCGGGCACCCTAGTTCGTAAAGAGCGTGAAAGGGGGCCGTACAGATATCCCTTTCATGTCCGAATGCATCAAGCATTCGTCCGGCCACTCTCACCTCTTCAACTTTTTTGAAATATTTGTGCAAGGTCACCCTTGCACCCGCCCATTCTCGCAGCCGAATGAGGACACGGGAGAAAATTGGAGGCCGTTGCGCTCGCGCTCCCGAAGATTTACCGCCGTGTCCAGCCATTGCTTCGCCTCGACGTTCGGCCTCCTCTACCACAAGCTTTCCCCGGCGTAAACTTCTTGAATTCCGGATGCGAAATCCGTAACCGCCATCGCCTTATAGGTATGGGGCTTGCATTCCCGCAACAAACCAGCCCGCATCTCCTTAACCTTTGTCTTTGAAAAGACCGTCGCTTGAGATGCTCTCTCCGCAAGTTGCGACCGTGCTCGCTTCAAAGACTCTTGGAGCCGAGAAATCTGCTCCGAGGCCGCTTTCTTTCGGTTGCGGCTTGTTGCCGAGAAGCGGCCAGCCGGGCTTTGAGTTCATCTATTTCTTGCCGCGCCGTCTCAGCTTGCTCGCTGGACCTAGACAGTCCTCTTCAAGCTGCCTTGTTTTATCCTCGCAACCCGAAAAGTTCTTCCCCGCTTCCTCCGTACTTTTGACAAAGAGATTGTCGCCTTTGCGCATGATTGATCGAATCTCATATTGCTTGTTAATGTCGTCAAAGCTCTTCTCCTTTGTCTGGAGTTCGTAGTCCGCCCTGGTCATTTCCCGGAGAGGTTTCTTTACTTTTGGGATTATTTTCTCTGTTGTAATCACTCTCCTCCCGAAATCATACTTTGCGCGTTTTGCCGGGGCGGCTATCTCTTCATGTCTCCTCCGCTTCAGGTCCTGGAGGAAAGAGACAAAATACTCTACAGCCCTCGTTGCCAGGGGCAAGTCGTCTGTATTCTGGAGGTCGTCCATAAAATCTGGTTCCCCCAGCCTAGGGTTCTGCTGAGACGTCTCTCCTGCGGGGATGGGACCAGGAGGAACCGGACGGACCTTGGAAGAATCGGCCGCTTGTGGGGGCGACCGGGAAATGGAGATGGGAACGGCTGACACTGCAAGGGTTTGAAGCGGCTGAGATGGTGGATGTGACGGTGAACGGACAGCCTCAGCACTAACCTCAGGCGAAGGGTTTGGAGTTGTGCTCAGAGAAAGAGAAACGTTAGGGTTCTGAGCAAACTGATCGAAAGAATGGGGGCCGCTAGAAGGGCGTGGAGACGGGGAGGGGGATGCGGCCATGACTTGCTCGGATTGAGCGGGAGACGGAGTGGGAGTGGGACTGGGTGAGACCAAAGAGACAGGGGCAGCGAACGTACCTGCGGGCTCCGCCTGAGCCGATGCCGGATGGATGTCTGTGCTTCTGATTTCGGCGGCTGGCTTAGGACTGCCTGCAGACACTGTCTCTGCGGCGGCAGACGCGGCCGCGGCTCGCAACCGGTCGCCGCACCATCGTGCTAGGGTCGCCCGATTTTCTCAACTCTCTTCCGCTTCTTCTTCTCGGAATAACGGCCGATCGGGGGAAGGAGATGAAGCAGTTGCAGCAGGCGCTGATGCTCCCACGGTAAACTTGTACCGGAGTTTGACTTGCAGAAGGTCTGCCGCAACCGGTCTGCCCTCTGACGGCGCTGGCGCTTTTCGTGCCTGAGGGATTGCCTCGGCGTTGCCTTGACTAATTCTTTCGCCTTCTCGTGCGCCGTCTTGGAAGCCACGGGCTGCATTGGATCGACCTGGAAGTTTGCTGGGCCCACGCTGGTAGTTGCCGAAGTGTACAACTGTTGAGAGGGAGACCCTCCTTTATAGTCTTCAAAGGGACCTCGGGGAACGTAACCTTGATATGCGAACGGCCGCCAGCTGTCATGATGCTGGTCATAGAGAACCGAAAAGTCGTCATCTACGGCCAGGTTTCTCCTTGTTGATTTGTCGTGTTGCGTGCGGCATCTCATCTTCCAAAGATTCAAGAATCTTTTCTTTAGACCAGCTTAAGGCCTCGCTATCTTGGATAGAAATTTTTTGAACCCCGGAGATGAAAACCGGTGGTCCGGGTTTCGCTTGGGGTCATATGTCACCTCCTCGCAGAGAAATCCCGCCAGTGGAGGAGAAGCTTCCATTAATTCGATTTCCCACCAAGATCCACATGGACCACATCGCATCTATCTTCGGGTTATATCTCGCCCGGGGCGTAGATGTGCGAACTTTCCCCTTATTCCATATGGGTCATACTTCCAGCTGCCGGCAACAAAACCAGGCCAATCCGGGAAAACTCTTGCTCAAGGTAGGAATGCTGTCCTACCTCAAAAATCTCAACATTTGCCCAGGAAAGAGGATATTGAAAAATCTGTCCTCTCTTCTTTCCTAGGCCGAACTCCTCTTCAACATAGTCCATTTGTCGGGCAACCTCCATCCCGAACAGGTGCTCCGAGCACCAATAGGGCAGCAAATGGGGTTTGCCCTTGAATCCGTAGATTCTGACCACAATTCCCTGCGTCAGTCTGAAAACGTCCCCGAGCTTCTGATTTATCAAAGCGCTCGTCATTTCTCTCGGGGACGGGGAATTTCGCTTTCACTGAAGACTGACATGACGAATCCCAGAAAGTTGAAGTTGAACTTGTAGTAGGACCCTTTCCGGTATAAGTCATCCGTCCAGCTATAGACGGGCTGTGGCTCTCCCCTCTCGTTGACCTTCTTCAGGTTCAGGATCGGCATCAGGGAGTGCAAATGGTACAAACAAAGCCAGGCTAGGACAGAACTGAAACGAAAATCGGCAGACTGCCTCTTCTGGATTTTCACCAGGCTGGAATGAACGGCGTAAGCCAGCCAGTCTGCCCAGTCGAAAGAGATGGGACGCTTCCCACTTCTCTGTGCCGCCGGTTCGTAGGATTCTCCACATAGGAGACATTCTCGCAGCGCTAGCTGGTACGGCTGTACCAGCTCGTCAGAATCACAGCCAAGAATAGATGCCAAAATAATGTACAAGTATTTGTTCTGGAATTGTGCCAAGGGCATGGGGCCGGTTGGCCACTGTCCTGCTGCAAGCGGGGCGTTCAGCTCTGAATTGAGGAAATCCCTCATCCGTTTTGTTGGCGTGAAACGTCCCGCCTGCTCGCCCAAATTTATCTTTCTGAGAATGGCGCTGGAGTCATACTCCAACCCTGGGGCGAAAGCCGGCCGGATAGCCTCCCCGCGCAAAGGCGAACAAGGGTTTACCGCTGGAGCCGCAAATTTGCCGGTAGCCGGTCTGTAGTGTCCGACAATTAGGTCTACCGCTCCGGCATTGGTGGACAGGAGGGCACAAGAATCCGAACAGATTGGATTTGTACGCCGCTCCGAAATGGTGGGAGGGCGAAACTTTGTCGCCCCAACTTTCCACATTTGCCCGCAGCTTCGTTAGGCTCATAGAAAAAGAGCCGTCCTTGTATCCCGACAAATAATTCACCGGAGGTGGTGGGGCTTGCCCACGCTGTACTTTTTTCGTCCGGGACTTTGACTTTCTCTCTGGCGGGGTTTCACTTCGAAAACGCCCGGCCGCGGTAAATCCTTTGGTTCGCCACTTTTGCTGGACCGCGCTGACACTGGCATCTTTCCTCTGTCCATCTCTCCGAATTAGCAATAATTGCAAGTTCAAGGCGTCTCGCAGCAGATTTCGCCGTCACAGAATAATTTGCACCGTCCGAGGAATAATCTGCATAGTCCGGAATGTTTAAAAACATCCGACCCCCTTTTCTAGATAAAGACACGCCATTAATGCCGCGCAGAGGAGGTAGGTCGGCCGAGTTAAGGCTCTTTGGTGGTCGCGCAGAGAATGTTTGGAAAAAGCGCGCTCCGGCAGACGTGCCATGCTCTTTTGCTTGCACTTTCGTTGAGGAACGTGCAATCATCAATTCTGTCTTGGACGCTGCGCTATGGCTGACGTCACTGCCGGAGCGCGGGCACACTGCTCAAGAAAGAATCATTGGTGCGGAAACCCACTTTGGAACGGCCGCAACGCGCCTTGGGCCCAGCTTGGGACCTTTTTTGAATATTTTATTCATTTTTTAAAACGTTGCCCCAAACTGGCCCAAAAAACGAGGCGCAGTCGGGCTTCGCCCGAAGTTGGGCGCGACCCGACTTCGCCGGCGAAGTCGGACTTCGCCCGATTTCGAGCGAAGTTCGAACTTCGCGCGAAGCGCGCGTTCGAACCGTTCCTTCCTTTTTCTGCTTGCCGCGCCCAGTTTGGGCGGGTCCTTGAACCTGCCGGACCACAATTTTCTTTAGACGAACAACGAGGGGTCGGACTTCGCCGAACTTTGGCGAGACGAACTCGCGCGGTTCGCACTTCGCACGAAAGTCTCGAGGACTTCCCGTTGGCCGGTCGGACTTCGCAGTCGGACTTCGCCAAGCTTAGCGAGTCTCCTCCTTAGTAGTGCCCTTTGCTTCCTTTCGGACGAGCTTCGCATTTGGCTGGCCCCGAGCCCGACTTCGCTGCGAAGTCGGACTTCGGCCAACACTTAGCCGATTTTTTGCCCTCTTTTTTTTTTTTTTTCTTTCTTTTCTTTCTTTTCTTTTCTCTGCACAGCCGAACTTCGCCCCTCCTGAGGGCGACGACAGACTTCGCTGCGAAGTCTGTCTTTCTCTCCCATGCCGCAGTTAAGCTCAAAAAACGAAGAAAAACAATTTAAAAGCTGAAAACTGGAAACTGTACATGCCGGGAAATGAAAAAGCACAAGGAAATTTTTTACAAAGAAGGGCCACTCGGGCACCTTCAAAGCCGGTAAAGCTTCAAGTGGAACCCGTTAACGTGGATAGGCAGGAGCCGACCCTCCATATCCCGCAAGATGTAGGCATTGAACCGGTTTACCCGGCAATCCGATAAGGGCCCTCCCGCAGGGCATCAAACTTCCCGTGATTACCCGGCTTTGCTTTATATGAGTCCCACTTCAGCACCTGTGTCCCCGATTTCGAAAACTCGGCAATGGTGCCTTTTGCAAACCAGCCTTGAGTGGCCGCAATGTGATTCGCGAAGGCCCGGTATGCACTTTCTCTCGTCTTCTTCCAACCGCAGAGTTGGCACACCGTCATCCACCGGGTCTCCGCCGCATCTGTCTTCGTCGATCATCCACAGGGTAGGGATCTCAATGTGTGATGGCATGACAGCCTCTTTGCCGTAGACGAGCGCGTAGGGAGACGTTCTGAGGGATTTCTTGAATGCAACTCTGTCCGCCCACAGCGCCCGGTCCAGGAGCAAGTGCCAAGTCCGCTTATTTCTGTCAATGGTCCTCCGGATGATTTTCAGGAGGTTCTTGTTAGTGGACTCGGCAAGGCCATTCCCTCGCGGGTAGTAGTTAGAAGACATCTTGTGATAGATGCCAAGTCCGCGCATGTACTCCGTGAGTACAGCGCCTACAAATCCCGGACCGTTGTCCGTCACAATCGACTCGAACCCCGAAGCGGGTAATCGTGCTCTCAATGAACCTGATGACCGTTTCTTGGTCTGCGTTCTTGGTCGGGATCGCCTCTGTCCACCGCGTGAAATAGTCGGTAGCCGTAAGAATAAACTTGTGGCCGGCAGAGGAGTTAGGAGAAATCACCCCAATAAAGTCTAAACCCCATTGCTGGAACGGAGTCTCGGCCTGAATCGGCTGAAGGGGCAAGGGTGCTTTTCTGCTTCGGCCAAGAAACCTCCGGCATTGATCACATTTAGAGCAGACCGCATGCGCGTCTCGCGAACAAAGTGGGCCAATAGTACCCAGCCCTTATTATTTTTAAGGCCGTTGGCCTTGAAGAATGGTGACCCCCAGGCATCCCGGAATGAAATTCTCCGAGGACCCTAGGCTGGTCAGATTTTAAGACGCACCGCAACAGGATGCCGTCAATGTTTCTGAAGTAAAGCCCCTCGGGGCGAAGAGTGTACTTGAGTGCACCTAGCCGAAATCTCCTTCGTTGTGAGGCGTTCAGGTGATCGGGACATCTTCCGGTGCAGAAGTATCTCACCGCTCATCCGTCCAATCACTCCCCTCCGATAAGGAGTTGGCTAGGTAGATGCGTGTCGCCGTGTCCTCCCACTTACAAAGCGGAGATGCCGGCTACGCCGCTTCGGGCCAATTCCTCGACACAAGGCTCGGCCTCTGATAAGCTTGGTGGGCCGCACTTCAATGTCAAACTCCTGGATTTTTGCAATCCATCCCGCTCTCTTGTGACCCGGTTCTCCCTGCAAGATGAAGCTTCGAACATCCGGGTGAATCACAAAGACAGTGGTCTTGCTCTGGGAGACAAAATGCCTGAACTTTCGAAGGGACTTCATGACAGCATGAACTTGCCGCTCTATAAAATTGTACTTTTCTTCATGCGGCAGAATCACTTGGCTGAGGAATGCTATGGGGCGCTCCTCACCATCGTCTCCTTCTCGAGTCAGGACCGCAGCGTAACTTTCGGGTTCTCCCACCGCATACGTGATGAAGTCTTCGGAGTAGTCCGGGTTTGTCAACACCGGAGCTTGTGCAATTCGGGCCTTGATTTCCTCGAAGGCTTGCTCTCTCTCATCACCCATTCGTAACGTGTATCTTTCTTAGCGCTCGGCCATAGGCTTGATCACTCGTGCGAAGTCCGGAATGAACTTCCGCACGAAGTTAATCCGACCGAAGAAGGACCGCAGCCCTTTTTGTCGATGGGGCCGGCAAGCGAACGAGGGCCTCTCGCTCCGTCGTGGTCAATGGCGAGGCCTTCCTCGGAGATGACATGTCCCAAAGAACTTTCCTTCCTTTACCGCGAAGACGTACTTCTTCGGGTTTATAGAAATGCCGAATTCTCGACAACTCTCAAATATTTGCCGTAGGTGCGAAACATGATCTCCTCGTTGGTGAGAGAAATGACCATGTCATCAAGGTAGATGACGATAATCTTATTGAGCAGCTCTCGAAAGGCCAGGTCCATGGCCCTTTGGAACGTGGCACCAGCATTAGATAAGCCAAATGGCATGCGCTGATAGGCGAACGTCCCCCACTTGGTGGTAAACGCCGTCTTATGCTGGTCTTCGTCTTTGACCCAAATCTGGTTGTAGCCGGAAAATCCATCTAAAAGTGAAAATCTCTGGGCTCCAAAGAACGATATGTAGGATCTGGTCGATTTGGGGAAGCGGATAGTGGTCCCTGAGGGAAGCCCGATTTAGGTTTCGAAGTCGACTACGTAGACGAATGTCGCCATTCTTTTTCCTCACGGCACCAAATTCGCGACCCAGGATGAATGTTTGATGGGGTAGATGATCTTAGCCTCCAACATCTTCAAGAGCTCGGTCTTCATCATGGCCTCAATCTTTGGATTCACGGCCCTCTCGTTTCGTCGGAATGGCTTGGCGCCATCCTCTAGCTCAATGGTATGCCGGATGACAGCTCGTCATACCCCTCAAATCCTCGTAGCACCAGGCCACGATGTCGGGGAACTCCTGGCACAGTGATCTGATCTGCTCCAGTTCCGCCGACGTGCAGTCTGTTCCGACCTTGATAGTTTTACCAGGTTCAAGTTCTAGGTCAGCATACTGCCTCGGGTCTACTTTGATCCTGTGGGATATTGCTCTGTCATTCTGATCAAAGAGACTTTCTAATGTAATCAGTCCTTTTGGGACGTGATTATTCCGTAACTGTATCAACCCCTCATATTGCTCGTCATCAGGGTCTCTACCTTCGATTACACACACTTCGTTAACCAGGAATGTGACGATTTCCTCGTCACAACTGAACACCTGCTGCTGGTGTCCTTATCGTGCACGTAAGGCTCGTAGACAAGATCGAACCGGCTTCGGTTTCTCGGACAACGTCTTCACTCGAACGCACTCGGCTCCAACAGACGCCGTAATATCAGCGTGTTTGTTTTTCTCACGCGATATCGCTTTGACATTCAATGAGTCGAATGACTCCATCAGGTCCCAGACCCGATTGCGGTACGCTCTAAGATAGTGCTGTTTGGATGCGCATTTCTCCGTAACTTGGTGACACACCAGCTCTGAATCTCCGAAAATCTGGAGGTGCTTGATTCCGAGCCTTTCCGCCTTTCGCAAACCCAAGCACAGGGCTTCGTATTCCGCCGAGTTGTTAGTGCAGCTCCAGGCCAACCTGTAGGCATAGTCCTTCTGGATTCCGGTTGGAGAAACCAGAAGACTCCTCGCACCGGCGCCATTCTTGCATCGCGCGCCGTCAAAGAAGAGCTTCCACAACTCCTCGGGTGCAGGTCCTACTTCTTTTGCAGCCGACATGTCAAGCCTCTCGGGCCGTACAATGGAGTAACAGCTCCGTCCGTCCCGATTACGGCATTGAAGTCCCGCAATGAGAACTCATCTTCGAGCCGTAGCACTTCGAGGGCTTGCTCGCCGCCTCCACTGTCACCAGCTCTTCCTCTGACAACTGGACCATGCAGTCCAACTCTCCTCCGGGTATCTTTTCTACTAGGAAGGGGGAAGGCTTCTCATTAAAAATTTTCAGTCTCCTTCCCTTGAAGGGCACTTCCATGTGTGAGTAGTCTAGAGACAGGTACTCGCCCAACTTCGCAGTGAACTCCCGAGAGAGACACATGCCGAAGTAAGGCTCCAGGTCAACAATCACGACCTCTTGGATGACTACGATGTCGAGAGCTTTGTGCAGTTGGATAGGGATGTCCTTTATGACACCAACTGTCTTGACAGGGGTGCCGTCTAATTGCAAGGACGCCTTGGCTGCTCCGTGTGTATTCCATCCCGATCTCATCGCGGACGGCCTTCGGCATCACGGCCGAGGAAGCACCCGTAGTCCACCATGCAGCTGTGAACTATGTGCCCTTGCATCCGTAAAGACGGATAAAAGGGTGGCGGTCTGTTCTTCCCATGGCAGGAGACTCGTCAAAGGTTGAACCAGGACAGCGGGCTGCATCTCGTCCGCCGTTCTTCATGTTCTTCGGTGATTCTTGCAAGCAGATCTACCTGGCCTGGGAGCAGAAGAGCATCGTACATGCTGATTCTAGCAGGTGTTCTCTTCAACTCGTCTACAATGCTGTAGCCCGAGGTACTAGCTCCTTCTGCTGGTTTAGCCGGCTCATACTTTGTCCGGTACTGTTGGGTGGCCTCAACTCGCTGTCTCTTGGTCAGAGACGGGTACTTCAGCTTCTCCTGGGCTTGTTCTTTGGTTTCAGCTGGAGGCTGAAGTACAGGAGCCTTAGCCGGAGTTGGGGCCTTTGCCGGAGGTTTGGCTGGAACAGCGGCAGCCTTTGCCGGAGAAGGCTTGACTGGAGCTTTATCTTTGGACGCCTTCTCCTGGGCTGTGTAGGGCCACGCCCGCTAGGATGGTGGCAGCCCGCCGGCTGCGGTTTTTCTCTTCTTGCGTAGACTTGCAAAGGCTTGGCCGCATCTGCGGCCTTCGTTTCTTCCTTGGCAGGTGACGCTAGATTCTCTTCGGGGAGGGCAAAGTTGGCCTCGCCGTCCAAGATCATGTACAGCTCGTCTTCTATAGCGCTGCCGGCCAAGGTCTGAATGTAGTGCTGGTGCAAAGTGCGGTCTTCCTCCGAATGCGGGTCATTGCACGTAGTGCACTCGGCTAACCCGGTCGGGAGGACCAGGCGGGTCTTCTATAGCAAGATTTCTCGGAGGCGGACGCCTCGCGGGCTGGTTTTCTGGCGCTTTGTCTTTTGTTAGCGCCGGGGGCGCATATGGTCTCCTAGGAGCGAGGTCCATCTGGGCCTGCTTCTTCTTCATAGCGGTCATGTCATTGGACATGGCATGGTATCCGGAGGCCAAAGCCCGCACTTCTTGTAGAATCGTGTTCTGGATGCTGCTGTCGGGAGGCCGCAATCGTGCCGGTGGAGGCAATGCGGCCAATGGAGGAGGGTTAGAATAGGATGCGTACTGTGGAGGAGCGGGAAGTGCTGGAAAATGCGGAGCGGGAGGCGGCGGGTGAGGGTAATGCAACTGAGGCGGGCCGTAAGGAGTTACGACCGGCGCCGGATTCCACTGCTGCTGGGGTTGCTGTCCTGATGTGGACGGCGAACCACCAGAAGCAGAAGGATACTGAGATCTGGGGAAGTCGGGATGGATGGGCTCCTGCACTCTGGACGGAAGCCTGCCGATGGAGATAATGTCAGCTTCGGCTTGCTGGGCAGCCTCGTACAACGCAGGGAACTCATCAATTCTGGCGATCTTCAGCAGCAGGCATATGTCTGAGTTGAAGGATCTCGTATAGTAGTGAGCAGCCATGCCGGCTGAAGGCCGAAGTTCGCGAGGTACCCGTTTCCAGGATCTCGCAAACCTAATGTTAAAATCGGACACCTCCTCTTGAGGATGTCTCTGGATAGCTTGGAACTGATGCAATAGAGAAGTAGGGTCAGCAGACTCGTTGCATCCTTTTACGAGCCTTCTGGCAAGCCGGCCACCCCGTGATGGATCCCTCTCGGCAGCTGATCTCCACCAAGAGAGAAGCTTTCCCCTCGTGGAAAGGGCCAGCAGACGGGTCTTCACACTTTCATCGGTGATAGTATGCAATGCGGCCAGGGCAAGGATGTCCTGGATGTGTTCGTACGCCGTCTTACCGTAGCCGTCGTACGTGGGAATAGACTTTAAAGCAGCAGGGGGCACAGCTTGCTGTCCGACCAGGGCCAAGGGCCCCGTAGAGTCCACAGCCGGGAAGAGATCATCATCATTCGGCTGTTGAGCAGCCATTTCTTCTTCTTCTTCTTCTTCTCCGCCGTCGGTTGTGTACTCAGTGTCGGTACTTTCCGAGGATGCAGGATCTTCTTCTTCCTCGGCCTCTTCTATTTCGTACTCAGCTCCTCCGACTTCAGCTTCGGCCTCTTCTTGTATCTCACCTCGGCTTCGTCGAAACGAGCTCGCGGATCAGCCCCTCGGGGATCTCGCCTCGAGCGTTGATATCCAGTTCGTAGAACTCAGGCGGGCTTCTCGGATCCCTTGCTTGCCACCTTCTCGTGTGCATGAAGGTGCTGGGACCGGTCTTCTAGACTCAGAGGATTTGTTCGTGCAGAGTCGCCAGGTGTTCAGATTTGGAACAGCAATGAAGCGAACACCGGTGCTTCAATTCTGTCGGGGTGAGAAACTTCCTTGTCTCACCGAGAGCTCAGAACCGTCGCCGCGTGTGGAGACCGATCAGAAAATCTCTCTTCAAATGTGGGACCAGTGGTCCCACCGGGCGTGCGTAGAAACCGTTGGTTACGAATCTGCCATGAGGAAAGGATTTGGGTTAATGCGCCCGCATTCGCCCACTCAAAGATGAAAGGCCGGAAGGAAGAGATGCCTTCCGAGCCAATCTCCGGAGAAGGCCGGCTCCTTTTTGGGGGGTTTTTTGATTTAAGCTAAGAGTACAGGAAAGAAATAAATGTATAGAAAGAGATTTACAAATATATTCAAAGGTTGGTGGGGGGAACTAACAGTACGGGAACACACCAATCACCGCTACTTACTGCATATAAACACAAAGCATGACAAAGAACCGCAAAATCTAACGTATACTTCCGATACCCAAGCAATGTACGCACGGCTACAACGGCTCCCTAACGGACATTCCCTACAAGGAACTAACAAGACGGCAACACGTCAATCACCACCTACGGACACTAACATGGGTAGAAAGCAATCATAGAGATATCAGAGCTGTGTATATGTGTTTATGTAGAGAATTTAACCGCACAGCTTCAATGGCCCCCTAACAGACATTCCCTACAAGGAACTAACAGTACGGCAACGCACCAATCACCAGATACGGACCAAGCAACAAAACACACAACTGATGGAACTGCTACTACAGCTATTCTATGTATCCTTTTAATTCATGAAGTACAGGGGGTGCTTTAAACAAGCAATGCTAGAGGCACCTGATCATCAAATGCTGAAATGAATCAACGAGCCATGACACAAAGTTAGCCTAAGGCATGAATATAAAGAAAGGCAAGGATAAAAAATGTATGAAGCAGTAATGTAACCAAGCATACAGATTATATTTATAAGCGTAAGCACGGTTACAATGGGCACAAGTGGTTCCCTAATCGTACATTCCCCTTCCACCCTTTACAATGAATTCACGGTGGGCTTTTATAGCCCGAGTCCCTCCCGTTACATTAATGGGTACAAAGTCCCGACCAAACATAAGCCGACAAAAGCGGCGAAAGAGCCGCAAATGCCGACCTTTTGTCGGACCGGACCGTACCCGCAAGGATGGTCCTCCCGGAAGCCGGACAGCCTACATGGCGGTGTGTTGGGCGTAATCTTCTTCTCGGCAGGTGATGCGGGTAGCCGGAGCAGTGGAACCTCAGATCAGCTTTGAATGAGGCTACTGGCATAGGCAATGCAGCCCATGCTTGTCCTTTCGCTCGGCACGTTTCGGCTCAAATCCCGAAGCTGGACACTTGTCGTATGATGGATGATGTCTGTGACACGTGTCCGCCTTGGAAGGCGCTCCGTCCAACTTCGCTTGGGATCGTAGCGTCTCGGGTTGCGCAGGCAGAAAACAGCGCAGCCGGGAAGGCCTTCATGCCTTGGTCAAATTCCGGGTTTGTTCCCTCATCGCGCACCCGTCAAGGGCGCACTCCGACTTCATCGCGAAGTCGGGCTGCGCACTGTGGAAACCGGTGTCCGCCGCCGTACGGACTCTCGCTCCGGCCTTTTATCATCTTCTCGTCGCCCGCCAACCGTCAATCCGCCGCTTGCAAGGTGCG